>CM031237.1:173274014-174706273 GCA_018340775.1 Taxus wallichiana var. yunnanensis | reverse complement strand
AGTTGTCTAAAACTTGGAAACTTCTCCCTCATTTGATTTTTTGCAAACCTGATCTATTGGAGTGCAATGAAAACATCCAGACCTACTCCAATATGGATACTCAGATTTAATTTCTTGTGGCCACAAGTCTCTTCCATGAGTGAGATGAACTGTATACAAGCATACACCAGAAGTAATAGAGCATGTGCACCAGCACTTAGGGAAATTGAAACCTAAACTATAACAAGAAAATGTGCATATGCACTTGGAGAAATTGAAAACCTAGGCTAATATTTACAAGGGTGAGAAATTTTCCTTTTAGTAGCAATGTTTGAGGTAGATCCCATTGACTGGAATCTACAATTCTTCACCATCTAACTTAGCTAGCCAGAAGGCATTGCTACCTTTACATTTGGTGATCATGTATGGACCACTCCATATGGCATCAAACTTGGAATGCTTTCTAGCTTTGCATGGTTAGCATCCCACTTCAGTACCAAGCCTCCAACTTGGAATGTCCTGGATTTAGATTTCTTGTCAAAGCTCTTCTTGATATATGCTTGATCTTTCTCCATGATATGCATTGTATGTTATCTTTCTTAATCTACTCCCATTAGGTCTCCAAACCTAATTTCCATAGGCTCAATCCTGGCTAGTTCTAACTATTTCATGAACTCTAAAGTGGGTAGCTCCAATGATATGTGTTGATGCAAAATCACAGCACCCCTGGATGTTGATCAAATTTCTAGGTTGATCATGCTAGCATCCAGTGTGATTTCACAACATGGAATCCTTTCTCCAAGTGTGGGACTTGCAAAAATGAGAAAAGGACTCTCCAGAGAAGGCTGGTTCCTATTCCTCTATTTAGATGCACACAAAAAAAATGCAGAGGCTTTGCTCATAACCTAATCTAATGCGCAAGGAGACAGGGTAAGAAAATGCATAAAACTAAACCTAAGCTAATAGAGGTGATGCACCGAGGAATGACGAACATCTATCTTTCCAATAAACATAGACCACTCAAATGTGATGCGAGATCATGCACAGATAACAAAACTTGCAGTGAAAGACCAGGAGGATGCAAATGAACACAGAGAGGGTTGAGAATCATCCACAGACATGCATTACTTGCTCCAAAGATTGATTACAATACACTACAAGATGCCAAGAGGTAGAGTCACATTACAGTTTCAAATGGGAGGTTCGAACTCCACAAATTCGCCTGATAGAGAGAAGAAGGGAGGAGCAAAACAGAAAATGTTCGACCTTTTTAAAGAACCCCTCTTTACAATATATAAGAAGAATGAGAGAGGGAAGAGAGAGGAAATTCGAATCTACCATAACCACTTCTGGATTGCATTTAACTCATCTCATTATGGCAGAAACGGTGGATCCTAGCTAAATGGCGGACTATCTAGCAGAAACGGCGAACTGTCTGTTGCATTAAAGCTGGTTGTTGAACACCAGTTCTGGTCATTATCACACGTCAGAGCCATTTCTTAACTTTCTCTCTCCATACTAAACCAAAATGCAAGATTGACCCTGGAATCATGTAGAGAATTTTTCAGCTTTCCATTGATATAAAGAACGTGCAAATCCGAGCTCTAGATCAAAAGATATGGAGATCTGAAGATTTAGGGCATAAAACCAGGCCAAAACGGATTTTGAATTTTTTCCGCGCTCTCGCCACTTGGATGACACGTGTCAGACATCGATTGGATGAGCAATGCTCTCTCCTCTGCCTCCCGTGGGTTTCCCTTTGAAATTTTGATGTTTTTAACTCTTTGGAAAATTTTCCATTTTTTCCCCGCGCCCCCGCCACTTGGGACATGTGGCACGCTTTGGTTGGTTGACAGGGGTGTGGGGCATCTTTTACCTTTTAGTTTTTTGGCCAAAACTTTTGCCAAATTCTCTAAGTCCTCCCGAGCTCCACACTCCCCTTCTCCTTAGGACACGTGTCCTGTTTCTATTGGCTCGGGCCAATCCTCCAAACTTCACCTTTGGAAACTCGACAAAACATTAAGTAAAAATCTTACCCTCTCCTCTCGCCACTCTGATCCATGAAGACATGTGTCACATCCTGATTTGTTGGCAGCTTTTCCGGGTCTCGCGCCCTCGCGTATTTTTGGCCCGGATGTCCCAAACCATCTGGGACAAATTTCTCCGATCCGCCCGATTCGGGCTTCCCTATCCCTCTTTGAGGCGAAGACACGTGGCACACTTTCATTGGCTCTCGGCTCTTCTAGCTTTCCACATCCCACGCGTCCCTTTGTCCCAACTGTCTCGAGATGAAAGTTCCCTGTGCCGGCCGATCCGGGCGGTTCGCGTCCTTCACGTCCTCACGGCCCAGATGTCCCAGCCTGTTCTGCACAGCAGTTAGTCAATTTTGTTTTTACCTTCGGCCGGTTCACCCTTTCGCATCCCACATGTCCCCATGGCCCGGATGTCCCTTTGCTGCGCGGACCACTGGCGGCCTTTCGGCCGATTCGCGCCCCGACATCCCAACTGTCCCGACTGCTGCGAGGACTAGGACTTAGCCGATTTTCATGATTTTTTCTGGCCCAAGCTTGTTTTTTGCAACTTTTTCACCCCTTTTTAGAACTT
The DNA here is from genome assembly GCA_018340775.1 of Taxus wallichiana var. yunnanensis. Classification (NCBI taxonomy): domain Eukaryota; kingdom Viridiplantae; phylum Streptophyta; class Pinopsida; order Cupressales; family Taxaceae; genus Taxus; species Taxus wallichiana. The sequence continues at coordinate 174,703,690 of CM031237.1, read as the reverse complement.
GCTCTTTTCTTCTTGGACAGGAGAGTTAGAAAAAGGCCGAGGGGACCCCAGAAACATGATTTTTTTCCTTGAATCAATCTATTTGCCTGGGACTTGAGTATTCTGATGCATGTTATCAAAATTACCCGGGGTGAATTTTGGATAACAATTTTGGCGACTCAGCGGGGTCACCTGCCTGCTAGGTAGAAGATACCAGTTTCCTGAAGCAGTCCATTGGGCATGGAGTCATCAAATATTCTGTTTAGAACCCCAACTGACTCAGAATGTGTAAGGAGGAAGATGGAATATCACCTGATGGGAGCAAGGACTGCAAAACATCTCCATGGACAGCAAGCTGTGCCAAAGCACTTAGGGAAGACAAAACTAACCTACAAAAAAACAATGTGCACAAGCACTTGGAGGAATGAAAATCTAATCTAATATTTACAAGGTAGTGAATTTCCCTCTAGAAGCAACGCTTGAGATAGATTCCATTTACTGGAATCTGCAGTTCTTCACCATCCAATGAGGCCAATTAGAAAGCATTGTTGTTCTTGCACTTCGTGACCATGTATGGGCCACTCCAAATGGCATCAAATTTTGAATGCCTTCCGATTTTTCTCTATCCACATCCCATTTCAACACTAGATCTCCAACCTGAAAAGATTTATCCTTGGCCTTCCTATCAAAGGTCTTTTTGATCAAAGTTTGATCCTTTTCCATTGCTTGGGATGCCTGATTTCTGATCTCTTGCAGCTCCATCAACTCTGCATACCTCACCTCCATGGGCTCAAACTCTAGCAACTCCAGCTGCTTCATGAGTTCCAATGTTGGCAACTCAAGTGACATGGGCAAGATTGCTTCTCTTCCATAGACAAGCCTGAATGGAGAGTTACCTGTGGATCTCTTGGGAGTTATCCTATCAGCCCATAAGGCTGATTTCAGTTTGGTATGCCAGGACCTCTGATTCTTGTCAAGAGTCCTCCTAATGATCCTCAACAAGTTCTTGTTTGTAGACTCGGCTTGGCCATTACCTTGAGGGTAATAGTTTGATGAAGTGCTTAGGTAGATACCGTTCTTGACAGCCCACTCAGTCACCTTAGATCTAATGAATGCCAATGTATTATTAGAGATTATTGTAGCAGGTACACCAAATCTGGTTGTTATCCCCTCATAAAAGTCTAAGATGCTAGACTCATTTGCCTCTTTGAGTGCTACTGCTTCTTTCCATTTGGTGAAATAGTCTGTGGCTGTCAAAATCCATTTGTGCCCTTGACTTGAATTGGGGTTAATGACTCAATGAAGTCCAAACCCCATTGCATGAATGGCTGGTCAATCGAGATTGGATGTAATGGAAGGGCAGCAAGTCTCTCTTTTCCGTGAAGAATGCACAATTCTTACACCTCTTGATCCATGCATAGCAATCACTGAAGATTTTAGGCCAATAATAACCAGCCTTCATGATTTTTAGAGCTGTCACTCTTGGTGCAAAATGACCACCAGCTGGTCCACCATGGAACTCTTCCAACACCCTTTGAATCTGATTTGTGCTAATGCACCTTAGCAACACTCCATTCACATATTTCTTGAACAAAACTCCATCAACAATGGCATACGGAACAACCTGCAATCTGAAGTGTCTCCTTTGGGTCTTGTTCATCTCCGGAGGGCATAGGCCTATGCCTAGGAAGTGTATAATGTCTTGGGTCCAGCAAGGAGTGGGGGCAGCATTGTATTCTTCTTGATTGCCACTTGGCTCATGGCTGTCCTGGACTATCAAAACAGCCTCTTCCTCATTGCATACTTCTCTTTGCTTCCCCAAGACCAGCTGCTCACACAATCCTTTCCCTCTTACCAGCTTGGTGATCTTGATCTCAATGTCATACTCCATGACACGGGTGATCCAACCTGCCCTTTTCTCATTCAAATCCTTGTTGAGGAGGAAGTCCTTAACTCCAGCATGTGAGACCAGCAACTGGACCTTGTTGTTTGAGATTAAATGCTTGAATTTCTTCAAGCTTCTAATTACTGCAAGTACATGCTTCTCGATAAAAGAGTACCTCACCTCATAGTCATCTAGGCTCCGGCTGAAGAAGGCAATTGGCTGCTCATCATTATCCTTGTTCTGCTGTACCAAAATGGTAGAAATAGTGTCATTACCTCCAAATGCATAGAGGATGAAATCCTTGGAGAAATCTGGGTTGAGGAGAGTTGGTGCTTGAGAGATGGCTTCTTTGATTGCTTCAAAACTCTCCTCCTTGCCTTCGCTGTCCACTTGAAAGCCATGCTTTTCTTTAACATTTTGGTGATGGGTTTGACAAGGGCTACAAAATGGGACAAACCCTCGAACAAAGTTTATCCTTCCCAAGAAACTCGAAGGGATTTCTTGTGGCTTGGCAATGGTAGTGCTCTTATGGCTTCAACCCTCCCCGGGTCAATTGCTAATCCTTCTTTGGAGACAATATGGCCAAGGAGCTTTCCTTCATGTGTAAGAAATATACACTTCTTACGATTCAAAGACACTCCAATTTCCCGCACCTCATGAAGACTTGTCTCAAATGAGAGAGGTGGTCTGCTACATTTTTGGAAAAAACAGTGATGTCATCAAGGTAAATCAACACCACGTTGTTAATCAAACCTTTGAATGCCATGTCCATTGCCCTTTGGAAGGTAGCGCTAGCGTTGGACAGCCCAAATGGCATTTTCCCGTATGCAAAAGTTCCCATTTGGTTGTGAAGGCTGTCTTGAACTGGTCCTCTTCCTTCACCATAATTTGATTGTAGCCTGAATAGCCATCAAGTAGTGAAAACCTCTCAGAGCCAGCCACAACTTGCAAGATTTGCTCCATGGAAGGGAGTGGGTAATGGTCCTTGAGAGAGGCTCTATTCAAGTCTCTGAAGTCAACACACAATCTGATCTCTCCACTCTTCTTCCTGACTGGAACTAAGCTGGCAACCCAACTAGAATGCTTGATTAGGAATATGATCCTTGACTCAATCAGCTTGTCCAATTCTTTTCTCATGAGGGGCTCCATGTTGGGTTGACTGGTCTTTGTTTTTGCCTCTGACAGCTTAGTATTTGGATCCAATTCGATGGTATCTTGCCGAGATAAGTTGGGATTGAAACCTTTCAAGTCTTCATAGCTCCAAGAAAAAAATGTTAGGGAACTCTTGACATAGTTGTATGAACTCATACCTTTCTTGTTCGGTTGTCATCCTTCCAATTTGCAATGGTTTGTTCCTTCTACCAAGATGGGTACCGAATCTCTCTCTTGACCTGAATGTTTGCTTTCTCCTTTCTAAATTGATCATTGGGGTTAAAAATGGACTCCAAAGTGATAAGTCCCTTGGGCAGCTTGTTAGTTCTTAGCTATACCACCTGGTCACCATACTGTTGTTCCAACTTTTCTTGATTCTTAGCTGAGAACTCAGCTTCTTCTTGCAAGAAATGGATGATTTGCTGGTCATTCTCAAACACTTGCCAACTAACATTGTTATCCAGCATGAAGGCCTCACAATCACGTGGATGTTTGGCTGTACCTTGTCTTGTTGAATGCTTTCCACAATGTCAAAGGCTGCCCCTACTGCTGTAAGCCTGTCAGCAGCTTGATTCTCTTTCCTAGGAATGGATTTGATGCCAAAACCCTCAAAATCTTCCATGAGGTCCCACACCCTGTTCTTGTAGCACTTGAGAAGATCATTTTTGGTAGCATGTTGTCCCTTGACCTAATTTACAATCAATTCACTATCACCAAAGACTTGCAAGTTCTTTATTTCTCTCTTTATTGCCCAATGCATCCCTTGCACCAAGGCTTCATATTCAGCAGTGTTATTGGAGCATGCAAACTGAAATCTAAAAGATGAATAATACTTTATTCCTTGAGGTGAAACAAGCATAGCTCCACCTCCTACACCTTGTCTACTCCTTGATCCATAAAAAAATAGCTGCCATACCTCATTGTCATCTTTGTGGTTTGGCTTGGTGATGCTAGGAATAGGCTGATTTTCTTCGTGTATGCAATAGACCCCTAGCTCAGATTCTTCCACTTCTTGATAAGGATCAAATGCATGTATCTTGTTTTCCCATTCATCAAGAGTTAGATCTGGGATGCTTCCAACCTTGGTGTCACCTAATCAAGTGCTTGGATAGTCTTCTTGATCAAATCCGAGTAATTGACATTAATCGATTTGGAGTGTAAGGCTCAATATGGAAGTTTGAAATAGGTTCGACCGATAGTAGCTTTGGTTCCATACCTTGTTCGAACAACATGTGTGACCAATCAATGCAGACAAATATCCCCCAATCTTGGCTATGAAGTCCCTTGACAAGTAAAGGGAAAAGAGTGGTGGAAGGTCTATGATTGATACATCTTGTAAAACAACAACATTTGGACATGCATGCAAGGTAAGACTCAAGTTTTTAATCACTCCAACTATTGCTACCGCTGTCCCATCTAGCTGCACTACCCCTTTGGATATTGTTTCATACTGGAGCCCTAGCTGATCAGCTATTTGTTTAGGCATTACCGAGCTACTTGCCCTAGAGTCTATCATGCAATTGTGCACTAGCTGACTTCCAATGATTAATGAAACATAGAAAGGAGGGGGTTTCAACATTTTACCTTGCTATCCTCCATGATTTCCTTCAGGCTGGGCAGCATTTGTAAGCACTTTGTCTTTCTTTGATTGAAGTTGGCAAATCCTTCATGGCAGCTTGCAGCAGATCTCTTTGGCCTGGGATGGATAGGGATTCCCACATTGATATATTGACGTTTTTCTTCTTCATCTGATCAATGATACTAAATGGTGATGAAGGGTCTCTTTGTTGTCCCTTGGTTTGTACATTTACTCCTTGCATGTGGGCAGCAACAATTGGTATTTGAGTTGGCCTAGGGGCTGTTCTTGGCTGCCCTTGTGCATTTGGAATTGGATTTTGCTTGCCAACCATTTGTGGAGCCATGGAAGGTTGTGGATTGGTTGGGGATAATGGCTGTTCTTCACCCAAATTCCTCCTTTTTGACCTTGTGTTGGCAGCCACACCTTGAGAAAATGCTCCGATTCATGCCACAAAATCATCTACTTGCCAATTTAGCAATGCGGTGTCATTTGGGGTTGATTCTTTGTTGGAATGTTTCTTGTTGTTGATCGCTTTCGATTGTCCTCACCCTCCACACCAGTAGTTGTCACCATTAATGCTTGATTCAAAGCACCATTGAAGCACATGGATTGGTTATGAGGCTCATTGCATGGAAAACACCAATCATACTCTTGGGCAATGTTGTTTTGTGTTGGCACCAATGCCTTAGAGGCAGATATGGCATTTGGATTATAGGGTTGGAATGGTCTATTAGCAGGAGGCCTTGTTTGATTTATATTTGCAGCTGGATTAGGAGGCCTTTGTGGTTGGTATGGCTACCTATTAGGCTGAGCTTGGGGTTGATAAGAAGGTCTAAAACCTTGGGCCTGCTGCCTTTTGAGAGTAACCAGCTCATTGCCTAGGTTTTGCAATTGCTTCATGACTTCTTGAAGCTCATTTGGGGCACTTGGAGATGAAGTGGAAGCTTCATTTGAACTCTGATTTCTAGGGGTGGGAGAAGGAGCCAAGTTAGGTGCTTGATTGGTGTTTGGATTCTCTAAACTTGGAAACAGTGGCATGGGAGGTCTAGGGGCAAGTTTGCTAGCTTGGATCAAGCAATTTTCAGCCCTAATGGCAATGCTATAAGCCATAGGGATAGTTATGCCTCCCATGGACTGAATCAACATAGAAATATCAGAATTTAGAGCTTTGAGATAGTAGAGAAAAGCACCTTCTGTTGTTGGCCTGACTGCCACTGGAATCCTCTCCCAAGTCTTTTGAAATCTGAAGTTGAAATCAGTCAGCTGCTCATTAGGAGCTCTCTTGATGGTTGTCAGCTGCTCCAAAAGAGACAAGTTGTCTCCCTTTTCTCCAAATTTCTCATGAAGTGCTATACATAGCTGATTCCAATTTGTGATAGAACCAACTCCAAGGCTCCTAAACCATTGCAATGCTTTCCCCTTGAATGAAGATGCCAGCAACTTGATAGCCACTTGCATTTCATTGATTTCATGGATTACACAAAGGTTACCAATATCTTTAACATGATCACTGGAGTAATCTGATTTTCTCCGGTGAAGTATGAAATGTTCTTCAAGGCTGCAATAGGAATTGGATTTTGTGCATTGAGGGCAAGTGGGCCGCTTGCTGTGAAGTCGACATAGGGGTTGTTTTGTGCCATTCTAATTGGTCTTAAAACCCTTGTTGACTGAATGAAAGGCCTATCAGGTGGAGGAGTTGAGAGAGTTCTGTTTGGTGGAGATGGAGACCTTTGAATCCTTATTCCTCTTTGCCTTCTTCTTGGAGATAATTACGGGTATTCAAACAACACTTCTTCTTCTCCAACTCTTGACCTTGTGGTGACTCTTCTTATGAGTTTTCGTGCCTGCACTTGCTAAAACTAGTTGATTCTTCCCTTTGGAGTCGCGAGATATGCAAATAATAGCTCTTTTCAAGCAAGAAAAACTGCAGCAGATGCACATCAACTTTGCTGCAATAAAAATGAGACCTCTAGTGTCCCACCGGCGTGCCAAAAACTGTTGATGCAAAATCATAGCACCCACGGATGTTGATCAGATTTCTAGTTGATCATGCTAGCATCCAGTGTGATTGCACAACATGGAATCCTTTCTCCAAGTGTGGGACTTGCAAAAATGAGAAAAGGACTCTCCAGAGAAGGCTGGTTCCTATTCCTCTGTTCAGATGCACACAAAAAAAACGCAGAGGCTTTGCTCAAAACCTAATCTAATCTGCCAAGGAGACAGGGTAAGAAAATGCATAAAAATAAACCTAAGCTAACAAAGGTGATGCACCGAGGAATGAAGAACATCTATCTTTGCAATAAACACAGACCACTCAAATGTGATGCAAGATCATGCACAGATAACAAAACTTGCAGTGAAAGACCAGGAGGATGCAAATGAACACAGAGAGGGTTGAGAATCATCCACAAACATGTATTACTTACTCCAAAGATTGATTACAATACACTACAAGATGCCAAGAGGCAGATTCACATTACAGTTTCAAATGGGAGGTTCGAACTCCACAAATTCACACTGATAGAGAGAAGAAGGAGGAGCAAAACAGAAAATGTTCGACCTTTTTAAAGAACCCTCTTTACAATATATAAGAAGAATGAGAGAGGGAAGAGAGAGGAAAGTTGAATCTACCATAAGCTGTAAGCTATGAAAAATACACTACTAACAAGGAAGTAAAATACCAATAATCATACCTCCTTCGCGTTCCGTAGCAAACCTCAGAATGGGCTAGGAAACTTGGATTGAGCCCTGATTTTGTGATATGTAGGTGCTTTTCTTCAAGACGGAGCAAGACCTTCCTGCAACAATGATCCTCTTACTTTGCACTGGATGGGAAAAAGGATTATGAGACTATTTTGGCATTAGGACTAGGCAAAAGGATGTTCTTTGCTCAAAGGATGCAAGAACTTAGATATGGCATGAAAGCTTATTCTCCGTGTCCTTAGAGGGGAGGGGTAAGGTTGTATTTATAGCCTGAGGGAGTGATTAACTTAAATTAATTTAAGTAATCATGGTTTGAAAATGTGGGCAAGATTAAGTGGGTGGTTTGAAAATGTGGGCAAGATTAGGTGGATGGTTTGAAAATGTGGGCAAGATTAGGTGGATGGTTTGAAAATGTGGGCAATATTAGGTGAGTGGGGGCCACGAAGAATGGGTGAGGATTTGAATTATATTTTTAATTCATAAGTGGAGGATTTTAGGTGAGTGGGGACCACGAATGGTGGGTGAGGATTTGAATTTGAATTTTTAATTCAATAGTGGAAAAACATGGAGAATAATGACATGTTGTGAGGATTAGATTATTTTTAGATTTGGAAATGGATAATTAATCAAATTATATTTGATTAATTCGAAGTGTATTTTTGTGGGAAATGAGGAAGGGAAATTAATTGATTTAGGATAGATGTGAAATTGGGGTGTCTACATTTGCCCCTCTTTGGAAGGGTACTATGAAAGTAGTGTCCTTTCAAAGAAAGTAGACGGTATGGGGGAAGAATTCAATCTACTTTTTAAAAGGTAGAGTGAATGTTTGTTGGGGAGAATAGAAAGTGGTGAGTGACGGATGTCATAGTATCCTCCAAGACAAAAATGTCATGAGAAGATGTGATTATGGATAGATGTGGTGATGCCCCCTCGAGAGGACTGATGAGAATGAAATATACGACAGAACTCTCGAAAAGAAGGGAAATGGATTCGGCGGAGAAGAGGATGATAATGGAGTGGAAGAGACTGGAATGACCGCACGACGCAAATGGAGAAAGGATTCAATCGACCTTGAATGCTAGGTGTGAGGGTGTGTGGGAAAGAGAAAAGGGAATGGATAGGGTTGGGGGTTGATTATGAGAAGAGTAAGGGAGATAGGGGAGGGGAAAAAAAGGAATGAAAGAGGTAGAAATAAGAGAGAGGGATGATAGGGGAAGAAGGGAATGATGAAGGACAAACAAGGTAAAAAGAGGAAAATGACAGAGTAGAGGGTGAAGGGATGAAATAGAGAGATGTGCAAAATGAAGGAAGCAACAGAGATAGTAAAGAGGGATACGTGGAAGTGAAATAAATGAGTGAGTGAAGAAAAGTAGGAAATTGGAAAGGATAAATAAGAAGGAGAAAACGAGGTGGGAGTAGGGGGTGAAATGGAGGGAAATGGAAAGAGGACAAAAGAAGAAGTAGAACGGAGAAAAAAAAGAAACTATGAGGGGCGAGGAAAGTGTGAAAAAGAGGAGAGAAAGGAAGAGAAACATATACAGAATGAACGAAAAGGTAGGGGTGGTAGAGAAAAGGGGAAGTGGTCAGAAGAAACGTGAAAATTAGGGGAGAGGAAAGGAAGATAGAATGAATACAAGGAGAAGATTGAAGGAATCACGTCATTGCGAGGAAGACCAAGGCAAAGAATATGGAACAGACCGTATGGAGATGCATGTGGAGAGTGGGATGATAAAAAAGACAGGACAACGCTGAACAACCAGGTTATCGATGGGGATGTAAGGAGGAAACGTGATGGAAAAAGGGGAAGAAGATGATATAGGGGAAGGAAAATAAGACGAGGGGTGGGAGAGAGAAGAGGATAACAAAGAAAATGATGGAGAAGGAAGGGAATACAGAAAGGGGGTAATAAGTGGAAAGGAAATGGTAGAAGGAATGTTCAAAGAAGAAAGAGGGGAGGAATGACATCGATTGGAAAAGATGTGGAGATGCATGAAATGAGGATACTAGGATGATGGGAAAATAGAAAAAGGAGGTATGATGAAGACAGTAAAGATATTGAAGAGGGCAAAGAGGAGATGGAGAGATGGGTAAAAAGTGACAAGAAAGGGTGGGAGTGAGGGAAAAGAATAGGAGAGAAAAGAGAATGGGGGATAGAAGAGGCAATGCCAATGAAGGGATGTTAGGGAAATCCCCTTGACAATGAGTGGTGGGGAAGGGTGAAAGAAAAAATGAAGAAAAAGAGAAAGCGAATGAGGACTGGAAAGGGTAACGCCAACAAAGGGACGTTAGGGAAAACCCGTTGCCAATGAGTGGTGGGCTTAGAGGAGGGAAGGAATGAAGGGAAACTCTAGAAGGTCCAAGGGAGTGAATGAGGTCGTGCGGAATGCGGATTGATAATTTTTAGGGAAAACCCGTTGACAATTATGAGTGCGGGAAGAGAAGATGATGATGAAAGAATGATATAGGAGTATTAACAGTAATGGTGAATATGTGTGTGGGTAGAAATGTAGGGGGAATGTGAGAAGATGAAGGGGAAAGAGTGAAGAAGATGGGAGGGAGGAGTTGGGACGAAGTGAAAGCGAGGAGAGGATGGGGGTGATGAGGATGAACGAGGTGAGGATGAAGAACCAAGACATGAAAAGAATGGGAAGAAATGGTATGAAGGATGATGGATCAAGGAGGGGAAAATGGGGGAAAAGAATGTGATTGTAGGTGGAAGAGATGAGGTGTATGTTGTAAGAAGATATGTGGAGAAAGGATAATAGTAGGAGGAAAAAGTGGGTAATAGGAGATACCAGGTGGAAGAAATGATCAATAAAGTGAACTAAGAATGAGGCGGGGGAAAAGTTCATGATGACAAGTTAAGTGTAGGGAGGACCCTAACATCAGATTGTCATGTGACGGAAGTGGTTAAGTAAGATTGCCATGTGAGCAAAACTGGAGATGACAAATGGTCAAGCGAGAAGTGGTGTTTGCGAGAATCGAAAAGGAGGTGAAAGGATGTGATAATGGGGAATTCCGAGAAAAAATGAAGGGTGAAGGGTGGGTAGTGATGGGAAAGGCAAGGAGACAGATCATCCTTAAGAGGGACTCTTAAGTGAGATCGCCACATCGGGTGAGTGGTTAAGTAAGATTGCCAAGCGAGAGGAGGGTGATAGTGGTGGTAAAAGATGTGATGATGGGGAATGAAGAGGAAATATGGTGGTGAGATTGGAGAGTGATGGGCGAGCGTAAGATGACATGTCATGCTTAAGAGAATCTCTTAAGTAAGATCGTCATATTGCTGGAGAGGTTTCGTAGGGTCTCCCAACCGACAGGGATGATATGCAAAGAGAAAGACAAAATGATATTGGAGATAGGGGTGGAATGGTAGGGTGAAGAAGATGATCGCGATGAGAAGTGGGAGAAGGAAGATGGGGGAAATATGATGGGATGGGGGAAGGCCACAGGACAGATCAACCTTAAGTAGAAGTCTTAAGTAAGATTGCCATGCGACTGGGATGGTTAAGTAAGATCGCCAAGTTGAGGAAGAAGGATGATGTTAGAGTTGGTGGGAATAGGGTATGACAAAATGGGTGAAGGGGAACCTCAAGTGAATTTGCCATACTACGAGAGCGTGTAAGTAGGATGACCGGGCATAAGGTGGATTTGGGGAAGGATGAGAAAAGAGTCAGTGAGGTATGCCTAAGTGGTATATGATATGAGATGAGGTGATAATAAGAAAGAAAGGACACAAAGGAGTGTAACATGAATGGATGAAGGAATATATGTAGTGGAGGGTGGAGAGTGTGAGGGGAATCCTTAATTGGGATGCCCACGTGGTGAGAGTAATGATGCGGGAATGGGAAGTAGAAGAGGTGGAGTTGGAAGGTGTGTTTGGTGGTGATGGTTATTTGATGAGAGGGCATGTGGTGAAGAAGCTTCTACAGTGGGAAGATCTTAGCGAGAGGGTAAACCTCCACTGAGGATTCCATATAGAAGGGGTTATTAAGTAAGATTGTCAAGCGGGAAGAAAACGGGTGAAAGGAAAGAATACCAATGGGTGAGAGGGGACAGGAATGGTGAGAAGGGTAATATGGGTATAAGCGGCGGAGGAGTAAAAATGAGAAGTGAGAATGAATGGATCAAATACATGGTGATCATGGTGGGGGAGAAGGAGCTGCTGGATAGTGAATGCTACTTGAGAAAGATCGTCAAGTAGGATTCGCAAACTGCAACGGTGATCAAGTAGGATTCGCAAACTGGAGAATGCATTAGTATGGGTGAATGGATGGGGTGCAAAGTAAGATGTTGATCATGCAGGAAGATACTCACGTGATGAAAAACATCTTAATTTTAATATAGCACATAACAGGATGCATCGTGATATAAAAGATCAGGATGACTAGACTGTAATATGCGTGATAGCATAGACAGGGGCCATCAAAAAGGTTTGATGCCCCAGTACGATATGCAAATGGAAGAGAGCATAGACAGAGGCCATCAAGAAAGTATGATGCCCCAGTACGACATGTAATCAGATAACATAAGAATATTACAGAGAACACCGGGATATATAAAATCAAGATGCCCCCTGTAATATATCAAGATACAAGAAAGCAATTAATAATTTGCCACTAATAATGCAACACAAGAACTAGTAAACATGTCCCTAACGTGTTCCACAGTGATGATTGATTAGATGTGCCCCCAAGCAGAGGTACAAAGGATTGGGTCAGTCTCCTCAAACAAGGAAACAATGAGAGCTGGATTTTCCCCAAGCGAGGATTCACGCGAGGAGAAGTGGTTTGAAATTGGTAGTCATAAGGTGGTTGGACCATTCGTTTGGGATAATAGTTCAAAGGATGAACTGTGTTACTTATTGAGTTTTTACAATTTTGTGGATGTTTTTGGTCTTTTGAAAATTTTACAAATGTTTTTGTATTTTGGATATTTTCTAATGTTTTTGTTTTTGGATTTTTGGATTTTCTAATGTTTTTGAATTTTTAGGATGTTTACACTGTGTTTGGATTTTTGACGATTTTCAAATGTTTTTGGATTTTTGACGATTTTCAAATGTTTTTTGGATTTTTGATTTTTACAATGTTTTTGGATTTTTGATGATTTTCAAATGTTTTTGGATTTTTAGATTTTTACATTGTTTTTGGATTTTTTTACGATTTTCAAATGTTTTTGGATTTTTACATTATGATTGACAATTTATGGACCAGAGTGCAGAATTATTTTTGAGAGACGATGTACCGTGTTCCGCATTGTAACTTATGCTCAAAATAACATAAATTCACTTTCCATTGGCAGGATATGGTGGTGATGATATGATGAAAATAATTCCAGCTCCATTCTTGACTCCACACAACTAGTAAGATGTGTGGGCTCATCACCGAGAATCAAGAAGGACGCAGGAGGTGGATAATGAATATAGAGACAAATGCTAACAACAATCCCTTTGGGAAATTGTGACTCCATTCTTCATAATGGTACTGAACCGGTTTCAAAAATGGCTTTCACTTTATGAGTCACATGCTAGACTTAGACAGTTATGTGGCCTACTGATTGATAAGATATGAGGTTAAGGGATAGTTCTCTCTTCACTTAGGCATCTAAATTATGTGTTTGGGGATTCTATAATTTGTAAGCACTGTAAGATTTTGTATTTTTGAAATGACTCCCTATGCCTTGCCCCATGCTACTAGTGAGAAGCAAGGGCTCATCACCAAAGGCAAAATATAGGCGAGTGAATTTCTTTTTAGTCTTTTTTTTTGCTTTGTTTTATTTTATTTTTTGGAATATTTTGCAATGTTTTTATGCTTGTATGAGAATGACCCTCTACGCTTTGCCCCATGCCACGTGTAAGAGGCAAGGGTTTATCACCAAAGACAAGACGTAGACGAGTAAGGGCACCTTCCTCCATTCCCAGTCTCACACTACCAGTAAGAAGTGTGGGCTCAACACCAAAGACTATGAAGGACGAAAGATGTGACAATGAATTATTCATAAGTTATTGAATTGATGGATTTTTTTTTACAATAGTGCTTTGTATTTGGGAAGAAACGTCTGCCCCTAATCTCAGCCCCACACGACTAGTAGGATGCGAGGGTTCAACACCGAAGACTGAGATGGACGACCAAACGAACTGGGTAACGAAGTTTAGAGCTTTGTTATGAAAGAGAGAATGTATTAGAAGGGGATATATTACCATCAGTAAGCTTCTAGGTATGACCATAGAGGAAAGCGACTGAAAGTGGAAGAAGTATGACGCTCACAAACTTAATAGGATTTATACTAACACTTGTCTCATGATGATAAATATGAAGATGTGATTTTGATAAAGAAAATATTTGCCAATGGAAATGAATAAATTTATTCAGAGATAAGCAAGACAGAATGAACAATGTACACGTTGTTGTTTCCGGAATAGAGTGCTTTCAAGAATAAAATTTCTTTGAATGGAATGCATTCATGGGTTTTTCAAGGACTTGGCCTATGTCAATGGCCAATTTATAAGCTCCAAACCCAAAATTATCTATGATTTCATTGGGCTCAAATTTGTCTTGTTTGTCTCGTTCTTTGGGTGTGTTCTTTTGATTTTCTTTGAGAATGAAATGATTGACCTTAAATTTTCTAGGTTTGAATTTTTCATGGTAGCTACGCCATAGCCAATTTTGATAGAATGGAAGATGATCTAGGGCATTAAGTTGTTTTTCATCAAGAAGCTCAAGTTCACTAAGGCGTGAGTGTTGATAATAATCTTGATTGATTACATCTTTGAGGGATATTCTGAAGGATGGAAATTCAACCTTGACATGTAAAATAGCTTCCCAACCATAAAAAAGGAGAAGGGAGTGGCTCTAGTAGGTGTGTGATAAGATGTGCGGTAAGCCAAAAGAGTGGGGTAGATTTGGTTAAGCCAATAGCTTCCATGTGTGTTGACAATGATGGTTTGTGTTATTTAGTTTTTTGCTTCTATTTGTCCATTAATTGATTGTTTTGAGGATAGATTCACAATTAAAGATGGAAAAGGTTGTGTAAAGATATTCCTGGGTATAAGTACCTCGTAGAATGGATGCACGTAGAAGTCTTGACAGGTGAGACTAATTAGTGATGAGATGCCTGCAAGATCGATAGTTGAAAGCATGATGGACACGACAGGTTGCATTGTCGCAAGTGTCCAAACTTGATGTGGTTGTGTTTTGACAAAAGGGATAGAGATGTTAGGCATAAGAGCCAATATTGGAAGAATAGAATCAAACTTAATGGTACCTGTTGATGGAACCTCATCTGTAGTGTCTACAGTAATATCAAGGTTTGAAAGGGAGTCTTGAAACGAGATCAAGGTCTCGTTAGATGTTGGAAGAATGTTGTCGCCCAAAATAGGTTCAATATATGTTTGGGCTGAAAGAGAGTCTTGAAATAAGTTCAAGTGCTCGAGTAGATGTGGAAATAATTTTTTTGTCCGGTTCAATGTATGTTTTGTTGAAAGAGTGTCTTGAAATAAGTTCAAGTGCTCGGTAGATGTTGGAAGAATGTTGTTGTCCAAAACAGTTCAATGTATGTTTTCGTTGAAAGAGTGTCTTGAAATAAGTTCAAGTGCTCAAGTATATGTTGGAAGAATGTTATTATCCAAAACATGTTCAATGTATGTTTGGGTTGAAAGAGAGTCTCGAAATAAGTTCAAGTGCTCAGTAGATGTTGGAAGAATGTTGTTGTCCAAAACAGGTTCAATGTATGTTTCTATTGAAAGAGTGTCTTGAAATAAGTTCAAGTGCTCAGTAGATGTTGGAAGAATGTTGTTGTCCAAAATAGGTTCAATGTATGTTTGGGTGAAAGAGAGTCTTGAAATAAGTTCAAGTGCTCAGTAGATGTTGGAAGAATGTTGTTGTCCAAAACAGGTTCAATGTATGTTTGAACTAATGGAAGGAAATTTGAAGAAGATATGGATTGGTTTGGAATTAGAGAGGCTTGACTGTTGTCGTCATGATCTTGTGGAATTTCAGTATATATAGGAGTTTCGACAGTAGTCAGCTCTTCATGGAAAGTTGTGGTATTGGATGTGTCATTGGTTGCAAGAGCATTTTCATCAAGCTCTATAGAGATGACATCGTCGTCAATTAAGTCTTGGACGCAATTCTTAAATCGCACACATTTATCTGTGTGATGACCATCAATGCGATGAAAATCACAGTATGTGTTAGGTTTGTACCAACATGGCTTAGATTCCCCTTCGACAAAGGGTTTTGTAATTGGATATCTTATCAGTTTAGCCTCTTTTAGTTGATGAAAAACACTAGAGAGAGTTTCTCCAAGGGGCGTAAATTGACGTTCGACTTTACGTGAAGTGATGTCTTCGTTAGGTTGTATGATTGGCTTTTTGGGTGATCGTTCACTGATTTGGGTAGCCATATGAGAGAGTTGTGTTTTCATCTTATTAATTTGTTCTAATAGCTCATTGCGTGAAATTTTTCGTGAATTCATCATGTTTGAAAGAGAGGGAGAATGAAGAAATGTGCAATGAAGAACTCAACCTATTGATTATGATCTTTGTTTTCGCTCAATCAAGTTTTAACAAGGCTATAAGGAGTAATCTCAAACAAGCTACTCGGGATACAAGTGAGATATAACTCAAACAAGCTATGACGAATATCTTGATTGGTTTGGATTAAACAAGCTTAGCAGACGAAAATGTAAGGAGTACACTCAAACAAGGTACTCAATACAAGTGAGATATAGCTCAAACAAGCTATGATGAATATGTTGATTGGTTTGACTTAAACAAGCTCTGGATTTTTGATAGGAAGAGTAACTCAAACAAGTGACTCAACACAGTTGCGAACTCAAAATGAGATTTGAAGGGATTTGTGTCGGATGGGATTTTGTTAAACTTGTAAGCTGATGAAATAATGAGTGAACTCAAACAAGTCACCCAAGGATGTTCTGACAATTGATGAGATAAGGAGTGAATGCAAGTCACTCAATATCTATTGGATATAGCTGAAAACAAGCTATAGTGGAGTTGTTGTTGGCTGAAGTAGGCTAATGAAATCAGTGTGACGTTTTGATCTTCATTGTGGGATTGCTTGAATGTTTTGCTTGGTATTGAATCAGTCGAGAAATGGTGTTGTGGAACACGATTAGGATTTAAATTTTACAATAAACACATTGATATTAGCCAAGTTTTATGATAAAAACAATGCTAAACTATTTTGTTTACAAACAGCAAGCAGTCATGTGTATCAAATTGTTTTGGCTGAAGAGGTAGATCCTTCGGGAATGATCATTGTTTCATGCAATCATACAAGTATGCTGTGAAATGGTGGATGCAGGCTCTTATTACTCCAAGAAGATGCATCCTCCGATATACCCTAGTCCTGATATACCTAATTCTATACGGGGACAGAATTGGTACGGGGAACCCTTAGAGCACTGGAGGAGACTCACCAATTCTTACTTGCCTGTTTGGAGTGAATCACCACGTCCAAAACAGGTTTTGTGAAAAGGTGGAAGGTGATGGAGGGATGAATGTGTATGGTGTCCTTATAACTCCCCGAAGATTTACAGGGGATGATGCCGAGCTTCGTTACTGACTATTTAGGCGTGACTCGCATGCACTTGCACCGCACAAACATTACTGTAAGTGAAGAGCAGTGGCGAGGTAAATACCGAACGCTGTGATGAGACTAGGTCTCAAAGTGCAATGCAGATGTAAATGTTGTTGGTGCGTGGTAGTCAAGTCCACATCACCGGTGTAGCTTTGGTGGTGATGAAATCCACCTCGTCTACATGCAAAAACAATATGATAAAGTGATTAAACGCAGGGTTCTTTCCAACTTGAAATAAATCACTAGCAGAAAATAATTACGTACCTGAGCGTACTTTTTCTTTTTGGTTTCAGCAATTGTCTTTGAATGGTGGTATTTTTGCGGGATTTTTGTTGTTTTTGTTTTTTTTTGTTTTTGACAATATTCCAAAGCAACGCAGTTCTACAGAAAACAAATTAGTAGTTATCCTGTAAATGAAATGTTAGAAAAGTGATCGTGGTTGTTTTTGATTTGCCAGATCGCTCAAAGGCGCAGGAAAAGAGCATACACAACCAACGACCAAACAAATATTAAGAATATGACAAAGGAAAATAATTATTAAAATGACAGTTGGAAAACAAAGCTAGAGGATCCTGCAATGTTAGAACAAGAAACTAAAAAAATTGTGACCGTTTCTGATTTTCCAGATCGCTTGAAGGCGCAAGAAAAGAGCATACGCGGATACAATTGGAATAGTTTTTTTTTTTTAAATGTTAATAATTATTGCAATTAATCATGATTGCGAAATAGCGATAATGATTATTTTCACAAAAAAGAAAAACGATGAAAGAAGAGGGTGAAAACGTTACTTAGAAGTGATGTCGTGGAAAATTGAAATGTAAGGCAAAAATTAAAAATTAAAAAAAATTGGTGTGCAGAGCCTAAGTGGCCTCACGTTTCTAATTTCCAAGATCACTTTTGAAGTGCGAGGAAAGAGCATACGCGTGAGGTTGTTACGTGAAATAAAATAAAAATAAGAATTTAAAAAAAAACTATAATTTTGTTGTTTTTTTGTTAAAAAGACAGGTGTTAGAAGAAATGAAATCAATTTTTTTTGTAAGTCTAAATCTAAAAATTATTTTTTCATTGCATATATATTTTCAATACCTTTCCGTTAAAAAAAAAAATGAAGTCATTCCGAGTTCGGGAGCAAAAGTTATGGCTTCCGGAAGATGGGCTACGAGAACGCTCTGAATGAAAATTTTAAACGTGAGAAAAACGTCCGGGAGCTGGTTTTTTTATTTTCTGACTTCTATACTTCACCTGAGAAGCTAAAATTTTGACAGCAAGGTTAAAAAAGAAAAATAAACAGAAAGAAAGAGTTAGATCACAAAATGATTGATTAAAATAAAAGAAAATAAAAATGATTAACTTCCTACAAAGCAGTTATTTTAGCAAAAGTAAATAAATAAATGCATTTTCCGGATTGGTTGTCCCATGACAGTAAGATGATAAACTAATGGCTAGTTCATGTGTTTCTACAGATGATGAGTAAATAACAAAATCAAAACTGGGAACTAAACACCAAGCACCGAGGAGATCAAAGACAAAATGAGCTTCAGAGTTTCATTGTTGCTATAACCTGCAGATACACCACAAGACACCACACAACAAAAACACTACCCAAAGCATGAAGGTTAACCAAAGAAGACCATAAGGAACAGAAAAGGAAATAATAATGAACAATAATAAACAAAGAACAGATAAAACCACTAATTGGGAAATTAATGGTAATAGATCGAAAGTAACCAGGCGTGCCAGAATGTAAGCTATGAAAAATACACTACTAACAAGGAAGTAAAATACCAATAATCATACCTCCTCCTTCGCGTTCCGTAGCAAACCTCAGAATGGGCTAGGAAACTTGGATTGAGCCCTGATTTTGTGATATGTAGGTGCTTTTCTTCAAGACGGAGCAAGACCTTCCTGCAACAACGATCCTCTTACTTTGCACTGGATGGGAAAAAGGATTATGAGACTATTTTGGCATTAGGACTAGGCAAAAGGATGTTCTTTGCTCAAAGGATGCAAGAACTTAGATATGGCATGAAAGCTTATTCTCCGTGTCCTTAGAGGGGAGGGGTAAGGTTGTATTTATAGCTGAGGAGTGATTAACTTAAATTAATTTAAGTAATCATGGTTTGAAAATGTGGGCAAGATTAAGTGGGTGGTTTGAAAATGTGGGCAAGATTAGGTGGATGGTTTGAAAATGTGGGCAAGATTAGGTGGATGGTTTGAAAATGTGGGCAATATTAGGTGAGTGGGGGCCACGAAGAATGGGTGAGGATTTGAATTATATTTTTAATTCATAAGTGGAGGATTTTAGGTGAGTGGGGACCATGAATGGTGGGTGAGGATTTGAATTTGAATTTTTAATTCAATAGTGGAAAAACATGGAGAATAATGACATGTTGTGAGGATTAGATTATTTTTAGATTTGGAAATGGATAATTAATCAAATTATATTTGATTAATTCGAAGTGTATTTTTGTGGGAAATGAGGAAGGGAAATTAATTGATTTAGGATAGATGTGAAATTGGGGTGTCTACAATAACCACTTCTAGATTGCATTTAACTCATCTCATTATGGTAGAAACAGTGGATCCTGGCAAAATGGCAGACTGTCTAGCAGAAACGGCGAACTGTCTGTTGCATTAAAGCTAGTTGTTGAACGCCAGTTCTAGTCATTATCACGCATCAGAGCTGTTTCTTAACTTTCTCTCTCCATACTGAACCAAAATTCAAGATTGACCCCAGAATCGTGTAGAGAATTTCACCATCTTTCCATTGATATAAAGAACGTGCAAATCTGAGCTCTGGATCAAAAGATATGGCGATCTGAAGATTTAGGGCAAAAACCAGGCCAAAATGGATTTTGAATTTTTTCCCATGCTCTGCCACTTGGATGACACGTGTCAGGTGCTGATTGGATGAGCAATTCTCTCTCCTCTACCTCCCATGGGTTTCCCTTTGAAATTTTGATGTTTTTAACTCTTTGGAAAATTTTCCATTTTTTCCCTGCGCCCCGCCACTTGGGACACGTGGCACGCTTTGGTTGGTTGACAGGGGTGCGGGGCATCTTTTACCTTTTAGTTTTTCAGCCAAAACTTTTTCCAAATTCTGAGTCCTCCCCGAGCTTTGCACTCCCCTTATCCTTAGGACACGTGTCCTATTTCTATTGGCTCGGGCCAATCCTCCAAACTTCACCTTTGGAAACTCGGCAAAACATTAAGTAAAAATCTTACCCTCTCCTCCGCCGCTCTGATCCACGAAGACATGTGTCACATCCTGATTTGTTGGCGGATTTTCCGGGTCTTCATGTCCCTCACGTATTTTTGGCCTGGATGTTCTAAACCGTCTGGGACAAATTTCTCCAATCCGCGTGATTCGGGCTTTCTGTCCCTCTTTGAGGCAAAGACAAATGGCACACTTTCATTGGCTCTCGGCTCTTCCAGCTTTCTACGTCCCACGCGTCCCTTTGTCCCAACTATCCCGGACGAAAGTTCCCTACGCTGGCCGATCCGGGTGGTTCGCGTCCTTCGCGTCCTCACGGCCAAGATGTCCTAGCCTGTTCTACACTACAGTTAGTCAATTTTTTTTTACCTTCGGCCGGTTTGCCCTTTCACATCCCGCGTGTCCCCATGGCCCGGATGTCCCTTTGCTACGCGGACCACCTGGTGGCCTTTCGGTCGATTCGCGCCCCGACGTCCCAATTGTCCCGACTGCTGCAAGGACTAGGACTTAGCCGATTTTCATGATTTTTCTAGCCCAAGCTTGTTTTTTGCAACTTTTTCACCCCTTTTTAGAACTTGCTCTTTTCTTCTTAGACAGGAGAGTTAGAAAAAGGCCGAGGGGACCCCAGAAACATGATTTTTTTCTTGAATCAATCTATTTGCCTGGGACTTGAGTATTCTGATGCATGTTATCAAATTTACCCTGGGGGTGAATTTTGGATAACAATATGGGCAACACTTGCCTTTTTCCATAGATAAGCTTGTATGGAGAGCTTCCTGTAGACCTTTTAGATGTGATCCTATCAGCCCATAGAGCTGATTTGATCTTTGTGTGCCAAGTCTTCGATTCTCATTAAGGGTCCTTTTGATGATTCTTAGTAAGTTTTTTTATGGAGTTCTCTTGGCCATTACCCCGAGGGTAATAGTTTGATGAAGTCTTGAGCTATATACCATTCTGTCGGCCCATTTGGTGATCCTTGCACCATGAAATTCCAATGCATTATCGATATGATAGTGGCGGGGACACCAAACCTCATGACTACCCCTTCATATAAATCTAATATATTGGATTCATTTGCCTCCTTAAGTGCCTTTGCTTCAATCCACTTTATGAAATAGTCATTTGTCGTAAGTATCCACTTGTGGCCTTAACTTGAATGTGGGTTAATCACTCCTATGAAGTCTAATCCCCATTGCACGAATGGCTAATCTACTGAAATTGGATGAAGGGGCAGGGCTGCTAACCTTTCTTTCCCTGTGAAGAATACGCACTTCTTGCATTTCTCAATCCATGAGTAGCAATCACTAAACATCATAGGCCAATAGTAACCAGCCTTCATGATTTTGAGAGTTGTTACTCAAGGAGAAAAGTGGCCTCCTGCTTCTCCATCATGGAACTCATGCAACACCCTCTCAATTTGGCTTGTCCCAATGCACCTCAATAGAACACTATTGATGTCTTTCTTGAACAAAACACCATCGACAAGCACATATGGAATGGCTTGTAATATGAAGTATCTCCTCTTTTCTTTTCTCATTTCTTGAGGGCATAAACCTGTTTGGAGATAATGCACCAAGTCTTGGGTCCAACATGGAATGGGTGTACCATTAGCTAGCCATTCTTGATCATTTTGCTAGTAGCAAGACAACCTCTTCTTCTCCTTTTGACTCATCATGTTGTCTGGAAGTGAGCTGCTCACACAACCCTTTTCCACGAACCATCTTGGTCACCTTTATTTCAATATCATATTCCATTACACAGGTGATCCAACCTGTTCTCTTCTCATTCAAGTCCTTTTTCAGGAGAAATTCCTTGACACCAACATGAGACACTAGTAGTTGAACCTTTTTGTTTCAAACCAAGTGTCTGAACTTCTTCAAACTTCTCATGAAAACAAGGACATGCTTTTCAATAAAAGAATACATTACTTCATAATCTTCCAGATTTGACTGAAGAATGCTTTGGGCTGTTTTGACCTTCTTTGTTAGGCTAAACCAAGATAGCTGAGATTGTTTCTGACCCTCCAAAAGCATACAACATGAAGTCCTTTTAAAATTCTAGGTTAATAAGGGTTGGGGCCTGTGATATTGCAAGCTTGATGGCTCAAAACTCTATTTACCTTTTGTTTTCCATTTGAATGCAAGAATCATCTTTAGAATCATCGTTAAAGGCTTTACAAGAGTGGAAAAAACAAGCAAAAATCTGCGGACAAATTTTATCCTTCCTAAGAAGCTTTGGAGGGATTTCTTGTGATGTGGTAGTGGTAGTGTTCTAATGGCTTCAACTCTTTCATGGTTGATTATCAAACATTAGCTTGAGATAATGTGGCACAATAACTTTCCCTCATGTGCCAAAATACATATTTCTTTGGATTCAATGACACTCTAAACCTTCTACACCTTTGAAATACTTGCCTAAGGTGAAAGAGGTGGTCTGTTACATTCTTTGAGAAGACAGTGATATCATCTAGATATACCAGCACCATCTTATTGATCAAGCCTTTGAACGCCATATCCATAGCTTGCTGAAATGTTGCTCTAGCATTAGACAATCCAAATGGCATCTTCTTGTAAGCATATGTGCCCCATTTCATGGTGAAGGCCATCTTGTACTAATATTCCTCTTTCACCATTATTTGATTATAGCTGAGTATCTGTTTACCAATGAAAACCTTTCGGAGCCAGCCACAACCTGGAAGATGTATTCCATTGATGGAAGTGGATAATGATCCTTGAGTGATGCTCTGTTCAGATCATGAAATTCCACACACAATCTGATTTCTCCATTTCTTTTCCTCATTGGCACCAAGTTTGCAACCCAACTTGAATGTTTGATAGGGAAGATGATGTTAGCTTCAATCAGCTTGTTCAACTCTTTCTTCATGAGAGGTTCAATATGGGGATTTACCGCCCTTTGCTTTTGTCTGATAGGTTTAGATCCCAAATCTAGCTCAATAGTGTGTTGTGCCAACCTTGGGTTGAAACCTCTTAAATCCTTGTAATTCCAAGAAAAGACATTTGGGAATTCTTGACAAAGTTGAATGAACTCATATTTTTCTTGTTGGGTACTTACCTTGCCAATTCACAATGTTTTTCCTTCATCTATGGAAATGGGCTCACGAATCTTCACCCTTTACCTAAATATTTGCTTTCTCCTTCCAGAATTTATCATTTGGGTTGAATATTGACTCCAAAGTTACAAGACCCTTTGGTAATTTGTTGGTTCTCAACTACACCACTTGGTCACCATACCGCTATTCCAACTTGTCTTGGTTTCTAGTAGAGAACTCAACTTCTTCTTGTAAAAATTGACAATTTGTTGATCATTCTCGAAGACTTGTCAACTTGTGTCGATTAATCTGCAGCATAGCTGGTTTTACAACCACTTTAATATGGGGCTGAGATTTCTCACTCTTGATACTCTCTACCACATCAAATGCTACCCCGATTGCTTCAATCTATCTGCTGCTTCATTCTTCTTCCTTGGGATGGAATTGATGCTAAAAGCCTCAAAATCTTCAATGAGATCCCATACCTAATTCTTGTAGTTTTTAACAGATCATTCTTGGTAGAATTTTGTCCTCGGACTTGATTCACAACTAGCTCACTATCGCCAAACACTTGTAAGTTTTTAATCCCTCTCTTTCTTTCCCAATGCAATCCATGAATCAAGGATTCATACTTTATTGTGTTGTTTGAGAAATAAAATTTGAAACAGAAGGCTGAGTAATATTTCGTACCTTGAGGTGAAACAAGCATAGCTCCTCCTCCAGCTCCCTGTCTACTTCTCAAGCCGTTGAAGAATAACTACCATACTTCATTGTCATCTTTGTGGTCTAGCTCGGTGATGCTAGGGAGGGGATGATTCTCTTCATGCAAACAATAGAATCCTAGCTCCACTTCTTCCATTTCCTTGTAAGGGTCAAAATCATGCCTCTTTCTTGCCCATTCATCAAGAGTCAAGTCTAGAATGCATCCGACTTTGGTATCTGCTTCATGAGCGCTTGGATAGTCCTCTTGATCAAATGTTGAATAATTTGAATTGATTGGGTTTGGTGTATGAGGCTCTATGTGAAATTTTGCAATAGGCTCAGATATGATTATAGCCTTAGCTCCATACCTTGTTCTAAATAACATATGTGACCAATCAACAAACAAATAACCTCCAATTTTAGCAGTGAAGTCTCTTGACAAGCACAATGTAAAGAGAGGTGGCAAGTCTATGACTGATACATCTTGCAAGATGGTCACATTAGGACATGTATGCAATGTGAGGCTCAAATCTTTGATTACTCCAACCATTGTTACCATTGTCCCATCCAATTACACTACGCCTTTGGAGATGACTTCATATTGAATACCTAGTTGATCAGCTATTTGTTTCGGCATGACTAAGCTACTTGTTCTGAATCAATCATGCAATTATGCACCAGCTTGTCTCCAATGATCAATGAGACATAGAAGGGAGGGGGCTTTAGATTCTTACCTTTGTGATCTCTATGATTTCCTTCTTGCTAAGTTGTATTGGTAAACACCTTTTCTTGTTGATTAGGTGTCTGATTTGAGGTGACCAATTGGCCATAGCAGCCTACAATAGGTCTCTCTGTCTGGGATAGCCAATGACTCCCACATTGAGATGTTTACATTTGTTTTCTTCATCTTCTCAATGATGTTGAATGGAGATGATTTATCTCTCTGTTGTCCCTTGCCTTGGTCATCCTTCTCTTGCACATGGGTTGTTACAACTGGCACTTGAGCTGGTCTAGGGGTGGTTTGGGCTGACCTTACACATTGGAAGTTGCACTTTGATTTCCAATACCTTGTGGAGTAATAGAGGGTTGTGGATCACTTGAATTTGATGATTTTCCATCTCCAATATTCCTTTTCTTGGACCGTGTATTAGCAGCTACACTTTGAGAAGGGGCTTGGTTAACTCCACAAAATTCTTCTATTTTATAATTAACTAGCATAGTTTCAGTTGGAGGTGTCTCTTGTTGAGCTTCTTGCTGCTGATTTTCCTCTTGACTAGGTTCTTAGGACACACCAATGGTCTGTACCATCAAGGCCTAGTTTAGTGCACCATTGAAACACGTTGATTGATTGTGAGGTAGACTACAGGGGTAACACCATTCGTACTCCTATGCCATGTTGTTTTGTGTTGGAACTAAATCTTTTGATGTTGAAGCTGCATTTGGATCATATGGTCGAGAATGGCCTGGCAGCTTGAGGTTGTCCTTGGTTCAAATTTTGATTTGTGGCATGACTTGGTGGTTTATTTTGCTGGTATTGGGGCCTAGCTTGATAATGAGTTTGAGGTTGATATGGCCTAGAACTCTGAGCTTTTTGTCTCTGATAGTCACTAGCTTGTTTCCTAGGTTCTGCATGATTGTTTCAAGACCTCCTGGTACTCTTTTGAAGTGATTGAAGAAATAGAAGCCTCATTGTTGCTTTGATTTCTAGGGGTGGAATGGGATTCAACTCTGGTGTTTGACTAGTGCTTGGACTTCCTAATTCTAGATATAGAGGCATAGGTGGCCTAGGTGCAAGTTTACTAGCTTGAATTAAACAATTTTCAGCTCTAATGGAAATGTTATAGGTTGCAGGTAAGGTTACACCTCCCATGGATTGAATCATCATGGCAATATCAGAATTTAAATCTCTAAGGAAGTATAGAAAAGCACCTTTGTCTATTGGTCTCATGGCCACTAGAATCCTATCCCACATCTACTAGAATCTAAATTTGAATTCGGTCAACTGCTCATTAGGATCCCTCTTGATTGTTTTCAATTGTTCCAATAGAGATAGGTTATCCCCCTTTGCTCAAAATTGATTGTGAAGAGTTGTGTACAGATGGTCCCAATTCTGAATAGAGTCTGTTGTTAGACTCTTGAACCATTGCAAAGCTTTACCCTGGAATGAAGAGGCCAACACTTTGACTACAATGTCCATCTCAATGATTTCATGAATTGCATAGAAATTTGCAATGTCTTGAATGTGGTCACTAGTAGTAGTTTGGTTCTCTCTAGTGAAATATGGAATGCTCTTCAATGCTGCAACTGGAACTGGATTTTATGCATTGAGAGTGAGTGGGATGCTACTAGTGAAGTTGACATAGGGATTGGGTTGTGGATGTGCCATTATGATTGGCCTAAGAACCCTTGTTGATTGAATGAAAGGCCTACCAGGGGGAGGTGTTGACAAATTTCTATTTGGTGGAGATGGAGACCTTTGAGCTCTTCTTCCTCTCCTTGCTCTTTCCGGGGATAAATGTAGATAGAAAAATAGTCCCTCCTCTCTAGTTCTTGACCTTGTTTGTATTCTTCTCATGAACTTGACAAGCTTGGACTGCTGAAACTAGTGGATTATGCCTCTTTTGGAGTCGCCAGATGTGTAATTTTAGAGCTTCTTACAAGTTGGGAACTTACAACAAGTGCACATCAATCTTTCTGCAATAGAAATGAAAACTTCTTGTCCCACTGGGCATGCCAAAACTATTGTAGAAAAATCACAACACCCTGAAATATGTAACTTGATGGGTTGAGATCCTCAATGTGACTATATAACATGGAGCATCTCTCAAAGTGTGGGACTTTACGAGTCGAAAGAGCTCTCCGAATAAAGTCCAGCTCATATTCCTCTCTTCATGTGCACATGTTCAGATTACATAGGGTCATTCTAAATCCTACTCTAACTTGCCAAGGAGATAGGGTTAAGGGAATACAAGAAATGAAACCTAATCTAATAGAGGTGATACACTAAAGGAATGTTGAAACACTTTGCAATAAACAAAAACCATAAAAATGCAATACAATCACCATGAATAAATAACCAGGACTACAATGAGAGATAAAAAAGGAGACAATGAATGCAAGAGAGGGTTGAAAATCATCCACAGACATGCATTATCACTCCAAAAGTTGATATAGTGCATTACAATGGCCAAGAGGCACAAAATTACATTACAATTTAAATGGGAGGCTTGGACTCCACAAATCCACTGACGGGCAAGAGAAGAAGGGAGGGTGCAAAGCAGAAATGTCCAACCATTTCAAAAATTTCCCTCTTGTACAATATATAGGAAGAATAAGAGAGAGAATAGGAGGGAAAAATAGAATCCTATTCTAACCGCCCCTAAAGGAGAATTGAATTCCCCTGCCACAATGATGGGTC
The DNA here is from genome assembly GCA_018340775.1 of Taxus wallichiana var. yunnanensis. Lineage (NCBI taxonomy): Eukaryota > Viridiplantae > Streptophyta > Pinopsida > Cupressales > Taxaceae > Taxus > Taxus wallichiana. The sequence goes on along the minus strand of CM031237.1, from coordinate 174,676,413 downwards.
TCGCTGCAACACCCATGCCCCCATCGTTGTTCCTTCTTTGGGAAGGAAAGGAAACCCATTCTTCATCATGGTGGTAGATGGGAGACTTGACAGCCTCAAAAATGGTTGGTCGAAACATTGATGGTGGCAAGTGGGTAGCAGTTGCCGAGAGTCCCTCCTACCCGATTCCAAGCTTCTGATTGAAATATATGGCTAATTAAAGGTACATCATGTCTGGAGTCTATTCACACATATCCATGTGGTGGCCCCACATGTCTCAAGGTTTCTCCCCTCCTTCACACTCTTGAAGTTGCACCGAAGAGACACATGGCATCGTCTACGGGCCTGCTCTATTTCCTTTGTATTCTACCTAAGCCCCCTATTGGCAGAGACATTGTGCCTAACCTGAGACACATAGAGATTTGGTGCATGTTTGGGGACTACTTTTGGATTCTACCTTTGAAGTTGTGTGGACGAGGCACGTGGAGGCCTCTGTTGGTCCTTCTTTACTTTTCAATAGCCGGCTCTACCTTTCAGACCCTAGGACTCATGGAGGGCATTCTTTAGTTCAGGGGTCTCTCTTTGGGCCATGCATTTGAAGTTGTACCGATGAGGCACATGGAGGCTTCCGTAGATCTTGTAAAATTAGTTGATTTGGGTCCTAAGTGAACACTACCTACCTCGTCCCTTTGGTGAGTTAAAGGGGCCCACCATATATAATGCCAAAAACCCCTTGTGGGTGGGACCCTCATAGCTTGACTCCCTAAATTGTGACAGTGGGACACGTGGCATCATCTATGGGCCACTCCTCCATTTCCTCATGTTTGGCTTAGTCCCTTTTGTTTTGCAGGGCTATATGTCTGACTCGGGACACATGGGGGGTTTGCACATGTTTGGGTCCTGCCTTTTGGGTCACACCCTTGAAGTTGTGCCATTGGGACATGTGGGTCCCCCACGGCTCTGTGACTTTTCAACGGCTGATGAGACCATTTCCAGACTCTGACCACATGGAAAATTGATGCTCATTTGAGACCTACCCCTAAATTTTACTTTTGGCAAAAAGAACCCTCAGGCTCAAAAGTTTATTTTGGCAAAAAAACCTCCATGGCCCCACAACTTTGTGAATTTGCACTTGGTGAAAAAACCTCCGCAAGCTCATGGGTCCGCACTTGAAAACTATGCCATTTTGTGAAAAGTTGCAAAAGTTCCAAAATGCCCCATAGACCCACTAGCCCGAATTTACACTTGGGCAAAATTTCCTCTATGGCCCCGCATATTCACTTAGCAAAAGAAATCATCCTTGGGCTTGTGGACCCGCAATTGTAACTTGTGCCTTTTTGAAAAGTACAAAATACCAACATATCTCCTGCCAACCTGCAACCACAATTTTCCCCTTTGGCAAAAGTCTTCCCAGTCCGCAGTCCGCATTTGACAAAAAAATCCTTCCAGTGCCCATCGACCCATACTTTGCCAAATATGAAGAGTTATAAGGACTTCTTTACATTTTCGGAAACGGGAAGAAATTTCCTATTTGATGAAGATGTTCTTAGAAAACCTTAAGTGCTTAAAATATATTAAAAATTAGATTGAAGCAAAAAAGGGGGAAAAGGGGGTTAGTTGACTAAAAATAAGAGTGATCTTATTTTAGACAACAAAGTCATGTTAGCTCAAGAAAACTAAGTTTTGCAAGAGGGTAATTTGGGTTTTTAGGCCTATTTGTGTCCTAATGAAGGGTTTCAATTTTCTAGATGTTATTTTTGATCTAATTACTCTATTGTATGATGTCTTCATTATTTTATTACATTTTTATTATTATGTATTGCTTATGATGGTTGAACTAGATGTATTAGAAGCTTAAGTCATGTATAGAAGCATGTGAAGAAGATCTATTTTGGTGTTATTGTGTGAGTATGAGAAAGATAAAGTAAAAGCAGAAGTTTGTAGAGGTAAATAAGGTCTTTATCACCATTAAGAGAAGGAAGATATGTTGGTATGAAGAGATAACATTTGGCGAGCCATGGTTTTCAAGGTCAGATGACCTAATCAGCTCGGTGAAGAAGTCCATGAGTGAAGAATCCTAGAGGGAAGATTTGAAGAAGATTGAAGGAAGGATAGCTAGACAAATGTCATCATCGGTTGTTGTGGATAAATTCTAAATGTTAAAAAAATAATTTATATGGTTGAGTTCATGTTTTTCAATCATGGGGTTATTTCCTCCATATAGGGTTAGTGATCTACTAAATCTAGGTGTTGGAGCTCCTTGTAGGGTTGGTGATCTACTAAATCTAGGGGTTAGTGCTCCTTGTGGGGTTGGTGCCTATTATCCATTTTTCCCCTTGATAAAATGGACAATTGGGAAAAAAATTGGAACTGTACACTTCATGGAGTTTCACCGATGAATGTAAGTTTGTGTATTCTTCATGTTTCTTAGGCCACTTGGAATCATTTACAAGAATTTCCCTTTTCTTTAGTTTAGTACTTAGTCAATTTTGGATTTAAAGGGATAAAATTGGATAAATTGGTTTTGGGAAACTTCATTATGTTTTCCTAGATTCTCATCTCTTCACTTAACCCAAAAGTTAGAAAAATATGGGAAAAATGCAAAAATGGGATTTTTACGGTGTAAATCACCATCTAGAGACCCAAGTGGTACAAGTTCCATCGGGTCGCGTGTTCTCCGAAAGGCCAAAGTAGACAAAATGCAAAGGATTTAGGTTGATCTAATGTTATTTTGGGAATTCGGATGATCGGGATCTAGGAGGTACATATTCATGCAAGGTTCAAGTTCCCAAGGGGCCCATTTTGTGTGCGGTGTTAAGGAGGCCGAGGAGTTGACTTGAATGTGGACGGATTGACATTTTTGGCCGGAGGGCCTAAAAAAATAGGGCTATGGGGACACAAGTTCCCCATGGAGGCGGAACATCTACAAAGGTGAAGTGATAAAGGATGTGAGAGTTTGAGGTGCGGAGGGAACACGAGGTTGTGGGGAACATTGTTTTCCGCGGAACAATGATCCCCGCGGAGTTAAGAAACCCACAATTCAAATGGTGTAAGCCAATGAGTTATAAGATTTGTAGTGTGTAGAACTAAGGGATGTAGGGAACAATGTTCCCCATGGAACATTGTACCCTATGGGCCAGCAAATTCTAAAATATCTTAAAACAAAGGAGAAAGAGTGGATCGGGGATGTGACGGCACCAATGAAGTAACTAGGCTGTGTAAACTGTAATGCAAAGAACTAAGTAATGCACCCTATCAAACCCATAGAACAAGAACAAGAGGAGTGGGGTATGGGGTTATAACTCAACATTACTTATAAGTAATGCTCGAGTCTAAGCTTTGAGTAAAGCAATAGTAAAAACCCACGGACCAAAGACTAAAGCAACAATGTTGCAGAAATACGATGGGCCACTACTTTAAAGTAAAGAAGGTTTAAAATTTGAGAAAAGTAGACATGAAATCTCACCAAAGTAATAAGTGAAGTAATTGGGTGTCGGGATCCCGTGAAGCAAAGGCAAGCCAAGATTGTTACCTTGGAAATGTGATTTGGGATAACTTTTGGCACAAAGATCCATTTTCCACAACTTTGGACTTTATGGAAACATCTCATAAATTACTTCATCATGTAATAATAAAAATAGAAGCTAGGTGGATTAGATTAGAAAAAAATTAAGGAAACATCTCCAATATCCAAATGTATATTCTTGTTGACAATTTTTGCACTTGTGCAAAAATGGGAAACTCGAATCTTCGTTATAATGGATAGCATCGGTGAAGTATACCTAAGCTAGGGGAGTTCTTTCTAGACAATATTGTTACTATTGAATTAATTAATGATTACATGAAATCTACAGCTATGTGTGCTATTACAAAACATAATAGATCATATAGCTTGTAATTTCATGTTATCTTCATCAAAAGAACACAAGGCCCCAAAGGACAGTTGTGTTGTCTTGATGAAGACACTGAATTGCAGAATAAATGAACTGTTATGTTTTGAAGTAGCAATCAAGACTGTAGATTACATAAATCAGAGTTCATTATTGGGCGTTATAGGTATTATTTAATGTTCTTTCCTTCATGATTAAGACATTTAATTATATTATTGGGTTGTTTATTTCATCATACAATCCATATCAAAAAGTAGAAATGCAAAAATAAATACACAACTCAATTTCACAATTCAATGCTTTATTCATAAGGAATTTCAAATTTTCCCACACAATCCATGGGATGTAACTAGAAAGTAAATTAATACTACTAAAATAAGAGGTACACATGCATGAAAGAGAAAATAAAGGAGTATGAGTGAACCCATAATTTCCTTGAGGTTTGTCCTTCGATCGATGCATCCTCATCTTCAGCTTTGTTCCCTCTTCATCTTCATTGTTGAGAGCACTATACCTAAAAACAAAAAAAATAAAACTCTCATTTTATGAGCTCAGGGTTAATCCATATTCCTATACCGTCCTAATTCATGCATATGAATCTCTAATAATAGGAGATACAGATTACTTGAAGATTAAATAGTATACATGATTTACTCACTCAGAAAGAAATAAAGAGAACAGAAAAAAAAAAAACATGGAAATAAGAGAGGCCAAAAAGCCTAAATATTTTCTAACTATTTTCTCAAGTGTGTAGGTACAGGTTGCAGCCAAGAATAAATAAATCATGTCTTATAGTCTTCACTATGGATAAAGATTGTAGAGTTCAATAATTTCTATCCTATGGTACATGAAGCAGATGAGTGACAAGTACATATTGGAATGAAGGAACAATGTAACTCAAGGTTCAGACTATTCAAGGGATAAAATTAGTTAGAACATAGAACAGAGGAGAGAATTACATAAAAAAGTGCATGTTTTAGATTGCAACTGAAGAAGAAGAATCATAATTTAAAGGGCTGAAGTTAGCTAGAAAGATAAGATTACAAGCTGAAACAGAATGAGAAAGAAATCTGAGAAAATTTTGACAGGCTTCACCATATAAAATGGGCATTTACAACTTTTCATCATGTTTTTTTAACTAATACATGCTTTAAAAGCTATATGTAAATCAAATAAGTGATATAGAGAAGCAAAAAAGCATGCCATGATCAAGATAACAATTATTATGTTTCAGTTTCCAACAACAAATCAGTTTCAATAGAAAAGTGATACATTTTGTATTCTGAATCAGAAAATACATCTATTACAGCTGAAAAAGGGATAAAAGAAGGAAATCATGAAAATTTTGACAGGGCTCCGCCATGTAAAATTGACATTTTATATTTTCCAAGCATGCATACTAAAGTTGTAATAATGATGAAATGCAATATTTAAGCAGAAAAGAAATGGGACTACAACATCTCAACAAAACTTCAATGTTCAACATGCAAGAATTATGAACAAAAATTCTAGAAATAACATGTCTGTCCAAGTTCTCAAATAAGAAGTAAATGATTAACTTCTATAGTTTTTAGTTTTCAGAATCAAATATTCAAAGTTATTCACAACTAAAAATGAAGAATGATGTCCAATACAGAGTTGCAGAAAGGCCATAACAGTGCTAGATCAAATTACAATTGCACACTCTCAGTTTTGCATCAGAACAAATACAGAACAGAATACACAAATGCTACAACACCAATGGAGTATAGCTATGAAAAGAAAATTAAGACTCAGCTACAACATGAAGTTAACTGAAAAATTGTTCAACAACTAGAGTTTCAGGTTCAACATTGAAATAATCAGATCAAGAATGATAAAGATCAAGCTCTTTATAACCAACTGAAGGAGACCTCAGTTTTCAGATAGTCATGCTTTAAGAAGTATAATCAAATAGGTACAGTTTGAAAACCATAAGTTCTACAAGAATGATACGACTTATGACTAAGGAAACAGAGAGTGCAAGGTTGAAATATCAGGTCATGGTGAGCCATTCAAAGTTCTTCAGCAAGTGCATAGAAAATGGAATGCAAAACATAACCAAGAATATCTAGGGTTTCCAGAAAAGGCTCAAGGATTGACCGAGAATAAGCTTTGAATCAGAGACATATGCATACCCAGGGCCAATGGTCATAAACCCTCAAAAGATCATCAAGAAAGAGATTTTTGCAACATAAAGTATAACAGTCTAGATTCAAGGAAAATTTATAAGGACTGAAAGCAAGTAGCAATTACACAGAGCTTGAAATAGTATTCAAAATACAAAACTCAAGTGGAAGAGAGAATAATCAGAAAATGCATGCTTTTCCAAGTCAAAGAAATATTCAAGTATTTTAGAAATTTTTCATTCCCATTGAAATCAGATTCAAGCTACAATATTGGAGTAAAAGGGTACAGACCCTGGTCATTGATTGAAAAACCCATTAATGGGTATCAAGAAATCAGAGAAACAAGAAAGAACTCACCGATTAAATCAAATCTTTCAAACCCTCGAAATATCAACATTTTTAAAGCATCAAAGGAAGAATGATGACCCAATTACATTTGAGAGCTTGGGAGTCAAGAAAGATCAGAACTCACAAATATTTTAAAAATTTTCAGTTACATATCCAAGGAAGAAAATGAAAATGGAAGTGTACGTGTGCAAGAGCAAAATTAGCTCACCTATAACCACTCATGGCGGCCAAGCATCAAACTATGATTCACTAAAAAACTCAAAAACAGATAAGAAGTCTCGTAGAAAGAATCTCGAAATGATCAAGGAGACCATTCTATAGCCATGAAGAAACTCAAAGAATTCGAGCTCAGAACTCCGAAACAGAGGCCAAATAGCAAACTCAAGATGACAAAAGATACAAATGTTTGATCCCTTATGGCCGCAAAGTCATCACAGAATCAACACAGGGCTTGAATAATTAGAAAATGGTGGCCATAAGACCCTGCAGAGAGCTCAATAGTAGCAAGGAAAGACAAAAAACCTTGAATCAAAATTACATGCACATCCAGGCTAAAGAGAGCTTCAAATTTTTCCTTCAAAAGTCAACATTTCCATTGAAAAATCATTTTCAAGTAGTAGAATAGAAGAAGAAAATACAGATCTTGGTTTTCATCACAGACCCATTAATGGGTATATCCAAATTAGAGTAATGAAACAAGGACTTACTGATTAATCCAAAGTTGAGTAAACCCTCGAATGGTGATCAGTTCAAGACTAAAACAAAGGACCCATTATGGGTTTTAGCTCAGAGACCAAGGTCATCCTAGGAGATCACAAAATATGCAAAGAAAGAGAAATATATCAATATTTTGAAGCCAAATGATAATGATGAAGCAGTTACCATGCTCAGAAGTCAAAGACTTACCATCCTTGCATCAAGACAGTAATGCTAATAAACAGATCCGAGCTCGCAGAAGCTGAACAATGAATCCAAGAACACAAAACTCACATATTCCTTCTCGACAAAGAAGACGAGCTCCAAGATTTCACCATTAGCGCCAAGACATTATAGAGCTCAAGTAAGCAAGAAATCAAAACCTACAAGACCCTCTCAAAGCTCGAGAGAAATAAAATGGTGGCCATTAAATCTTTCAAAGAAGTTCAAGATCCGAGATCAAAGATCATGGCGATGGCAGAAAATACCCATAACTACCTTGCTCAAAAAACTCAAAACATAGGAAAAACTACAAAATGCAAAACCGACCAAGCTAAGAGAGTCAACCTGTTAAGGAAGCTGAGCTTCATAAGATGAAAATGGCATTGATAAAAAAAATTCCAAGGCTTCACCCGTGAACTAGGTGCGAAAATGAAAAAAATGGATGAGGTTCAAGTTGTTTTGACTCACCCACCTGAACTTTGGCTTAACCTAACCCTAACCAAGGGTCAGTGATCAAACAATCAATATTCAACAAGGTACGAAAATAAATGCTCAGGTATCGATCTCCAAAAACAAAGCAAACCATCATGGTCAGATGCCACTAGCCACATTAATTGCGGGGTTAAAACCCTAACCACAGGTCGAATCGGTGCACAGATCAAATAGTACATAGAGGTTCGGGATCGATTAAAAATTTCAAAACAAACTCAACCCAAGTTAAGATGCCACCGACAAAGTGCATGAAGGGGTGAGTCATCATCACAAGGGGGCCAACCCTTATTATTTCAAAAATTATTTGCATTTGACATACCAACAATAGTCCAAGCTCAAATATTCCAAAAGTGCCAACCAAATCATGTGTGCAATGATCAAACCAAAAGGTGTCCACCTTATTCTATTCACAATACAAAGCTGACCAACTATACAATACAATATTAATCAAAGGTGGCAGACTATAGTATGTTATATGTATGTTCAAAGGTGGCCAAATGTAATATGGTGACCCTTTTACAAAGTGCACCTTGTCATGTGTTTAAAACCATAGTAATTTGCTAAGTCCACAAGAGTGGCCAAACCATGGTAAGACTATTACTGAACTGTAAATGTGGTCCCCACTATTGAAGGGGTTGGAGATGATTTACAAGTGTGTTATCCATGTGATCACTAGAGGACAAGGAATGTCAACATCAGAACTTGAGCTTGGAGGTGGTCCCCATTAAGTGGATTTTTGGATGAATTATTTTTGCAAGTATTGCAAATATTGTTATTTTATTTTGCTCAATGCACAGGGGTATTTTTGCATGCCTTCACAAAAGGAAAGATCAGCAAGAGGACATAATTTGCATGCACTAGGAGGAGACTTGCTCATCAAGCAAGATTTATTATTAGCAAATTATTCACCCATGCTTTTCTTAAAAATAGAACAGTCAACTTTAGTTTGATTGTATGTAATCAAAGGCTATTAATGCCTCCTTGTACTAGTTTGCTTTATTTTATTCCTTTATTTATTATTAAATAAAGGATAAAAATAGGATGCATGGGCAAGTACAACCTCAGTCTATTTTTAGGAAGGGTGGGTGAATCAATTTTTCTATATATTGTGTGCCTTGGCAAAGCACAAAGGAGGAATTTTAGATACAGGAGTGCTGAAGCAATTTTCTACCAGTTTTCCCTTTGAATGTGAAGTATTTTCTACCTTTCTAATTATTTGTAGTCTTGTGTATGTTTCCATTAATCTTGTGAATGTTGAATTCCCTGATTAATCATCTTACCTATTACAAATTCAGTAATTTCGCATGATATTAATGTGTATGTGTAACTTAGCAAGTATTGTTGTGATTCTATCCATCAATACATCAAAGTGTTTACCCGTAATTATCTTCAGAAATCTGTTGGCTTGTGCATCAAAAATTCATTCCATATCAATTGTGTATGTACTCAGTCAAAGACCTCATACAAGTTTGGTGTATCACCTCAGTTTTAATTTCATTTTACAGTCATATTTTACCCTTAAACCCCAGAAAATTAGTTTAGGATACATCAATAAGGAACCAGCCTTGATACTAGAGACTCACCTCAAAATAGGTATACCCACAAACCTGAGGTGTTTCCATTATATCTATGAAAGAGAGAGATAAAATTTGCAAGCTTAGAACACCTGCAGCCATCTCTCTACAAGGTGCACTTTCGAGAGATAATAATTCTCAAGTAGTTGAATTGCATTAATGGAAGTGTATGGGCATTTTCTTCTCCAACATGCAAAGGGAATTTCAAGAATCCATCTCTCTCTCTCTCTCTCTCTCTCTCTCTCACTTTCCTCTTTATATTGTAAAATTATCATTTTGAGATGTAAGGGGATAATATGGGATGTGGGGAAACTTTGTCAAATTTATTTCTCAACTTGATGAGTTGTAAGCCTTCTCTTGGGTCTAGAAAGTGTATTTTTTCCTGTATTCCAACAATGTAATGGGTGTGCATATTCCAAGAGCAACTAAATCTATGTTAATGGTGTTCTTTCAAACCTTGCATTGTTTTTGTGTCTCCTTGCCTCTCTATTTATTTTATTTTATTTCTATGAATGTATTTCTCACTTACGGGTGCAAGATGTTGTGTTTCATGGAGATAATATGATTACTAAGGGTTTGGGTATGTGTCACGGCTATTTGGCCTCTCCTACTCCATTTTTCTTCTCCTTCTCCCTTAGAAAGATATTTCCACACCCCTTTTCTTGGTGTTATCACCTCTTTTAGTGTAGGATTTCCCTTTTATGCATCTCTTTAACCCTTTTTCTCTCTCCATGGTCCCTTAGAATTGGTAGTTTAGGAATAGTTAGCTACATTTGCTTCATTAGGAGTAGTTTAGTGCAAGGATTAGGTAGAGGATTCCATCCTTTTCGAGTTCCATCTAAAGTAGCAAGTCCCACAACTTGAGAGATGGTACCATTTTAGAAAAAGGTAGGGATCGTAATGTGAAATAGCCTAGGGTGCTAGTTTTTGACATAAAATTTTTGGCACGATAGGACGGAGTTAAAGTCATATTTTACAGTGTATATCCTAATTTTAATCTTTATTTCAGCAATTTGATGTGCTCTTTTTTATTTTTAGCCTTCAAAGGCATGTTCAAGCACATCTTGTGATTCCACTTGATCTAAAGAACCCATTTTCTAAGTTACCAACCTTTCTCATTTCCTTTTCATCCATTTCCATCCATTTTTCTTTCCATATCTTTCCATTTTCTTCCATTCATGAATTTTTGCAATCATGACTTCATTTCCATCATGGGATTCCCATTTTTAATAGAAATAGTTCCATTCAAATCCATCTCCAAGCTATTTCAACACACCTCCATATCAGCTTTATGAGAAAAATTAGATTGAGTATGCATACCCATATGAGTAAGATGCAAATCAGTTTGGTTAATTACTAGACTATGGAGTTGTTCAAGAGAAATAGTATGTAAATTTTGGAGGCTATCCTTAACCTAGAGTTATTTATTTGTGGAGGAAGATTTAAATAATGGAGGAAAGTATGGTGCAAACTAGGGCTACATGTCAATTGAAGGCATTCAAAATTGGTTTTAGGGTCCGTTGTCCATGGGTTGGCCCTATGCTAGGCTATTTCAGTCCTCGGCAGAAGCTGGATTTCATGGTTGAGATTGTGCCCCAAATTACAAAGCGGGTTAAGTTGTAGGAGGCCCATGAATCTATTGTTACGAAACATTGTCAATGTGAAAATCCTCACTACCACCTCACATCCTACCCATTTCTATTCCCCTTCTCCATCTTCTACCCTTCCATCTCACCTTCAATTCTCTACCCTTTTCCATTCTAAAACTCCTTCCCCTCACAGAAAGAAGAAATTAAACCTCACCTTCCACCTAAAAATACAAAAACCAGTTGAATCCCAACCCACCCCTCCTCTTGCATTCCCAAATCTATTTTGGGAAGAAAACCATAAAATCCAAGAAAGAGGACAACAAGTTGAAGAGACCAACATAGAGTAACTTGAGAGAATCTTGAAGGAATGGGCTGCAAAGTTTGAGTCCAATCATATGCCACTACTTGTCAAGCCTTCATCATAGGTTAGGAATGAAGAACACAAGGTGGGGGATGATTTTGCTGAATAACTAGAGAAAGAAGAAGATGATGACTAGTGTATATGTTCTGAATGTAGTGTGCATGATGGCACCATATTCATGGAGGCTATGGTTTTCTCTCCATAAAATTTACAAAATGAAGAGATGCTCCCAAGTGTACAAGATGTTTCGATGGATTGTAGTTATTCTCATTGCTCTACATGTTTAGAACTTGCTACACTTTTGGAAGGTTGCATTGATCCACCAAGAACATCTTCAAATTTTGTAACCATTCATGAGGAGTTTCATGTCGAGAGGAGGAAAATCAGATTTCGAGGTTGTGAGTGAAGAGTAAGACACAAAGGAAATTTCATATCCTTCTTCCACTTCATCCTTGCAAGAATCTGATTTTTGGATGAGTTTGAGCTCTCAAACTTCATGCTTGAAGAGGAGGAGATTAAAGATGATGACAACCATTCCAAATCATTCATCGGGGTAGAGGACAAGTTGTTTATAGAAACAAAACGAGATCCAAATCAGCTTGCAAATAGTCACCTTTTCAAGGAATGTCTGCAAGAGGACTCTGTTCATGGAGTTGAGTTTCAAAGCAATGGGAAAACTTTGAGGATCGAACCTTGCCCAATTAGGTATTTCATTTCATTAGATCCAAAACTAGAGTTGTCACTAATCATGCTTACTTCCAATCTTGAGGATGAGTTTCAAAGTCTCTAGGATTGGCTGTAATACCTCTCAAATCCAAATGCATAACAACTAAAAGAGGTACTTTTTTGTTTCCATTTGATACCTTGATGGAAAGGTTGGAAAATCAACTTTGAGTTAGATTTTCACTCTTGCATAAGACCATGTTTAGTGCCAAATCAGTCACATGGTCCAAATTTTTGAGGAAGGGAAGCTACTTCTACCTGCTAGTTGTAATATTTGTTTCAATTTCCCATGCCTCAAGTTAGAGTAGAGTAGGCAGCTTCATTTTCAGCAGAACAAGTGCTTGTGCAAATTTTGCATGCTTCCACGTGGAACATGTATGATCTTCCTCTTTGTACATATTTTTGTGTTATTTTTTTTTCTCTTGTACAGTTCATTGGATGCAGTGATTCATGGGGAAATTAGTTCTTTTTCAGAATTTCCAAGTATATCAAATCATCATACATTCTAAAAATTTCTGCAGTGCTTCATATTTTTCCATGGTTCGATTCAGTTTTCTTCAAAACTTGTACGAAATCAGATTATGTGACATATTTGGATGCATTCATTCATCCTTGTCTTAACATATCAGATTGTAGAGGAAAGAGAAAATAAAATTTCATATTCAAAACTTTTTTCTACTCGATCAAAACTCAGAAAATTTCTTATGAAAATATGGAAAATTTGAGCAATAGAGAGTAGTTTTAGTCTAAGCGAGTCCTTCAAGTGGCTCGGTGATTGATTTTTAGAGTTTCGAGATAAGTTTTCATCTTTATTAGGCTGAATCCATGCCCAATGGATGCTTGAGGCCATGATCATCTCATCTATCAGTCATATGTCCTCATGATTCACCAAAAATTTATCCATTTTTACCCCCTAGAAAAATAGACAAGCTGGGAAGAAATGGAACTTGTGCACTTCACGGAGTTTGGTGATGAATCTGCAAGTTTAAGGTATTCTTCATTTTTTTGGGGGCACTTGGAATCATTTAGAAGCATTTCCCTTTTCTTTAGTTCAGAATTAGTCAATTTTGGATTTAAATAGATAAAATTGGATAAATTGTCTTTAGGGCCACTCCACGATGTTTTCCCTAGCTTCTCGGTTCTTCACTTAGCCCAACGATTAGAAAAAATGGAAAAAATGGAAAAAATGGGCTTTTTATCATGTAAATCAGATAAATCATCTTTTAGAGGCTCGGCGGTATAATTTCCTTCGGGTCGTGTGTTCCCGAAATGCCAAAGTAGTTGAAATCTAAAGGAGTTAGGTGGAGCTAGTGTTATGTAGGGAGGTCGAATGATCGGGACCTAGGAGTACGTGTTCCCACAGGCTCAAGTTCCCCATGGGATCGATTTGTCCACATTGTTAAGGAGGCTAGGGAAATCATTTGAATGCGGGTAGGTCAGAATTTTTAGCCCTAGAGGGCCCAAGCGAGAATAGGGTCGTGGGGACGTGAGTTACCAATAGAGGTGTAACATCCACAAAGTTAAAATAGTGAAGGATGTAGGAGCTTAAGGCGTGAGCAGAAAGGGTTGTGGGAACACTGTTCCCTATAGAACATTATTCCTCATGGAGTTAAGAAACCCATAATTCAAAGGATGTAGGATGGGGAGTTATAAGGTGTACATTGTAGAGAAGCGATGGATGTGGGGAACAATGTTCCCTATGGAACATTGTACCCTTGGCCTTCAAAGCCCTGAAATATCCAAAAATAGGAGAAAGAGTGGCCTAAGGATGCAACTAGTGCTAGCTAAAGTAAGTGGACCCCATGAAATTGCAATATAAAGAAATAAGTTATGCACCCCGCAAACATGTAGAACAAGAACAAGAGGAGTGAGGTGTGGGGTTCTGACTCGACATTACTTCAAAGTAATGCTCAAGTTAAAGCTGAGCAAAGCAATAGTTAAAATCCGTGGACCAAAGGCCAAAGTAGCAGTGTTGTGGAAATAATATGGGCCACTACTTCAAAATAAATAAGGTATAAAAATGTGAGCAAAGTAGATGCAAATATTTTTGAAAGGAATAAGTGAAGTAATTTGGGGTCGGGATCCCATGAAGTAAAAGCAAGCCAATATTGGCATCTTGGAAATATGATTTGTCATAATGTTTCACACAGATCTCTGTTTTCCATAAATTTAGACTTTCTAGAAATGTCTCATCAAGTACTTCATCATGAAATAATAAAAAATTAAAGGTAGGTGGAGTATATGGGTGAAAAATGAAGGAAAAATATCTAGCATCTAAAAGCATATTCCCGGAGTAGTTGAAACACATTAATGAAAGTGTATGGGAATTTTCTTCTCCAAAGCCACGCAAAAGGGAATTTTGGGAATCTCTCTCTCTCTCTCTCTCTCTCTCTCTCTCTCTTCTATTTATTGTAAACTTCCCATTTTGAAAAGGAAGGGGATATTCGGGATGTGGGGAAACTCTGTCAAATTTATTTCTCAATTTCAATGAGTTGTAAGCCTTCTCTTAGGTGGAAAGTATATTTGCACCTCTATTCCAATAATGTAATGGATTTTGCACATTTAAAGAGTAATACAATTTGTTTTTGGTGTTCTTTCAACCCTTGAATTTTTTTAATATCTCCTTTCCTGTCTATTTTTGTTGTTGTTTTTCTATGCATGTATTTCTCACTAGCAGTGCAACATGTTTTGTTTCATTGAGATCAGATTATGAATGAGGATTTGGGTGCGTGCCCACAACTATTTGGCCTCTCCCTACTCCATTTTTATTTTCCTTATCCCTTAGTAGGATACTTCCACACCCCTTTTCTTGGTGATATCACCTCTTTTAGTGTAGGATTTCTCTTTTATGCATCTCTTTAACCCCCTCTCTCCCTAGTCCCTTTGAATAGCTAGTTTAGGAGTATTCAGCTACATTTCCTTCATTAGAAGTAGTTTAGTTCTTGTATTAGGTAGAGGAATTCGGCCTTCACCGGAGGACCATCTCAAGTAGTAAGTCCCACAACTTGAGTGATGGTCTCATGTTAGCAAAAGTAGAGATCGTAATGTACAATATCCTAGGGTGATAATTTTTGACATAACATTGCCTCACTAAACTTAGGGGTTTTGGTCCTTACTTGGTTGGTGCTCAAATAAATTTGATTCATTATTTTATAATATTTGTTTGAGTGTGTTTTCTTCCCTATAAGGGTTTCATACTTAAATGTGGTGTTCATGTGTTTTTGTGTTCCTTTTACATGTGTTTAATGGTTATGTTATCTTGATGATTCATAATGGATAATTTAAATTGAACAGTTAATGAATGACAATATATAAGTAAATGAAAGTTTTAATGCACACTAATTCACCCCCATCTCAGTGGTTGTGCTTCCTCCAATAATTGGTATGATAGCGGGGCTTATGAGGCAAGCTTAACAAGCTTGAGGTGATCCTTGAAGCACATGATGGCTTAGCTATGGATATTTTTTATTAACTTTCTGAAGGATAAGATAAGATTTTTGAATAAATCCATTATCAAAGAAGCTAAGGTGGATGAAAGGACCATTCAAAATCAAGTGGAGGTTACATGTAACTATTGTGCATTTTCGTCTCTATATTTTTTATTTATTTTAAAATTCATTGATAGAAAAGGGATAATATATGGCTCCATGAGGTGTCGATAAAAGTAAAGGATGAAGGTTGATTGGTAGTGTCCAATGTTGTTGTCTTCCATATGTAGTTTTGGTGCATTTGCATATGGTCAAGCTAGTATAGTGTAATGAGTGTACTAAAGAGGTTTTACAAGGTCTTAAGGAGGCTAAGCATATTCAATATGATGATTCAAAGGTGTGAATGAGTATGTAAGAGGTCAACAAGGTTAGATCATGAGATTCGGGTGTTGATTCATTTCATTTTAGGTCTTATTCTTGACCTAGTGCAAGTAAGATGATGTGGTAACATGATAAATGGAGTATGGAAGACATTTTTGAGCATGTAAGGAGTATTTTGAGGATATAAAACATGTGTAGGAGGTGTGTCATGTCACATTTTAACTAGAAAGTGCATGAACAAGGTCGTTTTGGAGTAAGACTACATGACAAGGCATGGTTTTTATGGCTAAGTCTTACTAAATGAAGAGTTTAAGAAAGGTTCAGATAAAATTGAGAGTTGAATAAATTTGAGGAGGTTTCTATGGTGCTTTGGGAAAAAATTTAGGTCAAGAGGATCAAGATAAAGCAAGAAAATGAGTTTTTGGTCATATCGAGTTCTTAAGAATGCAAAAACCGGCTTGAAGGGTCACCTTATTTTCCTAACCAACACGTGTGTGCTTTGTATGGGAGCATGATAATTTCATAGATGTTTTGGAATGGAGATAAAATTATTTTTCAAAAATAATTATTTAATTTTTCATCAAATATTTATGAACAATCATTAACAAGATAAACATGTCTGAAATCCTAGTTAAACCCTTTTTCTAAAGGGATATGAAACATTTGATTTTTTGTCATGCAATGACTTGAGTTTTCTATTTTGATGAATAAGACTCCTCATAGCTCAATTTGGCATTGGTGACATGCTTCATGTCACAGATTAGGCATAGAAATAACTATGTTTTGAAAAAAATTATAGTACAATCATGAGTAACAGTGTCATGGTGCAAAGCCTAATGTGGAAGCTAGACTGGGAAGTTATATTGGTACTCGAGTAATTAATTCATACACGTTTTTTACAAGAATTTGTTGAAACCATTCATCCTTATGATCCATACGCTAAAGGGCTAATAAGGAAAAAAACAATAATGATGGTCTTAAAGGTATTTGATGGTTTTGCATGTTTTAACAACATTTTATGAGCTTGGATAGTGTGTATAGATATACTATGAAGTGTTCAAGGTCTTGGTGTGATCAAATGAGGTGATTCCATGGTTTATCTCTAATAGGATAAAATTACCCTATTAGGTCTCTCAAGTAGCCTTGTGGTTCGACGTGCAAGTGAAATATCATCCATGTAAGATATACGTGTAAGAGATTTAGGAGGTGTTTCATGATATCCTTGAATTATTATAGGTGGTGAGAGTGAATACAAATGTTTTTGGAGTTGTTAGAGTGTTTTGGGCACAAGACTAGTTCTTGAAGGTCAGAAGTTTGTTTGACATGTTTCGAGAGAATTCACTGTTTTGGTGAGCCATGCCTTGATTTAGAGATTGCAATGAGTTGTGTGAGAAATAAGACTTAAATATATTTCCATCAATATGATATTTGATCCTTGATGATGATTTTGTGGCCCAAGTCACTCGCTTTCTCGAGAGTGGAAATTAAGTACTTAAGACCTTGATGGGGTTGTTTGCTTCTTGGTATGATTCATGGTGTTGATAGCTTGTGGAGAGATTCTTGTGCTTGTTGATGGTGTCTACAGGATGTTCCTAATATGTTATAATTTTGAGAAGTATTCATGATGATGTCTTGTTCCATTATGTCTAAGTTCCATTCGTTAGAGATAGATACCTAGTTCAAGGCCTATTTGAGTTTCCTTGTGCAAATTGATGTGGTTAGATCTATGTTGAGCTATATGGTATCATGTTATTATTGTATATAGTAGAGTTTAGTTTTTTATGTTGTAGAAACTGAAATTATTGGTCTTGTCCAACCTAAGGGTGTTCTACACTAGAGTCGTGTATATAAGGTTAATGTATTGGCTCATTTATAAGTGTAGTGATGAAGGGGAGGTGGGAAAGCTAGAGAAGGTGAAAGAATAGTATAGAGGGGTCAAGGGAAGAGATGAGAAGAGTTGAGGAGAAGGTATTCAAGGTAATTATACCTAATAATCTTATGAAGAAGTAATATTGAGTGAAGTAGGAGAGAGTGTTATTTGTGACAGGATTTTGAAGTGTATGAGCTAAAATTTTTGTCACGATAAATTGTATGAGAAACAAGAAATAGGTGATCTTAATCTTCAGGTGGTTGAGTTGGTTCTTTTTCATCCTATGGGGTTATATACTCCTTGCAGGGTTGGTGCCTTGCTAAATAGGGGTTGATGCTCCTTGTGGGATTGGTGTCTCACTAAAGAAATCTTGTGTGATGTGTAATATTCATACAAGTCCTTTGTTTTGTGTAATATAAACATAGGTTCAGTGGGTTTTCTCTCAATTGAGGTTTTCCCACATATATCTAGTGTTCATGTGTTCTCTCTTGTCTCTTTCACTTGTAAATGGTTGATACACACTTAATAATCTCACAATTGATTATGTATGTTAAATGGATGATTTGAATGATGAATATATGTTATGGTAAATGAAGTTAAAGTTTTTAATGATTGATTCACCCTCCCTCAGTCACTATGATTCTAACAATTGGTATCAGAGCAAGGTCCTTTTGAAGCAAGTCTAACCACTTAAGGAGATCCTTGAAGCACAAGAAATGGGAAAATGATCTCATCTTAAAGAATAATTGAGAAAGAAGTATGAAATTGATAATTCCTTGATCCATGGATTTGAATAATAGATCATTTGTATGGATGTTGATCATGGTCAAGCCATCAAATAGTTGGAATCTCAAGTTAGGAGTGTGATAAAAACCCTAAGATCTAAAGAAAAATATTGTAGTAAGTATGAAGATGAGTTGAGATCCTTAAAATCAGAGTTAGAGTAGGTATATTGTAGGTTGAAGAACTATGAAAGATGGGGGGAATATCTACGAGGTTCTAGATGATATGTTGAACAATCAGAGATCAGCCAATGACAAGACATGCTTAGGTTTCAAAGGAGATCACATGAAGATTCATGTAGATGATAAGGTAGGACCTAGTACCCATGAATTCATGAAGGAGATGAAAAGGAAAAATTCAAGAAGTTATAACCCTATAGACAAAAAAATGTAATGAGGTATGGTCACTCTTTTAATGGATATTGTTATACATGCAATAAATTTGGTCATAGAGATAGAGATTGTTAAAGAAGGTTCTCAAGGAATGAGTATGCATGGGGTTGTAAAATTTCTTTCAAAGTCTATTGTTAAGAATGCAATGAATATGGTCACAAGGCTATGGATTTAGTTGGAATATATGATTATTTCATTCAAGAGGAAAGAAGAATGTTGTATGCCATAACTGTCATGAATCAAGCCATGTAGAAAGATTTTGTCAAAGTAATAATTTGATTCATTTGAAAAGGGTAATAATGTTCAAGGCAAGAATATGTTTATCAACAGGTCTTCTAAATAAGAAGCATGCTCAGCCAAGGAAACCAAGAAGTTTGATCCTATAGAAACAATCAATGAAGCAAAGGAGGAATCTAAACCAGTAAATACAATCAAGAAATTTTATCATGAAGAATCAACTAAGAGGGATGAATCAAAGGTAACAATGAAAAACATGAAGCATGAACCTGTAAAGTCATTCAAAGGATATTCAAGCTCAATCAAGTTGTCGGATATTGTTGACAAGGTCAAAACAAGGAAATAAAGTATTTCAAGCCTAATCTTGATATAAGAAAAAGAGAATTGTTTTCCTAATTGAAAAGAAATCAGTTAATGAGGATATTATTATTCCAAATAATCCATCAAAGAATTCAAGAATGAAGGAAGAGGTGGATTCTTTAGGCTCATTTGATGAGTACATACTATTTTAGTGCTCGATAATATAGGTTGTCTTCATTTGGCCTCCTAGAGACATTCCTCTTTTATAACAAGTATTGAAGGATGATTGTTGGGTAAGAAGCATGAAAAAAATGTATGAGCTCTTTTTTTTTTATATCATTCGTATAGCTAGCTCCTAAGAAGTATATGAGGTTTCAAAAGATGAGTCGGTTATAGTTGAATGTGTAAAGACCTAGTTTGTCATGTCCTAAGTTAGGAAAAAGTGTTAAAAGGTCAAAAGGAAGTATTGCTATAATGTGATTTAGTAGGTGTGTGCCAAGAAGATTTACGATTATAAAAATACATTTTAAAGAATAACACCATGTTGAAGGAACGTCTGCGCAGATGCTAACAAGGTTGATGATTGTTTTGTAAGTGCATCACAGAAGTCATTATACATTCATTATGTTCTAAGTCAAGAAAAAGATATGGTTTATATGTTCTTAGTTGATTGAATTTTAGGTACGAGTCTATTTGATGATCATGAAAAAGGTCAAAAAGTTGTATTTTTGGATTTTTATGGTCCCAAGTCGAGTCGAGGTATGTTTGTCAAGTTATCTTCATTTCAAGTTGATGTAAAGAGTTCTAGTGTTGTTCTAAAATTCATTTTCATGTGTCATGGAGTCTTGGTTAGGAAATTAGGGTATGGTTTTGGTCTATATGAAGTAGTATGATTGATCAAAAGCATAGAAATGGATGCACAAGTGATAATATATGAAGGTATCTTAGTAAAATTTAGCCTTAGAAATGCATATTGTTGACTCCTTGTTAATGAGAGTGGTTTGAGTTTGGAAATGACATACACATAATGTAGACACATGTAGTTTGATCAATGCACTATTATTCCTAATATTACACTAACTAATATTCCCCTTGCAAATTGACAACACATCGCTAGTTAGACCTATCTAAATCCCTTCTTACGACACCTTTTTGGTCATGTTTCCTCTTGTAAACCACTTAAACAGGCTATCACAGCCTCATTCTGAATACATTAGCTTCTTATTCCCTTCTAGTCTACTTTTATTAGCTCCTTGGACTATCAATCCATTTCATTAGAATGATTATACCTTCCAAAACCCGTCCAAAACCCTAATTCCTCTCTAAACGAGATTAATTAGTCTAACTTAGGTTAATTACCCTAAACCTATTCAAATCCTACTTTGACTTACTAATTAACTTATTAACTCCCCTTTTAGTCCCACATGCACCAAAAACCCTCCCCATTTCCAAATGGAAAACTATAAATAGGGCTAGCCCCCTCTCTCATTTTTAAGAATTCTCTCTTCTTCCTAGCATAAACTATAGTATTTTGTTAGGCTTTATATTGTAGTTCATTTTCTTCCATTAAGCTATTAGCATCTGCTTTTGTATTTTATAGCACAAATATGGAGTAAAAGGGAAGAACCATTGGCCTTGAAGCCATTAATGGGGAGATCTCTTTCTCTTAAAAAAATTGAATGCTTAGATCCTCTTAGGTTCATTATTTCAAGCTTTCAAATAATAGAGGTTAGTTTCATTTGCTTAGTTTTCTTGTTTACTTCAAATTAATGTATGCAAAGTAGAAACCCTTACTCATTTCTTATCTGATGGTCCATTGATCAGCTTGTTCAAAGCATTTGGGGTTTCTTTAGAGATTCTTACCCAATTCCATGGCTTTTGAAAATTTTCATTGAACACATTTGGCACGCCTAGTGGGACACTTATGTCCATCCTCCATTAATGGAGGTCTTTTGAGTTCTTCAAAGTTCATTTTCAAGTTTTTTGGATCAAATCACTTGTTATTTCCTCATTTCTATTTCTAACACTAAATAAATGACCTTCATTTGCATGAATTTTGTGGGATTGATATAGATATAGGACACTTTGACTAACAACTAACCTGTTTAATTTTGAAAATTTGAAAATCTGTGAGTTTTGTAGGTTTTTCACATGGTACGCATAGGTGTTGTGAAGGGGCACATACATGTTAAAACTCCAATGTCCCCATCAGAATAGGAGTGCACCTATCTAGTTGTGTTCATTATTGGAAATTGTTATCTCTACGAGGGACGTGCATGTGTCTCCATTGGTGGGTTAGTGTCTCCGTCACTTTGGCCATGTCTGTGTAAATAAACCCATTGTGTAAAAATTTGAAACTATTTTTTTAATGCTTGGGCATGTCTTCGTTGAGCCCTAAGTGTCCACGTTGAGTTGCAAGCATCTTTGTCTTTTACGGACGCGTCTATATGCGTGGGTATAATGTGTATTTTACTAACCTTATTTTACAGTGTATCCACTAAGTTAGGTACATACCCATCGGTTGGGAGCACTCTTTGTCGGTTTGGGAGCACATGCGTTTGTGTAAAAATTGGAAATGTTTCTATAGTTTGTAAAATATTTGTTTCGATCTTTCTTTCTGCAGATTCCTAGGACTAACAAGTTAAATACAGAGTTTTATTTGGTATTTCAATTTACATAGTTAAGTGTTTTTGGTTCTTAGCTTAAACTAAGTTTGTAAAAGTGCGTATGCTCTCTCCTTGCACCTTCAAAAGTGATCTTGGAGATCAAAAACACTTATACAAAACTTATATCGAATGTTCAAAACACTTATTTTATAAAGGATAAAGTAAACTTTCATGTGATTTAGTAGGATTTTTCACATTGCATATGCTCTTCCTTCATGCCTATTAGCGATCTTAGGAATCAAAAGAAACGTCTAAAGTTATCTTTCTTGACATCAATTTGTGAACTAAAAAATTACTAAAACATGTTGTCTACATGACCCAATGCTTGTTAAAGAAAGACGTAAAAAACACAAAACTTCTAATACACGTGTTTTATGTAGGTTTCCAAATGATGTGCTACTTAAAACCACATTAAGTTAAAGAAAGATAAAAAACACACCACTTTCATCACACTGTATTGCAAGTTTCGAAAAAGGGTACATCCCTATCTGCTCAACAGGAACATAACCCCTTTGGCATAACACCTTAAGCTACAACAATGGGGGTGGTTCTAGGAACCCTAAAGTAATCTACCATTGAGTAACCTCATGGATGAAATAGGAAGCGCTCCACTTACCCACTTGACTAGTCTTTTTCTTATGAGTTAGCATTACCGATTGTCCATATGGCGACCCCAGTGAGAGTACACATGGATGCATTTATTGCCCACTTTGTGATTAAGGGGGTAAATCAAAGATGAGATACTCCCAAGATAGTCAAGGTGACTATTTGGGTAAATTTTTCTCACTTAAAACAACTTTGTAACACCTAGTTGAGATAAGTTGTTTAAGGAGGTCATTCTTTCTTGGAGCCCACTTTGCTAGTCCATTGTTGTGTCAAGCCATCATGAAGTGACAACTTATTTGGATTTTGAACCTTGTTTTTCAAACAAGGCAAAGAATCCTTGTAAGTTTGATCTAAGTGTCTTTCATCATGAAATTAAACTACGTCCCACTTTCGCTCAGTTTTATTCTTATCTTCAGACAAGGTGAAACTCTACCCAAGTGGTACTTAGTTTATTTTCATCTTTTGATCTATACCCTTGCATTCTCACTACCCATTTTTCGGGGTGAGAAAGGTGCATACCTTGCACATTTTTATCAGAGATAGTGCTTGCCACTTTTTTGTCCATTTACGCCCATCCATGTTTGCGGATGGGTTGTTAAACGTCTAAAGTGCGCAGTGTGTTTTTCGTATCTTTGATAAAAGTCATTCCATATTGATTTCAAGATCATCTTCACCACTTGAGAGTTCAGTTCATCATTCATCTCTTCTTGAGTTGATAGTTTTGTTCACATTCTAGATGCACAATCTTGGTACTTACATCGTGTTCTCGTTTTTAATGAGAAAATGGTATTATTTTCTTTATTGCACGGTTACGCTGCTCACACAATTAAAAACTCCTTGTTATACTTATCACTTGGTTTCACTTTCGACACCATCTAAGTCTTTTTGAAAAGTGTCGATAACGCCTTATATATATTGTGATAAGGTTATCATGATACTAACACCTTGCTTGCTCGGTTAATGTATCACGGTGACATTGTTACACTATATCTAGTCGTGAATTCCATTTTTCAGAAGGTTTTTCTTTCATCGGCATTCAAATGAGTTTTAATGTACCTTATCAAGGGACTGCGTCAACACCACATCAATACTTAGGCCTTGTTAGAATTCTAACTTAACCTAAATATTGATATGATATTGTTGATATCTGTTTTAGGGCATAGGCTTGGTAACAAAAAAATTGAGTGATCATTACATTTAGGTGTGCATATGATTGTTCCTTGATAAAAATGACTACATAACACTGCATCTAGGATACATTGTAGTATAGTTCAAAAATCACCTTGAACGGCTTGCAGAAACCATACACTTAGGGGTCACACTAGTTATATACAAAATTCTGCTTGTAATGCCTAAAATCAAAAAAATGGCAACCAAATCAAATGAGCATGACATAGGAGAAAACCCTTTTGAAACCTTCCCATTTAGTGGAAACAATTTAGCACCTCTCTTTTCTCAAGTCAAGGATACAGAGCCATTAATTGATCATAGCGGAGAAGAGTCAGACTCTTCCGGAGAACAACAGAGGTTAGACCTAAATAGATTTGATGAACTCCTATATTATAATAAAGATCAAGTACTCACAAGAGTCTTAGAATTAGGAGAAAAACTTCTGCAAGAGCGCAAAGAAGAAACAAAGGTCATTAACCCTAAAATAGGAGAGAAAATATTCCTCTTAGACATAGATAATCCTTTTGATGTGGGATATGCTTCCAATTTTGGGCAACATAAGGCCACTGTCAAAGGGGACCCATCAAGAAAAACTCACTATAAATCTTCACGTAAAGTGAAAATTGAGCGTAAAGCTTTCCCTCCTCCGAAATTTTATGAAGAAGAGGAACCCCTAGTTGAGGAGGAGATCCTTCAAAAACAGATCTTAAAGTTGAGTCGGAAGCTAACAAACTTAGGATCTTCAAGAAGAAACATGTACAAAGACAAAGACAAAAATAAACTTAGCAAGTTTCAATTTTATCCACACACGTACCATACCTTTAAATCGACTCAGGTACAAAGAACAATGTCATCTAATAAAGAGAAACTCATTCAGAAAGAGTTACAATCAATGAAAAATATGCTTACTACATTACAAGAGGGAAATGTAGGCTAGAATAGAAAATATTCATATGAAGAACTATGCCCTTACCCCTTTGATAAGGACATGTTATAGCAGCCTTTCCCAAAACACTTTACCGTTCCCAAGTTTGATAAATATAAGTGCAAAATTGATCCTCGTGATCATATAAAATACTTTTACATGGCTTTCCAAGAGGTCACATATAGTGATAATTTCTTAATACGACTTTTTCCTCATAGCCTAGGAGTCATGGGATTGGAATGGCTCTATAGCACACCCAAGGGATCCATTACAATGTGGCCTGCATTAGTGAAAAAAATTGTATGGCATTACTACTATAATATAGAGAGCGACATCACAATGAATGATTTATACAATACAAAACAAAAACCCGATGAGATGTTTGTAGGATTTTTACAATGATGGCAAAGGTTAGCTAGTCGGTTTCCTTGTGCATTACTGGAAAAATAGTTAGTGAGCATATTTGTTCCTAACTTAAACCCAGAAATAGCCTTTCATTTACAGATGCACTATGGCTCAAACTTTGAAGAGGTCATAGAGAAAGGTGGTCAAATTGAGAAATCCCTCATTGTAAAGGGAACGCTTAAGTCGTCGTTTAAAACAAACATGAAGCCAAATCCATAGACAAACCTAAATTCTTCAATAAGAACAAGCATGTTGTTGGTGATGGCATTACGAGACTCCAAGAGAGTCCAAGCCGTATAGACAGGCCCACTTTTAAATCTTTCACAAGGACCTCATCCCAAAGCACCTACAAAACGTACATTTACATCCTTAACAGAGTCCTTATCTGCCATCCTAAAACAATTAGATGATGCAAAAATTGTGGAATATCCAACTACAATGGTACCATACCCAGAGGATGCTCCAAAACCTGGTTGGTTCAAAGACCATGAATATTGCGACTTCCACCGTGTTAAAGGACACAAGACATATAGGTGTTTGAGACTGCATCATTACATACAAGACCTCATTGAGGAAGGAAATATCATTGTGGATTCTCCCCTAAATCCAGAAAAGGTCCAAATGAGAAAATGGGTATCTACAAGGAACCTTTTCCTAATCATGCAAATAAAAAGAAAAGGAAACCAGATCACGGGTAAACCTCTAATGACTATAGAACTGTTGCTTATGTTTACCCTACAAATGATAGTCCTTTTGATTCTCTCATAGGATGTATTAGCTCATCTAATGAACATATCAACACCATCGAATTTTTAAAAAAAGTTACATAGTAGGGACGAGACGTGCCCGCTTAGTCATACTAGATCTTGTGCCTATCCCTTAGGAAGGTCAGTATAATTTAATAGAGCAGTTAGAGAAAACACCTGCTAGGATATCTATTCTCGATCTCCCAAAATATCTAATGCCCACAAGAACATACTGTACAAGACATTGCAAAATTCGGGGGTTTTGTGAGATATAAACCCCATAAACCTTCAAGCCATGATTTTGCACCTAGACTCTAATGATCATATTGCTTTTGATCATATTGTAGTCCTACATAATAACCCGAACATAACTTACCATTGTATCTCAAAGTGGTGGTTACCCTTCACAAAATCAAGAGGGTACATGTGGACGGGGATCCGGTCTAAAATTTTACAATTTGAAGTTGGTTAAGCAACTAGGCCACTCATAAACATATCTAGGAGCTAATACTATCATAATCACAGCTTATGACAATGAAGAATGAGAATTAGCAGGTACTATAGCAGTTCTCATAGAAGTAGGCCCAATGTGTCATGAAAAGATGTTCCATGTCCTTAACTTGGACCTTCCATAAAACATGCTCCTGGGGCGCCCATGGATCCATGCCATGCAAGCTATTCCATCAACTTTCCATCAGTGCATCAAGTTATGTCATGAAGGTCAAGTGGTTACCATTCTGGGTGACCTAGAACCGTGCACACATTGTAGGGCATTGCATAGTTTTTATCGTGTAGCTTATGGGTGTCCTTTTGTGGATATTGTTATCCCCCTAAAAATAGAAGCTATGAAAAAACGGATAGATTTAGAGTCCCTCACACCTTACAATCAAGAATTTCCTTCATTAGTCAACCCATTCTCTTCATGGGAGGCAACGTCGAAAAAAATATGGCCCAGGTGAGCCATTCACTCTTGAACAGGCTTTGTTAATATCAGATTTATCAGTATCTCCCTAACAAGGGGTAAGCCTTATTTTTAGTTCAAGAGCACTCATGAGCAGTGTCCTAAACCATTGGAAAAGTTTTTCCATAGTGGTCTCCTATATGAGGAGAAAATGTTAGAAGATCCTACCAGCAGAGTGCCAAAAGGCACCATGGCTTCATGCCATCAAGCACCCCAGTACATCAAAGGTCATTGCATGATGTTTGTCATGGGCTATAGTGGGTTTAGATGTGGCATTAATGCACAAGGTTAGCTAGAGCCTATTCCCATCCCTCGTTTTAAGTCTGATAAACATGGCCTTGGGATAAGGCCTCATAATACTCTACCCTCTGAGAATGATTCCACCTCTTTTGAACGTGAGGACATTTCATCTCATTCTGATAGCGACGTAGATTCCAAATGTAGCCTCTACGAGGATCTTGCTTCCACTAACCTATTCCCAGATTCAGCGGTCCTTACCTTATCCAAATTCACATGATAGTTGATTCCACTGCTGGTTATGAAATGTTGTCCTTAATGGATGGATTTTTAGGTTATAACTAGATACAGATAGAAGAAGATCAACATAAAACAACATTCATCACCCCTTGGGGAACATTTTTCTACAAATTCATGCCTTTCGGGCTCAAGAACACTGGGGCTACTTATCAACAGGCCATGACTGTTATCTTCCATGATATGATAAATGACATCATGGAAGATTATGTTGATGACATCCTAGCGAAATCCAAGAGTAGAAGAGAGCACCCTGAAGTACTGAGGCATATTTTTCAACATCTACGAGACTATAAGGTTCGCTTGAACCCTAAGAAATGTGTCTTTGGTGTTTTATTAGGAAATCTCCTAGGGTTCATTGTTTCACAAAGAGGGATTGAAGTGGACCTTGCAAAGGTTACGGCTATCACAGAAATTCCACCACCTACCACTCTCAAGCAACTAAGGAGTCTATAAGGGAAAATTCAGAAATCATCACTTTATTTCACAACTTATGGATAAGTGCCACCCCTTTACCCATTTTCTCAAGAAAGATGTTACATTCAATTAGGGACCTAACTGTTAGAAGGCCTTCATGCTACTAAAATAGTACTTGGTCGAGTCTACTTTACTCATCTTTGCCTAACCCAGTGAACCTCTCCTCTTGTACATTTACGCTACCCAGTTTTCTATTGGTGTATTACTTGCCCAATACAACTTAGATCATAAAGAGAGAGCAGTTTACTATCTCAGTCACACCTTGATCACGTACGAGTTAAATTACCCCTAAATAGAAAAGGCCTCCTTGGCAGTTGTCTTCACTTTCCAAAACCTTTTCCATCATCTCCTAAACAATAAACCAAACTCATATCCAAATTTGACCCTCTCAAATACCTATTATCCAAACCCACCCTCACAGGTCGAATGGCCAATTAGATCATTCTCCTGAGTGAATTTGATATTGATTTTGTGAATCGAATTCTTTAAAAGGACGGTATTGGACGATCAATTAGCAAAAGCTCCTCTCCCAAGAATGGAAATTTTGTGCCTAGATATGTCGATGCATCTATGATGTATATTGAAGAATCCATAGAATGACAGGTCCATTTTGATGGATCTTTCACCTTCCACAGATCCAGAGTAGGAGTGGTGCTTATCACTCCAATAGGTGATGTCATACCAAGAGCATTCTGGTTGGGATTCCCATGCATAAATAGCATTTTAGAGTACGAGGCACTCATCACTGGCCTCAAGTTGGCTATTACTTGGAACATCGGCAACTATGAGTCATTGGAGACTCTCAACTTATCATTAAACAAGTTAATGATGAGTACAAAGTTAAAGATGAGAAGCTTATTCCATATAAAAAGATGGTTGAAACCTTGAAGGAATATTTTACATAGATCATATTTGAGCAAAAACCAAGGTCACACAATAGATTTGTAGATGCTATGGCTATTATTGGGTCTCTATTACGCATTCCCCTTAGGAAATTAAGATGCCTTTCTTCATAGAGCATTTACAGTGCCAACATATGATATGCCAGAGTCATGTTTGGCATGTGAAGTTGTTGGTCCCTTATCCCCTTGGTATGATCCAATATTTTGATACCTACAAGATGGCACTTTTCCACCAGACATTACTCATTTTGAAAAGAAATCCCTTATCTCGCCACATAGCTCATTATACCCTCCTAGGAGGCACCCTTTATCATTATGGCTATGACGGGAATCTACTTCATTGTTTGGATGTTGCTGATTCTATCCATGCCATTAAGGAAGTACATGGTGGTATTTGTGGAGCACACACCAGCGGCATAGTATTAGCTAAGAAGATATTAAGAGTAGGCTATTATTGGCCTACCATGGAATCAGATTGCTACTAACTTTGTAAAGAAGTGTGAACTATGTCAGAAATATGGAAACTTAATACATGTGCTAGCACAAGCCTTGACCTATTGCAATGCCTTGGCCATTCTCTAAATGGGGCTTGGATCTCATAGGGAAGCTCCATCCTTCTTCTTCAGATGGTCATACTCACATCATCACTGCCACCAAATATTTTACCAAATGGGTAGAGGTTGTCCCTCTTACCTATGTCACCGGTGTGCAAATTTCAAAATTCATCATGAACCATCTCATATCTTTGTTACGATATCCCTTCATCCATTGTCACTAATAATGGTAAATCCTTCAAAAACAAAATGGTTAAAACCTTGTGTCAATGCTTCCATATCCAACTCAAGTGGCCAACCCCTATTACCCCCAAGGTAATGGATAGGTAAAAGCTACTAATAAAACCCTTGTATGGATTATGGAGAAAATGGTCAATAAAACCGGCCGTAATTGGCACCTACAGATACATCCCACCCTTTAGGCCTATCGTACTTCCATATGCACTCCTATTGGTGCGACCCCATATTCACTCATCTATGGAACTGAATCCATCATACCTCTAGAAGTGGAGCTTCCTTCCCTAAGAATATCTCTTAGAGACTATCTTGATAAAGACAAGGACTACAGAGTTTCTCACCTAGCAGAGTTATAACTATTAGATGAAAAGCATATTAGAGCACTCAATCACTTAAAAGTCTATCATAACAGAGTGTCAGGGGATACAAAAAATGCATCATTCATCGAAATTTAATGTATGAAATATAGTTCTAAAAGAAAATCATAAGAACACCATCAAAGATGAGAAAAGAAAGGTAAGTTTGAGGCTAATTGGCTAGGTCCTTATGTAGTAATTGCAAAGTATGGATCAGGAGCCTATAAAATTGCATATTCAGATGGCAAAGAGCTTCCAAAACATATGAATTCCATACACCTCAAGTGGTTCTATGCTTAAGCATGATGAGAATATCAGATAAGAACTAAAAATAGAAAATTGAGAAAACAATAAAGAAAAGGCAGGTCATCCACATGTGAAAACCGCGCAATTGTGGAACATCGGGCAGGTCTTTGGGTGAAAACTAGTTTTTGGTGCTCAAGGAAGATTCACCGGACACAAGTTACTCTTACAACAGGATGGGTAACCCTCCCCACTTTGTAGATATGACTTCCTTTGCTAGGTCTAGGAACACTATTAAGGCTACCTTTGCCAAACCGTGATCTGGCTTATTTGTTCTTATATCTGCATAAAGAACATTGCCTTTGTATAATCCCATCTAATGCTGAGAGCACCTGCACATTTTCACCTTCTCGTACATACACGCATGACATTCTTCCTTTTGTATATTCTCACATCATACTGGGGGAATCCACGCTTCTTTTTTCTTGTACATTACTTTCAGAACATGAACTTAGAAAATGAAAAAAAATACTCAGAAAAGGATACACAAAAAACCAAAACATTCAAAAAATCTCCCTTTTTAGGGACAAAGCTACAACAACTTCGCAACATTCTAAATCTAAGGTATGTCACATACATAGAGGAAAGAGAAATCATACATCATAATCAATGCTCATACAAAGCATAATCATAGTATAATATGACAAAATCATCATCAAAATGTCCATATGATACATGTATAACTGTCCAAGTCAGTGCTCAAAATGTACATCATCGATACAATATGCCATCTAAAAGGGCATGCATCAAAAAGAATCAAGCCTTCATCAAGAGGCATCATCAAAACAATGGTACATATAACTATACATCAAAATCAGCCTTCATAAGAGGCATATATACAATACATCTGTACAAAAGGAGAAGTAAAGAGCTCAACCACAACTCTCACCCTCGCCGGGGCTCCTAGGTCCATAACTTTGATCTATGGAAGAGTGGTGGCTATGATGGACCAACACTAGGGGTACCACCCGGTGTGTGGTAGCTCTTCGTCCGGTTGACTACTTTGTAATGCGCTATCAAACTAATCTAATTGAATGGGTGATCGCCGTGACCTAGAGCCTATCACACTCACATCTAACTACTCAAAAGGAACCACTCATTTGCTCTTCTAGGACTGCCCTGAAGTAAGCAATCCTATAGTATAAAGCCTCACCACCAGATCTCATGGCATCATGTATCAAATCAACATCTCCAGAAGTGATAGCTACCTGTAAGGTGGCATCTCACTCACCTATCAACCTACCAATGTCAGCCTGATCTTGTCTAGAAGTAGTGGCCTCTCGATCTTGATCTACGGTAATAACTTATACCAGGGCTTGTGCTTGATCTCTCTATGTAATATAACCTTGTGACTATGCCTGGGCATAGTCCCTTTGAGCAACAACCATCTGCATCTGGGTCTCAGACTGATGTAAAAGGCTCAATATCTGAGCTCCCATCTCACTAATCTGACTCTACCATAGGGTACTATCACTGCCCTGGGTGGCCTGTGCTCTAGCCTGATCTCTCTCCACTGTCAAAATATGCACCTGAGTATGTGCCTGATCTCACTCTACTGTGAGGGCTTGTACTTATGCCCTGGATGCATCTCTCTCTCCAGCCACCTGTAATTAAATGGTAATAGCTTCTGTAACTGTTGTTAAAGGGCAACCAACCTAATCCCATAATCACCGTCTACCCTTTAGAGCATCGGTGGCGAGGCCCTACTCTGGAAGTACCTACTGGTGAGGGGTGTATATCCCTACTGGAATGCCTACTGGGGGCAACTCTATGTCAACTTCCCTGAACACCTGTCTCGGCCTCGGCCTGGGGCCCTGTCCCTGTGGCTGATATAACACCGAACTTGTCCCCTACCTCGACATACTAGTATGAGTTGGGCCCACCGTCATCATCATCATCACTATCCTCACCACCAATGACTCCACCCTCGCCACCACTAGGAGGCCCCACTAGAGGAGCTCTCACACCGGTGTTATACATTACCCTGGAAACAATCAAATGACATGGAAGAACATCATGATACCATGGCCCATACTCAAGTGTAGTACGGATCTCTAATATGTCTCAGTGGCACCCACATAGCAGGTACCACCTATAGGAAGCTGGTCAGTGCTCTATCTTAGGTAATCTATGGACCCATATCAAAGTACTCTCGGGCCCTGCAAGTGTACCACCTATCTAGCCCAAGAACATCCTAGGTACTACCAAACTACCTCTAACACCGATCCACCTTGTATAACTCTCACATATAGTTGCGGCTTCCTAAGATAAAATGCTACATTGTGGTAGTACTAAGATCTATATTGTCCTCGGCCATTGGAAATGTCTATAAGGTCTCCAAACCATGGAAGCTTGTCATAGCTCATCAAGCTCGTAGCGATAGTGATATGCATCCCCATATATGGCCACACATCATCCCTGTTGGGACCCAACCCATCGTAGAAGGCTCCTCGGGAGCCCAAACTCTCAAAACACCTAAGGGGTGACCAATGGCAATGTGGTCCCATGCCCAAATCTGAAGCAAGTGAGCTAGTCCTACCATCTTTTGACGGTAGTAGGTAATCAAATGAAGGTCCCAATATAGATGTGCCAAAATACACTGACCCCAGCAGTAGGTCTCTCCCTCTACCAAACCACGTATCACTCCAAGGAGGCCGAGTGGAAATGAAGCACCGGTCTTTTCAGGGAGTAAGACTCCTGATAAAGGCCATCATATAGACCACTACTCAGTCTAGCTCTAAGTCATCAATGCATCGTGATAGCCTAATGGTCATCCCATGCCATGGTATTATCGGGACACTAAACAACTCTATGATATATCGCTGAATATCAATCTAGCGGCTCGTAGACTGGATGAGATGACCTGAATCGGGACCCGCATAATACGCCACATGTCCTCAAGAGTAATAGTAATCTCCCTAGTTTGGAGACAAAATCACCGACTCTTGCACTGCTATAATCACAAAAGGCCATGATCCAATGTAATCTGGGGCATCTCAGCCACATGAGCCAATCTCGTAACATAAAGGAGGCTTTCCAAGGTTCATCTATTGTCATTATCAAACTAGGCCTTTATCACCGCTAGTAGACCATATCATTCACGGTGTCGGAGGACGGATAGTATACTCTAAATATAATAAAACACACATGTATCAATTGATATTTCTATCTACTTCTATCTAAAATTTCTAGTAAGTCACCAGTCTTCTATCTTATTTCCTAAAATTTTCCCTTTCTTCTAAATTTGTCTTTTTTTCTCTCCTTGGCTAGTTTGCTGAAAGGATGTTCTACTTCTTTGACACGTGTGCACCATCTCCGATGCCTGCACGCCCATCCCAATGCATATGCTCCTATCACCACATGGATGCATCATCTATTTTTCTTTTCATCCATCCCGACGCCTATGCGCCTAGACTGACGTTGATGCGCCTGTCTCCGTGCATGTGCGTGCATATCCCCATTTCCCATTATGAATGCGTCGTGGCCCATTCAATGGACATGTGTCTTTGTCCCTATCATTTTCCCTCCAACGCATACACCTACACGTATATGTTTTTGATGGATACGAGTACGCATACCCACCGGTTTCGATGCATGCAAGCACGCGCATACGTCATCGATGCATGCGCGTGCACATATACATCAAAATTCTCCTACCTAGCCTAAAAACCCTAAAAAATGCATTAAATTCGTAAATCACAAAGGGGATAGACCACTCACATAGGGTCCATCCGCTAGATCCCACATGAACTCTCATATGCAATCTTCTCATCTCCTCCTACTCGGTATTCTCGCCATCTCACCTGGGCTGTCACTCTTGCTCATGGTAAAAATTCGCAAGAACTCTAGTAGAAATGAATTGGTCATGATTGATTTACCCCCTCGGTGGGTATATTAGGTTGTTGTGATGCCCCGGGCATGTTTTCTCTGTCGTGATCATTCTAGCCCTTCTTCTATCCACCAAGATGATTATTTTTCTATTAAAATAATTATTTTTATTCATTTTCACATGCCGGGGTGCTTAGTATCACCCTGCGGTCACTTCTTCATTACACTGGAATGATTCACGCATATTCCAGGCATCGTTTCTTATCATTTTCTTTATTTTTCACCTGTCGTAATGATTATTTTTATTAAATAATTATTTTTGGCTTGTAATTCTTCTCGTTAGGCCACTTTATGTGCTTCTGGTGCCTTTTCCTTTTCCTTTAGGTAGTTGTGCGTATTTTTATGAGACCTTTGATCTCTTTTACAAATTCTTCCGACCAATTGAAAAATCTAAAAAATTGTAAAACCATTTTAAAAAGCAAAAACATTGAAATACTTTAGAATAGATTAAAACTTGGTAAACTGTTCATCTACAACTGAAATTTGTGTCTCTCGCATGACACTCATCCCATATCTTGTTGATGTTTTCAAATATTTTGAAACAAACGACTCACGAATCATCTAAATCTTCAATCACCTACACAAGCTATGCTTCTTACTTCATCGTAGGTGGGCGCTATCGGTTGTTTGGTACTTTTTCATCGTGCACATTGCTTTTTCACTGGACCCAAGTGTCCTCCATCTTTTCCCTTGCACTATACACATTTCTTGGGGCATCATTCTTCACCCTTGTTGTTTATCAGAACATTTGGGACTACATCTCGATAACAAAGTATTTGTGCAACTATCTTGAATGTTGTTGGTTTAAGTGTGTGTAATTGTACTTATTTCCCTGTTAAGTGAGATTGTTTATTTCTCGTATTGCATTACATTCGTGTATGTTGCATGGAGTTGGTCATTTTTAGCATAGGATGGTTGTTTGTATCTTGGCTTTTCATGTCATTTTACGCCTCCGTCGTATGCTTACATTTTAATAAGGACCAATGATGAGGATTCTAAGCAAAATGATGATTCTGTATTATTTCTATAAGGCACTGGTTTGTGGATAGCTCAATATCCCTTTTTACTTTCTCATCTCCTTTCTTCTCGCTTTCTCTCCTACACTCTTTTTGATCATCGATTGAGTTTCTCCATCACCCCATCGACACTTGAGGGGCATCCTTTCTTCTATTAATTTTCTTCTACCTCTTCGAAAAAATAATTTTCTACTCATTTTTATTTGTCTACTTTCTTTGAAGTGATGTCACTTATGCCACCTCAAAGATGGAAAAATGTAGACACCAATAGTTTGATCAATGCACTATTATTTCTATTATTGCACTAACTATTCTCCCCCTTGCAAATTGACGACACACTGCCAGTTACACCTATCCAACTCCCTTCTTACGACACCTTTTTGGTTGTGTTTCCTCTTGTAAACCACTTAAACAGACTATTATAGCCTTGTTTGACTACATTAGCTTCTTATTCCCTTCTAGTATGCTTCTATTAGCTCCCTAGACTATCAATCCATTTTATTGGATTGATTAGACCTTCCAAAACCCTAATTCCTCTCTAAATGAGATTAATTAGTCTAACCTAGGTTAATTACCCTAAACCTAGTCAAATCCTACTTTGACTTACTAATTAACTTATTAACTCCTCTTTTAGTCCCACATGCACCAAAAATCTTCCCATTTTCCAAATGGAAAACTATAAATAGGGTTAGAACAACTCTCTCATTTTTAAAAATTCTCTCTTCTTCCTAGCATAACCTATAGTATTTTGTTTAGGCTTTAGATTGTGGTTCATTTTCTTCCATTGAGCTATTAGCATTTGCTATTGTATTTTATAGCACAAATATGGAGTAAAAGGGAATAAACATTTGCCTTGAAGCCATTAATGGGGAGATCTCTTTCTCTTAAACACAAACTGAATGCTTAGATCCTCTTAGGTTCATTATTTCAAGCTTTCAAAGAATAGAGGTTAGTTTCATTTGCTTAGTTTTCTTGTTTACTTCAAACTAATGTATGCAAAGTAGAAACCCTTGCTCATTTCTTATCTGATGGTCCATTGATCAACTTGTTCAAAGCCTTTGGGGTTTCTTTAGAGATTCTTACCCCAATTCCATGACTTTTGCAACTTTTCATTGAACACACATAAAGGTCCTCAAGTGTCTTGCAAGATAGTGAAAGAGCTCTTAGATGAAGTATAAAGGTCAAGAAGGTATAGGTATAGGTTGATAATCTATAAGTAGAAGGAATGAAGTTGTGAGTACTCTCAGGATGAGGAAGAATCATTGTGTCATCTATGAAGGCTTGACAGTGTCTCAACAGATTATGAGACCTTAGTTAGGTCTAAAATGCAAAGAATGATATTCAAATTGGCTTGTTGGTTTATCTAGAGGTGAATGGAGTATATTTTGAGCTAATAGTGTGTTTATCCTTATATTACTTAGAGAAAAAAATTGAAGGATTATAAGTAATTTTTGTTTGTTTCTCCAAGATCGAGAGGAAGATGATAAGAAGTCCAAGTAAGTTGTGATACACCAAGAAGAATAAAGAGGTAA
Source organism: Taxus wallichiana var. yunnanensis (assembly GCA_018340775.1). NCBI lineage: Eukaryota > Viridiplantae > Streptophyta > Pinopsida > Cupressales > Taxaceae > Taxus > Taxus wallichiana. Next base: position 174,639,723 of record CM031237.1, on the reverse strand, counting down.
TTGTCGGTTGCCATAATTGGCTAAGTACCAATAGGGATGAAGGTGACATGCGGGGACTACACGCTGAGAAGTTTGGATAGCATGTAGAAGGGTACACGTGGATAGAAACATGATCGTGCGCGGGACTACGTATACGGGAAGATTGAGTGATGACTTATCTATTTTCTAGAGACAAAGCTAAAATATACTTAGATTTTTCACCCAACAAGAGATAAAAGGAGGCTACCTTGGCAAGAAATAAATGGCTATTTTTGGGGAAGTAAATGCAGATTGAGGATTAAAACACATTCATAGATTTAGCTATTAATAATATTAAGGAAGGATATTATTAGAAAGTGTTTTGTAAAACATACATATAATTACACATGGTTTTTTTGGGCACACCTATTATTAGGAAGTGCATAGGTGTGAAGGGAAAGTCCCCACCCCTATAAATACTTAACTTAGGACTGGTTATAAAATAATGGTCATTGTGTTATGTGTTATGTGTTATGCTCTGTTACAGTTGCGACATGACTCTATGCTCATATTTACTGAATTTTTGTATTAGCTTCTCATTATGTAGTTGTTTCTAAAGATTAATGGATAATTATGGTTGGATTATGATCATTGATGTAACTGAGTATGGAGATGTGTTTATGAAATTGATCTTAGTTATGGTTTATCTTTAGTCTTATTTCCTTATTATATGTGTTTCCAAGTGATTTTATGCAATGGTTTAGTATGTTTGAATGTGTACTTTCTATATTATCATTATGTGTATGCATGCTAACATTTTGGTAAGCATAAAAAGGAGGGACCTAATAGTTGCACACGCGCTATGGTGAGCATTTATACATCTCTCGAATAAGGTGCTAACTCACATAGCATTGGTGTGTAAATAACAAGACTACATTTTGTTTCCGTTGTCGAGACCTCTTTTCAATTTTTCTACCAAGATGTTGCTTTGCAGATGGCATATCGACTATCTTTGGAGAGTATTGAAATTTGGGTGGAAGATGGACAAGATAATTTTTGCATAAGTTTAACACTGGAATTGGATATAACATGCAAAAGTGGGTAGAAGATAATATTTATCATGAGTTATATGATACATTCTTCAATTTCTTTCCGTAGAGGTGTATAATTGGTTGGCAACATACACATAAAACAAATCTTGGTATCCTAGGCCAAGGGTTTGGACGTAAGAATATTATCATACGTTGTTTGAAATAAATGAAGCATGGACTAGAGTTGAAGATCACTTGTGGGCTTGTGTGCTATGTAATTATATGTTGGAGTATGTAATTACCACTTGTTATTGTCTATAGGAATTTGAGTATAGGTTCTTGTGTAAACCGAGAGGATCTTATTTGTATGTTACCCCTTTATATATAGAGATATTGATGGTAGAACTGTATTTGGAGAGATTCCCTATGGCTAGCTAAAACATCACCATGCATAGGGGCAAGAGTAAGTGTGGAGAAGGATGGAAGCAGCCTAAGAAGACGATAGGTAGAGGGAGGAAATAAGGATCAATTTTAATGAAGTATGAGAGAGGGACATGGCATGCACGAGGAAATTGTAGTTTCATTGGAGTTGTGGGGAATGATGGCTCATAAAGGTTTTAAAGCTCACATGGAAGACAAGGAGCTGCAAACATTAGGTCCTCCCAAAATTGAGCAAGTGTAGTAGAGAGTCCCCTTTAGCTTCAGATGAGAGCGCATCAGAGGAAATAATGACGACCGTGGGTGTGTATTTGATCCCACCTAGCCACCTAGCACTTGTGCATGGTGTTTCATATTTAGAGTTAGTTGTTGAAAGTAAGTCTAGTGGAGGTGTAGACCAATATTTTATATCGTTCCTCCCCTTCACCCCATGTTTTCTCTCCTTCATTAGGCTTACCCATTCGAGTTCGTTTTCCCCCCTAATTTTGAATAAATCCCATAACCCACCAAAAATACATATTCAATCAATCAATTTTAATTAGTTAATTGATCCCCTTTAAATCCCTAATCCCCATTATATGCTAATATGCTCCATATAAATCCACTTGATAATTAAATATTCCAAACTAATTCATATCACCCCACCTAATAATTAAATACTCCAAAATCATTCAAATCATGCACTCCACTCTCAAATTAAATAATGTAAAATAATCCACATGAAATGAATTATTTCACCTAATCATTCAAATCATGTCCCCCACTCACCGATAAGGGTTAAGTTTTCAAACTAGGATTACCGATAACCCCTGAATTAACCCCATCTTCAGGCTATAAATATAAGTATTCCCACCCTCTTTCAGAAAAGTTAGAATTCATAGCAAACCTCTGACATTATAGCTCCTCATTTTTCATCATATCACTGTAATTCCCTTGTGATGCCACTTGTATCACCGTAATATCATCCTCATGCCCTTTTGGTTCTCTTAGTAAGCCCATTTCTTGGCATCCTTCCATCTACAACAAGAAAGTTTGCAAGTTCCTCATATCCAGCCTAATTTTCCATTGATTTATGCAGGTTTGGATTTCTTTACATTTATTTTGATCATATCAGTAGCTCCTTTATATATCAACATTTTTAGGTTCTGTTATTTATCAATTTCTGCATGGTATCGATCTTTCATTCATAATGTTTACTCTTATATAATGGGGGTTAACATCGTGAAAGGAAGGTAAGACTTCCTCGAATGCAGACTTCATTGGGAAACCCCCGCATATACCATCTAATCCATTTTTTCTTAGTTTCCTCTATTTTGCAGGTCTATCCATCTTGCAGTGAGGGCATTCACTTTGTGCCCATCCATTTGTTACCATATTCTCTCAAGGTAACTGAAACATTTGTATCTTTGAGGTTGTTTTATTTATTTGTCATCTAGCTCGATGTCTGGACGGGGACAAAGAAAATTTGATCAACTATAGGTAAGAAAGCAAATACAGTAGATATAATTTTGTGTTGAATCAAGAAATGCATCGACTATGAATAAATGTATAACACTTAGTAGAAGAAGGCATATAAAAGATTTTGAAAGGAAGAGAAAAATGTATTCAAAGGTGTGATGGGAGGATCGGAAGGTATGATCTATTTTTGGAAGATGGCATGTGGAGCACACAAATAGGATGAAGACTTGCGTGACACACACATGGGCTATTTTGGAAGAATGACTACGGAGCTTTACATGGATATGGGCTAAAGATAGAATTGTGAGTGATAGTTAACTAGGAGAAATCTATTGTTAGCACACTTGCATGTGTGGTTGTAATTGTAAAGGCACATGGCTATTTTCAGCATGTGACCTATTTTTGGGATTAGATAAGTGGTGAAGGGAAAGTCCCCACCCTTATAAATATGTAGTGAACTACGTAGCATAGAGATAGTAGGTAAGAACTGAGATTATTGTGAGATTATGCTATAAATCATGTATATGCGCAAAGCTATGGTATTATTATGTAATGAGCTTTTGTGTATTTATCATGTTTAATATAATGGAGTGTATTGGCTGAATCAGAGTGTTAATTCTGAGTATAATTGGATCTTGCATGCTTGATTTCATCATGGTTATCATTTAAATATGTTATTCTCTAGAACTAGATCTAAACATGCATTGTAGAATGATGTATTAAGTATGGATCTGAATGCATAAGTCTTCATCATGCTAACATCCTACAACAATAACAACCCTAAAGAGGGGCTTGGTACCTTTGCATGCTTTGGGTGAGCACTCAGTCTAGGTTGAGTGATGTGCTAGTGCATGCCTAGGATTTTTTTTGGTAAATTCTAGGCTGCATCATTGGTTCCATTTTCGGGACCTCTTTTTCATTTTTTTAGGATGGTTCATGATGAAGACATATCGGTTGACCCTAGAAAGTGTTGAGGAGTGGATACATGACCTAGAAGAAGAATACACATGAGAGGTTCAACACTGGATCGAGTTTGACACACACATGTGGGTGGAGCAAAATCTGTATGACTATTTGTATGAGATCTTCTTCACTATCTTTCTAGTAGAACTGTATGAGTGGTTGGTTTCTTATGCATCTAAATGGAATTGGAGGTATCACACACTTGTCTAGATGTAGGAATAATTTTAGACCCTTTATGATGTTGATCTAATTTGGACTCGCATTGTGGATACGTGGTTCCATGGTGTTTTGAACAACTATATCTTGGAGTACTCAATTTCCACTTATTCATGCCCAGAGGTAGCTGAATTCCAATTTTTATGATATCCCTAGGGGAACTTACCTACAAGGCATTCCACTAGTGATCAAAATTTTGATGGTAACCCTGAACTTGGAGAAAAAACCGATGGCTAACTAAACCCCACCACACATGTGGGGGCAGGAGTAGGTTTGGTGAAAGATGGAAGACCTAGCGACAGAAAGGAAAAGAGAGGAAAGGTGGCTTAAGTATAATGAGGCATGTGAGAGGGAGATAGAGAAGCAATGGGATGTTGTAGAGTGAATGGCATTGTGGAGAGATAGTTTGGGAAGGGTTTGAAGTTCATAGAAGATGTGGAACCCGAGCATCAGGAACTCCCCATTTGGGAAAGCATGACAGGAACCCTCCTCGGCCTCATGTAGAAGCACAGCCTAGTAGAGAGATGACTGGGCCATGGGCGTGCATCTGAATCCACCTAGAAACCTTCCCTTGCACTTGGTTTTCTAGTATCTAGTACAAAAAAAGTCAACAAGCTAATTTAGGTAGTGGGAGAGTAGGAGTGAGTCATATAAAAATCACAATGATGGCAATGCAAATGGATTCATTGTTATATGGGAGTACCTTTTGGGTGTATCATCCACATACAAAATTTAGGTGCACAGACTTTTGGACTCTCTTTTGGGAGTAGTAATACTTCACAGACTATCGGGGTGGTTTAGTAGTACTATTATTGGGACACAAGGAAGTACATCTTCTGGTCGACTCTAGCTACGGGTTTAGGATCAGGAGGTATAGGTGGCTCTAGTTCTAGTGGATCTGGTGGTTCTGGAGGTAGAGGAAACACAGAGGTTTTGGATCAGGTGGGCAAGGTCCGTACCAACCCCCTAGAATATTTACATGGAGATGTCTCTTCATCTCCCAGAGTATAGGGGCATAGAAGATGTTGTTGAAACATGTACACATGTGTGAAATATTATGGTGCAAAAGGAATCATGGCTTCTGAGCGTAGGGAAAGTCAATTTTACTACTACGTTACAAGGGCACACACACTAGTTGGTACAAAATTTTTGACCCTGATTAGACTTTGTAGACTATGCAACTTTAAAAGATGCCTTCCTCAAAGAATTTCATATCCTTGAGTTTGAAGAAGAGTATAAGTGCACTCAAGGATATTAAGCAAGGCACTACTGAAAGTGTTAGAGAGTATGATGCTCATTTCAAAATGTTGTTATCTAAACTTTCTTATGATATTCATGCAAGCCAACATGCACAATGGTTTGTTGGGGCCTAATAACACCTTTTAGAAGGGACTATCACATAAGACATACACCGATCCATGTGAAGCACTTGAAGCAACTTTTGTGTTTGAGGTAGTTGGAAGTATAGACACTGGGGTGAGCCCATTTTAGAAGCATAGATCGTAGCTATGGTGAAGCAGTTGGAGAAGCTATCGAAAATTCAGCACATGAGACATGCACATGAGGATTTGGTGCACAAATTGTGAAGTGGAAGGTCACACAAAGGATAGTTTTCCCCACAGATCAGTGCTCATTATTGTTGGACTATGAGATATGCCATCTAAACCATGATGTTAGCCATTGCCCATTACTACAATGTGATAAGGAAGAATGTTTCATGCTACTACAAAATATGTAGGTCCATGACTCATGACATGAAGAAGATTGTTGGTTGATTGGTCAGATCCATGATGTTATAGACATGGTGTATGATAGATAGGAGTTTTAGATAACTCTAAAGGAAAGAATGAGCATCAGGATGGGATCACAATCAGGCGTGCTATGATCGGAGTGAAGGGAATTTTGAAGGTGGTCGTGGTAGAGGTCGAGGATACCATGGTGGGTTTGGAGGATGAGGCCATGGTGGTGGGGATGAGGTGAGTTCCCTGTGGAACATGTTATACATGTGGATCTCCTGACCACTATAGGTGAGAATGTCCTCAGAATATTACATGTTCTTTCTATGGAAAGAATCATAGTTATGAGGAATGCCCAGGACTTGTATGAGCATCTTAGTAAGAAGCATAAACAAGAAAAAAAAGGTGCAAGGATGGTTAGGATACAACATGTTGTGGAAAATCAGTGGATGCCCAAGTTGGAAGTAGAATCGAGGCATTGTAGGTAAAGATCACGACCCGCGTTGAAGCGGTGCGTGCCAAAGAAGCATTACAATAGAAGCCTACCATCACTAAGGAGGAGGTTCTACATGCACGGTACCCAGATCCCACCCATCAGAAGGAGGTTTACTAGGAAACCATGGAGGTACTTAAGAATCTTTAGGGTGAAATACAATATTTAAAGGAGCAATCATGAAAGATGGAGCAAAAGAAAGCATCATTAGAGATGATCCAAACTGATGGATGACTTGAGAGAAGTGTGTAAATTGTTGCACTAGGAGAATATCATTCCATTGTTGGGGAATTGGTTAAAGGAAACACCCCACGTGAAAGTATTGAGACTGGATGATAGATCCTACATGTAAATCTTCCCCTCATAAGCATCGATTATGACAAGGAAATCACTTTGAATGTTGTTGTGGATGGGTGGCTATTGAGTAATATATTGATTGATATAGGGTGGAAGTCAATGTTCTTACTTTAGATGCATGGGTACAAATGGGGAGACCTCCATTGCAGCCATCCTCTAATGTATTGTTCATGGCTAACTGGACTAAGGCCACTCCCATGGAGTTTTAAAAGATGCATCCATTACCATACAAGGAGCCAAGTTCACTAGAGATTTTGAGGTTTTAGCATTGGCAGAGTTAGATAGCTTCCCAAAACTACTAGGGCATCCTTGGTGCTATGCAAATAATGTTGATCTTTGGTTCAACAAGGGTTATATCAGCTTTGAAAACAAGGAGGAAAGAGTTATTATCCCTTTAACAAGATGGAAAATTGTGCCCTATGTTGAGCCCTTGAGTGAGGAAGACCTGAATAGGATTTATGTACACGCCATCTAGGATCCAGAGGTGCTTGAGCCATGTAAAGAAGGAATCCTTCAAGTGGGAGGATGCATAGTCTATTAGTGATACTACAAGTGTTGCTTGTGATAATTGGGCTCATAGCACTTATGAGTTGGTAGGGTGTGAAGTAAAGAGCATATTTCCTAGGAAGGGACAAAAAACCATTTATATCAGGAGAATAGGTAACAACTCGGTACCTTGTTACACCAGAGAAGGAGACCCTATGGTGTTCCTATGTGCCATGGAAGAACAATGGATAGACCCATTGGAGAGAAGGAATATGCTAGCATATACCCTACGTGGGACAAAATGTGTTGGTGGGTGGTCCACAAGGATAATCTTGTAGGATGGAATGAAATTAGGATTTCTCTTGCCACTAGGTTCTTTAGGAGCAATGCACCTACTCAAATCTGCACTTATCATGGTAATCACCTATTTCACACCACATTCAAAAGTGTGAGAGACTCTGGATAGAGGGGGAAGCTTTACCACCTTTTCTCTGGGTGCACAAGTTTTATTCCACTCTACATGGCTGTGTGTGTGCTTGGTATGTATATGCATAACTCCATAGAGACTAGAAATTGGTAGGATTTAATTGTAGGAATGACCCAGACATTTGACTTCTTCTCTACCAAGCCTCTAGTGGAAGAAGCATTAAAGGTCATAAAGTGCTTAACTATGGGAGATAGTGCCAAGGCTGAAGAACTCATTCAGGAGTTATTTGATGAAGGAAACTCAGAGAGCATCATTTTGTTGAAGAAACAGAGGCCGATGCCACACTACTTCAATGTGCTTTCCTTGAGAAAGAAAAAGGAAAAATGGTCTACTTAGTGGATGATGAAGAAGTAGAAAATATGGATGTAAACCATTCATAGGTAGGCGTGAGGTGTTGGATAGTGTAGATAAGACCACACGTGCCTATCATGAACCTATGAAGACAAAGAAAGTGAATATTGGATCAGATGTTGAGCCTAAGGAGGCCATAATTGGAGACTATTGGTCAGACTCTAAAGTGGAAAAAATCATAGAGTTACTATGGGATTATCAAGGACTTATTCCTCGGGGTACCATGAACTTAAAGGTGTGCATAAATCATTAGGGGAGATGAAGATAAAGCTTAAAGAGGGTGCATGCCCGAGTTAGAAAGAGACCCTATAGGATGAACCCAACTTGTGTGAAAAGGTCAAAGAAGAGATTGAAAAATGTTGAAGTCTGGAATCATCAAGCCCCTGGATGAGTCAGAATGGGTTAGTCCAATGGTGATCAATATCAAGAAGGATGGTTGGATTAGGATCTATGTGGACTACAGGGAGCTGAATGTTGCATGTGTGACTGATCCCTTTCCTATGCCATTCATTGAGGAAATACTAGAAGGTGTTGTAGGGCGTGAAATCTATTCATTTACAGATGGGTTCTCTAGGTATCATCAGGTTAGGATTTCCCAGGAGGATTAGGAAAAAACTACTTTTACTACTGAATGGGGTAGCTTTTGCCTATATTGTGATGCCTTTTGGTCTGAAAAAATGTGCTCTTTGTATTTTTTGTGCATAGTTGTTTAGGTGTTTAAAGAGTTTATTCACAACTTCTTACAAGTTTATTTAGATGATTGGATGGTGTATGGATTAGTCAAAGACCATTGTGACAATCTGTGCTTAATGTTTGAAAGATGTAGATAGTTGAGTATCTCTTTGAACATCAAGAAATGCATATTTGCTACACCATTTGGAATATTGTTAGGACACATAATCAAGGAAGGTTTGTTGGTTGATCCAGCTAAGGTTGTAGTCATTATCGGCCTAAAAGAGCCTACCAGTCAGAGTGAGGTGCATGGATTCTTGGGTCACACATGGGGTATTATAGAAAATTCATAAAGGGGTATGCCAAGGTTTCACACCTTTGGAGTTACTGAAAGGGAAAGGTATGTTCTCTGGGGGAGAACCACACAACATGTGCATTCGAGACATTAAAGGAGAAACTTACTACATGTGCCTATTTTGCACTTTCCTTTGTGGGACCAACCATTTCATGTACATGTGGACACCTCTGGCATGACCATTGGCGTGTGTGTTGGCTCAGCGAGAGAAGGTATTATAGATCATCCTATCTATTTTTTCTAGTAGAAAGTTGACTCTGCAGAACAATAATTACACAACTAGAGCGTGAAGCTTTGTCAATGATCTATGCGCTACATAAATTCAGATAGTACCTGCTAGCTACACCATTTTTCTTTTATACAGATCACATGGCATTGAAGTATTTGGTAAACAAGCCCATTTTAGGGGTGCATATGTAGATGGGTACTCTTATTTCAAGAATTTGATTTCATAGTTGTGGTAAAACTAGGAAAAGTAATTCTGGACTAGACCATTTATCCAGAATACAATCAGGAGAAGAAGCACAGGCAATTGAAGATACCATGCCCGATGCACAATTATATAGGTTACAAATGAGTGCCATCGGAATTAGAGGACATTGTTGTCTTTCTACGAACATAGGTATGGCACCAGAAGGAATGAAATCCTTAGAGAAGAAACAACTTGTTATATACGCACACCCTATATGTTGATTAGCGGTGACCTGTACAAGTTAGGTCGGGATGAAGTATTGTGCATTGTTGTACTGGAACATGAACATATGGACATCATGGAGGAAGCTCATGGTGGTGGTGGTATTGGGTGGCCACTATAGGTGATGCCACTTTGCGTGTGCAAGATTCTACTCGTTGGATTATGGTGGGAGACCCTGTATAAAGATTGTAAAGCATATTGCAAGGCTTGTGATCATTAAGCACCTTGGGAAACCAAGTCAATGAGATGAAATGCCTCTAAGACCTATTACTAGTGTAGAACCATTTGAGAAATGGGCTATTGATTTTTTGGGTCCTATTTCACCAGCCATGCATAGGACTATGGATCATGCTATATCATTACTTGCATAGATTATCTGACAAGGTGGGAAGAAGCAATGCCTATAAAGGATTGTACAATGGCTACAACAGCTAGGTTTCTATGGGAAAATATTATTACAAGGTATGGATGCCCTTTAAGTTTGACCAGTGATAGGGGCACACATTTTTGAATGAGACAATCAGAATTTTATTGGATGAATTCATGATTGCACACCATAAGACTACACCATATCATCCTAGGAAAATGGAACTATTGAGGCTTTCAACAAGATTTTGAGCCAGACATTGACAAAAATTTGTGATGTTGGGAGAAAGGATTGGGATGATAAAGTATCTCTGTAGTGCTTTGGGCATATCGCACAACATATAAAAGGTTGAACAAAGCCACACCATTTTAGTTAGTGTTTGGCGTGGAAGTAGTTCTTCCTATGGAATTCATGTTACCATCTTTTGTACACACACATGCGTTAGAGGTCTAGCTGATGAAAAAGCATTAGAAGAATGGATTGAAAATTTAATCAAGTTGGATGAGTGATGAGAAATAACACGTTGGAGTCAAAAACAAGAAAAGGCTAGGTAGAAAGCATGGCATGACAGACACATTAGGGATAAAAAGCTTGAGATAGGACAGATGGTGCTTCTCTATGATTCTAAGTTTTTTGTGCCATCCAGGAAAACTCAAAGTACATTGGTTGGGGCCGTATGTTGTCACTCACATACTTGAAACAAGCACTTTCAATTAGAGATGCTTGATGGAATATGGTTACCCAGGTACTTCAATGGGAGTAGGTTGAAGCCCTACTATAAATAAGTCTTCTTGGTGTTTGTAATAAGGAAATGTTTCCATTTAGATTAGGTTTTCAATTTTGTATTTTCCTTAATGTATTTCTTTTCTTTTGCTATGCTTTGTCAATTTAGTTGGTGTTTTTGTGTAATAAGTGTTTGCGTGCTAGAAGCTAATTACTATTTGAAGAATTTATATATGCACAGAGGACTACACATACCATTAGTGTGGGGTGGTTATTGATATCCAAGTATATGACTATTGAAAATAAGTACACATGAAAGGAACAAACTACTACGGGTGTTATTCAAAGTTGGAGAATTGAAAAAAAAGAGATTGCTTCTTAGGAATGAGGACCATAGGTGGAGATGAATGAAGAAACAAGTATAACGTGAGGTAAGAAGAGGCCATGGGAACTACCAAGGAAGGAAGTACAGTGGTGAGGTACTCGGGTGCATGGAGGTGCATTGAAGAGAAGTCCATGGCTAGAAGGTAGGAAGGTGCTAGAAGGTTATAGCTTGGGTGCGAAGATGTACTACATGGAAAGAATGAAAAAATGGTCGATTAATGAGAGGATTGTTGGTAGGTGAAGGAGCAATAAATGCACTAAATTTTTGAAAATATATATAAGGATGGGATGTGAGTTCATTTTTACCATTGCAATTGAGAGAATTTGAAAAGAGCTAAGTGAAAATGAGCCGAGAAATCATGTTGAGGTGTGAAGAGTGTGAAACCAGATGTGGAGAGAAGATTTGTGTGTAGGAGAAGCTTGTGTTCCCATAGGTGAAGGGTTTGAGTGAAGAAGACATGTTATGAAAGAGCTAGGGTGATTTCCACTAGGGCATGAAGATTTGAACTAGGGTTTTAACTTGCTTCATTATAGAGGGTAGAAAGGAGAAATTTTCAAATGGCACCGAAGAAAGCACCTGCAGTAGGAGTAAAAGGGAAGAAGAAGGTCAAAGTGGAAGAAGAAATTTCTCCGAGAGTAATTTCTCAGAAATGTAGTATCAGAGGGCATGATTGTGGGACAAGAATGGGATTCCCACATCTGTAAATGTAAAATCAGTGATTACAACCATCGTACATCGGATAATAAGAAGGAGCTAGATGCGTTGTTGAGCACAAAAAAAAAAACACACAACAGAAGACATGCCAGTGTATGATGACATTGGTGAGAAGTTACTAAAGTAGATTGGAGTCTACTAGTTGTATGAGCTGCCATACTTTGGAAAGTATGAACCATTGTATGATGGTTGATGAGAAGAGTCCATGAGGACTTCTTCTACTTTGTCGGATGGAGGGTTAGAATCAACCACCTTGATTTCAATAGTGACAGGACTAAGGGCCTCAAGAGTAGATCTGGAGAGTGACTTAATATAGATAAGGCAAGTGATCTAGAGACAAGGAAGGAGCTAGGATATACCAAGGGTCCGCGTGGCATGGACATCGACAAATTGAAGAAGTACCTAGTAGTATAGGAAGCTTCCCATCTTGTAACAAAGTTGAATGACCAAGAAAGGTGGTCGCTAGGTGAATACAATGTGGCTACACGTTGCAAGGAAGATGTCTCAAGGAGTGATCTACAATATCATGGATCACATAGAAAAGACAATCATTGAAGAAGCATGTATAGGTGACAAAATTAGTTTTGGTGCTATTTTATTGTCTTTGGTGTTTATGGAGATTGGAGTGCTGATGGGCCAAAGGAGAAGATTTGGGAGTACCCCATGGAAAATAAATCTCTGGCAGAAAGATTTAATAAATATTTATGTGAAGGGACCATGAGGGCCATTTAAAAGAGGGTGGAGATGTGGTATGACAAGCTCGCATGGTGTTTGAAGAGGAGTGGCGCATACCCAAGGAGTTACCTTCGGTGGTGGGTAAGGTAATACAGTTTGTAGTCTACCAACATTTTTGCATCGTGTGATTTGTGATGAAGGATGGAGCTTGGAGCCCTTGGTGAAAACTACCATATGCCTTCACAACACACTACTACTTCCAGGCATCAGTTCACGGTTCATAGATGCATGCCACCTAAGCTTCATCGCAAATAAGGTAGATTGTGATTATCACACTCTGAGAAAATCATATGTATATCAGGATGGACTGCCTACATTGAGAGGCTTATCTCAGATATAATAAGCATGAAGCTAGTAAGCTTGGCCATTGGAGATGTTGGAGCAGCACTTGTGTATATTCAACTTAAGCCCAAGATGGAGAACAAAAAATATGTGGAAAATGAATTCACGCTTCCAGGGCCACCTAAGGGAAAGCATACAATAGAAAATGTGCCAACCCCATAGCCTGTAAGAGACCATAGTGGTAGATGAAGAGGAAGAGGAATGAGAAGATAGTGGTGGCCTGGAGCATAGAGGAAGAAGACAACCTATAGACAAGGTAGGAATTGAGTGTGTGACTACACCACCTCAAGGGAAAGAAGGAGATGATGAGGACCTAGATGTAGTACAAGGAGAGCACCACTTCAAAAGGGTATTCAGGAGAACAAGAACCCAAGGTGCTACTCCACAATCAGTGTGCACGAGATCACCATGACTCTCTCCATAGAAGGAGCCAACTGAGAAGAGAAGAAGGAAGTTGAAGCTGAATGAGGAGGTGGAAGAGTCTAAGGAGAGTGTGCCCAAATCTCCTACACCTCCAGAGGACATGGAAGAGCCAAAGGATGAAGAAATGAAGGATGGAGAAGAAGGAGAAAAGGAGGTAGATGAGACAACACAAGAGACTACTAGGGCATAGTAGAACAAGCTCCAAATCTTGATGCTCAAGTTCCTAAGGGGCCAAGATCAAAGAGGACAAGTGGGGAGTATACTGCACATGGTCATGGGCTACTTTGAGGACACAAGTAAAATTTTTGTGCCCATTTCCAAAGCATGGTGGGCCTTAAAGAATTGTATGGATGGGAGCTGATGGATGAGGATATGGCCACCATGTGCACAAGGAAGCAACTTGTCTTGGTCAATGTAGACACATATGGATGAACCAGACTTTGACGTATGTGAAGAGTCTTGTGTATCGAGGAGATTGAAGAAGGCACCTCAGGCCAGACACATAATAGTAAAGCCTACTTACTATGTCGGATGAACAAGTAAGTAATGCCTTGGTGAAGGTATCAATAGAGGTGGCAAGGAGGAATGTGGATAAGGATACAACTATTAGGGTGTTGAAAGAGGAGATTAAGGCCAAAGATGTAGAGATAGTGCACCTATGACAAGAGAAGGACTTGGCACAAAAGAAGAACATTATTTTCATCAGCATGGTAGAGGAGATTGGAGACAATGTCCTAAAAGCAAGACCACATTTGGAGTCCAAGGTACCAGAAAAATTTCCTTGGAAATGCATTATGTACAAACCTTGGTGGATTTGGTGCTTGAGGATGGACCTATGTGCATGCCAACACCAAAAAATCTGAAGTAAGAAAGAAGAGAAGAGAGTGAGAAAAGGATTTGGTGATGAGGAAGATTGCATCTTATGAGGCATTGCTCCAAAGCTTGTAGGAGGAGCTGAGAAAAGTAGACCAGGCATTGAACATTTGCACAGCTCGAAGAGGTGGTCATCAGGATAAGGACCATGGTAGAGGACAATGAAGTCCTAAAAGTGATGAAGGATGACACATTGGGTCATGCAGAGAGGTTGGCATTGGTAAAAAAAAGTGTGAGGCCCTTGCAGCAGCACAAGAACCCCATAAGGAAAGGTTAGATGAGCTGGGGAAGGTTATAGCGTAGAAGATGGATCTGCTAGAGGGAAGAATGTCTACAATGTCCAACATTGTTCTAGTTTTGTAGAATGAAAAGGGGACATTTCCCAAGATGAGTTGGAGTCTATTGTGGTAGATATTCCTAAAAAAAAGAGGCCGCATTGAGTGAATGGAAGACATTAGAGGCAAAATAAAGGAAGAATATCCAAACTCATTCTTCTAGTTGAAGCAGAGGATACTGTTGAGTAAATCATTCTTTTGTATAGAAAATTCTTTACTATCTTCCATTTATATTCTTTCTCATTCTTTGAGCATTCAAAAGGTAACCATTTGGGGAAAATGTAGTTAGTGTGGGGTAATGTTGAACAGAAAATGTATAACACTTAGTAGAAGAAGGCATACAAAAGATTTCATGTGGAAGAAAGAGTGCGTTCAAAGGCATGGGAGGATCGGAAGGGAATCACACGTGAGGAGGAGGAAAGACAAGATTCAAGACTTAGCCATTTTCATGATGATGATCTATTTTTGGAAGATGGTGTGGAGCACACAAATGGGATGAAGACTTGTGTGACATGCACAAGCTATTTTTGGAAGAGTGGACTATGGAGTGCTTTACATGGATACGGGCTAAAGATAGAATTGTGACTGATAGTTAACTAGGAGAAATCTATTGTTAGTGCACTTGCATGTGTGGTTGTAATTGTAAAGGCACATGGCTATTTTCAGCATGTGACCTATTTTTGGGATTAGATAAGTGGTGAAGGGAAAGTCCCCACCCTTATAAATATGTAGTGAACTACATAGCATAGAGATAGTATGTAAGAACTGGATTCATTGTGAGATTATGTTGTCGGAAATGATGCGCGCATGAGCATATGGTATTATTGTAATGTAAGAGCTTTGTGTATTTATCATGTTTTATATAATGGAGTGTATTGGCTGAATCAGAGTGTTAATTCTGAGTATAATTGGATCTTGCATACTTGATTTCATCATGGTTATCATTTAAATCTATTATTCTTTAGATATAGATCTGAACATGTACTATAGAATGATATATTAAGTATGGATCTGACAAATTAGACTGTGGTGGACTACAATGATTTTTATATTGTGTTTCTTCTTAGTTTCACATTACAAAGATTGAACAAGAGAGCATTAGTGTGCTCAAGGATATGAAGCAGGTTTATACGAAAGCGTAAGGGAGTATGATGCACATTTTAATACTTTTTGTCTAAGTTGTCTTATGATATCCATCAAAGTTAGCATGCACAATGGTTTGTTAGGGGATTTTTGACTTCATTCCAAAGGGAATTATCTCATAAGATGTATATTGATCCGTGTGAGACATTAAAAACAAATTTACATGCTGAAGTGGTTGAAAGTGTGGACACGGAGTTATCCCTTTCTAGAAGCACAAATAGAAGATATGAAAAAGTTGTTGGAGAATATTTCTACCAAATCCACACATGAGAATAAATGTGGTATATGGTGTACAAATTATGAGGTTGAGGGACACACAAAGGATAGTTTCCCATGAAGTTCAATGTGTGTGTTGTTACGGTCTTGTGATATTTTTAACTTGGACCATAATGTCCAGAATCATCCTCTCTTGAAGCACGTGACTATGGGAGTGAATCTATGTACTATAATATTTTTTACACACATACTCATGATATGAAGGATTTTAGACTTAAAGATCACATTCATGAGGTGTATGAGACTAGACTAAGGCTGACCACAATGGAAAATAGCTCTCAGACTCATAACGTGCATCCTTCTAAAGAACGTAGCAATGGTCGAGGTGGATACCATGGAGGATAAAGAAACGAGAGGTCAAAAAGGTAGAATTATATTTTCACATGGAACTTGTTACACTTATGGGTCCCCATATCATTACTAGCGTGATTGTCCCCATAATATGGTTTTCTCATGGTGTGGGAGGTAGTATAAGTTAAAGGGTTGTCTGGAAATGTGTGATCATATGAGAAAGAATAAGAAGAATTCTAAGGGCATAGGAATGATCAAGGTATAGCACGGAAAGGGTTATCAATGGATACCAAAGAATAATGATCTTGATTTGACCCTTGTTAGTCACTACTCACGCTGAAGCATCCCATTCACATAAACCTCTCAAATATAGACCACTCTTGTTACAAGAGAATAATTCATGCATGCTAGGTATCTAGATGTTGCACATCGATAGAAGTCTATCAAAAATAATGAGAGTCCTCAAAGAGTTACAAGGAGAGATAAAGTGCTTGAAGTAGCATGCACGTGAGAGATTGAGATTCCACATAAGGGTTTCAATGATTTGAAGAAGGTAGGTAAGATGTTACACTAGGAAAATTTCATTCCTCTTTTAGGGGAATGGATGTGTGAAAAGGTGTCACGTGCTAGAGTTGATCGTGAGCGATAGATACTACATGCAAACTTACCACCTCATAATCATGAGCATGA
The DNA here is from genome assembly GCA_018340775.1 of Taxus wallichiana var. yunnanensis. Classification (NCBI taxonomy): domain Eukaryota; kingdom Viridiplantae; phylum Streptophyta; class Pinopsida; order Cupressales; family Taxaceae; genus Taxus; species Taxus wallichiana. The sequence goes on along the minus strand of CM031237.1, from coordinate 174,622,731 downwards.
TAAGGAAATCACTTTAGATGTAGTAATTGATGGGTGGTTGGTAAGCAATATTCTAATAGACAATAGTGTTGAGGTAAATGTAGAGACTCTGGATACATGGAATCAGATGGGGAGACCTACATTACATTCATATTCTAATGTGTTGCATATGGAAAATAAGACAAGGGCTATGCCTATTGGGGTGTTGAAGTATTCTTCTATTACAATTCAGGGGGTAAATTTTATTGGAGACTTTAAGGTATTAGAGATTGTTGAACAGACAATTTTCCAAACATTACTCGATGACTATGGTGTTATGTGAATAATTTAGACTTGCGCTTCAATAAGGGGTACATAATTTTCAAAAATAGGAATGAGCTTTTCATTATACCTTTGAATGAAGAAAAATCTACACCATATGTTCAGGCTTTAAGTGAATAATATTTGAATAGGATCTATGCACACACAGTTCATGACCACGAGGCGTGGAACCATCCAAGAAGGTTTGTTTGCGGTGGGGAGATGCATAGTTAGTTAGAAACACCACAAGTGTTTCTTGTGATAACGAGATGCATGGTACGTATGAAATGGTTAGGTATGAGATGAAAAGAAGAGTAACTAGGATGATCAGGCCACACATGGTTAGGTGCATGGGGAAAGTTTTGTTTGTGATTCACTGGTGAAGAAAATTAAAATTATTTTTAGCGCACCATTGAAGAAACACTGGAAAAATGAATATTATCGAAGGAATATGTTGGTTTATACTTTGCATGGTATAGAAACGCGCTGATGGGTGACACATAAAGATAAATTTTGGGATGGTGAGAAATAAGAATCGCTTTCTCAACCATGTTCACATGAAGAAATGCACCTACAAAAGACTCTGCTTTGGCACACATACATAATTGTGAGAGAATATGGGAACAAGGATAGGATGATTTTTCATCATCTCTATGGGTGCATAATTTTTATTCCACTCTACAATTTTGTGCACACACATGGTATGTAAGCGCTGAGCTCAAACAAAATACTATAAGTTGGCAAGATCTCGATGAAGGTATGGTCCTTACATTTTAGTTTTTTTCTAATAAACCTCTAGTGCATATATAATTGCATATTATGAAGCACATCACACTAGGGAATGGCCCAAAGGTGGAAGAGGTCATGCTTTAGTTGCTTAGAGAACTTGATCCTAAGGTGCACCTGGATTACGAGGAAATGGAAGAGCTACAATTGGACCACGCATAGAAGGAGAAATAAAAGGGTAAAATGGTTTACCTCATTGATGATGAGGAATTTTAGAATTTGGAGGTTAGTTACATAGAAAGTGCACTGAAGTGATGTATACGGTAGATGAGAAAGCTCATGCGTACCATGAGCCTATGAAAATAAAGAAGGTAAACATTGGCATTGAGGATGCACCTACGGAGGTCATTATTAGAGATTATTGGTTAGAACAAGAGGTAGAAAATATCATTGAGCTTTTGCATGACTTCCAGGATTTATTTCCATGAGGTTATCATGAATTGAATGGAGTGCACCCTTTTTAGGTGAAATGAAGATCAAGTTGAAATAGGGTGCACATCCAGTTAGTAAGAGGCCTTACAAGATGAATCATAACCTACATGTGAAGGTGAAGGAGGAAATCAATAAAATGTTTAAATCTAGAATTATTGAGCCTATTGAGGAATCTGAGTGGGTTAGCCCCATGGTTATAAACATTAAAAAGGATGGGAGGATAAGTATTTGTGTTGATTATAGGGAACTCAATGTTACATGTGTTATATATCCTTTTCTCACTCCATTCATAGAAGAAATACTTAAAGGTGTTTGGGCGTGAGATTTATTCTTTTAAACATGGATTTTAGGCTATCATCAAAGTGCGCATTGCATCAAAAGAATGGGAAAAGACAAATTTCACTACTGATTGGGGAAGGTTTGCATATACTGATTATGCCTTTTGGATTAAATAATGCGCATGGTATCCTCATGTATTGTTACATGGACATTTCAGATTTTATTCACAAGTTCTTGCAAGTGTACCTCAATTATTGGAATGTCTGTGGATGTGGATCAATTAAGGATCAATTTGATAATTTAAGGTGCATGTTTGAGAGATACTAGTACTGGGTTGACCATTTCTCTGGTTATTATCAAAAATTTATTAAAGGGATATAGGAATACTGCGCCTTGCAATGCTAAATATTTTATTTTGATATTTAAATGAAATGGAATAAATGAAATAGAAGGGATAAGGTACTAACCTGTAAATGACTTACCTCTCGTGTGTGTAGGACTGAATAGGATGATGTGTGGATGAAAGGAAGTATGATGGAAGAAACCCAAAAATTGCAGAAGAGATGGTGATTTTCCTAGACTGGGGTGCCTGGAGGAGGAATGGGGTGCCTATGGGGGCCCTGGTCTATAGTATGGGTGGGTGCTCTGTGGTCTATAGAAAATATCTCATGACCTAAATCTGGAAGTGTCACTAGATCTTCATAATATCTTGATCTTTGTCGCATGAGTGTCGCAGTAATTCATTGATGAGTGTCATAAACCTACAATGAATATTCACTTACAAAACCCCATACAAACATCAAACCCCTAAAAATAAAGATGCATATGAAGGGTCAGACTGACCTTAGTGGCCACAATGGTGGACTTACAACTAAACATTGCACTACATTCCAAACCTAATGTATTTATGTGTGCTTTGTGTGTGTAATTGTGCCTAGGATGCCCTAGTGCCAATGATGCAGAAGTAAGGGGAAATAACTAGATGTAAATGCAAAATGGTGGATGGAATAGAATAATCCCTTTCCTATGTAGTGTGTGTGATGTAATGATTCCCAAATGTAGTCCCTTGCCTTAGTAGATAGCTATCCCTTTAGTATAATAGTCCACCCATAAGATAGTAAGTATGTTATGTTTATATAGGGATATCTTGCTCAAATTTCAACACTAATGACCCAACATGCCGAATAGTACCTAGGGGAATGAGAGGGAAAACCATAAAGACCGACCTCAAAACTCTAAATTAGACTCAAGTGCTTGCTAAGACCAAGGCACCTAAAATAAGGACCAGGCACCCATGGGTGCCTAATACTACCCTAAGTGCCCTAGTCAAAGACTAGAGATGAAAATGACCAAATAATGACACCTGAGACTCCTGAGAGATGACCAGAACTGTGTAAACAACTGATGACTGTGCAAGACAAATGACAATGATGACCGACTAACTGATGACAGGACTAGGGGATGGGTCATTAGTGAATAATTTTATTACGCAAGATCCATATATAAAACAACATACTTGGTGGTATAATGTAATAGTAAGTGTGTGATTTTGTGACTACATTTTCCCCACTTTATGTTGGTGAGTGGAAATCTCTTGGTAACATAAAGTAGATAGAGATGCGTACTGAGAGAAATCTAGAGAAATCATGTTGTAGTAGAACACATAGATGTGTAGTAAAAGCATGTTGAAAGAACCATATAGCATGTCAAACCATGGATCAATGTGTTGATCCATGCAACATAGCGAGAAAATGTAATGTCATGATGAAGTGAACTAAAACAGTGAGTGATGATTGTAATGTTAGATGATTGATGATTTTGATTGTATGATGATGATGATGAGATGGGTAGGGAGTGATCAGTTTATTGAACCCAAACATTGTATATGAATAATCGATCTAGAGGATTTGGGCATCCTACCACCAGAGGAAGAGTGTAGGGAGAAAAGTGTGTTATTCTCCAATCTCTAACTACATCCTCAAGATCTATCTCGTTGCAGATGGACTCAGATCAAATATTTGTGGTTTTTGGATCCAAATAATTTGATCAAATAGTTGACCCATATAGGAGTGGTATAGGAAAGGAACTCTTGCCCCCACTCCATGGGTGTCACCACAATGTGATAGCTTCCAAGTTAGGTCATCTTGGAAGAAAACATGAAATGTATGATGGCTTCAAGTTAGGTCATCTAGAAGCAAGCACAAAATATATGATGGCTTCCAAGTTAGGTCATCTAGAAGAAAGCAAAATGTAGAATAACTTCCCAAGTTAGGTCATCTGGGAAAGTAACACATGTAACTCCCAAGTTAGGTCATCTGGGAGGCCAATTGTGTTGTATTGTATTGATTGAGTGATGTGATTTTGATTGTTAGAGATTTGAATGCGTTATTGATTGATTGATTGATTGTTTTTCTTGGTTACTCATAGAGAGATTTTATGCTAGTTGCCCCCAAGTTAGGTCATTAGGGAAATTGATAGAAATTGTGAATATCACATGAAAATATTTTTAATAACTTTTGTTCCCCCAGGTTAGGTCATTAGGGGAAGTGATGAAATGTTGCATAGAAAAATTTGTATGTTTTTTGCCCCCAATTAGGTCATTAGGGGAATTAATGGTGAAATGTCACACGGTGAATTAGTAAATGTTTGAAAATGATGAGTTGGTAGTGTTGATTGATCACATGGTAATGTAAGGGGAATTATAGGATGACCCCAATGATATGCCCCCCTTTTGATGAAGGGGAAGTGATGAGAAGAATGAATGCTAAGCTAAAAGTAAGCACAAAATATATAGAAAAGTGATAAAAATCACCAAAAATGTGTATGAATTGGATGGAAGACAACATCAAGGAGAGATAATGCATGCATAATGTGTATAGTATGATGGTAGGTGGAATTCTAAAATAAGAATCCATACAAATGGAGGTGTAAATTAGGAGTAAAAATGCTCAAGATATGATGAAAATGGTGTGGTGTGTATTAGTTGTGAGAATAAGTGTGAAATAATGACTATAGTAAAGTGGGTGGTGAAAAGTAACTATAAATAGTAAGATGAAAAAGTGATTAGTTACTTCATTTTCTTTTTTACATGATTGTGATAGTGAGCTCTAAGTCAGTGAAGATGCCGCAAGTGAGAGTAGCACATCCTATTTGGTTTGAGATGGTGGTGACCGATCGTAGTGTCACGTACGACTGCAAAGAGTTGGTATGTGTGTTAATTTTCAAAAAATGTATGGTGTAGTAGTTCATTTTGTTGAATTTTTGCAAATTTTGAGATTTTTAATTTTCTCGGCATTTGAGACCTAGACAAGAGTGGTGAGGGTGCTAGTGACCCTTGGGATAGAGCACCTAGATTTAGGGTGCTAGTGTCCTTGCTCTCTGGGCACCCCAATCCTGCATCTAGGTGCCTTGGTCCAAAATGTGTGTGTTTGGTGGAATGGTATAAATGTGATTTGTAATGTATAGTAATGTGATGAGTGAGTGTGTTTGGACTTGTATAGTTTTCTAATGTTGTGTTTGTTGTTGTTTTGTGTGTGTAGAGGGATATTCACTCAAGGGAGTTTTGTGGTGGGCATCACATGAGTACTTTTCTTGGATTGGGCATGTTAGATGATGATTGGGATGTTATGGACCATGTTCGGCCTGTGACACATAGCATGGATGGGGATGTGCCCCATAATATGCCTATGTTGACTACATTATGCGAGAGATGGTGTGTGGATACATGTACATTTTGGTTGCCTATGGGGAGATGATTGTTACTTTGGAGGATGTGTATCGTATATTGATTTCTGGTTGTTGGAGAGAGAGTACAAGTTATGCCATTGGAGGATATGGAGAGGTAGATGTGAGATAGCTAGATGATATTTTTGGGGACTTGAGTACTTGTCGAGGCCCATATCAGTCTGGATGTTATTTTACGGTCTGGGGTTCCACGTTTATGGAAGTTCATAGTAGTTGTGATTGCTTCATCTATAGCAGTGGAGGGAGGAGGTGTAGGCATCTTATATAAGATGCATGATATATGTCGATGGATAGAGGAGGAGGGTACTAGATATGTGTGGGCACGGTGTGTGTTGGCCCACCTATATAGAGATCTATATTGATTTACTCATGATGAGCATGGTGGTGGGATAGAGCCACCACATTATTGCATGTATGGGCTTATGAGCACATAGTCGTGTTGAGACCAGTTGGAGGTCCACGAGGAGAGTGGGGGCTAGGCCAAGAGATATATGCAGAGGAGGTGGATTAATATTGTGGGCATAGGATGGACACATATACCTACAGGGAACTAATAGATAGGATGGGGCTGAGGTAGTTACATGGAGGCCATATCGTGACTATGGAGGATGGCCCCGAGGATGCCCTAGAGTTGCGGTGTATTCGGAGGACTATGTGGTTGGAGGATCGATTTCTAGGTGTGGCTGAGATTTTCAAGTGGAGAGAGTATCATGATAGTTTGGTATGGCTCAAGATGTGCCCCTAGAGCCATATATATGGTTGAGAGCTATCAAAGCACCTAGGAGGGTTAGAGCTAGGCTAGGGCCCAATAGAGAGAGAAACTAGTACCATCGAGGATAGATGAGGTGGACATGGCGATAGAGCCAATAGATCAGATGATGCGGGTTGTATGGAGGAGTACCACACATGGTGGGTGACACATCGATGGGTATTGTTGTTCCCATTATTTGTAGGTCCAAGTGGGGTTACCACATGGAGGAGGAGGAGAGGGGGAAGCCCATGCCCTGAAAATGTAGCATAGTTGTAGTTGAGTGTAAGTATCTATAGATAGCTATGTTGTGTATGTTTTTTGTTGGCTTATGTGATACAATGGTTTTCTAATGTGTTGTGTTATTTTTTTGTAGGTGATGTGTATTGGTCCCTAATAGTAGACACGTCCATCCACACATTGACGCAAAACATGCCGACCGATGTACTTGGTGGAGGTATACTTGAGTGAGTGGATGATATAGTGGGTGAGCATGCCCATTTATTTGAGCTAGTGGCCATATAGTAGAGTGACATTCATATATTTCTAGGGAGAGGGACGAGGCATGTGAGGAGACTCGATGAGCCCGAGAGGTAGTAGGTGGTGGTCCCTTGGCACAAGATGTGTTTGCATGATACGTGGATGTGCAGTGTCAATGTTTTAGAGTAGGCTACATGAGATTACCCTATTATGGAGGTAGGTTGAGAGGTATTGAGGCCGTGAAACAATAGTGGCATCACATTGGTGGTGAGGCATCTAGTTCTAGGGCTCTCAGTAGTACCCGAGAGTGATAATGATGATGAGATTTGATTTGTACTATTGTATATGATGTGGGAGTTTCCCCCAGTGATGAGACATTTTTTGTAATGATGATTATTATTATATATATATATGTATGGACACATGTGATTTATATATGATGAGTTTATTTTTGTTGTATATGATGTTGCAATGTGATTGATGATGTATGATTTGATGTTTATTTATTATTGTATGTAATGTGTTATATATTGTTCATGTTTGATTGATGTAGATTACATTATAATGTTGTAATGATAAATAAAATGTGTAATGTGAAATGATGATAAATAGATAAAAATGTAATGTGATTGATGAAATTTTAAATGAAATGTTAATGTAATGATGATAGTAGAATAGATGTAAAGTAAGATGATGTAAAATGTATAAATGAAAATCTAAATGTTGTGATAAATGATAAAAGTGATGTGATTGTAAAATGTTAGTATGATGAAACTAAGGGGGAAGATTAGTGATTCCCCCAACGTGTATGAATGGACTCATTTAGTTAAGACCCCTCAACAATCAAGGATGAGCCATGTAAGTAAGCAAGAGTGCATCATCGGGAAATGATTGAGTGTGCTAGATGAAATGACAAAGCACGTGATGAAAGGTTCTTAGAGAAAAACCCTCAACAGTCATGTAAGAACGTAAGAACACAAGTGCATCATTGGGGGGTAAGGTGATAAGCATCACCTACCAGAGACCAAGGTGGTGTGTAGTGGTGGAAGCATGTGGGATGGAAGAAGCATGTAAATATGTGCCAAATTGAATGTCATATGGAGCTGTGGTGGGATGCGTGAATGTGGAAGGTTGTGGAAGCCAATGTGTAGAAGAAACAATGATGTGGTGGATAGCATGAATGTAATGGATGTGATGATGGATGTGATGGTGGAGTGATGGATGGATGTGGTGGAAAGCATGCATGAGTGACATATGGATGGTGATGGATGAACTATGGCCTAAGCACCTGATGGAGAAGAGGACTCAAGTGGAGTAGAAACTCTCTACTGAGGTAGAGGAGAAATAGACCACTCACGGAGTGAGACCAAAGGAGATGATGCCCTTTTCCTCTAATTGTTACAATCTATCATGAAGGGCAAGACAATCGTTGTCCCTATGGCCATTTATGTGATGATAATTATAATATGGTTGATCATGTTGACGTTGTAGCCTATGTTGTGGATGATGTTGGTTGGATGGTAAGTGGATTAGACACTTTTCAAGTAAGGAAAACAACACATCATGAGGTCTAGCATGATGGGAGAAATGCAATGGCTCACATGACACATAGGATGGAGAAGAAGAAGGAGGAGTAGCCTATCATCGCGGAGGAGGAGAAGAAGTATGTTGTGGTGGTGGAGTAGGTTGAGCATGTTTTCTTTGCTTAGGAGGAAAAGGTGGAGACTATGTAGGATGCTCAACCAATTTGATGGAGGAGGACTAGATGATATAATAGAAGTAGATGTATGTGGAGGATGAATGACATTTTTTGAAAGAAGATCTTGCTCTAGGTCTAGGACTTTTGTAACATAGAAGAATGAATGACTCACATGTATCATATTGTAATCTTTTTTTGAGTGTAGGAATCAAACCATGATAGAAAATGAATTGCTTCTCAAGGTCTATAGGTTGGAATACTAGCTGATGCATACAAGCATTAAATCATAATATATAATCCTTAATTGATTTTGATGAGCCCTGATGTAAAGTAGGTATGTGGTCGTAAGTAACCTTAGGGCCATTGTTGAGATGATGAAATGATGGAGGAAAGCATCCTCCATGTCATAGTAAGTACTAATAGACCCAAAGGGGAGATGAGTGTACCATTGTAATGCCTCATTGATGAGACTATGTCTAAAAGCCTTAAGTAATAACCTATCATTAGAATAAGAGGTCATAGCCATGCGGTAATGTAAGAGATGAGCATGAGGATCACTAGTACCATCAAAGCAAGTGAATGTAGGCATGATAAAGTCCTTAGGGAATGTCAAATTATGAATCTTCTTTGGAATAGGGTTACCATGTAATGAGTTGTTATCAATAGAAGCATAGTAAGCCCTACTTTCTAGAGTAAGAGACTAAACCTGAGATTGTAATTGACCTACAACATGCATGAGAGAGATGATATCCTGTGAAGGAATAGTAGAAGATGGAAATAATGTATTAAGAGGTTGTAGCTTTCCATTGTGTGTGATCATAGGAATATCAAGAGATGATAGAGGAGGCTCGATGCTAAGGGCACACTAGGAGTAGGTGTCAAAGGAGCTATAGTAGATGATGTAGATGGAATATCTATAAAGCAATGGTGGGACTAGCATCAGAAACATCCCTAAGAGGTGAGGTGACTGATGGAGATACCTATATAGAGAAGATGACCTAATAGGTGTAGATGATGTAATAGGAGGAGATGAAATGGTAGGAGATGAAGAAGTGATAGATGGAGGTGACTCATGCATAGTACTAGATGCAACCTCAGGTGAAGGTAGTGATGGAATAGGTGATTCACACTTGGTAGTATGAAAAGAAGGAGAATCATGACTATCAATTGCCTGATCATGATCAGATAAAGACTCAAAATGAGAATATCACTAAGGACACTATCAATAGGATCATCAACATAATACAAAAGTGAATGAGAGCTAGTATGTGATGAATGATGAGAAGCAATATCAGATGTAGGAGAATCATGAGATGGGACTATAGTAGTATGTTGAGTAGGAGAAGAATCAATATGCACATGTGAATGATGATCAATACCAAGAAAATAATCAATAAGAGAATCATCTAAAATTTCCTTAGAGAGATCAAAAGGAGGATCACTAGTAGTCATATAACATGGTGTACAATGAGTGAAGGCTATAGGATCCTCAACAATGCTAATGCCAATAAGAGAGTCTTCAAAGTGAGTAGGCACATATTGTTGACCTCTAAGAGTTCTTGTTGAGTATGAGTTGGCGTAGGAATAGGATTACCATAGAGAGATTGTGAGCTCAACAATAACAACCTCATCATATATAGGGTTGACACTAAAATGAGACATGATGGGTGAAGAAGATGAACTATTCTTATCCATTAGGGTTTGAAATGGATCTAGGAAAAATATTCTAAAGTACAGGTTCACCAAAATGATTAACTAAAATATGAAATTTGTATCTATATTCTAAGTTAATCTAAGCAGTATACAAAATAAAATAAATGAATATAAACTGAAATATTGATGCTAAATATTTTATTTTGATATTTAAATGAAATGGAATAAATGAAATAGAAGGGATAAGGTACTAACCTATAAATGAATTACCTCATGTGTTTAGGAAGACTAAATAAGATGATGTGTGGATGAAGGTAGTATGATAGAACAACCCAAGAGAAAATTACAATGCAAGATGGTGATTTTCCCAGACTGGGGTGCTGGAGGAGGACTGGGGTGCCTATGGGGGTGCAGTATGGTCTGCAGATATGGGTGCTCTGTCTATAGAATAAACTCAGACCTGAATCTGGAAGTGTCATTGGATATCTTCACAATATCTTGATCTTTGTTGCGTGAGTGTCACAATAATTTGTTGATGGTGCTGTAAACCTACAATGAATATTCACCTGTAAAACCCCATACAAAGCATCAAACCCCTAAAAATAAAGATGCATATGAAGGGGTCAACTGACCTTAGTGGCCACAAGGTGGACTTATAACTAAGCATTGCACTACATTCTAGACCCAATGTAGTTATGTGTGCTTTGTGTGTGTAATTGTGCCTAGGATGCCCTAGCGCCAATGACATAGAGAGATAGGGGAAATAACTAGATGTAAATGTAAAATGGTGGATGGAATAGAATATAATTCCCTTTCCTATGTAGTGTGTGTGATGTAATGATGCCCAAATGCAATCCCTTGCCTTAGTAGATAGCTAGCCCTTAGTAGTGAATAGTTCACCCATAAGATAGTAAGTATGTTATGTTTATATAGGGATCTCTTGCTCAAATTTTGACACTAATGACCCGACATGTTGACTAGTACCTAGGGGAATGAGAGGGAAAATTACAAAGAATGACCTCGAAACTCTAAATTAGACACAAGTGTTGTCGAGACCAGGTGCCTAAAATAAGGACCGGGGTGCCATGGGTGCCCCAATACTACCCTAGGTGCCCTAGTCAAATACTAGAGATGAAAAATGACCAAATAACAACACCTGAGACTCTTGAGAGACGACCAGAATGTAAACAACTAATGACTATGCATGAAAAACAAAAATGATGACTAACTAAGGATAGGACTAGGGTATGGGTCATTAGTGAATACTTTTATTAGAGTGCGAAGCATTATCTATGATCTATGTACTACATAAGTTCATAAAATACTTGTTTGCAATCCTGTTTATCTTCTATATAGATCACATGGCATTGAAGCACTTAGTCAACAAGCATGTTTTGCAAGGGCATATCTACATGTGGATATGTTTGTTTCAGGAGTTTGATTTCACATTTGTTTTCAAGCCAGGAAATAACAATTCAAGGTCTAACCATCTATCAAGGATCAATTCTAGTGAGGAAATGCAGAGCATTAAACACACTATGCCCGATGCACATCTTTTCATGTTAAACCACGCACCTACAAACTTGGAAGATATAGCTGTGTTTTTATGCACTTTGGAGTAGCACCTAAATGAATTAAGACATTAGAGAAAAATAATCTTGTTATACGCACAACACCTTATCAGCTGATTAGAGGAGATTTGTACAAGCTAGGTCATGATGAGATCATGGGTCGAGTGTATTCTTGAACATGAGCACGAAGCCATTATGGAGGAGAATCGTAGTGGAATAACATGAGGACACTATGTAAGTGATTTGACTGGACACAAGATTCATATGGAAAGACTTTGGTGGGAGAGCTTATACAAAGACACCAAGGCTTATGTGAAGGCATGTGATCATTTTCAATGCCTTGGGAATCTTGGACACAGAGATGAGATTTTATTATGACCTATAGTGAGTGCATAACCTTTTGAGAAATGGGAAATTGATTGTGTAGGACCTATTTTACCACCTGCGTGTAGTTCTAGTGCACGCTACATTATTACTGCACCAATTATTTGAAAAGGTGGACATAGGATGCACCTACAAAGGATTTTACAACCACCATAGCAACAAGGTTTCTATGGAAAATTATTATTAGTAGGTATGGCTGCCCATTAAGCTTGAAAATTGATAGAGGAACTCATTTATTGAATAATATAATCCAAATTATTTTGGCTGATTTATGGTGGCACACCATAAAACCACCCCTTATCACCCTCAAGCTAATGAAGTGCTGCAAAATATTTCAACAAGATTTTAGGACAAAACCTTATGAGTAGTTTTGATGTTGGAAGAAAGGATTGGGATGAAAAAGTGTCAACTGTAGTTTGAGCTTATAGGACCACTTATAAAATATTGAATAAGGCCACACCCATTCAATTAGTGTTTGGCATGGAGGCAGTATTACTAGTTGAATTCATGTTTCCATCCCTACGTATTACGTGCATAGGTGGATTAGATAATGAACAAGATGTTGAGGATCACATTAACAAACTAATGCAATTGTATGGGTGATGTGATATTGTGCGTTGGAGCTAGAAGACTAAGAAGGCACGATAAAAGGCCTAATATGATAGGAACATTAAGAACAAGACATTTACAATTAGCAATATGGTCCTTCTTTATGACTCAAAATTTGTGTGCCACCTAGGGAAATTGGAGCTGCATTGGTTGGGACCTTTTTTAGTAACCAAGATACTTAAATCAGATGCATGTTAATTACAGGTACTGGGTTGGCAGCATTTTTCCCAGTTACTTCAATAGGATTAGGTTGAATCCCTACTATAAATAAATCTTCTTGGTGTTTGTAGTAAGGAAGTATTGCCACTTAGATTAGGTTTTCCTTTCATGTTAAGATTTCCATTTTTGTTTTCTCGTGTTTTGCCTTCATTTTTTTGTTTTCATTGTTTTGTTGTAATAAGTATGCTTGTGCGTAGGAATTTGTTTCTACATTTGAGTTCATGCACGAGGACGACACATAAATTTAATGTGGGGTGAACTAGGCACAAATGTGTGATAATGAGACCTTGTTGGTGCTTGAAGGAAATTTTAAGTGGATAAAAATGTGTGCACAAGGGTAGGTGGATGGTGTGTCACTCACAAGGTGTGTGTGCACAAGAAAGAGTAAAAATGTGTCACAAGCAATGAGAAGGATAGTGATAGTAAAAAACATTCTTAGATTTAAAACTATGTGGGAAAAGAGGTATCATGCGATGTAACACGAGGTAGATAGCAGCATGATGAAATACTATGGTGGAGAGGATTATGTACTATGGTGCATATAAATGTGTGTGAGGAAGTCTGTAGCCTAGGAAGTAGTGAGTGTGCAGAAGGTTATGATTTCAACATGCAAAAGAAGCAAGTGGAAAAAGAGCGAGAAAGCAAAAACTAAATTAAAAATATTGTATAGTGGTAGGCGAGGAGGAATTAATGCAATAAAAATTGGAAACCTATAAAAGGGGCATCGGGGTTAGTTTATTTTCACCTTACCTTGTGAATAACTTAGGCATTTTGAGAGTGAACTTGTGTAATTTCTTGTGAATTTGAGAGTAAATCAGATGAATCGATTGAACCACCTTGGAAAATTTGCATGGCTCAATAGGGAATCTCCTTCACAGAAAATTTGAGGCTTGAGTGTGACATGAAAGGTTGTTTGTAAGAGAATAAGGGTTTATAGGGTTTTCTTGCTAGGGTTTCGCAGAATTATGGAACAAATTTAAGAAAAGAGGACAAGGTAAGGAGGATATTTGGCATGGATGACTTGAATCGAGGAATTCAAGAAACCTAAGGCTCGGAGGAGAAAAATTTCTAAGGTTGATATTAGCGCATGACATGGCACCCAAGAAACTAGTAACCATGTCATTAAAAGGAAAAAGGAAATGCAAGGGCAAGGAGAAGCCCATGGTTGAGGATGTGTAGGAGGAATGGTACTCGAGATGGAGTACCCAAATGGATTACTCATGGAAAAGGATTGGGTATCACATGTGACGAAGATGACAGTAACAAATTATAACCATCGCTCGAATGTAAATGCGCATGAAATAGACATTGAACTAATCCAGAAGATAGATGAAAGGACTATGGATGAAAAACCTATCTATAATTATAAGGGATATCTAACTTTAAAGCACGTGAGATTTCTTCAGCTCTATGAGCTCCCTTAGTTCAAAAAACTTGAGAAAATGTACCAATGGATTATGTCACGCATCCATGAGGAATTTTCCTACTTTACATGAAGGAGGATGTGCCCTCTTGTGCCATTGATTATAAAATTTACTAGCCTTGAAGAACAGAGGATGAAACTTCAAGTGGACTTATAAGATGATGATGAAGTCAAAAATACTTCTACTGCAATGAAGTACCAATGAGGAGGGTGTGCTATGGATATTTCTAAGCTCAAAAATCTTATTATCGAATGGCAGTGTGTTTAACTATAAAATTAAATGGGGAGGAAAGGTGGGGCTAGGTGAACAAGCGATGGCTTCATGTCACAAATAATATAGTTGAAGGCATTGTTTCTAACCTTCTAGATTCATAGTAGAGGATATTATTGAGGAATAATGTGCAGGGACAAGATCACTTTTGGAAATGTCTTGTTGTTGATTTTTTTCTCTCGAAATTGAGGTAGATGATGGGCCAAATGAAATCATATGGAAGTTCCCTAAAGAAAATACATCTCCCATAAAAAAATTTCTTAATACACTTGTGATGGCATCAATAATGCGTATAAGGCCATGGAGGATAAATGGTATAAAAGGATGTACGAGTTGTTTGGACAAGAATGACATATTCTCGGTGAATGGAAAATATCAATATCAATATGTTTAATTTTGTTACTCTAGAAATTACTAATTTAGAGTTAGAAAAGGTTTATATTTACTTAAATCCAAGGATGGTGAAAGGAAAATATGTTGAAGATGACTTGAGGATCTTGGAAGCGCCTACAAGAAATAAAATTGTGGGATAGAAGAGAACACGCAAGGATACTCCTCTTGACGTAGAAGAAGAGGAAAGTGAGAAATCAACTCATATTAAGAGTGTTAGGAATTAGTCCTAACATGGGTGTATTATTGAATTTAGAGTAGTTTTTCACATTATTAAATATTAATTAGGGTGTGTATATTGAATATGTGGAGAGGTTTATTCAAATAATGTAAGGGAGTTGTGATAACAAATCACATAGGAATTATAGAGATCTTTTAGGGTGTGGTTAGTTTTTAGAGTGAATATAGGTTTTTATAACAACTATCCTAAATTAGTGTTAAAGGTTTAGGTGGTTAATTGATAAGAGTACCTATAAATAGGTAATATTTCTATAAATATTTATGTTGAATGAATTATATTTAAGCTTATGCTCTTATTGAATATGGGGTAGCCCTTGCATTCAATGTCAAAGTAGGTTTCAAACCTCTCGAATAACACCCCACTCAAACCCCCAAACAAATTTTTCCCTCAATATTCTTTTGAAAGAATCATTTCCAAAGGAATTTTGAAATATCTTTTGCGATTTGGGATGTTAAGATTTCAACCCACTTTAAGCACCCCTCTATATATATTTGTTTGACAAGTGGGTAGTTATTTTTAAAGGAGGTGAAGTATTTCTATAAAAAGGGTGAAATTATAAAAGATACGTCTTTGAACAAAGTGAAGGAAGTAGATTGTTAACAAGAAATTATTCATTTGTCACTGTAGAAATATGTTTTCAAAAAGGGGGAAAGATATATAATTTTGAAAATATTTTAATTAGATACATTTGGATGCATTATAGGTTGTAAATGACATCCACGGGGGATATTTACATTTAGGGGGTTATGAAAATTAGGTAAATGAATGTTGCTTCCCTAGACTATTGTGTCCTCTCCCCATGTTAGCACTAAGGGGGAATGTTAGGAATTATTCCTAATATGGGTGTATTATCAAATTTAGAGTAGGTGTCCACATTATTAGATATTAATTAGGGTGCATATATTTAATATGTGGAAAGGTTTATTTAAGTAATTGAGTTGTGATAACAACTTGCGTAGGAATTATAAATATATTTTAGGTTATGGTTAGTTATTTGGAGTGAATCTATGTTATATGAACAACTATCCTAAATTAGTGCTATAGGTTTAGGTGGTTGATTGATAAGAATGGCTATAAATATGTAATATTTTTGTAAATATTTATGTTGAATGAATTATGTTTGAGATTATGCTCTTGTTGAATATGGAGTAGGCCCCATAAAGAGCACAATTATAAAGAAGACACTGTGCACAAGGATTCGACCGAGTCTAAGCACTAAGAAGCCACCGAAGAAGAATTCTTCAATGAATAAGAAACCAGGAGATAGTGTCAAGCGAAGACACGAGAAGAGGATGAGAGAGATGAAGAGGAGGCCACAAGAAGTTAAGAGGATAAATTATGTAGAAGGACCCCTTGGTTCATGACATTAAGGAGTTGGATATGGAAGAGAATGATGTGCATCATGAGGAGATCTCATTCAAGGAGCCGAGGAAGAAGACCATAAAGTGCCTATTACTCATATTTTGGAGGAGAGGAAGGAGTATACTAAGGAGTGTGAAGTTAAGCACAATATTGAACATGAGGTAGAGCACATTATAGAGTGCATTATCAAGCATGAGGTAGAGCACGAGGAGGAGAAAGAAAATAATATTGGTGAAGAGGAAGCAGGTGTCGCATAGAACCCCCTTACGCTTGGTTTTTCAAAAGGACTGTCACAAGAATAGAATGCCAAGGAACACACCCCAAGGCCCTATGATGTAGTATTTTGATGATCCCAATAAAGTATTATGTGTGAGATATCATAGTATAGTGGCAAAAAAAGATCTCTTTTGTTGGTCATTCTTTAAAAGTAAGAAGCCTTGCGTGCACAAGGAAGATTCTCTCTTGAGAATTTACATCACACATGAAAGATCCTGAGTTCAAGGTTAGTGCATGATAAATAACCAAGACTTGACTTAAGTCCACACCAGAAGAAGCATACCCAATAGTCAATGCACATGTGTTAACAGATGAACAAGCATGTAATTCACTTAATAAACTATCGGCACAAGTAGGGGTGATAATT
This sequence comes from Taxus wallichiana var. yunnanensis, assembly GCA_018340775.1. Classification (NCBI taxonomy): domain Eukaryota; kingdom Viridiplantae; phylum Streptophyta; class Pinopsida; order Cupressales; family Taxaceae; genus Taxus; species Taxus wallichiana. The sequence goes on along the minus strand of CM031237.1, from coordinate 174,605,518 downwards.
ATTGACAATTATTGACACATAAACGATATGCATAAGGAGATGGAGGAGAAGGATAAAGAGATTAAGAAGAAAGATAAAGAAATTTCAAGGCTGAAACAAGATCTAAGGGAAGATAAGGGATAGATGCACACGACGTATAAAAGGAGAAGTTCATCGCACATGCTATTATACTTGTGCGCTGGATCTAGTTGATCAAGTCCATGCTTTGTATGAGGCGCATTACATTTTTAGAGGACTTGGCATGCATGATCATGCATGATAAGAATAATCTCACAATAGAGTCTGTAGAAGAAGCATTTCCCTAGTAGGAGAAGAGTGAAAGAGAACGAATCAAAAAATTCCTCGTGTAGTATGATGCACTTTGGAAGTAGATGCTAAGGAAGCTGCATGAACAAAAGAATTTATGTACGATAACTATTAGGACTTTTATCATGTTGTGAGTCTTCTAGCTACTAGAGATGAAGCATACTTGAGGAGTTCCAAGAAAATAGCAATAATAATAACAAAAATGAGAGAAAGTATTGGCCGAGGTGGAGCAAAAAAGGGAATTGATAAAAGCGTTGAAAACTCGAGCTAAAGGATAGATTGAAATAAATCTTTCCATAGATTACATGCAGGATGGATGCACTAGGCGACATAGAAAATAAACTGGAAACTTTGATCAAACTGTGAAGGGAAGATTGATGAATTTTCCCCCGAGAGGTTCCTTACATTGTGGATGTCACGTCATTTAAGGTGACTAAGGGTTTAGTAGGGTGGATGGAGCTAGAGAAAATTTTGGTTAAGGAATTTCATATACTCCTTCCACCTAAGGAAGATTAATTATTTGATTATTTGGTGCAAGCCATATTCTTTATTCTTCATTATTTGATTCATGAGAAACAATTTTCTATTGTTACCGAGGATGGACAATGTACCTAGTGTAGGGTAATGATGGTTTCCATAATTTTCTAAGTACTAGGAGGGATAAAGGTTGATGTGCATGGAGCATGTGTGCAGAGGAGTTTGGATAAGTACAGGAGGGAATGTGTGGATAGAAACAAGGTTGTATGTGGGACTACATATACAAGAAGATTGAGTGAGGACTTAGCCATTCTCCATATACATGCTAAAAATAGACTTGGAGTGTTCACAAAGCAAGGGATAAAAGGAGGCTACCTTGGCGAGCAAACAATGGCTATTTTTGGAGAAAGTACATGTAGATCGAGGATTAAATCACATGCATGAATTTATCTATTAATAGGATTAAAGCATAATATTATTAGATAATCTATTATTAGCAAGTGTTTTATAAAGAATGTCTATAAGTACGCATGGCTATTTTGGGCATGCCTAATATTAGGAAGTTAATGGGCGGTGAATGGAGGGGACCCACCCCTATAAATACTTGTCTTAGGAATGGTTATAAAACAATGTTCATTGTGTTATATGTTAATTTTTATGATTTGTTACTGATTTTGCACACATGACGCTATTCTCATATGTACTTAATTTTATGTATTATCTTCTTATTATGTACTTTTTCTGAATACTAATGGATAATTATGGCTAGATTATGATCATTGATGTAACTGAGTATGGAGATTTGTTTATGAAATTGATCTTAGTTATGGTTTATCGTAATCTTATTTCCTTATTACATATGTTTCAAAGTGAGTGTCATCAATTGTTTAGTATGTTTGAATGAGTATTTGGTATATTATCATTATGTGTATGCATGCTAACATTCCTGTAAGCATAACAAAGGAGGGACCTGGTAGCTACGCTTGCTTTGGGTGAGCATTCAAACCCTCTCGAATGAGGTGTCAACACCATAGCATTGGTGTGTAAATAACATTTGAATGTTATTACTTTTCAATCAATCATGAATGTTGAATAAGTTGTGTGGAAATCAAAATAATTTTTGTGTATGTTGATGGGTAAAGATTACAATGTTCTTGTGAGATAGGTGTAACCTTTTGGGCTCAAAATGATCAAATTGATGTATGAATTTGTTTTATGTCTTCAAGTCATATTAGTGATGATGATGTCATGAGAAGGATTGTATGCACAAAACTCAAGGTTTTTTTTTGTTTTTTTGTAAAGAAAGCTAAGTAATTAAAGAAACTAAGAAGGTTGAAACATTTGTGTAGAAGTATGGACTACGTCTCACATGTTAATATTGTGTTTCTATGACAAATTAAGTGTTTCGATTTGAAGAATGAATGTGATATCATATTGAGATATGTTCAATCTCTTATTAGGTCTACAAAAGATGTTTGAATACATTTAAAGTATGTTAAGGTATAAATACATCAAGAGTAGTGTATGATCAAAGTTGAAATTTTGACCAATTTTGGCTTAATTTGCAAGATGGTCTAACAGATTTTGAAAAGTGTCAAGATGATGGCTTGAAGGACTAAGTGACATGAATGCGTAGTGTATATTGAATATTCTTGAATAATTTTTATCATCCAAGGGGGAGAAATTTTTACAGATCATAACTGAAAATGTATAAGAAGTTGAGATGAAAATGAGAAAAATTGAAGGTGTTGAATGGTTTATAATGATTCAAAGATAGTTCTCTTTGGATGTTTGCCCAAGGTTAAAGGTAGAGGTTTGAAGTTTACTTCATAAAGGTGATTAAGGAGGAGAGAAGAATCTTGAAAAATTGATCATAAGATCAAGAAGGATGCATCAGCCCTGGGGAATTGTGTGTCTCAAGGTAGGAAAAGGAATGAAATAGAGGCAAAGTCTATCATCTCATGGGGACTCGGTCATGCTCTTAACAAGTCCATGGATCATTTGTTTTTGTTGGTTTCAAGAAAGTGAGTATGAAATCCAAGGATCTAGAAAGTAAATTGAGTCATTATCATCATTGTTTGTTGTCATTAATTTTCATGTCAAGTTTTCAAGTAATTCATTTTTCATAGATTTCAAAGGGGGAAATTATGCTCGAAACATGAAAATAAGTCGATGAGACGAGTATTTTAGGTGTTTACATTTATAATTGTCATTAATGTTTCTGAAGGTGGTTTCCATCAATGAAAAAGGAGGAGATTGTTAGGCATTATGTCCGTATAGTTATTGTTGATGTAATAGGGAGTTTATATGTCTCCATCTAGTTTCAATATAATTTGAGGATGAAGGTTGATTGGTAGTGTCCAATGTTGTTGTCCTTGTGCATTTGCATGGTTTTAGGCATGGTCAAGCTAGTATGGTCTAGTGGGTGTACCCCAAAGGTTGTATGCATTATTCATGAGATCAAACATGGTCAATATGATGAGTCAAAGGTATTAATGATTCTGTAAGAGGTCAAAAAGGTCAGATCATGAGAGTTATATGTTGAGTTTTTCTAGGTCTTATTCTTGACCAAGTGTAGGTAGGATGATGTGGTAACATAAGAAATGGAGTAGGTAATACTTGTTTGAGCATTTAAGTATTATTTTGAGGTTGTAAAACATGTGTAAGAGGTGCATCAAGTCATATTTCAGCTATTAAGTGCATGAACATGGTCATTTTGGAGCAAGACTACAAGTTAGGGCAAGGTTTGCATGCATAAGTATTAGTGAATGGAGAGCTATAGAAAGGTTTAGATAAAATTGAGAGTTGGAAAAGCTTGGAGGATGTTTCTATGGTGTTTTGGGAAACATTTTAGGTCAAGAGGGTCAATACAAAGCAAGAAAATGAGTTTTGGTCATATCAAGTTCTTAAAAAGGAAAAAACCATCACAAAGGTCGTCTTATTTTTCTCACCCCACGTGGGATATTTTCGCGGGAACTTGAGGCTTTTAGGGATGTTTTGGAATGGATCCAAGAGTGTTTTACAAAAATAATGGATTGGTCTGTGTATAAACTAAATCACACACTTTGGGTATTATTTATTCCCAGTCTTATACTACTATTCATATGGTTTTGAGTGAAGAAAGTATTGATTAACTCCCGTATGTTGGCCACTTTTATTTACTATATTTTGTCATTCCCGACCTCAAATGCATACATAAACAATCATTTTTGTTATTTTCCATCATTTTAACCTTGGTTAGGGCACCCATGCTAGTATTGGAGTGCCTATAGACACCCCGGTCCCAATCAAGGTGCCCTAATCCTTTTTACACTTTCCCACCACTTTTTGGGAACTTTCTAGCTGTTTGATCGTCTAATATTTTTGGTGGTCATCCTTTTCAAGGTTAATTATGAAATTAGAACAAGAGAACCATATAAATATAAAGTTATGATACCATAATGAGGGACCAAGCACTAGGCACTACTATCATCATCTAAGGTTGCATCCATCTATAGCTCATTTGCATCCATCTAGCTCATCACAAGGGACAATGTTGGTTCATCTCCATCACCCAAATATTTGAGGGAAGTTTATTCTATTCCATCCACCATTCTATTACATTTTTCTACACAAAATTATTGCTCACTACTTTCACAAAGTCTAGTCGGCACAAGAGAAACCTAGGGCATGATCAAACATAGAATTGCATCGGTATGATATTTATTACAAGTGCCCATGTAAGTCCACCATTGTGGCCACTTTGAAGAAATGTTGACCCCTTCATTTGCATTTTTATTTTTAGGGTTTGATGCTTATTTAGGGGTTTGTAGGTATTTCTTTCATCATTGATCATTGGCAACATTTGACACAGAGGAGCGAATTACACACGACACACACCGAAGGATTCTTGATCATCATCCAACCCTCCAAAGCTGGTTTATGGACCTCCTGTGTAGACCAGGCACCTAGAACTCGAGACTAGGAAACCCACGAAGCCCCGATCCTCTCCTAGGAACCCCAATCCAACCACACAACTCAGATCTATCCTTTTCAAAATCTCTACATGTTTGTTCCTACTTACAGAATATTCATTTGATTTTATGACACAATCTAGATCAACTTCCAAATCAGCTAAGTCACTTCCTCACTCTTCTTGCGCATTAGGGTTTCTACTTTCATCTACTTAGTGGCTTGGGTAATTTTTCTATATTTATTTACTACATATATGATTAGTTATTCATTGTTGTTTCTAGTTAGATTAACTAATAAAATACCACATATTAGGTAATCATGTTGGTGAACGACTCAATATTCATGTTAGTGTGAAATCACAGCTACCCCAAATGAGTTATGGATCTGCTTTTCTAAGGAAGACTCATTTGGTGTGATTTCATAACATAAAACTTTCCCCAAGGTGTGGGACCTTACAAAAGTGGGAAAGCTCTCCAGAGAAAGTTGGTTCTTGATCCTAAACTACCTGCCATGAGCTACTCTAGTGTAGGAAAACTAAATCTAACCTAATCTAACCATTCCAAGGAACCAAGGAGAGAGAAAGAGGGAAAAATAGAGCCTACACTAAAGTGGTGATACACCAACAAAGGAAGCGAGATATTCTGTTGAGGGAGAAAGAAATAAAAAAATGGAGATGAGGGAGGTCAAACATAAGTGACATGGCCCAAATCTACAAATCATCCATTAAATTCCATGAAACACATCCTACACCCAAAAATGTGAAATACATGCACTGAGAAAACCAAGACTAAGAGGGAAAGGCATGAAGAAACAACAAAACGATGCAAAGGGTTGAAGAACACCACAAAAACATGTGTTTTTATTGCTCTAGAAGGTGCAAAAACCATTACATTTCTAGAATAGAGGCACAAATACATTTCCCAGGTGTGGGAGAAGATTCTCTACTCAAAAATTGCATTGAGAAAAAAATTTGACAGAGTTTCTCTATGCCTGAATGTCTCTCTTCTTCAAACGAGAAGTGTTACAATATATATAGAAGGAAAAGAGAGAGAAGAGGGAAAATTCACATCCTACTCCAACCACCATGAGATACACATTGAATCCTACCTTGAAAGATCAACCACTGAATATCAATGCCTTCTACAAATCCACCCACAATATGTCACTTTTGGTTCCCCAGCGAATCGAATCGAATCAAATCTGGTAGTTGAAGAGATTAGATTCTACATTAATGGCCTGGAAGAATTTTCTTTATTTTACCTACCAAGGCCTAAAAAAATGAATTTTAATCCTTCCATGGCATAGAGGATGTTGAGACGCTTCCAACGGTGTCAAATTTGCTATATTTCGAGCCCTGAGTCAAAATATATGCCCCTTTGAAGTTTTACATTGATTCTGTACAAATGGGTGGGAAAACGACTTGAAAATGAGTCCCTCTTTTGATTGAGATATGTGGCAGCTAGATTGGGACACTTGGCTACCTCCGCCACCCTAGCTTATGCATTGACTATTAAACTAACTCGCCCCTTTGAGGACACATGGAGGAGCTGCGCATGTTTGCAAATCCGACCCAAAGTTTGCCTTTGGAGGAGCGTCGGGTTGACATTTGTCGGCCTCCGTTGCTTTGTAGAATTTTTAACGGTCCTTCTTACTTATTGACTTTGGACTACATGATGAGCTCGCACTCGGTTGGGTCTCTTCCTTGGGACCAACTCTTGGATATGCACTACACCGACACGTGGTCTCTTCCACTGCCTCCTCCATACTTAGTCAATTTTGGACCCTTTCCTGAACTATTTCAAGCCCAAGGACTTTGAATATTTGCCATTCTTCCTTCTTCTTGCTTCTAGCTCCTTTGTAGCATCTTCCCTTCTTGTCTAACTCTGCTATTTTATAGTTCTACCTACTTGTAACTTGGAGAATGGATTTAAGATGTAGAAATGGCCCGACAGAGTCATTTTCTTTTGTACAAGATCCTTTGATCTCTCTTGGCCTCTGTCACTTCATTGCTAAATATTTTGTGACCAATTTGTAGGATTTGAATGATATTTCTCGGGGTCCTTATATGTGGGGTCATGGTTTGATATAATATTTAGCTCGGGAGTGAAATATGGATAACAATTTGGTGACTCATGGGGACATCTACTGCTAGATGGAGAGACCAGTGGCCTTGAAGCATCCATTGGGCATGGAGTCTGCTTGATAAACATGGAACTGATCCTTGAGCCATTGTGAGCCTGACTACAAGCCTTTTCTATATCTTGCCTGTCCCGAGCCTGCACTCTCAATTTTCATAAGAAAACCTTGAGATAATGATTTCTGAGAGTAGAAAATTGATTCGACCCATGGTTTTCATCTGTCCCTCAAATGGACTGTCTCGAAACGGCTTTTAGTTGCTCTGCATTTGTTCCCTATTTCAATTTGTAACTGTCATAGGAAAACATGAGCCTTCTTTCCTTAAATAGTTTAAGAGCCTAGCCTCATGCCCCTCTTGAGAAATACAAACAAAACTTATATAAAAAGATCAAATCATACATGTCTCAAATGAGACATGCAGAGTGTGCATAAGCACTTCTTCTGCTGAAAAAAATCTACCTACACTACTCTAACCAAGAGCAAAGGGAGCTCAAACAAAACCTACAACTGGTAGGGAGAAATAGCTTCCCTTCCTCAAAAAAGGCAGCCATGCAACTGATTTGGCACTGAACATGGCTGGTTGGATGAGTGAAAAACTAACAATAAGCCAGTCCTCCACCCAAATCATCAAAGTATTAGCATTAATGGAAAATACCTCTTCCAGCTGACCTGCATCGGACTTCTAGAGGTATTGATGATGACCCTTGGTACTTTTATGCTCATCCTCATGCTTAGAAGCAAGCATGACTGGTTGTGGCTGCTCCTTTTGCCCCAATGAAGCCAAGTACCTGATTGGGCATGGTCTAATCCTTTAAATGTGTCTATTGCTCTGAAATTAAACTCCAAAACTAGAGTCTTCATATGGACCTTCTTGGATGGATGGTGTGGAAGAAGTGGTGAGATCCTCCTGCCTTTTGCCTTCCTCCTCTTTTGAAGAACATGGAAGATCAAGATCTTCCAAACTTGATTCTAGAGGGCTGCTATAAAATGTAGGCTGCTGCAAATGAATGCTCTCCTCCACCGCTAGAATGTACTCCTCTTCTTTTGGATATGGAGATTCTTCTCCTTCCTCTATTGCTTGAAGACTATCTTGCTCTTGATCGAACTCTTCCTCTAGCATGAAGTTTGTCAAATCAAACTCTCCAATCTATTGTTCTAGAGGACAAGTTGGGGCTGCAAGATCTCTTTTAGAGATTTCCTCCATGATGGGTTTATTGACCAAATCAAGCCCTTCAAATGAAAGCAAGAAAACATCAATGATGTCTTCTTCTTCTGCTACTACAAACTCTGATTTGGTTTCACCCATTTGCTCCTTTCCAATGGGACTTTGAGCTGATTGTTTCTCTCCTTCCATGGTTGATGGTGCAAGTTCAATAGGATCAACATTATTTTCAAACAAATTTCCAACATAGACAAGAGTACATTCCGAGAAAACTCATTGTTGATCATTACTTCTTTTCTTGCTCTTCTCCTCTGTAAACTCAACCTCAACCACCACTTGGTTCTTTAATCTTGACCTCCTCTATTGGCTTGACCATCAAGGGGATCTTTGTAAACAAAATTTGGCAGCCCAACCCTTGATTGTCTGTCATTTTTTTTTTTGTTGGGACCTTCTTCTTGTTGTTCTCCTTGACTAGTTTCTTGGGACTCTTCCCAACATGGACTTGGGAAAACAAGAGGAGTGGCAGAGTTGGGGTTCAACCAACTTTGTAATTGTTTGTGGTGGAGAGGGAGGAGATGAAACTTCTTGTTTCTTTGGAGGGGAGGGTATTTATTTTGGCTTTTGTGGAGGGAATTTGGATTTGGAAGAGAAAAGGGCAGAAAAATTGAGATGGGATGGAAGACTAGGGGATGGAGAAATGGATTTCACACTTGGGGAAGAATTCAATGGGAAGCTTGGAAATTGAAGCCCAAATTGAGATGGTGCTGCTTGAGGAGTAGAGAGAAAATTACCAGATAATGGTGTAGGATTTACCCATTGACAAGGCTACCGGCACCAAGTTTATAGGCCTCTATCTCTACTATCCATTGTGCAAGTTGGGGTAACATTCCAATCATGAAGTCTAGCTTCTCCTGAGGGTTGTAGTGTCTTGGAAAAGGGCCTTCCCATGGACAAGGTGCCCTGCAACCAATGCTAAAATCCCTCATTTGAACTGTTTCCCTTAATTAAACCATGCCAGTCTCCAGTTTTGAATCTTCTCCAGTAGACCAGCATCCTCTGCATAACTATCACCATCATATGTGTCCCCTTATCCTTGATAAGCTTCATAGTCAAACTGGTTTTGACACTGCTCATATGGGTAAGCATAATGGTTCTGGATCTGATCATAATGTTGATCTGGAGGAGTTGGGAAATACATTGGAGGTGGACTGTATTGCTGTAAGTGTGAGTTCTATGAAGGGAATGAAGTCATGATTGCACAACCTCATGGAATGGGAGAAAATGAAAGAGATGGAAGAAGAAAATGGATGAAATGAGTGGAAATGGATGGAAAAGGTTTGCAACTCAGAGAATGGGTTTTTGACCAAATGGAGTCACTAGATGTGCTGAAAGTGCCTCCAAAGGCTGAAATCTTCACCAAGAGCACATCGAACTTGATGAAGTGAAGTTGTAAGGTGCTTCAGACCTATCCTTGGATGTTCAAAAGCTGTTAGTATGAAATCAAATAACCCCCAAATGAGTTATGGATCTACTTTTCTAAGGCAGACTCATTTGGTGTGATTGCATAACATTGAACTTTCCACAAGGTGTGGGACCTTACAAAAGTGGGAAATATCTCCAGAGAAAGCTAGTTCTTGATCCTAAACTACCTGTCATGAGATACTCTAGTGCAAGAAAATTAAATCTAACCTAATCTAACCATTCCAAGGAACCAAGGAGAGAGAAAGATGGAAAAAAAGAGCCTACACTAAAGCTATGATACACCAGCAAAGGAAGCGAGAAATTCTTTTGAAGGAGAAAGAAACAAGAAAAATGGAGATGAGGGAGGTCAGACAAAAGTGACACGGCCCAGATCTGCAAATCATCCATTAAACTCCATGAAACACAACATCCTACACCTGTAAATGTGAAATACATGCACAGAAAACCAAGACTGAAAGGGAGAGGCACAAAGAAACAACAAAACGATGCAAAGGGTTGAAGAACACCACAAAAACACATTTTTTATTGCTCTAGAAGGTGCACAAACCATTACATTTCTAGAATAGAGGCACAAATACATTTTCTAGGTGTGGGAGAAGGTTCGCTACTCAAAAATGGCATCGAGAAACAAATTTGACAGAGTTTCTCTATGCCCAAAATGTCTCTCTTCTTCAAACGAGAAGTGTTACAGTATATATAGAAGGAAAAGAGAGAGAAGAGGGAAAATTCACATCCTACTCCAACCACCATGAGATACACATTGAATCTTGCCTTGAAAGCTCAACCATTGAATATCAATGCCTTCTACAAATCCACCCACAATATGTCACTTCTAGTTCCCCAATGAATCAAATCGAATCAGATCTAGTAGTTGAAGAGATTGGATTCTACATTAATGGCCTGGAAGAATTTTCTTCATTTTACCTACTAGGGCCTGCAAAAATGAATTTTTAATCCTTCCATGGCATAGAGGACGTTGAGATGCTTCCAACGGTGTCAAATTTGCTATATTTCGAGCCTTGAGTTGAAAGATATGCCCCTTTGAAGTTTTGCATTGATTCTGTACAAATGGGTGGGAAAACGACTTGAAAAATGGGTCCCTCTTTTGATTGGGATACGTGGCAACTAGATTGGGACACTTGGTGGCCTCCACTAGCTGGATTATGCATTGACTATTCTACTAACTTTGTACCCTTTGAGGACACAAGGAGGCACCGCACATGTTTGTAAATCCGACTCAAAGTTTTCCTTTGGAGGAGGGTCGGGTTGACATTTGTCACCTCCACGGCTTTGTGGAATTTTCCATGGTCTTTCTTACTTATTGACTTTGGGCTATGTGACGAGCTCATGCTTAGTTGGGTCTTTTCCTTGGGACCAACTCTTGGAGATGCGCTATGCTAACACGTGGTGCCTCCTCCATACATAGTCGATTTTGGACCACTTTCCTAAACTGTTTCGAGCCCAAGGACTTTGAATCTTCACCATTCTTCCTTCTTCTTTCTTCTGGCTCCTTTGTAGCATCTTACCCTTGTCTAACTCTGATATTTTATAGTTCTGCCTTCTTGTAACGTAGAGAATAGATTTAAGTTGTAGAAATGACCCACATGATTCGTTTTCTTTTGTACAAGATCCTTTGATCTCTCTTGGCCTCTGTCACTTCATTTTGAATCTTTTTGCGACCAATTTATAGGATTTGAATGAGTTTTCTCGGGTTCCTTCTATGCAGGGTCATGGTTTGATCCAATATTTAGCTCGGGAGTGAAATATGGATAACACTTCACGCTCATAGGTTTTCACACTTATAGTTTCTTCATTCATTGCTTATCATCCTAGGGTTTATTCATCATGAGTATCTCAATCAATGATTATTTGCTTGCAAATCTTGATCTAAGGCATAGAGTCCAACATCTTCTTGTTACTACTCATATTCGTGTCGACATGCATCCTGATTCGATCTATCAAACATTTTTGATGCATTTTCTCAACACATAGCATTCAAGTCTAATCCTCCCACTGATGTTCATACTTTTGACAATGACCCACCTTTGCATATCATGTGTCGCATTAACAACTTAGGCATCAAGTGCACTTTAATTTATAATGGATCTCAACTCAACTTGTGTCCTATGTCCTTCATTGAATTCTTAGGTATTTCCTCTCTATTAGTCCATCTTGTATTTCACTACATGCTTATGATGGTTCTATTCGTCCATGTCTTGGTCACATTACACTGCCCATCACCTCGATCCCAAAAATATCAACACTATTATTTTTGTCATTGACTTTCTAGAATCCTATAATTGTTTGCTAGGTAGTCCATGACCTCATACCATGCAAGATTGCGCTTCCACTGTCTATCATTGTGTCAAATTTCTCCATTAAGGAATTGAATATACTATTTTTTGTGACCATGATCCATTCCAATATTGTGACCGAGATCCTCGCACTAGTCTTCCTATTCCACACATTGATACTACAAACGACCCTCAACCTATGGAAAAACCACCTCAATTTCCACCACTTAAAGGTGATATTTTCTTGATAGATGTAGTTTCTTCTATGCCACCTATTACATTACTACTTTTATGATTCTTTATCGGTGGCTTTGTCTAGTCTACGGACATCACTCTATCACCTAAACCTGCACATGCACCACCTATATTAGCACACCCACTATTCACTTTCAAACTTTCATGAATGATTCATATTGGGAACATATTCCATTTGATCCTACTTGCGACAACACTATCTGTATTATCCTCATCTATATTATGGTTTCATCACTATTACTGTTGCTTATGGTTTACATGTCTTTCATCTCATTATCTATCTTTCACACACTTGGCAATCTTCACTACTTACATTAAGGAAATCATGGCTTGATTATATTTGGGGCACTATAGATTCGATCATATAGACATCTCTTTCCCTATGCCTTTTGGGCACATCTTCATTTGCAATAGCTCTTTTCTAGGTTATACACAAAATGTCACTCATTGGTATGTGCACGATGTCTACTTCATCCATTTGCTGACGAGTATTATGCCTTGGGTATGTATAAATTACGCCTTAATGGATCATTATAGGATCATCTAGATATTATTACTTATCAAATCATCAATTCTTATCCATTCAACTATGATCCTAAGAGTGATGATCTTCTAGATGACATTACATGATTTTCATCCTTCATCTTACATACTTAGGGGCATAGAATCCAACACATCCCCCTCCTCATACTTACATCATCATACATCAATCTTCTCACATAGGCATACTCATCACACATTTAGCATCGTCATTACCCAATGACACACTCTTGTGCTTCATTATGATTATATTATTTTGTTGTGACTCTTTTGTTGAGTATTTTGTCCCCATACTCTAGATGCCCTCAGTTGATCAAAAGCTAGTAACGACTAAGTATGAAATGCTTGTGGCGGTCTCCACGTGTCTCATAGGTGCATCCCCAATTTTGAGCATTCAAGCGGGTTCAAAACTTGCACGGACACTCCATGTGTATGTCTCGACACATGTTTGGTATATCCAAAAGGAAGGAGGACCCAAAGCGAGTGCGAGTATTTATTCCAAAACCATGAAGGTCAAATATATGAATTAATAGGGAAGACAGTGGCGGCGTTGCATTTAAAATACTAGGGGTAGGAGCCAAAAGGATAAGTGCAAGGCCTTATCAAAATTGAAGGCAAAGGGTGGTAGCTGAAAGTGACAGAGGAAAAAAGTTTCCTATAAAAGGAGGTGAGATACAAGATATAAAGGAGGGAATTCTGAGCCAAAGAAAAAGAGAAAAAGGAAAGGAGTTATGTATGTTTTATCTAGCCTTAGCAAGCCTCTGTCATAGAAGAGAAGTGTAATCTGTGCTTTTATGGGCCTTATGTACTCTTTCTTTATATGAATAAAGAGTTCTTATTCTATGCAAATTGGATTTTCATATGTTCTGAACTTTCGTTTCTTTTATGAAAGATAGTTCTAAATGAGTTAGGAAATTCATCATGTTTGACACCCTTAGAATTTCTTTGTTTCGTTTATTATTATTTGTTTCAGTTCCTCATATTTTTTGTTATCAGAGTGGTAGATCATGTTGTTTAGCCCTTCAAATATTCTTGATAAATATATTTTATATTCTATCATTTCTTTTTAGAATTTGGCACATCGCCTATTTATTTCAGTTATTTACATGCTTTTTCTAAACCTACTCCTAAAACTAGAGAAGATCTAGCTTCTTTAAAAACTGTAGGTCACCTTAGGGCACACGTCTCACCAACCTAAGGCTTCCTACGACTTTGACAGTTCATATGTAAAGAAAATCATCAACATTTTTCTGGGCATGCCACCTGGGGACGTTAATATTTCCTATAGGTTAAAGTGGCACCTAAGATTTATCAATGAATGTGAATGAGATTAAAAGTGAGGGAAGAAGGTGTCATCGACTATTTGCAGTTATCCCCTCCATGACATAGAATAGGAAGACACGGGTTCAAAGGTCTTTGTCCCCCTGCAGGACTCTCTCAACACCTCCACTAAGTAGGCCTTTCACTTAGTTAATAAGGACCTTTAGACCTCTCACTATGGCACACCTTCAGCCTCCATTTCTGAGACCATTTGTTTTGTGGGATCAGGGAAGCCCACTCATTTTTCCCGCACCCCCGGTGGTATGGAATCCTATTCTAGCTAATGCGTTGAAATTTTTGCCTAAGTTCAACGGTGAAGACTTCAAAACCCCGAGGAACATTTCTAAGATGTAGTGGAGATATGTGTGGTACATTATATAGGGAGAAAGATGTTGCCTTATGATTACTGGCTCCCTCTTTCAGGGAGGGCCCTGGAATGGTACCGAGCCTTGACCCCTAACACTATCTCAGTACTTGGGACCAATTAGGAACACCATTTGTAGCAAGGTTCGGTGAGAAAGGATATCGATCATCACTCCTATAGTAATTAATTGGTATTAAAAAGAGTTGGCAAGAGTTGATGACAAATTTCAACACCTAGTTCCACAAATCTTGGAAAAGGATTCTAGTATTTCCTGATATTGCAGCAGTATGGCTATTGTTTTCTACTTAAGAGCCTTAAATTCATATATTTTGGTAATGATTCAGTCATTAGGAGGGATTATTTTCCACAAGCCTATAGCCCATGCGGTCCAAGTGAGAATAATCTAATAGACATAGGGAAGCTCCCTCCAAGAACTCTTTTTCCCATAAATCCTTGGATATCCCCTTCTACAAGTACAGGCCCAAAGTTTAGCCTCAACCCCTGATTTTCTATACAATTACCCCCGGTAGTTGTGGCCCCCACTCCCACCGCTACCGCCTCATCTTCTTTCCTCAAGATGGACAAGATGAGAAACATCCTAAGAAGTCTCTCAAATGAGATGCTAAACCTTCATAGAAATCAGGCCACTTATCTAAAGAAAAATTATCGAATGTCCAAAGTAGCGACCCTCTTATCCATTTATATACCAGAATGCTCGAGAGGCTGCCAACCTCTCACCATCGAATCAAATAGTCCATGTACCCATGCCACTTCAAACCACTCCCCCAAGTAGCACTAGAGAGCTCGTCCCCAGACAAAATCATCGGGCCGAGGAACCCAACGTATGGTGCTTCCCTTAAAATAATCCTCATATGTCGAAAGACTGTCCCTAATGGAACTTACAACTAAGGATAGTGGAGAAATGAGCAAGAGAGGATTATGACGCATGCGCAGTTGGACCTCATCAATATGAGGGATCCCAAAGCACTGCTTTCACTACCCAAATGCAAGGAATGTCTTTAGAAAAAGAGGTCAAGATTGCACCAGAGCATGCCCTTTTCTCCTAGGTAGAGGGGGAGGAGTTCATTTTTATAAATGAGGCATCTGTTCAAAATCATGTGCAGTTCAACTACAATACTCACTTCAATAAAAGGATCATTGAAGCAGATACGCCCGCTTCTAGTTTGGTTGACAAGGTGTATAAAGAGCCTCTAATTATTATAAGCATATCATTGCCAAATACAAAAGAAGCTCCCCAACCAACTATATAATAGAAAGAGGTCCATCATCTTGAGAAGGAGAAGATGAAACATCAGCTAGCTCTTAAACCATTGCTAGATGGACCGTCAATGTAGTCCAACAGCTGAAAAAGGCACCGGTTAGCGCATTCTTGTAGGATATCTTAAGCATTCCCTGAGCGAAGGATGTTCTCAAGGGGTGTTAAGATTTGAGGAGGATACAATTATGGTAGGTCCCATGAAAGGATGAGTTAAAGATGCACGGGTGCCTTGAAGCCATATTGCTAAATCAAAAGGAAGAAGTAAGTAAACCAAGGCCCAACCCATTATTTTTACTCTTATTATAGGAAGGAAGTTACTACATAATTCCATAATAGATTCTAGCGCAAGAACTACTATCATGCCTCAGGAAATAGCAGATGCTTTAGGAGTTTAGTATGAGCCCTTGAATAAAGGGGTTATGTAGCTGGATGGGAATTCTATGCCAACCATAGGAATTATCAAGGGAATTCCATTGCAACTCTAGTCCTGTCCAAACATAACTGTTCACCAAGATATCGTGGTGGTTAATGTCCCACCAATATTCGAGTCTCTTCCTCTCCCGAGACTTCACAAACTAAAATCGGAGGGTACATGTCTTTGTATTGGTCCCACTTAATCTTACGCACCAAGTATGGATCCAAGATGAAGGTCTTGTCTGAACCAATCTTTGAGGAACATATAATAGACCAAGTACCTTCTAGTTTCAAGGCCTCCCATGCTATGATCACGAGAGAAGATGAGCTATATATGAGGAGGGTAGAGACTTTGAGGAGGGTGAGCATCTATCGAATCTTCACCCTGGAGATCTATTTGGAAACTTCGATTTAACCATCCTAGGCACTTACATCATTTCTGATGAAAACCCCACAATCGAAAGGTAACAAATGAGGATGACGCACTAGGGACAGACCCTCTTAGTAACCCTCCTATATGGAGCTTGTATTTTGACTGGGCTAAAAGTAAGAATGGCTCAAGAGCTAGATTTTGCATCACCTCTCCAACTAGTAGGAAGATTCTCCAGTCAGTACATTTCCAGTTCTCTTATACTAGTAATGAAGTAGAATACGAGGCCTTGGTGCACGGTTTATGCACCACCCAAAAGGAAGGTATCAAATAACTAAGGGTTTTGGTGACTCGGTAACTAGTGGTCACACAAGTAAGGAACACCTTCGCCACCAAGAACCCAAGGATGAGATCCTACCGGCATCGGTGCTGGGATATAATAGATGATTTTGAAGCTTTCAACATTAAGCTACTTCCCCATGAGATGAATGTAGAGGCGGACATAATGGCTACCATTGGGTCCCGGCCACCCAGCCCAGACCTTCTAGAAAATAAAGACTCCATAAAGGTAATCATTCGGCCCTCAATCCCTTGACAACCTCCATCATTGGCGGTGTTTGATAATGATTGATAGGTCATACATTTCCTCTCTAGAGTTTGATCGGTTTACCAATCAACTCCACCCAAGGTTGAAGAAGCATATGGAGACCAGGTAATATAGTTAAAGATGAACAAGATCCCAAGAGGACTAATTATGCTTGAAAACCTTTTTGACTCGGATGATGCTATCCCAGATCGAAAGAGGTTCAAAGTAGTAAAAGAGGATTATGTAGAACTGGAAATAGCTAGGGATAAGCGACTGAAAGTTGACAAGTCAGTAACCCAAAAGGATAGAGATCAACTCATGGCTTTGTGTCACAAGTATGACAAGGTGATGGCCTAGACATATGATGATCTTCACAGCTATGATAAAGATATTATCCAACACACCATTGATCTGGAGGAAGGGGCTAAGCCTGTGTGATAGAAACATAGACCTGTGAATCCTAAAGTGGAGGCCCTTATGGCCAAAGAGTTGAGAAATTTTTTGGAAGCTCGCATCATTTTTCCAATCAAGCACACAACGTGGGTCTCCAACCTGGTTCTAGTAAGAAATAAAAATGGTGAAATCCGACTCTACGTAGATTTTAGGGATCTGAATAGAGCCTCCCTAAAAGACCATTATCCCCTACCCTCTATGGAACAAATTTTATAGATAGTTACGGGATCGAGATGTTTTCCCTATTGGATGGCTTCTCGGGTTATAACCAAATATGGCTCACAGAAGGGGATCAACATAAAACTACTTTCACAACTAAATGGGGAACTTTTGCCTATGCAAATATGCCTTTTGGGCTCATACACCACAAGGGATACTTTTAAAGAGCCATGGACACCATATTTGGGGTGCTAATAAACAAGGTAATCCTCATATACCTTGACGATCTCACTGTGTTTACTAGAATGGAAGAGGAGCATTTTGATGCTTTAGAAGTCATGTTTAAAAAATGTCAAGAATTTGGAATCTCTCTGAATCCCAAGAAATGTATTCTCAGCATTCCCCAAGGAAAAATCTTGGGGAATGTGGTGTCAAAGAAAGGAGTTTCCATTGATCCTAAGAGAGTCATGGCCATCTTGGAGCTTCCCCTACCGGTCAATGAGAAGGCCATTCAATCCTTCTTAGGAAAGATCAACTTCGTCGAGTAGGTTTATATCAGATTTTGTGGGGATTGTATGCCCCATTACTCTCATGTTAAAAAAGATCTAGTTTTCAAATGGACTAAGGAAGGTCAAGCAAGTATTTTGAATTGATCAAAGAGGCTATGCATCAGCCCCTGTACTCCACAATCCTGACTTCTCAAAATATTTCATCATGTATGTATACGGGGGGAAAATAGGATAGCATCTGTGTTGACCCCAAAGGGAGAGTGAGTGGGAGGAACATCCCTTTGCCTTATTTTCAAAAACAATTCATGACTATAAAATAAGGTACAATTTTGTGGAAAGACGTGCCTATGTCATAGTCAAAGGTTTGAAGAAATTCAGACACTTGATCACACACAACAAAATTATGGTCATGGTAGCTCACCCTAGCGTCAAAGAGTATATAATAGAGGATGAGATAACTAAAAAAAGGAAAATTGGATAACCAAAAACCTAGAATATGACATATAAATAAATCCCATGAAGCTTCTAAGAGCCAAGGGACTGTGTCAATAGTTGACATAGGAACCGGTTCTGAAATAATTGGCAAGTCGAAAAGGATAATGTACCTATAGGAGGATAGGCCCGAGGGGTGGGTCTCTGGCAGAATTCATTTTATTCAAACTAGAGAGTATCCTAGCCATCTCCCTTGAAAAAAGAAGGTATTATAGGCAACAAGGGACTCATTTCACTATAATTAATGGTTTCCTTTTTAAGAGGAATTTTAATGGGTTGATGTTGAGATGCCTTGAAGATGAAGAGGCCAAAAGAGTCTTAAGAGAGTTGCATCATGGAGACTCGGGCGGTCATTTTTAGCCCAAACCACTGCTATAAATATTTTCAGCAGATATACTGCCTAGCCTTTGTTCACCGATAGCAGTGGAAACAAATAAATGTAAGGTTTGTCAAGTTTGCAGGTTTATGAAGAAACGCAACGTTTCCCCTCAACCCCATTTTAATTGAGGAACCTTTCACACAATGGGTTCTTGACTTCATCGGAATGGTTAATCCAACTTTAACTGCGAGAAACCAGTGGATTCTCATGGAAATAGATTATTTCATCCAGTAGATGGAGGCAGTCCCACTTAAGGAGTCTACTGAAGATGTGATCCTAGGACTCTTGTGAGATATCACCACTCATTTTGGTTCTCCCCACACCATTATATCCGACAATGCTAAATATTTCCTAGGAGCTAAGGTTTCTGATTTTGTAGTCAAACATGGGATATATTTAAAGACATCCTCTAACTATTACCCATAAGGGAATGACCTAGAAGAGTCTACAAATAAGAATCTGATAAGACTCATTAAAAGAATGGGACATGAGCATAAAATGTTGTGGCATGAGCATGTTAAAATGGCCTTATGGGCCGATCGGATCACTCCAAAGTAGATCCTAAAAGCTTTGCCATATGAAATGGTCTATGGGAAAAGTGTTGTAATGCCGATCTCTTTGGAGATTCCTGCATTACAATTGCTGAAAGGATTTGAGATAGAAAAAAATGGAGCAATGTTTGTAAGGATCACCGAGTTGGTAGAAATCCAAGAAAAAAATGAGCTTGCCCACGAGGCCATGATCAATCACCAACAAATAGTTAAGACATGGTTCGATCAAAGGACATTGAAGCCTGAACTTCCAAAAGAACTGTCATTTTAAAGTGGGATGTTAGAGAAGATAAACCCGGTAACCATGGAAAGTTTGACCCCTTATGGAATGAACCATTCATAATTAGAGCATGCAAGAAACATAACTCATTTGAGCTCAAAACCATGGCAGGAAATCCTTTGGAGATTCCAGTAAATGGGATCCATCTGAAGCCCTAAGCTTAAGTATCTTCTAAATTTGTATCATATGTATATATTATTACTTTTGTAGTTTTAGTTTTATATTTTTGAGCCTCCGCTTTCATTGGATGTTTTTTCCATGTGTTTCACCGCCCTTGACCATGTCAATTTTGATATATCAGAAAAGCACCCTACCATCTTCTCACATTAAATTCATCATCAAAGGTAAAGATCTCTTTCCTAAATAAAAGATCCACAATCAATGCAAGATCTATCAAAGGCGCCAAGTTCAAGCACCTTGGGTCTCTCGCTTAAAAGAAGCATTATGAGAAGTAACTTTGGGCACGTACGAGTTTTTATTCCTAGGGTAGAAATGGCTATTAAAGGCCTCTCAAGATTTGTTCAATAGAATAATTCTGAAGCATTTAGATTTTATTGGAAAATATCAAAGTTTCCAAGAGTTTCAGATTCATTCGAAGAAATTTAGATCACCATGGCCGGCAGCACCTCCGGCTCTACTCACGTAATAAATTCCTATGTAGGATAGCCCATTTCTCCTCGACAACACCATCCAAAGATAAAATATCCAGATTCATTGTCTCAGTACAGCGATCCTTCACTGGTCATCGACCCTGCCGATGATATATTTCATCCCAGTCTCAACAAAAGGCCAAAATCTTTGAGAGAAGCGACATGTGCCAGGTTCAACCTTCTGGGAGACTCGAAGTCATTCAATGCTAGGACTTGGAGTACTACTCTTTCCTAATACATGGTTCCCCTCACACACCCATGCCCAAAACTCATACAAATGTGCACGAAAAGTTTTAACTCAAGAAACCATACCATAAAGGGCTAGAATTTAGCTATTACAATCACACCACAGGCCATTAGGGACATGTTAGCCTTGAAATATGATCATCCATCTAGTTTCTATGATATATACAAGCTCTAGAATGTATGGGTCCAGTGTCAAATGAAGGCCATGACCCTTATCAAGGAGCTGAGATAGTTAGACTCCAGGCATCTGGGGTTCTTTTTTCCCCATCCCCTTAAATTCCCTCAAGCCTTATGCTTAGGACGTCTACTCTATGTTGGATTTTATTTTCGGGAAGAACTCGATAAATATGTTGAGGACTGGTAGATGGCAGCTATATTCCAAATGAGTAGCTTCAACACAAAGAAAATATATCAATTCGACTTCATGGAAGTCAAAGCGAGGTCAATTTGTGAACAACTCAAGCATTTCTCAATGACGTCCACATTCAGGTATTCGTATTTCCTTTTTCACCTCATTCTGTACCAAAATGCTCATTATTTCGGTCAATTCATGCCCCTGACCCTGTGGAGGGGAATTCCACAAATATTATCCCAGCATTTGGGTGGACCCATGTATTGTCTCGTTCTTCAGACGTCTACAATTTTTTCAATTCTTTTGTGGAGCCTCTTTTGCTAGAGCTCAATCCTGAAGGGATCGATAACAGAATGAATGACTCTACCTGATATATCTTCTTAGACCCATTACACCCCATCAAATACTTATTTTCCAGAGGTCATTCATGATTCAAGTTCATGGTTTTAGAGGAAAATCTTCATACTCTCGAGGATCCTCACACCTCATTTAGCAAGTCTCAAAGTCACCCGAAGCTGACTTGTCTTGCTAGACACTGGAGGTTGGCTTGACTAGAAAGAATAAAGTAATATATGACCTCCCTTTTAGTAGGGGAGGGATTACTATAATCAAGAGGTAGGAGGACCATTTTCTATTTTAGAAGTTGGCCTCCTATGGCTTTGCCTTGATCCAGGACTCATGGATGTATGATCCGGAAGGAAAAAAATAAGCTGAGACCCTATCTACAAATAAAATCAAAGTCCCCTACAAGCATGAATCGAGACCATTTTTTGATTCATGAAGAAGACCCAAGGTGAAGCACCCGAGGTCTTCATTGAACTATAGGATATCCCCATTCCATATTGGGATTCATTTCATCCAGTGAAAAAATATTTGACCCTACTCTAATGATTGGGAAAGGGCTGAAAGCAACCTTAAAAAGAAAAGACTGGGATACCAAGAAGATCGAGGGATTTTGGAACTACAAGGTGAAATCGGCCAAACTACACTGAACTTCAAGGAAGTTCCCACAGATGAGCCCTGGGAGGAAAATGGGATGCGGAGCATGACTCTAATGTAGATAGTGAGGATGTACTTGTCCTCACTTCTGAGCAACCTCTCAAGTCAACTGCGGGGTCCTCCAAGCTACAACAGTGGATACCTGGGGTACCTTCATTGGCCAATCCTTTCCGGACTACTCCTCAAATATCTCCATCCCCAAACTCTTAGAAGCTATAACAGAGTAAGAGTCTCTCTAGCCCGGCCCATAAGAAGCTAAAATCAATCATGATTCCTGGAAGCCCACCACTTGAGGCTTCACTCTTTGTAATGCTTCCACCTCCACTAACCCATACGAAAGGAATCCTTCAGCCTATCACTACATCCCATCCCTTTCCTCTGTTTGGAATTCCTCTACTTCCACAGTACCCTACTACCATCCCGAGCTTCTCACCTTACATCATCACGCCCCATTCTTCGATCCGATATCTACAAAGTATCCCAATCACTAGTGACTATTCCATACAACCTGCCACTTGGTTTCCCATTTATGGGAGGGATGGTCTCTTCTCCTTCTAAGTTTTAGAGTCAAGCATAGGCCACCAAGGCAGTCCGAGATCAAAGAAGATCAAAAAGGAGGAAGAAGGATATGGAAGCTCAATCAACCAAGTAGGTTAGATCCCTATATGATTATCAACATGGCTCCTTAACCATTGCTCACCTTATCCCTCAGAGTATCTAAGCCCGTGGAGCAAATGCACCATGATGACTATTCCATTAGTGCTATCGCAGTGGACCTCACTAAATTTTGGCCTCAGGAAAAAGTCAAGTTGATGAATGAAACGGCGGTGGTAGTCACTACCGACTACTTGAAGCTCAATAATTATCTCGAAAAGAAAAAGTTGTGGGCCACCTCCAAAAGGTAGAAGCTATAACAATAGGCTGCATGGTTGAGCTTAAGGCCAAGGACAGAGAGGTAGACTAGCTCAAGAGGGAGTTAAGGGACACATCGACCAAATAAGCCCTCGCAACTTCTCAAGTAGAGGCAAAAGCTCTGGCAGCTAAGCTCACCACCATCGAGGCCCTGGTTAATTCGCTTTCACATAGGAAAAAGATGGCCTTTAGGCCAAGTTAAAATCTTATAATAAAATGGTCAAGGACTTGACCAACCAATTGAGTCAAAAATCTCAGAAAGATGGAATTGTATCATTAGTACAAGGTCTATATGCCTCCTGTTGTGACAGGATCACCACCACTACCGAAAATCTAGCCCCAACGCTTGGATTTATATCCAATGCATAGGAATTGTGCTCTAGGGTGGAAAGTGAAGTCTCTAATATCAAAAATTCCCTATCCTCTAAGTTCCAGAGTCAAAACTCCTAATTCGAAGCTCTACGATGCCTTGGATCTCACTCTTCAGAATGTAGGAATCACCAACAAGTGGTTGACGGTGGCAAATATCAATGAGATTCTGAGTTGTGATAAAGCTTCTGTCAAATGTCGAATCTCTTAGCACAACTTCGCTAGGGTATGAGGGAAAGAAAACATAATATCAATGAATTAGTATAGCTTGGTTTCCCCTCTCCCTTCCCATACGAGTCTACGGTCTTATTTAAAGACCAAATTCAATAGCTTCTAATTGCTAAGTCCCAAGACAAGATGATCTTCCAAAGATTTGAAGAAAGGCTCCAAAGTGTTGCCGAGGTCAAGGCCATCATTAATCCTATCATATAGCTAGAGTTCCGCTTGCATGTGGTCATGCAAAGCCTTCAAGGTTTCTCCCATAGGGAGATAATCGAGTTGGATTGAACTTTCCAAGTCTTACAAAGAAAGAACCTAACCCGATGAAGAAGAATGGCTCGAGTATCAGGGTTCTTTGTGAATGCTATAAAATGCCTACGGTTAGCTGCAATTTTTGAAATTTTGGGAAGGCATGAGATCTCATATTCTTCCATGAAAAACACGGAGTCCCTTGGCGAGTCGTCAAACTGATTATATTACTTTTTTATGACTCTTTTGTTGAGTATTTTGTCCCCAAAATCTAGATTCCCTCAGTTGATCAAAAGCTACTAATGACTAAGTATGAAATGAACGTGGTGGTCTCAACGTGTCTGTCTAACGCATGTTTGATATAGCCCAAAAGGAAGGAGGACCCAAAGTGAGCGTGATTCCTCCACGTGGCCTAAATGAGGAGTCTAATTAGACAGGGACTCAGTGGCAATACCAAGAAGGGAGTAGGTGCGTGGATTTCTATAAAGGGATGAAATATTTATTCCAAAACCATGAAGGTCAAATATCTGAATTAATAGGGAAGACAATGGCGGTGTTACATTTAAAATACTAGGGGTAGGAGCTAGAAGGATAAGTGCAAGGCCTTATCAGAATTGAAGGCAAAGGGTGGTAGTTGAAAGTGACAGAGGAAAAAATGTTTCCTATAAAAGGAGGTGAGATACAAGATATAAATAAGGAGGGAATTATGAGCCAGAGAAAAAGAGAAAAAGGAAAGGAGTTATGTATGTTTTATCTAGCCTTAACAAGCCTCTATCATAGAAGAGAAGTGTAATATGTGCTTTTATAGGCCTTATGTACTCTTTCTTTATATGAATCAAGAGTTCTTATACTATGAAAAGTGGATTTTATTATGTTCGAACTTTCATTTCTTTTATGAAAGATAGTTCTAAATGAGTCGGAAATTCATCGTGTTTGACGCACTTAGAATTTCATTGTTTCATTTATTGTTATTTGTTTAAGTTTTTTTGATGCAAAATCACAAAGCACCCCCAAATGACCTCGATTTGAGTGGGGCATCGGTGTGATCTGCATAACATTGGACCACCTCTCAAGTTATGGGGCTTGTGGACTTGAGATGGACGTCCAGAGAAAGCCGACTTCTCTTTCCTAAACTACCTGCCACAAGCTACTCTAGTGTAGGTAAA
Organism: Taxus wallichiana var. yunnanensis; assembly: GCA_018340775.1. Lineage (NCBI taxonomy): Eukaryota > Viridiplantae > Streptophyta > Pinopsida > Cupressales > Taxaceae > Taxus > Taxus wallichiana. The sequence continues at coordinate 174,580,594 of CM031237.1, read as the reverse complement.
CTATCTAATCCTAATCTAACCTTCCAAGGAGATAGAGAGAGAGAGAGAAAGAGAGAGAGAAACACATAAAAACAAAGCCTACACTAAGTGGTGATACACCAAAAAAGGAAGTGGCTGATCATAAATCCAATTACCTGAAGTTGAGATAGGTGAGCAATGGAGAGGATGGACAGATGCATCACATACCAAAGATAGATTTCACACAGAACACCACTTCAAACCCATTAAACACAGTTCCCAAAACCTGTAATAGACATCAGAAATATGTAGAGTATACCCTGCAACGATGGGAGGCAAGCTGAAGAGACAGTAAAATAAGCAAAGGATAGACAAAATGCATCATAAAACACATTTTATTTCTCCATGAGTTCACACAGTACATCATTAGTGGGAAAGAGGCAAGAAAATGCTATTACAAAGCCAAGAGAGGAGGCTTAAGCTCCACATTTCACCCTAAGGAAGAAAGAGAGATGGGGAAAGAGAGAAAAATGACCAACCTTTTGAAATATGCCCCTCGTTTACAATATATAGAAGAAAGAGAGAAGGAGAGAGGGAAGAATTCAAATCCTACTTTAACCACCCCAAGATATGCATTGAATTCACCTACTCTAACTATGAGAAGCATTGAAATTCACTTACAACAATGATGGGTTCCCTGATAGAGTCCATGCCTTCATGTGTTGTTCCTTGCTAGGGAAAGAAGGAGGTCTATCCTTCATTATGGTGGTAGGTGAGAGACTTGACAGCCTTGAAATGGCAGACTGAAACATGATGGTGGTGGGTGAGAAGCCAACACCAAAGCTTTCTAAAAATTTCCTCTCACTCAAATATGAGTTTCCAGTTGAAAGATATGGCTATCTAAAGATCAGGGTCGTGGGCTCACAATATTTAAAAGAGTCCATCCATGCAAGACCCACATGGAAGCCTTACACACCTTGAATATTTATCCCCTTCCTCTCACTCTTGAAGTTACACCAAAGTGACACGTGGCGGCTTCATCGCGGGCTCGCTTGGTTTCTTTGTATTCTTCCTGAGTCCCTCTTGTTGGTAGAGACACTATTCCCGACCTAAGACACGTGGAGGCTTCACGCTCATTTGAAACCCCCTAGATTTTACCTTTGAAGTTATGCATGAGATGAGGCACATGGAGGCTTCTACCGATTTTACTATACTTAGCCGATTCACTGCTTACATTTCTCGGACCATGACTACGTGGCGAGATGGCACATGTTTAAGGACCACCTTTGGATTCACCTCGTGAGCGTGCACCAAGAGACATGTGGCTCCTTCCGCTTCCTTGCCTTACTATGCTTCTTTGTGTTTTGGCTAAGTCCCTTTTGTTTGGCGGGGCCACATGTCTGACCTTGGACACGTGGAGGCTCAATGCACATTTGGGGACCCACTCTTAATTCTTCCTTTGAAGTCACGCCGAAGAGACACATGGAGGATCCTATTGAAACTTGGAATTTTCAATGGTTGAATCTATCTCCTTTTGGACTGGGACACATGGAGGGCTGAGTGCTACCCTTTTGAGAGTCGCCCTATATTTTATCTTTGAATTTGTGCGGACGAGGCACATGGTGAGCTGGCACATGTTTGGGGACCACCTCTAGATTTTAACTTTGAAGAGGTGTCGAGATGACACATGGAGGCTTCCTTTCCCTCACAACTTTACATTTGGTGAAAAAAACTTCTCTCAAGTCCACATCTCCATAATTTCTCATTTCCCAAAAGTCATCCTGGGTCTGCTCGACCCACATTTTCCACTTAGCAAAAGGAATCCTTCCCGGGCTCGTGGGCCCACAATTATAACTTGCTCCTTTTGTAAAAAGTGTAAAAATGCCAAAATATCTCCCGCCACCCCACCGGTCCACAATCTTCCCATTTGGCAAAAAGTCTTCCCTAGGCCCGCTGCCCGCATTTGGAAAAATATCCTTCCTAGGCCCGCCGACCCGCCATTTGCAAAATATGAGGAGTTAGAAGGACTTATTTATATTTTGGAAAGGGGAAGAAATTTCCTATCTGATGGAAATGCTTTCAGGGACCTTAAGTGCTTAAAATATATAAAAATTCAGATTGAAGCACCAAAAGGGGAAAAATGGTGTTAGTTGACCAAAAATAAGTGTGAGCTTATTTTGGTCAACAATTTGGTGACTCATGGGGATCACCTACCTGCTAGGTGAAATGATCAATTGCCTTGAAGCATCCATTGGGCATGGAGTCATGAATGATAGTCTGATAAACACAAATCTGATCATAATCTCTAAAATATGATCCCTGAGCCACTTGGAACACCACTGGAACTAGAGCTGATCTCACCAAATGCTACTTCCAATGTATTGTGCACGAGAAAAAAACACCACAACACACTATGTACAAAACTAGAAATCATACACACCCCAAGTGGGATATGCAGAGTGTGCACAAGCACTTTCTTCTGTTGAAAGCAAATGTACTTATTCTACACTAACGGGAGCAAAGAAAAGCTAAACAAAGCCTGCTAACATGATAGGAGAAAAGCTTTCCCTTTCTCAAAAATACGGCCATGTATATGATTTGGCACTAAACATGGCTCTTATTATGGGTGAGAAATCAACAAGAGAATGATCCTCCACCCAAATCATCAAGATATCAACATCAATAAAAAATACCTCCTCAAGATAATTGACATTGGACTCTTAGAGGTGTTGATGATGACCCTTGGTGCTTTAATACTCATCCTCATGCCCTGGAGTGGGCATGATTGGTTTTGGATTCTCCCTTGGCTCCAATGAAGCCAAGTACCTGATTGGGCATGGTATGATCCGATGGATGTGCCTGTTACTCTGAATTTCAACTCTAAGAATGGAGTCTTCCTCGACCTTCTTGGGTGAATGATGTGGGAGAGATGGGATCTTTGTTGTTTCCTTCCTCCTCTTAAGAAGAATATGGAAGATTAAGATCATCCAACCTTGGTTCCAAAGGGCCGTTGTGAGACACAGGATGTTGTCCTTGAATGTTCTCCTCCATGGTAGTAGACTCATGTGCTTGGAAGGTAGATGATGGAGGAGAAAATGATGTGATCTCCTGGGCTCCTCTCCATCAAAGAAATCCTCCAAGTCAGACAGATAATATGCCTCCTCGTTGTCCTGTTGCATGTGTTCGACCTCCTCCATGGTGTCCTTTGGATCTGTAATTTTCTCACCATGGTTCCCCTCATCTTCAAACATGAAGTTTGAAAGCTCAAACTCTTCTTCGAAATTAGAGCTTGAAGGGGATGAAGTGGGAGGAAGAACTGAAGGTTCTTCTATGGCCTTCTCCACACTTGAAGCCTCTGGAACTATATGGTTCTCCTTCTGAAGGGGAGCATTTATAGGTTGGAGTAGTGCATTTATAGGTTGGGGTGCGTGAAGCTGTGGCGCACATGGTTTTGCCTCTACAAGAAACTCTCCTCCAAAATTGTGCCCTTTGGAGCTAACTAATTTTCTCCAAATCTAAGAGCCAAGCACCAAGATGATTTCCTCTTCCTGATCGTGAGTCACATGAGTCACATCATTCTTAAATTGTCTTGCAGTCATCAAACATGATGATGTTGGCTGGGGAAGGTGTATTGGTAGGGGGCTATTCATTTATGGTACAACTAGGTATAGGGGACTTGGAAGAAAATGGGAGGTGAGATGAAAGTGAAGAGGGAGAAGGGATGGAATTCTGAGGGAGAAGCAAGAAGATAGGAACACGCAGTAGATGGGGGTGATATTATGTAAGTTTGCATGGAGGAATGGGAGGGATGTAGGATGGTAGTACAAGGTTAACCCATTAATAGGGTTGTCGCGTACTAGATTTTTGAGCCTCCATTTACCCTGCTCACTCCGTAATCTGGGGTAACATCTCAGTGATGAAGTATAACTTCTGCTGGGCACTAAACCAACTTGGTACAGGGTCGACCCATGGATAAGGGACCTTGTAGCCAACTTCAGCTGCTATTATGGATCACTTGACTCTGAGTTGCATCATGTCCATCTCCATCTCTTTCACCTGCCTTTTAAAATCAACTTCGGCCAAGGAGTTACCACCATCATCTACATAAACCTGTTCTTCATAAACATTTTGGTTAGAAAAAAGTGGGTTGTATGCATTTTTGGGGTAATGGGGATTATAAAACTGATTTGGAGGAGGATTTTGAAACTATGGGGATGGAGGGAAATAGTTATGTTGCTACAAATGAGCATTCATGGTGGGAAAGAAGTCATGATTGCACAACTTCATGGAATGGGAGAAAATGAAAGATATGGAAAGAATAATGGATGAAAATGGATGGGAGAAGGTCTACAACTCAGAGGATGGGTTGTTGACTAGATGGAGTGGCCAGATGTTCTTTACATGTGCCTCAAAAGGCCGAATCTCACCAAGAACACATCGACTTGATGAAATGAAGTGTAAGGTGCTTCAAACCCATCCCACCGGGTGTGCCAAAACCTATTGAGTGTGGTCACACGATGGCTTAAGATTTAATGTTTGATAATGAGACACCCTAGAAAGATGATAAAAATCTAACCTCAATCCCACCAGGTGTGCCCAAAATGTTGATGCAAAATCACAGCACCCCCGAATGGCCTCAGATTTGAGTGGGGCATCCAGTGTGATCTGCATAACATGGGACCATATCTCAAGTTGTGGGACTTGCAAACTTGAGATGGACCTCCAGAGAAAGTCAACTTCTTCTTCCTAAACTACCTACCACAAGCTACTCTAGTGTAGGAAAAACTATCTAATCCTAATCTAACCTTCCAAGGAGATAGGGAGAGAGAGAAATACATAAAAATAGAGCCTACACTAAGTGGTGATACACTAGAAAAGGAAGTGGCTGATCACAAATCCAACTTCCGAAGTGGAGAGAGGTGAGAAATGGAGAGGATGGATAGATGCATCACAGACCAAAGATAGATTTCACACAGAACACCACTTCAAACCCATTAAACACAACTCCCAAAACCTACAATAGACATCGAAATATGCACATATACCCTACAACGATGAGAGGCAAGAAGAGACAATAAAATAATCAAAGGATGGACAAAATGCATCACAAAACAAATTTTATTGCTCCATGAGTTCACACAAGTACATCATCAGTGGGCAAGAGGCAAAAATGCCATTACAGAGCTAAGAGAGGAGGCTTAAGCTCCACTTTCCACCCTAAGGAAGAAAGAGAGAGGGGGAAGGAGAGAAACAATGACCAACCTTTGAAATATGCCCCTCCTTTACAATATATAGAAGAAAGAGAGAAGGAGAGAGGGAAGAATTTGAATCCTGCTTCAACCACCCAAAGATATGCATTGAATTCACCTACTCCAACCACCCTAGAAGCATTAAAATTTTCTTGCAACAATGATGGGTTCCCTGATAGAGTCCATGCCTTCATGTGATGTTCCTTGTTGGGAAAAAAGGAGGCCCATTCTTCATTATGGCGGTAGGTGAGAGACTTGACAACCTTGAAATGGTGGACTAAAACATGATGGTGGTGGGTGAGAAGATGGTGCCAAAAGCTTCCCAAAAAGTCCCCTCTCGCTCAAAACCGAGTTTCCAGTTTAAAGATATGGGTCGTCTCAAGATCGGGGTCACAGACTCACAATATTTAAAAGAGTCCATATCCATGCAAACCCACGAGGTAGCCTCGCGCCTTGAATATTCAGCCCCTTCCTCTCACTCTTGAATTTGTGCATGAACATACATGTGGTGGCTTCGTGGGCCTACTCGTTTTTCCTTTGTCAGATTCTTCGCCTAAGTCCCTCCTGTTGCGGAGACACTCCGACCCTAGATAAGTAGAGGCTTTGCGCTTATTTAGAAATGGCCCCTAGATTTTACCTTTGAAATTACACGGACTTGGACACATGGAGGATTCTCCACGACCTTATTGATTTTCAATGACTTACCTTTTTCTCACCTTGACTACGTGGTGAGTTGGCGCATGTTTGGGGACTGCTTTTGGATTCACCTCTTGAAAGTGTGCCAAAGAGACACATGGCTCCTTCTGATGCCTCGCCTTACTCTATTTCTTTGTGTTTTGGCTAAGTCCCTTTTGTTTGGAGAGGCCATATGTCTGACCTGGACATGTGGAGGCTCAACACACATTTATGGACCCGCTCTTAATTCTTCCTTTGAAGTCACACCGAAGAGACACGTGGAGGCTCCTACTAATGCTTGGAATTTTCAACATCCAGATCTATCTCCTTTTTCTGACTAGGACATGTGGAGGGTGGCGCTAGTTTGAAGATTGCCCCTAGATTTTACCTTTGAAGTTGCGCAAACGAGGCACATGGCAAGCCTTTGGCGCATGTTTGGGGGCCACCTCTAGATTTTAACTTTGAATATGTGCCAATTTGATGTGTGGAGGCTTCCTTCATCCCTCGCAACTTTACATTTGGAAAAAATACTTCTCCAGGGGGCTCCATAACTTTTCATTTCCCAAATGTCATCCTCGGGTCCACTAGCCCGCATTTTCCACTTAGCAAAATAAATCCTTCTTGGGCTCACGGGCCCGAAATTATAACTTGTACCTTTTTTCCTTTTGTGAAAAGTGTAAAAATTCCAAAATATATCCCACCGCCCCACTAGTCCACAATCTTCCCATTTGGCGAAAAGTCTTCCCTAGGCCCATTGGCCGCATTTGGCAAAATATCCTTCCCAAGCCCCCTCGGCCCACCATTTACAAAATATGAGGAGTTAGAAGGACTTCTTTATATTTATGGAAAGGGGAAGAAATTTCATATCTGATGGAAATTATTTCAGGGGACCTTGAGTGCTTAAAATATATAAAATTTAGATTGAAGAACCAAAAGGGGAAAATGGTGTTAGTTGACAAAAATAAGTGTGAGCTTATTTTGGTCAACAAGTTCCTCATATTTTTGCGTTATCAGAGTGGTAGATCATGTCGTTTAGCCCTTCAACTATTATTGATAAATATCTCATATATTCTGTCATTTATTTTTAGAATTTGGCACATCACCTATTTATTTTAGTCATTTACATGCTTTTTCTAAACCTACTCCTAAAACTAGTGAAGAGCCGGCTTCTTTAAAACCTGGAGGTCACCTTAGGGCACACGTCTCACCAACCTAAGGTTTCCTACGACTCGACGATTCATGTATAAATAAAATCATCAACAAGTTCACACTTGACCTGTTGAGGGTTTACTACACATGAACCCCACACACTACACCATAGGTACTACACACTACATTTATTCACACATCGTGCATATTGCATCATACATCCTATATTTAGTCTACATCATTTTGAATTTTATGCATCTACACATCATACATCAATACTAGTCTTCATCATATGTGTGTCACACTTTCATCTAGCATTACACACTAATCATTGTGACTACTACTTTTATTCCACATACATTTTCTTTTATACATCGTACATTACAAATTTTACTCATCACATGGTCATCTTTCATCATTGCATATACTATATCATCTTCTAGGTTCTGCACTCACTACCTTATGACACACTTTAGTTCTTTGGTCAATACTCGATTGTCGAGGTTTAAAAATCAAATGGACCTTATCGTACTTACACATTCATTATTTGACCTCTCTTCATGGGATACTTTTAGGTTAGTGACATACGTTATAGGATTAACGGTAACCTATTCCATCATCTTGTAGTGGTATATGCCATAAGCCAAATAACCACCTCTCTCAATCAGATCATCGTGATATACGCTTTAGACTACATCATCACGCATTTTCATACATCACCTCTAGGTCACATATCATCAACACATATACACATCCACCATAACATGTTACACACAACACACAATTCGATCATTTCTCAATGACACACTTTCGTTTACGATTCACTCATGATCTGTTGAGGGGCCAAACCAAATGAACCTCATTACATAAAATTCCTTTCACTAAGGGGGCACGTGGATCCTATCATTCCATCTTGCATTCCATTCCATCCATCCACAACATACTACATATCATGGTTATTTTTACTCTTACTTGTATTTTCTTGTTCATGGTCATTTATTACACATGGTACCTAGATCTCTTATATGTCATTTATCTTTACCATACACACATGTGCATTCATGCCTTTTTTTAGTGTTGATCATAGATACATGTCTTTTCACGTAGTACGTATACTCGCCTTCTACCCTTTCTAAATTGGTTGTTGTGGGAGTCCACATTCATCTCTCATAGGTGCTTTTTTCATTTTGTACTTAGCAATTGTTTGCTATTTGGTTATACATGCTTTCGACATACTAGTCATCTTTCTAACATGCTAACGGATGCTTCATGTGCAACATTTGTTATGCAGGGATATTTTTTCCATACTTGTTTGTTACATTGTCGACATTTCTTATTTTTGTATGCGGGCCTTGCCCTATGTTTGTGTGTGCACGTTTGTGTTGTATGTGGTCATGATGGCCTTGTGTGTTTTGTGACATCTGAGTGATGTCCCATGTTTGCAATCCGCTTTGTGTGACTTACTTTGTCTTCTTGTGTTTTTACTTTATTACTTTTCTTAATAGCTTATACACTATTTGCATAGCTTATACATTGTTTTCTATATGCATGCTTGTTTGTACTAACACTTGTTTTTGGATAGCCTTCTTATTTTTATGTGCCTTGGTTTCTACCAAGTGCTTTCCCTTCCCCTACTGGGGTAGAGTTATAGATTTTATGTGGTTGGTCCTCTTTTGGAGTCATATTCTCCTACCAACGATGTAAAGTCATTTACGCCCCCAAATATGGGGGCATCATTTGTCATTTTACATTCTATAAAATGCTTCTACAATGGTTTAATTCGGTGCACTTTATTCCCTTGACATTGTCGGTTACATATAGTGAGTGGGTTTAGACCATTCAACGAACCCCGACACATAGGATGTTAAAGGACATGGTTGTCCTTAGAATTATGGCGAGCAATTAAAGGTTGGAGGATAAAACATAATTTCTCCCTATAATTCTTTAGTCGGTGGCATCGATCACCCAGAAAACTAGGCAGTACAGAGATCTCTTCACACACACATTCAGGGAAGTAGTTAAAGGTTGGAGGATACAGTGGAATTCCTCCCTATACTTCTTCGGCCTATGGTGTCAAATCACCCAAATAACCCAGGACATGATATCCTCTTTCTACACCATTTTTCTCATCACGGATAAGGTGCACATGTTCCTTTCACACTTTTCATATTTTCATTTCAGTGTTTTCATTACATATACATGCATATTTGACTTCTTAATTGTCTTCTCCTTACAGGTCTGAACGTATGAGAAGCAAGTAGTCATCAACAACAACATTTTACGGCACCACACACCATTCAAACCATGCAGGTACATCATGCACAATTATAACTACTCACGCATTTCCACCCTAGGTTCATTCTCATCACTTTTGTGCATTTTCATCTTTATTCTCCGCACTCCATCATCTTTTTGTCACTCCATGCTTTTTCAAGTCCTTCGTCATGTTATCTACATCACTCTACATGGACATCAAGTACGCATCTCTATCTACTTTATGTGACCGAGCTTTTCTCTCACCAACATAAAGTGGGGGAAAATGTAGACACTAAATCATGCACTTTGGGTATTATTTAGTCCTAGTCTTATACTACTATTCATATGGTTTTTGAGTTCAGAAATTACTAATTAAACCCTATCTTTTGGCCACTTTTTTTTACTTTTGTCATCATTCCCAACCTCCGCCACATACATGCCAAGTCAATTTTTGTTATTTTCTATCATTTTAGCCTTGATCTGGGCACCCTAATCCTTTTTACACTTTCCCACCACTTTTTGGGAAATTTCTATCCATTTGAGCTTCATATCTTTTTGGTGGTTGGCCTTTTTGGGGTTAATTATGAAATTAGAACAAGAGAAACATATAAATATAAAGTTATGAGACCATAATGAGGGACCAAACACTAGGCACTACTATTATCATCTAAGGTTGCATCCATCTATAGCTCATTTGCATCCATATAGCTCATCATAAGGGACAAGGTTGGTTCATCTACATCACACAAGCATAGGAGGGAAGTTTATTCTATTCCATCCACCATTCTATTACATTTTTCTACACATAGTTATTAATCATTACTTTCACAAAGTGCGATTGGCACAAAATAAACCTAGGGCATGATCTCTCTCTCTCTCTCTCTCTCTCTCTCTCTCACACACACACACACACACACACACACACACAACTACATTAGGTTTGATATGCGGTGCGCTTCTAAGTTAGTAATTCCACCATTGTGGCCGTTGAGGACATTCGACCCCTTCATTTGAATTTTACGTTTTTAAGGTTTGATGCTTGTTTGGGGTCTTACATGGTCTTTCTTTCATCATTTATCATTGGTGAAATTTGGTACAAAGGAGATAATTACAAGCGATACATGACGAAGGATTCAGATCATCATCTAACCCTCCAAAGTTGGTTTCTAGACCTCCTGCACAGACTACGGTGCACACAAGCACCCTAATCCTCTCTTAAGTGACACAATCTAGCCACACAACTCAGATCTATCCTTTTGGTATATTTTCACGTTCGTTCCTACTTCTAAAATATTTATTTGATTTTACAACACAGTCCAGATCAGCCTCCAAATCAGCTAAGTCACTTCCTCACTCTTCTTACACATTAGGTTTCTAATTTCATCTACTTAGTGGTTTGGGTCGTTTTTCAATATTTATTTACTAGATATATTTACTATTATTCACCGATGTTCCTAGTTAGATTAACTAATATAATACCACATATTATTTATTCAAAGTTTGGTTGTTAATTATTGATGAAAATCATTAAAAAGCTAAGCAAGTTTGAATCCCTAATTAAAATTCTCGAGCGATATGAAATATTTGAAGGTTTTGGCCATGAAATGAAATTGGTCTTCTAGTTTGATTATTTGGTTATGAAGAGGACTCCTCATAGCTTATTTTGGCATTGGTGGCATGCTTTAGGTTAGCTGGTAAGGCACAAAATTAACTCTATTTTGAAGAAATTTGATAGTAAAGTCATGAGTAACAGGTGTCATGGTGTAAATCCGATGTGGGAGATATCTTGGGAGGTTTTCTTGGTTTTCATTAAGTAATTAATACATGTTTTATGAAATAATTGGGTGAAATCTGTTCATCCTTATGAGCCTATCACTAAAGGGCTAATAAGGAAAAAAATTCATGATGGTCCTAAAGGTATTTGATGGTTTTACATTTTTAGAAACATTTTATGAGATTTGATGGTGTGTACAGATCTAACATGAATTGTTCAAGGTCTTTGTGTGATCATATGAGGTGATTTCATGGTTTATCTCTAATAGGCTAAAACTACCCTATTATGTCACTCAAGTAGCCTTATTGTTCGGACATGCGAGTGAATTTTTATCCATGTAGGATATACTTATAAGAGATTTAGGAGGATTTTCATGATATACTTGAATTATTATAGGTGGTGAGAGTGGATAGAAGTGTTTTTGGAGTTGTTAGAGCATGTTGGGCTCAAGACTAGTTCCTTGAGGGTTAGAAGTATGTTTGACATGTTTCAAAGAATTGACTCTTTGGGGGACTTGTGCCTTGATTTAGAGATTGCAATGAGTTCTTAATCAATAATTCTTCAAGTTATTTCCATCTATATGATATATGATCCTTGGTGATGAGTTTTGGTGTTACAAGTCACTTGATTTCTAAGAGTGGAAATCAGGTACTTAAAACCTTGATGGAGTTTCTTGCTTCTTGGTATGGTTCATGGAGTTGATAGTTGGTGAAAAGCTTCTTGTGCTTGTTGATGGTGTCTAGATGATTTTTTTGATATCTTCTTATATTGAGGAGTCTTGATGATGATTTCTTGTGCCCTTGAATTCCAAGTTCCATTCATTGGAGATAGAGACCTAGTTCTAGGCCTATTTGAGTTACAAGTTGGTGTGCTTAGGAATATGCCAAACTATATGGTATTATGTTATGATTATATATGATTGAGTACAATTTTTTCATGTTATGAAGATGGCGTTATCGGTCTTCGCCAACCAAAGGGTGTTATAAGCTAGATTCATGTACATAAGGCTAGTGTATTGGCTCATTTGTGAGTGTAGTGATGATGGGGAGGTGAGAAAGCTAGAGAAGGTGAAAGAAGAGTATATATGGGTCATGGGTAGAGATGATAAGAGGCACAAAGAGCTCATAAGAGTTAAGGAGCATGTATTCAAGGTCATTAGACCAAATCATCTTGTGAAGAAATAATATTAAACGAAGTAGGATAGAGTTTAGTTTGTGATGTATTTTGAAGTGTATGAGCTGAACTTGTGATGAAAATCAGTTGTACGAGAAAAAACATTAGGTGATATTCATCTTAAAGTGGAAGAGGTTGTTTTTGGTCATCAGGGGTAATGTAGCCTCCTTATGGAGTTGGTTCCTTATTAAATATGGGTTGGTGCTCCTTGTGGGATTGGTGTCTCACTATTCAAATCTTGTGTGATGTGTAATATTCATAAAATTCCTTTGTTTTGTGTAATATAAGTAGAGGTTCAGTGTGTTTTCTTGCCTTTGATGGTTTCCCACATATATCTGGTATTTATGTGTTCTCTCTTGTCTCTTACACTTGTAAATTATTGATACACACTTAATAAGCTCACAATTTATTATGTATGTTGAATGGATGATTTGAATGATGAATATATGTTATGGTAGATGAATTTAAATTTTTGTATTACTGATTCAGCCCCCTCTTAGTCATTGTACTTATAATAGTAACCGATTGGAGACCAAGCCACATTCAATTGAGGTTGAGAAGGAGTCAAAACAAGTTGAGTGCACCAACCTAAAGAGAGAAATCAATCAGCCATGTAAAATGAGGTATTTCAATTATTTCTATGATTGTCTTGCTTGTCATATCTTTGTTCATGAAATAGGTGGTTATAGAATTGTATCAAGGGATGAGTTGGACAACATGAAAAGATGTGATCAATTAAGAGATAAGAACAACAATATGGTTTGCTACAATTTCTATGATGTAGGATACATTACAGGATTTGGTCCTAATAGGGTTAGAAGACTCTCAAGATAAGACATGAAGGGTAAAACCTATAAACTACAAAAGAAAAGGAATATAAGTGTTTGGAACCCAAAGCTAAACTCAATTGGACTATCTATTATGGTAGAAGCAAGGAAAAAAATTCCAACCAAGAAAAAGTGCATACCAAAAATTTATTTTCAATCTTGTGGTAGCATGGAGATTTGGGAATCTCCTTAGTTTATGTTGTTTTGGAACCCTAAGAAGAATGGGGTTTCTTCATTAAGGTTTCATGAAAAAATCATCAATCAATAGAAGCATGGGTGTGATTTTTAAATAAAATTATAGGTATGAAGGACTAAGATATGTTCCAAGGTATGTGATTATATTTATTTTTGCTATGCTTTAGGAAGTTATGAAGATTTGACATGTTGATAGAAGGTATGAAGATTCTTGGTAGATATATTGTCTATTTAAAGAAATGTGAAGCATTATTATGAAGTATCAAGTGTTCCTTGAGCATTAAGAAAGTCTATGAAGATTTTGACAAGAAGATAGACTGATTACATCTCGAGAAGAGGTAAGAAATATGTATGTCGTGACTCTATGACATTATGTTGGAAGTTGATAAGCATCAAAAGGATTTGATATATGTGTGTGAGTCTATAGGATATTTTTTGAGGTATGATCTAGGTTTTCTCATTAACTATGAAAAAAATTTAAGTGTTTTTAGAAGTCCAAGTTATTTTGATATTAGAAGAAGAATGATTAAAGGAAAATTTGCAAGTTACTGAGACACTCAAAATAGTTGTGAGAATTCATGAGATGTTTTTACAAGCTAAGAGAAGGAAAACATCAACAAAGTTGTGTTGCAAGAAGGTTCATAGTGACTTGTGAAGGACAGATGATTTGCATTAACGTGTATGTGTGTGATGTCTTATTTTGATTCATGATGTCATGTCATAAGTAAAGTGTTTCAAGAAATTTTATGAGGTCTTCGTAAGTTGAGAAATTCAAAATTAGGAATTTTTGTGACTTGATTAGTCCTTTTATAGTCATGAAGATGAGATAAAAGTTCAGTCAATTAGTTTGAAGATTTCTTGAAGCATTAAGTATGTGTCATGAATCATGTAAATGTATTACAAGAATGCAATGACTTGGTACAGATGTGATAAGCATTGAGTGTATAGTCATGAAAGTGTATAGAAGAATAATAAATCCATTTGATTCTTGAGGTCATGATCAAGGCATGGATCTTTGTATGGATATTTTTTAACTCATTTTTGTGTGCATTTGATCAAGAAATTGTTGTCATGAAGATATGATATAGTTGTAAGATTTAAGAACGTGAATGAACACTTGTGGAACTTGAAAAGGTTAGTGAGAAGATGATCACAAGGTATGTATGTTGTTTTTGTATTTTTAGGTACATTCATAAAAGAATGAGCATTAAGATAGTGTATGAATGCTTTGAGATAGTTAGACACCATGAAGAGGTGTTGAGTTATGAATCATGACTTGGTATAACTCTAAAATGATAGTTGAGAGGTTACAAAGTATATGGTTTTGGTGACTATGAGAGTGCAGATCCGGTTGAAGTATGATGTTGTGATTTATATCATGTTCGATAAATAAATTTTAAGCATGTTGGGCATCCGTTGGGTTCTTGTTTTGTATTTTTATGTTTTTGTTGTGGTTTAGCTGAACTTTTGTTGTAGTCTTGTTTTTACTTTGGAACCGAGTTAGAAATCTAGGAAGAGTGTTCGATATTGTTATATGCACTATAATATCACAAAATCAGGTAAGAATTGCTCAATGAGACCTATCATGAAGTGATAAGTTTTTCATTTATATGATTAGGCTTAGTTTATATTTTATCAAGGAGTCAATGATGTATGTGAGGTCTGTCATGATGGATAGCTAGTTTGACAATGTATGATACAATGAAGTTGTTATGATGATATTTGGTGATGAAACTTGAAGTAAACATCTTGTTTTCAAACTAAAATATTCTTTTTATCCCTTGCATGATCACAGGGGAGCTTGTGTGCTTGGTTCAATATATGTCAAGACAAGTAAGAGCTTGGTGGATTTGTGATTAAAAGGAACTAGGTATGCAATGATGTTGTTTGTGTGATTACTTCCTTGTGAATATGGTTTGAGTTCATTGTGTAAATTTTATATTGTCTAGAAGGAAGTGTATTCTAGCTCAGTTTGAGAAGGTGTATGTGATTTGTCTAAGAGCAAGTGAGTAAGGTTGTCATAGGTTGTATAAATCTATGTTGTCATTCTAAGAGGACAGAATAAGATCAAGAAGATTGTATGGTCTTAGGGGGAGTTTGATAGTCTTGGAAAAGGTATGCAAAGATTTCTTATTTCAATCTTTCATATATATGCCCGAGTGTATAGTTTATGAAGTACTTGAAGTTAAAGGAGGTGTTCTCAGGAACTTTTTGAGAAGATCTAATTATTTAACATCAAGGGCAAGTTAAGCAGATTTGCATTGGTATCTAGATGTAATTAAGATGTCAAGAAGTCGGTGGGAGCTATGCGGCTGGTATTTTGGCTCCATGAGTAGGTTGTAGTGTCAAGAAGGCATATAGACTCAAGAAGTTAGGGGAGATGAGAAGTTGGTATTTTAGGAGGAAATTTCATCCAAGAAGATGTAAAGTATCAAGATGGCTCGTGCATGTGTGCTTGACCGAGGGGAATTTTTTTGGTCCTATGAGTTGATTCAAGGCATGGAACTTATTTGTTTTTTCTTCTTGAAATTTCTATCGGTTTGTAGTTGTGTAGTTGTATCGCTTATGTGTACACCCACCAAAGAACAAGGGAATCCCATACACGTCATCCTATCACCCAACGGGTGCTGGGTGCTCACTCGAGGCACTCACGGGTGCGAGTCTCTCCTTTATGTGATTTTAGTGGGAAACATCATCTATGATAGGAACTTAAGGAGAGTGAGTGGAAACGAGACATGTAATCATCATAGAGATTAGAATGGCTTCTAGACCAATGTAGTCATTCCAAATAGAAATATACTTAATAGACTTCAGGACTGAACCAAAACAGAAAAGAAAATGCATAAGGATTCAAACTCATTCCATAAACATACATGAAACAAAACTATAAAGATATATGTATGGACCAGAATCATTAATGATCATATCCAAATAAGTTGGTAACCTCATTACATCCATTAGATCCATTATAGAACATCACAAGTATGGTAGACCAAGTCATACATCATAACTGGATTTACATCCCTTAGCTCTCAAAAAGAAAATTTACAATCCCAAGCCCTTGATGCATCCTTCTCCTATATTTTATCTACCCAACCCAATACAACTCCTCATAGCATTTCTACAGAGCTCTGCTCTCTATTGATCTACTACCTTTTTTCTTCTATGGGCACTTGTATTTATAGGCCTCTTGAACTGCCAACCCACCTTTTTGAGGCTTTAGATCCATTGCCAAGTGTCCCAATGTGGTCCTCCATGGGAGCATGATCATCCAAGCCTGACCTCTCCACCTGTTGCCATGATGGTCTTCTAGAAGCTTCCAATGTAGGGTATATTCCTTCCTAGGCTAACTTGTCGCCAGGCTAGTACCTTATCCATTCATCATGCTTAGGAAGGTCATGCTTTTCTCGTGTCCTTCCCGATACGTCAAATACGGCTAAGTCCCGAGACCTTGTTTTGTCTAGTGTATCACGAGTCCTTCTAAAACCATCCTAGAACCCTACCTTACATGCCTTCTCTTGTGCACCCACCCTCAACTTAGGCCTTGTGCACTCATGCACCTTTTTATACTTAGTCAATATTTTTAGGGGCCTAACATCACCCCACACTTTACCTATTCTCCACCCTCGGGAACACTTCTTCAAAGAAAAGAAAAAAATGAATTACAATAGACTTAATGTCTTGGGAAAAGAATAAGGGAATGAAGAATTTGGGAAAGATGAAAGAATGGGGAAGTGTTTGCATTACTGCAACAAGATAGGAAAATCTCTTTGCAAGTTGGCCTCCAACTTGTTCCAGGCATCGACTTCATTTTATGCTCTCTGGTAGAGGTCGCCGACTAGGGGCTTACCTCCTCAAAACCCAGTCCATCTCCTCGAGTGTTTATTGTTTCAACCATTCCTTCAATTCCTTGCCCACATGTCCTCAAGTGCATCCATCCTTCTTGTAATCTATGGGTACAACTCCTTCACTGGTTTTTAATTGAACCTCGATAAGGTTTCAATGGCTTTTGACTTCTTCTCAACCTGGCTAGGATCCTCTCCCACTCCACTCTATTTCCTTTGTTCTTCTCTTGGAATTCCTTGAGCTCTACCTCGTGAGTGGCGACCAGGATACTCGCCACTCTATCTCTATCTGCACAATTTTCATACACGGCCTCAACAGTATGGGTAGAAATTTTCACATCAGCAAGAACCTTGTTGTACTCGAAATGATTTCTACAACCTTCAATTTGTCCTCCTTTTCCAGGTGTGCTGCTACTTCTTCCATGGATTCTAAGGCAGAGGTTGCCTCTCCATGGTGAGGATGTGTGTTAATTCTTCAAGGAACTCAAGGGAAGATCCATACTTTTTCATAGGGGTGTTTAGGTTCAGATGCTTCAAAATAATGGCATCTGTGATGGATTCTACCTTCTTATATACCTCGCGTACCCTTGCCTTTTCTTCCCTTAGTTCATGCTTTAGTTGTGTGCTAATTAGTTCCTCCTACTTTAAGTCCTTGGCCCTTTCTTCTAAGCTCTTATTCCCTCTTCTCTAGCTCTTCCTCTAGAAATTTTACCTTGTCATTCCTCCCGAATAACCTAGCTTCTAGTTCAACTGAGACCTTATTCAACGCATTACAGACTTGTTCATCTAAAATTTGTTGGGCACTCACCAAGGGGTTGTCTCCTTTTGACTCAGGCATCTTCATTATTGCCCCTTGGCTTACCTCAAATTCTAGCTCATCGATGTGGGACTCAATTTCCCAAGAAATCATTTTCCTCATCTAAGGGTATGCACCTTCTTCATCAAATGACTTCATTTCCAAGAGTTGATCTGTTGGTATTGTGCTTTGGAAGCATGCGTGCACAACACCTTGTTTGGATCATCAATATAGCTCATTCTTGGTCTCTAGATCTCCATGTGCTTTCCTCTATGCATGTGCCCTTAGGAATAGTTACTATTAGACTGGGGCCTCTCACGATGCCGCCATGATCTTTTCCTATGCTTTCTTCCTTATCTTCATTCATCACTATTTCAGCATTGCGCTCCAACTCTTGTTCTACCAAGGCTTCAATGATTTTCGTTTTTCTTTCTCTTTGTCACCTCATTTATCTACTCCTGCGTGAGGCTTGGAGTCCTCTGATCCTTTGTGCTAACCTCTTCACTTCCTCCCATGTCCTAGGTGCCCTCCTCCTCTAGCTTGCCCTTCCTTCGCACAAAGTGATAGTCATTCTTCTCCTCTTCGCCTTCTTCTCCCGAATCATGCACGCTGAAAACAAGTGGTTCTTGGTCTCCTTCAGGTTCATCTTCTTCATCATCATCCCTCTCACCCCGTATAGTGAATTCAAAGCTCTCTCCCTCTATGAATCAGCCTCCTGGAAATTTTTCTATTTCTTCCACTCTGGGGATTCCAGTATAGGACATTCCTAAGCACGTATTCCACTTCTCTAGACACACCTTGTGAATGGCCATCATCTTATCGCAAGTGTATTTTTGAATCTCTTTACGTGAAAGGGTTCTTCCTCGGTACTCCCAAACAAACTTATCTACCATATATGGCACTTGATCTTTGAAAACATAATAGTTAAGAGGACATTGGTGCCTTTCTTCTTTATCTCTTATGTGCTTTTATTGATGATCTCATCACTAATGTTTTGTGGACAAGTATAGTAGATGCATTTTCAAGATAATATCCTTCTACAAACATTGAGCCATGACTTGTTACACACTTGCGTCCACCTCTCTCTTGGTCATTAATTTTGCCGTGACCATTCTCAACACTGGGTCTTGGATATTCGTAATATGAAAGTACGCTTGACCCCTTCTTGGGGTATGCATATGTGGCAGCGTGCATCTCTTTGATGGCTTCTTTGATCCATAGGTCATCCTATATACTTTCTCCTTGGATTCCTTGTGAATTTTAAAATTAGATGAGGAGTTATGTACATCTTGCACCTCATTGAAGTGAAAGTGGATTTGTGTATACATGACATCATGCTTTCATCAACTGATAGAGGTGCAATGCTTCCCAAAGTAGGGAAACTCATAGACTACCTCGAACACATTTGCAAAATCCCGCCTTCTCCAACTTCACTTTTACTTCATCGCTATAAATGGGTAACCCTTGGTGTCCACTTGTTTGTCTTATCGCACTAACTCCAGCACGCCATTTCTTTGAAAACATAATGTGTTTTTGTAATGGTTATAATATCTTACTTTCACTTTTTTCTTAAATGGGACTCCCACCTTTTCAATCAAAACCCCATCATGGTACTACATTTAGATGGCACCATACCATTCTTCATTGGTACTTGAGGTAGTTTCTTGTTGTTTTCCCCTTGCCCTTGTCTTTTCCCTTCTTAGGTGTTATTAAGTTTTTCTGGGTGCCATTGACCAGGTTATCTTTACACTTCAACTTCTCTTTCTCTATTTCTCTACCCTTTCCAAGCTTAGATCTCAAACTTGTGAAGAAAATCCTTTTCAACCCATGCCCTAGCTGCCAAACCCTCACTAGAATAGTCACTTTCACAAGACGGCACTTCTCCACAACTCTCTCTACGCCCGTGAACTATTTTCCTGGTTGGAATAGATCCAATCCTAAACTAGTCACTTACGGTTAAATTTTTCCAATTTTTCTTCACAAGGATCCATTATGGAAACCCTAGTTCACAAAACCTATTCCTTCTTTGTATTTTCAATGTAAATAATGAAATGTCCAACCTTTTATTTATAGTTTTTCCCACTTTTTAACATTAAATGCTACCTCACTTTCCATCGTATTATAACTTACTTAATGGATTTTTCAAAATGGGACTTTAGTGCCTTAACTCGCGTGCCAAAACCCCATATGGAGATAGTCCCCCAACCTTTGCACAACCAATCCATTTGACATGAGACTCTACGCTTATGTTGTCACCAAGCACCGAAGGTACTTCCATCATGTTTTTTTCTCTTGCCTACCTCATGTTGCTTTTGTGCTTCTTCCTCTCTTGTACATGGATCCACAATGTAGCCTTACCCTGACACCAACCATCCTTTTTCACCTTTCCTTCCATGCACTTCCTTCCTCGGGCTATTCAACCCATGCCCTTTCTAACGCAATCCTTCCCGGTGCTTCACACTTTCACTTTCCTCTACATTATTCTACCCCACACTAAAATGATGCATTTTTCCTCACATGGATGCATTCACAACCTTTCAAAAAAGTAATGAGGTTCCGTATGCCCAATGTAAACACAAAACAACAATGAGAAAGGGAAATACAAGAAAAGAAAAATGCACTAAAGGAAATCCTAAACTAACACTTCAATATTGCCTTATTACAAACACCAAGAAGACTTATTTATAGTACCTTAACTCTACTCCCATTGAAGTGTCCTGGAAATCTCGTCCCATCAGTCGCAACTGAGATTGCACTTCTTGAATCAAGGATGTACTAGATGATGTAGGGACCTAACCAATGGAATTTTAACTTCCCATGATGGCGCAAAAACTTGGAATCATAAAGAAAAACCATCTGCCCAACTTCAAACTTTTTGTTCTTAATGTGACAATCATGCCATACCATTTGTTTTGCTTTTTAGTCTGCAGTTCCACCACTGGAAAGTAATCATATTTCGTCTAATTGCATTAACTTGTCAACTCTTTCTTCCAGTGTTTTTCATCATCTAATCCTCCTATTACGCATACTATACGTAGTGAAGGCAACATAAATTCAACTAGTAGGACAACTTCCATGCCAAACACTAATTGAAATGGTGTGGCCTTATTTAACCTCTTGTAGGTTGTCCTATATGCCCAAAGAATGGACTAATACTTTGTCATCCCAATCCTGTCTACCAACATCATAATCTTAGTCAATGTGTGACTAAGTATTTTGTTAAACACCTCAGCAGTTCCATTTGCTTGAAGGTGATAGGAGTAGTTTTGTGATGGGCCACCATGAATTTTGATAACAGAATCCTGACCGTTTCATTGAGGAAGTGCATACCTCTATCACTTGTCAAACTCAATGGGCATCCATACCTATTGATTATGTTTTCCCATAAAAATATAGTAGTTGTAGTGGTTTATAATCCTTTGTAAAATGCTCGCCCACCTTGTCAAATAATAATGAGTCAAGTGAGGATATATTGTGAACTATTCCTTCACGCCACTGGTGAGATTGGTCCAACAAAGTCGATAGCCCACTCTTCAAATGGTTTGCATGCTTGTTATTGGTCACAAAGGCATTTCATCTTTTTCTAGGTTTTCTAAGGTGTTGGAAATGGCCACACAGCCTTGAAAAACTCAAAGCAATCTTGATAAATGGTCTCCCACCAAAACCCTGCGAGTAGAATCTTCCACATGGTTGCATTTCCGCATAGTGTCCTCCTACAATACCACCATGCACTTCTTCCATAATTGTAATGCACTCATGTTCTAGTATGCACAGGTGCATAGAACCTCATCACGATCCATTTTTATAGATCTCCACTAATTAGCATGTAGGGCGCAACGCGTATGGCCAATTCATTCTTCTCAAGGCCTTCATTTTTCTATTTGCCACACCTATTTTAAGAAATACCACAATGTCCTCCAAATCCGAGGGCATGCATGCCATAACCTAAATAGTTACACATCTAGCATAGTCTCTTCAATGCTTTGTGCATCCTCTCCTAAATCAATCCTAGACAAATGATCAGGTCTGGAATTACTTTTACCTAGTTTGACAAACTATCGTGAACTCAAATTCTTGGAACAATAGTACCCACCAACATATGTGCCCTTGTAGAATGGGCTTGTTCACCAAGTATTTCAATGCCATATGGTCAGTGTAAAATATAAATGGAGTTTCTAGAAAATATTATCTAAACTTGTGAAGTGCGTAGATCATTGACAATGCCTCGCTAGGTTGTAGTATAATTCTTCTCTGCTGGTGTCAACTTCCTACTTGTAAAGCAAAAGGATGATCAACAATCCCTTCACCAAGTTGTGCAAGTACTACTCCAATGGTGGTTCTGAGGCATCAACATGAACATGGAAGGGCTTATCCCAAGAGGGGAATTGTAGTATGGGCGTGGTGACAAGCCTATCCTTTAAAGTGTTAAATGCCTTCTACTGTGCCTCTCCCCAATGAAAGGAACTTTTATGTCTAAGTAACATTTCTAAAGGTGTGGTGATCTTGGCATATCCCTTGATGAACTTCATGTAGTAACCCGTGTGCCCAAGGAATCCACACACTACACTTTGACTAGTAGGCTCCCTAATCCCACAATTACTACAACTTTGGCAGGATCTACTAGTAAGCCCTCCTTACATATGATGTCCCTAATAATGTTCCAAATGGGGTAGAAAAGACACATTTCTTAATATTGAGGGATATCCTCAACTACCGACACCTTTCAAACATTAACCTTAAGTTGTCACAATGGTCCTTCACTAACCCATATACTATCCAATCATCTAGGTAGACTTGAAGAAATTTATGGATGAAGTCCTAAAAGCTTGTACCACAATGCATGAGAACACAACAGGCACATTCTTTAACCCAAAAGGCATGACTATATAGGAAAAACTTCCCCACTCAGTGGCAAAATTCATCTTCCTCTGGTCCTCCTTCGTGATCCTTACCTGGTGATAGCCCAAGAATCCATCTGTGAAAGAGTAGACCTCGCGTCCTGCCACTCCCTCTAAGATTTCTTCAAGTAAATGGGGTTGGGAAAGGATCAATGATACACACTGCATTTAGGTCCCTGTAATCAACATAGATCCTTATCTTCCATCCTTTTATACTAATCACCATTGGACTTATCCATTCGACTCTTCAACAACTTCAATGATGCCTGATGCTATCATCTTATTTATCTCTTCTCTTGACCTTCACGTGCATAGGTTAGGATTCATTCGGTATGGTCTCTTCTGAACTGGGTGCACCCTCCTTCAACTTAATTCTCATTTCCCCAAGGAATGGTGAACGCCTTTGAGTTCATGATACCCATGTGGGAATAAATCCTCAAACTCATGTAAAAGATCAATGATCTTGGAGACTTCCCTCTCGACCAATAGTCTCAATGATAGCCTCTTTAGGCTCTCTTCTTCTGATGATGTTAACCTTCTTTGTCTTTAAAGGTTCATGGTAGGTGCGTGCCCATTCATCAGCACTATCTATGACTTCGTGTGTCCCTACAAAGTGGTTAACATCCAAGTTCTCTACCTCTTCTCCATCAATAACATACACCATCTTCCCCTTTTCTTTCTCTATACATGCATGCTCAAACTGTATCTCTTTTGTTTCTTCTTCCTCAAAGCACACCTCTAGGCTAGGTTCACCTAGAAACTCTTGTATTCTGTCTTCCACCATAGCACTATCCCCAATGGTAAGGTGCTTGATAACCTGTAATGCCTTATCCACCAAGGGTTTTGTACTCTGATACTCAAATGTTTGAATGAGATCAGCCACCAATTCTTTCCAATTACTAGTTTGGTGACGCATCTCTGAGTGGATATACCATGCACGTGCACAACCTTATAGGGTGGAGTACAACTTGTGAACCCATAATGAAGGTGGTAATGCTTCTATGCTTCCCATCCAGGCTGTCTCACATGCTTGGATATGGAAGGAAGCGGTCTCTCTTCCATGGTAGTCCTTTATAGCCATGGGCACGTTGTTCCTGCAAAACCTTATGGAGAAGGAAATTCTCACCTCGCGCCATTCCAAGAGGTTCTCTTGATGTGTATCCCACCACCGTGCTGCTATGCCGAGTAGGACATAACTTAACATCCCTCTTCGTTCATTCTCCTTCTTCCACTGAGCTTCCATCTCCTACAAAAAGATCTCAAGGAAGGCTCCCTTGAATACTTAGGTAGCTTCTTTCCTCCTAGGTGCACCGTTGGATATGTATGTGCCTTTGTCACCTTTGTCACCGATCCTCTCAAATGTCATCTGATTAACTCATAGGTCCCATGCGCCCAATTATCACATGCTATACTGGTGGTGTCACTTAAGGACTGAGCATCCTCAAACCGGATAACTCCCTTTGTGGGATGAATTATCTCTAGATCCCTGATTGAGCACATATATTCTATCAGGACCTCTTCTCCCAAGGGTTCAATATAGGGTGTTGATTTTCCATCAGTCAAGGGGTATGATTACCCATTCCTCCTCATTTTCAAAGCTTATGTATCCCTTGTTGAACCGAAGATCACATTGTTCTTATAGCACCATGGATGCCCAAGTAATGTTGGGAAATTTTCTACCTCAACAAGCACCAAGACTTCAAAGTCCCCAGTAAACTTAGCCCCCGAATGGTGATAGCTGCATCCTTTAAGACACCGATGGGCATTGCCTTCATTTTTTTTCCATATACAACACATTCAAAGATGGTTGTAATGTAGGTCTTCCCATCTGATGCCATGCATCCAAGGTGAGAACATTGACCTCGCACCTATGTTAATGAGGATGTTACTAAGGAGTCCATCCATCCATGATTGCATTTAATGTGATCTCCTTATCATAGTCAAGGTTATGAGGGGGAAGGTTTGCATCAAGACATGCCTCTCGCGCTCTTCTCTAGCATGTGGTACCTTCTCTCTCAACCATGCTCCTAACAAGGGAATAATATTCTCTTTCCTTAGCATTTTACATACTTCCTTGACCTCATCTAGGTCATCCTTTGGCACCTCAACCTTCCTTCTTTGCTCCTCCCTCCTGGACTTCTCCTTTAGACACTGGATTTCTCCTTGTAAAATGAATGACATCCATGGTTTCTTGATATACCTCCTTTTGATGCGTAGGTCTGGGTACTTCCCATGTACCACTTCTTCCCTTGAAACTAAGTTCTTCGCCTTGGCATTTCCTTTTGCACGCGTGGCCTCTACTCTTGTTGTTACCATAACAGGTTCCAATCCTGCATCACGTGTCACCCATGGCATCCATTATGTGTGTCATCCTTCTTAATGCTTACCATTAATGCCCTTGTCTTTTCGGTGTTGCTGACTCATGTGCTCAAAAACTCAGGGCACTCCTCATACTTGTGCTTCTTCCCACACCATGAGCACTATAATAAGTTTGGACACTCGCTTGTAGTGGTCTATAGATCCATAATTAAAACAGGTTCCTCATGGGAACTCACTTCTTCCTCCATGGTTACCATGACCACAAAATCCTCCGTGAAATCCCCTTCCACGTGCCTCCATCTGTGTGCTCCTCATAATGGTGATCATCACCCTTAGAACCACTTGCAAGGCTAGTTTGGTGCACACCAAGATCAATAGCATCATGAATCTGGTCAATCATAGCCTATAGTCTTTAGTGTCATGTGATGTGGATGTACAGATCTTGTAATAACAAGATACATTTTTATGGATTTGTGCTATAGTAGAGGGCACCTACTTGCATCATGGTCCCCATGACAAATTTCACAATCCACTACTATAGCGTGTACCAAATTCCTAGGGAAATTATCCTTGACATGCCCCTCTACTTCACAATTTGTACACCATATACCACTATGAGTCTCATGGGTTGAGTTTGTAGACAACTTCTCTAGCTACTTAGCCATAGAAGTGATTTGAGCTTCAGAAATGGGCTAACACTAGTGTCAACACTCCCAACAACTTCAGCGCATGAAGGAAGCTTCCAACACCTCATGCGGGTCTGTGAAAGTCTTATGAGATAATGCCCTTCTAAATGGTGTTATCAACCCTCCAAAAAACCATTGAGCATGTTGTGAAGGGTGAATGTCATAGGATAACTTTTGAGGAGGTTTTGAACCATGCATCATACTCCCACACACTCTCTGTCATTCCCTGTTGGATCTCCTTAAGGGTGTTGATGCTCTTCTATTCAAACTTAGGGATGTGGAATTCTACTAGGAAGGAATTTTTCAATGTGGTGTAATCTACCACTATCTGATGGGGTCATACTTCCTATACCAGCTATGTGTGTGCCCTTGCAACGTCGTTACAAATTGACTGGCCTTCCGCTCGAGGTTTGTGATCCCCTTTTGCACACCATAGAAGCTCACACTTGTGAACATGCTCTATAACATCTTCAATACCTTCTGTAATCTGGAAAATGTAAAGACATCTCAAAGAAGAATTGAGGAGGTGGCTGGGGCCCTTTTCCTCCTGATTTAGTTCCTTGACTTCCTTTGGTGTTTCCTCCTCTGCTGGATCCACTAGATCCACCAGGTCCTATGCCCCAGTCCCACCAAGTTCCACCTCTAGATCCTCCTGCAGCCAGTAATGGGCTTAAAAGGTCATGCCTAGGGTCCCCAACGTCCACTAAACTATGTACCAATCATTTTGTGAGATTGTGCCACTACCAGATGTGTGTCCCACGCCACTCCCGACATGTTACCCAAGCCTTGTGTATTTTATCCTTGTCCAAAAATTCCTCCGAATACTAGAATAGTATGTGCAACCATAGAAGTAGGAAATGAAAATTATATCTCTTGGGCGTAGATCTATCACTTCCACCGATACCAACTGGGTTAATGATACTTCTCCCTTGATCTAGAAAACCAAGCGCCAGGGTTTGGTCACTAGGTGGGTTAGATGCATGCCAACAACTCTTCTCTCCACATGATGAACTCTCATCAGAAGCTGAAGGGGTCTCTCTTACGTGCTTTCCAAGATGGGGTAGCATAGACTGCTCAGGTTCCATGTCCTCTGTGAACCTCAAATCCTTCCCATAACGTCTACCTCCATATATCCATCACACTTGCAACCTCACATTGTCTAGCAATCTCCCTTTCATGCGCTTCACTATACTTGAGTCGTCTCTCCTCCCTTTCTTTCTCAGTCACAATATCTACCATCTTCCTCCACCCTAGCTTCCTCACCCAATGCTCAGGAAGGTTTAGCCGACCATTAGAAATGCCTCTAAACTCAAGGTAATAATCAAGATCTTCATTTCCAGAGGAATAACATGTAGAAATGATCCTCTAGGCTCTCACAAAAACTTGAACTTAGCAACTTCTAGACAAGAATATGTAGAAATAGCATACTCAGTGTAGCTAGCCAATACTCCTTTCCACCAATGATCCACAGCACGAGTCCATGTCAGATTTGCATCTTGCAGCCTCTGGTACTCTTCTTGGGTCCATGCACATGATCTATAATACCATCTTGATCTAGATGCATATGCGAGAGCCATTCATACAGCTCTACTGGGAAGCAACAAAAAAAAAATTTCATACAACTCATGGTAGAGGTTCTCTTCTACCCATCTACGTGCATCAAACTTAGGTCCAGTGTTGAATCTCTGAGTAAATTTCATCCTCCGTGCTCTTAAACCATGTTTCAACACCTTCCAAAGTTAAATGCTCTGTCATCACTCATTGCACAGATCATGATGTATGTTATTTCCCACTACAACTTTGAAAAGAGGTCCCGAGAAATGGAACCAAGATGTAGTCATTTTTACACCCACCAAAGAACAAGGGAATCCCATGCGCATCTGACCTATCACCCAGTGGGCGTTGGGTGCTCACCGAGGCATGCGTGGCACCGAGTCTCTCCTTTATGTGAGTTTAGTGGGAAACATCATCTATGATAGAAATTAAAGAGAGAGTGAGTGGAAATGAGACATGCAATCATCATAGAGCTCAGAATGGCTTCTAGACCAATGCAGTCATTCTAGACAGAAAGATACTTAATAGATTATAGGACTAAACCAAAACAGAAAGGAAAATGCATAAGGATTCATACTCATTCCATAAACATACATGAAACAGAACTATAAATATATATGTATGGACCAGAATCATTAATGATCATATTCAAATAAGTTGGTAACCTCATTACATCCATTAGATCCATTACAGAACATCACAGTATGGTAGACCGAAGTCATACATCATAACTAGATTTACATCCCTTAGCTCTTAAAAAATAAAATTTACAATCCCAAGCCCCTTAATGCATCCTTCTCCTATATTTTATCTACCCAACCCAATACAACTCCTGTAGTGCATTTTGCAAAGCTCCGCTCTCTATTGATCTACTACCCTTTTCTTCTGTGGGTGCTTGTATTTATAGGCCTCTTGAACTGCCAACCCACCTTTCTGAGGCTTCAAATCTATCGCCAAGTGTCCCAATGTGGTCCTCCATGGGAGCATGCTCCTCCAGGCCTGAGCTCTCCACTCCTTGCCATGATGGTCTTCTAGAAGCTTCCAACGCAGGGTATATTCCTTCCTAGGCCAACTTGTCACCAGGATGACACCTTATCCATTCATCATGCGTAGGTAGGTCACACTTTTCTCGTGTCCTTCCCAATACACCAAATACGGCTAAGTCCCAAGACCTTGTTTTGTCGGTGCGTATCACGGGTCCTTCTAAAACCCTCCTAGAACCCCCTGCCTCACACGCCTTCTCCTTGTGCTCTCACCCTCAACTTAGGCCTTGCGCGCTCATGCACCTTTTTGTACTTAGTCAATATTTTAGGGGTGATTATTTGAAAATGGTGTATTCATTTATGTCAAAAGAATAAATGAACATGAAGGTTGATTGGTAGTGTCATTGATGTCATGTGTTGTGTTGTGTTGATGTCAAGTTGATTTGCTTAATAAGTTGACATGGTGTCTTGAGTAGGTATAGTGACATGAAAATGTGTTGGATTTATATATGGATGTTTTAGTGTGCGATGAAGCATGTCGAAGTTCTTGTACGTGTGCAATTATGATAAAGTCATAAGGTGGTCATGCAACCACGGTTAAGAATCCTAGTCATGTCCTAGTAAGGAGGAGGATGGTGTGTCATGATGGTCCACACATAAGTAATAGTTATTTATGCATGGTAATAGAATGAAGATCATGAGGATGAGGTGTAGAGACAATCACAAGTGCCTTAAAGTGTAGGTACAATGTTTGGTCATGTTTTATAAGTCTATAACTAGACCTTATCTTAATCCCTAGATGGCCAAATGAGGTGTAAAGATTCTATTTCAGCATGGAAATGTAAATTTTATCATGGGAAAATGTGTATCATGTTTTCTTAGAGGTGTAAGTGAATTCTTAGGTCCTATTTTGCAAGTTTGAGCTAAAAGTGGGTTTTCTCTACCGAGTTCTTGGAAAGTGAGAATCCCAGCTCAAGAAGGTATTTTTATTGCTCGTTGGTGCATGTGAGGTCTGCATGGGAGGATGTTATCTTCAGTTTAGTTGGGTAATGGAACTAAGATGATGTTCCAAGCATTATTTCATAGATTAAGGGGCGAATTTTTATGAACAATCGTCAAGAATGTAAGGTGGTACTAAACCCTCCTAAAACCCTAGCTAGGTAACAATGGAGAAGAACTTGCTTGTTATGGAACATAATTGATTGGGTGACCTTGGTTAGTGATTTGAGGTTGTATATGACTGCTTCATATTTCTCCAGGTGACATTT
This sequence comes from Taxus wallichiana var. yunnanensis, assembly GCA_018340775.1. Classification (NCBI taxonomy): domain Eukaryota; kingdom Viridiplantae; phylum Streptophyta; class Pinopsida; order Cupressales; family Taxaceae; genus Taxus; species Taxus wallichiana. The sequence continues at coordinate 174,550,989 of CM031237.1, read as the reverse complement.
AGGTGTCTTGAAAGTGTGTGAACCCCCATAGTAATTTGTAAGTTTATGAAGAGGTTGTCTTTTCTCTCAAGATTTTCATTGGAAAAATGAATAAATTAATGTTTAAGGAATTTAAAAATCTATAATACATTCTTGGAGTGGTTTCAGAAAAAAAAAATTATCCCTTTGTAGGTCTATGGAATTCTATTTTGCAAGTTTGGTTTTGGTGCAGATTTTGACAGTTTTGGTGGTCTTGATTACGGAGGTGTTCTTAGGAATTTACAGTCAAGTGATGGTGTCTAATTAAGTTGGTGATGACCCTGAGGTCGTGATATTTTTATCCATGTATCATACTTTCATGTTTGAGGTGATTTTATGAGTTTTTAGCTTCATGTTTGAGGACTAGTTTTGTAGGTCACAAACCTAGTGAGGAGAGTTGTTCTAATGGGTGGCTTCATAGCATGATATGATGATACATGATGATTCAAGCTTTTAGGAGGCATGGATTGGAATTAGATAACATTTCTAAGTGGTTTTATATGTTTGGTGAAGGTCATGTTGGCTAAATAATACTAAGTTTCGCGAGAGGGTAGTCACGGGTGCTTTAGGCCTACTTGTGTCCTAATGAAGGATTTGAAGTTTATAGATGGTATTTATGACATAAGTGGTCTATTCTAAAATGTTTTCATGGTTTTATTATGTTGTTATTATTATGTATTCCCTATGATTTCTGACCTATATGTATTAGAACCTTAAGTCATGTTTATAAACATGTGAAGAAGATCTATTTTGGTGTTGTTGAGTGAGTATGAGAAAGAGCGAGTAAGAGGGAAGTTTGTAGAGGTGAAGAAGGAATGTACGACCCTCAAGAGAAATCATAGATGCTAGTATGAATATATAACAGGTGGCAAGATATGGTGTTTAAGATTAGATGACCTAATCATCTTGGTGAATAATTCATTTAATGAAGAAGCCTAGAGGAAGATTTAAAGAGGATTGAAGGAAGGCGAGTTTGACAAGTGTCATTGTTAATCATTGTGGAAAAATTCTAAAGGAGAAAAAAAACATTAGGTGGATGATTTGGTGATGAGACATCTTGGGTTTGGTGCATCCATGTAGGATCTGGTGCCTCCATGTAGGGCTGGTGCTCTACTAAATCTAGGTGTTGGTGCTCCTTGTGGTGTTGGTGCCTCACTAAAATTAGGGTTTAGTGTTCCTTGTTTGGTTTGTGTTCAACTAAATTTGATTCATTGTTGTATAATCTTTGTTTCAATGGGTTTTCTTTCCTATAAGGTTTTCCCACTTAAATATGGTGTCCATGTGTTCTTGTGTTCCTTTTGCATGTGTTTAATGGTTGTGTTGTCTTGATGATTCATAATGGCTAAGTTAAATTGAATGGTTAATTTATAACAATATATAAGTAATGAACAATGTTTTAATTCATACTAATTCACCTCCCATCTCAGTGGTTGTGCTTCCAATGTATGACTATTGCACCTTTCAACAATTATCACACACTAGTTATTATCTTTGTGTGAGTAAAACTATTGACCCACATTAGTAGCCACACTTTTGGTTACCTTATCAACATGCATAATAAAATTCCTTGATTCAACACTATTAGATACACTCTTCTTCACCTTTGAATTAGTAAACTTTGTTCAATATCCTAAGTGTGGAAAATGCAACCACTAAAATCTATACAAAATCATTATTGCATCATGAATTTGGAAATGTGTGGGTGTGTCTTGAAAAATGAAAGTAAGTCCTAATGGTGCAAATTCTTACTATTTAAATTTCATATTGATTGATTTATCTTGTGATTTTTGACTTACTTGATGTTGGTTTATGTTTTTAAGATGTGTCACAAATATCAATGACCTTTGCAATTGATTATTTCACTTTTCGTGACTTTGGTCCAAGACCATAAAATCTGGTCATGACCGTAGTATCATCCCTTGCTGAAAGTTGGGTCTCTTCATTAATCTTTTCTCTTTCACAACTTATGTTTTTACCATCTTTGGGCACCACTATGATTCAAATCTCAAAGTTATAGAATCCTACATATAAAATTTCACGTTAAAAATTTATTATCTAGCTATCACGCTATCTAAGTACCAAGCACTTAGCTAGAAAAGAATGATTAAAATATTCACATTGCATAACACAACATAGGAGGGCATAAATATCTTTTAGAGATCTACATAGAAGGGGTTTTATGGGAGAAAATTTGCATAGCACACTATTAGTGTGGAAGCACAAGGGCATAACTAGGTCAATGGCTTTAGTTACATACACACTCGTATAATGCAATAGGATGACTACATTGAGTATGAAATCTAGTGAAGTGCTTGGTGACTCACAAATGGGATGATCAACAAATTCAATCTAATCGAAGAATTTGCATTTTATATTTTTTATTTAATACGTGTTTGAGGTTCTTGTAGAAATCTAGGCTTTTTCGCACACAAGGTGTGAAAAATAGGCTTAGAAGTGGACATGAAGACACAAAACTATGACACATGTTATCACCAAGCAAAAAATAAAATAAAAACAAAATTTAAGATAGTAGAATATGGTGAGTTTATGGAATCAAATCCGGTCTAGACCTATTATACGGTCCCTCCCCTACAAGGTGTAGGTAAGAAATAGTTGATTTGGGAACCTTCAAAATTATTCATACTTTTCATAGCTAGTAATGACACAACCATAGATTTATCCAAATCAACTATGTCACCTTTTTATACTTCTAATTACTTTATCAGTTTGACATGCTTGCAAATATATTAGTTTCCATTGTATAACTATAAATAATTATATTATTCTTTCCTCTATAACGTAGTGTTCAATCCTATTTAAATTATTTAGATTAATCTCTTATAATTATTTTAAGTATGATACAGGAGAAATTTTATTATCCTTGGCGGCAGATAAGGTTCAAAATTATGAAAACATACTTTTGGCTACTCATGTTTATTTTTCTTATTGGCTACTCTTTAAAATTTTTCATCACAGATTGGTATAAGAAATTCCTCGTTTTCATTGGTATAAACGGGATGGCCGAAGTGGATTACATGTTTTTTCTTGGTCTCTTTGTATTCAAACTAAAAATAGAGGAGGGTTGGTTATCATTGATCCTTGGACACCATGAAAATGTCTCATTATCAGGTGGATGGTTAGATCTATAAAAGAAAATGAACCATGGAAGATTATTCTTAGACATTGAATTTGGTTGCCTTCTTAAAAGAAAGTTGGCAAGAGGTAAATATACTTGATAAATTACTAAATGCTATATACTCTAAACTAAAAGGCTTTCCTCCTATCAATAACATTGGAAATCATGGTATGAGATATCCGAACTTATTTTCTAGAAGGATAACTCACTTAGATATGGCTTATGCTTTATGATTTCCACAATATGGTGGAATAGGTTAAAAGTAGCCTCTAGCTCTTGATAGGTTTTTCCATAGTTTCTAATTTTTCTAGAAAAAGTTAAAAGATTTGGGGCATTTGTTATTGTTGAGTGGTTTCCATGGCCTTAATAAATAATCCCTTCTAGCTAAGTGCTAAGTAAGTTGTCATCTTCACCACTTCAACAAATAATGTTAAACTAATTATCCAAATGTCTTCTAAAATTCCACTTAATTTTATTAAGGATTAGACATGCCACAATGGATCACGTTTTAAGCAACTTCCTATTAAATATTCTTATCTTCATATGTTACCTATCTTGCCTATATCTTGCCTATTTAACAATGATTAAACAATAAGAGGAAATGTAATTTTACAACTAATAGTCAATTGAGTGTCTATAATAACATCGGCATTCAAAACGAACACAATAAATAGGTAGTTACTTGGAGACTTGTTCATTACAAACTCCCTACTCGCTAATGGGATCATATTTATTCTAAATTCCAAGCTTGCTCGTCTATATTGCATAAATAAATATTTTTATTACATACTTTCTTGAAATGCAAATCAACAATATCTACATTTGGATTGATGTGCAACAAAATATACCTACATTGTTTTCCATCAAAATTTCTTATAAATATGTTCTTCTAGGGATGAAAATATCCAATAATGTCATCTTTAAAAGTTCAAGCGGGTAATCATTTTTTGCATTCGGAAAAGTAAATGTTATTCATGTTTTTATAGTAGTACTACTTCACATGTACTTTTAATTCACAAGTTTTAATCTAACATTATATTATAGTTTTGTTTTTCTATCAAACCATGAAAGATGAGTTGTTTGACAAAGAGGACTAGAAAAGCATTTGAGAGGTTACATATTTTGCTAATCTAAATAGTATAAATCATTTCCCTACAATTAATGTAGTTAGAAATGGCTTATTTACCTATAATGCCATTTGAATTGCTTGATAATATTAAGTAGTTTAATTAATTGAAAAATTGTGAATAAATTATGATCAATAACATGAACTTTTTACCACGCACACTATTAAGACTAGATTGTAAAAGCATTTCTTTTCACTACGATTAATGTAGCTAGTAGTTGATGATGGCCTATTCCGATTAGATTGAAATGCCTCTCATGTTATATTAAATCTCAATTTTTAGCACTCCAACCAAATGAGAAGTGTTGAGATATTTTTCGTGATTGATCTCTTAATTATTATTAATGTGAGATTAACTCAATTACATTTATCATTCTTTTCCTTTACAATCCAATTCTATTTTTCCATTAGTCTAGTTTAAACAATTTGATTCTCCAATCTCTCTTGATTTATGCTCTCACAAATTCATAACCTTTGTTTTTCTAATTCTGAACAAATAACCCTTTTAATTTCCCAAAAATTTCATACTCTCAATATTCGGAGTTGTTTTCTCCTCTTTCTTCTACACTTATTGCAGGTGCTCATGCCAGCCCTTGTTTGACATTCTTGTTTACCAATACATAAAAATTTAATCTTATATAAAAGGAAAATAAATAAAAATTTAATCTTATATAAAAGGAAAAAGTTTTAAAAACATTAACTTTTGTTTTAATAATCATATATTGTTTCAATGAGTTTGGATATATTTGCCATAGAAATGTATGTATTAAAAATGTTAAACTAAAAGTTGTTTAAAGTCTTGTCAAACAAGCAGCAAGTTGACCAATAAATCTACAACATGTTATATCGGAATCTTTTAAGTGTGCTTCACTTTAAATTATATTAATAATTGTTATATAGCAATCGAAAAAACATAAAGTTATAATTTATTCGGGGAGGTGAATTTAAAATATATAAATACAAAATCATAATCACTAGGAAAAAAAAATGATTTATAGAACCACACAATTGTCTTCTACTGCACCCATAGTTAACATGGAACTTCTCTATCAGATAGAGGCAAGTGTTCTGAGTAATTAATACTTTTAGAGGGAATTGGTCATGTAGTCGAGCTCTTGTATATATATATATCCACTAAAATTCGAGGAGATTTAAGTCAATGGTATAGAGGAGATTTTACTCCAAATCTACTTCCACTAAAATTCGAGCATACGGAAAATTGTCATGGAGCAATCTAAACATCGATCAATAGTAGGTAGATAATTGTCATCCCAAAACATGAAAGGGAGATTAGGAAAGTTTCACGCAAATATGTAGTGCATTGAGTATGTCTTCAACTAGATTATACAATCCTCTTGCCAGAATCAAATATCAATCATTTCTACAAATAAACTGTCCTTTTTAGCTCAAAAAAATAGGCATAGAATCCTCTTCCATGAAACAAAATTCCCATTCTACCCTATAACAAGAGTTTCCAACATAAATTAATCTAAACACACAGTTTCAAATCAAAACCGTTGGAGAAAATCCAAGAGCCTTTTTCCGTGAAGAATTATGGCCAACAATTACTTTCTGGTGACATATTTGAAATATTTTACAAAATGGGATTGAAAACTTTAGCCATGCAGTAGCCACTGATACTAGAACTTCAAAATTATAAAGATCTGTTATAAACTATAATAGTTGTGTTTTGGCGAGCTACAGACTAATTTGGCATGGCTTCTATATCAACATACTTCTTATAGGGTATGAAGTTAAAAACTTATAAGCATGGACTTAATACCATAACAATCTCAGAGATTCCTTCATCACCAAGGGACCTATAGTCAGTGAGATTTCCGAATGTTATTATCTAATCTTGAGACTCACACCCGTGTCGTCGAACAGAAACCACATATTTTGCAGGAGCGGATAACAAAATACCGTCACGGTAGAAAACACTGATTTTGGTCAACAAACATAAGCAAAACTTACTAATCAACAATCGCCTTTCAAGTCGTGTAATAGTTTCACCAAATCATCTACATATTGGTTTTGAGATCCTTGTCTTCCTTCATTATCCAATATTTTAGCCTGGAACAAATCACCCATTTCTGCAGCCTTGGATTTCACATATTTTCCCTGTTCCTCAACCATTATCATTCTCACAGCTTTGGAAACATCATCTCTACTAACAAAACCATGACTACCTCTCGGAACTTCAACACCCACCTGCAATTCCTCCACAACCAATCGAGCATTCAATCCCTGGTCCAAGTGCATGGGCAAAGCAATCAGAGGCAATCCTGCAGCCATTCCCTCCATCAAAGAGCTCCACCCACAATGGGTTACAAAGGCCCCAGTTGAAGGATGGCACAAAATCTCCTGCTGTGGCGCCCAATCGCTCAACACCAATCCTCTGTTTCCTATTCGAGATTCAAGGCCCTCTGGCAATGTTTGCCTGCTCCCATACAAAATTCAAACAATATGAGAGTTAATGTTGTTAGTCTCATTCTAAAAATAGAGATTATTACAGAAGCAGAAACCTAAAGACATCTCTCTTTTCCAGAATGTTCCCTTTCATTATATATTTCTAACATTTGGCATGGCTTTCTGTTTATAATCTTCCAGATTTTGATTCTAAAATTGAACATGGCAGAACTTTGGACATCTATTTACTGTACTCAAAACTTACAAACTTACACAGAGCGGAACTTGACATCTATTTACCTTTTATTTTGATCATAGTAAATTGCAGGAAAACGAAGAATCCACAGAAATGGCTGTTGGCTGTCCTCCAAACCCAGAGCTATCTCCTCTATCTGTTCTTTTGGAAGAAAATATTCAGTTCCAAATGATACATAAACAACAGAAGAAAGCTCTTGTTTCTCCAACCATTTTATACAATCACTATCCGTTCCATCACTCATCTGCAGAATATCTGGTTTGAGGGGATAAGAGCGAGGTAGAAGAGGACCCGCAGGAACCACTGGTCTTCCTATAACCTTGTGAAAATAGTCCAGAAATTTACCCTCTAACTCATAGCAGGATTTTATAAGAATTACAGAGGAATCATTTAAACTGTCAATGAACATATCTATCTCTCTCTCGTCTCTATAAGCATAAGAGTTGTTTCTGATGTAGAAGCCAATCATAGACCCTGTTTCAAATGGTCGATATCAGATTTTGCTCGAGGGATAATCAGGAGGTGGTCTGGTTAGATCTACGGCTTTTTCAAACCTTCTGGATGGACAAAAGCAATAGCTCAGACAAACCGCTGCAAAGGTTGAGAATGCTATTGCAGGGATTTTTAACTTAAGAGCCACTTTAGACGTCCAGTGTAATACTACATCAAAAACTACAAAATAGGGAGAAATATTTTTGAGTAAATTTTGTAAGGGCTTCTCCAATCCCCTGGCCGCCATGCTGAACAGAGGCATTAGATGGGTTGGAAGATGAACTGTGCTTTCGATTCCAGCAGGCAATCCTTCCACGGAAGGCATCGGCAACTCCATCAGATCTACCTTAATATACTCTTCGAAGCAGGGCTTGATCTTGGCAATATTTAGAGGAGTGGAGACGAATGTGATTTTGATATTGCCTTTTTCTGCAAGTCTCTTGGAAAGCTCGATGAATGGAGAAATATGGCCGTGAGCAAGCCATGGAAACATCACAACGTGAAGCTGCTTGCCATCAAATCTGTTACAGTTGAGTAGCTCCATGGAACCGAATCAGAAGAGACTTCGAAATAGAAAGAACCAAATCTGCCCAAAGTATGGATTGAAGAGGAGTCTTATTTCATGTTTATAATCCGGCAAAGCAAGAGTCGACGGTGTTTAGTATGTTGAGTCAAAAATTGTATTTTTTATTAACTGATCTATAAATTATTTCCCTTTACAATCTGAATGTGTTTTCTGAAGTTGCTAACTTTGACTATTACTATTCCATAATGATTTTTTATTGAACAGACTAGTCGTGAATTTTGACTGTTCTTTTGTCTTTTTGAAAATTATTTGGTTCTATTCATAGTAATGTTTTATGTATATCCAAAATGCTTAGCTGTCTTTGTTTCATATATATATAGGCTAATTAATTTATTATTTCTAGGAAGATAATTTGTGGTTTAATTTTTTTATATATTGAAGTTACATCATAATTGTAATTAAGAGAATCACTTCTATTACTGTTTCATGTAGTGAGTGATTATGTTTTTTCCGTAAAGATACGTTCCATGTGACGATTAAGACTTCAATCAATAATCTTGTCACAAAGAGTAAATTTGTGCTCAAACATGAAATTATGAGTTTGAAATTAAGATATCTAAAATAATATGCAATTATTTGAGCAGTTTTTAAGGCAACATTTGTAATTACAATCAAACTCAAAACAAGCATAGTTGAAATAATATGTTATTGGTTGCATGGGATTTTGGGTGATATTTGCAACCAAGTAGAAATGCCATTTTTTTATTCTATGTTTTTGATGCCTCCATAGAAACAATCCATCCGAATACCATCTTTAACAACCTTATTTCTTGTCATTCGAATCCATTCTCGCTTAAATTCTAGCTCTAGTTTTTTCTATAATGTTTGAGAGGGATCTCAATTGATGATTGACTAGTACCACTAAAAATGAAATCTAGACAACTTCGTTATTGTCCTAATTTGAAAAGAGTGTTCTCGGCTATTTTCCCTCACATAATCAAATCTAATGGTTCCCAAATCACCCACAAATACACTCAAGTTGTACATCTTAGTCGAGGGACCATATGGACGGTTCCGATCCTTTCACATGGTTTTACCCAAGGAAGATACACACTTTCTCACTATGATAAGATTTTCACCTTTCGCACTATTTCTTGCATGATTTCATATTTATTTGGTTTAGTTCAAATCATAACATGGGGCATGAAGTGCTTAACTCCTTCACCACGAAACTTGGTTACAGTTGCATTTTTAAAGGATCTTGGAGGCATGGGCCTCCTTTCTCCATATACATTTTAGTACATTAAATTTCTATTCAATTGTTTGGTGGGTCAATCGTTGTCTTATCTAATGTGTGTCTTTATTTGCAAAATTGGGCATACATAATTCTGTAAAGGTGTCGTACATGGGCTTACAAAAAGTATCAAATAAATTAAGTTCTTCGTAAGTAGTTTGTCCTTACCTATCTTACATTTAAAAGGGAAGATACCAAAGTTGTTGAATGACTTTTATACAGTCTTCTTCCAAAGCATGTGGCTTCGGTACCTCATTCTTCTTCTCTCTTTCTTCGTCACTATGTATTGGTCAAATACACCTAGCACTCCAATTTCCTTTTGGCACAATTGGAGATTGATCACCCTCAATCCTTCAACAAGTTCAACAATCCAAATCTTCAAGCAAAAGCAAAATACAAATTTTTTTGCTTCCATTAAATAAATAGGTGTATTCCTTCCTCATTTTTCCATCTCTTTACTTTCACTTTATGAAAAATTAAGTTTTATATATTACACTTTATACTTGAGTTAAAGTTTAGTTTTCTATCATGGACATTGACTATAGTTTGTGTTGCATATTTCATCACATTGCATGCCAACACTAAGCACAATAAGAAAACTACAAACAAACTCAAGCAAAAGGCAAAGTGTGTCTACATAAATATCTTTTCCTTTAAGCATGTAATATTCATTTCATACTTAAAGGGAAGCAAATGTAGACACTCAAATTTAGAAATTTAATCTTTGACACCGCTAGTTTTGACAATGAACTATTGTTAAGATAAGTCTCTCGGACATGACCCACCCCTTTGCCACAACAAGGGCTATTCTCCCCACAAAATGCACCATGGCGACCATCATGTCGATTCACCGCCACATGGCGCACAATTCAACAGATTAGTTTTTTTAGTTTGGTTGAAAAACATTGTGTAAAACACATTGTGTTTTTCAACACTATTTATAGACCCCTGTCATGATTTAAACCCGCGACCTGCTTGGTATTAACACATGATCCTACCAACCCACCGATCCATAGGATCTAAAGAAACTCCACTTCATCGAGAGAAACCAGTAACCAAAAGAAAAATCAATCGGAAAAAGAAGCATATTGTTAAGTTACGGTTTCGTCACTCTGTGTAGAGTAGCGGTTGTGTAACCACCCCGACGGTTACATAATCACCCCTTTGCACAAAATGAAGGATATGTAACCATCGGTCTACATACAATGGTGGCCCCATCACGAATGAAACAAAAAATAAATAAAGCCACGAACGGTCACAGATTTCAAACGTTTGGTTGTGTCTCTTCCCATTCTCCAGTGCATGGGAGGACATGGGGAGAAAGCTATTTAAGCAAGAGAATGAGTGGAATCGAGCATCAAATTTGGAATGAAGAAAAGTGAGAAAGAAACCATTGAAGATGGAATTGTTTTGTAGAAGCAAGGTGTGAAAATAGAGCAAGAAAGTATAAAAGGGAGGTGTTGACATTGTTTATCTTCCTTCAACTTATTGTAATATGTATTTTCTTCTAATTTGGCCAATATATAAGTGGGAAGAAAGAGCAATTTCCCTTCTCGACTGGTTTTCCCTCAAATTGGGGGTTTCTAGGATAAAAATATTGTTTGTGCATGCTAAATTGTCATCTTTCCTTTCTGCAAAATAGTTCTAAGTTCAGATTTCATTCACTAGCATCAAAACTGCCTTTTTCAAAGAATTGGAAGTAGAACAAGTAATTTTAGTGGTCTCGTAAATTTCTAAAGCTAGAGGTTTACAGATCACCCACATAAAGCATCTACCACATGCAACTATTTTATTTCAATCGATTTATTCAAGAAACCTATGATTTGACTACCGACGCGTTGTAGTGCCCACTTCCCTCGACATCTTTTGATCACGATCATGATACTACTAATTATATTATGGACATGATTATCGATTTTATTATAGTATGATGTTAGATGTTAGATCATAGATTATTGTTGACTTGATTCAGTTATGATGCATGATGATTATTAGAGACATTTTGGATATTGATGTTGATATACTGTTTAACATGGTTATATTATGGATGTTGTTCGGACATGTGATATTTGGATATTGTGAGTAGACCTAGAGATAGAAATTAATTGATGACAATATAGTTGTTAAGTAAAATTACAAATGATCTTGTTGGTTGCTTAGATGTTGTTGTGATTCATATATCTAGATGATCTTGGAATTTATTTATATTGTTTTGGATGTTCTGATATGGCCACGAGGCCGAAGGAGGTATTTGTGTTTTGAGGTTAAAATAACACAAAAACATCGAGGATTAGAGACCAACCACATTGGAATTCTAGATGAATTCAACAAGGTCACCATGGCAACTAGTATTTGTTTGTGCGTGTTTGTGTGTGTTAGGGATTCCCATGGGGGGATCACCTTTAAATGTGACCAAGGGGTTATGTGTTTTTATTTATTTGACCCTTTTGTTTAATGTTGCATGTGTTTATTTTGTGATGCATTTGCCCCTTTCTTTATTTATTAAATGTTGTATTAATATTGTGGGTAAGCATGTTGTTAATATTAATTAAATAAAATATGTCATAAGAAAGTAATTAATAGAGTTGTTGGCCTTGAATTAAAGTGTTGTAAGAGATGTGTAAGTGATGTGTAAGTTAACTTTTGAGTGTGAAACACTCCACCTTCTTGGAAATTGAAATTTTCCTTGGAGGCTGATTTTGGAGGCTTGTGGGACAAGTTAAACTTGTCCCATACCTCTTAAATTTAATTACCAACCATACCTACGGTTGGAGAGTTGAGATTAGACTTTTATAATACTTTTTAGAAGGCAAATTGTAAGTTTTATTTACACTTTTCTTACATGATTTAATTTCAGTCCTTTGGGTGTGGGTTGGATTTGAGTGTGTAAGTAAATTGTCATTTTATTCACCCACCTATTTATTATGCATTGGAGAATGAAGTTGACTTTTGGGGTTGGGGTTGAGGATGTGTGATGTGGCATCCTACATGGATCCACCTCATCCTCTTCCCTTCCCTCTTCTATAAAATTCAAATTCCTTGCCTTGTTTTGGGTTGCTTCACTTTGGAGACTTCATTCTTGGGTGAATTCTTTTGCTATTTTGGAGCTCTTGCTTTGAAGAAGTTTTAGAAGATTGTTGCATGCTTGTGCTTGGCTGATTTGGATTGCTTGCATTGGGATAAAACTTGTTATTTTGGAACTTGGAATAACTCCATCATGGAGAGGTAGGAGCTTGGCTCTTGAAATGCTTCTTTTTTGTTTATGAAAATTTTAATGTGTGAATGTTTGGCATGTTTGTGGGCTATTGGGTAGATGGCCTAGGAATGGTGTAGGAGAAGACTATGGGGTTTATTTTGTGGAAGGCACAAGTGCTTTTTATGGAGGTATAAGAGAGGAGTGAGTTGGGATTTGGGTTCCACCTTACAAAGAAATAGCTTGCATTTCTTTACTCATTATGGGGTTCCATAAGTGGTTAGGGAGACATAAGGAAATGTGAGGAATAAGGGGTACTTGGGGAGGCATAAGGAATGTCAGGGTTTTGATATAATATATTTTGGCGGTTTGTAATTCAGGTGGTGATACCCATTTCCCCTTTTGGGAGGCATAAGAAGCATCCCCATAGTTTCTTGCTCATTTGGCTTGCTTGATAAAGCCTTAGTATTGTTTGTCATGTTTTAATGTAGTTGTAAACTACATTCTATTTTGGACTATGTTTTTATTGTGAAAATGTTGCTTGTGTGTTTGTGGAAGCCTATTGTTGCCATGAGTTGGATCACATATTTTATTGCATTGTGGTTGGGGCTCGGGGGCCAATGAAGAAGGATGGATTCTCCTCTTCATTGGATGTCTTGGTTGGGTGGAGAGCGTTGCCTTTCCCTACTCCTATTGTGACCAAATTGGAGGAATGAGAAATCTGCATGTTGCTGTTATTTTGGAGCTGAGAAAAAGATAGTTTGACAGTCCCTTGTGAAATGAAATCTTATTGTAGCCCTTTCCCACTTTGAAGTGGATGATATGTATATTAATTGTAATGGAAAGATACCTTGTATTGACAATGAAAGTTGAAATTCAAAATGTAAAAGAGTTATACTCTATTTTTCATTTTTGGAAGGAATGTGAAAGAATGATACGTATTTTGTATGTTGTATTTTGAAATCAAATGGAAAGGAAGTTGTAAGAGTTTCATTTGAATTAATGGAAGTGTTTTCCTTGTTCATATGATATTATTTCCATTGGAAATTTGTGTTTAACATGCACTATGAAATCCCTATTTGGAAAGTGGAAAAGTGAAACACGTGAGGAGAAAATGTATTATTTTTGCCTTGTTTATAATATATGATTTTGGAAAGAATAGAAACTACATTCTTGTTTTAATGTTTGATTGAAAAAAAGAAAACTATTTATGACCAACATGGAATGAATTCAATGTTTTATTTCATGGAAAAAGAGATAGTTAATCTTTGTTCTGTAAATGTATACACTTCTTTCAATTCACTGTATACTTTGTAAAATTCCTTTATCAAATGTTCAAATAACCCTGAACTTGAAATAGATAAAGGGCTAATGAAATAATCAATTGAACTTAATGAGGACAAAATGATCCTAAACCAAACTAAAAACACTTAAGGAAATGTCTTGAAAATCCTCCAATCAAGCCAAGGCAAATATGCAGGCTTTTTGTTGTAAACTAAAACTTGTAATTTTGAAATGCAAATCAAACCAACAATTTTACACTTGCTATATATCCTAAACTTTCCTAATGGAAACCTCCATGTCTATTTGACATGTTGAAGGAGAAATAATGACAAATTTGAACAAAATTTTATAAGTTAAAATTTAGAGTTTGCACGTATAAAAATCTGCAGAAAGGTTTTCATGAAATTGAATCCTTTAATTTTTTATCAAAACTATAATTTAATGAATCCTATGTAAGGAGGATGTCGAGATATTTCGAAAAGTCCTTGTTTTCCCAAAACCGATCTCTCTATCAAAAGTTATGGCCTTTCAAGTTTTTTTTCTTTGGAAAAATTGGCCCGCAGTCCAAATTTTTCCTTTATCACTTCAAAAATATTTTGGGGAAATTTTCCTAATTTTCCCCACCGACCCGCAGCCAATTAGAGGCTACCACATGGCACCATGAGGCGTTGGTGGAGGGGCGGATCCCTCTTTAACTTAGCGCTTAAAAAAATTTTGGAAAATTTTCTAAATTTTCGCTACCGCCTCTGACAGCCAATCAAAAGAGGCCACGTGGCGTTGTGAGGCATCGACAGAGGAGCAGGTTCCTTCTTGCCTTTTTGCTTTTAGAAAATTTTGGGAAAATTTTCTAAATTTTCCCGCCATCCCGTAACCAATCAGGAGCTTTCACGTGGCATTGCGAGACGTCGGCAAAGGCATGGGTGCATTTTACCCTTTTTGCCCTTCAGGGTGTTAAAACTCTTTTATCCCCGCCACCCCGCTTTCCCCACGTTGGCTTAGGAGGTGCCACGTGTCTCTTGCGGACTCACGGGAGTGTGGGTGTAAAGGTATATTTTTTCCCCGCATGCAAAATTTCCAAAACATCTCTTGTGGCCCCTCCAAACCGACTCCTCCTCATGGGGAAATATTTCTCTCCATGTCACCAAATTCGCCCTCATGGGAAAATTTTCTCCCAGGCCCACAGGCCCGCTATTGGGGAAAATTTTCATTCCTAGGCCCGCCGGTCCATAACTTGAGAAATATGAGGAGTTAGGAGGACTTCTTATATCAATGGAAAGGTGAGGAAATTTCCTATCCAATGGGAATGATTTAGGGAAATTTTGAATGCGTTAATTTTGAGAAAAATCAAGTTGAATCTTTAAATCCTATTAGAGAGTGGGTATGGTGAGGAATTACCCTCTGACCCTAATTGAACTTTCTAACCCTAAATTTTGGACCTTATGACCTCTAATAATTGTTAATTAAGAAAGGAATATTCTAGTGGATTAGAATTGATTTGGAACTTGTTAGTGGCAACTGTTGTTTTTAACCTAGTTGTAGACTCTTTTAAACAAAAAAAATTATTCCATAATTTTCCTAACTAATCCTAGGTTGTTCTTGGGTCTCAAGTGGGTTGTTTTAGGGCATTACACTTGGTATCAGAGTAGTGGTTCAAAAGCTTGGGCCATTGGGCACACTAGAAAACTTGAGACATGAACCTTAAACCTAGCACACTTTTAAATCTAGAAGACAACTTAGTTTAGAAATTACATATTTTAGTAAACATGGAAACTAAGTAAAACCTAGAATAAGGAACTAACTCTCGTCTTGCTCTATGCAGGAGGCACAGACAAGATGAGGAGCCTTTTCACATAGACCTAGGCATACCACCTCCAGAGCATGTTGTAGCAGCTATCTTACCACCACAGATCTTGCAGACTCTTCAGGATGTTAATGTCGCTCTATACGGAGGATCAGTAGCGGGGCATGCAGCCAGACACGATAGAGTCACTTCCATTGAGGTTCATGTATCTCCTCGACCCAGTGAGGAGCATGGAGGAGAGAAATTCCATACAAATTCATCCAGAGTAGAGTCACCACAGAGGGGACAGGGTGACCGAGTTTTAGGACATAAAGAGAGGTCTCGGAGCCCTAGGCTTAGGGATGAGCATACAGAGAGGCCTAGAGGCCGTTAGACCATAGTTGTAGATCACATCAGGGAGATCCTGAAGCTTTGGCCATCACATTATTCTAGTGACATAGGTGGATTTTAGGTAGAGGCCTGGTTAGTGAGCTTGAGTGGGTGCTTCAAGCTCTGTCCTTGTTCTAGCAACATGAAAGCTCGTGTTGCGATCCATCTACTGAGGGATGGAGCTAGTGTGCAGTGGCAGATGAGGAGGAGTAAAGCTCCATGTTAATTCTAAGATAGTTACGGATCTCTTTGAGGAGTGATTCAGAGCAGATATTTGTCATGGAGGTTCATATAACAGTGGATAGATGAGTTCCATGACCTCGACAGCATCTCTTATAGTGGTTGAGTATGAGAGTAGATTTCTGGATCTACTCTAGTATGTTGATTACATGCAGGATGAGAAGGTGCGGATCCACAGGTTCATCCAAGGCCTAAATCTAGACATTGGAGGTGCAGTGCAGATCCATTGTCCACAAACATTAGCTGAGGCCATCGAGAAGGCCTATATAGTAGAGGAGACTCGGGGAAAGACCCAATAAGCTAGATATTAGTCACATTAGAGGCCATCGAGAAGGCCTATATAGTAGAGGAGACTGGGGGAAAGACCCAATAAGCTAGTCCCGCCCACTTATCGAGTCCGGAGCCGCATGCATGGACAGAGATGAGATAGCAGATCGAGGGGGTCAAAGCACCCCTTCCTTTTGGTGGACGAGGGTTCAAAGCATAGTCATCTTTAGACCACAAAGCCAAGAGGAGCGGTAGTCCCACCCACCTTATAGACCTCCATAGAGGTTTGATGCACAGGAGAGGTTATTTTGAGTATGGGGCCTTATTATCCCTAGGGGTCCCATCGAGGCCATAGGGTGCATGAGAGCTTGAGCTCAACGAGGAGCTTGACTCAGAGACCCAAAAGATGTTTTGGGGCCCCTTTGGATCATCGGGATCCACACCCACGAGACCTCCCCAGTAGAAAATTTGGAGCTGCTACATGGGGAGAGGATCAGGTGGTTATTTTGGGTGTGGTGTTATTGGACATTTTTGGAGAGACTGCCCACATAACCCTAATAACAAGGGTAAGACAAAGATCTCAGAGCCTATTGTTGGTGATATGGGGCGTCCTGGAGTCATAGGATGTACGCAGTAGTCAAGAACCTCCAGACAGAGCATTAGAGTATAGTTATTGAGACTACAGGTAACATTGGAGGCATTCCTACCTCCATTTTGTTTGATTCTAGTTCTTCTGATTCTTTTATTGCACCATCTTTAGTAGATAAATGTAGGATGTCAAAGTGGCGGTTATGGGCAGGGTCATTGTTAGGATGTTGAGATGGTCATCATTCTTCTTTAGAGCCAAGATCTATGTAGACTCCTTAGTTAAGGAGTGTGTCATTTCACTGGATTTAGGAACCTTTCACCACTACCTCGGATCTTCGTATCCTTTTTTTGGGCTCTTATGGAGTCATCTTGGGCATGGAGTGGTTGTCTTCTCACGGGGCCAGGAGATGGATTATTACCACAAGATTATATCTTGTGCCAGATGATTCTAGACATTGGAGGTGCAAAGTGCATGGTGATCCATTGTCCATGGACATTAGCTGAGGCCATCGAGAAGGCCTATATAGTAGAGGAGACTGTGGAAAGACCCAGCAAGCTAGATGATTCGACTACCCCGGACCGATACACAGTTTATGCATCCATTTGTGAGCAAGAGATTTTGATGGGGGTTAGCACCCCTTCCTTGTGGTGGAAAGGTTTCACCCCACAGTATCATCTTTTAGACCACAACAGAAGAGTAGTCCCGCCCACCTTATAGACCTCCATGAGGTTTGATACAGAGAGAGGTCGAGTATGGGGCCTCCCCTTAGGGGTCCCATCATGCCATAGGGTGCGTAGAGAGCTCGCTCGATAGTTTAGAGCTCAAGAAGCGAGACCTCGCAGATCAGTAATCAAGATCATCGGGATCCACACCACGAGTAACCCAGTACCACCATGAGTTGGAGTATATGCATGTAGGAGAGGATCGGTGGTGGTTGTTTTGGGTGTGGTGTTATTGGACATTTTGGAGAGCCTTCGCCCACGTAACCCTAATAACAAGGGTAACACAGATCTCAGAGCCTATTGTTGGTGATATGGGGCGCAGTCATAGGATGTATGCATAGTCGAGAACTGCCAGACAGAGCATCGAGTATAGTTATTGAGACTACAGGTAACATTGGAGGCATTCCTACCTCCATTTTGTTTGATTCTAGTTCTTCTGATTCTTTTATTGCACCATCTTTAGTAGAGAAATGTAGGCTGGTGGCAATTAGGTAGGGTCATAGTTGGGATGTTGAGATGGCTTCTAGAGCCAAGATCTCTATAGACTCCTTAGTTAAGGAGTGTGTGGTGGATTTGGGACCTTTCACCACTACCTCGGATCTTTGTATCCTTTTGTTGGGCTCTTATGGAGTCATCTTGGGCATGGACTGGTTGTCTTCTCATAGGGCCAGGATGGATTGTTACCACAAGATTATATCTTGTGCAGATGATTTGGGAGTTGAGTCGGTGATTTCATGGATCAGGAGACTTGTTTCTATTTACACCATTTCTGCTATGCAACCTAAGCGTGTGTGTGTGACGACGTTGTCGGATGTTTCTTTGTTAGTTAATAATGATAGATCAAAGGATGGGTCTAGTGGACCATCGCTAGATGATCATCACATTTTGAGAGAGTTTGCAGATATATTTCTAGGGGAGCTACCGGGGTTACCACCCCCTCGTGAGATTGATTTTCATATAGATCTTGGTTAGGAGTAGAGCCTATCTCATGAGCACCTTACCGGATGACTACCCCTGAGCTCTACGAGCTCAAGTTGCAGCTTGAGGGCCTTCTAGAGAAGGGCCTAATTCATCCTAGTGTGTCCCCTTGGGGTGCACCAATGATCTTTGTAAAGAAGAAGGACGGATCCTTGCGGTTGTGTATTGATTACCACCCGGCTGAAAAAGGTAACGATTAAGAATCATTATCCCATATCGCGCATTGATGATTTATTTGATCAGATGAAGGGAGCCACAATTTTCTCTAAGATAGACTTTAAGTCAAGCTACCATCAGCTGAGGATTTTGCGGAGGCGGACATCTATAAGACCGCCTTCCGTATGCCATATGGCCACTATGAGTTCACAGTGGTACCTTTTGGTTTGACTAATGCCCCGCAGTATTTATGAGTTTGATGAATGGGGTATTAGATTTCTTAGATCACTTCGTGCTCATCTTCCTTGATGACATTTTGATTTACTCATGTATGCATGAGGAGCATGAGAGGCATCTTCACGAGGTTCTTCAATGTCTTCAGAGCAAGCACTTTATGGGAACTTGGATAAGTGTGCATTCTTTCGAGCATAAAGGTGCGATATTTGGGGCATATCATTTCTGGGGAAGGTATCGCCGTTGATCCTTCCAAGATTAGAGCTATCATGGATTGGCCAACACCCAATACTATGACTGAGGTGCGTAGCTTCATGGGTTTAATGGGTACTACAGGATATTTGTTTAGGACTTCTCTCGCATTGCACACCCCATCACTTCCCTTCAATGGAAACGGAAGAAGTTTGTTTGGTCGGACAGGTGTGAGCATGCCTTTAGGACATTGAAGGAATGTCTCACTACAACACCTATTCTTGCAAAGTGTCGGATCCACAAGGTGAGTTTTTCATTTGTACGGATGCTTCTTTAGTAGGACTTGGAGGTGTGTTGATGTAGGAGGGCAGAGTAGTGGCTTTTGAGTCTTGCAAACTCAAATATTATGAGCTTAATTATCGAATCATGATCTTGAGCTTGTGGCAGTTGTGCACACTTTGGTTCGATGAAGGCACTTTCTTCTTGGTCAGAGATTCACACTCAGGACTGATCATTTGAGTCTTCACCACCTCTTCACGCATCCAATCTCAACACTTGTCAGTGGCGTTGGATGGAGTTTCTTTGTGAGTATGATATGGAGATAGAACATGTGAAAGGAAAGGAGAATGTGGTGGTAGACGCTATCAGTAGATGAAGACATGTGGCTATGGAGTCCTCAGTGGGCATAGATTTATGGAGCAGGATTCTTCAGTAGCTTTCTCTTGACAACTTTTACATTATAGTTCAAGCAGAGATCAAGTCTCAGAGACCCCTTGAGGGGAATTTTGATGGTTTCTCACTAGAGGTAGATGGCCTTCTTAGGCACAAAGGTTGGATTTATGTTCCTAGAGATGGAGGATTGAGGCAGGACATATTGACAAAGGCACATCGTGTACCCTATTCAGCCCATCCTGGGGGTAAAGAAGATGCATGCTACTTTGAGACAGGTTGTATCTTTGGAGAGGACTTCGGATACGTGGCTCAGTTTGTCTCATGTTGTGAGTGCCAGAAAGTGAAGTCCGAGAATCGGCATCCAGTGGCCTTCTCTTTCCTCATGCTATACTAGAATGGAAGTGTGACACCATTTCCATAGATTTCATTATTGGGATACGATGTCGAGATATCACCACGACGCCATCATGGTCACAGTTGATAAATTGAAAAAAGTGGCTCACGTTTCTCCAATAAAGAACACTTATATGGCTAGTGCAGTGGCACGGGTATATTTTGATGAGATTGTCGGGTTTACGATATTCATGCGGAAGATCATTAGTGACCGTGATCCTTTGTACACTTCCCATTTCTGGACTACCATGCAACATGCCCTTGGGATGAGAATCAACTTTAGCACAACATATCACCCGAGACAGATGGACAGACTAAGCGGGTGAATCAGATTTTAGAGGATATTCTTAGGATGTATGTGATGGATCAGTAGTCTAGATGGGAGGAGTACCTGTACTTGGTGGAGTTTTCCTACAATAATAGTTTTCAGAGTTCTATAGGCATGGCTCCTTTTCAGGCTTTGTATGGCTAGAGAGTGTAGGACACCTCTTAGTTGGGACAAGTTAGAGGACAGGGTTTCTCTTGGACCAGCTTTTTTGTAGGACATGGAGTAGTAGGTGGTTTTGATTAGACAAAGATTACAGGAGGCACAAGACATGCAAAATAAGTATGTAGATCAGCATAGGACAACCGTAGTTTTGATGTGGGCATGAAGGTGTTCCTTCGTGTCAAGCCACATAAGAGCCCCATCCATTATGGAAAAGGTTCTAAGTTAGCTCCTAGATTCATTGGTCCTTTTGAGATCTTGGAGCGTATTGGCCCTTGGCCTACCGTCTAGCGTTGTCACCTAACTTGTCTCATGTACATGATGTGTTTCATGTTTTAGTTCTTAGAGAGATATGTTACAAATCCTTCTCATGTGTTAGATTGGACCTCATTGCAGGTGCAAGATCAGTGGCAAGTGATGGTGGAGGCCGTTTGTATCATAGATCACAGGACCCTGGGCCTTCGAGGCAGAGAGGTTGATCAGGTCTGGGTGCAGTGGGACAGATATGATGAGACTGCAGCTACATGGGAGGATGTTACTTTGCTAATGAGTTAATTTTCCACATTTGTTCCAATGACTTCCAGGAGGAAGTTGAGTCTAAGGGGAGGGGGATGTAGTGCCCACTTCCCTTTGACACCTTTTGATACTGATCATGATATTGTTGATTATATTATGGACATGATTATGGACTTTATTATAGTATGATGTTAGATGTTAGATCATGGATTATTGTTGACTTGATTCAGTTATGATGCATGATGATTATTAGAGACATTTTAGATATTGATGTTGATATATTGTTTAACATGGTTATATTATGGATGTTGTTCGGACATGTGATATTTGGATATTGTGAGTAGACCTAGAAATGGAAATTATTTGATGATGATATAGTTGTTGAGTAAAATTGCAAATGATCTTGTTGGTTGCTTAGATGTTGTTGTGATTCATATATCTAGATGATCTTGGAATTTTATTTATATTATTTTGGATGTTTTGATATGGCCACGAGGC
This sequence comes from Taxus wallichiana var. yunnanensis, assembly GCA_018340775.1. Lineage (NCBI taxonomy): Eukaryota > Viridiplantae > Streptophyta > Pinopsida > Cupressales > Taxaceae > Taxus > Taxus wallichiana. The sequence continues at coordinate 174,529,141 of CM031237.1, read as the reverse complement.
TGAAGGAGGTATTTGTGTTTTGTAGGTTAAAATATCACAACAAACATCGGGGATTGGAGACCAACCACATTAGAATTCTAGATGAATTCAACAAGGTCACCATGGCAACTAGTATTTGTTTGTGCGTGTTTGTGTGTGTTAGGGATTTCCATGGGGGATCACCTTTAAATGTGACCAAGGGGTTATGTGTTTTTATTTATTTGACCCTTTTGTTTAATGTTGCATGTGTTTATTTTGTGATGCATTGCCCCTTTCTTTATTTATTAAATGTTGTATTAATATTGTGGGTAAACATGTTGTTAATATTAATTAAATAAAATATGTCATATGAAAGTAATTAATAGAGTTGTTGGCCTTGAGTTAAAGTGTTGTAAGATATGTTTAATTGATGTGTAAGTTAACTTTTGAGTGTGAAATGCTCCACCTTCTTGGAAATTTGAAATTATCCTTGGAAGCTGATTTAGAAGGCTTGTGGGACAAGTTATACTTGTCCCATACCTCTTAAATTTAATTACCAACCATACCTATGGTTGGAGAGTTGAGATTTGACTTTTATAATACTTTTGAGAAGGCAAATTGTAAGTTTTAATTGCACTTTTCTTACATGATTTAATTTCAGTCCTTTGGGGTGTGGGTTGGATTTGAGTGTGTAAGTAAACTGTCATTTTATTCACCCACCTATTTATTATGCATTGGAGAATGAAGTTGACTTTTGGGGTTGGGGTTGAGGATGTGTGATGTGGCATCCTACATGGATCCACCTCATCCTCTTCCCTTCCCTCTTCTATAAAATTTGAATTCCTTGCCTTGTTTTGGGTTGCTTCACTTTGGAGACTTCATTATTGGGAGCGAATTCTTTTGTTATTTTGGAGCTCTTGCTTTGAAGAATTTTTGGAAGATTGTTGCATGCTTGTGCTTGGTTGATTTGGATTGCTTGCATTGGAATAAAGCTTGTTGTTTTGGAACTTGGAACAACTCCATCATGGAGAGGTAGGAGCTTGGCTCTTGAAATGCTTCTTTTTTTTATGAAAATTTTAATGTGTGAATGTTTTGGCATGTTTGTGGGCTTTTGGGTAGATGGCCTAGGAATGGTGTAGGAGAAAACTATGGGGATTATTTTGTGGGAGGCACAAGTGTGTTTTAGGGAGGTATAAGGGAGGAGGGAGTTAGGATTTGGGTTCCACCTTACAAAGAAATAGCTTTCATTTCTGTACTCGTTATGGGGTGCCATAAGAGGCTAGGGATGCATTAGGAAATGTGAGGAATGAGGGGTACTTGGGGAGACATAAGGAATGTCAGGGTTTTGATATACTATATTTTGCGGTTTGTAATTTCAGGTGGTGATACCCATTTCCCCTTTTGGGAGGCATAAGAAGCATCCCCATAGTTTCTTGTTTCTTTGGCTTGCTTGATAAAGCCTTAGTATTGTTTTCATGTTTTAATGTAGTTGTAAATTACATTCTATTTTGGGACTGTGTTTTTATTGTGAAAATGTTGCTTGTGCATTTGTGGAAGCCTTTTGTTGACATGAGTTGAATCACATATTTTATTGCATTGTGGTTGGGGCTTGGGGCCAATGAAGAAGGATGGATTCTCCTCTTCATTGGATGTATTGGTTGGGTGGAGAGAGTTTCTTTCCCCTACTCCTATTGTGACCAAATTGGAGGAATGAGAAATCTACATGTTGCTATTATGGAGTGAGAAAAGATAGTTTAGCAAGTCCCTTTTGAAATGAAATATTATTGTAGCCCTTTCCCACTTTGGAGTGAATGATCTCGTATATTAATTGTAATGAAAAGATACTTTTATATTGACAATGAAAGTTGAAATTCAAAATGTCAAAGAGTTATACTCTATTTTTTATTTTTGGAAGGAATGTGGAAGAGTGATACGTATTTTGTATGTTGTATTTTGAAATCAAATGGAAAGGAAGTTGTAAGAGTTTCATTTGAATTAATGAAAGTGTTTTCCTTGTTCATATGATATTATTTCCATTGGAAATTTGTGTTTAACATGCACTATGAAATCCCTATTTGGAAAGTGGAAAAGTGAAACACGTGAGGAGAAAATGTATTATTCTGCCTTGTTTATAATATATGATTTTGGAAAGAATAGAAACTGCATTCTTGTTTTAATGTTTGATTACAAAGAAAGAAAACTATTTATGACCAACATGGAATGAATTCAATGTTTTATTTCATGGAAAAAGAGATAGTTAATTTTTGTTCTGTAAATGTATACGCTTCTTTCAATTCATTGTATACTTTGTAAAATTCCTTTATCAAATGTTCAAATAACCCTGCAAATAGATAAGGGGCTAATGAAATAATCAATTGAACTTAATGAGGACAAAATGATCCTAAACCAAACTAAAAACACTTAAGGAAATGTCTTGAAAATCTTCCAATCAAGCCAAGGAAAATCTGCAGGATTTTTGTTGTAAAAAGAAACTTGTAATTTCAAAATGCATATCAAACCAACAATTTTACACTTGCTATATATCCTAACACTTTCCTAATGGAAACCTTCATGTCTTTTTGACATGTTGAAGGAGAAAGAATGAAAATTTGAACAAAATTTTATAAGTTAAAATTTAGTAGTTTGCACTGTAAAAGCCTACAGAATGTATTAATTAAATTTACTCCTTAAAGTTTATCAAATAAATAATTTAATGAATCTTGCGCAAATAGGATGTTGAAAGCTTTCCAGAAAGTCCTCGTTTTCCCAAAACCGAGCTCTCTATCAAAAGTTATGGCCTTCTGAAGTTTTTCTTCACTTGGTGTCAAAAAAATTTGGGAAAAATTTCCTTGGCGGGCCCATGGGCCCGAATTTTTCCCTTAGCACTTCAGAAAATTTTCCTAATTTTTCCCACCACCCCGCCAACCCACAGCTAATTAGAGGTTGCCACGTGGCACCACGAGGCATGGCGGAGGGGCAGATCCTCTTTAACTTAGCGCTTTAAAAAAAAATGGGAAAATTTTCTAAATTTTCACTTTAGACACGCACCAATCAGGAGATACCAAGTGGCATTGTGAGGCATCGGTGGAGGAGTGGGTTCCCTTTTGCCTTTTGCACTTTCAAAAAAATTTGGGAAAATTTTCTAAAGTTTCCCCGCCGGCCTACAGCCAATCAGGAGCTGCCACATGGCATCGCAAGGTGTCGGTGGAGGCACGAGTGCATTTTATAATTTTGCCCTTCGGGGTGTTAAAAATATTTTATCCCCACTGCCCCACTTTCCCCACGTTGGCTTAGGAGGCACCACGTGTCTCTTGCGGACTCACGGGAGCGCGGGTGCAAAGGTCACTTTTCGCCCCGCTCAGAAAATTCCAAAATGTCTCCCGTGGCCCCACTAACCTGACTCCTCCTCCAAGAAATATTTCTCCGTGGCCCATAGACTGCCCCAGGGTAAACTTTCTCCCCTAGGCCCACTGGCCCACTCTTGGGGAAAATTTTCACCCCTAGGCTCGTTTGTCCATAACTTGAGAAATATGAGGAGTTGGGAGGACTTATTTATATCAATAGAAAGGTGAGGAAATTTCCTATCCATTAGGAATGATTTAGGGAAATTTTGAATGTGTTAATTTTAGAAAAATCAAGTTGAATCTTTAAATCCTATTAGAGAGTGGGTAGGTGAAGAATTATCCTCCGGCCTTAATTGAACTTTCTAACCCTAAATTTTGGACCTTGTGACCTCTAATAGCAATTGTTAATTATATAAAGGAATATTCTAGTGGATTAGAATTGATCTAGAACTTGTTAGTGGCAAATAGTTATTTTGTAACCTGGTTGTAGACTCTTTTAAACAAAAAAAAAAAAATATTCCATAATTTTTCCTAACTAATCCTAGGTTGTTCTTGAGTCTCAAGTGGGTTGTTTTAGTGGGCATTATAGATGCACGGGTCCCACCATGCATGTGCATGCATGTCTCTCGTGGTGTGTTTTATGGTTAGTTTTATATATGGTGATGCATTCTATGGGAGAATAGCCTCAGCCTCTCCGCCACTAGTGGTTGGAGGAAAAGCTGACAACCCTCCATCGACTACCATATTTGGTGTAGCTGCATAATTTTTTTATTTTTATGTTCTTTGTGATGACATGTATTTTTTTCCACACTTTATTTTGATTAAAAAACAATTTTTTTGTAAATCCAATTATATTTTTCCATGAGATGAGTTGGCCTCTCTCTAGAGACCTATTTGGATCTGTATGCCTTGTATTCCACCCAATTTTGTACTACAATTTTTATAAACTAGCAATCGCATGTGTATAATGCAATGTGAATGCCGAATGGTATATGTTATTTGTTTTAAAGGGATAGTTATTACTTTTGTAGTTGATGTTTATAAGGGGTGTGATTGATTTTGTAAGTGTAGGAATATAGATGAAACATTACATTTAAAAGTTTTATCTCTACATTTCAAATTTGTTACAAATTCGTAGATATACATTTGCAAATCTTATATCATGAGTGGTAGCCTTTTGATGACTATTTTATTTGAACCAAACATGAATACATGAAGACTTCCATACATTTGTAGATTTTATATCATGAGTGGATACATTGATACCCTTTGAACGACATTTAAAGAGAACACAAACTCAATAAATATCTACAATTAAGTTTTTCTTGGGCAAGTGGAAAAGGAACAAAATGCCAAAAAGCCAATTTTGCCCCTTCAAAAAGAAATTCATGCACACTTTTATCTGTTTTAAGGGTTCTAAGTGGACCAAATTAATAAAAAAATCTAGGTTGTTAAAGGAAAAACTAGTCATTATTTACTTGAAAATCGGCTCCTCCGTTGAGAAAAGTAGACCCGGATAGAGAGGACTCGTGGGGAGTATTTTTTTCCTGACACAACACTGTCCCACTCTAATTTTACTACAACAATATTTTGCATAGCTCAAATAGGTTTTCTCTCATCCTACATCAACCAAAGCTAAATGATTTGTTGACCTTTTTCATAATGGTCTGACCAAAATTTCACATCAAATCTACTAAAGGTAAATATTCAATGAAAAATGCATAGATTCCATTATCCCACTCTCAAGCAAAAACCTATGGAAAAGGAACAAAATGCCCCAAAAAAATAATTTTTCCCCTTCAACAAGAAATTGGGCACACTTTTATTTGTTTTAAGGGTTCTAGTGCACTGCTTACCAAAATACACAAGCACAAACACCTACACCTCCTTTCTCAGTGTTGCAATATCAGTAGACAATAATACTTGTTCACCCATTAAGTGTTATTATAGGTGTTATACCTGATTAAAAATTCAGCTGCAAATTACAAGAAAGAATTGACATCATTCAATTCCAGTTGACATACTTGGTTTCCAATCTGACATAAATGTCTATCTTTTTTTCCCCTTTGCATGAAGATAATGTGTTAAATTGTACTAATCTAAACTGTCATTATGTGTGTTTAAGCAAGGAAAATAAATCCAGTTTTCCATTGTTAAACAATTGAACCATGGAGCAGAGGGCTATAGGCCTATTCCTCAATGATAGTAAGGACCTGAAGGGGAGTGTGCATATCCTGCAATCATAACATTCCATGAGACCACATTTCTTTGAGGCATTTCATCAAATAGTTCATGTGCTTCTTGTATTTTCCACATTTTTCATACATGTCTACCAAGGCACTTGCTAAAAAAATCACGGCTTCAAACAACAAACTTCAAAAAATCATAGCTCATAAAAAGAGTTTCCTTTGATCACCAAGATGAATTGCTCATCATGTGCAAGTCAAATCACAAGAACAAATACAAAATGCACAATGCTTGTCTGCACATATATAAGAATAGATCGACATTACTCTAGAAGAATGCAAAAAATATCATCTCTCTTCCAACACACCCAACAATTCTTCAAGCTTCCCACGAGTTCATGGAAAATGATCTTGGGTTTCAACCAAAGTTCCTTGCATTACAAGAATAGTGAGTGGAGTGCCAAAAATATCTCCCCACTCCTGAGGCCCCCATCAAAGAAATCATAAGATATTTAAACACTACGCATTAGATGTTATTTCTTCATAGCCATGTGCAGACTTAGCACAACCCAACACTTCATAGGGCCATCAACAAGCTAGGGAAAATTTGGAATCTCTTCTGTAAAGTGCTTGTTTGAAGTTACTCACATTGATCCTACAAACTTTGCCCCTTAGATTAAGGTGCATATGTTTCTAAGTTACACCTTTGTGTCTTATAGTACAGTCACTAAGATTGGCATGACAGCTGATATTGCCATGAATCCCAAAGGTGGTGTGGAAACTTGGCCTCATTATGAAAAGAAACTTTTCACCCTTTGCTCTGGTTCTCAAGAATGGAAACCATCTAAACTTATGTCCCACGTTATTTCAGTGTTTTAATCTGACAAGACTGAAGATGTGACAATATTCCTTTTTGGCATGCTGCAAATGATTAACAGAGAGGAATTTTGAATTTGGCAAAGCCTTGTTGATTCTACACAGACTTAAATCAAAATTAATTTGGAGGGTAGAAATGGAATTGTTCATTTATGAGTATGGCAGGTTTTTTTTGAAAATCTGTTTCAATTATGCTTTGATGGATGTCCATACCATAAGAAGAACTTTCGAGAGTATAGAGAGTATTAAACGGTGGACACAAAATATGGAGAGAAAAAATGGTTCTTAAAAAATTATGATAAATATGGGAAAAAAATACGGTAAATTGTATATATAAATAAATATGGTAAATCACATAACTATACAACAAATTAAAAATTATTAAAGTACAACCTTTTGTTTTGCATTTAATTAATATCAAATGGCTATTATAAATATAATACCATTGAGAATATTTTTTATTATTTCTAATTTTCTAGCCGCACTTTTTGGCTTTTTGAAAATAGATTTGGTAAATTTATTATTTTTACAGCTTCAAGTATATGTTTTTTATTTTTCTGAATTTTTAATTGCAAATCCTAAAACTTGCGGAGTTTGATATGGTGGAGGGAGGAAATTGCAAAAATACGGTAAATCTATAAAAAATGACCATATTTGGTAATCGTGGTCCATACCATGTTCCAAAGCTCCCATTTTGGCACAAGCTGGTAAGATGCTGGCAAAAGTTGTGGAGTTTGGGTTTAAAACTGCCAATTGCATTTGCTTAAATGTCATCAAAGCCTTTTCAACAAACCCATTTTGTGCATATCCTGCAACCATTGCAGTCCATGAGACCACATTTCTTTGAGGTATTTGTTGAAAAGCCTTAAAGCCTCATCAAGAACACCATTTTGTGCATATCCCGCAATCATCGCATTCCAAGAAACCACATTTCTTTGAGGCATTTTGTCAAACAGTTCCCGTGCTTGGTGTATGCTTCCACATTTTGCATACATGTCTACCAGGGCGCTGTAATTACTACATCTGACAAAAAACCCCTTTCTATTATGTTTTGATGGATGTGCATACCCTGTTCCAAACCTCTTATTTTGGCACAGGCTGGGAGTGCAGGTGGCAAAGGTGAACTGATCGGGTTGGACATAGGTTTGTTGCATTTGGTGAAATAGTGTCAATTCCTGGTGAGGAAATATATGTCTTCCGTAAGCTGCAATGATAGCATTCCATGAGAAGTTGTCTCATTGTTTTAAATCGTCAAACACTTTGCGAGCATCCATCAAACTCCCGCACTTGAAATGCATGTTGATAAAGTTATTTTGAAAGTCATTTCCACGAAGAAATGTAAATCCCCTACCAATGATGAGAGAGTGAATTTGTTGACCTTGTGAAAGCGCATTCTTGGCAATGCAGGTCTGCAATAGTTGAAGATATGTGTTACAGTCTACAGGGGGATTATTTGTAGCACCTCTTTCAACCGAACCTCGCTACATAATGCCATCGGGATTGTGGGATACATGTATTGCATTTTAATCTTCTTCTACCTCAATGACATTTCAGTTTCCAATGCCGATCTTCTAACTCCATTTCCTAACTTTGTGAGCTGATTGCAAAGCCTCAGCTACATTTAATTTTCCACTCCAATAAAACCTGTACTACAGAGATTGTGGAAGTTCTAATTAAGGCAGAGAAAAATTTTATGCACCTCCTGAGTTTTCTTGCTACAGACAGAGGAGAAAACAAAACAAAGAACACATACGATGTACTTGTCCAAAGGGGAAGATGACTCGCTGGAAAAAATGCAAGAAAGCGATCCAGGAGAAGCATATACACACCAATTGTCATTGTTTCCATTTAACAGCTAAAAACAAGAAAAACAGGCAAACGACCATCAAATTCAATCACCCGAAAACGTCCACATGACCATCAAATTTAACATAGTTGGAGAAACGTCCGGAAGGGCCTTTCCCATAGGGAAATGCCTTCGGCGTAATAAAAGTATGTTTTCCAATATATAATTAAAAAACAAATTTTCCAATGGATAACTCAAAGCATTCATTTTAGATGGCATGTAGCTCTTTCCACCGGTTTATTATGAAGACTTCAATCGAAGTGTTCATACCCATTTTTGAATTTTAGAGGAAGACAAGACTGCTTAGGCGCTTGTGATTGATACAGTCTTTGTTCATGCTCCTTGCTCGACCTTATCTTTATATTATCATGCCAGAACAAAAGGTGTAGCATCTGGTTAGAGGGCCTACCAACTTTATAATGCTTACGAAACACGCATGAAGCTTTGCAAAAGTGGCCAAACATGATACACTGACCAGAAACAATTTTCACGGGCTTACTATAATATTTTGAAAGTCCTTGGCTAAGTCTAAGTCTACATCAGCAATATGGAACAAACACAGAGCATAATGGTAAACAACAAAGACGATAAAATCCTTGGGCACTGCCCATTTTAATGGGACAGTTGTCTTCAAAATAATCATTGTTTATACAGTCAATATCCATTGGAACGTATCATGGATTGAGATATGGCTAGCTTACATTCAATTTGACACTCGTCGTTATTATATATCGTTTAACACTTTCACTCACGTATTTATTAAGAAGTTTTCAAAAATTGATAACCACACCATATTTACTATTAAACTTGTAAACATGTTATATTTAAATAGTTTTGTACGCTATAAACAATCATATTTGTTCTATTCACATACAAGTTCATTGAAAGGGTTGATTAAATATGGATTAAATTTAACTGATGTCAAATTATTCTAAATAGCTTTTTATATATAATAGGAGAGGAAAAATAATTGTTAGTTTATAAGAGGAATGCCATAGAAAGCGGTGTGAGCGTATGAACACACACATAACTCAGCCACTAAGAAATTAGTTTAGCATTTGAAAATGAGTGGGGCTCATTTAGACCCATCAATTAATATTGAAGAACTCAAAATATACATGAGTGAATGAGAAAAGTTTTGTAGATAATCATTATTCAAAGTTTTCTTTTTTAACATTCCTTAACCCATATTCCACCAATGTAATATATTTTTCATTTTGTATACACTTCTCAAATTCCTAATCAGACCGAGTCGTATTAATGATCAAAACTTCTTAGGCGGTACTTAAAATCAGCAACCCTTGAAAATTTATTAAAAAAATCATCATACGATATCTAATTTTGATCTTGCTTTCGTGGAAGGAAAAACATCAATTTTGTTTAAATGCAATGTGACAAATGCATCTATTGCACTTTAAAAATTGTAGGAGAGAAAAATATTTGTTTAGCCTCCAAATAAACTTCAACGCAATACTCAACATCTTCATCGTGTGTTATTTGTATTGGAATATCACTAAATTGGTGTATTTCTCATAGATTTTTTTTTAAAATGGATGTAACTATAAATTTTTTGAATTTTTTTGATAGCATTCTGTAGATCCCCGAATGTTGCACATCCTCACATGCTCATAGATTCATATTTTAATATAAATATATAGTTCAACATTAATACATTTTTGTTAATAATAAATCACCGACCTATGAAATTCTAGTGAAATGAGCATCCCCTGACTACCAACACTCTACACAACAACCTAATTTTCCTAGGGCTTATTATAGCTATGCCCAATCCCATTATGTTTATGCTATTATGTGTGTGTTCATTTAGTGAAACTTTAATTATAACCATGTACAAGACTTATGATTGACTAAAATATTATATATCAAATTACTAATTTCACCAAACTTTCTTACAAAATTATGTATTATTTTTTCTTATTTACATATGATGTTAATACTCTAATAAAGATTTGTTTATATTTTTACATAAGTGCCAAACCCCACCTACCATTATAGAAAGATGTCCATACCATGTCAAATCAGCACTATTAAAATGGTGGAGGTGGAATATAGGGTGGACCACCAATAATATTATATATTTGTTTTAAAATGAAAGCCATTAATTATAAAATTCAAAATTATTGTAAGAAAAAGTGATATCTTATGAATTTCTACAAATGTCAATTTGATTATTCAAAATAATATAAAAAATTGCTCGAGATGGTTTAGAATTAAAGTATATTGTAAAATATGTCTAAGACTACCAAAAAAAAGTGACAAACATCAAATCTTATATCTAATTAGATGCATTGAGGTGTGTGTGTGTGTGTGTGTGTGTGTGTGTACACTTGCACAAGGCGCCCACATGCAAAGGTGGCATGGACATTGTTGATTTCTTCAAACAAAATATAGTTCTTTGTTCTAAAAGGGTTATGTGGACATTTAAAGGAAGTGAAGCTTAGAAAAACCTATTAAGACAACTATGTGTTGCTACAAGAGCTTCTTACGTCATAATGTAATCCAAAAACATTGATTTTCATGCATTGTTAGTCACCTCTACTCTAATAATATTGTGGGATCCTTTCTAACGTAAAACATCTTGAAATATTTCAAAGTTGTTAACCCTTACAAAAATGGGTTGGATGTGGGTTTAGAATTGGTCTATATGCTATACATTTACAAATAATTGTAAATAACATTGACAATTTCTAATCTTGTATAAGTTAGATATGCGTGGTGAATACAGTAAAGTGATTAAACATTTCTCTTTTAATTTATTTAATTTTGTTGCAAAATTCTTGTTGTTACTCATGGTTATTATAATTATCATTATTATTGGACCTCTTCTAAGGCCTCCTACAATAAAAATTTCAACCATATCAAAGAGTTTCTTTTGGGTCAATGCTAAGCAAGACGACCCTTTCCTTAATGTAGCCTACATGGTATGTTGTTCCTTCCTCTTAATAAAGGTAGCATAGGAATCTTTGATGTTTACAAGAAAATATTATTTTGTGTGTCAAAAAGGTTGTTTCGATGCTTGAGGGTGGGGAATCTTAGAAGACCCCACCAAGTCATTGTATCCTCGCAGGAAAGTCTTACATCAAATTTAATGGAAAAATATTGGTTTGCTTAGTTTTATAATCACCCCTTCTTTAATAACATTGAGGGATATTTCATGGTTAAAAGGATCTTGAAATACTATATAGAAGAATCATAATTAATGATGTATAAAATTTATTTTAGATTTATTTCCATGAGATTATTTTCAATCCAACCTTAGGAGAATTGATGGAGATAATTTTTAGGTAAAACATTTGACGTAGGTAATTATGCATTGTTATTTAAGTTTTTAGTAGTGGTAATTAGTTGTAATTATGCTACTATGGTAGTTAGTAGTTACTTGGGTGAATATGGTTATATTGTTATAACAATTCATATTGTTTATAGGTATTGGGAATAGTATTCCCGTATTATTATTTTTTGGACCACACATAGGAGGTTTGTTTTTCGCACATGTGAAACAATAGCTTGTTTGCATTCTAGATGTGTAATATCTATAAATACCGCAACATCCATTTGCATTGTAACTTTTTTTTTCCTGATCAATATGATCTCTAGTAGGGTACCTCCATGTTTCTCCGAAGATTTTATATCGAGCTATAGTTTGAGCTTACAAAATCAAGTAGAAGTTGGTAGTAAGGATGTGGAAGAGTGTGTGATATTTTAGATAATATTTCTTCCCTCTTGGATATCCTATGTTTCCTCCATAAACCTCCCAAACCCACCACCGCATCTCCACCAAGGAAAATTTTAAGGAATAAGTGAAAAAAACTTGTAGAAATCGTGGTGAATGTCCTCAGTAACCAGCTTTTGTATTTCTAGTGAATGTAGTAATGTAGGCCATCGATTTAGTGGTGAAAAAGGTTAAAACATTTAAAAATTTGTAGATCAAACATTGAATCTAGTTTTATTTATTTAATTCGTAAAAATAGGCGTAAAGATCATTTAATAGAAAATGGTCAATTAAAACCGTACATACATGGAGCCTTCTTACTATCTCATATTTCACACTCTCACAGGGAAAATTTTAGTGGCGAATTTTTGTAAACTCATGAAAATCGAGGATTATGGAAATTCGAAATGGCGAATATTATGTTGTTCAGAGATGACTTATTCGCCAAAAATTTGGCCGATATGTCCCTTATACTATTCCTTTCACCTAGATTTTACACATATATAAGAGGTTATGAATGTAATTCGCCACCATTTCGAATCATATTGTGCACATATTCACCGAAGTAAACATAAGAAAATCCTCAGCCGCCAACACTGAAGTCTGAAATGAGCCGTCCAACCGTAAGGGGTCCAAATCTGAGCCATCTAGCCTTGATCCTACTTACTCTATAATCAAACATCCAAATCTATTTCATCCAACCTGAGCTATCCAACCCCTAGCCATCCAACCCCTAGCCATCCAACCTCCATAGCATCTAACCCTTTACCGTCCATTCTCAAATCCTTAGAACATAAGAGCCGCTCGTAATGACCTAAGCAGTAAGGAATCATGGATACTAGAAATCAGGGCAAGAAGATTACAAATTTAGCAAGTTTAAAAAAGGGTGCCAATACTTTGCTTGGCTATTTTGGAAAATCACAAAAATGAAGTCGGTTTCTACTTCAGTTGAAAATATCAGTATGTGGCAAATGTTATTTATCTTGGTTATTTTATCTTATAGTATTTAATAACTATGTTTATGATATTATTATTGGAACTCTTTGACATTTGTACTCTGTAAATATTTAACTATAGATAAGATTAATACTATATAAGTAACAATTTTATAAAATTATTTGTAGACTTTTTGAAATTCCTTCACGTAATAATCAATTTATAGATATTGATGATCGAATATATGTTGAGGCAAACATTTTGTCCCTTGATGAAATAGAAGTACAAGAAAATTCATTGAACTCCTAGGATACACCAAGAGAGGAAGCTTCTACTACAAGGTCTATTTCAAAAAGAGGAGACATGAGATTCAAAATAGTTCGCAATGTGACCTAGATGCGTAAGTTGAATCCCAAGGAAAAAAAAGAAAATATGTTAGAAGAAAGATGGAAAACTAGACAATTGGAAGGAAATTTCAAGGTGCTGCTTTTGAAAATTGGAATGCATTAAAAGATTTGAAAAATTCTAGGTGCTTCTTAAAGTATAATATAAATGATCATATTTGCAGTATAACGACACATGGAAAAGAGATTCCACTTCATACATACCAAAAAAGAATTGATATGGCTAACTCAAAAATAGAAGAAGTAAAAGTGACACGAAATTTATATGATGTAGTATTAATCGAAACTAGGAATAAGTTGAGAAAGATCTTTGAATCATTAGCTAAAGAGATCTGGGAAAGATTCAAAAATGATAAAATACTTGAAGCAATGGGAGTTGTAAATCTGAAGTTCTGGAATTTTTCTAGTGGCAAACCTTATACATCTATTAGTCCTTTATTTTTCAAAAACATGGGTGATCTTACTGATCATTTCTGTAAGACTGTAGAGATAAATGGAGTTTCTATAGAAGGAATTTTGGAAAGAAAACTACTTAGTTCATAGTCAATGGATTTTTCTAATACAATGATACAACAAGTTCAACTTCTACAACACCCATAGGATTATAGTGCCATGAAAAGGATTTGGAAGGATATTTGTTCTAGTAGTATTCTAAGTGAATATTTGAGCAAGTATATTAAGTTGTATGATCTCTATCAAACAATGATTCTAGGTTCTATGGAAGATGAGAGGGTTTTCAGTGCACTATCCTTTTTAAAGTCAAAAGTTTGAAACAGATTGGATAGGAATCTAGAAATTTATCTCAGATTGTATGCATTGAGTTACTCAATGGAGTCTTTTCCTTATGATAGAGCAATGGTATTGTGGAAATCACTAGTAGATAGAAGAGGAGTAAGTAATATTATTTTTGACCAGGATCGAGACACATCCAAAATCATGTCATAGTTGATTTCAAGACACAAATGAAAGTGTTGCTCTAGGATTTATTCAAATTCACATAGATTTCATTTCTTCTATACATTATTGAGACTACTTATGTACTTCATTCAGTGATTACAACTTTCAATAAATGCAATATTATATTTGTCATTATTTGATCCTTCATCATTGCAACAATGTCATTATTTGTTTCAATTATGCCATTTGTTTTTTTATGTTTGGTTTTCAAATTCAAACTGAAATAAGAACACATTTGTATTTTATATCTGTTAATTTATTTATTTTACATCTGCAACAATTTAGAAATGTAAAGAAATAAAATATTGTAATTGTAAGAAACATTTATGTAAACAATCGAAAATAAAAGAAACTTTCTCACAAAATTATGTATTATTTTTTCTTATTTACATATGATGTTAATACTCTAATAAATATTTATGTTTATATTTTTACATAAGTGCCAAACCCAACCTACCATTATAGAAAGATGTCCATACCATGTCAAATCAGCATTATTAAAATGGTGGAGGTGGAATATAGGGTGGACCACCAATAATATTATATATTTGTTTTAAAATGAAAGCCATTAATTATGAATTTCAAAATTAATGTAAGAAAAAGTGATATCTTATGAATTTCTACAAATGTCAATTTGATTATTCTAAATAATATCAAAATTTGTTCAAGATGGTTTAGAATTAAAGTATATTGTAAAATATGTCTTAGACTACCAAAACAATTGTGACAAACATCAAATCTCGTATCTAATTGGATGCATTGAGGAGGTGTGTGTGTGTGTGTGTGTGTGTGTGTGTGTGTGTGTGTGTGTGTGTGTGTGTGTGTGTGTGTGTGTGTGTGTGTGTGTGTGTGTGTGTGTGTGTGTGTGTGTGTGTGTGTGTGTGTGTGCGTGTGCGTGCACGCAAAGGTGGCATGGACATTGTTGATTTCTTCAAACAAAATATAGTTCTTTGTTCTAAAAGGGTTATGTGGACATTTAAAGGAAGTGAAGCTTAGAAAATCCTATTAGTATAACTATGTGTTGCTACAAAAGCTTCTTACGTCATAATGTAATAAAAAAACATTGGTTTTCATGCATTGCTAGTCACCTCTAATCTAATAATATTGTGGGATCCTTTCTAACTTAAAACATCTTGAAATATTTCAAATTTGTTAACCCTTACACAAAATGGGTTGGGTGTGGGTTTAGAATTGGTCTATATGCTATACATTTACAAATATTGTAAATAACATTGACAATTTCTAATCTTGTACAAGTTAGATATGTGGTGAATATAGAAAGTGATTAAACATTTCTCTTTTAATTTATTTAATTTTGTTGCAAAATTCTTGTTGTTACTCATGGTTATTATAATTATCATTATTGGACCTCTTTTAAGGCCTCCTACGATAAAAATTTCAACCATCTCAAAAAGTTTCTTTTGGGTCAATGTTAAGCAAGACGACCCTTTCCTTAATGTAGCCTACGGTATGTTGTTCCTTCCTCTCGAATAAAGGTAGCATATGAATCTTTGATGTTTACAAGAAAAATATTATTTTGTGTGTCAAAAATGTTGTTTCGATGCTTGAGGGTGGGGAATCTTAGAAGACCCCACTAAGTCATTATATCCTCTGTAGGAAATTCTTACATCAAATTTAATGGAAAAATGTTGGTTTTCTTAACTTTATAATCACCTCTTCTTTAATAAGATTGAGGGATACTTCATGGTTAAAAGGATCTTGAAATACTATATAGAAGACTCATAATTAATGATGTATAAAATTTATTTTAGATTTATTTCCATGAGATTATTTTCAATCCAACTTTAGGAGTATTGATGGAGATAATTTTTAGGTAAAACATTTTACATAGGTAATTATGCATTGTTATTTAAGTTTTTAGTAGTGGTAATCAGTTGTAATTATGCTACTATGGTTGTTAGTAGTTACTTGGGTGAATATGGTTTTATTGTTGTAACCATTCATATTGTTTATAGGTATTGGGAATAGTATACCCATATTATTATTTTGGACAACACATAGGAGGTTTGTTTTCTTGCACATGTGAAAAAATTTAGCTTGTTTGCATTCTAGATGTGTAATATCTATAAATATTGCAAGAAAATCCATTTTCATCAGTAACTTGTTTTTTCCCGATCAATATGATCTCCAATAGGGTACCTCCATGTTTCTCTAGTATTTTGTATCGAGCTATAGTTTGAGCTTACAAAATCAAGTAGAAGTTGGTAGTAAGGTTGTGGAAGAGTGTGTGATATTTTAGAGAATATTTCTTCCCTCTTAGATATCTGTGTTGCCTCCATCAACCTCCCAAACCCACCATTGCAACTCCGCCAGTGGAAAATTTTAAGGAATCCATGGAAAAAAACTTGTAAAACCATGGTGAATGTCCTTGTAACCGATTTCATATTTCGGTGAATGTAGTAATGTAGGTCATCGATTTAGTGGTGAAAAAGGTTAAAACATTTAAAAATTTGTAGATCAAACATTGAATCTAGTTTTATTTATTTAATTCGTAAAAATAGGGAGAAAGATCATTTAATAGAAAATGGTCTCGTTAAAACCATACATACATGGAGCCTTCTTATTATCTCGCATTTCACACTCTAACATGGTTATTACAAAGGAAAAAAACATGTGAAAGAATGTGGAGATGTCTTATTGGTTTACCTTTGACTATTTCGACAAATCGAAGTCTTAGCAAAGATTTCTTATGTAAAAAAAAATTAGTATGGAATATTCTTATTAGTTAACAACCGAAAATTTTATCAAAGGACTTAAATTTTTAAGTAACTTGGAGCTTTTCTATTGGTTCACGCTTTGCAATGACTGATATGACCTACCAAACTAGCAAACAACCGATGTAATGCCCACATTTTTCCCACACAAAATCCAAGAAGAAACCCACTAAATAAGATAAGAAAAATTACGGAATAATTTTTTTGTAATTAACTCGGTTACTTGAATGGGATAACCTCCAACTAGATTTAAATAATTTACGGTTAATAAATTCTTCATTATGATTAACAATTAATTATTATTATTTTAATTCAACATTTCGGGATTAAATCCCCTTCCAGGGTTCCCATTAATTTTTTTAATTAACCCTTACAAGTCATTGGCTAAAATACCCTTATTACATTATTTATTTAATTCATCCTTATAGTTCAAAAATCATTTATTTACTTAATACCCTAGGGCTAAGTCTAAACTTACCCTCCCATTAAATTAAGTTCAAATAAATTTAATCCCTATAATAACATTGTTTAGTTATCTTGGTAAACAATTCAATTTAAATAATGTCAAAAGTCAAAGCCTTTATAAAAGTCACTAACTATAACAATAAAGGTTATAATTTAATCCTAAGAACCTAACACCCCTTAAGTGGCCCCATTCATAAGTTACACATACATTTTATTTAAAATCATATTCCCACAAAAATCCTCACCTAACTTTTATAGGGAAGATTCTCAACCACTTTTATTCATTTCTTTTGGCTTATTTTCTCATTTTCATTTTGCAAGTTTGGGAGAAGAAGGAGAGTGGAGGCCATGGAAGGATATTCAAGCTCAAGGATGGATACACATTTTTATTGATTATTCCATTTATAACCCTCTCCTAGGGTTTGTTTACATTCTTTTATTTGTTATTGAATATTTTGTTTGTGTTTTCCCTATTTGGGTATGGCATTTTTTCCCCATTTTTAAAAATCGTTTGAATAATGTATATATACTAAAGATTTGGGTGTGTATATGTGTGTGTGTGTGTGCATTAAGAATGGGATCTCGTGTAAAACTCACTTGTTCAAAATTATAATGGTTTTAATATTACATAGACTGCATTGTTTTTACAAAGGCCGAATGTAAACATAGTGGCCGAATATTTAAAATGTGGCAAGGTTTAATTAAAATGCGGGGGAGGGAGGTCGCCGACCCCACCTCCCATACTATATTACTATGGGGTGGGGGTGGCGCGTGGCGACCTCTCTCCCCCTCCCCAACTATTAAAACCCAACCATAATACATGCCATGTGGGCCTAAACCATTATTCAAATGCAAATATCATTTTTTTATTACTATAAATTTTATTTAATATTATTACTATTACTGTGTGTGTGTGTGTGTGTGTGTGTGTGTGTGTGTGTGTGTGTGTGTGTGTGTGTGTGTGTGTGTGTGTGTGTGTGTGTGTGTGTGTGTGTGTGTGTAAAAAATCAACAAATATATCAATTTAATTTTTGTTAAATATATATAAAAATTATAATAAGTTTAATATATATAAATTTATATAATTAAGATTGATTATAATTACATCTAGCTATAGATATCCCCCACCCCGCTTTTTTTTCTTGCTTAATTTAATATATCAAAAGAGTTGAATGATAGAGTGATATACAAGACAATATAAGCATAGTTTTCTACACACACACACACACACACACACACACATATACATATACATATGTATGTATGTATGTATGTATGTATGTATGTATGTATATATATATATATATATATATATATATACATATATATATATCAATATATATATATATATATATATATATATATATATATATATATACATACATACATACATACATACATACATACATCAGTTCCTTAGTCAACCTTATATAAACTTGCAAGAAAAAGATCTTTCCTTATTCTAATAATTCTAAACAACTAATTTCTTTCTTACAACAAAATATGAGATGTAACTAAAATTTCAACCTTTTCAAGATGCCTACTTTTCAATAAAAACAAGAACTATTTCATTTCTTTACAATGGAGTAAATGACATTCATTTCAAGCAACCAAGTGTATTTTCAAAACAAGAACATCAATTTTTTCAAAAACAATAACATCATTTTTTACAAGAACTAAACCATTTAAAATGCAAGTTTTCATTCCATAACCTCTTGGTAAAGTATACAAGATGAAAGGGTTCTCATAGTAATAAATACAATTTTCTTTTGCTTACTTTCCAATATGCATACATTTTGAAAACTTGATACAAATAAACCATTTCTCAACACATTTACAAGAGGTTGACAATCTTGAAAATATAAGTTACAAGCCCTCCACTTAAGTGGAGACAACATGGTAAAATTATTTTACAAAGAGGATCTCTTCCCATTTTCTTCAAGGTGCTACAAATACCAAATCTTCACTTGATCTCTGTCATCTTCTCCAAATCAAAACAAAACAACAAAATAAGGGAGTAGGCAACACTTGCCACCTGTCAATAATCCAATGAGGAAGAGAATCCTTCTTCCTCATTAGCCCCAAGCCCCAACAATGAAACAATGATGGGTATAAGACAACCATTGGCAACTTTACAAGGCTTCCACAATCAACATTCAAACAAAACATTCAACACAATAAGAACAATAACAAAAATCACATCAACACACAAGTTTCCCAACACAAAGGCTCTAAACTCAAGCCAAGAAAGAGAAAGGAACATGGGGATCTACTTATACCTCCCAAGGGTTTGGGTTCCCACCTTAAAGCCTCCAAGAACTCAATCACATACCCACAAAACTCTTATGCCTCCATCAATAAAATAACAATATAAACACAAAATTTCACTTATCAACATGGTGGGACACCCCAACTCAACTCCCTCCTAAAATACCCAGTAATACTCTTAAGCCTCCCTCCAAAATATCCTCATTTCCATTTTCTCCTACACAACTTAAAGGCCATTCTATTTCCCAAATCACACACATGTAACAATCATTCATTCATAATATTCACACAACAAAATAGCAAAAGAAATATATGGGTGAAGTCCCTACCTTTCCATTTCAAAAGTATCCAATCCATAAGAAATCTCCAATCCTTTCCAAGTCCAAATCAAACACACTCTAACTCCAAGCTCCAAGCAAACACTCCAAAAACAAGCTCCTCCAAAATGCAAGAGTCCAAAATAAAACAAGTAACCCCAAAATCATCAAACAAACTTGAATAAATAGAAAAGAGAGGGAGAGAGGTGATGTGGCTCCATGTAGGATGCCACATCATTTCTCCTCCACTCCATATTACAAGGTCAACCCCAATCTCTAAAGCACAATAAATTGGTGGTTTTGGGATTGACAACCCTCTTACACACTCAAACTCAAACCCACACCTCCAAAGGACAAAATGAAAACATATGTAAGAAAGTGCAATAAATAACACCTTTTTGTCTTACAATCACATAATTGGGTCTATTTTTTACCCCTTAACCCATAGGGGTAGTTGGTATGTGAAATTAAGAGGTGTGGGACAATCTTAACTTGTCCCACAAGCCTCCAAAATGGCCATTAAGCCCAAATCCGAATTTGACATGCAAGGTTGAGTACACAACACTCAAAAGCAATAAAATCCTTCCAAATCCAACACAAACCAAGAACCACCTACTCACATTAATTACCCCCCTTTGGTCACATCCTAAATTACACTAATTAATCAAGATTAATCAACTTAATTTGAGCACTTTAACTAACACTAATAAAGGTGTCTCGTACTACTAAAATAATACAAATACTCACCAAAATAAATAAAACAAAAAGGAAAATCAACATATTTACCCAAGGTCACATTTGAGACCACCCCCAATGGGGACGTCTTAATAATCTAACAACAAATAAAGAATATAAAATTACACAAGTTGCAAGATGACATGTCTTTAATACCCCAAATCCGCCACCTTTGTTAGTCTCCTATCCCCTTTTTTGTTGTGTTACAAATTCCTGCAAAAATCAAAATAATTCCTTTATGGCCTCATGCTCATAGTAGTGACATCGAGATAATAAAACACACATATATACATATCAATTCACATCATCAAATATCATAACTAAATCATCTCCAAAATCAAGTAATTCACCAATTTTTCACAATTTCAAATATTTTTATTCTATCAATTCATCAATTAGCAATAAAATCACAAAACCAACTAAATTGTCTAGCAAAATCCATATATCAAATCCAATGTGTTAGTACAATAGTGTTGTTGTGAGAATGTGCAACAAGGAAATTGACAATTTCCGAGCACGACAACTATACCCCTATGCCAAAATTTTCATGTTTTATCATTCCTAAGAAACCCTGGACCTGTTTAGTCAGTCCAAATGAATTCCCAACCAATGTCATGATATTATCCTAGGTGATTTAGGAAATGCCATTCATTCCCCCAAGTGATTTTAGGAGTTCATCGAAAATGTTATCTTTTGGCAAAGATAGGGAAGGGTTATTGTTGCCCTTCTCGAGATTATATCAACCCCCTCGAGCAGAGAAAAAGGGAAAAATTCAACATGGAGGTGAATAGAAGACCTTATAATGTCATGGAAATGATTTTGGAAGGATTTGGGAAGTTCTGAAAGACTTGGAGCAGTCTGAGTGAAAACAGGGTTCACAAGCCTAGGCAGTACACAGGCTTAAAACAACTGTTGAGCTTCAAACGAAGATTCGAGAGCTCCGGATGGAGTTGGAAGTAAAATGAAACATCTTCGGAAAGAGGATTCCAAGACCTACATGATGGTGAAATAATATTTTTCACAACACCTTGGTACATATGATTGGAAGACATTTTTTCTCAAGTACAAGTGGAGTCCTAGATAAAACCCAATTAATAAGGGACCATATGATCGAATAAAGACATGAGACCCACATCATTAGATTAAAAATTCCATTTCTAGTCAGGATCATATAAATTTTTATCAAGAAATTCCACGAAGCTCAAGTTATCTCGCATTCCAAGTTATCCTCTCAAAGGCGATTCAGGACTTAGTCATTTTTTTAGAGGGAGTGTCGTCACCAGAGTCGGCGGGATTTCATGTGCCCCACATCCCTGAGCTCAGGTACATCACCCCTTGGAAAATTTTCCCAGACCTCATGTGACCCTTGGGATCCTCATATGACACCCACATGACCGTTGTTCAACTCCCAAGTGTAGTTTTGGAGCATCCATTCCCTGTCGTTGGATCGGGCGCCACATGTCACCTCCAGACCACCATAGAAACTAATGTACATTATGTACCTAGAGTGGGGGACATAAGACATGGAAAAATGTTCCCAGCCCATATGAGGAGTCTTTTGGACACCCACGTGACCTCCTTTCAGCTCCCAAAGGCATCAAACAAAGCCTTTTTCCTCCTTCATCCCTGTTGTTGGATCTAGTGCCATGTGTCACCGTCTTGATCATTGTGGAATTTGATGTCCCTCATGTCCCTGAGGTAAAGGACATCAAGCATGGTAAACTTCACCCAAGCCCTACTTGTTCACATCTTTTTGAAAAATTTCCAAGTGTTGTTTTTCTTGCATCTAGCTTCTAACATTTTTATTTGCACTCCTTTCCTCCATTCTTCCTCTCGCAACATTCTACCATCACTCGCCATTGCAAATGCTCAAACCTGATAAAAAAGGAACTGAAATAAATTTCCCATGGTGATACATAGGTCTCAAAAGGAATCCTCATCAAGCTAAGGAGAAACAAAGAACAACAAAGAAGAGAACAACAAAATCCCTATAGCTAAAAAATGGAAATCTCAACAAAGCTTACAAACCAGTTCACGAATCAATGAATCATTTATTTCTATTCATTCCTCTATCCAATACCATCAAGAAGACACCTTAAAACTCCCCCCATGTGTGACAAAGCATCCACAATGAAGAAATATCCTTTCCGGCTCAATGAAGAAAGAAGTGGGATTTCTCGTCAAACCGGTTGCGAATCGAAGTAAGATTGCACGTGAAGCACTAGAAGAAAAAACCCACATCAAAAATACAATTTTATTCACAAATAGAGGAGAAAACCAAACCTGCAATTTTGAGGTCCATTAATGGCTACCGCACCTAAGAAACCTTGCCTGTGTCTAAAAATTAAAACTTTAAAATCTCCTAGATTATTAAGCGGGTGGGCCCGAAATTTCAAAGGGATGATATTGGGAAAAAAACCATATCAAAAAATTTTTTTTTCCACATCAATCCAACTCCCAGAGGCCAACTTTCTAAAAATAACAAGTCTACTACATAGAACTGCTATTTCGGGAAAGTCATTAACAGAAGAACCTGTGAAGGAGATGAAGATATCAGAGGTGCACTACAGCTGAGAATCCACCAGAATGGAAATTTTTGGCACTTACTAAAAATAGTAAGTGGGCCCTTGAGCACTTGCTAAAAATAGAAATTTGATCCAAATGAGTGAGGAACGTAGGGAGAAAGGGGAATCAAGGTCACAACACTCAGCAAAGGATCGAGAGAGTTAACTTTTTCACACTTACTAAAAATAGTAAGTTACACTCAAAGAGAAGTTTTGGCACAATGGGATGTACAAGGATAATCATTCAGGGGGACATCATTGTTTGGGAGCATCCTAGTCATTTTTCATAGGGCATTCAAGATCCACCTTAGTTCATTCAACTTAGTGAGTGTTCGTGAGATAATTTGGAGGAATTTCATAGTGTGCAAGGAGTTCAAAGATTTAGAGTTTCACTGCATTTGGAGCTTTCCATCAACGAGGATCAACGGACTTCATCAGGAATGACATCTCCTCTTCTTCTTCTCCCCCTTTCTCTCTCCTCTTCCCCCAACTTTCTCTCACTTTCCAATATTCTAATTTCATGTTGGGGTTTGCACTTTTAATATGACTTAAGAGACTTTAGAAACATAATGTAAATTAAGTCGCCTTGCTATTATAAAAGGGACTTAAATATTTGAAGTGGAATATGAACAGTCTTAAGTCATATTAAGGTATTCGAAAGGTCATGAGGAAGATGAAGAGTCATATTCTATTCTATAAATTGTAAATCCATTCCCATTTCAAAGGGTTGGCGATTGATCTTGTAGACTCAAGAGTGCATTCTACCTTGAGAGAAAGCAAAGGAGATAGCCATTTTCTTCTACTCTCTTCCCCTCTCAAATTTCTTCCATTCCTACACTATGTACAACTTTTGTTCAAGCATCAATACAAGAAGAAGGATTTTCTAGCTTTCTTTGACAAGGGATTTTGTGACACTTTGTTCTTATCAAATTCTATTTGGTCTTGTTGTCATTTACACTGTGGTTGTTTCTTCTCATAAATGCATGTGATGAAGTTTCTAACTAGTGTGTGTGCAGGAATCTGATTTTCTACCTGCAACATTAGTTCTCCTACTTCCATTCTCACTCCCTTTCCCACTTTCAGACAAAGTCATCTCTTGCAGGTATATGCAAGCATTTTCCGTAGGTTAAGTGGAGTTCCCCTGTTGGATCCCGGTCGAAAGGCCACCACAGAAATCCACCTTTTCATGCACATGCATATACGGTAGATGCATCGGTTAAGTAGAGGGACTTAGATTCCTAGAGCGTTGGCAAGAATCCACAAGTTTGTCCACCTGACAAATTTTCTCGCCAACAAGTAGTAACTCAAGATCATCAAATACTGATATGTCGGTCCATGCATATAATCCATCATATGAATCATATCATGTCAAAGTCTAAAATATCCATATTATCTATCAAATAGGATAATAAAATATAGCAATGTCCATCTATCAATGTCTAAATATCAAATATGATAACAATGTCTATGGCTCCAATCCAAAGTAAGAAAAAATCATAATAATATCAATGTCAAAGAGGAGTGGGCACTACAAATGAAGTCTAACATTGTGAAAACATTATAATTGTGGAGATTTCTTATTGGTTAGTGCTTCAGTGGTTACTAATAGAGGATATTTTGTGTCCTGGAACTTTGAATCCATATGTACATGGTGTTTTTTTATTGGTTTGCACTTTTTTATGAAACATACATGACAAAAAGATTATTTAATAGAAAATAGTCTATTAAAACCCTTCATACGTGGAGCCTTCTTGTTGGCTCACTTTTCGCACTCTTACATTGTTCTTACAAAGGAGAACAACATGCAAAATAATGTGGAGATGTATTATTGGCTCACTTCTGACTATTTCTAAAAAAGTCTTAGCAGAGATTGGTTATGTAAAAAGTAAATTAACATGGTATATTCTTATTGATTAACAACTGACAAGGTTATCAAGGGACTAACATTGTGAATTACAAAGGTGCTTTGAGATTTTCTATTGGCTCACACTTTGCGGTGCTTGCGGGACCTACCAAGATGACAAGCAAGTGAATTCGACATTGCGGTAATAGTATAAGCGTGGAGATTTCTTATTGGTTTGCACTTTGGAGTTACTAAAAGAGGATATATAGATTCGACACTATGAAATCTGTACTTATGTGGTGTTTTTTGTTATTGTTTCATACTTTGTAGTGAAATATCCATGACAAAAAGATCATTTAATAAAAAAATTCTATTAAAATTGTACATACGTGCTAGTTAAAGTGTATAAATAAATAATCTTATTATATTTAATAATTATTTATAGAGGAATATCCAGACTATTTATAATAGAATAAATTATAATTTATTGAAAAGTATGTAAGTTGAATTAAAAAATGCATAAGTAGGGTTTTCTTAGGCGCTTTTATGCATTGAAGATAAGGAGAGATGATCAATTCAGATTAATAAGAAATTCAAAGTATTGTCTTTATTGCGCTCAAGGTGTACTCCAAATCATATATAGGGGAGGGAAAGAAGATGGTTCTTACAACCACTGCAATCTGTATCATCGTAAATCGGATGATGCAAGTGCACGAGACATGTAAATAAATGGGTGGAAACGATTTTGTTTTTGTGGTAATTGATGTAAAGTTACATTTGTTTCATCTATACTCATCTAACAAGGATGACGTGAGTGTGTTGTAGAAAATGTGGACATGACGAATGATATTTTCAAGCATTTGGATGTCGAAACCTAAGAATGGCCTCTGTGTGTCTACAAGGTGGTACAAGGCTGCCATCAATGATAGCTTGTGGGAAGCGATTTACACATTGAACAATAGTCTATTACATGGATTTCCATAAACCGCCTAAAAATGTGGTGAATGTTATAGGAGGATTCATATGTGTCTATCACAATTGGTTGCATCCTCTCCACCCGAGAGAATAATCTTGTGGGGAGTGAAGACCAAATCTATATTTCTCCATTGCACTAGCATAAATAATGCACATGAGATCGAGACAACTAGGTGAGGCACATATGTCAAATATTATTTGTGTACGGGAACAATTTTTCTGCCGAATAGGTGCGGGAGATGCAAGGTTTTTATTCCCACCATTAAATTTCCCACATTCCATTCATGTATACGTCTAACCTATCAAATTAAATTCATTCTATTTGTAATACCTAGTCTATGAAACAAAAAAAAATAACAAGTTTGATTCACGAATAAAATCCACCTTTCACTAATATATCCAAATCACTTGAAGGCTTCTCCTCTTTTTTGTCCCTCAAAGCACCAATTGCACTCATCTGACTAATGCACATGAGTTTGAGATGATAAAGTGGAGTAAAAATAAATAAACAATATTTGGGTAGGAACATTGTAAGTCATAATATGGGACATGCATGTATTTAGTTCCCACCATTATATTTTGAGAATTCCATTAACGTCTTTTCTTTATCAATAAAATTAAATGCTATCCACTTGTAACCATTGATGTTGAAAATAAAATACACCAACCCTAATTTTATGTAATCACCATGTTCACGCCACCGGACATGCCCTCACACATGTCGTTAACTCTTTATCTAATCTTCACCATCATATATTATAGACATATTAACCATCATCTCTTTGTTATATGCTACAAATGAGCATATGGGTTTCAACCTTCCATTTAAACTTATTTTATGTTATTTCTTTTCTTTATCATGTTGCATCCACAATTAATTACTTCCCACATGTTCATTTCCAACTTTCCATTCATGTCCTTACCAAGTTTCTCAAGAAATTTAATTTCGTAGAATTAAAAATCTTGATTTTTGGACCTCAATCGACATATATTTTCTACTCCTCGCTCATATGGCCAATCAATGTATGAGCTCTATTATTTTTTTATTTTTTACATTACTTGTTTCCTATATTTGCTTGAGCTCACAACTAGAA
This sequence comes from Taxus wallichiana var. yunnanensis, assembly GCA_018340775.1. NCBI lineage: Eukaryota > Viridiplantae > Streptophyta > Pinopsida > Cupressales > Taxaceae > Taxus > Taxus wallichiana. Next base: position 174,501,905 of record CM031237.1, on the reverse strand, counting down.
AGGGGGCTGCAAAGTGATACAAAAATAAAGAATCATCATTGTATTTTTAACCAAAAAATCTATTTAAATTCACCCTATTATTATTTTGGACCCTTTAAGCTCACATACATAGTCCAAGATAAAATGCATGTGTGAATTCAAGCACATTTACCACATTGTTGGAGGGTTGAGTTTCACATTGTTTCCTGTTCCATTTTTCCCACCCTCAAACTCTTCGTCCTTCACCCATGTTCCTCTCTCGTTGTTTATCTCTCTCCTATTTGCATAAAAATAAAACCTAAACTACGGAGGTGATGCACCGAGGAATGTTAAACACTCGCTTTGCAAATTTAACACGTACCACGTAGATGCAATACAAACATCATGCATGTAACCAAACCGCAATAAGAGATCAAAATGGCAACAACAATGAATACATGAGAGGGTCGAAAATTCAATCACAAACATATATATATTATTGCTCAAGAGTCGATACAATATACATGAATGGCCAAGAGGCGTAAGAAGAACTGGTATTACAACCCGTATGGGAGGTTCGAAAGCTCCACAAATTCTCTAGCAAGCAGGAGAGAAGGGGGATGCAAAAAAAAATGTCCAACCTTTACAAAGAGCCTCTCTTTACCATTTATATGAGGAAAATGAGGGAGAAGAGAATGATTCGAATTCTGCCCCAACCACCTCCAAGACTGCACCTAACTCCTCATCATGGCGGTAGGTGAGATCCCCAACAACCCAAAATATGGCGAACTGTATTTTTGCATTTTTAAGAACTTTTCCCACCCAATTAAAGATATCCATTGTAGTTGGGTAGAGGACGCCGAGAGCTTTCCGAAAAGTCCAACCTTGTGTGAATCCGAGCTCCCTGTGAAAAGTTATGGCGATCTGAATATTTCCCGTCGTGGTCTTCGCGCCGCTCGGGTTCGGGGTTCTCCTCTCGCATTTGCATCGGGTTTGGAGGATGGCTCGACACATGTGTTTGATGTTTGTGTTTTCCCCAAACCCATTTTTTCCCAAGATTTCCAAGATTTCCTTTGTTTCTGGGGTCGGAAGATGAACTCGCATGTGCATCGGGTTCTGGAGGATGGCTCGACATGTTTTCGCCCCCATGCTTCCCGACATGTTTTCCCGACTCCAAGACCCGATTTTTCGCCTTCATGTCTCATGTTTTTCAAACTCCGACATCGACATCCTTCTTCGATGTCTGCATCATGGGTTTTCCATCGGACTTCATTCCGTTTCCGCATTTCTTTTTCAACCCTCCGACATGTTTCATGTTTTCCAACCCGAGACGACATTTCCTTTCATGTCGGTTTTCCAACCCCTCCGACATGCCTTTAATGTCGGGTTTTCCAACCCCTCCGACATGCTTTCTTTTGTGTATCTATATTTACCCGGGGGTAAATATATACAACAATTTGGTGACTCAACGGGATTACCTGCCTGCTAGGTAGAAGATCAATGGCCTTTTAGCGATCCATTGGGCATGGAGTCATAAGCAATAACCTGAAACCAACCTGATATCTGATCCCGAGCCTGATACCGCAACTCCTTCTCCGAGAGCACGCCGAATCAGAAACCAACCAGAGCAACAAAACTTGTGCCAAAGCACTTAGGGAAACTGAAACCTAACTACAACAAGACAATGTGCATACGCACTTAGAGGAATTGAAATCTAGGCTAATATTTACAAGGGTAAAACTTTTTCTTTTCAGTAGCAATGTTTAAGATAGATTCCGTTGACCAGAATCGGGAGTTCTTCTCCATCCAATGTAGACAATGGAAGGCATTGCTATTCTTACATTCCATGACCATGTAGGGGCCACTCCAAATGGCATCAAACTTGGAATGCCTTCCCGGTTTTGCCCGATCTCGCATCCCATTTCGTAACTAGGTCCCCTTCCCGGAAGGTCCTCGCTTTCGCTTTCTTATCAAACCATCTTTTCACTAAGGCCCGATCTTTCTCAATTGTTTGAACCGCATGTTCTCTAATTTCTTCCAATTCCATCAACTCGCATACCGGCCTCCATTGGTTCGAACTCACCAACTCCAATCGCTTCATGAACTCCAATGCAGTAGTTCTAATGATATAGGCACACGCTCTTTTCCATAGACCAACTTGTAAGGGGAATTACCCGTAGACCTCTTTGGTGTTATTCTATCAGCCCATAATGCTGATTTTAGCTTGGTATGCCATGTTCTTTGATTTTCATCCAGAGTCCTCCTGATGATTCTTAGCAAATTTTTGTTCGTGGACTCTGCTTGTCCATTACCCTGTGGGTAATAATTGGAAGAGGTGCTCAAGTAGATTCCATTCTTGACAGCCCATTCTGTAATCTTGGAACCTACGAATGCCAATGCATTGTCTGATATGATAGTGGCCGCACACCAAACCTGGTCACTATTCCTTCATAAAATTCTAGTATATTAGACTCGTTTGCCTCTTTGAGCGCTACTGCTTCAGTCCACTTGGTGAAATAGTCCGTTGCCGTGAGAATCCACTTGTGGCCTTGGCTTGAGTTTGGGTTGATGACCCCGATGAAGTCCAATCCCCATTGCATAAATGGTTGGTCAACCAAAATTGGGTGCAATGGAAGTGCTGCTAGTCTTTCTTTGCCCGTGAAGAGTGCACATTTCTTACACTTTCTTATCCATGTATAGCAGTCATTGAACACCGTGGGCCAATAATACCCTGCCTTCATTATCTTGAGAGTGTTACTGTGGGGAAAAATGTCCCAGTAATCTCCATCGTGAAAATCTCGTAACACCCTCTCAATTTGACCTGTCCCAATGCACCTCAATAGAACTCCATTGATGTCTTTCTTGAACAAAACACCATCAACAAGCACATATGGAATGGCTTGTAATCTAAAGTATCTCCTCTTTGCTTTGCTCATTTCTGGAGGGCATAGTCCTGTCTGTAGGAAGTGTATCATATTCTGAGTCCAACAAGGAGTAGGCACATCATCATTTTCATGTTCTTGACCATCCTGTAGTACCAAGGTAGTCTCTTTTCATCACCTGCTTCAACTTGTTGACTCAAGGCTAGCTGCTCACATAGTCCCTTTCCACGTACTAGTTTTGTGACCTTGATCTCGATGTCATATTCCATGACACGAGTGATCCATCCTGCACGTTTCTCATTCAGATCCTTGTTTAGAAGGAAGTCCTTGACTCCCGCATGAGAGACCAACAATTGGATCTTGTTGTTCGAGACTAGGTGCTTGAATTTCTTTAAACTCCTAATCACTGCAAGGACATGCTTTTCAATGAAAGAGTACCTAGTTTCGTATTCCTCCAAGCCTTGACTGAAGAAAGCAACTGGTTGTTCTAATCCTTCTTTGTTTTGTTGTACCAAGATTGCAGAAATTGTGTCTCCACCACCGAAGGCATATAGCACGAAGTCCTTGGAGAAGTCTGGATTGACGAGAGTTGGAGCTTGAGATATAGCCTCTTTTATTGCCTCAAAACTTGCCTTGCCTTCAGATGTCCACTTAAATGCCATGCTCTTCTTTAACATCAATGTTATTGGCTTTACGAGAGCTGCAAAGTTTGGAACAAACTCATGGACAAAATTGATCCTTCCTAAGAAGCTTTCAAGAGCCTTGTGACTTGGCAATGGCAATGCTTGAATTGCTTCAACTCTTTCTCGGGTCAATCATCAACCCTTCCTTTCAAAACAATATGGCCTAGAAGTTTTCCCTCGTGAGCCAAGAATATGCATTTTTGGGATTCAATGATACCCCAAATCTTCTACATCTCTCAAATACTTGCCTTAAATGAAAGAGGTGATCCACTACATTTTTGAGAATACAAAGTGATGTCGCCAAGATATATATAGAACTATTTTATTGATCAACCCCTTAAATGCCATATCCATTGCCCTTCGAAGGTGGCTCCAAGCATTTGATAGCCCAAATGGCATCTTCAGAGGCATAGTCCCCCATTGGTGGTGAAAGCCGTCTTGAATTGGTCATCTTCTTTCACCATCACCCGATTATACCCCGAGTAGCCATCTAGAGAGAGAATCTCTCTCGAACCGGATACTACTTGCAATATTTGTTCCATCAAGGAAGTGGGTAATGGTCTTTGAGAGATGCCCTATTGAGGTCTCGAAAGTCCACACATAACCCGATTTCTCCGCTCTTCTTCCCGACGAACCAAGTTTGCAACCCACTTGAGTGCTTGATCGGGAATATAATGCTTGCCTCTATTAGCTTGTTTAGCTCTTTCTTCATTAGAGGCTCAATGTGAGGGTTGACTGGGTCTCGCTTCTCGCCCGATGGGCTTAGCATCCGGATCCAACCCTATGGTATGTTGTGCCAAATTTGGATCGAATCCTCTCAAGTCTTCATAGCTCCAAGTGAAGACATCTGGAAATTCTGGCAAAGTCAGTATGAAATCTGATTTCTCTCGCAAAGGGCCACTTTACCAATTTGAAGTGTTTTGCCTTCCCAACCAATTGGCTCAATCTCTCTCTCTTGACTCGTATGTTAGCCTTTTCCTTAAATCGGGTCGTTAGGGGTCAAGATAGACTCCAACGTTACTAAACCCTTGGGAAGCTTGTTTGTCCGCAGCCTGCACTACTTGATCCCCATACCGCCGCTCTAGCCTATCCCGATTTCTAGCCGAGAATTCAGCCTCTTCTTGTAAGAAATCGACGATCCGTTGATCATTCTCAAACACCGCCACTTGTGTTATTATATCTGAATCGCTGGCCTCACAATCACATGGATATGTGGTTGTGTTTTTTCCTTTCGATGTTTTCAACCACATCAAACGTTGCTCCAACCGCCGCGAGCCTATCTCGCGGCTTCATTTTTTTCTTCCGGGTATGGACACAATGTGAAAGCTTCAAATCCTCAATGAGGTCCCATACCCTATTCTTGTAGCTCTTTAACAAGTCATTCTTTTGTCAGAAAGATGTTGTCCCCTAACTTGGTTGACGATTAGCTCGCTATCTCCAAACACCTGCAAGTTCTTTATGCCCTTTTTCCTGGCCCAATGAAGTCCATGAATCAAGGCCTCATATTCAGCCGTGTTGTTTGAACAAGAAAACTGGAAACGAAAAGCTGAATAATATTTGATGTCTTGTGGTGAAATCAACATCGCACCACCTCCAAGACCTTGTCTCGCTTCGAACCATCAAGAATAATTTCCAAACTTTGTTTTCATCTTTTTGTTCAGCCGAATGATGTCTGAATGGGTGAATTTTCTTCATGTACACAATACACGCCCAATTCGATTCTTCAATTTCTCAGATGGGTCAAATTCATGACTCTTGTTTGCCCATTCATCCAAAGTTAAATCAGAATTCCTCGACCTTAGTACCGCTTCTAGATCATTTGAACACTCCTCCCGATCAAAAGTCGAGCAATTTGCATTGATAGACTTGGTACATGAGGCTCAATATGGAAATTGGCAATTGGTTCTCGACCGATTGTTGCTTTAGCTCCATACCTTGTCCTAAAATCATGTGTGACCAATCTGCAGATAAATATCCACCGATTTTTTTTTGCAAGTGAAGTCCTCTTGATAGACACAACGCAAAGAGTGGCGGAAGGTCAATCATGTATACATCTTCTGTAATCGTAACATTAGGACATGAATGTAGTGTTAGGCTTAACCCTCGATGACCCCAACTGCTCCTACCGCCATGCTCCATCTAGCTGCACTACTCCTTTCAAGATCGGCTCATACTTCAAACCCAGCTTGATCCGCTATTTGCTTCGCATCACCGAACTACTTGCCCTCGAATCTATCATGCAGCTTGTGTACCAAGTGGTTTCCAACAATCAATGAAACATAGAATGGTGGAGGCTTCAAATTTTTTCTTGTCTGCCCCCATCATGTCAGACCGCATTAGTGAGAACTTTCTCATGTCCCCGGTTTGATACATTTGTGGTAGCATCAATTAGCCATCGCAGCCTTGCAATAAATCTCTGCCCCCGGGATCGCCAAAGTGATTCCCACATGGAAATGTTCACATGTGTCTTCTTCATTTGATCGATGATGTTGAAGGGGGATGAATTGTCCTTTTGTTGTCCCTTACTTGGTGCAAACTTTTCTGGAGCTTGAACAGTGTGCATGTGTTGCTACAACAGGTACCTTAGGCTGATTTTGCACATTTGGAGCTATGTTTGGTCTATCGACCCTTGTTGTGTAAGAGTGGGCTGAGAAACAAATCGGATTGGATGGTTGTCCTCTTCTATGTTTCTCTTCTTCGACCGTGTGTGGCAGCCACGCCTTGAAAAGGTTGTTGGTTAACTCCACAAAAGTCTTCCATTTGCCAATTTGCCAATGTGGTTTCTGTCTGAGGTCCTTCTTGTTGTGTTTCTTGCTGCTGATTCCCTTCTTGGCTTGGTTCTTGAGGCACACCAATGGTTTGCACCATCAAGGCCTCGATTCAAAGTGCACCATAAAACATGCCGATGATTCAGGAGGTAGATTGCAAGGGTAACACCACTTGTACTCTCGTGCCATGTTTTTGTGTCGGGAACCAAGGCTCTTGAGGATGTCGCCTGCATTTGGATCATACGGCCGAAATGGCCTGGCAGCTTGAGGTTGTCCTTGGTTTTGGTTTTGATTTGCAGCCTGAGGTGGTGGTGGTCTATTCTGTTGGTATGAGGGCCTAGCTCTGGCATCGTGCTTCGAGGCCGATATGGTTCAAAGCACTTTGAGCTTGTCTCTTTTGATAGTCACTAGCTCATTTCCAAGGTTCTCGTAGTTGTTTCATAACCTCCCGCAATTCCTTTCAAGTATTTGAAGAAGTCGATGCCTCATTATTGCTTTGATTTCTAGGAGTTGGAATGGGATTCAACTCGTGCTTGATCTAGTGTAGGATTTCCCATATCCGGATAGAGAGGCATTGGTGGCCTTGGTGCAAGCTTTGCCACTGATCAAACAGTTCTCTCGCTCCGAAGCCGTGTCATAGGCCCCCGGCAGCGTTGTCCCTCCCATCGATTGGATCATCATGGCTATGTCTCAATTTATAGCCTTTAAGAAATAAAGGAATGCTCCTTTGGCGGTTGGTCTAACGGCTATTGGAATCTCGTCCCATGTCCGTTGGAATCAAGTTGAAATCTGTCATTTGTTCGTTAGAGCCCTTTGATTGTTGTCATTGTTCCAATAAAGACAAATTGTCCGCCCTCTCCCCGAATCGGTCAGAAAGAGCTGAACAAAGTTGGTTCCAATTGTAATAGACCCCATTGCTAGGCTCCTAAACCATCAGTAAGGCCTTACCTTTGAAAGATGAAGCCAACAACTTGACCGCAACATCCATTTCATTTATTTCGTGGATCGCACATGCATTAGCAATATCCTCGGATGTGATCAATAGGAGTAGTATGATTTTCTCCCGTGAAATAGGGTATATTCTTTTTAGCGCCGCAATCGGAATTTGATTTTGAGCATTTAGGGCAAGTGGACTACTGCCCGTGAAATTGACAAAGGGATTCGGTGGTAGATGTGCCATTATGATTGGCCTAAGAACCCTGGTTGATGCGAGAAAAGGTCTACCAGGTGGAGGTGTAGACAAAGTCCTGTTAGGTGGAGATGGTGATCTTTGTGGTCTTCTTCCTCTCCTTCCTCTGCCTGGTGAAAGTTGCAAGTGGAAAAATAGCCCCTCTTCTCGAGTATTAGACCTGGTTCGAATTCTTCTCATGTGCCTGGGCAACTTGTGCTGCTACACCACTGAACTCTATCCCTTCGGAGTCGCCAGATGTGTTAGATAACAAGCCTCTAAAAGGCTGGATTTTGCCAAGTTACACACCAAACTTGACAATATTGAAAATATAATTTAAAATTTGAAGGACCAGAGGAGACAATCTTCAATCCGAATTCGGGCCTTGTTGTGCAGCTGCGGATCCCCGAAAAGTACAGGTGGAACTCAAGTCATGCAATGCAACTCACAAAACCCGAATTGCCATGTGTCAGAACTTGGAACATGCCCGACATCCCTCAAAACCGAAATGACATTGTCGGAATAGGACCATGCAATGCATCCCCAAAACCCGAAATGAATTGTCTCGCTTTGATGTTCTCGACCCAAAACCCGAAACACTAAAAAGCATGAAATTTTGAAAATCAAAATCTCAAAAACTAAAGATACCCTTTTGAAGATTACCCTCAGATCTACCAACTGGTGAAATTTTGACTTGTTTTGAGCAAGATAAACCCTTGAAAATTGATTTTGAGTTCGCCTGAAGGAGCAAAATCAAATTTTAAAACTTGCAATTTTTAGTCCAATTTCATGAAAACTCCTTCAAATTTTTATGGAATGACCTCTGGTCCCACCGGCGTGCCAAAATCGTTGGTGTCGAATCGCAAGCACCCCGGGACTCGCAACACGATGGGTTGAGAATCTCAAGGCGACAGCACAACATGGAGCTTTTCCCAAGTGTGGGACCTTGCGAAATCGGAAAAGCTCTCCGGATGAAGGCCGGCTCCTATTCCTCTGTTCAGATGCACGAATAAAATGCAGAGGGTTTACAAAAAACCTAATCTAACTTGCCAAGGAGACAGGGTAGAGAATGCATAAAAATAAAACCTAAACTATGGAGGTGATGCACCGAGGAATGTTAAACACTCGCTTTGCAAATTTAACACAGACCACAGAGATGCAATACAAACATCATGCACAGGTAACCAAACCGCAATAAGAGATCAAAATGGCAACAATGAATACATGAGAGGGTCGAAAATTCAATCACAAACATATATATATTATTGCTCAAGAGTCGATACAATACATTGCAGTGGCCAAGAGGCAGAAGAAGAACTGGTATTACAACCCGTATGGGAGGTTTGAAAGCTCCACAAATTCTCTTGCAAGCAAGGGAAGAAGGGGGATGCAAAACAAAAATGTCCAACCCTTTACAAAGAGCCTCTCCTTACCATTTATATGAGGAAAATGAGGGAGAAGAGAATGATTCGAATTCTGCCCCAACCACCTCCAAGACTGCACCTAACTCATCTCATCATGGCGGTAGGTGAGATCCCCAACAACCCAAAAATATGGCGAAGTGTATTTTACATTTTTAAGAACTTGTTCCCACCCAATTAAAGATATCCAGTGTAGTTGGGTAGAGGACGCCGAGAGCTTTCCGAAAAGTCCAACCTTGTGTGAATCCGAGCTCCCTGTGAAAAGTTATGGCGATCTGAATATTTCCCGCGTCGTGGTCTTCTCGCCGCGTCGGGTTCGGGGTTCTCCTCTCGCATTTGCATCGGGCTGGAGGATGCCTCGACATGTCGCCCCATGCTTGATGTTTGTGTTTTCCGAAACCCGTGTTTTCCACAAGATTTCCAAGCTTTCCTTTTTTTGTGGGGGTTTCCAAAAGATGAACTCGCATGTGCATCGGTTCTGAGGCTTTGGCTCGACATTTTCCAACCCTCCCCATGCTTCCCGCCATGTTTTCCCGACTCCAAGACCCGATTTCCTTTGATCTATATTTCGGGTTTTCCAACCCCTCGGACATCCCCTCTATAGATTTAGTTTTTGTATGAATCATGTTTCAATGTTTCCAAACCCGACCCAATGTCGGGTTTTCCAACCCTCCGACATGTTTTCATTTGATGTCGGGTTTTCCAACCCTCCGACATGCTCGGGAGTTTAGATCCGGAAAGATCTCAAAGAACATGAACTACCCAAGTTGAATCCTTTATTTACTAATCTACCAAATTCATGCTCCCAAAGACAACTCAAAACACAATGACTCACCTATTTCTCATGCAAAGAATCCTCTATCCTAAAATCGGCATGAGGTCAAGGATTTCAATATAACCACTTTGTATCAAAGGAAGTGGTTTTAAGTTTTAGATTTTTATTTAGTTATTATTGTTAATTTAAGTCAAAAGTGTTTTGATTTAAAACTATATTAGAAGATTTAATTCTTAATTATAGCCTTCTCCATTTAAGTTATATTTAAGAGTCTCAAAGTTTAGTCATTTAGAATAAATTCAATATTTGTTTGGTTCAATATTATGTTGGAAACTATTTTGTCATTCTATGTCATCAATATCAATATATATGTCAGTAGTCAAATAAGTAGGTCCCACAAAATCCAAAAATGTCAAAAAAAATTATATATATAGCCTCACTTTTAGTTGGTGATACCATTATAATTCGACGTCTAGGGTTTATCATTTCGAGGGAAAAAGAATAATCACGGTGTGGAAACGAATTCTCTTCAAGATCATATTTGTTTAGTAAGAAGTGTGTTTATTATAGGATGGAGAGCAACGGAGGCGGGAGGGTGCTCAACGTTCTCAACTTTATCACTACCTCAAAGGCCGCATTTATTTCTTTAGTGACACCTTTTGATTTATTTTGTGTGTGATTAATAAAAACAAATGATAAAATCTGTAAGTGTGCGTAGTGTGATTTCTATATTTCTCCTATTGGTATGATAATGCAAATATCTACACTATAGATACTTGAAGTAGGCAAGTATTATTGATATGTTTATTAGAGGATGGAGGCACCCGAGAGACAGGAGGGTGCTCAATGTCCTCAACTTTTCACTACCTCAAAGGCTGCATTTAATGCTTTAGTGACACCTTTTGACTTATTTTTTGTGATTAATAAAATCATATGATAGAATCTTTACTCGTGTGTGTAGTGTGATTTCTATATTTCGGTAAATGCAGGAAGTTAGTGGACAATTAAGTGGACATAAAAACCTAAAATTTAGGTATCGCGATTCATTTATAAACCGCGCTCGCGTAATTTTTTATAGGTTCGGTGATTTCAAACCTAAACTGCGATCACGGTCCTCTTCGAGGCAAAAAAATTTGAATCCTCATTTTCCCCCATTTTTCCTTTCCAAAATTTCTCCTAGACCTTTGGCACTTGAGCTTTGAATACCCCCCCTAAAATTTCTCTCGAACTTCCGGATTGCGATAGTTTCAACCATGCCGCCAAGACAAAGAGGTAAGCCCTTAATTTTGACCAATTTTTTTACATTTTAGGTTATTTTTGTGATTTTCATGGGTTTTTCAATTTTTGTTTATGTATACAATTTTTTATTTTTTCAGTTGCTTAGCAAGCTCGTAATCCTACAAACCATCAAAATATTCCTCAAAACCCTCCAAACATTCCTCAAAAACCTCTTCCAAACATAGATTCACCTCATGTGGCTCCTTCTATCCCCATGAAACCAACAGGAACATAAGCTGATATTGTTGGAAGAATCGACAAAATAAAATTGTCATTGAGAACCTTATTCAGACTATAAGACAAAATCATGCCACAAATCCATCCCGCGTGACTTTAGCCAACACATTACAAACATTGATTGGTGAAGTTGACTCGTAACCAACCAAATAGATAGATGGAATACCTTTAGAGGTGATTGTAGGTGGTGGTATGCAGATAAATTATCCCATGCGGTCGTAAAAGACAAATTTTTTTGGAAAAGACCGCATTTGTGCATTATTTACTGACCCAAGAACCAATGCCCCCGCATGCTACTTACAAATGGTTCCCAATCCATTGGTGCCATGATGACCAAATCAAGAACAATTTTTGGGACCGATGGTGGATGGTTTTTATTATCCACCATGTAACAACAATGAGGTTCCTCTCTATTTTTTGAAGAAATTATATTGTGAGTTCATGCTTAATGAGGTCCCAAATTATTTTAACTTTTCTAATTTTTATGGGCGAGGAGGTGGCTCTACATAGAGTAGACCTGGTGCACACGTAGGTCAACCAAGGATCCCCATGCCCCAAAACCCCCACTACCTTTAGTTATCCCTCCTACAGTGAAGGAGGTTGTGGAGATTGACACACTACATGCATTGAGGGAGCTCACTGACACTCTGACCCAACATAGTGAGCAGATTGCATCTGGTGATGTTGGTGGAGGTGCTAGTTCTAGCGCACCACACCATTGTGGATCATGTGGTGCCATATGCACTTGTGAGTGAGACATCATTTGTTGGATCACATGATTTCTTTTCTCTAGATGAGATGATGGTGGATATTTTTTTGGGCGAGTGCAAAGGATCTTGGTCTTTCACAGGTAAATGTCAAATATATATATATATATATATATATATATACAATAGTTTAATTCATGTTTGAGATTTTAATATATATGTATTTGATTGTATGTCATGTACATACATGTAAAAACTTATTTTTATTTTATTTTAAATAACAAGAGCCGGTGAAGGAAACATCCAGCATCGACATGCTAGCTACTGGTTGGGCATGTTACAAATGCATAAGTTTCAAGTTGTACTTAAATTTCAAATTTCATTTGATTGTACACTTTTATTATTATAATGTTTCACTGTACATGTACATATTAATATATGTTTGTCTTTTATATGTAGGAGCTTGGCGGGTCATCATCTACTCTGGGAACTGAGGCTACTGGCACGCCTCACATGACTTTTACGCAGGTTAGTTTCTCTTTACACTTTGTTTCTAATTGTGGAAGTTCACGTGGATTATGCTTTGGCTCTGTTATGTGGCAGTCATGTAGATTAATATTGATTTGTACATGTTTTTTGTATAGCTTATGACTGCCAGAGAGACTCCTCCATATATGCAGACTGTGGAGGTTGTTGTAGATACTACCATAGCATCTGCAGATCCACTAACTAAGGTACAATTTTTCAAATTTGTTAAATTTATTTAGGAATTATTTCTTATTACTTAAATCTACAATATCAAATTTTGTACATGAAATATTTAATTTGAAATTTAATTATTTGTATGTAGCTTACCCCTCGTGAGTCTACTATTGTCCCTACCACGCATCAACAACAAATTGATAGGGATCATGACATTGTGGTAAGATTTCACATGCATTTTAACTAAATTCTAAGTTTCTAAATTTTGAATGTATTTTAAAAATTTGGGTGTTAAAAACTTGTTGTTTATGAATGTGCAGTTAGGTTGTAGGCCTTCTTAGAGATGCCTAGGACCACACAGATGAAATCCGTAGTGACATCTCCCTCCACTACATCCCTAGGTCATGGACATGCTACTTCTAGCAGGGTGAAGAGAGGGAAGATGTTTCATGATTAGATTCATAGGACCTGGATGTACATAGATATATATATGGGCCATCTGGTCCTAGTTCATGATTCTTCATAATACATTGTATATATAGTCTTATGCGACCACATGTGGTCCTATATGTATGACACACTTAGTTTGAGATGTACACATGTTATGAACTTATATTTTTAGAGACGTGCATCCAACACACTTAGTTTGAGATGTACACATGTTATGAACTTATATTTTCAGAGATGTGCATCCAACACACTTAGTTTGATACATTATATATCCATGTGTTGGTTTTCATAATGATATTACTTCTATGTTTGATTCTATTTAATTTCTTATGAAGTATAAGCACATTAGAACTATGGGATCCTTGACATGAGTAGGATTTTCATTCTTAGGAATAATGAAATAGATGTTTGATTTAAAATTAAAAAAGAAGGTCCAAGAGACTTACTCAAAGAAGTAGATGGATTCTTGGTTAAAGTAGTATTAGGATTCTTCTTGGATGACCCCATAGAAGTAGGAAATGATGTTCCTCTCTTTTTTTTGTTTTTTTATCGATTCACCATTTGAGGATTAAAGTGTTTTGCTTGGGAAGTAGAAGAAGAGGCTTATTTATTTTTTTATGAGTGGGTGAACACTAAACAAGAGTAACTATTCATATCATCTATGGATTATTCAAGATCTTTTTTTGGGTGAGTATTCAAAATAACCAATAATTACATAACCATCTTCTTCTTCTCTTTCAATTTCTGATTCAACAATTTCTTTTCCTTCATCTTCATAGGTTCCACATATTTCAAGAAATTTATGTTTGATTCTAAGGAAAGTATTTTAACCAGTACCAATTACAGGTTTTGTACCCCTAGATATAAGATATATATAGGAGGCCTTATTGTGGTACCATGCAAGAAGAGATGTCGTTGCTTCAAAGCTACTTTGTTCGGGCATAGTCCCTTAAGAGCATTTGAGAACAAAAATTGTTCACCTTCAATGGGTGACTACGCAGCCTTCTCCTGGCACCTAAGGACATCTAGTTCGATGCTAAAACTTTGGTGTAGGGACCCTATGTAATAGTCTGTCTTGGTTTTTTCCTTCTCTAATCAGTGCTCTCGCTGGCCTATTGTTTGTAAACGCGCCAAATAGTGTAGTTTGAGACAAAGATTGTAAGGATTTCAAACAGTATATTTTACAAATGGTGGGTCATGGAACCAAACCGAATGTTTGAAACATCCAAGTTTTCTAGGTGAACGCTAGAGGAGGCATCATTTTGTACGCGACAATGTCGTCGTTTCTTCCGAGCTACTTCGTTTGGGCATAGTCCCTTAAGAGCCCTAAGACCAAAAAAAAATTCAACTTCAACAGTGACTACACACACTGCGTGGCACCTAGAGATGTCTCATATAATCCTACACCTCGGTGTAGGGACCCTCTATAATATCCAATATCATTTTTTTCCTTCTCCAATCGGTGATCTCGTTGTCATATTGTTTTAAACGCGCGAAATAGTGCGGTTTGAGACAATATAAGGTGTCATTCCTAACAATATATTTTATAAATGGTGGGTCATGGCACCTAATCAACTATGCCAAAACATCCAAGTGACTAGGTGAATGCTAGAGAGGAGGCATCGTTTTAGTGCGAGACAACATTGTTACTTTCGGGCTACCTCGTTCGGGCGTAGTCCCTTAAGAGCCCTGAGACCAAAAAATCATTCAACTTCGACGAGTGACTACGCACACTCCGTGGCACCAAAGGACATCTCGTTTGATCCTACACCTTTTCATATGGACCCTATACAATATCCTATCTCAGTTTTTCACTTCTCAATTGGTGCTCTGCTACCCTATTGTTTGCAAATGCATGTGAAAAAGTGCAGTTTGAGATAGTGTAAGGTTGTCTAATGGTATATTTTGCAAACAGTGGGTTATGGCACCAAACCGAACATATGCTACCAAACAAATGTCCAACAGGTGGTTATTTGAATGCTAGAGGAGGCATGTTTTTTGTGTGTGCGACAAATGTTGCTTTCGGGCTACCTCGTTCGGGCGTAGTCCCTTAAGAGCCCTGAGACTAAAAAATGTTCAACTTCGACGAGTGACTACGCGCACTCTGTGGTACCTAGAGACATCTAATGTCATCCTAAAGCTTGCGTGTAGGGACCCTCTACAATAAACTATCTCATTTTTTCCTTTCTCAATCGGTGCTCTCGCTGCCCTATTGTTTGTAAATGCGTGAAATAGTGCAGTTTGAGACAGTGTAAGGCTGTCAAATGGTATATTTTGCAAACGGTGGGTCATGGCACCAAACCAACTATGCCAAAACATTCTGGGTGGCTAGGTGAATGCTAGAGGAGGTGCCATTTTGGTGCCATGACAATGTCATACTTTCGGGATACTTCGTTCGGGCGTAGTCCCTTAAGAGCCCTGAGACCAAAAAAATCATTCAACTTCAACGGGTGACTACGCGGACTTCGTGGCACCTAGGACATCTCATCCAATCCTAAACCTGGCATAGTATAGGGACCCTATCTACAATACCTATCTCTCATTTTTTTCCTTCTCAATCGGTGCTCTCGCTGCCCTATTGTTTGCAAATGTGTCAAATAGTGCAGTTTGAGACAGTGTAAGGTTGTCAAATGGTATATTTTACAACGGTGGTTGTGGCACAAACCTGGCTGTATCAACATGTCTGGGTGGCTAGGTGAATGCTAGAGGAGGTGTCATTTTTTGTGTGCAACAACGTCGTTGCTTCCGGGCTACCTCGTTCGGGCGTAGTCCCTTAAGAGCCCTGAGACCAAAAAATTGTTCAACTTTGACGGTGACTATGGACTCGTGGCACCTAGAGACATCTCATTTGATATCACACCTCTTCATGTAGGGACCCTCTGCAATATCATGTATCAGTTTTTTTCCTTCTCCAATCGGTGCTCTTTCGCTACCCTATTGTTTGCAAACATGCCAAATAGTGTAGTTTGAGACAATGTAAGGTTGTTAAATGCTATATTTTGCAAATGGTGGGTTGTGGCACCAAAATGACTACACCGACACATCTGGGTGGCTAGGTGAATGCTAGAGGAGGCATATTTTGGTGTGGGAAAATTTCTTTGCTTCTGGGCTACCTCGTTGGGCGTAGTCCCTTAAGAGCCTTGAGACCAAAAAATCATTCAACTTCGACGGGTGACTACGTGCAATTCGTGGTACCTAGAGACGTCTCATATAATCCTACACCTTGGCATAGGGACCCTCTACAATATATTGTCTTAGTTTTTTTTCCATCGGTGCTCTCGTTGCCCTATTGTTTGTAAATGCATGTGAAATAGTGCGGTTTGATCCAGTGTAAGAAGGTTGTTAAATGGTATATTTTACAAATGGTGGGTCGTGGCACCAACCAAATCGACTATGCCAAAACACCCGGGTGGTTAGGTGAACACTAGAGGAGGCATTTTTTACCGCACAACAATGTCGATGCTTTTGGGCTACCTCATTTAGGCATAGTCCCTTAAGAGCCCTGAGACCAAAAATTCATTCAACTTCAACGGGTGACTATGAGCACTCCATGGCACCTAGAGATGTCTCTTATCCTACACCTCAGCATAGGGACCCTCTATATAATGTCTCAGTTTTTTCCTTCTCTAATCGGTGCTCTCGTTACCCTATTGTTTGTAAACGCACGTGAAATAGTGTAGTTTGAGCCAGTGTAAGGTTGTCAAACGATATATTTTGCAAACGGTGGGTCGTGGCACCGAACCGACTGTGCACACACGTAGGGATGGTCTTGTAAACACTTGGGGAGGTGTCATTTCAGTTCTCTAAGCTCTAGGTCCTTTTGGGCTACCTCCTCTGAGCCAAGAACCCCCTCCACATGTACATAAATCGTTGTTAATTGCTTCTCTTTTCTTGTAAAACAATGAAAGCTTCTCTTAGCTTCGAGAATTTATAATTCTCTACTAATAGTGCCAACCACATGAAGGTGGAAGCTTTTCTGGCACCACTAACTTGCACATAAAAGTGTTAGTCAAAGAAATTTAAGTTTCAAATCAAAACCATACTAGATATATACAAAATACACAAATTTAATAAAATATATGAACTTAAATTTATCTAACTAACAAATTTATATATACCAAAGAAATTAAATATATATACATGAGCATTGTAAATTCATTCTAATGAACCATTAGGATTAGATCTACTCTGAATAGTGGACATGATTGCTTCATGATCTGACTCTCGAACCTTCCAAAGAATCTTGTTATTAGGCCTTCCTTGATATTTATTCAGCTGAATATTTATCACTAGAACTAGATGCAAATATAAGAGTATTTTCCTGTGTGTCTCAAAGTCTTCAAACACCCAAATAGAGGATTTTTTTAATGGATACCATGAAGCCAAGTTCCAGTAACTACCACTGACCCTATAGGGTACTTAATATCTTCACCATCTATAATAGGAGAAGTCAACTTATTTCTTTCCTCGATGCAACGACATAAGAAATAGTCTATTCCTTCTTCATTGTCTTTATGCAATAATTGCAAACACATGTCCTACAAAAACAAAGGTTTCAACTCAAATTTAAATTGTACATATTAAAATTTCAATGGACATAACTCAATACAAAAATTGTAAATAACCATAAATACCTTATCACACCAAAATCAAATTTCATCAAAGTCCTTGGATGTTGCAACTTCATCTGTAGAAACAAGTCATAATGCTTGTGGAGGTTGATAACTAGGAAGTGGAGTTAGAGGCCTACAAATCCATCCATCCACCCATTCTTGTGAATCACACTCAACAGTGACAAATTCGATACAAGATGCACAAAAACATGTCAAATTTCTTGTCCATGTGGCCCATGAAGTAGCGTCTGAGCTACAAAATGAGTGCATATCACTGGACCCAGTGAGTGTCATACAATCCTCATAGTTAGCAATTTGTTGTTCCTCTATCAACCAAAAATATCTGTGAATTGTGAAATTTTCTTGAGAACCTCGGGCCATGTTTTCAATACACCATTCCACTATGCTCTTTGCATCTTTCAATTTAGCACCATCTTTGTACTTCAACTCTTCTCTTGCAAGAGCTCTTTTCACACATGCCCCTGCACCGTCATGCTCTCCTTTTCCATGTCTAGCCTTAGTGAAACTCCAAATATGTTACACACCCATCTTGACGTGCATCCTGCTCATCCAATAAAACATTCGTGCATTCTTAAATTAAGACGTGTAATTATCTGACCATATATAATGTTGTTTGAAGTGGATGTCCCTATCAGACAAGTTTCCATAAAATAACTAGAAAACACCCTTGCATAAATTCAATAGAATGAGTACGATCATCATTGATATAAAAGTGGTACTCTCTTAAAAAAATTGATCATTCTCTATACTATTAGGAGAATGTATAAATGTTATATGCACAAAAATGGCAACTTGTACTGAGTTGTAATATTGTGATTGAACCTCCATTTGTGGTTGCAATGTGTAATTCTTTGTAAAATTGACCACTGAAACAATAGTACCAATAGGAAATGTGTCTTTGCATATCTTGAACTGTTCATCCAACCATTGAGCTCTGTGTGTATGCCTAGCATACTCATAAACAATTTCATCCTTAAATTTTCTCATAAATTGAAAAATAGGCATATGTTTGTAACTAGCTCACACCGTTTAGACTCTTTTCCATCTTTCAACTAGTATGCAACTGATTTATATTTATCAAACTCAACTAAATTATGTCCTATTGCACCTTCAATTTTCTCATGGATGTAACTTTCCAATTTAGGTAATCCACCACATGTACCACAACTTCCATCTAAACAATCCTGACTATAAAAAAATTGTCCAACTTCTTTTTCACAAAATATCGTAGGAATGAAATCCC
Source organism: Taxus wallichiana var. yunnanensis (assembly GCA_018340775.1). NCBI lineage: Eukaryota > Viridiplantae > Streptophyta > Pinopsida > Cupressales > Taxaceae > Taxus > Taxus wallichiana. The sequence goes on along the minus strand of CM031237.1, from coordinate 174,482,999 downwards.
TAGAAGATATTGGTGGAACTTGAACACCACATTCCGATAACATAGTTTCAGAATGAAAATAGAATGAATACGTAAAAATTTAGCATAATGCATCACAAATTCAACATGTTGCCCTACAAAACAAGTGGTGCAAGTGTGGTTGATTTTCACATAGAATGGTTTCAACATTTCAAAAAAATGTTGACTAATTTTAATTTCCAGATGCTCTTGTTCAAACTTAAAAAAATTGAGTTTGAGTCATATCTAAGAAATGCTTTGGATGTGGTTCGCGATTAGTAGAACCAACTCTTCATTTTACAACATCTCTTGTATTAGGTGAAACTCTAGTGTTATCATGCCAAAATTGAATAACAACTTCTCTTATAGCATCAAAATTATATTTGTCCTTACGCGGTGCTCTAGCAGAAAATGCCCAAAAATCGGTATTATTGAGTGATTGAAGGATATTACGTCTTTCAATTGCTTTCATTAGAGTTTTTCGATTAACTTGCAACATTCGACTTGTTTACGTAATCAAATGTTGTTTTTTTATTGATTCACTTACAACACTAGTAGTAAGTACATGACGCACAATATTACTATCCCTAGTGCATCTCTTGACACCAACAATGTGATATGCATCATGAAGGTTTTCAACAATTGTAGAGGTTTGACCACATATATTAGATGTTGTCAATCCTAAGGTGTTTAATGTAGGTCTCATTTTAATCAATTTCATCAAACTAACCAACAACTGACATCTTTGGGAATCATTTAAAATTTTAAAATGATTATCCCAAATTTCTATGGCTTTTCTTCTTATTTTCCGTTCAGAAAGTTTGTCAGACATTGGTTTCAAAATGTTTTCATCAATTTCAATAAAATAATTAGGTTTCTTATGGAAAATCCTAGGAGGTGTTTTTGTCAAATTTTGCTTGTCTACAGTTTCAACTTGAATTTCTTTATTCACATTTTCATTATCTCCTTCAATTTCAACATTTGCTACATCACGAGTATTTAATTCTTCTTCAACATTGACAGTAAAAACATCTTCATCACGAGTATTTAATTCAACTTCAACATTGACAGTAGAAACATTACTTGGTTCCTCATTGCTTACAATAGTAGGGGTTGAAGATGAACCTCTTCTTGATTCATGAAGATTTTACATTCGCTCAACATTTTGAAATATGTTTGCCTCTAATTCGTTTGGTGTTTTTTTACTTAATGACTTCCTTTTTTGACTTCGTTTCTTGTCTCCCATGATGTTTTGCTTCCGGTGATAAGAAAAATGTGTAGAAATGATCATAATTTTGTAGTAATTCATACGGTAAAGTCAAACAGTAAAAATCACATGGTAATTAGAACATTGGGATGTGTGTAAATATGATTTATGAACCACGATCACACTTTATAAACCGCACTCATGGTTTATAAAGCATGATCGTGGTTCTTGTTTTAAAACCCATGATCGCGGTTTATAAACCACGATCATCATGGTTCTATCTGTATCATCAAATCCGACCCTAAGGCTTGGGAAATCTTTGTTTTCCCCAACCAAAGCTATGGAAGGTCATTATGAAGTGTAAAAGGTAAAAAAACTTCAAATTTTCTCTTCCACAGACTTGAACCATGCTGAAAAACTGAAAACATTTCACAAAAATGGTGTCATCACGTAGGGGAGACTATTAGCTTCATAGAAATATTGATTTTAAAGTGAATAGAATAAGATAAATATCATTTTATAATTTTTTACTAACAATAGGTCTTTAAGACATTTTTTCCCGTGAATGTTCATGTCTACGTTTAAGACTGCAACTTTTGTTTCGCTTATCAAAATGTGATAAAACTTATACCATCCCAAGCGTGGAGAAATTCTAAATGTTAATACACACACACACACAACACACACACATTTGATTTCAATATTTTTGATGATATAGTTATGGTTAGTAAACGGAAAGCGCTCCATTTTTCTATATCTTTTTTAGACCACTTTCATGGAAAAAATCATTAAAAATATATTTCAAAAAATACAAAATAAAATCCATCCCAAGATAGACAACTACATCTAATTTTCACCAAATGAAAAAAAAATAACAAGATTTGGTCATCCAAATCGCTGGAAAATGGAGTACAATCTTATAGGTTTTTCAAAAAAAAAAACCAAGTCATATAATTTTTGTTTAATATAGCTAAACTTGTCTATTTTTTTTTTTAATTAATAGTTTAGAAGCTAGATTTTGGATGTTATGATTCATATTTATATATTTTTTTCTAATTTTGAGTGCGCGTATTCCATTTGAGTGCGCTGTTTAATAATCCTGAAGTTGAGATCATTGTTTTTCGCAATAAGACGTCCACTTATGACCCCTTTTGTTGACTTGTTGCACTTACCCATTTCTCTATTGGTATGATAATGCAAATATCTACACCGTAGTTATTGAAGTAGGTAATTTTTCTTGATATCACAACTAGTTTGGTTTATGTGAATTGGCCGATGGGTACGTATTCATGTACTCCCATAATAGGTTGATGGGTCCATATTCATGGTAGATGTAGTTCCCACAATCAATGTGAGTATCAAGACCATATACATGCTATGGAGATGCATGTTGCTTAGTTGATGGTAGTACTTTCTCCCATGTTTGTACTAAGGGGAAATGTTAGAAATAATCTTGGTATTACTCACATGGGTGATTTATTTGCCAAGTTATTTTATTATGTTTGAGTATTTTTATTTGAGTTATCAAATTAACTCACATAACAATAATGTTGGTTCCACTATTATAGCTCTTGATTCCTTCTATTAAGGAGATAAACAATCCTATTTATTTTTACTATTTCTGCATAATATGATATCCCAAGGATTTTTGTTGCTTCCACAACTCTAACCAAATCATTGCATTTTGTTCTTCAAATACATCTTCATGAAATAAAGGCTCTTCAAGGACAAGTACTAGTAATTTTCCAAGAGCACGTGAAGTCCATCAAATATGTTCTCATAGATAAAATGAGCTTCATAGGGTCGAGAATGCTAAGTATTATAAATTACAAGCTACATGAGGCATTCCCTCACCATAGCAATGAAGATTTCAATGGTCGCTTGATCACACGGTCAGCAACCTAGGTCACCGCCCCTATTAGAACATACCACCATATGCAATAAATTCATTTGGTCACACACTTTGGCATAAATTCAACAGTCATAATTACCTTGGATACATATTTATGTCAACAAGGTTATAGCCCACAACAACCTGGAATTCGGACATTTATTGACCAATTTAGAAATGCACACCCAACAACATAGGAATGGAATCTCTTTATGCCATGTATATACTCCTTCATGTCTCCAATACAACAGCATTGTTTACGTGGAGGAAAGCATCTATATGAAAAAGGAATTAGCAAACTTTCACAATAAGTGAATTTGAAAATCATTTCATCTTCCAATCGCGATAAGTAAAGTCGACCAAAGCAAACATGGAGCACTATCAAACCTCAAAAAAACTCAATTGGATCCTACAATACTCTAATGGAAAGGATATAAGGTTGCGTTGATATCAAATTTATGGGGCGAATTTGGATTGGTTAATGGGGCGCTTGGGCAAGTCATGGAGCTCATGTATAACCCAAAATCACATTCCTCTAACTTTTCATTCTTTGTTGTGGTCAACTTTGTAAAATACCAAGGGCCCTCGTCGGGAATCCATTACCCAATACGTTTTCCCTAGATCTTGTCCCCTGTCAAAATCATTAAATATCACACTTAAAATGTCAAGGGGCCTAATCATCCTTAAGGCTCAAGGAATGAAACTTAGTAATGAAACAATAGACATTGGCAACGTTAAACGTCGAGGGATGACATTTATTGTAATTTTGCAAGTAAGCTCACTTGCAGATTTGTACATATTGTTTGCTTCTACATTTGAGTGTTACACAAGAATGATGATGGACACTAAAAATGTTAAGGCATGTAAAAATAGTATATTAGAATGCATTGTCGTAATACGATGCCTCAACGTTAGTTTATTAGAGTTCATTGTTGTAATACATTGCCTCAAATATACTACAAAATTGTAACCTCAAAATTTTATTTTTCATTTTACATCATAAATATTAACATCAATATATAGGTCTAAATTCCAAACAAATTTTCAAGGTACTTATTAAGTAGTATATATGATTATGTTGTCTCGATATTAGTACATAAGAGTGTATTGACGTAATGTGCGGCCTAAAAATTTATACATAAATGTTAACATGTGGCAATAACTAGACTAAACTCATAAGATACATATTTAGGAAGTACTAAACAAACTTTTAAAAAAGGCTTGAGTTTACAATTTAATCTTCAACCTATTTAAAAACTCTTTCCACATAGATATTTTTACATTAAGAAAATCCAAAAGCATTAATGTTTACTGATCTATCATTGAAGGAAAAAAAAACCAACAATGTTACATCGTTATCCTCTCCAACATAATTTGCAACTCATGTGCAATAAGCTAATTTATTTATTTTGGATTGTACAACTAATACCATTCATTATTCTAAATCTACAACAACATATTCTTAAACAATATCTTACAATCTTATTTCAAGACATAATTATTTGTCATTAATCAACAAAGTCAACCATCAAAACCTTATACCACCTCATGACTCTTGCTCTCCATACAACAATTTTAAAATCAGAAACGTTTTGTCACTCGACGCAGAGCAATAATTTAAATAAAAAGGGGCATGCAGGAGAAACACACTGCCAAGACTCTAATCGTTGTCTTCCTTTTGCCCACACACGCTGCCAACATAAAACCCACAATTCGCACTTGCTTTATTTAAAAATGACGTCTACAAGTCGTTCAGTATCTCAGTCCTCAGTCGAGTACCAAGCTGATAACGTGCTTGACAAAATTATCTATGCACAACTTCTGAGATCCATCAATTATTCTGGTCCTGAACAAATCCCCCATATCCCCTGCCTTGTGCCTTATCTGTTCACCCTCCTTGCCCACCATAATTCTTGTCACAGCTTTGCAAATTTGATCCTTAGTGGCGAACCCATCTTCATCCCTTTTGACCTCCACACCGACCTTCAGTTCTTCAACAATTAGTCTGGCGTTTAGCCCCTGCTCCCCCTGCACTGGCAGAGCAATCAAAGGCATTCCATTGCTCAATCCTTCCATCATAGAATTCCACCCACAGTGCGTTATAAACGCTCCTGTCGAAGGATGACACAGAATCTCTCTCTGAGGTGCCCATCCTGTTAACACCAATCCCTTGATCTTCTCAATCGGCCTTTCAAATACCTCTGCAAAAACCAAACGATCTTGCAACCCAACAACTAATATAAATGGCTGCTGTTCTGCCTCTAAACCCAGAGCCACCTCACGAATCTGATCTTCACTGAAAAAACTTTGGCTACCAAAACACACATAAACAACTGACCCAACCTGCTGCTTTTGCAACCATTCCATGCAATCAGTCTCCACTTGTGGGGCTGCTGGCATTAGTGAAATGAGAGGCCCAACAGGAAGCACAGGCTTCATGGTGATCCTCTAAAATACTCCATAAACTTCCCCTCCAACTCACTGCAGGATTTTATGGCAATAGCATCACAACCATCTATACAGCTCATTGCCCGGTCTATGCCTGTAAGTAATTTACCATTACCATCCTTGGCATAGAACCTCTTTAGGGAAAAGCATGCTTCGAACAATCGCTGTGAAATAGCAGAGGAAGGATAACCTTGAGGTGGCTGGATTAAGTCGTGTGGAGTAATTTTTTCTTGGCATTTTGCTCTGCGGGGAGAAAAATCATAGCTGCAATATGTAGCGCCAAAGGTAAGAAATAATATGGTGGGTATGCCAAATTTAGCTGCTATTTTTGGTGTCCATTGGTGTACTAAATCAGAGAGTATGCAGTCAGGTGGGGTGATGCTCTGCAGTAGCCCTTCGAAGGGTTTCTCTAGAAGCTGCATTGCACGCCAGAAAAGTGTCCGAAGATGGGGTGGAGTTTCGGCTGTGCACTCTATTCCCTTGGGCAGCCCATCTACAGCAGGCAATGCCAATTGTAGCAGCTCTATATTTTCGTGGTTGTTAAGCATGGGCTTGACTCTGGGAATGTTTAGGGAGTGGTAAGGAAAGAGACTCGAATGCCTTGATCTGCTATCCTTTTGGAAAGCTCTGCAAATGCAGAAAAGTGGCCGTGACCAAGCGATGGAAACATGAGAACACTTAACTGCTTTGTGCTGCTGCCGCCATTGGTCAGATCCATTCTCATTCTCGTGACAAATATTTTAAGACAGTAAAACGGTAAGCTTGGTGGGCATCAAGCATGGTTCCTCTATATATAGTGGGAGACACACACGGATTGGACTCCAATATTTAAATGGTAATGGTCAAAAGTATCCACACACTTTAATCACGCATTTGCAGGTTGATATTACTTGATTTCCACGAGTTTTATAGGTTACTATTTAGTACATAGTGGGAAGTCTGCGAGACACGTCGCTCTCAAATATTTAAATGGTAATGGTCAAAGTGTCCACACTACCATCTAAATAGGATTATAGAGTGTGTCGGATTATATTTGCATATTTAAATGGTAATAAGTAGTCAAAGTCTCGACAATATGATCATGTGTCTCCACATTGTCACGTGCGATTACTTACATCTATAAATTGGATAATAGAGAATGGCGGAGCCGTTGGGCGTAGCTCTTGAACATAATGGAGACATTATAAACTAGCAATCGTATTAAAAGGGTGGAAAGGAAATGTCATAGTGTAATAGTGTAAAAGTATATAATTCATAATTGAATGTATAAAATTAGATCCGTTCGAGTCGGTTTTGCTAGGGTTTCTTGCTTTCGACCTTGTCATTCCGTGGTTTTCTCAGCACTGTGGGATATTAATACCATCAATTTTTTTAGGGTTTCTGCCCGTTGACGCCCTATATAATGACCTCTCCCTCTTCAAGCCTGGTTGTTACAACCGTGGCTAGAGATAGTGGAGCTTTGAGCAATGACGCCACTTGTGAAATGCCCTGGAAGTTCATCCCGAAGATCTTCCACGAGGTAATGTTTCTCCTCCTGATGTGGTTTTACATATTCTTGACTTTAATGTTGCTTGAACTAGTTGGAACAATTCTATCTCATTGGGTATTTTGTGGGGCGCATCCCCTCTGAGAGCATGCTCAAATCCTGGGTTAACACGGCCTGGACTCCTCAATGGGTCCGACTTGACAACGTCCAAAATATGACCAAAGGATTTTTCCTTTTTCACTTCTCTAACCCAACCAATGCCCTCAACATTCTAACTTGACAAGCCCCCTAGTATGTCTGCAACTCTTTGATAGTCCCTGTCCATGAACCAAAGACTTTGTGGTTTCTGAGTATGTTGCACTTAAAGTGCCAGTCTAGGTAGAATTTCTTGGCCTACCCTTTCCTTGTGTTCATTTCTTGCATCAAATTGCTTCTTTTCGTTAGGTGGGTGGTTTGCCTCGAACCAGATCGGTTTTACCACGCTCGTCCACAAAAACATGTTTCAGATTGAGGCAAATCTTTCTCGAAACCCGAAAGAACTTGTGGACATCCATATGGGAGACACATGTTACTCCCAATGTATTTTGTATATCAACTTTCCTAACACTTGCTTCACTGCCAAGCCTCTGATCATAAGATCAAAGACTACCCTCTTTATGTTCCTCACAATTGCCCAGCTACCAAAACAACCTTTGAACCCACAAAACCCCCACAGGAGAAAGTTTAGCAATCAGCAGGGGGATGGGGGATAGAAAAATAAGAATAAAAATAAGCAATCCAAGACCTTTGGTTCAAAACAGCCAGCATGAGTCAATTGTTAAGGAACATAGCCCGCAAGCTAAAGAGCCAACTATTGTTGCTAAGGAACCAACTGTTGCTGCCAACTCGTCATTCCAGTTACCAAAATACTCCAACACCCAAGGTGGCCTTGGTTCTCATGGACTAGACAAATTTTGTTTATAATGTCACCATGCCGCAACCTTCACCGTTGTTTTTAACAAACAACTCACAGGGGCCAATCTGAACGATCCCAAAGTCCTCGCATCTCCCGGGATCAAAGATCGGCGCACAGTGTGGACTCAACAAAAGAGGAGTACAACATCACCTACATCGAGCAGTAAGAGAATCGTTCTACGTGGATTTTTTTGTAGCATAACACTACTCAATTCCCCGCAAAATTGGTTTGATGCCCTCAAGGCTTAGATGTTGACGGTATAGCTCTTGATCAACGTCTCCCATGAATTGTCCATCTTGGAATGTTCGGGGTTTAGAAAACTCCTGTCATAAGTATGTTGTTTGTGAAACTCGAAAATATTTTCCAATTTAGATGTTTTGTTTTTGTAGGAGGTATAAATTACAGGTTTTCAGTTACAGATGGTTTGTAAATCCATCTGGCCTGACAACTTGACCTTCTACAGTAATCATGAAACAAGGCGTGGGGGTTTAATTTCCCTTTTTTCTCCAAAATGGTGACCCTTGTTAATTGACCATGGCATCAACCCCACCATTCATGATTCATTTCATATGGGTCCTATTTAATGTTGACGACCACCCTTTTGGCCTCATTAATATATACGCTCTAACGATGTGGCCAAAAGGGACGATCTTAGGTGGTGGATATCTTGCACAATTCTCGACACCTATTTGGTCATAAGTTGTGGTTTTAATATGCTTGAATTGGCCACCGACAAGTGTGGCCACTTACTAATGAGATGACAACTAGCAAAACTAGGGAGGTGAGGTTTTATATGAGCAAGACATTTTTATGACCCAAATACTTCTCGCACTCCCACTTCGATGCATGGTACACTTGGTCCAATATCCGAGAAGGATCAAATCGGTTCTTAAACGGCTCGATAGAGCCATGTCTTTGTCAACTAAATATTTCTTTGATTTTGAGGACATTTACTCCATGCCGAGGAGGTCATGCCTGACTTTGTACTATATGATCATTCCCACATATGATTTCGTATCACTTGGCATGATAAACACACTTTTTGTCATAAAGGCCAATTATTTCTTAATATTGCCTTGATGCAGCATGGGCCCACACTCAATCATATCAAGTGTGTGTGGAACTTAGCCCCGTGGCCAAGTCATTGTTAGCGCTTTCATCCACCTATGCATGCCAGCTGGACTCAATGGTGGGAGGACGTTATGACTCGGACTACTAGATTCCTTAGAATCTATGGCCGACCGCTTGCCAAAATCAAATGCTTCTCCTACTCCACCAACACCTCCGCTCTTAGCCGCATAGTGTTGGCACTTCAGGGAAACCCCTTCTCTCAAACTCTGCAACTTCAAATTACAACGCTTCTCCAGCAAATTCAAATTGTTGATAGGTAAAATGCTCAAGGAGCTCATATTCATGCCCGAATGAATTGGCTTAAAATTGATGACTGAGCCTCTCGAAAGAATTCCTTCTCTCTCAGAGCCAAAAAACCTTCTCAAAAAATTTAGGCCATCCTTGATGTGCAAGAATTTGTGCGACATTATAAGCTTTGGCTATGCGGCTATGTAGTATTCTCCCCACTGTGATTCAATGGATCAAATTGGGTTCATTCAGGGGTGATACATCCTAGACAACATCATTGTGGTTTGGGAAGGCATGGAATGGGCTTGCAGATCCAATCAATCTGCCATGTTCATTAAAATTGATTTTGAGAAATCTTATGATCGGATTGAATGGTCGTTTATCCTTGCCATGCTGCAAGCTCTTGGGTTTGGCCCCAATTTCATCCAAATAGTCAGAATGTTATTTGTTGATGCTTCTGCCTAGATCACTATTAATGGCCTCAATTATGAGTCCTTTGGATTTTTTGATCCATTCGGAAAGGGTACTGTTAAACTCAAGCACTTTATGTGCTTACGATGAAGGTTTTGGGTGTTTGTTGGCTCACACCAAAACTCAAGGGCTTATTAGGGGGATTTCACTTCCCTCTACGAACAATTCTCAATTGCTCAATGGTCACTTCACAGATGATTCCTTTCTCATGCTCATTAAGGAAGAATATAATATCTACAATTGCATGCACCGCCTTGATGTCTTCTTATTAGAGTTTGGTTCTTCCATTCAATGGAAAAAAAAAAATCGGTGCACTGGTAATATTTCCTCCCAAAGACTTGCTTATCTGGATTTTTTTAAGTGGAAGGTTCTTTCACACAGTGAAATGTTTAAATTTCTAGGCATCCTGTTTTCCTTTTAAGCTTCGGTTGACCTATGGAAGTATTTCATTCAATGGGTGGCCAAAAATATAGAGTATTGGAATACCAGATGTCCTGTCATTGGCATGGAAATTCCAAATTTTCTCTAAAAATCTGTCACCACACATGTTTACTACTCTTCATGTTGGGTGCCTTCCAAATCCTCCATTCAAAACTGGAAAATCTCCTCAAATCCTTTCTTTAGGCCAACACCTCCATTGGTAAAGGTTTTCATCGATTGGCTTGGGAAATTGTTTTCCTTCCCGAAACACTAGGGGATTAGGCCTTATTGACATACAACACCAAATGTGAGAACTCTATGCCAAATGGATTGTTCGATGCATCACTAGCCAAGAAGAGTGGAAAGTGATTTTGCATCATGGTATAGAAGAAGGATCACCTTATGGCCACCCTGCATGGAAAGGATTGTGGTTTTTCAACCTCCTTATTACTCGATGCATGTTAAAGTGGTGGGTGAATGCGAGAAAAGTGGTCGTGACAAGCGATGGAAACATGAGAACACTAAATTGCTTTGTGTTGTCAGTTGCAACCATTGGTCGATCCATTCTCATTCTCGTGAAAATATTTTAAGATAGGAAAATGTAAGCTTCATGGGCATCAAGCATGGGTTCCTCTCTATATAGTGGGAGACACACATAGATTGGACTCCAATATTTAAATGGTAATGGTCAAAAGTATCCACACACTTTAATCACGCATTTGCAGGTTGATATTACTTGATTTCCACGAGTTTTATAGGTTACTATTTAGTACATAGTGGGAAGTCTACGAGACATGTCGCTTCTCAAATATTTAAATGGTAATGGTCAAAGTGTCCACACTACTACCATCTAAATAGGATTATAGAGTGTGTTGGATTATATTTGCATATTTAAATGGTAATAAGTAGTCAAAGTCTCGACAATATGATCATGTGCCTCCACATTGTCACGTGCAATTACTTACATCTATAAATTGGATAATAGAGAATGGCAGAGCCGTTGGGCGTAGCTCTTAAACATAATGGAGACATTATAAACTAGAAATCTTATTAAAAGGGTGCAAAGGAAATGTCAATAGTGTAAAACTATATAATTCATAATTAAACGGATAAAATTGGATGTGTTCGGATTCGGCTTTACTAGGGTTTCGCTTTCGACCTTGTCATTCCGTGGCCTTCTTGGGCTCTGCGGGATATTAATACCATCAATTTTTTTTTAAGATTTCCGCCTTTGGACGCCCTATATAATGACCTCTCCCTCTTCAAGCATAGTCGGTACAATCATGGCTGGAGAAAATGGAGCTTTGAGCAATGACGCCGCTTGTGAAACACCCTTGGAAGTTCGTCCCAAAGATCTTCCATGAGGTAATGTTTCTCCTCCAGATGTGGTTTTAAATCGTTCCGACTTCAATGTTGTTTGTAATCGGTTGGAAAAATTCTATCTCATTTGGTATTTTGTCGGTTGCATCCCCTCGAGAGTGTACTCAAATCATGGGTTAACACACCCGAACTCCTTTATGGGTTCTACTTGATAAAGTGTCCAAAATATGACCAAAGGATGTTTTCTTTTTCACTTCTCTGACCCAACCAATGCCCCCAACATTTTGGCCTCGACAAGCCACCTAGTATGTCCGCAACTCTTTGTTGGTCCTATCTCCATGGACCAAAGACTTTGTGGTTTCTGAGTATGTCACACTTAAAGTGCCAGTCTGGGTAGAATTTCCTAGCCTACCCTTGCCTTGTGTTCATTTCTTGCATCAGATTACTTCTTCCATTGGGTGGGTGGTTTTCCTCGAACTAGACTAGTTTTACCACGCTCGTCCACAAAAGCATGTTTGCATTGAGGTAGATCTTTCTCGAGACCTAAAAGAATTTGTGGAAATCCATATGGGAGACACACATTACTCCCAACGTATTTTGTATATCAACTTACCTAACACTTGCCTCTCTGTCGGGCCTCGATCATAAGATCAAAGACTTCCAAGTCTTTATGTTCCTCACAATCCTCAAAGCCTGCCAAAATAGCCTATGAACCAACAAAACCCCCGCAAGAGGAAGTTTGGCAAACAACGGGTGGGAAGAAAAATAAGAATAAAAATAAGCAATCCAAGACCTTTGGTTCAAACTGTACCAACGTGAGCCAATTGTTAAGGAAAATAGCCCGCAAGCTAAAGATCCAACTATTGTCGCTAAGGAGCCAATCTGCTGCTACCAACTCATGATTTAAGTTACCAAAATACTCGAGCACACCCAAGGTGTCCTCGGTTCTCATGGACTAGATAAATTTTGTTTATAATATCACTATGCCACAACATTCGTCATTGTTTTTAACAAACAACCAGTGGTTCATTTTAAGAGACCTCCTGGAAATCGGAGGTGGAGAATACCTGGTGAATATCCCCGGAACCGGTTTCACGGGAAGGCAAATTTTTTGGGGGTTGTATGAAAAAAATTCACCTGATTATCAAGCATCGCGACAAAGGTGGGCAGACGCGCGACGGGAGATTTTTGTCGCGCGTGCAAGTAAATGCAGCTTGACGAATCAATAACTTGACAAAGACCTTCAAAGTGACGCGTCAATAGGTCTATTGACGCGCGTCACTAAGGTCTATTGACGCGCGTCACTAAGGTCTATTGACGCGCGTCATCGCATTTACTTGACGCGCGACATAAAGAAAATCTCCCCCGTAATGGCCTGCAGCCTCCGACCTCCGCTTTCTCATCGTGGTCTCGCCGCGCATCAACAAACTCTTTTGCGTGCGCCCGGTGGCGCGCCAATATCTGTTGTACCTCTTTGTCGCTGCGTCAATAGGTTTGTGTTTGCGGCGTCAAAGCTTAGTGACGCGCGTCAACAGACCTTAGTGACGCGCGTCACTAAGGCCTATTGACGCGCGACATTAAGGCCTATTTACAGGCCTATTCGACGCGTCAATAGGCCTTTAGCGTAACGCAGCGTCAATAGGTTTTAATGTCGCGTGTCAATAGGCCTTAGTGACGCGCGTCACTAAGGTCTGTTGACGTGCGACATTAAGGCCTATTGACGCCGCGCGTCACTAAGGCTATTGACGCGCGATAAAGCCAAATATCATGTCGCTCACAAGGCTCGCAACCTCTCGCCCTCTTCTTGCTCATCGAAAAAACTCCATGTCACTCGTCAACAAAATCTTTGTCATGCATCTACTATGCGTCAATATCTACAATATCTCCTTGTCTGCAAACCCTCCTTGTCGCGCATCAATAACTTACCCTTGTCGCGCGCCTATAATACAGGATATATCATATTGTTGAAAAATGTGAAGTAGAAGTGTTCTACCCGCGAATAATCTAGGTTTATATAGGGGATATTTTTCAAGGGGGGTAAAGTTTGACCCTAAAAAAATTAAAGTGTAAATTTTAGGCGAACAAAGTCACCGCCCGTGCAAGAAAAATTCGCCTTTTCAAAATTTTCAAAATGGAATATTCGCCATATTACGAATATTCGCCACTAAAATTATCCCGCAAACAACTCAGGGGCCAACCAAACGATCCCAAAGTCCTTCTCACATCTCCTGAGGATCAAAGATCATGCATTTGGACTCAACAAAAGAGGAGTACAACATCCCATACGTTGAGCGGAAGAGAATCGGTCTACAAGATTTTTTATAGCATAACACTACTCAATTCCTACAAAACTGGTTCGACACCCTTGAAGGCTTGGATGCTGATGGTATAGCTCTTGATCAACGTCTCCCATGAATTGTCTATCTTGGAATATTTGGGGTTTAACAGACTCCTGTCATAATTATGTTGTTTATGAAACTCAGAAAATATTTTCCAATTTAGATGTTTTGTTTTTGTAGGAGGTGAAAATTATAGGTTTTCAGTTACAAATGGTTTGTAAATCCATCTGGCCTGACAGCTTGGCCTTTTGCAGTAATCATGAAGCAAGATGCGGGGTTTAATTTCCCTTTTTCTCCCAAATGGTGGCCCTTGTTAATTGACCATGGCATCGACCCCACCAATCATGTCATATGGGTCCTATTTAATGTTGATGACCACCCTTTTGGCCTCATTAATATATACGCCTCTAACGATGCGGCCGAAAGGGCCGATCTTTGGCGGTGGATAGCCAGCACAATTCCCAATGCATATTGGGTCATAAGTGGTGATTTTAATATGGTTGAGTCACCCATTGAAAAGTGTGGCCACCTACTGATGATATGGATAACTAGAGGAAGGGAGGTGTGGTTTTACATGAGCAATACATTTTATATGACCCGAATACTTCTCGTACCACCACTTCTTATATGCGTGGTACACTTGGTTCAATCTCTCCGAGGAGGATCGGATCAAGTTCTTAAATGGCTCGATGGAGCCATGTTGTCAACTCAAGATTTCTTTGATTTTGACAACATTTACTCCATGTCCGAGGAGGTCATGCCGACTTTGTACTATTTGATCGTTCCCACATACGATTTCGTATCACTTGGCATGATAAGAACACTTTTTGTCATAAAGGCCAATTTTTTCTTAATACTTCCTTGATGCGAGCATGGGCCCACACTCAATCATATCAAGTGTGTGGAAGTGCTCACTCTCATGCTTTCATCCACCTATGCATGCTAGCTAGACTCAATGGTGGGAGGACGTTATGACTCGGACTACTAGATTCCTCAAAATCTATGGCCGACCGCTTGCAAAAATCTAATGTTGCTCTACTCCGCCAACACCTCCGCTCTTAGCCGCATAGTGGTGACACTTCAGGGAAACCCCTTCTCTCAAAATCTACAACTTCAAGCTGCAATTCTTTTCTAGAAAATTCAAATGATTGATAACTAAAATGCTCAAGGAGCTCAAATTCATGCCCGTATGCATTGGCTTAAAATTGGCAACCGAGCCTCGAAAGAATTCTCTCTCTCAGAGCCAAAAAACATTCTCAACAAATTCGGGCCATCCTTGATGTTAGAATTTGGGTCACTGACCCTCAACACATGCTGGAAGAATTTTTGTGACATTATAAGCTGATCTTCTAGGCTATATAACCCTTTTCCGACAATCAATCGGACCTTGAAAAATGTCTGGCTATTGTGCCGAGAAAAATTTCCCAAGCTCAGAAGGTTTTCTGTGACTGAATGATTACCATTGATTACCTCCATGATGCGGTCATGCAAATGGCCAATGATAAGGCCCTAGGTTGTGATGGCTACCCCTGTGAATTCTATAAAGCCTTATGGGATTTTTTTCAGGAAAGACCTTCTTCAAGTCTACCTCAAAGGGTTTCAGAATCAGTCATTAGGGTTGTGTATCAACAAAGGGAATATTAAATTCATCCCGAAGCAAGGGGATCTCGAGAAAATTACCTGTTGGCGGCCTATCACTTTGTTGAATGTCTCCTACAAAATAGTTGCCAAAGCTTTGGTTATGCGGCTATGTAGTATTCTCCCTACCGTGATTTAATCGGATCAAATTGGGTTCATTCAGGGCGATACATCCTAGAAAACATCATTGCGGTTTGGGAAGGCATGGAATGGGCTCGTAAATCCACTCAATCTTCCATGTTAATTAAAATTGATTCGAGAAAGCTTATGATCAAATTGAATGGTTGTTTATCCTTACCATGCTTTGCAAGCTCTTGGGTTTGACCCCAATTTCATCCAAACAGTCATAATGCTATTTGGTGATGCTTCTACCTAGATCACTATTAATGGCCTCGATTCTGAGTCCTTTGGATTGTTTTGATCCATTGAAAGGGTTCCTATAAACGTTGGTGTTTTATGTTCTTACGGTGAAGGTTTTGGGTGTCTGTGGCTCACGCCAAAACCCATGATCTTATCAAGGTTATTTCACTGCCCTCTACAAACAATTCTCAATTGCTCAACGGTCACTTAACAGATGATTCATTTCTCATGCTCATAGAGGAAGAATCTAATATATTTAATTCCATGCCTTTGCCTTGATGTATTTTAATTAACGTTTGGTTCTTCCATTTAATGAAGAAAAACTCGGTGATACCGGTAGTATTTCCTCCCAACATCTACTTGGCTTTCTTCATTTAAGTGGAAGGTTCTTTCACACGGAGAAATGTTTAAATTTCTAGGCATCCCCTTTGCCTTTTAAGCTTCGTCGGTTGAGCTATGGCAGTATGTTATTCAATGGGTGGCCAAAAAAATGGAGTATATGAATACCGAGAAATATGTCGTTGGCAGGTAAATTCCAAATTTGCTCCAAAGTGTTGTCGCCACACATGTTTACTACTCTTCGTGTTGGGTGCCTTCCAAAGCCTCCATTTAGAAACTAGAAAATCTCCTCAAATCCTTTCTTTGGGCCAACACCTCCATTGGTAAAGGTTTTCATCGAGTGGCTTGGGAAATTTTTTTCCTTTTACACAACACCGGGGATTAGGCCTTATTAACATACAACGCCAAAAGTTGGAACTCTATGCCAAATGGATTGTTCGATGCATCACTAGCCAAGAAGCGTGGAAAGTGATTTTTCACCATGGTATAGAAGAAGGATCACCTTATGGCCACCCTACATGGAAAGGATTATGGTTTTCAACCTCCTTATTACTCTAATACATGTTAAAGTGGTCAACACTTTTGTGCTTAAAAGCATTTGGAAGGCTTGGGAATGTATCAAACCATGGCTTCAATGGAAAGGTGATGGCTTTCGTAATGGGCTTTCCATTAACCATCATTCCCTTTGGTGGTTGCCAATTTTTTAGGCTCAGGATAAGTGTTTTGCAGATATCTAGGGGGTTCCTGCGCTCAAACTCTTTAAGTGCAAAATTCGCACCATCCAAGACTTATTCTATAAACACTCTCAATCCTGGTACTCTTGGCTTGAGCTTAAAGCTCGATTTTGGTTGACCAACTAGGATCAAGCTAGCATTACTGAA
The DNA here is from genome assembly GCA_018340775.1 of Taxus wallichiana var. yunnanensis. NCBI lineage: Eukaryota > Viridiplantae > Streptophyta > Pinopsida > Cupressales > Taxaceae > Taxus > Taxus wallichiana. Next base: position 174,465,888 of record CM031237.1, on the reverse strand, counting down.
GTGCTCAATTCGGTCCCTTACCATATGCTGCACAAAAATTTTGTGTGCTCCTCTCACCATTGGTGGATGGATTGGAAGTTCTATGTCGATACCCTATTTTGCAGCTTATTTAGCCAACAAAGGTTGCCGCTAGATTTCACCTCATTTTCCCATGGCTAAGAAACTCAACACTCGATGGGGAATTCATTCCACTATGTCTTCATGGAAATGGTTATTTGACATTTTCTGGTCTATTTGTGTGGATATTAAAATTGCTCACTTTCTCTGGTGTGTTTTGCACTAAGGCCTTCCCATAGGGTCTCAACTTGTTCAAATTGGGATCTTAGCTCCCAAGTGCCCATTCTATGGCCACTTGGAAACTCTTTTGCATCTTTTTTGGTTTTTTCTAAAAGCACAACTTGCTTGGAATTGGATACATTCATTTTTCTTTCCTCTCAGACCACACTATTTTACTTGGCAGAATATCCTTCTAAGAGATAACCCCAAAATTTTGCCATTGTTCACTAGATTTGGCATGTTTTTTAAGGAAATTATATTTTGGATATGGAAAGAAAGAAATACTTTTTATTTGCTAATTATGAAGTTGATCAACAATTTTCAGTGTATAACAAATCTATGGTTATCTCCAATGTGTTGTTACAGATTCAAGTCCAGGATAATAAAGTGGCTCTAGAAGTGGACCACCTTCAGAATTTGTTGCGGCATTGGGGCGATGCCACATGCACCGTCTCCAAAGAGACACCCTCACCATCTTGGAACTCTTCATGGTGGTATGGTGGTCGCCGTATCCGCTCTCAATGGTGTTGCTTTAGCTAGGCTCGTCGCTCTCCCCACCCTTTCCAATGGAGGAGTCACTCGTCACCACTCGTTAACTCAGGTGGGGCTCTCCTGTAGGCCCTAAGTTGCACACACTTAATGGTTGGAAATTTCCACCGTCGCCACCACAACATTTTGACAAGTTTCCTCACATCTCTCTTGTCATTCCCACTCGGGAGGAGGCAGAAAAAGAAGAAGAAAATCCCCCTAGTTGGGATATTCCTGATGATCTTTGGAAAGGACCTCCGGGCTTGGGTTGGCCGAGCAATCATGATCCCCCTGCTTCGGTAATGTTTGTTGTTGCTGCATAATATTGTGTTTTAATTGTTTCCTAGGCGTTGCCTAGTTCGTTTGTTTTTGTCTTAGGCTCGGCCTAGTTTGTTTGTGGTTTTGGGGCATGCTCTCACACTACCCTCTTTTTGCTTAAAGTTATCTTATATCTTATTGCATTAATATAATATAAGATCTATTTTCATCAAAAATAAAATTATATAATTAATTTTGTGTATGGGAGGATCTGAAAGGAAATAGTTAGATGGAAATACAATAATATTATTTTAAATAGGATGAGAATACCGATTATTAAATCTAGAGAAAGAATCAATTATTCAAGTAAATGAAAAGAGAAAGATCTATTTCGAAGGTAGGAAGAAGAAATGAGTTGGATTACAAGAATGACATATGCCCTAATATGTTTCCTAGTGATAAGTTAAGTCACATAATTTCCACTATTATGCCACTTACACTACAATTTTCACTTTGTGGGGCTATCATGTTTGAGAATCATGTATAAGGTGCAATGGTGGTAACAAGGTTAAGCATTTACGTGTTCAAGTCATCCATGTTGTAGACTTTTCCCATAGCGGTGAATTTCATATGATTACAGTGGATTGTGTGTGGAGATTCTACATGTGCAAGGATATTCATGGAAGATATCCTATGTTCAACATTATCTAGTAGTATGAGGGAGCTTCCATAGTCAAAATTCTCTTTTGTGGCAATATTTTGTACAATAATATTGATTCCTTTAGACAAGGACATATATCTATAAGTAGAACACATGAACAACCTTCTTCATGTCATATAACAATATAACATTTTAAGTTTACCTTAATTATTGATCAATTATACCATTTCATCCTTGGAAATCTCTCCCCACTTAACATGATGCATATCCATGTAATTACATATTGTATTTTAAAAAATAAAATTAAAAAGATCTTGAAAAATACACCATTAAATCTAAAGATATAATAATAATAACATGTTATATTAAATTTAACAAATTCAAACTCAAGTGGAAAAAGTTTCTATAGAGTTTTCCCATCTATAGGAATTATTGCCACAATATGGGAGTGTTCTTTTGCAATGATTTTGGTGCCTCCCTGCCCTTTACTACCACCATCTTGACCATCTCTACCACGTTGGTCACCTCCGCAAGGAGACCACATCATAGAATCCGCACGCCACAATCCCCGCTCCACCTCTCCTCGGGGTCCCCCTTCAACTTTGTCCTCTTCAAGACCGGGTTGGAGTCCTCCCGCAGGGAAAGAGAGTGGTAAGTTCTTTGCGGTGGGCCTTTCCTCCACATGGTGTTCAAAAATTTTATGACTCTCTGCCCCCTGGTTGGGGAATTATGGTACCCTTGCAAATGCAAATGCCTAATCAGGATGGCTGACAGGTTGATCCTCCTTCGACTGAACCAAGTGGAGATTTTGTCCCTCCTTGGGATGATCCTCCTCCTCCTACCAGAGTGGTGGCATGCGCTTAAAGTAATCTGATTTTTTTTAGTTCCTATATTTTCCCTCATGGCGTTCGTTGCTAGCCCTTTCGAATTTTGTGTTGCCCTCATTACTTTTTGTGGGATCATGAGTATTATGATCGCCCCTACTCTTGTAACTTTCATATATTTATTTTAATATAATGGGAAGATTCAATGGTAAATTTAATGTATCACATAATCAAATAATCTCAACTACTCTTAATTTTTAATATTTCAATAAAATTCCTCTATAATAATTCCATCTAACCGACTTTTCGTATATAAACCTCTTAGAGACAACATCCCTTCCATTTTTTATTAACACACTTGTGTCATACATATCACCATTTTGTGTGTATAAGGTCTTGTATTGAATTTAGCTTCTTTACACATCAATAAATCCCTATAACATTTGTGCCGCTTATAATAAATCTAGCTTTTCATTTCCTCGTTAAAACATGCAATTTCAAGTATTATCTTTTTGACACCTTTAAAATAATTTAATACTTCACTTCTTCTCGTTTATAAATATGGTACATTATTTCTACCAGTTGTATCATGGAGCAATGTGATGTTGGAATGTTGTATACGTAACACATGAGTTGCAAAGTATTATCAAAGGGATGTTAATACTTAAGTCATTTTTAAATATGTTAATTTTTTTGTAATAAGTTGTGGTATTTGGTTAAATAATAAACATGTTTTTTTATAATTTCACATTTTACATATATGTGTACAAAAATGTTTGCAATAACCTGTAACCAAAATATATTTAGTTATGTAAACATGGAAATGCTACAAATGTAGGAGTAACACTTAATTTAGATGATTTAAAAATTAAGCATTCACCACCCATTGAATATATTGATTTATGACAATACTTATTCACAGATAGGACTAGTTTTTTTATAAATAAGTAAATGATGGTTTTAGAGGAAAATGTTGGAAGGAGATGAGAAGTTTGAGCTCATGTTGTCATCCTTTTAGGCATAACAAGCACAATATTATATTTTATTGGGTTTTATATGTTGTTGTGGACATAGCCTATTAGTCAATGTATAAAATAATGTGGGATTAATTCTTTGAATGATCGAGTATTTTAAAATTATGGGTATGTATCTAGAGGTAATTTTTCAAAAATAAGAGAGTGGAATGTGGAACAAGCAATCAAACTAATCAACCATTATCTTAATAAAAGGGACACTAATTTTCTAGCATCAATCTTATTCACATATTATTTTTTTGACTTATTAGATTTTACATGTTTACCATAAAAACCAAACTTATCAATCAATGTGAAATTATTTTTTTAATAAATAAATATTTAGGGGTGATAGAAACATATTCAAACAATTTATCTAATAGTAAAAGAATTGTTTTTAGCAAGGATCCACGAGGGCGAAGGTTGCAGATGCGCGACATGAGATTTGTTGTCGCACGTCAACAAGTTGTTGACGCGTGACAGCAAACCTTCATCACGTGTTAGTAACCTTCTTTGACGTGCGACAACAAATTGTAGTGCCCACTTCCCTTTGACACCTTTTGATATTGATCATGATACTGTTGATTATATTATCAACATGATTATGGAATTTATTATAGTATGATGTTAGATGTTAGATCATGGATTATTGTTGAGTTGATTAAGTTATGATGCATGATGATTATTAGAGACATTTTGGATATTGATGTTTATATATCTTGTTTGACATGGTTAAATCATGGATGTTGTTCGGACATGTGATATTTGGATATTCTAAGCATATCTAAAATGAGAAATTATTTGATGATGATATAGTTGTTGAGTAAAATTGCAAATGATCTTGTTGGTTACTTGGATGTTGTTGTGATTCATATATTGAGATGATCTGAAATTATGTTTATATTATTTTGGATGTTACGATATGGCCACGAGGCCGAAGGAGGTAATTGTGTTTCTGCAGGTTTAAAATATCACAAAAACATCAGGGATTGGAGACCAACCACATTAGAATTCTAGATGAATTCGACAAGGTCACCATGGCAACTTGTATTGTTTGTGTGTGGTTGTTTTGTTAGGGATCCTCAAGGGGGATCACCTTTAAATGTGACCAAGGTATTTTATGTATCTTCTTTTATTTGGACCCTTTGTTATGTTTGCATGTGTTTATTTTGTGGTGCTTTGACCCTTTCATTATTTATTAAATGGTGTGTAATATTATGAGTAATCATGTTGTTAAGTTAATTAATTAAAATATGTCATAAGAAAGTAATTAATAGAGTTGTTGGCCTTGAATTAAAATGTTGTAAGAGATGTGTAATTTAGCTTTTGAGTATGAAACATTCCACCTTCTTGGAAATTAGAAATTTTCCTTGGAGGTTGATTTTGGAGGCTTGTGGGACAAGTTAAACTTGTCCCATACCTCTTAAACTCATTTACCAACCATACCTATGGTTGGAGGGTTGATTTTAGACTTTTATAATGCATTTGTGTAAGTCAAATTGTAATTTTTAATTGCACTTCTCTTACATGGTTTAATTTCAGTCCTTTGGGGTGTGGGTTGGATTTGAGTATGTAAGTAAACTGTCATATTTTTCACCCACCTATTTATTATGCATTGGAGAATGAAGTTGACTTTTGGGGTTGGGGTTGAGGATGTGTGATGTGGCATCCTACATGGATCCACCTCATCCTCTTCTCTTCCCTCTTCTATAAAATTTGAATTCCTTGCCTTGTTTTGGGTTGCTTCACTTTGGAGACTTCATTCTTGGGTGAATTCCTTGTTGTTTTGGGAGCTCTTGCTGTTGGAGAAGTTTGAATATTGTTGCATGCTTGTTGTTTGGTGGATTTTTGGATTGTTTGCTTGGAAACAATTGTTTTTTAGAACTTGGGAAAGTCCATCATAGAGAGGTAAGAGCTTGGCTCTTGAAATTATCATCCTTTATGAATGTACATGTTAATGTGTGAATGTTTGGGCATGTTTGTGGGCTGTTGGGTAGATGGCCTAGGAATGGTTTAGGAGAAGACTATGGGGTTTATTTTGTGGGAGGCACAAGTGTGTTTTAGGGAGGTATAAGGATAGAGGGAGTTGAGATTTGGGTTCCACCTTACAAAGAAATAGCTTGCATTTCTTTACTCGTTATGGGGTGCCATAAGAGGTTGGGGAGGCATAAGGAAATGTAAGGAATAAGGGGTACTTGGGGAGGCATAAGGAATGTCAGGGTTTTTATATACTATATTTTGGCGGTTTGAAATTTGGGTGGTACTACCCATTTCCCCTATTGAGAGGCATAAGAAGCATCCCCATAGTTTCTTTCTCCTTTGGCTTGCTTGATGAAGCCTCAGTAATGTTTGTCATGCTTTAATGTAGTTGTAAACTACATTCTGTTTTGGACTATGTGTTTTTATTGTGAAAATGTTACTTGTGTGTTTGTGGAAGCTTGTTGTTGCCATGAGTTGGATCACATATTTTATTACATTGTGGTTGGGGCTCAGGGGCCAATGAAGAATGATGGCTTCTCCTCTTCATTGGATGTCTTGGTTGGGTGGAGAGCGTTGCCTTTCCCCTACTCTTGTTGTGATCACAATTTGGAAGAATGAGAAATATGCATGTTGCTGTTCTGGAGCTGAGATAAAGACAGTTTGACAGTCCCTTGTGAAATGAAATCTTATCATATTCTTTTCCACTTGAAGTGGATGAACTTGTACATGTTTTTAATGGAAAGATGTTGTATTGATTTGAAAGTTGTATATTGTAATGTGAAAGAGATAAACTCTATTTCAGCATTTGAAGGAATGTGAAAGAATTGTATTCTGTATGAGGAATTTGAGGAATGAAAGAAAAGTTGTAAAGTTGTATTTGAAATCAATAAAGGATTGCACTATCTCCTCAAATTGCATAATTGTATTGAATTTTTCATCTAAATGTGAGTTGTAATCTCTGTTTGAAAGAAAGAAATGCGTATGAAGGAAGTGTAATACTTTGTCTTTTGAAATATGTAAAATTTGGAGATCAGAGATGTATTTTAGCTTTTGAATAGTCAAATTGAATCAACTAAATGTATTTGGGTTGAAATGGAATGAATCCTAATACTTAGAAGATGAAAAATGACAAATAGACCTTTTAGAATTTGATCTCTGTTTTGTATATCAAACTGGCAAATGCTTTACCCAAAAACACACAGTTCAAACCTGCAGTCAAGAAATAAAAATGCAACATTAAAATTGAACATGTTAGGGTATGAATGAATTTAATTGGACAAAAAACTTAAGGAATTTCTTAGAAAACTTAGCAAAATCGGGCTCAAACCGTTTTGCTATCGTTTTACCATCAAAGTTGTAAATTTTCAAATTAGAACTCAATAAGACCAATTGAATCTTGAAATCCTTCTTAAACCCATCTAAGAACAATTCTCCATGTCTATTTGACATGTTGAGAGAGGAAGAAGATCAAATTGAACAAAATTTTATAAGTTAAAATTTACTAGTTTGCACTATAAAAGCCTACAGAACATTTTCACAAAATTGACCCCTTAAACTTTATCAAAATCAAAATTTAATGATTCTTGTGTAAAGAGGATGTTGAGATATTTCCATAAAGTCCTCGTTTTCCCAAAACCAAGATCTCTATCAAAAGTTATGGCCTTTTGAATTTTTTCTTCATTTGGCGTCAAAAAAACTAATTCTAATTGTCAAAAAAATTTTTTTTTGGAATATTTTCTAAATTTTCTCTGCCACCCTGCAGCCAATTAGAGGCTTCCACGAGGCACCACGAGGCATTGGTGGAGGGGTGGATCCTTTTTCTTAACTTATCACTTAAAAAAAAAATTAGAATTTTTTTCTAAATTTTTCCTGCCACCCCGCTGGTCTGCAACCAATCAGAATTTGACACGTGGCATCACGAGGTGTATGCAGAGGTATGGGTGATTTTTTTATCCTTTTTTCCATCGGGGTGTTAAAATCCTTTCTCCCCACAGCCCTCGATTCCCGTGTTGGATAAAAAAGCGCCACGTGTCCCTTGCGGACATGTAGGTCTGCGGGAAAAAATGTGACTTTTTGCCCAAGCGGGAAAAATAATCAAAACGTCTCCCCCACTCCACCAACCCAGCTCCTCCCTTTGGGTAAAATTTTCTCCCCATGGCCCATAGACCCACCACTAGGAAAATTTTTCTCCCCATGGCCCGTAGACCCACCACTGGGGAAAATTTTTCTTCCCTAAGCCCATGAAGTTCGCTCTTGGGGAAAATTTTCACCCCAAGGCCTGTCGGCCCATAACTTTTGAAATACAGGGAGTTTGGTGGACTTATTTATATCATTGGAAAGGTGAGGAAATTTCCTATCCAATGGGAATGGTTTAGGAAAATTTTGAATGTGTTAATTTTGAGAAAAATCTAGTTGAAACTTTAAATCCTGTTAGAGAGTGGGTATGGTGAGGAATTACCCTCTTAACCTATTTGAACCTTCTAACCCTAAATTTTGGACCTTGTGACCTCTAATAATTGTTAACAAAAGAAAAGTATATTCTAGTAGATTAGAATTGATCTGGAACCTATTTGTGACAACTGTTGTCTTGTAACCTGGTTGTAGACTCTTTTAAAAAAATTATTCCATAATTTTCCTATCTAATCCTAGGTTGTTCTGTGGGTCTCAAGTGGGTTGTTTTAGCGGGCATCACACTTGGTATCAGAGTAGTGGTTCAAAAGCTTGGGCTATTGGGCACACTAGAAAACTTGAGACATGAACCTTAAACCTAACACACTTTTAAATCTAGAGAACAACTTAGTTTAGAAATTACATATTTTAGTAAACATGGAAACTAAGCAAAACCTAAAATAAGGAACTAACTCTCATCCTTCTCTGTGCAGGAGGCGTAGACAAGATGAGGAGCCTTTTCACATAGACTTAGGCATACCACCTCTAAAGCATGCTATAGCAGCCATCCTACCCCATATTTTGCAGACTCTTCAGGATGTTAATGTCACTCTACGTGGAGGATCAGTAGGAGGGCATGTAGCCAGACATGATAGAGTCACTTCCATTGAGGGTCATGTATCACCTCGACCCAGTGAGGAGCATGGAGGAGAGAACTTCCATGTAGAGTCATCCAAAGTAGATTCACCACAGAGGGGATAGGGTGATTGAGTTTCAGGACATAGGGAGAGGTCTCAAAGCCCTAGGCTTAGGGATGAGCATACAAGAGAGGCCTAGAGGCCATCAGACCATAGTTGTAGATCACATCAGGGAGATCCTGAAGCTTTGGCCATCACATTATTTTGGTGACACAAGTGGATTTCAAGAAGAGGCTTGGTTGGTGAGCTTGAGTGGATGCTTCAAGCTCTGTCCTTGTTCTAGCAACATGAAAGCTTGTGTTGCGATCCATCTACTGAGGGATGGAGCTGGTGTCTAGTGGCGGACAGAGGAGCAGAAGCTCCATGTTGATTCTAAGACAGTTACCTAGGAGATCTTTGAGGAGTGATTCAGGAGCAGATATTTGTCACGGAGGTTCATATAAAGTAGTGGATAGATGAGTTCCATGACCTCCGGTAGGCATCTCTTACAGTGGCAGAGTATGAGAGTAGATTTCTAGATCTACTCCAGTATGTTGATTACATGTAGGATGAGCAGGTGTGGATCCATAGGTTCATTCGGGGCTGAATCTAGACATTGGAGGTGTAGTGTAGATCCATTTTCCACAGACATTAGTTGAGGCCGTCGAGAAGGCCTATATAGCAGAGGAGACTCGGGGAAAGACCCAGTAGGCTAGAGACCAAGTCCGGAGCCGCATACAACAAATGTAGGATAACAGATTGAGGGGTTTAGTACCTCTTCCTCATGGTGGACAAGGTTTTGCATAGTCATCTTTTAGACCCACAACAGCAATCCTGCTAACTTATAGACCTCCATAGAGGTTTAATGCATAGAGAGGTCGGAGTATGGGGCCTCCTCCTAGGGTTCTTATCAAGACACATGGTGCTAGAGAGCTCAATCAGTAGGAGCTCGCCAGTAGAGACCTCAGCAGACTACAGTTGGATCATTAGGATCCACACCACAGACCTCCAGAGTACCAACTAGACCTGCTATATAAGGGAGAGGATCAGGCGGTTGTTTTGGTTGTGGTGTTACTAGACATTTTTTGAGAGACTACCCATAGAACCCTAATAACAAGGGTAAGACACAAATCTTAGAGCCTACTGTTGGTGATATGGGGTGCAGTCATAGGATGTATGCAGCGGTTGAGAACCGCCGATGCAGAGCATCAGAGTATAGTTATTGAGACTACAGGTAACATTGGAGGCATTCCTACCTCCATTTTGTTTGATTCTGGTTCTTCTGATTCTTTTATTGCACCATCTTTAGTAGAGAAATGTAGTTTTGTGGTAGTTAGGCAGGGTCATAATTGGGATGTTAAGATGGCTTCTAGAGCCAAGATCTTTGTAGACTTCTTAGTTAAGGAGTGTGTGGTGGATTTGGGACCTTTCACATTAGATCTTCATATCCTTTCGTTGGGCTCTTATGGAGTCATCTTGGGCATGAAATGGTTATCTACACATGATTTAAAATGGATTGTTACCACAAGATCATATCTTACACAGATGATCTAGGAGTGGAGGTAGTGATAGAGGGGGGGGAGACTGTTTCTATTCTCACCATCTCCGCTATCGCAGCTTAAGTGGTGTGTGTGATGGGGTGTGTTAGATGTATGTTGTTACTGATCGGTGATAGATCGGAGGATGGGTCTAGTTGACCATCGCTAGATGATCATCCCATTTTGAGAGAGTTTTAGATGTCTTTTAAGGGGAGCTACTAGGGTTACCACCCCCATGTGAGATTGATTTTTATATAGATTTGGTTAGGAGAGTAGAGCCTATCTCACGAACACCATATAGGATGACTACCCCTGAGCTTTGTGAGCTCAAGTTGCAACTTGAGGGACTTCTGGAGAAGGTCCTAATTCATCCTAGCATATCCCCTTAGGGTGCACTGGTGATCTTTATAAAGAAGAAGGATGGATACTTGTGGTTGTGTATTGATTACGCCCGGTTGAACAAGGTAATGATCAAGAATCATTATCCCCTTCCACTCATTGATGATTTATTTGATTATATGAAGGGAGCCATAGTTTTATCTAAGATAGACCTTAAGTCAGGCTACCATCAGCTGAGGATTTCAGAGGTGGACATTTATAAGACCTCCTTCCATACGAGATATGGCCACTATGAGTTCACAGTGGTACCTTTTGGTTTAACTAATGCCCCCGTAGTATTTATGAGTTTGATGAATGGGGTATTCATGACTTTCTTAGATTGCTTCGTGCTCATTTTCCTTGATGACATTTTGATTTACTCACATACGCGTGAGGAGCACCTTCGAGAGCAGCAGCTTTACAGGAACTTAGAGAAGTGTGCATTCTTTCAAACGAAGGTGTAGTATTTAGGTAATATCATTTCTGGGGATGGTATCATTGTCGATCCTTCCAATATTAGAGCTATCATGGATTTTCCAACACCCACTACTGTGACTAAGGTGTGCAGCTTCATGGGACTAGTAGTTTACTACAGGAGATTTGTTTAGGAATTCTCTCATATTGCACACCCCATCACTTCCCTTCAATGCAAAGGGAAGAAGTTTGTTTTCTTGGACGGTTGTGATCAGGCCTTTAGGACATCTTTGAAGGAATGTCTTACTACAAAACCTATTCTTGCGAGTACCGGATCCACATTTTTTCATTTACATGGATGCTTCTTTGGAAATACTTGGAGTTGTGTTGATACAAGAGGGAAAAGTAGTGGCTTTTGATTCTCACAAAATCAAGGATTATGAGCTTAATTATCGACACATGATCTTGAGCTTGCAGTAGTTATGAACGGTTTGGTTCAATGGAGGAACTTTCTTCTTGGTCAGAGATTCACACTTAGGATAGATCACTTAAGTCTTCGCCACCTCTTCATGTAGCCCAATCTCAATGCTCGTCAGTGGCGTTAGATGGAGTTTCTTTGTGAGTATGATATGGAGATAGAGCATGTGAAGGAGAAGGAGAATGTGGTGGCAGATGCTCTCAAAGAGATGAAAACATGTGATTATGGCCACTTTAGTAGTGGGCACAGATTTGTGGAGCAAGATTCTTCAGCAGCTTCCTCTTGACATCTTCTACATTGCAGTTCGAGTAGAGATCGAGTCTCAAAGACCCCTTGAAGGGAATTTTGATGGTTTTTCTTTAGAGGCAGATGGTCTTCTTAGGCACAGAGGCTAGATTTATGTTCCCAGAGATGGAGGCTTGAGGTAGGACATTTTGACAGAGGCACATTATGCACCCTATTCAGCCCATTCGGGGGTGAAGAAGATGCACGCCACCTTGAGACAATTGTATCATTGGAGAGGACTTCATAGAGACGTGGCCCAGTTTGTGTCATGATGTTTAGAGTGCTAGAAAGTGAAGGCCAATCATCAACATCCACCTGACCTTCTCTTTCCTCATCCTATACTGGAGTGGAAATGGGACATCATTTCCATGGACTTCATTGTTGGGCTATCGATGTCGAGATATCACCACGATGCCATCATGGTCACGGTTGATAAATTGACAAAAGTGGCTCACTTTTCTCCGGTGAAGACCACTTATATAGCCAATGCAGTGGCACGGGTGTATCTTGATGAGATTGTCAGGTTGCATGGGATTCCATGGAAGATCATTAGTGACCGTGATCCTTTGTATACTTCCCATTTTAGACTACCATGCAGCATGCCCTCGGGATGAGAATCAACTTTAGCACAACATATCACCTTGAGATAAATGGACAGATCGAGTGGGTGAATCAAATTTTAGAGGATATGCTTAGGAGGTATGTGATGGATCAACAATCTAGATGGGAGGAGTACCTATAATTGGTGGATTTTTCCTACAATAATAATAGCTTTGAGTTCTATAGGCATGGCTCCTTTTCAGGATTTGTATGGTAGAGTGCAGGACACCTCTTAGTTGGGACAGATTAGAGGTTAGGGTTTCTTTTGGACCAGCTTTGTTGCAAGACATGGAGTAGTAGGTGGTTTTGATGGACAGAGATTCAAGAGGCACATGACGGGGAAGAATAAGTATGTAGATTAGCATAGGATGGACCTTAGTTTTGATGTGGGTGTAAAGGTGTTCCTTTGTGTCGTGCCACATAAGATCCCTATCCATTATGGAAAAGGTTCTAAGCTAGCTCCTAGATTCATTGGTACTTTTGAGATCTTGGAGCGTATCGGCCCTTTGGCCTACCGTCTAGCGTTGTCACCTAGCTTGTCTCACATACATGATGTGTTTCATGTTTCAGTTCTTAGGAGATATTTTGAATACCCTTATCATTTATTAGATTGGAAATCATTGCAGGTGTAGGATCAGGGGCAGGTGATGGTGGAGCCCATTTGTATCCTAGATTGTAGGACCTTGGGCCTTCGAGGAAGAGAGTTTGATCAGGTTTGGGTGTAGTGGGACAGATATGATGAGACTGCAGCTACATGGGAGGATGCTAATTTACTACGATTTCAGTTTCCACATTTGTTCCAGTGACTTCCAAGAGGAAGTCAAGTCTAAAGGGAAGGGGATGTAGTGCCCACTTCCCTTTGACACCTTTTGATCCTGATCATGATACTACTGATTATATTATGGACAATATTATGGACTTTATTATATTATGATGTTAGATGTTAGATCATGGATTATTGTTAACTTGATTGATTATGATGCATGATGATTATTAGAGATATTTTTGATATTGATGTTTATGTAGACACCAAATTTGTGTTTTACGACGCCTGTGCCCCGCATCCCATTTCGTAACCTAACCTCATCACCTAAACCTTACACAATTATTTATTAATTACCTTATAATTAATAAATCCACATCGCCATACCGCCACCTCATGTCGCCACCTCATCATGACCTAGTCTTAACCCTAAACTAACCTAATTAATACCTATAACTTGGTCCAAACCCACACCTATGACTAATTACTCCTCATCCACACCCAAAACCGACCTCATAATGACTTGACCAAGCCCGCAACTAATCCCTCGGGAGAAAAGGAGGGGAAAGTGGCTATTTTACCAAAAATAGCCCACTTTGACTGACCGATACCGGTTCCCTGTAAATGACCACCTCAACCAAAAACAAGCCATCGAGATTTTCATTTGATCAAAAAGGGGAGAAATCATTGAAAGAATCCGGATTTTGCTTGGCCGAGCAGAGACAAGTCAAGAAACAAGAAGAGTTTGTAGAGAAGGACATCAAGCCCAAGACTTATTTGAATAACCAGAGCCATGACACTCATCCGAGCATCAGAAGAGGAGATAGCTCATCTTGGATTGTCAGATCATCCTATTTGAGCCCTATCTTCGTCATCACAGTCTTGGAACCTGCATCTTCATCAGAGCAGTAAGTAGTGTCTTGTATGTTTCTAAGCACCATTTCTTGAGCACGTGGATTGATAGTAATTACAATCTTATTCTTAGATCTACCACCTACCAGCACCCTGCACTTAACCTTCATCCATACATCCTTGTATTGCCCAGAAGACCATTTTATCACACTCTGAGTCTTCCCTGTCCTCTCACTATTCCCCTCAGCCATCCGCTAGTCTTAATAACCCCACAATCACCCTGCAACCAACCTCTATCCAAAAGCACCTAGATTGCTGACCCTACCGGTGTCGTTTATCCCCTACCGGCAGTGGTTCTCTAACCGCGGTCGGTTAGCCAGTGACCGGCATCGGTCACTGTGACTTATACCCCAAAACCTCCCTCTCGCCTATTTGTCACCTAACAACCTCAGAGGTCCAGTCTGGTTTATCCCTGTAACTCAACCTGGATGTATCAACGACCAGTAACCGAACAAACAACGTGACTCTTTATTATTGATAGTTTAGCCTCTATTGCTTTGTAACGAGGTACCTAAATCATGATTTTGCAATGGCTTTCTTTGTTATCATTTGTGTTAATTCGTATTAAAAGGGGAACTGACCACCTTCGAAAGGAAGTTTTATATTTCCTGGGCCTAAGGCAGCTCCCTCATTTATTGTCTAATTAAAATCTGGTGGTCTTGTATTCTTACTTGCAGGTAGTCCTTCCAAGACAAATAAGAGTTCTTCATGATCGATCTGCTCTTTCTCTACGGTACGCGCACACCATCTCAACATTCAACAAGTATTCCTCCTAGCCCTAACCCTTATCTGTTTCTCAAAGGAATGAAAGGATAGAAGAAAGTCTATTCCTCAGAGCCGAAACATTCCGTGTGAAACATTTTGGCACGGAGTGTCCCGTAGTTGAGAAGAGCTAAACAAACCACATATTAATGTAGGATGAGCTTGAGTCCCTAGGTACCTTGCATAAGCGAGAAGTCGATAGGTGAAAAGAGTGGTATAATCACAATATATCGGATATACATCACGTCCCTTGAGTTTTGTTGCTTTGACAAATGGTGAGGTGAGGTGGTTGATGTGGGCGAGGGTGCAGAGAACTTATTATAAGATGATTATTCTGACAAAAGAGAACCAAACCTAAATAGACAAGTCCATGACTCAAAAGTGTTTTGAAATACTGCTTTTATTTTTATTTTATTTTTCTGGATATAGACTGATCGATGCGGGAAGTCTACATGGGATATGTATTTTGTTGTTCTTGAGGTCTTCACGAAGTTGATCAATGCGAGAAGCTTCTGATAAAGGTGACTATGTATATCTGTCCTTCAAGGGAGCAGTCTATTTATAAGAGCTTGAGATGCGGTGTTTATGTATAAATTGTCCTTCTGGGGAGTAGTCTATATATAATAATTCAGCAATAGTTTGGCATATAGTTGTCCTTCAAGGAGTAGTCTATTGTATATTTTAAAGGTTTAGATGTCCGTTGAGCATAAAGCATCTAGTTTTTGTAGGAAGTTTGACTCAAGAAAATCCCATAAGTGTTTTAATTAAGAATGTGTTATTTTGATACTTTGAAGTCATGGACTAGACTAAAAAGGGGAGGTGATAATCAAACCATGTGAGCTTGATTTGATTGTGAGATGTAAGAAACCAAGTGTATGAGGTGGTAAATGAGCTCAAGGGACGAGCGTAAGGTAGATAAGAAGTGATATAACACTAATTTCAACAGTAGAATGGTTGAAGATGCAAGGCATTAAGGGGCTCAGGCTCAGGTTTACCATTAAGCGAAGCTAAACGATAAGTGCCTGATCCATAAGTGTGAGTGATAATGTAAGGCCCAATCCAATTAGGAGAAAATTTTCCGCGTTTTCTCTTTTCTAGTTTGGTTACATGTTGATTCTCTTTGAGGACAAGATCACCAACCTTAAAGGTACGCTCATGAAGTTATTTATCATAAGCACGCTTGATGCGTTTTTGGTAAATTTGAAGGTGATCAAGAGCGTAAGATGACGCTCGTCAAGAAGCTCTAATTGGGCTAACCGCTCTTGGCAGAAATCATCGTTGGTGAGAATATCCTGAAGAGATATTTTGAGGGAGGGTATTTGTATTTTGAGAGGCAAGACAGCCTCGGTACCATATACCAAATAAAATGGTGTGGCATTAGTGGAGGTACGAATGCTAGTACGATAAGCCCAAAGGGCAAAGGGAATGTGATCATGCCAATTTCTTCCGGACTCATTGACAACTTTCATGAGGATTTTGGTTAGGGTTTTATTAGAAGATTCAGCTTGACCATTGGCCTGTGGATAGTAAGGTGATGAGAAACTAAGTTTGATACCAAAGTTGTCACAAAGGTCTTGTAACAACTTATTTTTGAAATATTTACCATTATCTGTTATTAGGCGATGAGGAATACCAAAACGACAGATAATGTGATGGTTAATGAATTCGACAATTTTTTCTTTTTTGATTGAAATGAGTGGAATGGCCTCCACCCATTTTGTGTAATATTCGGTTGCTGTGATTATCCAACGGTGACGTTGCGAAGAGGGTGGGTGGATCTCACCAATAAGGTCTAAACCCCATTGTGAGAAAGGCCAAAGATCTCGTGCGACCTGTAGCGGATGGCTAGGAGTATGTTGAAGGTTGGCATGTTGTTGACACATAACACAACGCTTAACATATTCATAGCAGTCGTTATTAAGAGTAGGCCAATAATAACCTAGGTGAAGGATTCATTTAGCCATGGCAAGGCCACTAAAATGTCCACCACAAATACCGTCATGGACCTGTTGGATGGTATAGGTGACCTCTGCACCGGTTAGACATCGAAGGAGGATACCATCAAAGCCATGTTTATAAAGAATTCCCCCATGACGACATAACGAGAAACATGTTTAAGAAAAGCACGTTTTCCGGTACTAGTTAGGTTAGGTGGGAGAACAGAGGTTGTAAGGTAGTCGTGAAATTGGTGGTACCAGGTATCCTGTGAATTAGCAGACACATTATTTATCATACAAACAACCGGTGCTGAGTAAGATGGGGCAAAGAGTTTTTGGACCAAGACGAATATGTCAGATTCGAGTTGATGATGCAGGAATTTGCGAGGCTAAGAAAGCCATAGTATCCACAAATTTGTTAGTGGAGCGGGGAATGGTCTGGATAGAATAACGAGTAAATGAGGTCAAAAGTGAATCCACGTAATGTTTGTACTTTTGAAGTTCCTCATTTTTACATTGGTAGATGCCCATAACTTGATTGACTACCAATTGAGAGTCGCCAAAAATATTAATAGATTTGACACCTAAGTGTAACGCAACCTGGAGACCCAAAACGAGGGCCTCGTATTCCGTTGTATTATTAGTGCAAGGGAAATCGAGCCGGAATGAAAGAGGCATAGGTTCAGCATCAAGAGGAATGAGAACAACGCCAGCTCCTCCACCATGCTGGCATTTGGATCCATCAAAGAAGAGGGTCATTGGATACGACTCTTCCCTGAGTGAAAGAGTGGCGATGAGTTCATCGGGGAAATTAAAATTGGTGAATTGTTCCCCAGGTAAAGGGGCCTCCGCAAGTTGGTCGCAATAGTTTGTCCTTTGATTGACTTCTGGTGTATAAATTCAAGGTCGAGGTCAGCGAGGAGCATAATCCATCGGGTGATGCATTGGTTTAGATGTGGTTTGGCATACATATAATGAATGGGGTCCGTGTTGGTAATGACAAAAGTTTTGTGATTCAGGAGGTAATGTCGAAGTTTGGTGGCTACGAATGATAGGGCTAGGCACAATTTTTCTACATGTGTATACCTAGTCTCATAATCCACGAGTATGACTTATATAATAAACGGATTGTTCTCGATGCTCGAGTCACGATGTGCGAGCATGGCTCCTACGGCGTGGTTGATGGTGGAAAGGTAAAGATAGAAAGGCGATCGTCTGTGGTGGGATAAGCATGGTGGCTGGAAGAGATAGGCTTTGAGAGCTTCAAAGGCTTGGTGACATTCTTCGCTCCATTGAAAGGCAATGTCATTTTTAAGAAGGCGATGGAAAGGTTGACATCGATCGAGAGTTGGGAGATGAAACGCCGGATGGATTGAAGTTTACCTTGCAAACTACGCAATTGTTTGAGGTTTTGGGTTGGGGCATTTCTAGGATAGCTTTGAATTTAGATGGATCAACCTCAATGCCACGCAAAGAGACAATGAAGCCAAGAATTTTTCCGAAAGAACACCAAAAACACATTTCTTTGGTTGAAGCCGGACCAAATATTGTAATAAAGCGATCGAAAATAATGGTTAAAACATCGAGATGTTCTTTGCGATGTTTAGATTTTCCAAGAAGATCATCGACATAATCCTCAAGGATAGTGTGCATAATGTCATGAAAAATGTAAGTCATAGCCCGCTGATAGGTTGCACCAGCATTCTTAAGGCCAAACAACATGACACGATAATAGAAGGTTCCCCAAGGAGTTATGAAAGCGGTTTTATGTTGATCGGCCAGGGCTACCAAAATTTGATTGTATCCGAAAAACCATCCATGAGAGAAAGCATTTCATGGCCCGTAGTGAGATCAACAAGTTGATCAATACTTGGGAGGGGGAAGTCATCCTTGGGGCAAGCGAGGTTAAGGTCTCAGAAATCCGTGCATATCCGAAGTCCCCCGTCGCTTTAGTGACAGGTACGATGTTAGAAATCCATTGAGGATAGTCAATAGGCAAGATGAAGGAAACAGAAAGGAGTCATTGAAGCTCTTCTTTGACCAAGAGGGCAATGCGTGGATGCATTTTTCTCAGTTTTTGTTTGACTGGTTTAGAATCGGGATTTAGGGTGATGTTATGGACAGCAATGTTAGGATCAATTCCTGGCATGTCAGCGTAGGACCAAGCGAAAGCTTGGTTGTGGGTATGGAGAAAGGTAGCAAAGGTGACTTGTTCTAATGCGCTAAGGGATTGTCCGATCTTCACAATGTGAGGATCCTTCTCTATGTGGATGTTGATTTCTATAGTCGACTCATTCAACATGGTTTGAGTTTCAGATGGTAAGGCACATTGAATATAGGAGTCATCCGCACCAAGGTAAGTAAGGATGGAGTCGTCATCCTGGCACTCAACAACATTAATCGAAGGTGAATCCTCTTCGATCATGTCTAGATACAGAAGGGGAAGAGAAGATGGGTCCTCATTATCGCGTTGATAAGTGAGAGGACCTAGGAAGATAGCATTTATGAAAAAAAAAAGTTAGGAGGGATAGATTCAGGGTCTATCGACTCTGTGGGTGATGATGGAAAAATGGGTGATGATGGTTTGGTAGGGGTGACGTCATCATCTTCCAAGATACAACTGACATGAGGTTTCTCGGTGTAAGTGTTTCAGGAAAACCGAGACCACTACGATCATTGTGTTTGTGTGTAGTCACGGGAATGAGTGTATGTCGGCCTTGCTCATAAAGACCAAAACCAAAGCCTTTCCAAGCACAGCGAGTCAAGAAGGTGAGGGTGAAACGATGATTTGTCAAGTATTGAAAATCAGATTGGAAGGGAACCACACCAAGAGGAGGTTCAGGGGTAACGGAGGATGCGTCAACACCCCCATACGTTAGGTTGGTGCGGCAATGGGGTGGTCCGTAAGAGATTACCTCCCCCACGCGACGGTCGTAGGTAGGATGCGCATGTAACTATCCGTACTCCTGCGGGGTATGGAAAGAGCTAACATTATATAGGCGGTACTCCCCCAGCGTAAGGCGTTGAAAAACATCTACTAAGGGGTCGGAGGTTGGGATGTTATCTGCGGGAAAGGAAGTGGTATTTGTGACGGCGGTTTCATTGGTTGAAGGTGTAGGTGCGGTTGAAGTGGATGGTTGGGTTGGATGAATGGGTGTCTTGACTGGTACAAGCACATCATTAGGGCGATACAACATATTATAGGTTTTGAAGGGGGGAGGATCAGCTTTTACGGTGTAGGACTTCCCTCGTACTCAAATTTTATGCATCTATGTAAGGTGGAAGGAACGCATCCCATAGCCCGGATCCAAGGGCGGCCTAACAACATATTGTATTGGAACTCTCCCTCAAGGACATAGAAGAGTTCGAGGTAAAGTGCGTGGCCCTATACAAATGTTAAGGATCATGGTGCCTAAGGTAGAAGTAATAGCATTATTGAATGACCGCAACATGATGGGGTTGGCACACATGCAACTAGAAGGGATATTCATTTGTTGGAAGACTTTTGAAGAGATGATGTTTAGGCTAGCACCCCGTCAATCATAACACGACATACCCAAATGTCCCGGACATAAGCTAAGATGAAAAAGAGTAGGGTCGGGATCTTGACACCAAAGTTGATAATTTCATCTTTGAGAAACCGACAGCGGCTTGGCTGCTATACGAGACATAAGTGGTTGGGGAGATAGATTGTTTGGTGAGCGAAGCAACGTGATTGGGTGTTAGAATAGAGGTAACAGGAAAGGTTTCATTAGGTAAGACCTCTATCCCTTGAAGGATTTCAACGAGAGCTTGTCGATGAGATTCAGAAGTCTGAATGAGATCATACAGTGTCATTTTTACAGGCGATTGGTGAAGCTGTTTGATCATGGTTCGGTGGGCAATTCCATTAGAGACGGGATAGGTGGGTCCGCGAATAACCACTTTAGGTGGTGGTGCCATCGGGATGGTGGACGGAGAAAGAGATGCCGCAGGTGTGTTTTCTTTTGCTTTCCCATTGTTTTTCTGCCCTCGAGTAGCAACACTAATCATATTGATCTCGTGAATACGAGAGGAGGAGGAACGATAGGGATAGGTCATGATCTTCGAGAGGTGGGGCTGTAATAATGATAGATCTTGGTGAGGCGGGGAAGGTGGTATAGGAGAGGAATTGAAGCTAAAGGTCTCTCTCTTCGTAAGTTTCTTTCTTAACTTTTCTATCCGAGAGAGGTGGTGACGAAGTATGGCTTTCAACGCTTTGCATCCCTCTACATTATGTCTGGTGTGCGGTGGTAAGCAGATTTTAGACTCATCATAACCTATAGGTCGAGGTTTAGATGGATCATAAGGTCTAAGTGGGGGTAGGGAAATGGTCGCATTCTCCACCAACATAGCAAGGATTTTGGCGTAAGACCCTTTGAGTGGGTCAAAATCGGAGGAAGAGGAGGCTATTGGTGGGTCGATTCTGCGATGACGTGGTATGGTTGGTTTGTATGGGTGGTGGTTTAGCCAAGGAGTTTTGATAATGGGTTTTAACTAAACATGGCTTCTTTGGCGCAGAAGCTATGTTTAGCTGGTTAGATGATGAGGCCACAGATGATGTGGTATCAGAAAACAACCACGGAGAAATAGGAGTGACAGAAAACAATTCTTTTGATGATGGAATTTGTTTAAGATTGGTAGGTGGACAGGATACGGGGTGATGGTGTTCTTTATACCCTTGGATTTCTGTATGGGTGCGAAAGGTGTAGGTCATTTTAAAGAAAACGTAGGAGGTATGATATATTGATGCAAGTAGAGGGATGGGGTCCCAATATGGAAGGTAGGTGTGATGACGAGGGTTTTAGTTGTGATAGCGGCATAGATTGAGGAGATTGAGTCTGTCTCCTAATGGGATGGACGGCTTTATTTTTAGATAAATCAAGCCGCTTAGGTGGGTGTGTTAGACTGGGTATTGGTGAGGTCCCAAGCGTAGGGGAAGATTTGGTTAGGTTAATAGAAGTGGATGAGGTATTTGGTAGAGATGAGGGGGGTGAAGATGAGGACATAGGCATTTTAAGCTTCTGTAAACACTTCGGGTATATGGTAGAGGCATCTGGATCGGTCATCTACATTTGAGTAGAATATGGCGTACTCAAACGTTCCCATAGGACCTGTCTATCTTCTGGGGAATGACAGTCCTCACGTGTGAATAGGAACTTTTGTATGGAAGAAAGGTGGGTTGTGATTCCGGTCCCTTTGTGGGGGTGATACGGGGGTAGATGAGGCACTGTATCAATGGGCGTTAAGAGGTCAACCGGTCGCTGAAAAGATTTAGGCGATGAAGAACTAATAGGTAGGAGGGCATGTTTGAGAGGATCCATCATGTTTAAAGAATGTGGTGATGTCGGTTCAAGAGGTTTCTTGTCTAAGGATGACAAAAGAAGTGGCGAGCCTTCCTCTTGTACAACAAGAATGGTAGAAGGAGACATTTGGGAAATAGATAAATTAGATAACATCCGCTCACAGTCTTGCAAGGATGTGGTGTAAGAAGGCTCATTTGTGAGAAGGGAACTTTGGGTAGTTAATTCCTTGATGGGTAAAGGAACGACAAGGATTTCAGTTTGTCTTGATGGTGAGGAAGGGGGTTCGGTTTCTGCGTTAGTGAAGAGGCTTGATTCAGAATTTGTTCGATAGAGGTTTTTGGCTGGGAATCGAAGACTGCATGGATCTCATGAACACTCTCCTCGGCTAAGATATCTTGATTTATGTTACTGTTAGAAGAATGATTCGGGAATGGTTTGTTGAATATTTTCAAATTTCGGTTAGCAGGGGCGTTAGGATTATCGAGGGCTATATCCCCCACATCAACCATTTCCTGCACTATGTTTTTCAACATCTTGCAGTTTTCATGACTATGTCCCTTCATGCGGTGGAAGTTACAGAAGTCATTTTCTTTGTACCAAGAAGGTATGGCGCGAGTGGAATCAAACCCGGAGTGAGGTTTAATAGGAGGTAAGGTAATGGCTCCTGCTTTAAGCAATTTTTCCAATATCACACCATATGTTTCTCCCAAGGGAGTGTAGTTGATGGGCTCTGCTTTATACTTATAGGTGGTTTTTGGCGGGGTATTAGACGGTGGTTGGGATTTGACCATCACCGCGTGCATGGCCCCTTTTGATTTCGAAGCATTCGATGGGTGAGGATTGGTGGTGTTAGGTTTGTTGGTGGAATCTTGGGTTCGGAAAGTGGGGTTTTGTTGCTTGCAACCGCAATTTCTCTTCCTCTAAGGCTCGAATCTCTAGTTTTCGAGCCATAGTAAAACCTCGTCAAATGTACAAAAATTTTGAATTTGGAGGGTAGGAGAGATGTGCTTAGCGCAGGCCCGCGTAAAGAGTTCAATAAGTTCGGCCTGAGGCAAGGCATACGTAAGTTGGTTGATAAGGCCCCGCCATCATCCAACAAAATCTGCGATAGATTCGTCTTCAAATTGTCGGATGGCATAGAGGTCGGTGATAGATACTTTCTTGGAAATGTTAATGGAGAAATGATCCAAGAAATATTGGGCTAGCTGGTTAAAAGAGAAGATTGAGTGCTGGGTTAAAGCACTGTACCACTCCAAGGTGGGTCCTGATAAGGACATGGGAAAGGTGCGGAGTAGTAAAGCGTCATCGTGAGCAATCAGATAGCAGGCATGTCTAAATGATCGCAAGTGTTGTTGAGGGTCCTCCTTACTATTAAAACGGGTAAATTTTGGTAATTCCCATTGAGGAGGATATGAATGAAGGGGGACTAAAGGGTGGATAGGCTCGAAAAACTTGCTCGTATGTCAAGGCGCTATGACTTCCTGAAACAGAAGCCTCCAGATTTTGCATTTTGTCCATCATTTGTTTAATTAAATCAGTAGTTGGATGAGATGATGGTGTGGTTGTGGTAAACGGAGGAAAATTGGGCCAAGGGCCACCACTAGACAATGGTGGGGTTAAATGTTGATAAGGTATGGAGGATGAATGTGTTGAGGCAACCGAATAGGGATGTCCTATATAAGACGTTGAGGTTACCGGATATGTGTGTGGAAATGAAAAGGTGGGCGGAGCTTGAGAAGGAAAGCTCGTGTGGATAGGTGGCAGAGAGCAAGTCATGAACGGAACAGTCTGCAAGAGAGATGAGGTAGAGAGCCGTGATAATGAACCCCAAAGGAAAGCAATATGTGCCGAAGTTAGGAGACGGGACTAAGGATGCAGAAGGCAAAGCGGAGTTATCAGGCGGAGAAGGAGCTAAATGAGTAGCTATACTGATAGGCATGCCAACAAGGAGTTGACCATCGGGTGTACGGTCAGGGGCATGAGACAAATAGTATTGTACAGCGCTAGGATTAGCATCCAGAAATTTGGCAAATTCTTTATCTCCTACAGGAATTTTAGGAACCTCGTTGGTGTCCGTAGGATTCCCCACAGAATGTGAAGGGGGTGATTCAGGCAAAGGCACAGAGCAAGCATGTGAAACCATGGCGGCGGCTTGCTTTCGAGTGATAACAACCATGGACAGGAGTACACAGTAGGGTTTCTTTCTATCAGGAACAGAAACAGACAAGAAGATGTTTGAAATTGGTAGGTTGCTGGTTTGTCAGGAACTGTAAAAGACAGTAACCGATATCGGCCAGATAACCGATGTCGGTCAGGCTATAGCCGACGTCGGTAAGCTAACCGATGTCGGTATAATAGAACTGGTGTAAGAAACAGTAAGAAGTTGTTGATTTGGTGTTAATAGTAATTAATATGCCTACCAAACTGTTCTGTAGTGATCACAGAAAACAGTGGATGACAGAGAAACAAAACTGAAAACAAGCAAGAATGCACAAACAAATTAACTGACTAACCCTAGGGTTAATTTTAATAAATTTGGGCTTATGCCTTTAGATGCGTAGAATGATGTCGATCCTAAACAAAAGACTTAGGGGAAATGTCAAGTTTGTTTTGGCTTATAAGGTTACCTCAATCGGGCGGAGGAATACCGCGGAAAAGGGGGGATGTTTTGAGCTGTTGTGTTAATTATGAAGTGATTTGGTATGTGTTGTGCAGTGAAAGTAAGATTAATTTCCTATCAATACCATGGAAATCACCCCCACGTGTATGACCTGTTACTTAGTCTATGTTCACTAGAATTGAAAACAACAAGCAAGAATGTAATGCACGTGTTTTAAACCCAAATCGAAAATGATATTCGATGAAGCAAATAAGATGACTTTTACTAAAGCAAAACTAGGAAAGCAAGACAAATTCTTTTACTAAATATAACAAAAAGCAAAGCAAATAGTAAGTATGCTTCCTAAATGAAAGCAAGCAAGAGAAACAGAAATAGAATCATATGTGGGCACGCAGGCCTCTCTATACATAGCCGGTTCGCAGACCGGTGCCTCTATCTAATATCCATCTACAAACAAAACATCTCTCTCGACCCAGGGATCCCTCAGCTCTCCCCACCGCCCTCTGCCTGTCTCCCTGCGGGTCCCTGTGCTGCCTCTCGTCTCCTCCCTGTAACAGACCCACCGGCTGTGGCTGCACCACCCTGGGATCTCTGGCTACGTGAGGTCTCCGCTCTATGCGCCGCATATGGCTGATAGTCAGCCCCGGTACCATCAAGAACATCCTGATAATACCGGGCCTCCGCTCTCGCCTCCATATAGCGGGCCGTGCCACCATCACTCGCTTTGGGCTGGTCCCCGACTCCTAATAATAGTGCCCTCGTGTTGGTGCCATGGGTGCTGACTAGTGTGCCTGGTGGTGCACTGTGGGCTGCGCGGTGGTGGTGTTGGTACTGTGCCTGTGTTGGTGCCAGCTTGGTGGTGCTTATGGCGTACTGCACTGTGGTGGTACTGTACTGCACTGTGCGTGCTGGGCTAATCCCTGTAAGACACCTATATTATGCCTCGTGCGGCGCAAAGCTACCTCTCGTAACAACTGTACCTTTCCTCCGAGTTTGTCCTCTCTGCTCTCACACCACTAAGTCATTTGTGTGGGTGTCTTTCTCCTCGTGGCTCTCTCCCCTACCCACCATACCAAAAATGATCCTGTACACCCGGCGTCATCCACTGTATCATCTGCCTGCCGCTCGGCTACCCAATCTGGGTCCATAGGCTATGGTGCAGGCAGTGGAGCCTCTACATCATCCCTCCGGTACTGAGGGAAGGGAGGTGGCTCATCCTGTCGTAGCCCCAGCTGTCGTCGTACCCTCTCCAGGGGTATCCACTCGTACTCTCCCGGCCTCCGTCCCGCTATCCAGAATGTATACTGGATCCACCGCAACTGTGATCGGGCTCCTCCGCGGGGCTGATGACCTCTGTAAGGCCTCCATACAATATCCAGGGTAGTCACGCCCTCTAATACGTGCCGGTAATATGCTACATCCCATCCGGCAAGAACTGCCCGTGGCTGGCCCACGACCCCCAGCCACCTCTGAAAGCCATATCTGTAAATCACCTGTGGCCCTGGCTGCTGGGGCAGCCCTACTGGTCGAATGCATATGATATGCTCATATGCCCAATAGTGTAACAAAAACGTAGAGAAAATCCCGAATCACCTCATCCGGCGGTAGCCCCACAGCTCTCGGTATAACTGCACCAGGTATATTGGTGCCCAAGCATAACATGTATGCTCCTCAACCATCTCGTGTAATACCCCCATCAGCACCCATGGAAAGCGGCCTCCCTCTGAGTCCGGGAGGGTGAAGCATGTAATGCCGATCATCATCAACACGGCAAGCCGTGTCTCATGTCGGTGGGCACGATACATATCCCCATAGGCGATGCTCGCGCTGTGATAAGTCAATAAGCGCATGCATCCCCGAACACCTGTAAGATACTGTCCATGGCTGTCTCTGCATCCACCTGGAAGACTACCTCTCCATCGATCGGTAATCTAAGGGTGTGATACACATCCTCTAATGTAATGGTCATCTCTCCAGTCGGGAGATGGAACACATTGGTCACCGGATCCCATCTCTCGATGAGGGCGACCATAAGACTATGATCCCTCTCTATCGCCCTATAACGCTGGACTCCGCCGAGTCCCACCTCACGCATGATGGCCCGGCCCACGCGGACACGTGTGGCCGCATCCGTCTCAACAACGGAGGCATCCTATCCCGCATAGTCAGCTGCTGACGTGCCTGCACAAAATCACCCACTTCATTAGACCTACCCTTTCAAACAACAACTACTTTAACCTTCTATACCCCCTTTTACCCACCCGACCACAACCCGACTCTATAACACACACCTACACCCACCTATTTTACCCTAAAAACTTTACGATATCCCCTTGCCTTATCTCGCACCCTACCAATCACTCAGCTCTACTCTCGCCATTTACCTATGCCCCTACCAATTTAACACCTCCCCATTCATGCCCAACACCTAATCTATCCGAACCGCACCAACCACACAATCGCCCCATTTTTCCCCCCACTCACCAATCAACCTTCCTATTAACCTCTACCCCTTCCCTCTTCACCCCCACAAACACAAAACCCAAACCACTAATACCCAAACACCCAAACAACAGCCCCAACAACCACCAAACACCCCAAACCACAACAAAACCAACCAACAAAATAAATATTCCTAACTAGGGACCGGTACCGGTCACCCATGACCGCCACCGGTCCCCTCTCCACCGCCTCGTCGACGTACGACCGACACCGGTCACCTACAAACTCACCCTGCCCCAAAATTTCTTGACCGATGCCGGTCGCTTAGTGACCGGCATCGGTCACTGAAACATCACGGAGCCGAACCCCAACGCGCCCCCAAATCCTTTTTTGCCTATTTATACCTATTTACCCACCCAAACACCCTAAAAATCTACCCACCCTGCCGCCTTGCCCTCTTTCACCCATCTACCCTCTCCTTTTTTCAAATAATTTCCATTTATTAATTATTTTCTCAAAAACATGGATTCCTACCCAAACCCCCAAAAATAGCTTAACAACATCAAATTCATTCCGTGAGAGGTTTCGAACCTACCGGTACGACGACACGTCATCGTGGTGGGATGGGTGGTGGTGGTCTAGCTGGTCCAGCACCTCCTGCTCCTCCTGGCTGAGCCATGGCTATAAACTCTCCTCTGCTGGGTCCTCCACCAATCAAATGCTGCCTCCTACTCACTAGGGTCCACCAATCACTCACTTCTCCACTCCAATAGTGCCACCTCAACCAACAAATGCTCCAATCTCAACAATACACCTCAGACAACTCAAATTGGGTTTCAAATTGACAATATGACAATGATAGGCTGTATTTTTTTCTTTTTATAGGTTTTCGACCTATAACCGATACCGGTTATATTGTGCCCTAAGGAACCAGTATTGGTCACCTAACCGATATCGGTCATAGAGAATCGATATCGGTTTTATCCCACCTCTTCCCCAATTTCTGACCTTATTTACTAATCGCCCTTTCTCACAACATCGCCTATATCCACCTTGGCTGAACACCCTTTGTTAACTTCATTGGCCCGACCCAAGGCCGCAACCAACCATTTGGCCCGACCCAAGGCCGTAACCAACCATTTGGCCCGACCCAAGGCCGTAACCAACCAATTGGCCCGACCCAAGGCCATAACCAACCAATTTGGCCCGACCAAGGCCCAACCAACGGCCCAATCTGCCCAACCCAACCATTTGGCCAAGGTAACCAACCATCGGCCCGACCCAAGGCGCAACCAACCATCGGCCTGACCCAAGGCCGCAACCAACCAATTTGGCCCGACCCAAGGCCGTAACCAACTCATTTGGCCCGACCCAAGGCCGCAACCAACCCATTTGGCCCGACCCAAGGCCGCACCCAACCATTTGGCCCGACCTAAGGCCGCACCAATTAAATACCTTGCCCACAATCAACACAATACAATTTTATCCACCCATCATGTAGCTTTTTGTTCAATCGAGCTCACCTGTTCGTGTTTTAGCATGATTAGGGTCCTTGACTTGATCAGTCGACCAACTTTTCCTAGACCAAGACCGTGACGTTTATCTCAACCAAACCAACCATTTGGTACTGCCGAACATGCCTAAACATTCATGTACCTTACCCGTTATATCCCCTGGAGCTACTTCCTATGCCTTGGATACCAGGATTATATCACCCTTGTTTGGATAAACTATCGACCTTTGCCTATGAATTGCTTGTTTGCTCTTCAAATCATGTACCCTAGTCGCACTACTACATTTCAACATGCGTCTGCTTCCTTGGACCTACCTCACCATCTTACCATCATATAAACACCATTTACCCTTTATCAACCCTATCCCTGATTTCACGCTACCTCAATCTGTGATAGATTTGAGGGGGATTACCTATACCCTTAACAAGGGTAACCACTTCTTATTATTGTCCGTGCAGCTTTAACAAGACAAGCTACACAACAACAAGAGGCTAAATGTAGACACCAAATTTGTGTTTTACGACACCCTGTGCCCCGCATCCCATTTCACAACCTAACCTCATCACCTAAACCTTACACAATTATTTATTAATTACCATATAATTAATAAATCCACATCACATACCCGCCACCTCATGTCACCACCTCATCATGACCTAGTCTTAACCCTAAACTAACCTAATTAAGACCTATAACTTGGTCCAAATCCACACCTATAACTAATTACTCCTCACCCGCACCCAAAACTGACCTCATAATGACTTGACCAAGCCCGCAACTAATCCCTCGGGAGAAAAGGAGGGAAAGATGGCTATTTTACCAAAAATAGCCCACTTTGACCTGACCGATACCGGTTCCTACTCGACCACCGTCGGTTGCGTAACCACCATTGGTTCCTTGTAAATGACCACCTCCAACCAAAAACTAGCCATCAAGATTTTCATTTGATCGAAAAGGGAGAAATCATTGAAAGAATCTAGATTTTGCTTGGCCGAGCAGAGACAAGTCAAGAAACAAGAAGAGTTTATAGAGAAGGACATCAATCCCAAGACTGCAACTGAATAACTAGAGCCCAGTGACACTCATCCGAGCATCAGAAGAGGAGATAGCTCATCTTGGATTGTCAGATCATCCTATTTGAGCCCTGTCTTCGTCATCACAGTCCTGGAACCTACATCTTCATCAGGAACGAGTAAGTAGTGTCTTGTATGTTTCTAAGCACCATTTCTTGAGCCTGTGGATTGATAGTAATTACAAGCTTATTCTTAGATCTACCACCTACCAGCACCTTGCACTTAACCTTCATCCATACATCCTTGTATTTCCCAGAAGACCATTTTATCACACTCTGATTCTTCCCTGTCCTCTCACTATTCCCCTCAGCCATCCGCTAGTCTTAATAACCCCACAATCACCCTGCAACCAACCTCTATCCAAAAGCACCTAGATTGCTGACCCTACCAGTGTCGTTTATCCCCTACCGGCAGCGGTTCTCTAACCGCGGTTGGTTGTGATGATCGACATCGGCCACTTTGTGACTAATACCCCAAAACCTCCCTCTCACCTATTTGTCACCTAATAACCTCGAGGTTGATTCTGGTTTATCCCGTGACTCAACCTGGATGTATCAACGACCAGTAACCGAACAAACAACGTGACTCTTTATTATTGATAGTTTAGCCTCTATTGCTTTGTAACGAGGTACCTAAATCGTGATTTTGCAATAGCTTTCTTTGTTATCATTTGTGTTAATTCGTATTAAAAGGGGAACTGACCACCTTCGAAAGGAAGTTTTATATTTCCTGGGCCTAAGGCAGCTCCCTCATTTATTGTCTAATTAAAATCTGGTGGTCTTGTATTCTTACTTGCAGGTAGTCCTTCCAAGACAAAAAGGAGTTCTTCGCAGTCGATCTGATCTTTCTCTACGGTACGCGCACACCATCTCAACATTCAACAGGTATTCCTCCTAGCCCTAACCCTTATCTGTTTCTCAAAGGAATGAAAGGATAGAAGCAAGTCTATTCCTCAGAGCCGAAACATTCCATGCGAAACATTTTATATACTATTTGACATGGTTATATCATGGATGTTGTTCGGACATGTGATATTTGGATATTGTGAGTAGATCTAGAAATGAGAAATTATTTGACGATGATATAGTTGTTGAGTAAAATTACAAATGATCTTGTTGGTTGTTTGGATGTTGTTGTGATTCATATATCTTGATGATCTGAAATTATGTTTATATTATTTTGGATGTTTTGATATGGCCACGAGGTGAAGCAGGTAATTGTGTTTTGTAGGTTTAAAATATCCACAACAAACATCGAGGATTGGAGAACTACCACATTGGAATTCTAGATGTATTCTACAAGGTCAACATGACAACTTATATTGTTTGTGTGTGGTTGTGTTGTTAGGGATCCTCAAGGGGGGATCACCTTTAAATGTGACCAAGGGATTTTATGTATCTTCTTTTATTTGGACCCTTTGTTATGTTTGCATGTGTTTATTTTGTGGTGCATTGACCCTTTCATTATTTATTAAATGGTGTGTAATATTATGAGTAATCATGTTGTTAAGTTAATTAATTAAAATATGTCATAAGAAAGTAATTAATAGAGTTGTTGGCCTTGAATTAAAGTGTTGTAAGAGATGTGTAAGTGATGTGTAAGTTAACTTTTGAGTATGAAACACTCCACCTTCTTGGAAATTAGAATTTGTCCTTGGAGGCTGATTTTGAAGGCTTGTGGGACAAGTTAAACTTGTCCCATGCCTCTTAAACTCATTGACCAACCATACCTATGGTTGGAGGGTTGATTTTAGACTTTTATAATGCATTTGTGTAAGTCAAATTGTAAGTTTTAATTGCAATTCTCTTACATGGTTCAATTTCAGTCCTTTGGGGTGTGGGTTGAGGATGTGTGATGTGGCATCCTACATGGATCCACCTCATGCTCTTCTCTTCCCTCTTCTATAAAATTTGAATTCCTTGCCTTGTTTTGGGTTGCTTCACTTTGGAGACTTCATTCTTGGGTGAATTCCTTGTTGTTTTGGGAGCTCTTGCTGTTGGAGAAGTTTAAAGATTGTTGCATGCTTGTTTTTGGTGGATTTTTGGATTGTTTTCTTGGAAACAACTGTTGTTTGGAACTTGGAAAACTCCATCATGGAGAGGTAAGATCTTGGCTCTTGAAATTCTCTTCCTTTATGAATGTAAATGTTAATTTGTGAATGTTTGGCCATGTTTGTGGGCTATTGGGTAGATGGCCTAGGAATGGTGTAGGAGAATACTATGGAGTTTATTTTGTGGGAGGCAAGAGTGTGTTTTAGATAGGTATAAGGGTGGAGGGAGTTGGGATTTGGGTTCCACCTTACAAAGAGGGAATGCAAGGAATAAGAGGTTGGGGAGGCATAAGGAAATGTGAGGAATAAGGGGTACTTGGGGAGGCATAAGGAATGTTAGGGTTTTTATATACTATATTTTGGTGGTTTGTAATTCAGGTGGTGATACCCATTTCCCCTTTTGGGAGGCATAAGAAGCATCCCCCATAGTTTCTTGCTCCTTTGGCTTGCTTGATGAAGCCTCAGTAATGTTTGTCATGCTTTAATGTAGTTGTAAACTACATTTTGTTTTGGATTGTGTTTTTATTGTGAAAATGTTGCTTGTGTGTTTATGGAAGCCTATTGTTGCCATGAGTTGGATCACATATTTTATTGCATTATTATTAGGGCTTGGGGCCAATGAAGAAGGATGGCTTCTCCTCTTCATTGGATGTCTTGGTTGGGTGGAGAGCATTTCCATTCCCCTACTCTTGTTGTGATCACAATTTGGAAGAATGAGAAATATTCATGTTGATGTTCGGAGCTGAGATAAATATAGTTTGATAGTCCCTTATGAAATGAAATATTATCGTAACCTTTCCCACTTGAAATGGATGAACTTGCATATGTTTTGTAATGGAAAGATGTTGTATTGATTTGAAAGTTGTATATTGTAATGTGGAAGAGATAAAATTTGTTTTTAGTGTTTGAAGGAATGTGAAAGAATTATATCCTATATGAGGAATTTGAAGAATGGAAGAAAATTTGTATTTTAAATCAATAAAGGATTTCACTACCTCCTCAAATTGCATCATTGTATTGAATTTTTCATCTAAATGTGAGTTGTAATCTCTGTTTGAAAGAAAGAAATGCGTATGAAGGAAGTGTGATACTTTGTCTTTTGAAATACGTCAAATTTGGTGATAAGAGAGGTGTTTTAGATTTTGAATAGTCAAATTGAATCAAATAAATGTATTTGGGTTGAAATGGAATGAATCCTAATACTTAGAAGATGAAAAATGACAAATAGAACTTTTAAAATTTGATCTCTATTTTGTATATGAAAGCTGCAAACGCTTTACCCAAAAACACACAGCTCAAAACTGCGCATAAGAAATAACAATGCAACATTAAAATTGAACATGCTAGGGTATGAATGAATTTAATTGGACAAAACACTTAAGGAATTTCTTAGAAACTTAGCAAAATCAGGCTCAAACTGTTTTGCTTTTGTTTTACCGTCAAAGTTGTAAATTTTCAAATTAGAACTCAATAAGACCAATTAAATCTTGGAATCCTTATTAAACCCATCTAATAACAATTCTCCATGTCTATTCGACATGTTGAGGGAGGATGAAGATCAAATTGAAAAAAAAAATTATAAATTAAAATTTACCAGTTTGCACTGTAAAATCCTCTAGAACGTTTTAACAAAATTGACCCCTTAAACTTTATAAAAATCAAAATTTAATGATTCTTGTGTAAAGGGGACATCAAGATCTTACCAAAAAGTCCTCGTTTTCCCAAAACCGAGCTCTCTATCAAAAGTTATGGCCTTCTGATGTTTTTCTTCATTTGGCGTCAAAAAAATTATTCTGTCAAATTTTATTTTTTTTGGAAAATTTACTAAATTTTCCCCGCCACCTGCTGACCAATAAGAGGATGACATGTGGCACCACGTGGTGTTGGTGGAGGTTTGAATCCTTTTTCTTTACTTAATGCTTAAAAAAAAATTAGAAAATTTTTCTAAATTTTTCCCGCCACCTCGGTCGGTGACCCAATCAGAATCCACCACATGGCATCACGAGGAGTACGCAGAGGTAAAAATGATTTTTTTATCATTTTTACCTTTAGGGTGTTAAAATACCTTTCTAACTACTGCCCTACTTCCCTACGTTGGATAAATATGTGTCATGTGTCCCTTGTGGACATGCGGGTGTGCGGGAACAAACGTGGCTTTTGCCCAATCGGGAAAACTAATCAAAATGTCTCCCCCGCTCTGCCGACCCGACTCCTCCCATTGGGAAAAATTTTCTCCCCACTTCCTACGGAGACCTGCCACTATGGAAAATTTTCTCCCGCGGCCCACAAACCCACCAATGGGGAAAATTTTTCTCCCCTAGGCCCGCAAGCCCACTCTTGGGGAAAATTTTCACCCTAAGGCCCGCCAGGCCCATAACTTTTGAAATACATGGAGTTTGGTGGAATTATTTATATCATTGGAAAGGTGAGGAAATTTCCTATCCAATGGAAATGGTTTTGGGAAATTTTGAATGTGTTAATTTGAGAAAAATCCAGTTGAAACTTTAAATCCTATTAAAGAATGGGTAAGGTGAGGAATTACCCTATTAACCTATTTGAACCTTCTAACCCTAAATTTTGGACCTTGTGACCTCTAATAATTGTTAACAAAAGAAAAGTATATTCTAGTAGATTAGAATTGATCTGGAACCTATTAGTGACAATTGTTGTCTTGTAACCTGGTTATAGACTCTTATATATATATATATATATATATATATATATATATATATACATTCCATAATTTTCCTATCTAATCCTAGGTTGTTTCATGGGTCTCAAGTGGGTTTTTTTAGTGGGCATCACACAAATCTCCTCTCACATCTCTGTAGCTTTTCTATCGGAGAAACATTTACACAAAAACCCCAAAAAATTCACCTTTCAATGAAACCAGTTCCGGGGATATTCACCAGGTATTTTCCACCTCTAATTTCTAAGAGGTCTCTTAAAATGAACCCTGAAAACAACCAAACAACATAATAAGAATGATAAAATAAGCTGTCATGTTGAAGGTGAAGATGATGCCTTTACGGAGGAATTTTTTTTTCTTGTT
This sequence comes from Taxus wallichiana var. yunnanensis, assembly GCA_018340775.1. Classification (NCBI taxonomy): domain Eukaryota; kingdom Viridiplantae; phylum Streptophyta; class Pinopsida; order Cupressales; family Taxaceae; genus Taxus; species Taxus wallichiana. Next base: position 174,431,141 of record CM031237.1, on the reverse strand, counting down.
TTGGATAATCTTCCACTTTCCTTTGTTGCAATCCTCATCTAAATCGAGCCACATGGTAGGTATACTTCAATATAATTAATTGGCCAAAATAAATTCATTGATGGAGAGGGGAAGCATGTCTCTCTTGATCCCCCAATGGAAGCTTAAGGATTAGGTGCCAATAAATTGGGTAGAAACTCCTGAAGTAAAGATGTCATAATATCATTCATAGAAGAAGTGGGAGCTGCCTTTGAAAGACTCTTTTTAGAACATGGCAAAGATGTATCCTCTAGATGATCTATGGAGGAACTAACGAGGTGTTTAGGAAAATAATTCTTCCACCAATCCAACTTAAAACAATAAATAATAGAGGCATATCCAACTTAAAATGATATATAATAAATATATATTCAAAAAAAGATATAAAAGATTCAAACTAACAAATATACTTATCTCCGTTGCTTTGGTAGGCTCCGATTCTTGCCGATCCCTATCTCCCTACTTTGCCCTGCTGCTTTGCCCCGCCTTCGGTTTATTTGATGCCCCATATGCAGCTGCTCATGCTTCTCCTTCTTTTCCTCCTGCCTGCCCTTGATAAGGTTGAATGCCACCCAAATTTGTCTCTACTTCTAAACGTGTCACGGGGCTTCAGGAGACTCAATCTTGAGTCTCTGCTTTGAGGGGGATGAACCTTTGGATGACATTGCTCGTGATCTGCTTTGAACATTAGTAGTGCCGGTCAATTGTATAGCGGCACCAACGGATAACCCTTCTAGAAGATTGGAGGCCTTAGAGGCATGAAAGCTTAAATTAATTGAAGGATGAGGTAAAAAAATCTTGCTAAGCAAAAAAAAAAAAGCATTGAGGAGAAGGGAGCATTGGAAATAGCGACTTGATGAAATATACAAAAAATGAGACCTCCCTAGACTCCCGCCTTGGGAAACGAAGACTAGACATGAGTATAATATTGCAGCAAGGGGGCCATAGAGGAATTCATCGAAGGTCATGCAAGAAGTGTTTTGACTCGGCGGTGTCCCGATCACTTGTTTGGGGCAATGAGAAAGAGAGTAAAAGAACCAGAGAGGAGCTCGATAAGACGGATCTGCTCATATGACCAAGGTATGTATCAAGCTTGGAAAAAGTAAAGATGAGTATTGATCAAGCGGCCAAGAAGTAGTCCGGTTTTACTACGCTTCTTGGGCCCATGGGGTGTAGGCTTCTTTGTTTTGTTGCCGTTGTTTTCTTTGTTAAGTCTCGTTTGTGTTCTTGTTTCTAGGCTCGGTGTTCTTTCTTTGTAACTTTTGTGCTTTGATACTGACTTCTCTGCTCCTCTCTCTCTTATTCAGGCTTTTAGGCCTCCTTTTTGTAACAAGGGTATAGTCCCTTTCAAAAACTATTTACCAATATTAAAAAAACAAATATACTTATCTCATAAATTAATATTATTTTCAATATTTAAAATTAAACCCTTGGATTTCTCGGCCTATCTTGATAAGGAAAAAGCTACACAATACAAAAAACAAACAATAAATAATAAAGATACCAAATAAAACACTACAAAATAGGAATAAACATCAAATGTTTTATTTGAAAAGTTGTGCTTGAAATATGTACATGTCATGAGTTGGTTCTCGCAATTAACAAATAAACACAATTATGCAATGATTCTAATATAACTAATTTGAACTTGATAAGGTTGAATGAGAATAATTTCATAAAATCTAGTTTGGTTTGGAAAACTCGTTGATAAGGAATCCATGAAAAAAAAATAGCTACATATATATTTATAATCTTAGATGGTAACTATTATTGTTGATTGTTTTATATTAATGTGAAGGATTTCGTTGATGTAAAATTATTTGTAAGACAGGTTATGTGTATAAAGTTCACTCTAGGTATAGATCATTTTCTTTTATCATTCATGTAAAAAAAGTGTTTGACATAATTTTATAAGGACAACAAACTTTATCACCAATAAATTATAGATTTTGTAATTTCAGCATGTCAATCAGTATATGAGGCCTAGAATGTGTTTCAATAATTTTCACTCTCTTTGTTCTACCAAGGTATCGAGGCAACAAGTAGGAAACACACATGTGCCGACATACAATGGATATAATTAAAGGGGCTAAAATGAGCGCTAGGGTCACATATCTAGAGGGCAGTAATCCCTACACTAGGTCAACCTAGGGTTTCTAAGGCCTGCAATCAAGATAGAGGAGAGTACCCTACTAAGATATCGGTAGATGGGTGCAAAGAGGTATGGTTTGATGATCCATAAGGAAATCATGCACAATGTAACGCGAGATGAAAGTAATGGAAATCTAAGGAGTTGATCAAATGAGAACACTATACTAACTAGTTTCAAAATACATGTAACACTAAGCTAACATAGATAAATGATGAAGGGAAACAAACTAATCTATGCAAAATGAAAAAGAGAGTAAGAGAATTAACATGTACCTATAGGGTGGTCACTGATGTATCTATCTCTCTATAGAAGAAACACACCAAGAGAGAATCACTATTAGGTGGAGAAGGGGAACATCGTTTCTGTCCTACACTCACTATAGATGAGCCAATAGTGCAAAGCAATCCAACCAATAAGAAGAGTGTCCAATCTAATCCAAGCCAAGTGCAAGATGAACTAAGAGATGAGCAAGTAGATGAGAAGATGGTGCAAAAGATCAGAGCAGATGGAAGTTCCTAAGATTCATGGGCTTCCTTCCTTCATGAATGTTAAGATGTGGTAAGTATATATAGGATGCCATCACCCATGGGAAATGGTGTAGCTAAGGAAAAACTAACACCGACACCATCGCCCATGGGTGATGGCATCGGCCAAGGATGGTGATGTGTGGTAATGTGTCATGCAAAGTGAAAATAAGTATTTTAGATCATGGAAATGAATGAACAAGGTGCCAAGTGGTGAGATGCAATAAAGGTGTCAAGTGTAAAATGTGTATAATACCTAGAGGGACAATGACAAATAAGGTCATGACCAAAAAGGGACATTCTATCTATGTAATGTCTTTAACACATAATGATTACGTGAATAATCATTCCCCATTCCTAGAGGCCCCTTAAGGCACTCGCTCAAGAAATAAATGCATCAATGACCCTTATTTGTATAAAGGAAATTGTTAGTAACATGTATGAAAGATGAATTTAAACACGGAAAATCTTAGTGGTGAATTTTCGTAAACTCACGAAAATTGAGGATTATGGAAATTCATAATGGAAAATATTTTTTTGTTCAGAGCCAACTTATTCGCCAAAAAATTTGGCCGACATGTCCCTTATACTATTCCTTTCGTCTAGATTTTACACATATAAAATAGGTTATGAATTTAATTCGCCACCATTTAGAATCATATCATGTGCATATTCACCGAAGTAAGCATATCAGTCACGAACACCTATTGAAGTTTGAAATCCGAGTCATCTGACCATAAGGCATCCAACTTTGAGAGTCTGAGTTGTCTAGCCTTGATCTAAAATACTCTATAATCTGAAACGTCCAATTGTATTCCATCCATCCTAAGTTGTCCAACACCCTAGCTGTCCAACACCTAGCCTTCCAACCCCTAGCTGTCCAAACCCTAGCCATCTAATCCCTAGCCGTCTAACCCTAGCCATCCAATCCCTATTCATCCAACCCTAGGGGCCCAACCATCTAAAACTTAACCGTCCAACCCCTATCCATCCAACCCCTAGCCATCCGACCTATAGCCATCCAACCCTTAGCCATCCAACCCTTTACCATCCATTCTCAGAGCTTTGAACATAAAAGCCGCTCATAAGGCCCTAAGTAGTAAGCAGTCATGGATACTAGAAATCAGGGAAAAAAGATTACAAATTCAGTCAGTTCAAAAAAGGGTGCCAATACTTTTCTTGGCTATTTTGGAAAATCACAAAAGATGAAGTCGGTTTCTGCTTGACTAAAAATATCGGTATGTGGCAAGTGTTATTTACTAGTTATTTTATCTAACATAATTTAATAATTATGTTTATAATACTATTCTTGGAACTCTTTGACATTTGTACTCTGTAAAAATTTAACTATAGATAAGATTAATACTATATAAGTAACAATTTTATAAAATTATTTATAGATTTTTTAGAAATTCCTTCACAAAATAATCAATTTATAGATATTGATGATTCGATATATGTTGAGGAAAACATACCATCCCTTGATGAAATAGAAGTACAGGAGAATTAATAAAACTCCCAAGATACACCGTGAGAGGAAGCTTCTATTCCAAGGTCTATTTCTAGAAAGAGGAGACATGAGATTCAAAATATTTTTGCTAACAACCTAGATGCAAAAGTAGAATCCCAAGGAAAAAAAAGAAAATATGTTAGAAGAAAGATGGCAAACCTGGACAATTAGAAGGATATTATAGCTCGAATGGGATGCAAAATATCCTTTTATTGAACTTTGGGATACACTTTGAAAATTGTAATGGTGTTCTAACACAATGTCGAATAAAATATTTGGTTGGAAATAGGGGAAGGATCACATGATGCAGCTCAAACTAGACACAATTGAAAAACACTGTGGGAAAATATACATTTCCCAAAAGCAAAAGGATGGCAACATAGTTAGAACACATAAATGGAAAGATGAAAAAGATTGTCTATATGTCAAATACGCGTGAGAAGAGTACGAAAAGGAAATAAACGTATCAAGGGTATGTACATTCAAATATGTAAATGAAAAAGGTGGGACCATAGTAGGAAAATTGAACAAAGCTATAGAGGCATAAATGTAAGCAAAGGGTATTCAATTTGCATTTGTATTTCATATAATGAAAAGGGGAAGACCAATGTCATATTTTAGAGAAAATAGAATGTTGTATCAAATTATTGGTTTAAAGAACATTCCACAATCTCATTGGTTAGATACCCGTGGTTGGGAGATTGCAAAATGTCTATCTCTTGTAAAGAAGGAGGATCTAAAACTGTGTGTTCAAATGGAAAAGTATATTTCCATTTCTTTAGATGAGGTTACCACGATCGATAATACATACTGGATATTTATTCATGTTTACACATTTACTAATGAAACAAGGACTCCACACCTATTGGTAATTCATAAAATGACATAGAATTACAATTCTAAGAATATTTAGAAATTGGTGGTATCAAATCGAAGGATATCGCGAGAATGGATGACTATTCCATTGCAACAAAATTAGTTTGTGTCAGAACCGATGGTGTAACTGTGATGCAAGGATCCAGAAATGGTCTGTGTGTTAGACTTCAGACAACTATTGCTCCATATATGGTTATTGTCCACGGCATGGCCCATTTGAGTGAATCTTGCATACAAAATTGTGAGCACATTTGAAAATGTAGCTAAAGTGGAGGAATTGATACATGATCTCCATGCCTATTATTCTTACCCAGTCATAAGAGATTTTAGAATTTCAAACATTTTATATTGACTGACATGAAGAGAGAAAAAAACTTCTCAAATATGTAGATACGAGATGGATATCTATGTATGAACCTGCTTGTAGAATATATGATGAAGATCCTTCACTTACAGGATTTATGTTTGAATACCACGGGGATTTAGATAAAGCTAAAGATCTAGTGTGCCATATAGCGACATTGAAACTTTACTCACACTTTGCAGTATTTTACCCATGTTGAGGGAGCTAAATATTTTAACAAAGCATGCTCAAGATCAGTCTTTCTTCTACATTAAATACGTTATAAGACTCGAAGAGGCGTTTTTGCTTTGGAGTCTAGAAAGTTTATATATTTCGATGGGAGTTTTTAGGGTTTGCTTTTGAGAAGCTGGAATGCATTGATGATTTGAAAAATTCTAGGTGCTTCTTAAATTACAATATAAATGATCATTTGTGTATAATAACACATGGAAAAGAGATTCCACTTCATACATACCAAAAAAAGAATTAATTTGGCTAACTCATAAATAGAAGAAGTAAAAGTGACGCCGAAATTTATATGATTCAAGTATTAATCAAAACTAGGAATAAGTTGAGAAAGATCTTTGAATTGTTAGCTAAAGAGATCCGGGAAAGATTCAAAAATGATAAAATACTTGAAGCGATAGGAGTTGTAAATCCATGACACTGGAATTTTCTAGTGGAAAACCTTATACATCTATCAGTCCTTTATTTGTCAAAAACATGGGTAATCTTATTGATCATTTCTATAAGATTGTAGAGGTAAATGGAGTTTCAAAGTAGAAGGAATTTGGAAAGAAAACTACTTAGTTCATAGTCAATGATTTTTCTAATACAATGATACGAGAAGTTCGGCTTCTACAAAATCCCACGGGATTACGGTTCCATGAAAAGGATACGGAAGGATATTTGTTCTAGTAGTATTCTAAGTGAAGATTTGAGCGAGTATATTACGTTGTATGAGCTATGTCAAACAATGATAATATTAGCATTTAGCGAGGTAATATGGCTTGGTCATATTCCACTTGTAAGGAGGCCACCAATTCCTCCAACACGTCAAGTACAAACACAAAGGAGGACTTCAGGAAAGAATATTAGGTTTTCTACTGAGTCAATAAAGAACAGTTCATCTTGCTACAAATGAATTGCTACAACAGTTTATTTTGTTTTGTTTCCTTACAATATAATGGTTGTTGTTTGTAAATGCTAAAAATTGTAAGGAAAAAAAACATGCAAATCAAAGTACTATACAATATACCTCACATAGACAGAGACACAATCGTGATATTTTGATCTCCAGAGATAGAATGAATTTGATCTTCATCATCCATCTCGGTAGTTTCTAAATACATGATACATGTAGAAGAGATCAAGGTAGTAGAAATATTAGAATACATAATCTATAGTAGTTGTTTGAATTTGTAATTTATATATAAATATAAATTCATTATTCATACTTGTAGTTAAATGTGATGGTAAACGTGTTGTGCATATCGACCCCCTAGGTCGCTTTTTAAGAGGTCTTATTGGTGTTGATTCTACTGAATCCATGTCAGAATCAAGTAGAGACCTCTAGAGGGGCTTTACCTCTAGCAATTGCCTCCTTATGAGATGTTGCAGCTATAATTTTTCTCTGCAAAATATAATCATACATTTAGTATTTTATTTTAAATATTTAAATTGAAATCTTTATAACAAGTAGTAAATGTAAATTTTACCTGTTGTTCTTCGAGACTAAGACCAATCATCTTATCATTGATTCCAGTAGGAATCGTATGCTACGTCAATTCGTAGTACGCTTCATTATAGAAAGCTAGAATAAAATTGCAAGAAGAAAATACAATCCTTGATTTATCAATTTGATTGCCTTTGTGGGCATGGGAGATATCTGATTTAATTCGGTTGGACAAATAACTGCACCAATCGAATTGTTGACCTGCTAGTGTCCGTAATAAATATTGAACTGCCCAATAGGGAATGTCTATAGATCTACCCTGTAATACAATCACGGCTTGAAAAAGTGAAGAAAATGCAAGAAAGAATTTTTTTTAATACCTTGTAGAAGAAGGCCTCTTAATGATCGATTAAGAGGAGCTTCAATTACAGAAAGGAAAATTTAGATCCTGTGTGGTCTAGTAATGTTAAAAAAATCATTGAAACAATAAACTTACCATCAACCTATACATTGTAATGAGACTTCAAAAAAAAATTTGTCTTAAATGCCTCTGTAAGAATTTGCCTTTGTAGTAATGTGCGGTGGCTTATTTTGGAAAGGTAAACATGTTATCCAATGCATGTCCTCGGGTTTGAGAAAAATAAATTTGATGACGTTTCGGATGCACAACAAGAATGGAAAATTTTCCATCTTTGTCATTGTAAGAGGCGAGTAGGTAATCAAGGACGGATGAATCTGTGTCAAATTGGGGCATGTTCACAAGCCCGGAAAATTCTGATTTTTCCACCCAATCCTTTGGAGCGTCTTTTAGCTTTAGCAAAGCTAAAATATGTGGGCACATGAGGTTTTTGTATTGAAATTTGGGTGAAGGAATAGATGTGGTACTGGCCATTGCTGAAATTAGGGACGAGTGAAATTTGGGTGTAAAATTAGATAGCTCAGAGCACTGGAAATTTACGGATAAAAGTGTAAAAATGAACCTTGAAATGTTATTTATAGAGTCCAGGGGTATCATTAATGAGCATTAAATACATTGGTAATAATGCCGAACTAACTTCGTCCAAACTTTAGCTATCCAAGGGCCAAGCCTCACTCGTCCAACCCACCCAACCAACCATTTCCCGTCTATCCCTTCTCATCCAGCCCCACCCCGTCCAACCTATATTCATCCAATCCACCCATCTAATCACAGTCTACCCAACACATTCCTATCCAACCCCTTCCCATCCAACCGTCATGCGTCCAATCAACTCACCCAACCATCATTCATCCAACACACCCATCCAATCCCTTCCCATCTAACCCCAACTCATCCAACCCACCCGTCCAACCCACCATCTAACCTCCCCCACCCAACCCACCCATCCAACCCCTTTGTTTAACCTCCACCCGTCCAACCTACCCGTCCAGGCCTTCACCCATCTAACTTACCCGCCCAACCTCCACCGGCCAACCTTCACCTATCCAACCCCAACTCATCACCTCTTCCAACCCACTCGTCCAACCACGCACCTCACCCACCCATCCATCCTCTGTCTAACCCGCTCACCCAAAAATTGAAAAAACGAGGACCAATCCTCTCAGTAAAATCACATTTGCCACGAAACATTTTTTCGGAAATTCACCAATGATTGAAAGTCATTTTATGAGATTTACCAATGATTTGAAAGTAATTTTTCAGAGGTGTCTTCTTAAAATGAACCTTTAATTTAAATGAAAAATTAGGTGTATAAATATGCCCATTGCATTGATCACCACGTATCGCAATGGTGAAACATGGGGTGCCCAAATGAAAGAAACAATTAGTACCACTATTATCAAAAGTAAATGTTGAAAGTAAGAAATGACAAGATGAAATGAAATATATCCACCAATGCATAGTTGATAGTTTCTCTCATCTCACCATGTGTGGGTTTAATAAAATCAGTAACAAGGTTTATTTTAAGACACCTCTAGAAAAATGGAGGTAGAAAATACCCAGCAAATATCCTTGGAACCAGTTTCATGAAAGGAAAATTTGATAGTTTTCCAGAACTAAATTTTCACCAGGTTTTTCGAGCCAGAAAGGCTACTTTTTTACAAACACTGACACCTCGTTGACACACGCCAACTTGACGCGCATGTCAACAAGCCTCACCGACGACATCGTGTTGATGCATGTCAACAACCCTTGTTGATGTGCATCAATGACTCCTCTTGACGTGCATCAACAAGGGCCATTGATGTGCATCAATGACCCTTGTTGATGTGTGTCAATGGCCCTTGTTGACGTGCATCAAGAGGAGTAATTGATGCATGTCAATAAGGGTTGTTGACATGCTTTAATAAGGGTCATTGATGCATTTCAATGGCCCTTATTGACACACATCAAGAGGAATCATTGGCGCATCGATAGGCGTCATTGACCTAGATTTTTCCTATAAATACCCTCCGCTGATCATTTTTACATTTACACTTTATGGATCTCAATTTTTTTTTTGTATACAAGAATCCATAATTCTCAAGCACACCTACTGATGGTGAATACAATTGCATCCCTACTACAAGCTCAAGACAAAAATCAAGAGGAAAATCCAGTCCTATCCACGGGCAAGATACTCTACAGAATCCTTTGTGCCCCACATCCAAAGCTGTTTCTGAGATGATTTCGAATATAGGGATTTGATCGATGAATGTGAGTGTAATGGGCTCATTAAGATGCCCCATTTTGAAATAGACCAAGATATATTAAACTACCTTCTCTCATCTTACAATACAAAGGATGGCTGTTTTATATTTACTATGGATGACGGTCGATTGTTTCAATTTGGTATCGACCAACCGACATTGATCGGTTTACGGGCCTTCCATTTAGAAATTTACCCTTTGTTATAACCAAGGCAACACTCGTTGAAGATGATAAGAAATATATCGAATTGACGTTCGGTTTTCATGTTGATTGTAAGTATAATTCATTTTCATTCGTCATTTTTATTGAGTTTTTATTGTGATACAATTTAATGTTATATTAATTCCCACTATTTTTGGCATTTGTAGCTCATGTCAATAAATCCAGGCATGGTGTGGATATGCAAGCAATTATACACCACTTTCTTACTACAATGATTTCCTTTTTCAATCCGAGAATAGTTTTGTAGGTTCAAGTGAAAATGGATATACCAAACTAGGCCATTGCATACATGGTTGTAACTATCATAAAACAAAAATTTGATTGGTGCACCTTTTATATAAAAAAAAGAAATGACATAAAAATGCAAAGCTTTTAAGAACCTAACATTTACTCCACAAAATATCTCCTTGGCCTTTATTATGAGGCTCTTTTAACTTTAAAGACAAACCAATTCCCACTTGCACTAACGAGGTGTTGATGAATTTGTCAATTCCATTTGAAGAACAACAGGTATAAACAATTAAGTTTGTATTTCAACATTACACTGTGCACGTGTATTAACAATTTTACTATTTATAGAGAATATTTATGGAAGCCCTTCCCCAAAAAAAGCGGCATCAAGAGGAAGAGGCCAACAACACACGCTCAAGCTTCGGGAGATTCCCAATCTAAAATGGAAGCTCATTCCTCGCCGACCCCAACAGTTTGAATTCGTTAAACGTCGAGAAGTAATACCTTTTAATGTTTTATTTACAAATTCCATATTTGTATTTTTATTTTCAATTTAAATTTTACCCAATTGAATTGACATATAATTCAATGTTGATGACATCGGGGACTTTGGACCATACGCGTTTTTAAACTCAACCATCTTCCCTAACTCACTCAAGATAGTCGCATGCATTTGTATCTTCTCAACAACCATCAATTACTAGTCCAACATGGCCTCCTCAAGCACCGTGACAAGCTACCCCCTCAACAACAAGGTTTTTGCATTGTTTTCTAGTTTTTCATATGTTTTGTTGTAGTTTTTGCATTGTTTGCTAGTTTTTCATATGCTTTTTCTTAAACTTCTCAACACATTGCATTCCTCCTTCTGTTCAAATAGTGGCACTACCCCCTCAACCAATAATATTTAAAATGCAAACCAGAGGATCAAGAAAAAGAGCATTGGTAAACACATGCCAATTGCTTTGCCCCTAGCGGGACACTAAACATTGCCTCCTCATTTTGAATTCCAACCCTCTCACTTGGTGGCTTGCCCAACACAATGGGCATATCGAGTTTTGAATAATATAAATTTTGATGAATTTTACTTGGGCATTGATAAGCAATGACCCTACTAGATTTTTCAATACCCATGAGATGATTCAAGGCCAACAGGTATACTTTAATTTCAACATACTTTACCATATTGAATTACATTTCAATTTAGATTTATTTGTCTGAATCTTGATTAATTTTATCACAAACAGGATCAGGCCACCCAAAGGTAGAAACAAGTAGTAGTTGATCAACCCGAAAGCCCCCATACCTCTCCAGCAAGATCATCTTCATCAGATACAGATGATGAACAATTGCTACCTTTTCCTTTGGAGAACTTAATTGGTTATGATTTTCAATCCCATGTCGATGAGTTTATTCTACCTCATATAAGTCGGCTCATAGAATGGGAGAGAAGGGATAAAGTATTTATCAATGATATTATTAGTCGTTATAAAAATTATTGGCAAAGGGATAGTTTATACCTGCGAGTCCGTAATCAACCGGGAAGATGGATTCCCTACTTACCCAAGTAAGAAGTGGGACCTGTATCACATATAACAACTATAAATATGAAATTTTGGATAAGACATTAAACAAATTGAAAAACATTAGTGTTGAGGCCTAGGCATATTTTAACAAATGGTCTAAGGACAAGGATCTGGTAGCAGTTGCAAATGCCGAGAGAGATAGAGCGGTTGTAAGTATTATAACTTTCAAACAATAATTTTTGTTAATTTAAAGTTTTCTTATTTTAGTAATATGTTGACTTGACATTACTTTTTTTTTGTGCAATTGAAATATGAAAATTTGAAGAGTCAAGCAAAGGTTTTTCAAGTTCACTTGGAAACAATGAAGAACAATTTATCTGCAGTGAAGAATTTGAAGGAAAATATTGTTTTGGTTAACAAACAAAACAATACACAAGCGGATAATTAAAGAGCACGGATTTGACCACGAAATATTATTCAAAGATAAGGTAGAAGCTGATCAATTTTTTTGTCCCATGGAGATGCGACAAAGAAAGAAGAAAGAATTTTAAAAATATAGACAAGGTGTTGTGGAAGATCTCAAAAGTTCAGGATTATTTCTACCATTGGGGAAAGGGGTACAACCATAGGCGAAGAAACCATTTGGGAAAGGAGCACAAGAGTGGAAATGGATACGAGAAAATGAGGGTTGAAATTTTTATTATTGAGTGTGGAAACTTGAAATATCGAATCTATATTTGAAAATTTGAAACATTGAATGTTGTGGTCATGGCATTTGAATTTTATTATCTGGATTTGATAGCCTTTGAAAATTTGAAATACTATATAATCTTTAATTTTATAACTTCATATATATTATGTATAGAATTTCTAGATTGTATATGGCGTTTATGTTTCTTGGTTACTTGGATTATCATGATGTTTCTTGTTTACTTGGATCATCATGAATTGTATGTGGACGTAGATTTAGCTTCAAGCACGATAATTCTTCTTCTCTAGACATTAGAATGGATATAGATGATGATGAATGATGATAATGGATAATTGTTTTTAAAAAATGGAATGTGTTAGGATAGAGACATTTCTTTAAATTTAAAATAGATAAATAATTATTTTAATAATAATTGTAGTTTCAAGATTATGATAATGATATGATGATGATCGATATATATGGATGATGATGAATTTTATGTGGACGTAGATTTAGCTTCTAAAGATGATCGTGGATGACAAATTGTATAATGGATCGTGGATTATGAATTGTATAAAATGGAAAAATCTTCCTCTATAAAATTTGATTGTGTCATTTTATCCCACAAAGTTTAAAAATATATCAAAGTATTTTACAAATATAAAAATATATTAAACATAATTATAAGAAATCAAGAAAGATGATATTCAGATATGATAGGGTTTAACTTACCTCTAGTGTTTTAGATGGTGTGAAATCATCACTCATAATGTGTTAGATCTTTATTTTAAGAAAACTCAACACGACAAATGGATTAGTAGATAGATGGGTGAGTTACTACGACATTGTCGGTCTCAAGAAGTACTAGCTTCCTCGGATGGATGTCAACCCACATTTTTAAAAAAATAAAAAAATTTGTATTTAAATAAATGTAAATATATATACCTATAACATCTTTAATGATAACAAGAGCTGAAAAAAATTTAAAGTGACAAACAATAAGATTAAGGTGAAGAAGATACCTACTTAAAGTTGAAACAATCCATTATCAGTAGCTTCTTCAAACTTGATGTTCTCTTCAGAGTGTGACGATGCACCAATTCCACTCTCAACATTAGGAACAGCTTTTACTTGTAGTTGTACTATTCACACCTCTTCTTTTGCTAAGGGAATTCCAATGCGCAATTTCTCTGTCGAAAGGAAAGGTTTTCATGGAGTAGACAGATACATAACACCTCATGCAACTTTCCGAGTTTTATCCAACCTATTTCTCGGTTTTTATTTTATAAATGATAGTGCAATGAAAAACCCTTTCATCCTCCACAGACCCCAAAATCATTATTTGGCATAACTCTTATAATTTGAAATATTCACTGATATCTTCTTGTAAGATATAACTTTGATAGATTCCTCGCCACAGCCTTGTAATAGCACCACTTTCAAAAGGTTCATCTAAATTTTTATATTGGTTCCTCATTGTTGTTGCAAAATTTGTTGATTGAAATTTTAATAAATCAGCATTCAATATACCTTTGATTTCCATACCCTTGAACTTTGAAGTCTTTGTGAAATGTTCCATTATTGTACCCATGGATTTATGGAAATGCTTTCTTACAAATTCAACATGACCACCTTTAGTATTCCAAAAATTAGGATTCATCACACCCATGGCTTCAAGAATTTTATCTTTGGAGAAACGTTCTCTAATTTCTGATGATAAGGATTCTGAAATTTTTTTAAGGTTTATTCTTGTTTCAACTATAACGAATCAAAGATATTTACATGTCACGGGAACATCTTCTCGTTCTGATCCTGTAATATCTTGACATTTTTGCAAAATGTGCGGTGGTATGTCCTCCCATTAACAAAGTGATGCGAGAGGTGATCGTGGATATTAAATCTCAAATAGTTCTTGGGATTTTTAAGATCTAATAAGGCTTTCCAATTCTGAAAAACAACTGTATCAAAACTATCTTGGGAACAATACAAGATATCAAGACTTTGACATACCATTTTTCTCATCCGTATAAAATCCACAATATAGATTAATCTCCCATGTGCATGCTTCATCAATGTATTGATCTCCTGAAACATTGGAAGAATACCAACCAATGTAAGCAATGTCTCCAAATCAGTTAAATAGAACAATAAGTCCCTCACCCTATCAACTTCATGACGATATTTTTGCATGAAACCAACCAATGAAGGATACTCCTCATGAACTCTGTATGAAGGTTCATACAAAGAGATCCATCTAGTCTCAACATCTTTCAGAATTTTTTTACCATCTGTAATTCCAAGTGAAAATTTTTGGAACTCAAGAAATCGCTTTGGGCTGCTTGCCATATAGGCATGAAGTTCTCTTATAAGGTCTTCTAATTTAACAAAATTTTCGTGGTTTCTTACCATTTTATACACTAAATTCATTCTATGAGCCATACAATGAATTGGTAGCATATATGGGGCCACTGTTGTTTGTAATCTAACACACAACCCTGTTGGTGACCCTACATGATTGATGCACCATCTGCTCCAATGCATACCAACTTTGTAGCAATTTCATAATCAGTCATTCTAGCAATATCTTTCAAATGAGAAACAACTATTTTATGTAGGTTTTCGGCATTATAGTTTTCAACCATTTTCATAACACCCAGAGATGAGGTGTCCTTATATGATTTTCTAAAGTATAGACGTGGATACATACCCATGCAGTGTTGTCAACTGCTATCACTTCATCAATTGAAAGAGATATAAACTTTGATTTATTATTACATTCTCTTTCAAATCTTCCTTCTCTATCATCGAAAGGAATTTTGCCATTTCCCATCCACTACTTTCAGACCAATGAGACCGAGATACATGTAGCATTCCATTATATTGATAAAAACTTTGAAATGAGGAAATCTGAAATTGGTCTTCCTTTCTTTAGTATGTGAAATAAAGTAGAGAATTGTATGAGTTTTGCATGTAGATTTGTTTGATTCATCTTACCAATTTGTGATGTGATCGTTCCTCCCTTTTCCATGAGATGTTTGCATTTTTTCTACTCTGCCTCATAATCCACTGCGTATCTAACATGCATACATTCTTTTTCAATTTTCCACTTGTGTGTTTTGATTTTCTGGCCATCCGCCCCCATTACAGTCAAATATTATATTCCACAATGTTTTTCTATAGTGTCCATCTTTATTTGCATTTTTTGCTGCTTTCCCAATTTCCACGTACATATTGTACATGTACATTCGAGATGGGATCTCTTTAGAATTAGATGATTATACGAGTTCGATACACAGAAATTTAGCTACCCAATCAAACTTGTATGACCTGCCAATGGTCCGCATATTCTTGTTCGTTTTTAATGTTTTACTTTTTTAGTAGAATTTTGAGCAATATCACAATCACCTGGTTTCCTCTTTCGTGAACCAAAATTTGAATTTGATTTATGTGTTCCATTTTGCTGAGTATTTGTATGTGTGATATCTTGATGCACTCCTGGTTGCACCCCAACAAGAAGAATATCTTCAAGATCTAACATATTATCGTAGGTGTCATTTTTTTGATACTATGTAGAATGCATGTCCACCTCAATAATACCTTCCACATAGTCAGTATTCTGATTCTTTCTAGTGGTAGCTATATGGTTGTTGGTAGTTTCAATATCTATATCAGCAAAGTTTCCAAAATACTTGAACAGGGACTTCTGAGATTTCTTAGTTACTTTTAGGGTCTTCACATTCTTAGAAATAACACTTTCCATTATTCTGAACAGAGTCTTGCATTAGCAAAAGAACCAAGTAGCGACTCACCGAGTCAGAGTCAAAATTACTATCACCCATCAACTATGGCAATCCCACGTCATGCGTCAACAACTAACCCTTGTCATGCATTAACAACACATCAACTATCCATGTCACACATCAACAAGGCATCAAATGTCGCGCATCAAATCTATCGCGCGCACAACTGTTCTTGTCGCGCATCAACTACTTACCCCCTTATCACGTGTCAACTATCTCTATCATGTGTCAACTCTATTCCTCTCACACGTCAACTACTTACCCCCTTATCGTGTGTCTGCAATATCTCCTTGTCGTGTGTCTACAATACCTCTTTTGTCGTCAAGGCCAACAACTAACCCTAACAGGCTAACAAAAATCTTTGGTACTTAAGAGCATGCGAGTTCAAACTTCACGGTATTGGTAATTTGGTAAGCTACTTTTGGTATTACCGTAGTATACTACCCGACAAATCACCTAGGTTTTTATAGGATATGTTTTCAAATGAAGGCAAAGCCGACCCCAAAAAAAATATACTGTAAAGTTTAGGCGAACAGGACACCGAACCGCTCCGAAAAAATCACCTTTTCAAATTTTCCTAAAATGAAATTTTTGCCATATTACGAATATTTGCCTTAAAATTGTCCCTGCGTAGTAAGAACCTTGAAAAATAAAAACTGAAAGATAACACTAGATAATCATGAATAAAATAAGACATAGATCACCTAGTTAGGCACCCATGGGATGAATTTCATGTCATAGCATTGAGATGTCGTAATGTCATAGTGGTATGACATCATAGTGTCATAGCCAAATGATGGGTAGTAGTCTGTTGAAAAGTGTAAAAAACCATATGGTAGAATCTACATAGAGATACTATCATTAACCCGAAGGTGTAAATAAAGAGAAGATGGATGATTAGCTCAAAGGGCAGATAAAAATTCTAAAAAGAACAAAAAACCATGAGTTAGATGATATAAGAAGAAAGTTGATTGATATGTACATTAATCCAAGCAAGGTCATGAACCTAAGTGAGGATGTGCATAATACCGCAGCGATCCAAAAGGAAAGATTGAGCATACAAAGTAAAAATGTTGATAATGTTGTCAATTGTTTAGGAGAAGGTTGATGAAGTAGTGAATTTGAGAAGAAATGATGAGAGATGGTAGTTGAGTACCAAAACTCCCAAGTTCCTTCATGCATGAAATTTTTGAGGAATTGGGCATTTGTTGGTTCTTTGAAGATGTGGCCTTCATTGGTTTTAAGATGATATGTGTTAGGACCTATGATATATTTAATGAGGTAGGGACCCCACCATTTTTAGGCGTATTTACCTTATTTTTCATGAGATATACAAAGATTGATTAGAGCAAGAGCAATGCAATGGGCTTCCATGAAAATATTATGACAATAAAATTGGTATTGGCTTTATATGTTTAAAATTCAAGCATTGGAAATGTCCATTTCTAAAGGACGAATTTTTATTAAATAATTTATATTACAAAAGAAGACTTATTTAATGAATTAATTATATTTACATCAATAATTACCAAGGAGTAATACATACTAAATATAATCAAAATGCAAACAACTTGTTTAACAAAAGAAAGAGCACATTGACATAATATCATTCTCGTAAAAGTTGAGAATTAAAATTCTATAAAGTCGAGGACTACTAAAATAAAAACATGTAGCTTCATCATGGATCGAAAATGGTGGTGCCTACTCCTTTCACTACTAAACAACATTTCTAGTGACATGATCATACTTCTCCATGTTATTAAAAAGAATGTATAGAATTTGATTCATGATAAATGTTTTCAAGCGCTTACAGAAGATTGAATCCTACTCCTTTACAAATTATAGTATTTCTAGCCCATAAATATTATCTCCATACCAACTCTACCCCATGATAAAGTTCCAGGACAATGTAATCAAATGATATCAACAATTGTTTCTTACATAAGAAATGTAGACACCTATTTGGGAAGCTTGAGTGATAAAAATAGAACACCAAAGTATTTTTAGTCAAAACGGTCCATCAAGCGAGTTGAATAAAATCGAAACTATCTTAAAATCATAAAACAAATTTGAAGAATAAACTAAAGTGAAATTTCGTGAGGAATATTGAAATGTTGGATATAATGCCTCCAGTAAAGAGTATAATCTCAAATATGAAGGAAAGAGATGCCACCATAGTAAGATACGTAAGACATACACATTTCTACTTAAGAGGTAGGACTCTGCTCTATGGATCATAAATATTTACTTGTTTTGTTACCATATTATAAATATTTAACTATTGTGTAAAATGTTTCTAGGGTAAGAAGCGACTCTTAATATAATTACCCTATTGTAGGATGTGTACAAGAAATATAAGCACAATAAAAAAATGGAATGGTTCCAGAAAAGAAATATTACTTCATTTTGTGCTTATGTTGTGTGTTTAAAGCTTGTTCTGTGTATTTTTGTCTAAGCCATACAAAATTAGCTCTTAATGTGGGAAAGAACCCAAAATAAAAAAAAAAGAGTTTGGAATTACTCCTTCAGTCGATCGGCGATAAGCGGCATGGGGTGATTTGTTCATTAATAGTGCGAGTGCCACATTATCTCTTTCCTACATTTGGTTGGGCTCCTTGATAGTCTATAGGCAAAGGCCTTCTTGTCAAGTGCGTTGTTGGAAGTAATGCTGGATTTTTCAAGGTGTTTAGACATTTTTAGTCGTTTGAGATGTATATAGTCATTTTTGAAATATTACTATCATGATCTTGACATGTGAAAATATAATATTGACGTCAATATGTTATGTACGCTTAATTTTTAAGAGTCAAATATATATATATATATATATATATATATATATATATATAAATAATTTACAATAAGTAAGAATGATTAAATAGACATATTTTAGGTTAACAATGGGATGGCTAATTGTTGTTCATGAAGGTGTAAAGATTGATCTATGCCTACCTATAGATCATCACTAGGAGATCAATAATTTATAAAAGATTATTTATCTCCAATCTCCTAAACATATAATTATATATTCTCCTAAACATATATATATATATATATATATATATATATATATATATAACGTGCATATTAAATTTTAAACGTTAAATAACATTAACATAATTTTTTGGTGACATGCAGGTGATCACATCCTTAGATATTCTTATCCCCAAAAGAGCATAGAAGGATCGAGTGTGGGAAAATTATGATGAACTCATTCCAAATACCTTTTAAAATATTTGTAATTCCAAAAGCATGTAATATTGATCATTGGTTTATAAAAAGTGGACGATAAATGTTGATATTTTAATGAAAATTAATTTTTCAACTTGGAAATATTGAGAGAAATTCTTAAGCGAAAGTTTGTTTGCAGGAATGGGTGGCAATCAAATTTAAAGCGTTTATGAAAGGTAAAAGTTCAACAAATACAATAAGAATTTGGAAAAATATACATAATTTTCTATTTCTTGGGTGGATTTTAGAGAGAGAAAATGCACAAACAAGTGTAGCTATGCAACAAAACAAATCAACCCTAATTATCAATGGTTTCTATTATTTACTTTCCTTATGTACTATGAGTTCTTTGGCACTAGTTTACCGGTCCAATCAATCTAGCATGAGATTCATGGTGATTGCAAAGCAATTTTCTAGCCCATAAGTTTAAATTTGGCGCAGTTGTATGCACCCTCAAATGTCGTGTAACCATTTTATCACATTCACGGGTAAAGTATCACTTACTTTTTCACTTTTAAATTATTTTTCTTAAATGAGAGTTTTTTTATAAAATGCCCGACTCTTTAGAATAATGAGTGAAAGAAATGTTTTTCAGCCACTATTCTCGCAAATGATTTGAAGGAAAAGAATGAATTGATGAGGTATTTGTAATATGAATTATAGGCATATTTATTTTACCTAAGTTTTGATGTTGAATAAATTGTGTCATATTACAAGGGGGTTTAGTTTTGAGACACATACGGGTAAGTGCATGGAGATGGGGGACCAAAAAGTGGACAAATGTTTGATTTGGGAAGCACATACAAATGCGTTTTGGAAAGTACAATCGCATTATGAAATATTAAGATTGGTAAGTACTAAGCCTAAACGCAAGCGCGTTATCATGCACTTGCGTTCATATTTATAATGTGATATATGTGCTTTTGGGAGGGATATATTTATAAGTATAAATTTTTCATTTATTAATATTTATACTTTAGTATTTCTTATACTTTAAATTTATTTTAGTAAATATAAGAAATTAGGGTCACTCTACACCCTATGGAACTAGTCTCACAGCTCCATTAATCATGGTTTAGAAGATAGTTTTTAGATTCTAATTTGGTCAATACATAGGTATTTTTAGGATTTCAACATTTAGCCTAAAACTTTTAGGGTTTAAATTCTACAATCGATATCTATTTTGGGAAAGAATATAGTCATTGTTTAGGTTTTGGGGCCTTTTGGATTGTTTACTGACATTTGTAGGAGTGTTAAATGTGTCAAAACTATATTTTATAAACCTCACAACTCCCAAAGGTAGCAACAATTGCTCGAATATATGGACTCATGAAATTCCTTATAACACATAATAAATCAAAACACATATGTAAGTTTTTATCGATTCAAATAATCAAGGGAATGGTCATCATGAGGTCTGTGAAGGATCTGAAACATCATGAGGACAATGGGTGCAATCAGAAAAATCATGAGGTCTGTGAAATATCTGAAACATCAAGAGCTTCATTGAGATTCAAATCATCAAGGAAATGGTCATCATGAGCATGATAAGATAAGCTCACCATGAGTGATGGTGGCAATCATCTCAGACTCACAAACAATGCATATTTTATGAGATTGTTTCTAAACACTTAATCAATGTTTGGTAATGAACTCACATCTTACAAGTTAGGGAGGTGGAATTTGTAGTGTTTTCATATAGTGTGGAGGTCAAGAACATGGAATTAATTCTCGTACATTCCTCCAAGTTTCATTCAAGGATAAATCCTTCTATTAGGAGGAGGAAACCTATCTCCATGAGGATAAATTGAGAAATAGGGTGTCCAGACATCATAAGCATGCTTCCACTCATGTGACATCTTGGGTAGGGAGGTGAATTATGAGATTAAGAAGAGATCATCATGTTCAAAGGTGAAAAGTGAGGCTCAAGGAGTGAATTGATGATCATCATATCCTGACTCTACCATTGTGTCCAAATCTCTTCGAGAAACAAATCAAAATGAGCTAGTCAGCTATTGAGGCATCCAGGACCATCATGTGTGAAGGATCAAAAAGTCACCTATTCTCATGAGAGGGATATGAGAAAGAAGTGTATGAGAATCCTAAATATGATTCCATTCAAGGAGGATTTTGAATCTTGGAAGGGTAAGAGGATGATCTTCATATGGATATGTTTTCATGTGAATTGAATAACCCAAAATACAAAACTTAAACCATGAAAACCAAACAACAATGTGAAATCTTGCTCCCAAATCTTCTTGAATCCCTCTCTGGGATAACCTTCCTCATGTGTCATGATCATCTTGTCTTGAAGGTATTCCTAATGCATTAGGTAAATATGTGTAATTTTAAAAAAAAAAAAAAATTCAAGGTCCATTATTCCATTCATTGAAGTGTAGTAAAAGACTAATTCTTTAACAATCCTAGAAAGGCCAATTTTGGCCATTTCAAAGCTTGTGTGCATCCTCTAGGAGGGTTATGAAAAGGTATTAAGTATCCAAAGGTGGTATTTGAAATCCTTGAAGGTGTTGGAAGTATTTTAGGAAGATTTAGGAAAGTTTTGATCATTCAAGGATAGTCTGTTCAACAACGGGTTTTCAGTGCAAGGAATGAGCAATCAAATTATGAACCTTGACTTCTTCAGCTGATTCCGAGAGATCTATAAGGAGTTAGGAGGAAAAAAAGTAGGCACCAGAAATATTGAATAATCATTTACATTGTGGGAGCATCCATTTTGATCCAAGGCCACCGAAGGTGATGCTAGCAATCATCTCATACTCTCAAGCAATACATACCTCCCAAGAGTGTTTCTAAACACTTAATTAGTGCTTGGTAATGAGCTCAATACATTGTGGAGGTCGGGAACATGTGATTAACCTTCAAGTTCTAATTCCACATGGATAAAATTGATCAAAAGGGTGTTCTCCACAATGGTATCATAGTCTTCTTCACATCCACCTTTCAACCTTACATCCACCTTTCAACACACCCATACACCTTACTCAAGCACACCTCAATGCTCCATTACTCCTTTATCCATCATCTTGCTATATTTTAAACTTTTGGATTTTTAAGACTCATTGTTTTCTCAAGCTCTAAATAATCTTCTTAACTCTATTTTTCACCTTCACCTTCAATTTTACTCAATATTCTTTTCACTTCTCATTGTGCTTATGCCTCTCCTAATCACTAATGAAAATCACTGAACTCTTCCTCTTTCACTTAAGGATTTTCATACAAACCCTTAATCTCTCTAGAATTCTTCATGGAATTGTGTAGGGTAGTCAATAGGTCTTCTTGATTAAATTTGTATAAGTATTTTCCCCATTACTCAAGGATTCAAAACATTCTAACACCACTCCCTCAATGATAGATACAACTTCCTTATGAGTTTCTTTCGTAAGACAACCATTTCTCAAGGTTAGTCTTGACAATCACAAGAAATAAGCATGATTGTACATTGCTTCCTTTACCTACTATTCACTCAATACTATATCCTTATCCCTAATTTTATGAGTCCTTAATGCCCTTATGCCTTCCCCAAGCTTGTCAGAGACTCCACCAACTTCAAACACATAGAATAAAGACTATTTTTCTAAAATCACATCCTTCCTAGCCCTCAAACTAGGCATTTTCACTGTTAGACTATATTTTCACATTCCTTTTCTTTTATTCTTATTCTAACTTGTACTATGGATTTCGAAACTCTTGGTCTTCTTATGACCTTCGTACACACTTCTTACGAACTCTACCAGTCATAAGTATTAACTAAATTATAATGAATATTCTAGTCTAGGCCTGTAAGACTAGGCACACACGATTAATATTGTGAACACAAATTTAATTTAATAAATCATCCTTTAGATGGATTATTACCTTTTATTGAATTTTACAACACTAATTCCTAATGATCAATGCCCTAAAATAGACTCAAAATTCTATTGAATCATTATGTTCATGTTACATTCTACTAACCTTCTAAAACGTGGTATTGTCTAGTCTCGAGTATTCTATATATTTCACATTCATACCTAGAGGTATTTCAAATATTCATATTATACATTTGAAGGAAACTCCATATTCTTTCTTATGTAGTCCAAATGGACAAGTACAAGCTATGACCATCTCAAGTGGACCCAAGACACCCCTAGTGAACTAAGAAATCAAAAATTGATTATTAAGAAGATGCTCTTGCATCACTAGAGGAAGGATGCATAGTGACTAAGAAGTATTATTTTCAATTAAGGGCTTAGTTTTCATGCTTCAATTTTTTTATTTCCATGCTAGTTATTTTGGCCATTCTCGGAGCTAATAAAAACCCTCATGGAGAGTTTTGGAAATATCTTAAACATTCAAAGGTGATGTTGGGGAATATTATAAGTGTTGAAGGTAATTTAGGAAAGTTTTATCATTCAAGGACTATCTTCTCAACAACGAGTTATCTTGGTGCGGGAACAAAAACTTTAATGGTGAAACCTGAATTCTCCGAAGATTAATGCAACTCTGTAAGGAGTTAGGAGGAAAACAAATATGCATTGGAAATCTACCTAAATCATCTACATGTTGGAGACATCCATTTTTCTCTAAGGATTGAAAATTTCATAAATAATTTCAAAACAATGAAGATGCCCTTTTCATTCCAAAACAACACTTCATCAATACAACACTTCATGACACCAAAACAGGCACTACCAATCAACCTCCATGTTTCTTTATTCTTGACACCTCATGTTGAATCCTATGCCACCTGGACACCCTTTTCCATCAATTCAACTTGAAATCAATGACAAAACCAATGAAATTATGTCCAACACATGTTTTGATTTGTTATGTATTATAAGGCATTTCATAAGTGCATATATTTGAGTAGTTGTTTCCTTTGAGCATTGTGAGGTTTGTGTTATCGAAAAAAATTATATCGACAACTAATCAACTCTTTCACCTAACATAAAAGGTCAAGATGGAATCAAGCCAGTTTAATCGTAATTATACTTAATAATTGGCTTAAGCATAGGTAATTTAACATAGGCTAAATAATGATTCAACCTAAGATTTGGGAAGTTTCTATTTCTAGAAGAAATAAGAATGTACATACATCAATAAAAGATAAACGAAAATACATCAAAGACACAACAAGACCATATAAATGGTTAATCATAATGATAAGAGATTAATCTTTAAACTCAATGACTCGAATGGAAAATGATTACTTGTACATCGAAACTAGTTTTTCTAAATCAAAATGAATTTTATCAACCTTTATCCAACTTAGTGATACCTATCGATTAGGTAGCCTCTTGAAAATGTGAAGATTCGAGTGATATATTATGATCTATTTTTTACAATGATATTCCAATATTAAAGGTCTTGAGAACAAAAACTAGCAAACTAAAGAGAAAATAAAATCAAACATCAACATGTAAATATATTTATAGGATTGATGAAATAAAAGTTGATATAGACATGATGAAGAGAACAAATTTTGCATTAATGAAATGAAGTACAATCATCGCTAAAACAAAATCTTAAAAGATCATGATCCAACATCAAAGACAACATGGATACATATTACATTTATCTCGATATTGAAGTGAATATATCATCAAGCGTGCTCTGTATATACAAACAAAATCCGTAATTAGTTAGATAAAATGTAGAATATTTAATCGATAATCAAAATAATAATAGTAAATATGGATATACTTGATGTATTCAAAATTCACACTCAAAACCTCAAAAAAATGTCATCATAACGCCCGTAAGATCACTTTCCTTAGAAATGCATTGGACATGAATAATTTCATAATGAAATGGATTTCAAAATAGTTTCAAATGCCTAATTTTTCATCCTTTGTTTTTGAATCCTCCAGGTCCTTTTATAACTCTCTTGTCAACAAAATTGGTTAGAACCGAGTGGTTTATTTAAATATTTTAAAATATTCTTTTGTAAATTTATAATAATAAAACTTCACTTATAACTGAAGTGAATAATATTGTAGATACCTAAATTCCACTTTTACAATCTTATTTCCAAAAGCACACAAATCACTCTCATTCTCACCATTTCCATTATAATTAGTGATTTCCACTAATTAACTAATGTTTCTTACCATTTTTTTCAATTAACAACACATTGTTGATTTCTTAACCTCTTTCACATTTAGGATGCCACTTTATGATGAATCGTAAGGCAAAATCCTCTTCCAAACAGACAATTAGCGATTATTAGCTAAGTAAGCTTATTATTTTCTTGTTTTGGCCAATATACCCTATTATTGGCTCAAACCCCTCTTCCAACCACTCAAAAGTACCCCACTTCCTTCCAACATGTCTCTCGTGAGCTTCAAAATCTTATCCTATCCTCCTAATTGACCCTAAGCGGTTGATTAAGGCTCCTCACATCTTAATCAGTTGATAATTCACTTATGTGATCGAAAAGCTTAATCGTGATTAGAAATTCTTAATCTAATTTGTACTTTTAGTCCTACATGCACCAAAATGCTAGTTTTCCTTAAAGGAAAAAATATAAAAAGGACTAACCACATACCTTTAAATTTTATGCCATGTTTTGATTTGCATCTCATATAAGAAATATGATTTATAGCCAAGCTCAATCCTTTCCTAAAGTCTTCAATGGGGTTAGTAGATGGGTATCCAATATGATCTTGTAGTCATTTGGAGAGACCATTTCACCTTTCTTGGAGTAGCAAAATCTCAATTTGATTTCCCTCTTAGATCTATTTAGGTCTTTGTTAGTTTAACAATTCAATACATAGTAAGGATGCTTTGTAGATTAATGTTTAATTCCATTTAGTTTACATTCTTAGCATGCTTTTAAGCTTTGATAATTGATGAATCATTCTTAGACTTAGAGCTTGACTATATTTGACAATGGTGTTAGTATTTCCTAGTTAGTCATACTATTTGCTTTGTAAAATTTAGGGTGTTATCATTTGGCACACCCGATGGGACCATACCCCATTGCATTCATTTTTAAATCTTTTTAAATTAGTTTCAAAAAAAATCATTTCAAGCTTTCTAGATTAGTTTCAAGTTTTCTTGATTAGTTTCAAGATTTTTAGATCATTTTCTCAAGATTTTTAGATTAATTTTAAGTTTTTAGAGTAATTTTCAAAGCTTTGTAGATCAATTTTAAAGATAGATAGTTATTTCAACTAGATTAGTAGTAGAAGTTGTGTTTTCATGTTCTTTGTAGGATAAAAGGAGGCGAAGTGTAGTCAAAATTTCCTCAAAAGGTAAATTTTTTAATCTTTTTTAAAAATTTCTTATCAAAAGTTGTATTTTGACCACCTATAGGAAGTATTATGCATGTGCTTAAAATAGGGTGCATGTGCATCAAAACTCGTGCATGTGCATAACTGATTGCACCTATATATCAAAGGAATTTTGATCTCTGTGTGTGACTTGCGCCTATGCATCAAAGTTTGTCCCCACGCCTCTCTGGTTAGGTCTGTGCATAACTATGTAAAGTTGACAGAGGTGCACTGTGCATCAATGTATGTGCATGTGCTTCAATTTTTGTGCCCATGCTCTATAGGACACACCATGTGCATAAATATGTGCGCTGGTGCACTTAGGTAAAGTTTACTCAAGCTTCAAAATTTCAACTTCTAGTTTTTAGTATTCCTATCATTTTTTTAGGATTTTAGTTTTGTTACTATCAATTTTCTAATTTTAGAGCAAGATTTCTAACAAAATTAGCTTAGGGTTTGATAAGTGATTTTTGTTAAAATTGGCTTAGGGTTTGATGAGTGATTTTATTTTCATGCTTTGTATGAGTTTGGAATAGGGTTGTGTATGCTCTTCTCTTGCACTTTATGTGATCTTGAGAATCAAAAGCACCTCTAAACCACTTTTTGCTAATTTAGAGTAAGTAGGAAAAATCATCATTCATTGTTATGCTTAAGGGAATAAAATTTCATTTTGGCATGTACTTAATCTTTTAGTTTAAGATCTTTTCACTTGATAAATAATCAAGGCTGAAATTTTGTATGCTCTTCCTTGCGCCTAGTGTGATCTTGGGAACCTAAAAGCAATTTTAGTCTTTCATAAAGGAGCTACTTGGATTAATTGGGAATAAACCTTGATTTACAAATTTTTATAGTAGTTAGTTGATTTACAAGCTTTTCATCTAGTTGGGTTACTTGTTGTGTATGCTCTTCTCTTGCACCTAGTGTGATCTTGAGAATCAAAAGCAACACTTATTCCTCTTTCTTTAATATTGTAGATCTTTTTGAACTCCTAACCATTTGTGTGAAGGACATAATGATAGTCAAAGAAATGAGGGCTCTCTTTAAACCAAATTCTAACATTCACGTGTATCAGGTCACAATGGCAATTTAAAAAAATTGCTTAATCCAAAAAATAAAAATACACTAACACATCATTCAAAACATAGTATTGCATGTTTCAGATTAAGAGCTACGACTCGTATGCTTTAAACTAGGAAATAACCCTTTTGCCATAAGCCTTAAGCTAAAATAACGGGGGTGGTCATAGGAACCCTAAAGTAGTTCATGCAAGAGGGAACCTTGTGAATGAAATAGGAAAGTGCTCTAACTACCCAATTGATTAGTACGCCTTGGTGAGATTAGAGTCAAATTTATTTCCATTGAGACCCTAGTGATAATATAGTTTCTCATTATATTAGAAGGGGATAACGTAAAAATGGGATACTCCTTGGGAATCCTTGGCAAAACAAGCTCATAGAAGTAAACTTGTGAAACATAGAGAGAGAACCACCTAGGAATATTTTTGTCTTTGAGACATTTGTTTTTAACATCGTATTCTATAGAGCTCTCACAAAGTGACAAATTTTTTAGATTCAAACTCTTGTTTTTCAAACAAGGGAAATAATCTCTTAAAGTTAAAACCGTATGATATTTCATCACAAAATTTATTTAGCGCTACTTTGACCTAGTTTTTCACTTATCCTAAGGCAAGGTGAAACTCTGCCAAAGTTACACCAAGTATTTTTCACCACCACTTGGTTTATAGCTTTGTTTTATTGCTACCCATTTTGGGATGAAAGGAAACAACATACGCGAATAATTCTAGATTACACATGTCCACCACTTTTTTAGTCTACTTGCATGACTAGGTTGTAATATCAAAGTACAAGTGATCCATAGGGATCCAGAAAAACACACCACTTCATCAATTCCATTAGCACCAAGAAGAAGAAATAGGAAAAATGAATAAAATGAGGTAAATAGAGGTTTTGGAAGGAACCTCCGCTTGTGCAGAGTGGCAGTTTCAAAACCACCGCCCGTAGGGAAGATCTTGAAACCGCGCCAGCCAGGTAGCGGTTCCCTGTGACCACTAGTTTTCTTAGGGCAGCGGTCTGGTACTTTACAACATAAAAGAAGAATGGAGCATGAATGGACATGAATTTGAAGCACCTAGTCGTGTCTCTTCCCTTCCATGCCCTTTCACATCCTCCAGTGCACGGGAGGACATGGGAAGGCCTATAAATGCATGAAAGGAGCAAGAAAATAGACATTCGAAGGAGAATCAAATCATTAAAATATCCAAAGAGATCAAGAAGCAGAGAGTAATGCGAGTAGTGAGCAAAGATCTTTAGTGCTAGAGTGGAATTTGTAGGAGAAAGGTGTAGAAACAAAGAAAGAAAGTAATTGGAGAGAAGGTCTACATTGTTACATCTCTTCATACTTATTGTAATATGTAATTGTCTATATTAGACCAATAAAAATGAGAAGAAAGAGAAGTTTCCCTTCCCAACTAGTTTTCCTCCTTGGAGGTTTCTAGGATAAAATTGTTGGTGTTGAAGTTGTTTTATTTCCTTCTCTACAATTTCCTTTCTATAGCACTAGAAAATCAGTCATGAAACTCTAAATTTTCAAGCTAAATTGTCATTTTCCAAAGTTGAAAGTAGGACAACATAATTGTGTGATTCATAGAGTTCCAAAGTAGAAGTTTACGGATCTACAAGTGTTGAAAGTGTGCATGGTACGTACTCACGATCTAATAGGCCCTTTTGTCTCAAAAACCATATTGAGACTTACTATCAATTGTAGTTAGGTGATATCATCATTGTCATGTTTAGAGTTATTACGCTGCCCGCATTATAGCCATACAATTGTGATATTTACATCTTGTTTCCATTGTGAAACTTGGCCTAAATCTCTAGATTGTATTATTATGTTACTTGCACGCATAGTAATTCCTTGATATAATTAGGCATAGTTTTTATATCCTAGCATTGTCTTGAGTTTTGTAAGTGTTGAGGCTAATTTTTAGCATCATTATAACATCATTTTTGAAACTAAAAATCTTGCTTTCACACACATATTGGTTCACGTGTCTAAATAGCATCATTACAATGCTCACATTTGTATCGTCCATTTTACAAGACTTAGATTTTGTTAGTGTTTAGAAACTTGTCTTAAGTATACCTTGTTAGAGGATTGCGTCAACATTTTCTTAGTATTTACGTCTTGGTTGTTTCAAACTTGACCTAACTGGTGATATTATGTTGTCACTATTTTGTTTCAAACCTATCTTGAAAAATCATGAGTAGACTTACATTGTGACTTGTTTTGAATATTATACGTCATTATATTTTCCTAGAAAGAATTGTGTTATATATTACCATGGTAGGGTAGATAATTCTTTATTCTTTGGTCCTTAGGCTTGTATTGACCTATTGGATTTGTGGCTATTTGATAGTCACCATTATTTGTGATGACTTACCATTGTTACGCTATAAAAAAATGTCTAGGGTCCCTAATAATAAACCTTAGTGGAAATATTTTCCATTCTACCTCCTATTTCTAGTATGCCTACTACGAGAATGGGGTCACGAAAGTTAGAAGATGATATATTTCAAGGTGATCACCCTCTTTTAGAGGAAAATTTCATGATTGACCATAGTGGTAGAGAGGAGGATTCTCCTTGTGCGGATATGGAACTTCATCCCGCCCATATTGATGATTACTTGTTTCACAACAAACATGAGGTTCTTATGCATGTTGTGGAACTAGGAGCTAAGTTACCTTCCACAGTTGACCCTTCTCTTATCTCTCGGCATGGTTTGGGGAGATGAAGAAGTAGAATGTCCTCATCGCATTGTTAACGACATATTAAACCCAGGTCATGCATCTACTTCTAGATGACGGAATAATGAGGAAGTACCTTTTGAAGATGAAAAATACTATCATATACCTATTGTTAGAGTATGATGTAAATACCATGAGGACCACGTTCATCATGAGAAACCTCTTCCTAATGAAAATCATAACGAAATGCCCACTGGGAAGTAACTTTACACACCAAAAATTGCATGTGTTACATTATCAAAAGAATGGTTACAAAAGGTCCCCAATGATGATTTATATCCTTTTAGAAGGTGTTTGAGTTCCTAAACCCATTTACAATATATATTTATAGCCTAGAAATCCCTACTTAGCCTTTGCATGCTTTCTTCTAGCTTCATGCTTCTTTTTATACATGTTTTGACCTTAAGTGTCAAAATTGCAGCCTCGCCCGAGCAAATGATTTATAACCACCACCCAGAAAGGCGGTAGTTTTATGACCACCACCCTAACTAGGAGGTCGTTTCATGTTTGTCACCCTATACAGGTGGCGGTTCTATATAATTTTTCCAAAAACCTTCATGCAAAAATTATACACGTGTGATTTTAGTTAACTTCACTTCCAGGTGCATTTGTGAACCAAATTAGCTAAATTTAGGATTGATTGCATGGTCTTCTCTCCCTCTTCTATTTTTAAATAGATTTAATCAGTTTGAACTACCTCTTCACCCAATGGGTTGGAACACCAAGGCTACCTTGTGTGTGAGTTCACAACCCACCAATTTTTTATATAACCATTGCTTGTTCTCAAGAAAACTTGGAGAATTTTGAGTATTCTTGTTATTGAAAATTTGCTGCCTTTCATTGGAAATTTCCAAAGCCAATATCAGTTCAATTGTGCTTGCATTCTTCCACCTGCATTACTTCCCAGTCTACCAATCCAAGCTACTACTACTCCTACACTTTTCTTCTTCTGTTTTTGTTGCATTCCCACCCGTTGGACTCACATGGACATAGAAATCAAAAGGATAAACTAAGGGGATGAATATTCACACAACCATATTTTCCATTGTTCTTACATATCTAGGTTGGAGGTGTTGTTTGTCTACTTCATTGATTTTAATTGTTAATTCTACATTTATCAATCCAAATCCATATCAAATACTATTATCCATATTTTTCCCCGGGCAAAATAGTGGATCAGCCACGACCCCCGCATAGAAAAAAACCCGAGAAATCACATTCGAATCTTGCAAATAGCTTGCATGGAGACTCTATAATGGAAGTGGTGGGGCCTGTGAAAGACTAAACTGCCCTATGCAAGAAGGAAGAGAAGAAATGGCTTTGTCGAGTGAATCGTGTCTTAAATATAATTTACAAGTTACAAGTGGGATCAAAAATAGAATGGCAGGTCAAAGAAGGAAGAGAAGTGTCACAAAGAAGCCGGGAGCAAGAAAGATAAGAAATGGAGAATATTCAAAGTCTTCGGGCTCAAAATAGCTCAAAACGAGTCCAAAATCGACTAAGTATGGAGGAGCCAGTGGAGAGAGCCATGTGTCAGCACGATGCTTCTCCAAAGTTGAATCCAAAAAGGGAGGCTCGAACAAGCGTCAGTCGCCACATGTCCTGTGCCCAAAATGGAGGTAGATTCAAAGCTAAAAGTCAAAGGTGGACAAGGTGAGCCTCAAAAAAATGATATCTATAGAAGTGCTCACAGAGGTAGCCATGTTTCATCTCTGTGTGCATCCAAGGGTAAATCCTAAGAAGGTTTCTAAGTGAGTGCAAAGCCTCCACGCGTCCCGCTTCAAAAAGGGGCAGTGGTCAAGTTGAATAGTCAAGCACCGAGACAAACCCGGTGGAGGGTGCAAAGTGTTAACATGGTGCCAACTCAAGAGATGAATAAAGGGAAGGTTTTCGACAAGCGCAAGCCACCATGTGTCCCTGGTCAAGATATATGACCCCGTGCAAGGAACTTAGCCAAAAACGTAAGTAAATCAAGCGGAAAGCCGTGTAAGAAACAACATGTCAGCCCCATGCCACTCCAAAAGCAAAATGTAGATGTCACCATCGGACATGTGCTAGCCCTCCACGTGTCTAGTTTAAAAAGGGGACCCATTTTCAAACTCTTTTCCCGCTATTTTTATGGACCCGATCCAAATTTCAAATGGCCATATTGTTTGACTGGAGCTTGAGACCTAGCAAATATGACACCATTGGAAATATCTCGGCCTCATCTACATCATGGAGATCTAAAACTTTAAGTTTGGAGTAGTTAGGTGGGGTGAAAATGAAGAAAATCTTGTAGGCCATTAACATAAAATCTGATTTCCTCAACCACCAGATCTGATTCGATTCAATCCACTGGGGAATAAGAAGTGACATATTGTGGGTGGATTTGTAGAAGGCATTGACATTCAGTGGTTGAAATTTTAAAATGAGATTCAATGCATATCTCATGGTGGTTGGAGTAGAATTCAAATTCTTCCCTCTCTCTCTCTTATGCTTCCTATATATGTAATAGAGGGCACATTCAAATGGTTTGTTGTCTTCTAAATGTCATGTCTTCTTTCACGGCTCTGTAATGGCATTCTCTTACCTCTTGCCTACTAATGATGTACTGTGTGAACTTTTGGAGCAATAAAAATTGTTTTGTGATGCATTTATCCATCATTTGCTTATTTTATTGTCTCTCCTCACCTCTCATCATTGTAGGGTATACTGTGCATATTTTGATGTTTGTTACAAGTCTTGGGAGCTATGTTTAATGGGTTTTGAAGTGGTGTTTTGTGTGAAATCTATCTCTGGTCTATGGTGCATCTTGTCCACCCTCTCCTCTACTCACCTCTCTCCACCTGCAGTAGTCGGGTTTGTGATCATCCACTTCCTTTTCTAGTGTATCATCACTTAGTGTAGGCTCTTTCACCCCCCTCTCTCTCTTTCCCCTTGGAAAGGTTAGATTAGGATTAGATTATATTTCTTGCACTAGAATATCTTGTGGCAAGTAGATTAGGAAGCATGAACCAACCTTCTCTGGAGAGCTTTCCCATTTGTAAGGTCCCACACCTTGGGAAATCTCAATGTTATGCAAATCACACCAAATGACTATGCCTTAGAAAATTATATCTGACTACTCATTTAGGGGTGTTTTGATTTTGTACTAATAGTTTTGGCATGCCGAGTGGGACACTGAGGTTAGATTTTCCATATTTCCAAAGTGTCTCATTACAAACAACAAATCATAAGCCACAGTATGAACACACTAAAAATTTTGGCATGCCCATTAGGACAAGAGGTATTCACTTTATGTCATCAATTTGATGTGCTCTTGGTGGGATTCAGCCTTTTTGAGGCACATCCAAACACACACCGCGACTCCATCCGGTCAAAACCCATTCTCCGAGTTGCAGACCTTTTTTCATCCATTTCCACTCACTTTCTTTCATCCATTATTCTTTCCATATCTTTCATTATTTTCCATTCCATGAAGTTGTGCAATCATGACTTCATTTCCATCATGGAATTCACATTTGCAATAGTAGAACAATCCACCTCCAATATGTTTTACAACTCCTTCAAATCAGCATTTTGAGCAAATACAAAATCAGCATGTCTACCCCTATGAGCAGTAGTGCCAAAATCAGTTTGGCTATGGAGCTTTCCAAGAGCAGGGGTATGCAAACAATGAAGAAAATAAAATGCAAGATGTTGGTCCACTGGAGAAGATCCAAAAAATGGAGATTAGTATGGTTCAGTCAAGG
This sequence comes from Taxus wallichiana var. yunnanensis, assembly GCA_018340775.1. Taxonomy (NCBI): domain Eukaryota; kingdom Viridiplantae; phylum Streptophyta; class Pinopsida; order Cupressales; family Taxaceae; genus Taxus; species Taxus wallichiana. Next base: position 174,396,844 of record CM031237.1, on the reverse strand, counting down.
GCCATTGCACAAATGAAGGCATTTAAGATTGGTTGTAAGACACCTTGTCCATGGGAAGGCCCTTTTCCAAGACATTACAACCCTCAGGAGAAGCTTGACTTCATGGTTGAAGTGTTGCCTCAACCTACATAGTGGATTAAGGACATTGAGGCTTATGAGAAAAGTGTGAGACATCCTTGTCAATGGGTAAGTCAATCACCAACTCTTTGTCCTTCATTTCCTCTTTCTAAAACTTTATCATTTCAGCATGATCAAGAGTCAAGCCCCTCAGTTGCTGCCCCAAGAGTTAGTTTCTCTTCTCCATCACCTGATCTTCCATCTCATCTCAATTCCTCTGTCCTTTTCCCTTCCAAATAGTCATCCCCTCCAAACAAACAAGAAGTTCCACCTCCCTCTCCACCACAAACAATTGCAAACCTGGTTGAGCCCCAACCTGTCACTCCTCTTGATTTCCCAAGTCCATGTTTGGAAGAGACTCAAAACTAATAAATGAGAACAACAAAGAAGAGAAGCACACCAAAAAGAAATGACAAACAATTTGAATATTTGGGCTGCCAAATTTGGGTTTACAAAGATCCTGTTGATGGTCAATCTAATAGAGGAGGTCTAGGTTGAAGAGTCAGTGGTGGCTGAGGCCGAGTTTGCAGCAGGAGAAGAGAAAGAACAAGAGAAAGAAGATCAGCAGTCTGTTTGCTCCGAATACAGTGTACCTAATGGCACTCTACCTGAGGAGAATGCTAATCTAATCCAAGTTGCACAACTAGTTAAAGAGGAAGAACAATCAGCTCCAAGCCCCATTAAAGAGGAGTAGCTGGGAGAGATCAATTCAATGTTGAAGCCACTCAATGAAGAAAGCATCATTGAATATTATTTTCTTTCATTTCAAGGGCCTGATTTGATTGATGAACCCATAATTAAGGAGAACCATATAGTTTCAGAGGCTCCGTGCATGGAGCAAAGCTATAGAAGAACCTTCAATTATTCTTCCACTTCACCCCCTTCAATATAGATGTTGAAGAAGATTTTGAGATTTCAAACATCATGTTTGAGGATGAAGGGAGCCATGGTGATCAAGTTTCGATCGGGAGGACCCCATGGAGGAGGTAGAGCACATGCGGGAGGATAAGAAGAAGGCATGCTATCTGTCACACTTGGAAGATTGCTTTGATGGAGAGGAGCTTGAGGAGATAACATCATTTGCTCCTTCATCATCATCCACCTTCCAAGCACATGATCTTGTTTCCATGAAGGAAAATATTCACGTGCAATAGCCTGCATTCTATAATGGTCCTCTGGAACCAAGGTTGGAAGATATTTATCTTCCATGTTCTTCACAAGAGAAGGAAAGGAAAAGGTAGGTAGAGGATGTCATCATCTCTCTCACACCATCCATCCAAGAAGGTCTACAAGAAGACTCCATTTTTGGAGTTGAAATTTAGAGATATGAGCACATCAAAAGGATCGACCTTGCCAATCGTGTACTTGGCTTCATTAGAGCCAAAGGAGAAGCCAAAACCAATCATGCCTACTTCAGGGCATGAGGATGAGTATCAAAGTACCAAGGGTCACCATCAATACCTCTAGGAGTCTAATGTAAGTCAGCTTGAGGAGGTATTTCCCATTAATGTTGATACCTTGATGATTTGGGTGGAGGACAGTCTTGTATTCATTTTTTTCACTCATACAGCAACTATATTTAATGTCAAATAATTTACATGGCTACCTCTCTCAAGAAATGGAAGCTACTTCTACCCGTCTCGTAGTAAGCTTTGTTTAGCATTCTTTCTCTCTAGTTAGTTTAGGAGTAGGAGTAGATTTTCTTTCAGCGGAAGAAGTGCTTGTGCACACTCTACATGTCTCATTTGAGGCATGTATGATTTTGTATCTGTACATAAGTTTTGTTCGTATTGCTCCGTGAGGTGCATAAAGCCCAGGATATTCAATATTCATGGTAGAAAGACTCATAGCTATCTATAACGGTTGCTAGTTCCAAAAAGAAAAAATGTAGAGCAACTAAATCTATTTTGAAATAGTCTATTTGAGGGACAAATGAATCCTCCGGTCAAAGCAATTTTCTACTCTCAGAAACCATCGTTTCAAGATTTCTTATGAAAATTGAGAGTGTAAATAGTCAAGCTTGTGAATCGAGGTAGGATCAATATCGACCATCGTTCCCGACTCCATGCCCAATGGATATGATAAGGTAATTGGTCTTTTCATCTAGCATGTAGATACCCCTGTGAGTCGCCAAATTGTTATCCATATTTTGCCCCCAGAAAAAAATTGGATCAGCCACGAGCCCACATAGAAAAAACCTAAGAAATCACATTCAAATCTTGCGAACATGTTGCAAGGAGACTTTGTAATGGAAGTGGTGGGGCCTCCTGCGAAAGACTAAACAGACTGCTGTAAGAAGGAAGAGAAGAAACATCTTGTCAAGTGAATATGTGTCTTAAATCTATGTTACATGTTATAGGTGGGCTCAGAAATAGAATGGCAGGGTCAGAGAAGGAAGAGCAGTGTCACAAAGAAACTAGGAGCAAGAAAGAGAAGAAACAACGAAGATTTTAAGTCTTCGGGCTCAAAACAAGTCCAAAATTGACTAAGTATGGAGGATCCAGCAGAGAGAGCCATGTGTCAGCATGACGCTTCTCCAAAGTTGAATCCAAAAAGGGAGGCTCGAATAAACGCCGAGTCTCCGTGTGTCCTGCACCCAAAAGTGAGGTAGAGTCAAAGCTAAAATTCAAAGGCGGATAGGGTGAGCCTCGGAAAAGGCTATGTATAGAAGTGCTCATGGAGGTATCCATGTGTCAACTCTGTGCACATCCAAGCATAAATCCTAAGTAGGTTTCTAAGAGAGCGAGCGGCCTCCACGCGTCCTGTTTCAAAAAGGGGCAGGGTTGGGTTGAATAGTAAAGCACTGAGATAGACCAGCGGAGGGTGCCAAGTGTCAACATGGCACCAACTCAAGAGTATAATAAAGGGAAGGTTTTCAAACAAGTGTCAAGCCACTACGTGTCCTAGGTCAAGATATATGACCCCGCCCAAAGCAAGGGACTTAGCCAAAAACATAATGAAATCAAGCAAGCCATGGAAGAAACCATGTGTCAGCCCCAATCCAAAAGAAAAATGTAGAGGTCACCCTCGGACATGCGTCAACCCTCCACGTGTCTAGTTTAAAAAGGGGACCCGTTTTCAAACTGTTTTCCCACTATTTTGTATGGAATCGACCCAAATTTTAAATGGCCATATCTTTCAACTTGGGGCTCGAGACCTAGAAAATCTAACACCGTTAGAAAGATCTCAACCTCATCTACGCATGGAGATCTAAACTTTAAGTTTGGGGTAGTTAGGTGGGGTGAAAATGAATAAAAGTATCTCAAGCCATTAACACAGACCGATTTCCTCAACCACAGATCTCGATTCAGTTTGATCCACCTGGGAACAAGAAGTGACATATTATAGGTGGATTTGCAGAAGAAATTAAAATTTAGTGGTTGAACTTTTAAAATATTATTTAATGCATATCTCATGGTGGTTGGAGCAGATTCGAATTCTTCCCTCTTCTCTCTCTTATTCTTCCTATATATTGTAATAGAGGTGCACATTCAAATAGTTAGTCATTTTTTATCTTTTGCCCCTCTCTCTTTCTTCCTTAGGGTCAAATTCCATGCCTAAACCTCCTTTCACAGCTCCGTAATGGAATTCTCTTGCCTCTTTACCACTAAGGATGTACTATGTGAATTTTTGGAGTAATTAAATCTTTTTGTGATGCATTTGTCCATCCTTTGCTTATTTTATTGTCTCTCCTCACCTCTCATCATTGCAGGGTATATTATGCATATTTTGATGTTTGTTGCAGGTCTTGGGAGCTGTGTTTAATGGTTTTGAAGTGGTGTTCTGTGTGAAATCTATCTTTGGTCCGTGGTGCATCTTGTCCACCCTCTCCTCTGCTCACCTCTCTCCACTTTAGGTAGTCGGGTTTGTGATCATCCACTTCCTTTTCTGGTGTATCACCGCTTAGTGTAGGGTCTTTCACCCCCCCTCTCTCTCTCTATCACCTTGGAAAGGTTATATTAGGATTATATTAGTTTGCCCGTGATTTTGCACTAACAAATACAATAGAGAAATTGTTTCATTATTTCAATTATCAAGCAATTACATAGATCAGATCACATTAGAAAGTTTGTTCTTCAATATTGTTAGGGAAGTTGTAGGAAATAATAGCTTCGTTGAAGCTATGATTTATTCTCTACCTCTGAGGTAGGATTGAGGGTTTTGTTAGAAATATTCAATTGATTAATTAGTTTAGATTTAATTCACAAATGCACAAGCAAATAGCCACATCTGGCTGCTTTGTTTGTTTAGGATTTATTTGTTTAGAGTAAAAGCAATTGTTGTTTGTAATTATGATGTTTTAGTTTTGTTGATTTATTTAGGTTAGTTTCCCTTTTTAAGTAGTAGCATAGATTGTTAATTTCATTTAGTTTACATTGACACTTCAAACTAGTTTAGTACTTGGATCCAATTAGGAAAATAGGCCATAGGGAATTTATGCTACCCATTCATAGCCTTTAAATCTCCCCTTTTGTTGATTTTGTTACTGGGAAATCACACTACCATATCTTAGTCACTGATTCTCCCATAGCCAGCCATCCACACATTCCACACCGATTGTCCCGGCATGACCTTGGGAGGTTGGGTGTGAGAGAAGGTCACGTGTCAATTTTCTTTCTATACAAATTGGTGAACCCAACGTGAAGGATGAATTCCTTCTTATTTCCTTTTCTTTCATTGTTATTACCTCATCTTTCCATTTCTTCCCCTATTTTGATAGGTATTTTATAATTTCTAAAATATGTTTAGTAGAGAGTTTTTGGGCCATTTGGATCTGATATATATTACACCAACGTTCAACCACAAAAATCCCCTTCTCTTTTGAGGTGGGGTGACAATTACACAAGCAACGTCCAAACCTCCCCTAGTTACACTTCAAAATCCATTAGCTATGTAAGGATGGAGGAGGTTGATCAACCATTAAACATGCAATATGGTCAACCCAATGCAAACCACGTTGTTATCACAAATGGAACAAGTTCTTACCATAGAGTCTTGTCAAGACCTCACATTGCCATGCAATCAATAGAAGATGATATATTTACATGAATAGATAATCCTATTCGTTAGATAGATGAGTCTTTAGATATAATGAAGGCTACAACCTCTTATATTTTGAATGCCTATCCTAAGATCATTACTTCTGAGGAAGACAAGAATTATAACACCGAACAATTCATGAGATGGTATCGTGAGCCTACTCAATAAAACCCTAGGCCACATGCACCCTAACGAGGACTCTATCCTCTCCCAATGATATCATTTCTAATTTAGTTGGGAGGATTAGAGAACTAGAAAGTACCCAGACATTCACAACCAACACATGCAGTAGGGAAGAACACGGGGTATCTAGTTGACAACAAAGGATACATCCCTTCAAATGAGAAACCAATATAATATATTATACAAAAAGGTTATCTAGTTCATTCAAATCCAAGTGATCTTCTCACAATAATAGACACCCTAGGGATGGATCCTCATCCTTCTCAAGCTTATCCTATGCAAGGGTTGGCTGGAAGTGCACTCTCAAATTCCTCCACAATAGGTAATGTGATGTTCTCTAGTTTTATGCTCACTATCCATATCTTGGTACTATCCCACCTTACTTGTATATGTATTCAAATTCCCCCGGATGGAACCATATTTCATTCCCACTCCTTATGATTCATATGTTCAGTCAATGCTTATAATGCGGCTTATCTAAATCCTCCTCCTCCTCTATCTCCTCATTAAGGATCTTCAATGCTAGAACTTACGTAATGGGTACCTATGCTTTGAGTAATTAAAGGATCCTTGACTTCACCATACGTGGTGTCATGCTTCCACACACCCATTTCCTAATCTTCCAAAAATTAAGGGAGAAGGAGACCCGAATGATCATATCAAGGCCTACGTTATTGCTATTAGGGAATTGCTTCCTTGGGATGTTGTGGTGGCTAAGATATTTCTAAAGAATCTTGAGGGAATCACATTGGATTGGTATTACCATATTCCAAAAGCTTCTATACATTCCTTTAAACATCTTGTTTCTGAATTCATCAAAGAATTTGACATGAACAAGTTGTTGCGTATAGGGATTAGGGAGTTTCTACATATTAGATAGGAGAAAAATGAATCTACCACCCATTTCATCCAGAGATGGAACCAAGTTATTTATTCCTCTATAAGTGTGCCCAACATGGACTAGATGGAACTTTGTGATCTTTTCCTTCACTCGCTCAATCGAGATATTAGGAAGAAGTCCAAAAGTTTCCTTTCCACGTAGTTATGAGGAAGTATTGGAAGTTACGCTTTGATTGACCAAGTTGACGCTATAGATAGTGGCGTAAGATCTATGATCCCCATGGGAAATTGGTACCCCTAAATAAAAATAATGCAAATTATAAAAATAATGGTTCCAAGAACCAAGGACCTAAGGGTGTGAATCAAAATCATGGTTTTACCAGAATAGTGCTACGATCAAGTGAAGAATGTTGGTTTTACAAACAACGGAAACCCTAACAATAACAACAACACGGGTAATCAAAGAGCTCCTAACACCTGTCTCTCCTCAAATCAAAATAGTTGACACCATCCCTCTCAAAATCAAAATCAAACACAAGTCCCAAACCAGTATCAAAACTTTGGCCAAGGGGCAATGAATCATGGTTATAACAATAAATTTCAAAATTACAACTAAGGTTATAATCAACAACGGAAAATACTTATCAAAGGCCAAGAGATTATGACCCTAACCTATATTGTGGTTTCTATAAGGTTCGAGTTCATGACAATAGGACTTACCGTGGTTGCAACAATTTTCTGCAAAGATTTCCTGAAAACTAAATGCAGCTCTTTGTAGACATGTTCCAGAAAATCAAAATGAACCCACAACCTAGTCATATACGGGATGTCACACCTCAAAATGTGAACCCTAAACATCTGGGGATGCTCTAGTGAATCCTAAAAATATAAATAAGGGAATTCATTGCTTATCGATAGGGAACAATGACCATGAATCCTCAAATTTTGACAACTCTCGGGTTTCTCCTAACCTTGGTTCAAACAATAATACAAAAATATTGGGATTAGTCAAGCTAGAGGTTGAGCCAAAAATTAATGCAATAACTCGGATGAAGGAATATTTTTCATAACCCCTACCCACTCTTTCCTTCCCATAGGATGACCTTCCTACATTCTCAAAACTAGTAGGAGCCTATGATTTGATATTGGATTTGAACAAGACCTTTTCTCACATCTCGTTCCTAGATTTTATGAAGAATTCCCCGTGCATCATGTTTAAGTGTTTCTCAATGCACTAGGCCTTTGTCATCTAATTCATGTTATGCCTCCTCTCAATGCTCAAATAAATCATATTGAATTTTGACATACATCCTCTAGGACATAGTGATAGGGATACTGGGTTTGTTTTCGATATAGACAAGATGTCATCTGACACTAAAATTTCCCGAAGAGATGATCCTGCCTTATATTTATAGGTCTAGGTTTACAACAATTGCATTAAGAGAGCCATGATTGATGATGGAGCTGTTATAAACATAGTTCCCTTCTCTTTCTTGTAGAAGTTAGGGTATGGAGAGACTAATTGCTCCTCTACAAGAAACATGTTGAGGGTATGACAGTCTCAAAGCAACCTCGATTGGAACCATAGTTCTTCCAGTCACACTTGGTCCGAAAACCATTTTGATGGAATTTTACATCATTGACAAGGAAAAAAGTTATAACATGATCCTTGGGAGACCTTGGATTCATCGAATGAAGGTTGTCCCTTCTACCTTGTTCCAAGAAATTAGATTCCTCCATTTGGGAAAGGTCTTCATCACCCAAGGGGATCCTAGTTCCTTTGATATACACTTAGAGAACCTCAAGAAGAAAAGAAGGGTCCATATGGAGTATGAAATCCCTAGAAACCAATTAAACAATCCACCTCCATCAAACCAATTGGTCATGACCACCCCGAATGATCCAAAGGTTGAAGTTGTTGATCCTAAAAACATTTGAGGAGGCTAAAAAAAGATAAGGGAAAATCTATATCTTTGGAAATTGTGTCCACCAAAACAATGACATATATCATGTAACTCTTGAGAGTGATGAACCCATCTTCCTCCCATTTAAACCACAAGGAATGGGTAGCCTTCTTGGCAAGGCCTCTCTCCCATTTGATGGTCTTGGCCTAGGTATAAACATGATAGAATTAACAAAAGAGGAAGAGAGGGATGAAATCAATATGGTACCCATCAAAGTCGTTCCTAGGGCTCATTCTTTGTCAAACCTTGATTTAGATATGAACATGTCATAAATTAAGTATATCATCTCCATGGGATGTGATCCTATAGTGCAACAAAAGTCACGTAAGGTCACTATTCTTCACCAAGATGAGTAACATGTCCTACCCTTATGCATGATGTGTCAAGAATTGATAGAGAGGTTCTTAAACACCTCCTTCAAGAATTGGATAAGCATATATACACAATCATGGGTAGGGGTTGTAAGTTTAAACCCCAGATAGAAAGTCCCTATCAAAATAACATAAACTTCAAAGGTGGTGTTTCTTCACTATGTTCTCTTGGGGGTGAGGAGTTTAACATCCTTCAACTCTCTTCACCTTAGACATTTCAATATATAGTTCATCTGCATTTCCACATGTATACTATTACATCTGCATTGCATTATCATCTGCTAGCTCATTTTATAAAATTTTAATCAAGGGACTTATTTTCAAGTAACCCTCTAAAAACTTCTACAAAACATTGGCAATTATTCAAATCATATCTCTTCAAACATACATCAACATTTCTTATCACTTCATCAGTTCAACAAGACAAGGAATTTTTTTGACACTAATCCTATCAAGGCCTGCATACTTGGTTCTACCTATATCTTTCTTCTAGCATAATTTTATTTTCCCATGGTCTATTCTAGAAGCTTCATGATATCACATCTTTCCCAAAAAAAAAGCCTCTTTGGTAGCAAACACATTCTAAACATTTTCACCTGGGACGCTTATTTTCCTATCTCAACCTTGGTGTTGAGCCCTCACATCTTATTGGTTGCATGGGGTTGAGGCTAGGGGCAAGCCTTCCTTCCCAAAAGCACAAGTAAATTCCAAAAACAAAAAAAAATTATATATCTCAAACCAAAAGCAATCAAAATTTTCATTTACACAATTCTTGCCCCACCAACCCTCGGTGTTGAGCCCTCACCTCTTACAATTGGCATGAGGTTGGGAAAGGAGAGAAGTGCCCTTACTCACATATGCCTTGTCCTAGGTGATGAGACCATACTTTCTACTGGTAGCATGGGGCAAGGTGTAGGGGGTCTCTGAAAATAATTTAATAAGTTAAAGCAATTTCATTAATAAAAGTCCTTTGAAGATCTTAAATTCCCAAGAAAAATGAATTAGATGTACATGTTCCAAAAGAGAGTTAAAACCTTAAAACCATATTTTTTAAATCAAGAGGCCATCTATGGATCTAAGTCTACATAAACATGTAAGCAATCACATTTTAGGCTAAGTAGTAAATTGTATGTAGAGTTAGGTTGTAGGTTCCTGATTGGGTTTATGTCAAAACAAAATTCTTTCTCTCACCATTTCCATCTCTATCAAAACCATACACTTGTGCCCATCCTATCTCTGGTGTTGAGCCCTTGCATCTTACTAGTTGTGTGGGGTTAGGAGTGGAGCAAGTTCATTTTATTATCATAGCATTATTCATCATGCATTTCCAATAAACAAGAAGAAGTACTAAACATTACTTGAAAAGATAAAGTTCAACATTACATTGTGTCTGCATAATCATCATATATCAGCATTACAAAACAACAAAAAGAGTTCATTCTGTTAATCATACATCATCCATTGCATACATTCTGAAAAGCATACAAAATTGGAGATTCTAAACATCTAGAGTACACATGCAAAGTAAACCATGAAAGAAGTCAACTCTGATGTAAAGGAATAATCAAATCAAAAAGAGATAATTTATATAAATGTGGTGAATCGATTCTATATACAATTCCATCATGCACTAGGCATGGTCAAAACACTCGCAATGAGCATGAAATAAACAAGACAACATATATGCCTCACAAAATGGAGACTAAGAAATAAAGGAACTCTTCCTATCCGCCTCTTCGAGGCCCCTTATCACCGCTCTAAGTTACAAATTTTTAGGAGTTCTTCTCAAAACAATTTAAACAAGAAAGGGAAAATCCTAATGTAAAATATCATACCTAAATCCATTCCAATTCAAACATACTCACAAATGAAATGGTCACTGTGGCCCAAAGCTAAAAGAATAACGAGAATATGTGAAAATGAATTAAAAATAAGTTGTTTTGATATATATATATATATATATATATATATATATATATATATATATATATATATACTTTGTTTTAAAACTTTTTGAACAAGTGTATGTGTCCACAAGGCTAGAGCATTGGGGTAAGTATATTCTATATCCCTGCACAAATGGTAAGTCCTCTTGTTATTTTAATTTAGCATTTATTTTTCGATATTTTGTCTATCTGCACTTGAGTCTTCTTTTCATTTCACAGGAGCATGAGCTTGGAGGGTGACATTTCAACACACAGGTGTGTCAGGTATAACTTCTAACTACCCATTTTGGGAATTCCATACTCGGACTCTATGTTTTATGCCTCTTCATGGCTAACATGCTTCTCCGAGGGGGAAATATGTATGCACCCAAAATTACACGTTTACATTGTTGGAAAAACAGTTATAAAGGTCCCCAATGATGATTCATATCCTTTCAGAAGGTATTCGAGTTTCTAAACCCATTTGCAGTATATATTTGTATCCTAAACATCCCTATATAACCTTTTCACGCTTTCTTCTAGCTTTCCGCTTCCTTTTATTAATGGTTTGACCTTAAGTGTCAAAATTGCTGCCCCGCCTATTTTCTATTTGATTTCACCCCGCACAGGAAATGTCACCTAGTTCTACGTGATTTTTCTAGAAACCTTCATGTGAAAATTAGACATGCATGATTTCAGTTAACTTCACTTCCAAGGTGCGTTTGTGAACCAAATTAGCTAAATTTAGGCTTGATTGCATGGTCTTCTCTCCCTCTTCTATTTTTAAATGGATTTAATTAGTTTGAACTACCTCTTCACCCAATGAGTTGGCACACCAAGGATGCCTTGTGTGTGAGTTCACAACCCAACCAATTTTTTATATAACCATTGCTTGTTCTCAAGAAAAACCTGGAGAATTTTGAGTATTCTTGTTATTGCAAAGTTGTTGCCTTTCTTGTTGGAAATTGCCAAAGCCAATCTCAATTCAATTATGCTTGCATTCTTCCACCTGCATTGCTTCCAGTCTATCAATCCAAGCTACTACTTACTCCTGCACTTTTCTTCTTCTATTGTTTCTACATTCCCACCCATTGGACTCACGTGGACACAGAAATTGAAAGGATAAACTGAGGGGATGAATATTCACACAACCAAATTTTCCATTGTTCTTGCATATCCAAGTTAGAGGTGTTGTTTGTTTGCTTCATTGATTTTAATTGTTAATTCTGCATTTATCAATCCAAATCCATATCAAATATAGTAGAGAAATTGTTTCATTGTTTCAATTATCAAGCAATTACATAGATCAGATCACATTAGAAAGTTTTCTCTTCAATATTGTCAGGGAAGTTATAGGAAATAATAGCTTTGTTGAAGTCTGTGATTTATTCTCTACCTTGAGGTAGGATTGAGGGTTTTGTTAGAAATATTCAATTGATTAATTAGTTTATATTTAATTCACAAATGCACAAGCAAATATCCACATTCGGCTACTTTTTTTGTTTAGGATATTTTTATTTAGTGTTAAAACAATTGTTGGTTGTAATTATGATGTTTCAATTTTTTTGATTTATTTAGATTAGTTTCCTTTTATTAGTAAGCATAGATTGATAATTTCACTTAGTTACATTGGTCCGCTTCAAACTAGTTTAGCACTTGGATCTAATTGGGAAAACAATCCATATGGAATTTATGATACCCACTCATAGCCTCTAAATCTCCCCTTTTTTATTCTACTACTGGGAAATCAAACTACCATATCTTAGTCATTGATTCTCCCATATCCAACTATCCACACATTCCAAACCAGTTGTTCCTGGTATGACCTTGGGAGATCAAGTACGAGAGAAGGTCATGTGTTGATTTTATTTCATACAAGAACCTTAGAAGAACAAGTTCAATATCTTACTCACTAGTTGGGAATTATAGCTTCACATGTAAATAAGGAATTGTTGATACCTCTTAAACAAATTGTACCAAAGGAAAAACCTAAAGCTTCATTTCATAAATTCTAAATAAACAATCCTCGATGGGAGACACAAAAATACCCTTACAAGGACTTTCTAGTAGAGAATAGGGTTGGGAATACACCTATACTTAACCCTTTGTATAGACCTACACCACCAACACAAGACCATATTTTCAAGCAAGATTCGTCCACTATGAAGAACGCCCTTCTAGAATTGCAAGAAGGAAAAACTTGTAATAGTAAAAAGTATCATTTCAATGAGTCGTGTGGTTATCTGTTTGATAGATCCATGCTATAAGTACCTTTCCCAAAATAATTTAATTGTCTGAAATTTGACAAGTATAAGGGAAAAGGTGACCCTCGTGGCCATATCAAATATTTTTATATGGCCTATCAAGAGGTTGTATATAGGGAGAACTACCTCATTCATCTCTTCCCACGAAGTTTTAGAGGACAAGCATTAGAGTGGTTTCTACACATCCCCAAGGGATATATATCTACATGGCCAAAATTAGCCAAAAAAATTGTATGACATTTCTCATTCAATATTGAGAGTGACGTCACCATGTTAGATCTCGGTAATTCTAAACAATGAAAAAACAATAACTTAGCTACATTCTTTCAATGATGGAAAGGATTAGCTAGCCACTTTCCTTTCTCCATACCTAAAAAATAGTTGATAAGTATATTTTTTCTCAACCTCCACCCTGACATTACATTCCACTTGTAAATTCATTGTGGCAAAATTTTCAAAAAGGGAGTCAAATTGAAAAAGTGTTGTTAGCAAGGGGGACTCTAAATCCTTTTTCACATGACCATAACAATTCCAAATCAAATGAAAAAATAAATTTTGTTCATAATAAGAATAAAAACATCATTAGTGATGGGATAGTAGACTCCAAGTGATTACAAGCCGTCCAAAACCACACACCTTTGAAGCTTGTAAAGGGAACTCCTATGGAGTATAAACATCGTACTTTCACCCTCTATCTGAATCCATATCATCCATACTAAAGTAGTTAGAGGCTATAAACATGGTTCAATTCCCTGTGGGGAGGACCCACCTAAGCCATCATGGTTTAGGGATAATGAATTTTGTGTATTTCACCGTGTAAAAGGTCACAAAAATGACAAGTGTTTAAAACTAAAGAACTACATTCAAGACATAATCGATAAAGTGGTGATATAGAAGTAGAATTGAAACCAATGTCAAGTATCCAAACATAAACTTGGGGATCTTCAAAGAACCTTTTCCCAAACACAAGGGAAAGAAAATAGGATCGGGATAGTCGTCTCAAAATAAAAATACTAACTATGTCTCAAACATGGACCATTTTTATGCCTTAATAGGTCATGTTGACTCATAATCAAAATTAGAACAATAGAATTCATTGTGGAAACAAAAAGATCTTTCCTTGTTATTTCAGAACCCACTCCCCCTCCTCCTCAAGAGAGTCACTATGATGTGTTAGATCAATTAGAGAAGACCACAACTAATATTTCAATCTTAGACATTCTAAATATTTCTAACATCGATAAGGATATACTTTGCAAAACCTTATAGTGACCAAGAGTATCTGTGGATATTGACCTAACACATTTATAGGCCATGGTAGCACAAATCACTCCTTTAGAACACATAACTTTCAGTTTGATGGAAGTCTTAGTAGAAAATCCCTCCCATAACCTACCCTTGCACATTGAAGTAATAATAAAGCATAGGAAGGTCAAGAGAGTGCTTGTGGATGGCGGATCAGGTCTAAATATTTTTACTCTTAAACTATTTCATCAACTAGGGTGCACAAAAGCTGATTTGGAAACAAAGGTCATCACCATAAAGGCGTATGACAATGAAGAATGACAATCAGCTGGAATGATCACTTTCTCATTGGAATTTGGTCCCATAACCCATGATATGAAGTTCCATGTCTTAGACTTAGATCTCCCTTAAAATATCTTACTCAGTCGCTCATGGATTAATTCCATGCAAGTCGTGTCATCAACGTATTATCAATTTTTAAAGTTACAACATGAAGGATATACACTTATTATACACGGGGATACCCAACCATTTTCTCATTACAAAGCATTTTTGGGCTATTTTCCTACCATATACAAGTGTCCCTCTAGGGAGATCATTGTTCGTGTTTAGTCGTAGGCCCTCACTTCATGAATGGATCCAGATGCTTTTTCTACCAATGATAACAAAGTGCTTCCACCTCAAAACTCCTTTCGCTACATGGGAGATGAAGGTTATACAAAAGCATTGTGGAAGAAACGATTTGCAGCAATCCCTTATGGTTCAAAACATTCTGCTATCATCCCAAGCACGTGGTATGTCATGCTACAAATTCCAAAGATCAAGGGAGAACTTCCCTTTTGACAATTTCACTTCATGTGGCTTACTAGAAGATGAAATGATACTCAAAGATATTGTATTTCATCCTAGATGAAGATGAAATGGATTTATGCTACAAGTCACCTAGGTATATTATTCCTAACCAAATAATTCTTACTATGAAATATAAAGGGCATGGTTGCGGCCGTCAAGAACAAGGTTCATTGGAAGCTCTTCCAATACCTCGTCGTATAATGGGTAAATATGGTATTGGCATCCATTTATATGAGTCTCATTCTTCAGATGATGAGTATGCCTCTTCTGAGTGTGAGGATAGTTTATCTGAAAATGAAAGTGCAACAGATTCATGGTGTAGTCTTTACGAAGACCTCTCCTCTACAAACCTATTCTCTAACATGGTTATCCTTACCATAACTCTGTCACACCCACCATATCCCTTATAATAGATAAATTGGACCTCATATACCCATCACTCATGAATTGGGACCAAAAATAGCACATACCCATCGACGTCTTTCAGAATGATGAGGATATTGGTGAGTTCCTTGGTATTAGAGACAACATTCGAGAAATGACCACAAGAAAGGATTCTCCATTCATATCAACACATGCACTTACTTTGGAGAGTAAGTAGAGTTGTGTGGACACTTAAGTAAGAAAATATGCAAGGAAAAAAGTCCTATAGAAAAGCCTCGTGGAAAGAAAAAGTTTAAGTCCTATAGAAAAAATAGTTTGAGGTGCTTGTGGACAAACAAGAAAAAAAACCTATGGACAAGATAGTGTACCCACCTAAAGATGAGGATCTCCCTGAACCACCTTTGGTAGAGGAGGATCTCAATCTCCCTCCCGATCCTATGCACATGGAAGATGAATCCAAGCTACTGGTGGAGGAGACAATAGATGTTAACATCAGCACAGAGGATCTTCCTAGAATGGTTAAGTTGGGAGCTTCACTCTCAACTCAAGAGAAAAAAATATTTACAAGACTTTTGAGAGAACATGTAGATATTTTCATTTGGTCTTATGCGCGAAACATGTCAAGACTTGATCTTGTAGTATTGGTGCACAATATTGTTATACACCTGGACACTAAGCCCATAAAATAAAATCTCCATAAGATGCATCCTTGCGTCTCCTTATTAGTTAAGGCAAAGCTAGAAAGGTTATTAGAAGTAGGATTCATCAGGCCTATTGACTACTCGCAGTGGGATTCTAATGTGTTAGCATTCGTAAAAGACAGATCGGTATCAGAGTGTGTACCAATTTTAGAGATATTGAAAAATCTTGTCATAAGGATGATTTTCCTCTTGCCAACATCAACATGATTGTCAATTCTACAACAAGTTATGAGATTCTCTCACTCATGGATGGCTTTTTGGGATATAACCAAGTAAAGATAGCTGAGAAAGATCAACACAAGACAAATTTTACTACCCCATGGGGGAAATTCTGCTACCAAGTCATGCCCTTCGGCCTCAATAATATAGGTGCTACATATCAAAGGGCGATGACTATAATCTTTCACAACACGATTAGTGAAATCATGGAAGATTAGGTAGATGATATATTAGCAAAGTCTAGAAGTCGGGAAGAGCTCCCAAAGATTATGTGATGCATCTTTAAATGATTAAGGGAATACAAAGTCCGGCTTAACCTAAGGAAATGTGTATTCGGTGTGCTATTTGGGAAACAACTAGGATTCATTCTGACAAGGAGGGGAATAGAAGTGGACCTTGAAAATGTCATTGGTATCACGAAATGCCTCCCCCAAAAAATATTAAACAAGCTGCGTAGCTTACAAGGAAAGATTTAGGACATCGAAGGTTCATTTCACACCTAACAGACAAATGTCATAAATTCACCCATCTTCTTTAAAAATGTCAATTTTAATCATGCGAGCGAGAATAACAACAAGCATTTTCTTTGCTAAAATAATACTTGGCTTAATCACCTATTCTTATGACACCCACAACAAGAGAACCCTTGTTACTCTACATTTCTACTACACACTTTGCAATTGGGGCAATTGTTGGCCCAATATGATAAAGAGAAGAAGGAAAAAGTTGTATACTACTTGAGTAGAACATTGATATCTTATGAGCTCAACTATCTACAAATTGAAAAGGCTTACCTCACCATAGTTTTTTCCTTCCGAAACTACGCCACTATTTTCTCAACAATAAAGTCAAGCTTATTTCAAAGGTGGATCCACAAAATACTTATTTTCAAAACCCACTCTAACAGAAAGATGGCTAATTGGATCATCTTACTAAGCAAGTTTAACATTGAGTATATACATCAAAAGTCAGTAAAAGGAAAGGTTTTAGCAGATTGGCTACCAAAATCTCCACTACTATGTACCGAACCTTTGAGTCTGGAACTACCAGATGCATCCATCATGTACCTTGAGGAATCTATCATTTGACAACTATACTTTGATGGCTCCTTTACCTTTCATGGTTTAGGTTTCAAAGTTGTGTTGATCACTCCTACGGGAGACTTGATTCCCTAAGCCTTCCGGCTTGGGTTCCCATGCATGAATAATATAGCAGAGTATGAATCTCTCATCGTAGGGATGAAGCTAGCTATCAAATGGGATATCAGATGAGTTAATTGCATTGGTGATTTAATGTTCATTATAAAACAAGTCACAAATGAATACAAGGTCAAAGATGAGAAACTTCTTCCATATAAAATAATGGTTGATTATTTGAAGGAGTTCTTTGAGTAAATAAAATTTGAGAAAATACCAAGAGACCATAATAGAGAATCAAATGTTATGGCTATAGTAGGGTCCATGTTGAGTATTCCACCAGGAAACAACGATATGCCATTTTTTGTTGAAAATATAATAACGTTGGCATATGACATACTAGAGTCTTGTTTTGGTGTGCATTGTTGTTAGTCCCTTTTCCCTGTGGTACACTAAAAGATTTAATTATCTACATGATGGAACCTTTCCCACTAACATTTCCCTGGCTAAAAAATGACCCTCATCCAGTGTATAGTTCACTATACTCTACTTGGGGCACCCTATTCCATCAAAACTATGACAGGAATGTGTTGTGTTGTTTAAATTCGATGATTCCATCAAAGCAATCAAAGAGGTGAAGGAAGGCATCATGGGGGGCTCATACATACTTGCAAATAAAATACTCGAGAATAGGCTGCTATTGGCCTAACATGGAGCATGAAATGTTGTAACTATGTGAAGACGAGCACAATCCTTGTAGTCCATCATAACCTCTTGGTTTTTCTCAAGTGGGGTCTCGATCTTCTAGGAAAACTCAACCCCTGTCTCTTTAGTTGGTCATAAATTCATCATTACTACAATCGTTGAATACTTTATGAAATGGTAGAGGTTGTTCCTCTCACCTTTGTTTAAGGGGCCCAAATCTCTAAATTTATGATGAACCATATCATATGTCGATAATGTATCCCTTCTACTATTATAACTTATAATGGTAAGCCATTTAAGATTAAAAATGTGAAAGTAGTCTCAGAACGCTTTCAAATTTATCTCAAGTACTCGACCACCTATTACACTCAAGGTAATGGTGAGTTGAAGCTTCCATTAAAATCCTCATTCACATTATGGAGAAAAAGAAATATCATGAATGGCATCTACAAATTCACTCGACCCTTTGGCCATTCAAAACATCTATATGTACCCCTACAGGTGTCACTCCATAATCCTTAGTATTCAGGACGGAAGTCGTACTACCTCTAGAGATCGAGATACCTTATTTACGTATTGAGCTAAGGGATTACGTGAATGGAGAGGAGGACTATAGAGTAGATCAACTAGAAAAGTTGGAGCTTTTAGATGACAAAATACTTCAAGCCCTCAATCACCTTAAAGTGTATCAAGATCGAGTACGGTGAAGCTATAATTAAAGATTGATACCTCATCAATTTGAGGTAGGATACTTGGTGTTAAAAGAGAATCAAAAGAACACCAATAAAGATTGAGAAAAGAAAGGGAAATTGGAGCCCAATTGGCTAGGACCATATGTTTTGGTTGCCAAGTTCAGTTTAGGTGCCTATAAGCTTGCCTATTCAGATGGTCAAGAGCTTCGAAAACACATAAATGCAATGCATCTTAAGCACTTCTATGCTTAAGTATGGGGTCTCTAAAATATCAAAAAGTATTAAAGTATAAAAATAGAAAAATAAAAGAGAAATAAACAGGTACATCTAATAGTGAAAACCATGCAATAGTGGCACTTTGGACAAGTCCTTTGGTGAAAAACAGTTTCCAATGCCACGGGAGGGTTCGTTGTTTACAAGCATTTCAGGTTTAGGAGTATGGTATATTTGTTCTACACTAGTCTTTTTATTTGTCTCGAGTCCCTTTTGAGCCTATCTCTCTTTGCCCGGATCCGGCTGATCCTACCTTTTGAATACAGATAATTTGACTTTAAATGTACCCACCTCACACTGGGGGAAACTTTGTAATGTTACTTATGGTACATAACACGTGGCGAGTCTTCCTTATACATTCCATATAATGATGGGGGCATCCATGTTTCTTCATTTCCTTGCACATTCACTTCAGAAAACATTTTAGGCAACATAAAAACATTCATATAACTTTTTGAAAATCCCAAAACATACAAATATGTTCCTTGGAAAACTCAAAACATTCAAATATGTTTTGTAGAAAACTCTAAAACAATAGAAAATTGTCTTAGAGATAAAACCAAAATAGTGAAAAATGTCTCAAAATTGTCCCACAAAAATAGAGTAGTAGTTTGCTTACTTTTAATTGTTGGTTTGTATGGTTTTAAATTGCATTCCTTTGTGTGTTTTGTGATTTAAATTTGATTCACTTGCTTACTTAGATTGAATGTTACTTTAATTTGTGGTGCATTGCATTGAGTTCATTTTATCTTGCATATTTGTAGATAATTGTGTTGCTTTGATTAGATTTGTTTAACTTGTGCTTGTTATTTTACTTATACATTTTGTTATCATTTCATCATCATATCAAATAAACCATCACATATATACATCATATATCAATAAATGCTAAGTCTACATCACACATGTATGCTAAAAGCTAATCATCAAGTATCGTATCATCAATGGGGCAAGAGGGGTTGCACATGATCAAAATTTATCCCCCACACCAATATAAAAAATAAAAACATGTTTTACTTAAAGTATCTCATCAACATGCAATATGACATCAGCTAAGGCTATCTCATAATCTAACAAACATGTGATATAAAAATAAAACATACAGATTAAGCATGATATCTCATAAACAAAATGTGATACATCAGTAATCCATCAAATCATCATACATCATCATAAAGATAAATGTTCATGTACAAAATAGTATGTCTCAAAATTTCATCCGATATGATGAGCCATCATGGGCATCTATAAAAACATGTGCCTTCATCACGAGGCATAATCAAAAACACTATATAACATACATCTATACAAAAATGTTCCTTCATCATGAGGCATGATAAAAAATAGTACATATACATCCGTACAAAATTATGCCTTCATATCGAGGTGATACACCAAAAATGTATATCTAGTACATCAAGTAAGAGATTCAACCCTAACTCTCACCCTTGTGGGGATTCTGGTCCACGTCCACTGCTATGCATGACATTTGAGTTGCTAGACATGTGGAAGGCATTGCACCATAATGTGTTGACCCATGCTACTCTGAAGCCTATTGTCTTGAAGAACCCTGTACAAATCACATTGATCACAATGGCCTATGTGATCTAGATTCGAGAATGCTACCCAGTTATCTAACTATACTCAAGAGCTCTCTTCTTAGAAGGGATCGCCACATGATACTACATCCTCTAATATGTAACCTCGGCTGCTAGGAGGAATTCTAACCAATTAATAATTGTACCCTTGAAGCAGTTCCTTATGGCTAAAGTGTATCACACTCCACTTTCACACTTGGCTAACTCTATCCACAACTGGGCTCTATCTACTATATCTTGATCCCTCTCTACCTACAGTTGTAGACTATCTACGATCACCTGATCTCACTCAGTCATGGCCTATACTCTCTGTCCTAGCCTAATCTCACACATTGTCATGAATTGATCCCCCTCTACAATAGCCTAGTCTCTTTGTGTAATAGCCTGGTCTCTTTGAGAAATGGTCTTGTACCTCTCAACTGCAACTCGGAGCTATAGAGTTGTCACCTAGTGTAGTTGTTATTCTTGCAAGGCAGCCACCTACCCACTAGCTTGTATGTCTTAAACATCCTCTCCATGTCCTCACCACCCCCACCATCTCCACCTCCCGATGCACTATGTCATGGAATCACTTGAGGAGGTGATGGAGGTACCTGCAATGGTGCCCAAAATGGAACTGAAGGGGAATCCGTGGTGTCACTACCTACCACTACACTAAAACTTGTTGCTAGACTAACACATGTTGTGCTAGTACTCCTATCTACATTCCTATCCGTGGACCTTCCTATACCCGAGCCCGCACCGCTACCCTAGGATTGGCCCTATCCCTCATGTGTTGTTGCATCAAATACCTCTTGTGGTATTGTCAATCTCCATGGTAGCATTGTTTCATAGCATGCTACATAATCTAGGGTCATCTTTGGATCCATTATCTACGCACATTATACCTAAGTCTGTGGAACCGTCTATAAAAATCTAGTACGTGCTCGCCCAACTCCGATCTAAGGCCCCATATGGAAGGCCTCTCTGTATCTATGTTCATACCATATCTCATCACCAAGGATCCCTTGGATGAGACCAAATTGACATTAGACCCTATCTACTCTATACCACTCCATGATATGGCTCCTACTCCCAAGAATGAAATGATCCACTGTAGCGAGTGTTTAACTCAACTGTATCCTGAGGCCACTGGTACAACCTATATGGCCACCATGTGATCATGTGAGGTTGTACCTCATCAAATTCTCACCTTTAATAGTCTATATCCCCATGTGACCATAAATATCATCTCTGTCTGGAACCCACCCATGATGGAAGGCTCTCCAATAGCTCGAGCTCTCAATGCTCCATCAGGGTGTCCTATCGCAATATGGTCCCCTGGCCCATAATTTTCACAAAGTAGCAAGACCCATGGAATTTTTTCCATGGTAAGCTATCAAATACAAATCCTCATATAAATGAGCTAGTATACATTGACCCCAACAGTAAACCTCTCCTCAAGCAGGTCGTGAATCACTCCAATAAGGCCAAGAAGGCAGAAGCACCGGCCTTGTCGGGAAGCAAAATGCTACCGACAAGAGCTAAAAAGAATATAGGGACCCGTCCCAACCGCCCTCCTAATGTTGGTAGTCATACCTCAACAAGGTATGTCTACCACTCCAAACAACTTAGCTATTTATCACTCAATACACTCATGGTGAACATCATATATGATCAAGAGACCCTGAATAGGAACTCATAGGATCTACCACATGTCCTCTAAAGTGATTATCATCTCGCTAGTATGAAGATGGAACATCTAACTCTTGCTCCACCATCTCTCAGCTAAGGCTATGAGCATGTTGTGATCTAAAGTAATCTATGGCATGTGGGCCACGTGTGCTAATTCGACCACCTCTATAGTGATCTCCAAGAAAATTTAGTCCTAAAGAGAATCTCACCTCAGGTTCGTAGCCTCCCATCACCGCTACTGCGTCTCTAAAACATCTAAGTCCACCTACAAGGTTAAGCAGATAATTTAGTATGATCTTATTCTTCTATCTATCATCTAATTTTTCTATTCTATCCTATTAATTATTATATTTTATTATGAGATTCATCTTATCCTACCATCTAAGGTTTTCTAAAACCTTCATTTCCTTCTAAATATATTCTAAGAGTGTCTTTTTATGCACCTAGTGCCCCTGGCAGCACTAACGCACCCCCAAGTGCATGGGTGCCAGCACACCCCTTAACGCGTCAGTTCCCCCATCCGTGCATAGTTTCACTCCATTTCTTTTCCATTTAACCACCTCAATGTGTCATTTCCCCCATCTTTGCATAGGTGTGCCCAATTTTTACCATTTAGAAAACCCTTTATGTGCAGTGAACATACACGTCATTACCGCACCGACAAATATGCATGAGCACCCCTCTTAGTGCACTAGAACTTACGTGCCCATGCTTGTACAAGTACAAGTGCACCCATGAGCACAGACGCACCCCAAGGGCCACACTTGCACCTTTTTCTACCCTAAACTACCCTAATTAATGATATTTTTACCAAAATTCAATGCTTTTAATCGACAAGAGTAAAAATATTAGATTCGTGTAACTATGGGCCATTTGATGGAAGTCTCATGTGGTCTATCATGCAGTCTACAAGGTGTTTCTGGTTCTACACCCTCGTCATCTTCTCTCGTAGATCATAGCTCAAATCAAAAGTGAAATGGTAAGTGAATGCGATGAATGAATCGACCGCGATGACTTATATACCCATTTTTACCCCCACCCCCGCGACATGTTTCTCACCCCCGAGGCACCCTAGAGCTATTGTGGTTCTTCTAAAATATTCTATAACTCTCCATGATGATTATTTTAAATAATTAATTATTTTCGCGCCAATTTTTGCTTCCCGGTGGCCTTTTCTACTACCTGGGGCATATTTTTGCCTTACGATGACTTTTAGCGATGTCCCATGACTTCGTTATTTATTCTATAATATTTTCTTCTATAAAAAATTAAAAGAATCAATTGAACCAAAAAAATTCAAAAAATTGGTAAAATCATTAAAAATCTAAAAAATTGCAAAAATTCAAAAAAATCAAAAATTAATAAACAACATGCATGCAGTAAAGCTTGTATCAAATGCATTGTCCTCGAACATCAAAATTTTTCCTACAAAAACATATTTCTTAGGTTCTTGCTTGTTCTTGTCTCAAACAACTTGCGAGATCATTGTGATCTACCTCCATTAATAAAGTTGGCTTTCTTAATATGTTGGTACTTCCATGCAACAATGAGTTCTAAAGAGTGTATCATATCGCATGAATGCTTTCCATGGGACTACTTTTGTCCTCCATTATTCCCCTTGCATGTATCCTTTCTTTGGGCATAATTTTTTAACCCTTGTCGTTCAACATGAACATTCAGAATCTGAAGCTTGATAACAAAAACATTATTAAACTATCTTAAATGTTGTTTATTTGAGTGTGTGTGTGTGTGTGTGTGATTGTAATAGTTTCTCTATTAGATTAGCTAGTTTACTTTCTCATATTGCATTGCATTATGTATGTTGCATGGAGTTACGAATTTTTAGTAATAAAAAATATTAGTAATTTAGTTTCTCATGTTATCTTACACTTTTTTTGTTTCAATAAAGGTCGATGATGTAGATCTAGGGGGAAAATGATATAACAAAGTTACTTATTGAAAGATTGGACACAAATATTGGGCTTGTCCTATATTCTCTATTATCATTTATTATCACTATTATTTTTTCTTCTAAATCACCTAGGGTAATAAACAACCATGTTCATCCCTATCCTTATTTCTTCTATCTGTTTCAATCATATTTTCAATCATCGATTGACTTGCTATCA
Organism: Taxus wallichiana var. yunnanensis; assembly: GCA_018340775.1. Taxonomy (NCBI): domain Eukaryota; kingdom Viridiplantae; phylum Streptophyta; class Pinopsida; order Cupressales; family Taxaceae; genus Taxus; species Taxus wallichiana. The sequence goes on along the minus strand of CM031237.1, from coordinate 174,372,532 downwards.
CCCCATCAAAACTTGAGAGGGAATCCTTCATTCTACTATTTTTTATTCAAAATTTTACTTGTTTATACTTGTCTACTATATTTGAAGTGAATTTACTTACTTCACCTCAAACAGGGGAAAATGTAGACACCTAAATTCCACTTTTACAATCTTATTGCCAAAAGCACACAAATCACTCTCATTCTTACCATTTATGTTATAATTAGTGATTTTTGCTAATTAACTAACATTTCTTACCATTTTGGTCAATTAACAACACATTTTGATTACCTAACCTCTTTTCATTCAAGATGCCACTTTACTGACGAATCGTAAGTCAAAATCCTCTTCCAAACAGACAATTAGTGATTATTAGCTAATTAAGCCTATTTTGCTCTTGTTTTGGTCAATATACCCTACTATTGGCTCAAACACCTCTTCTAACCATTCAAATTCACCCCACTTCCTTCCAAAATGTCTTAGCAAGCTTCAAAATCTTATCCTAGCCTCCTAAATGACCCTAAGTGGCTAATTAAGGCTCCTCACATCGTAATCACTTGATAATTCACTAAATGTGATTAGTAAAGCTTAATCATGATTAGCAATTCTTAATATAATTTTTTAATTTTAGTCCCACATACACCAAAATTCTAGTTTTCCTCAAAGGAAGAACTATAAAAAGGACTAATCACATACCTTTAAATTTTACACCATGCTTTTTTGCATCTCATATAAGAAATATGATTTATACCCAAGCTCAATCCTTGCCTAAAGTTTTCAATGGCATTAGTAGATGGGTATCAATATGATCTTGTAGTAATTTAGATGGACCATTTCACCTTTCTTAGAGTAGCAACAATCCTAATTTGATTTCCCTCTTAGATCTATTTAGGTCTTTATTAGTTTAGCTATTCAATACATAGTAAGGATGCTTTGTAGATTAGTGTTTGATTCCATTTAGTTTACATTCTTAGCATGCTTTTAAGATTTGATCATTGATGAATCATTCCTAAAATTAGATCTTGACTATAGGTGGCAATGGTGGTAGCCTTTCCTAGTTAGTCATATTATTTTCTTTGTAAATTTTAGGGTGTTATCAAATATAATTAAAATAAGGACATGAGCTACATGAAATTTCCACTTTATACATTGAATGAGGAATGAATTATCTAAACGGGGACCTACTAAGCACTAATACATCAAATAAATGTAAACACAATCCATATAAAACATTCATCCTTTCAATATCTAACACATCATCATGATATAACAGCAAATCAAATGTCAACAACCATCCATCTATATATAATAAAAATCTTTGTCACCATTAAGTCATCCAAACCCCTGTCTCAAAATGTAAAATATGATATCCAAAATGTGAAATATATGCAAAGTGTCAAATATCCAATCAATTTTATCAAATCAAAGCATCATATTCATGCATCTCCTCTCAAGTCTAACATTGGTGTGCCTGCCGGTGGCCATCTCTACATACTCATGCGGCTCCATAGAAAGTATGGTGCAAGTGATGATACCATATTCATCCTCTACTTCTAATTTCACTCTTTTCACCGCACATGTCACCTTAGGCAGAGTGGAAAAGGACCTAGCATGCTTAGAGATATTTAGGGATCCATGAGAAGGTGCAATTTGATTATTTTCAAGCAAGATTGGTGCAGTATTAACTTTTAAAGTAGGTTGCGGAGGTACACTAGGAGTAAATTGAACATATTTATTAGAAGAGACCGGGTTCTTTTCAGAATGTGCATGTTTAAGGTTGTGCAAAGGAGGATTATGAACATTGCGAGAAGGTGGATTACGTGGATAAGACTTAATTACTTGTATAACTTCATGAAGATAAGGTTCATTCACATCAAAATGAAGCAGATACATGTGTAGGGCCATGCCTACCGAAAGTTCTTCCTCCCGAAGTGTACTAGCTCCCCTTTAGCCACCCCTAGGTTAATCCCTCGACATGATCGACCGTGGAAACTATTGTGTCCCCAAGAGTGATGTGACTCATACCTTCTATAAACCCAACCATCCCATCCTGGACATGATGAAATACTAAAAAGAAAAAATGTAATCACTAATTCTTAGCATGTAACCTTTATTTAACTTCCAAAACAAAGCTACTAATCTAAAAATCATAAATGATAGTTAATGAAAAGATGACATATAATTTTGAAATAAAACATGCTTTATTTTTCCTGCAGAGTCATCTTAATCCAATTTTATGTCACTTTTCCCAAATTATAAAAGCGCCAAATGCTAGAATATCATTTCTTTATAAAATGAAACATTTGTCTATATCATTTTGAGTTTCGTGATAAAATGGGAATGAGAAATTCCATAAAATTATGAATACATAGGTGACACTTTTGACTAATTAAATACACCTTTGTAATTTCACTTCAACTTTTTGATGTCTCTTTCCATGATTTCATTAAATAATTCAAGTGATAAAACAAAATACTATCACTTTATGAAATTAATCAAACTTCTACACCATTTTAGATTCCACATTATGAATATTTGAAGTTAGAAAACCCTCAAATACATATGCATGAGTGATAAATTCATAAAATCAAAAAAAAATTGTAGCTTCATTCCATGACTGTCACCAAAACATAATATACCAAAAACTTATCACCAATAACCTTATTAATTCTTAGATCAAAATGAATACATGCATTAGAAATCTTCATTATCGTCTATAGGGATCTCTAAAACTTATTAAATTACTTTGAAATGAGATCACATAAGATTTTGATTCTTTTTCTTGATCAATCATTTGTTTATAAATCTTCCATTGAATATTTTTATTGACCAAATGATTGATAAGTTGCTCTATTCATTCAAACAGAGAAATATGATCTCAACCAAGCACAAAAACTGGTATATGGTTCACACTAAATAAATCTTATTATTAAATTAAAACCCAAGTGAATGACCCAAAATATATGTCATTATAACTCAAAGAAGTTGGTTCCCTCATTTATAAAATGAAAACTTCAATGATTATCATGCATGCTTTGCTACTACAAACAAGACTTGCAACCTAAATATTTATTTTCAAGATAACAAAGATACCCATTTATTCCATGCACACATTATCAAAAGAGTGAAACCAAAAATGTAAGTTCTAACACGATGAGCTCAAAATTTCTCATACTTGAATATTATACAACAAAAACCTAGAAGGCTCCTATATACATTTTAGGATATTAACACAAAAAAATTCCAAATGAAGTATTATCCATTATGCAAAGGACATATATTCATTTTCATGCAGACGTCAAAACACAGGTATGAGAAAACTTGGATAGTTGAATATTTCCAAGCAATGTACCAAAAAAACATATGTCAATATTACTTCACATTTTAATCCACATCCAAACTCAATGAATACAAAAACCGTCGAAGCGAGATAAGCTCATACCTGCTTCAAATGGACACGTATGAAGCTCAAAACCAAGACCACTTTGTACGAACCAAAAATTCTTGATCTCCAAATTTCACCATATAAAAACAAAATGACCCAAAACTCTGAAAAACCTGTTGTCACCCTCAAAATCCTCCACATTTTTTAAAGTCAAGTTCTGAAAATTTTGAGTTGGTACTGTTATCCCAACTTTGCCCCCTGAAAAAATTGATTGAACACAACCCCGCACAAAAGAAAATGGGAAGGGTTGGTTCATTCATGCGAGCCCACATTCCAAATCCAACAATGAACGAGATAGGGTTGGCGAAGGAGGCCAACGATGTCAAGGAGATTAGAGTGCGCAGGAGAAGATTGAAGGAAGGGATCAAAGTTTTCAAACTTCACAGGCGAGTCAACTCAAAGCAAAGCTACGGACCCACGGAAGGTGCCACGTGTCTCTTCGGTGCACTTTTGGTATGGTGCACAAAAGCGGAGACCCCAAATGTGTGTATGCCCTCCACATGTCGAGAATCGAGAAGACAAAGCCAACCATTGAATCAACCAAGTATAAAGAGTCGGAAAAGCCTCCATGCATCCGAATGGCACAAATTTAAAAGGCAGCCCAAAGAGAAACCCCAAACTTACGCCATCCCTCCATGTGTCCAAAGTCTAGAAAAGGGACAGAGTCACCATTTAATTGACTAAGTATAAGAGGGTCGGCGGAAGCCTCCACATGCCTCATCGATGCAACTTTAGAAGTGAGACCCAAGGGACAAACCCCAAATGAGTGCCATCCCTCCACATGGTCAGAGCCTCAAAAATTTAAATCATCCATTGAAAATTCTAAGTCCAGGTGGACGGTGCATGTGCCTCATCAACACACCTTCAAGGACGAAACCAAAGGTGGTTCCCCAAACAAGCACCAACTCTCCACGTGTCTAGGGTCCCATAGAAGTCAAAAGGGGTAGAATCGGCCGTTGAATCTACTAAGTATAGAAGGACTGCGGAAGGTACCATATGTCTCCTCGGTGCTCTTTCGGGGTTGAATCCAAAGGCAGGTCCCAAATGTGTGTCAACTCTCCACATTTCCAATTGATGCACCTCTAAAGGTTAGGTCCAAATAGAGTCTCCAAATGAGCGGGAACCCTCCACGTGTCCCAAGTCAGACATAAATCCTTCGCCAAACAAAGGGACACGTGGCCATGTTTCAATGCAAAAGTGGAGAGGTGGGCCCTTTTGTGTTTTGATGTGTTGAAAAGTCAAAGTAGTGAGGTGGGCCATCGGAGCAATTTGAGATTTTGAGCCTTGTTTCTAGAAGGGATTAAAGTTATAAAGTGACTTGCGGCACCACTCATGCCAAGGGATAAAGTCAAATGTTGAGCTCACATCAAAATTTAAAGTGGAGAGGTGGGTCGTCGAGCAATTTGAGATTTTGAGCCTTGTTTCCAAAAGGAGTAAAGTTAGAAAGTGACCCGCAACCCCACTCATACCAAGGGGTAAAGTCAAATGTTGAGCCCACATCGAAAGTCAAAGTGGGAAGGCGGGTCATCGAAGTAATTCGAGATTTTGAGCCTTATTTACAAAAGGACTTAAAGTTATAAAGTGACCGCTGTGACTCGTTACCACTCAGGTAAAGCCACGTGTCAGACCTATATCAAAAGTGAAGTTGTGGGCCTATGGGGTTTGAGGGAGACTTTTGCACTTTGCATCTTTTGCACTAAAGGCACAATTTCAATTTCAGGCCCGTGGATCCATTTTGCAAAAATTGCATTTTCACCATTTTTGTATGGATTCGATTCAAATATTCAAATGAGCATAACTTTCGCTCCAGTGCTCAAAATTCAACAAATTTTATATTGTTGGAAAGATCTTGGTCTCCTCTATGCCATGGAATCATAAAATATTGTTTTTAGTGGGATTTGATGGTTGAAAATATGGAAAATATCTTTCAATCCATTAATACTTGATCTGATTGCTTCAAACATATCAGATTTGATCTAATCTACCATCCTTTGTTCTCAACATGCCAAACAGGACATGGAGAACTAATCGCATATCTCAATTTGGGTGTAAATCTAGAAAACATCTTTCATGTCATTAATATGTGATTGGACTACTTTAACTAGATCAAACTTGATATGATCTTCCATCGTTCCTTCTTGAGGATGCCAAAGACATGGAGAACCAGATTTGTGGATTGTAGGAGGATTTGTAGGGGCATTAATGGTGGTGATTGAGCTTCCAAATCATATTTCCTTCCTCCTCTTCTTCTCCTCTTTTGCTTCATCTATAAATTTAAGATCTTGGCTCATTACAAATTTTGGACTCGATACTTTTGAAGTGTAAATAAATCGAAAGCAATCAATAGAAGTGTTTCCCCTTTCTCTCTGTATCATATATTGTCTCTTCTTGCTTGCCTAAAATCTATGGATCATGTATCTTACGTAATAAGAAACTTTGTGTTCTTATTGATATAATTTCTAGAAATTTATCTATGGAATGATATTTTATGATGTGGATGAGAATGATTATGTTATGTATCACCTTTTCTTAGTACATTTAAGGTTATACTCTGCTATCTATATTTCTTAAAAGAATCTGTTATATTATTCTCTTTCCTTTCTTCAGTTCTTCCATTCATTTGTATTGATAAGCTGTTTTGGTAAAAATCATTTCAAGATGTCAGAAGTCCAGCATTAAGATGAAAGTTGTACATTTGTATATAAACCTCGTTGCTTGCTTTCAATAAGGGAACCTCTCTCATAAAGAGGAGGGACTTGTTGTCCCCTGATTGTGGTTTTGTTAAAGTACCATTTTTAAACCCAACAGTTTTTGGAAACTCTGTTAGGGATTTTGTTTCAACGTATCCCTTTCTAAAACAACTTCAAGATCATTTTTTTAGTCTAGCTATTCTATGGTATACACCAGGGATGAACTTCTATCATGTTCGTTCTCTTGATCTAGGAACCTTCCCAAGAATGAAGGTAAAATGAAGAACACTTGTTGGCCCACATCACCAACGAGTGATAGTGACAGTGATGGGGATGATGATGGAGATCTCCCTATTAATAGTTTTCAAGCTCCAGTACCCAGAACAGGCTCGGTTTTTGCAAAACTTCTACAAAGGTGTAAATCCAAGATTGTTTCCACAAACATTGCAGCAACTTCTCAAACAAGCTGAAGAACACTCAATCAATGAATTTGAGACACCTTGTAACAAAGAGGAGAACATTCAAGTTCTAGAAGCTACTCATGATCAGGTATTCATTCCTCAAAGCATTATCTCAATTCCACCAATGAATGTCTTCTTATTGCTCCACTTGATGCATGTCAATTTAATATTCCTTCAAATAATGAAGAAGACAAACAACTTGAGGCTTTCTTTCAACCTGAAATAGAGTCTGTAGAAGATATGTCATGTACCAAGGTTGAATGTTCTTATTTTGAAAGAAGTGCCCCTATGCTGGTGGAAGTGGATGTTCATCATAACAAAATGGACAAGATCCCTCTCTCTCCTATGATTGAAGAATTTCAATGCACTGAGATGAAGATCATTGTGGACCATTCTCTTGTTGTTTTAAGTTCTCTCAAAGATAAGCAAGTGCATGTACCGAAGAAAAATAAATTAATGAGATCACTAGTTCCCCTATTATATCTATGGATGAGATGAGCACACATGAGCCTTTTTGCAGTCCTTCAAAACAAATAGAAAATGGAGAGCCATGCCTAGAATCTTTTCTTCACAACTATGACAGTCCTGTCTCATCTCACCCTTCGGAATGCAAAAAAAGAAAGAGGATGATGTTGTTGATCAATATTTACTTATCCTGACATCATTTTAATTCCTTTCTAATCATAAAGACAAATTAACAATGCAACTTGTACCTAAAAGTCATGATCTTCTAGAATCAGATGTTGATTTTGCAAAAATAGCAGGTATGTTTTTAGAAACATGGTCAAGATTACACCTAATGGTAAACCATCCAGTACCTTTTTCCAAATTCCTCTTAAAGATGGTTATAAGGAAAATTCAATGGAAGTTTATGTTTCTCATGAGATGTGCCATGGTGATAATTGCAATCTTCATTCATATGCTAGCATCATTCCATCAAAACAAGGAGTTAACACTTTGGGATTGGATTCTCCCATGGATCCAATTTTCAAAGTTTGGTGATGTGTAAAAATCAGTATGAAGGTAGTTGTACAAGTCTTTGTATGACACTATTCATCCATAGAAGAGGATCCTCAGGAAGATATTCAGCTCTTCACAAGGACTGAATGTTTTTAGTATGGAGTATCACTATCTAGATGGTCTTCTTTCCTCAACTTTTCTTTTCAAACCACATAGTGTTCCCATGATATTTTGGAACACCCAACTACTCATCTTCAATTCACGAGTGCCTCATACTTTCACCATGTTGTTCCACAAAGGTACTTATTTTCTCAGCTTGTCTCGGACTTGTATAAGTTTCATGGAAGTCCTTCTTCTTTCCCCTTTAAATATCCTCTTCTTTCTTTGTATATACTTTCCCTGTTTTGGCTTGTTTCCTTTTTGTCCTTTTGTATATATTGTGTGTGGTGTTTTACTTTTGGATTTTCTATTTTAGCTTGTTTCCTTTCCTGCTCCTTATTGTGTGTTGTCTTTTGTATTGCTTCACCTTTGACTCTATTTGCCCAATGGATAAGGTATTGGTCTTCTTTCCTAATTTTTCTATGGTTCTTGATCTTGCCTCGTTCCTCTGTCCCAACCAAGTCATCCCCAGAAAGAGCCAGTTGTTGTCACCCTCAAAATTCCCCTCATTTTTCAAGTCAAGTTTTAAAATTTTTGAGTTGGTGCCTGTTATCCCAACTTTTCCCCGAAAAAATTGATCAAACATGACCCCACAGAATAAAATTAGAAGGGGTGGTTCAGTCATGCGAGCCCACATTCCAAATCCAACAATAAAGGGGCAAGGTTGGAAAAGGAGGCCAATGGTGTCAAGGAGATCAGAGTGCATAGGAGAAGATTGAAGGAAGGGCTCAATTTTTTGGACTTCGCAGGTGAGTCGACTCGGGGCAAAGCTATGGCCCCGTAGGAGGTGCCACATGTCTCTTGGTGCACTTTGGGTATGGTGCACAAAAGCGGAGACCCCAAACATGCATAGGACCTCCACATATCGAATCCGAAAAGACAAATCCGGTTGTTGAATTGGTTAAGTACAAAAACCGGTGGAAGCCTCCATGCGTCCCAATGACACAAATTCAAAAGGCACGGCCTAAAGAGAGACCCCAAACTTGCGCCAACCCTCCACGTGTCCAAGGTCTGGAAAAGGGATAGATCTGGCCATTTAATTAACTAAGTATAAGAGGGTGGCGGAAGCCTCCACGTGCCTCATCGACACAACTTTAGAAGTGAGACCCAAGGGACAGACCCTAAATGAGCACCAGCTCTCTACGTGGTCGAGCCTCGAAAAATTTAAAGCGGCCGTTGAAAATTCTAAGGCCATTGGATGGTGCCACATGCCTCATCGGCGCACCTTCAGCATTGAAGCCAAAGGCAGTTCCCCAAATAAGCGCTAGATCTCCACATGTCTAGGGTCCCACAGAAGTAAAAAGGGGCAAAAGTTTCCATTGGATCAGCTAAGTATAGAAGGACCACGAAAGGTGCCACGTGTCTCCTCAATGCTCTTTTAGGGGGTGAATCCAAAGGCATGTCCCAAACATAAGCCATCTCTGCACATGTCCAATCAGAGAACCTCGAAGGTCAAGTCTAAACAAAGTCTCTAAACAAGCAGGAAGCATCCACATGTCCCAAGTCGAAATAAAGCCTTTGCCAAACAAAGGGACACGTGGCCATGTTTCAATGCGGAAGTGGAGAGATGAGCCCTTTTGTGTTTTTATGTGTTAAAAATTTAAAGCGGAGAGGTGGGCCGTCGGAGCAATTTGAGATTTTGAGCCTTGTTTCCAAAAGGGCTTAAAGTTATAAAGTGACTTGCAGCCCCACTCATGCTAAGGGATAAAGTCAAATGTTGATCCCACATTAAAATTCAAAGCAAAGAGGTGGGCCGTCAGAGCAATTTGATATTTTGAGTCTTGTTTCCAAAATATGTAAAGTTATAAAGTGACCCGCGGCCCCGCTCATGCTAAGGGATAAAGTCAAATGTTGAGCCCACATCGAAAGTCAAAGCGGGAAGGAAGGTCATTAGAGCAATTTGATATTTTTAGCCTCATTTCCAAAAGGGCTTAAAGTTATAAAGTGACCCGCAACTCCGTTACCACTCAAGTAAATCCATGTGTCACACCTATATCAAAAGTGAAGTTGTGTGGGCTGCGGGGTTTTTTGTTGTCCATATTTCACTCTCCGGAAAAATATTGAATCACCATGACCCCATGACCCCTGAAAGAACTAGAGAAAAACATTTAAATCTTGCAAAAAGTCACAGATGGACTTGGAAATAGAATAGCAAGGTCAGAAAAGGAGGAGCAATGTCACAGAGAAGCTAGGAGCAAGAAAGATAAGAAATGACGAAGATTCAAGGTGTTTGGGCTCAAAATAGCTCGTAACAAGTCCAAAAATTGACTAAGTATGGGGGAGCCACCGAGAGAGAGCCACGTGTCAACATGGTGCTTCTCCAAATTTGAATCCAAAAGGGAAGATCAAACAAGCATCGGGTCCCCACATGTCCCAAGCCCGAAACAAAGAGGCGATTCAAAGCTAAAAGTCAAAGGAAGACAAGGCGGGCCTCAAAAAGGATAGGTATAGAAGATCCGGTGGAGGGTGCCAAGTGTCAACATGGTGCCAACTCAAGAGTAGAATAAGGGAAGGTTTTCAGACAAGCATCATGCCACCGCATGTCCCCGGTCAAGATATATGGCCCCGTCGAGCAAGGGACTTAGATAAAAACATAAATAAATCGAAAGCGAGGCCGTGGAAGAAGCCATGTGTCAAGCCCCACACCACTCCAAAAGAAAAATGCAAAGGTTACCCTCGACATGTGCCAGCCCTCCACATGTCTAGTTTAAAAAGGAGATCCATTTTCAAACTATTTTCCCGCTATTTTGTATGGACCCGACCCAAATTTCAAATGGCCATATCTTCGACTCAGGGCTCGAGACCTAGAAAATATGACACCATTAGAAAGATCTCAGCCTCATCTACTCCATGGTGATCTAAAACTTTAAGTTTGGGGCAACTAGGTGGGGAGAAAATGGAAAAATTTCTTCGGGCCTTTAATACGGGATCTTCCTGCCTCAACAACCAGATCAGATCCGATCTAATCTATCATTTCCTCCTCCTTCAAGACACCGAACCAGTGATTGATGCAATCAAGGAAGATTTGGGGTGAATTTGTGGGCAAGAGACATTGATGGCAGTGGTTGAGCTCCAAACTGGTTTTCCCACTTCTCTCTCTTTCTTCCCTCTGATTGAATCTATAAATATAGGGTCGAGACTCGTTGTAAAGGGTTGGACATTCTTTTGTTTTTGCAGGCTCCTCTTTCCTTTCGCGCAAAGGAGTTCATGGAGTTTAGACCTTCCATTTAAATTGCAACATGTTTCCTACCTTCTAGCCATTTGTAATGTATTGTATCGATCCAGTAAAGCAATAAAACACATTTTTGATTGATTTTAGATCCTTTCTTGTCTCCATTGCTCTCATCTAGTCTTCCATTACAAATCTAGTTACCTATGCTTGATTATTGTATGCATGTTGTTGGTTTGTGTCTATCAGCAAAACAAATGTTCATCATTCCTTTGGTGTATCACCTCATTAGCTTAGGTTTATTTTCTTGCATCTCTCTAACCCTATCTCCTTGTTTAATAGAATAGACGTAGAATATATCCTATACAATCTATTTTTATACACATGAATAGAGGAAAAATAACCAGCCTTTAATATGGAGATTTTTCCCATTTGTAAATTCCCACACTTTGGGGAAAACTCAATGTTATGTGAATCAAACCAAATGACTCTGCCTTAGAAATGCAGATCTGACAACTCATTTGGGGGTGTTGTGATTTTGCACTAATAATTTTGGCATGCTCGGTGGGACAGAGAATTCTCCATCTTTATTACAATAAGATTGATGCGCATTTGCTGTGATTCTAACTTTTAAGAAGTTTTAAAAATGTGCATCTGGTGACTCCAAAAGAGACAAATCCATTGGTTTCAGTAGACTAAGTTTTCCAAGTTCATTAGAAGAATACAAACAAGGTCAAGAACTAGAGAGGAGGGATAGTTTGTGCATCTACATTTATCTCTAGATAGAAGGAGAAGGGGAAGAAGATTCCAAAGGTCTCCATATCCAGAAAATAGAGCCTTATCAACACCTCCTCGTATTAGGTTTTCTTTCAACCAAGAAGAGTCCTTAGGCCAATCAGGATGGCACATCCAAATCCTTATTTCAATTTCACCGGCAGCAACCCACTCGCCCTTAATGCACAAAATCTAATCCCAAAGAGCATCATTAAAGAGCATCCCATGTTTCACTAGAGAAAACTAGACTTCTCTGGTGACCATGTTCAAGACATTGTAAATTTTTGTACATCCATTAGATCACCGAGATGGATATTACAATCAAGTTGCTATCCTCTTCACTCAAGGGTAAAGCTTCACAATGGTTCAGAGCCTAGCAAAGCGAGGCTCTATTCAAACTTGGGACCATCTACATGCAGAGCTCTTCATGACCGGTTTGGAGAAAAGGGAGATGAATTTTCCTTTTTGGAATAGTAGACAACAATCAAAAGAGCTCTTAGTGAGAAATTGACATATTTCAACCTTAGATTTCAAAGGACATGGGATAGGATCCCAGCGGTAGTAAAGCCCATAGAAGAATGTGCCTTCTTATACTTTCTTATATCTTTAAATTTTGATAGTGCTTCAATGATTGATCAATGGGAGGTAGAAATTTACCTGTAGCTTATATCTTTTCCATAAGATCTGAAAATCATTTAATCCAGGCTGACAAGCTTGCTCCTAGGCCCTCTATGCATATATACCCTGAATTAGGAAACCCAAGTACCATCCAGACACCCACATTAGCTCCTATACCTACTCCTAATAATCGAGTTCGGCTCAATCCTCCACATCATCCTCTAACACATCAAAAGAGCTTAAGAAGTTATGAAACATCTTCAAAACCTAGGAAATGAGTTATTAACCATCAAGAGATAGCAAGCTTAGAAATCTAGACCATATCAGCCTCAAGATCAATATCGTGCTACACCCCGTATCAACAAAATAGACCACCATCTTAGATCAGTAAATTAGAGTTAAAACCAACGACAACCTCAAGTGCTAGACCTTTCGGTCATATGACCCAAACATAGCTTCAACATCAAGGGCATTGGTTCCAACACACAAAACAACATGGCACAAGAATTTGATTCGTGTTTCCCATGTAATCAACCACATAATCAATCAATGTGCTTCAACGATGCACTAAACCAAGCCTTGATGGTAAAGACCACGGGTGTGTTACAAGAATCTAGCCAAGAAGAAAATCAGGAGCAAGGAGCTCAGCAAGAGGCATATCCAAGTGAAATTGTGCTTGTCAATTGGCAAGTTGAAAACTTTTATGGAATGAATAAGATCCCTTCTCAAAGTGTAGCTACCAATACACAGTCCAAGAAGAAAAATATTGGAGAAGGAAAATTACCAAACTCGGTGTAATCCTCAACCCTCCATTACTCCACAAATTATTGGCCCTCAAAATGTAACTCCCAATATGCAGAGTCAGTCTAAGCCACCTTCCAAACCCACTCAAGCACTGGTTATAACAACCCATGTGTAAGAGAAAAATGTGTCGGGGAAGGGACAACAAAAAGATAGCTCATTCAAGTATCATTGAGAAAATGAAGAAGACAAATGTGAACATTTCACTGTGGGAGTCACTAGCCATTCTAGGATAGAGGGATCTATTGCAGATTGTCATAGCCAATTGGTCAAGCTCAAACAAGCCCCCTAACCAGCAAGATAAAGTGTTTGCCAATGCATCTCAACCTGAGGAAAACCATGTAGGGAAACAAGGTAAGAATCTAAAGCCTCCTCCATTCTATGTTTCATTAATCATTAGGGACAAATTAGTACATAATTGCATGATTGATTCAGGGGAAAGTAGTTTTGTAATGCCTAAACAAATAGCTGATCAACTTGGTCTTCAATACAAAGTTATCTCCAAACGGGTGGTGTAATTGGATGGGACGAAGTGACAATTTTTGGAGTTCATCAAGGATCTTAGCCTCATGTTGCATGCCTACCCCAATGTGACTATATTGCAGAATGTATCATTCATAGACTTGCCACCACATTTTGCATTGTGTTTATCCAAGGACTTCACTGCCAAAATTGGAGGCTATTTATCTACTAACTGGTCACATATGGTTTTTAGAACAAGGTATGGAGCTAAGGCCACAATCATATCTAATCCCATTGCTAATTATCATATTGATTCTTATGTTCCTATCCCAATCAATGCCAATTGTTCAACTTTTGTTCAAGAAGACCTCCTAAGCACTTGTGAAGCAGATACCAAGGTGGGGTGTATCCCAGACTTGAATCTCGACAAATGGTCCAACAAAAGACATGATTTTGACCCCTATAAGGAGATGGAAGAATATGAAATAGGAGTCTACTATCTACATGAAGATAATCATCCTCTCCTTGACATCATTAAGCCAAAATACAAAGATGACAATGAAGTTTGGCAGTTGTTCTTTGACGGCTCGAGGAGTAGACAAGGAGCTAGAGGAGGGGCTATGATTGTGTCCCCCCAAGGTATGAAATATTATTTAGCCTTCATATTTCAGTTTGACTGCTTAAATAATACTGTTGAACATGAGGCTTTGGTCCATGGTCTTCATTGGGCAAGGAAATGAGGAATCAAAAACTTGCAAGTTTTTGGGTACAATGAACTAGTTGTTAATCAAGTCAAAGGACTTAATGCTGTTAAGAATGACCTACTCAAGAGCTACAAGAGTAGCGTATTGGATCTCATTGAGGATTTCGAAGCCTTCAACATTGTGCCCATACCTAGGAAGAAGAATGAAGTTGTTGATAGGATTGCGCAGTAGTTGGAGAAACATTTGATATGGTTGACAACATCAAGGCAGACAAAGGACAGACACATGTTGGTAGTAATGCTAGATAATGACACATGTTGGTAGGTGTTTGAGAATGATCATCATATCATCAATTTCTTGTAAGAGGAAGCTGAATTCTCAGCTAGGAATCAAAACAAATTAGAGCAGCAATATGGAGATCAAGTAGTGAAGCGTATACAAATAAGCTTCCCAAAGGTTTGGTGACATTGGAATCTATCTTCAATCCTAATGATCAGTTTTGAAAAGAGAATGCTAACATACAAATCAAAGGAGAAGATTCAGAGTCAATTCTAGTTGGAGAAGGCAAAACACTTCAAATTGGCAAAGTGGCCACCAAGCAAGAAAGGTATGAATTCATGCAACTTTGCGAAGAGTTTTTCAGATGTATTTTCTTAGAGATATGAAGACCTAAGAGGGTTCAATCCAAAGCTATCACAACACACAATTGAACTAGATCCGGATGCCAAACCCATCGGAAAAAGTAGAGACCATTCAATCCATTGAACCTATGATGAAAAAAGAGCTAAACAAGGTGATAAAGGCGGGTATTATATTTCCAATCAAACACTCAATTTGGGTTGCAAAATTGGTCTTAGTCAATAAGAAGAATAGAGAGATTAGGTTGTGTGTAGAATTTTGAGACTTGAACAGAGCATCAATTAAGGACTACTACCCACTCCCCTCAATGGAGCAGATCTTGCAAGTGGTGTTTGGATCAGAGAGATTCTCCCTCCTAGATGGCTACTCAGGGTATAACTAGATAATGGTGAAAGAAGAGGATCAGTTCAAAATATATTTCACTACCAAATGGGGCACCTATGCCTACATAAAAATGCCATTTGGATTGTCTAAATTTGGAGCCACTTTCCAAAGGGCAATGGATATGGCATTCAAAGGGTTGATCAACAAAATAGTACTGATATATCTGGATGACATCACTTTGTTCTCCAAAAATGCAGTGGATCACCTTTTTCACCTAAGACAGGTATTTCAAAGATGTAGGAGATTTAGGGTGTCATTGAACCCTAAAAATGCATATTCTTGGCCCATGAGGGTAGGATTTCAAGCCATATTATGTCAAAGGAAGGTTTAGCAATTGACCAGAGACAAATTTGAAGCAATAAGAGCATTCCCATTGCAAGCCATAAGAAAGCTCTTCAAAGCTTATTAGAAAAGATCAATTTTGTCCATGCAGGTTTGTTCCAAACTTTGTTGCCCTTTTCAAGTCAATAACATTGATGTTGAAGAAGAGCTTGGAATTTAGGTGGATAGCTAAAGGAAGAGAAAGATTTGAGACCATCAAAGAAGCTATATCACAAGCCCCTAACTCTCGTGAATCCATATTTCTCTAAGGACTTCATACTATATGCCTTCAAATGGCGGTGACACAATTTCGCAATCTTAGTACATCGAACAAAGAGGGTAGAAAGCATCCAATTGCTTTCTTTAGTCAAGGTCCGGAATATTAGGAAGTGAGATACTCCTTCATTGAAAAGGATTTCCTTGTAGTGATCGGGGGCTTAAATAAGTTTCAACATCCGGTTTGAACAATAAAATACTATGTTAGTCTCCCATGTAGGAGTTAAATACTTCCTTCTCAGCAAGGATCTAAATGAAAAATGTGCAGAGATGGATCACTCGTGTCATGGAGTATGACATTGAGATCAAGGTTACTAAGCTGGTCCGTGGGAAGGGATTGTGTGAACAATTGGCCTCGAGTCAACAAGATGAAGTAAACAATGAAAAGGAAATTGTTTTTGTCCTACATAATAGTCAAGAGGAAGAAAATGATGATGTGCCCACTCCTTGTTGGACTCAGAATATTATGCACTTCCTACAAACAATCCTATGCCTAAAAATGAGTAAAGCAAAAAGGAGACACTTCAGACCATAGGCCATCCCATACATGCTCATTGATGGTGTCTTGTTCAGAAGGGACATCAATGGCGTTCTATTAGTATGCATTAGGACAAATCAAATTGAGAGAGTGTTACAAGAGTTCCATGTTGGAGCAGTTGGAGCCATTTTTCTCCACGAGTGATAACACTCAAGATCATGAAGGAAGGTTATTATTGGCCTAGGGTGTTTAGTTATGCTATGCGTGGATCAAAAGGTGCAAGAATTGTGCCTTCTTCAAAGGCAAAGAAAGGCTAGTAGCACTCCCATTGCACCCAAATTCGGTTGACATCCATTCATGCAATAGGGATTGGATTCATTGGGGCCATCAATCCAAATTCGAGCCAAGGACACAAATGGATTCTAAAAACAACATACTACTTCACCAAGTGGACCGAGGTAGTGGCACTCAAAGAAGCTAATGAGTCTAGCATACTATATTTCTATGAAGGGATAGTGACCAGATTTGGAGTGCTAGCCACCATTATATCATACAATGCATTGGAATTCATAGGTTCCAAAATCACAGAATGGGCTATTAGGAATGGGATTTATTTGAGCACTTCATCAAACTATTACCATCAAGGTAATGGCCAAGCTAAGTCACAAACAAGAACCTACTAAAAATTGTTAGAAGAACTCTTGATGAAATTCGAGATAAATTGGCACACAAAACTCAAATCATCCTTATGGGTTTATAGGAGAACACCCAAGAGGTGTACGGGAAGCTCTCCATTCAAACTTGTCTATGGGAAAGATGCGGTGTTGCCCATATCACTTCATTTTCCAACATTGGAACTCATGAAGTATTTGGAGATGTCTCGATTTTGAACTAATGGAGGCCGGTATGCAGAGCTAATGGAATTGGAAGAAACTCGAGAGCATGCACTTCAAACAATGGAGAAGGATCGGGTCTCAATCAAGAGATGCTTTGACAAGAAGGAAAGAACAAAGACCTTCCGGGGAAGGAGACCTAGTTTTGAAATGGGATGCAGATTGGGAAAAATAAGGAAGGCATTCCAAGTTTGATGCCATTTGGAGTGGCCCCTACATGGTCACAAGATGTAAAAGTAGCAATGCTTTCCAATTTTCTATATTTTATGGTGAAGAGTTGTAGATTCCAATGAATGCAATCTATCTTAAACACTGCTGCTAGAAGGAAAGTTCTCACCTTATACATATTAGTTTAATTTCTCATTCCTCTAAATGCTTGTGCACATTTCCTTGTTATAGTTTAGGTTGATTTCTTCCTAAGTTCTTTGCACACTCTACATGTTCTACTTGAAGCATGAATGATTTCTTATTTTTCCATAGTTGTGTGGTGTTGTTTTGTTGCTCTTGCACGGTCTATTTAGGGACGAGATGAAAGTCCCGAATCGAACAATTTTCTACTCCCAAAACCATTGTTTGAGATTTCTTATGAAAATTAAGACAACAAATAGTCTAGGCTTGTGAATTGGAGTAGGATCAGTATCATACTGTCATGCTCAACTCCGTGCTCAATGGATATGATAAGGCAATTGCTATTTTCATCTAGCAAGTAGATACCCCTGTGAGTCACCAAATTGTTATCCATATTTTTCCCCAAGAAAAATATTAAATCAGCCACGACCCCACATAGAAAGAGCTAGAGAAAACATTTAAATCTTGCAAAGAGGTCACAGGTGGGCTCGTAAATAGAATAGCGAGGGTTAGAAAAGGAGGAGAAATGTAACAGAGAAGCCGGGAGAAAGAAAGAGAAGAAATGGAAAAGATTCGAGATCTCGGGCTCAAAATAGCTCGTAACAATTCCAAACATTAACTAAGTATGGGGGAGCCAATAGAGAGATCCACATCTCAACACGATGCTTCTCCAAATTTGAATCCAAAAGGGGAAGCTCAAATAAGCATTGGGTCCCCACGTGTCCTAGGCCCAAAAGCGAGAGGCAGAGTCAAAGTTAAAAGTCAAAGGTAGACAAGGTGGGCCTAAAAAAGGCTAGGTATAGAAGAGCCAGTGGAGGGTGCCAAGTTTCAACATGGTGCCAACTCACAAGAAAAATAAGGGAAGGTTTTCGACAAGCCCCAGCCGCCACGTGTCCCCGATCAAGATATATGGCCCCGCCGAGCAAGGGACTTATCCAAAACCATAAAGAAATCGAGAAGGCCACGAATAAGCCACATGTCAAGCCCTGTGCCACTCCAAAAGGAAAATGTAGAGGCCACCCTCGATATGTGTCACCCTCCACGTGTCCAGCTTTTAAAAAAAAAAGAGATCCATTTTAAAACTATTTTCCCACTATTTTGTATGGACCGACCCAAATTTCAAATGGCCATATCTTCCGACTCGGGGCTTGAGACCTAGTAAATATGACACCGTTGGAAATATCTCGGCCTCGTCTATGCCATGGAGATCTAAAAATTTAAGTTTTGGGAAATTAGGTGGGGAGAAAATTGAAAAACATCTTCGGGCCTTTAATACGGGATCTTCTCCTTAACAACAGATTAGATTCGATCTAATCCACCATTTCCTCCTCCTTCAAGACACCAAACACATGATTGATGCAATCAAGGTAGATTTGGGGCAAATTTGTGGGCGAGGAAACATTGATAGCAAAGTGGTTGAGTTCTAAACTAGATTTCTTTCTTCTCTCTCTTTCTTCCCTCTGATTGAATCTATAAATACAAGGTCAAGACTCATTATAAAGGTTGGACATTCTTTTGTTTTTCCAGGCCCCCTTTCCTTTTGGAAAAGGAATTCATGAAATTCAGACCTTCCATTTAAATTGCAACATGTTTCCTTCCTTCGGCCATTTGTAATGCATTGTATCACTTTGCGAGAGAAATAAAACACGTTTGTGATTGATTTTAGATCCTTTCTTTTCTCCATTTCTCTCATCTAGTATTCCATTACAAATATGGTTACTTGTGCTTGATTATTGTATGCATTTTGTTGGTTTGTGTCTATCAGCAAAACAAATGTTCATCATTCCTTTGGTGTATCACCTCATTAGCTTAGGTTTATTTTCTTGCATCTCTAACCATGTCTCCTTGGTAAATAGAATAGACTTAGAATAGATCCTATACAATCTTTTTGTATACACCGAATAGAGGAATAAGAACCAACCTTTAATCTTAAGAGTTTTCCCATTTGCAAAGTCCCATACTTTAGGAAAACTCAATGTTATGCGAATCACACCAAATGAATCGCCTTAGAAAAGTAGATCGACAACTCATTTGGGGTCTTTGTGATTTTGCACTAACAGTTATACTCTGCTATTTATATTTCTTGAAAGTACTTTTATATTATGCTCTTTCCTTTCTTCAGTTCTTCCATTTGTTTGTGTTGATAATCTATTTTGGTAAAAAAACATTTCAAGATGTCGAAGTCCACCTTAAGATGAAATTCATACATTTTTATATAAGCCTCATTGCTTGCTTTCAATAAGGGATCCTCTCCCATAAAGAGGAGGGACTTGTTGTCCCCTGAATGTGGTTTTGTTAAAGTACCATTTTAAAACCCAACAAAACCTCACCTTGTTCAATCTCCATACACCCACATTGAATTCCATTAACTTTACACCATTACTCATCCCACTATCTGTTGCCAACTCACACTTCAAAACTTAGTGTTTAAATGATGGTTGATTAAGGTCCAAAAGCAATCAACATGTTTTGATTTAATTTAAATCAAAACCTTATACTATCTCCTATACATAACCCA
This sequence comes from Taxus wallichiana var. yunnanensis, assembly GCA_018340775.1. Classification (NCBI taxonomy): domain Eukaryota; kingdom Viridiplantae; phylum Streptophyta; class Pinopsida; order Cupressales; family Taxaceae; genus Taxus; species Taxus wallichiana. Next base: position 174,352,453 of record CM031237.1, on the reverse strand, counting down.
AGTTCACAAATATCATATAATCCATCCAACACATATGAAGGCAAACAGTCTTAACCAAAGTCACAAAATATAACATTAGCAACAATAACTCATTTGTATTCTTGAAAGCTCTTTTTGTGCGAGATAAAATATTCAAAATAGAAGCATGCAACGAAGTGATACACGATTAATTCCAAATCATCAATTTCGATCATCACTAGTTCATTAATCATTTCCAAAATGGAAAGGTTAAATATATCAAAATACGAGCCTCAAACCCAAATAGCAAAATCACAAAATGAAATTTGATTTCCATTATAACTAACCACCATCAATATTGACAAACAAGGTGACATGTATTTTTATATCAAATTTATAATGATAGCCAACAATTTTAAAGAATTCCACGAAACCACTTAGTGTCAACCATTAAATAATGTAATAAATACTTAGTGGCCCCCACAGATTTATATGAATGTAAAGGCAAGCAAGTAATGATACGAATGTTATGCTTATTTATAAAAAAGAAAAAAGGGGTGTTAAAATTTTAGCAATCACAGTTTGTACAATCTAATTTTGACACATCTAACCCTCCTACAATGTTAGTAAACAAGTTAAAAAGCCATGAAACCTAACCAATTACTATATTCATTTCCAAAATAGACATCTCTTGTAGAAATTAAATGCTAAAAGCTTTAAAATTTGAATGTTGAAATCCTGAAAATTACCTATGTAGTGACCAAATTAGATTATAAAAAACTATCTCCTAAATTGTGACTCATGGAGTTGTGAGACTAGTTCCATAAGGTGCAGAGTGACCCTAATTTATTATATTTTACTATTATAAAGTTGAAGTATAAGAAATACTAAAATATAAATAATAATAAATGAAAAACTTAAACATTTATTTTTGTAAATAAAATTCTACCACAAACACATATAATGCATATACTCTAAGGAACGTGAGTGTATTATAACCGATGTGTGTTTTACCACGAGCATATTCCCTAACATTATGCCCCCAAACCAAGATTTTATAGGCTTGGAATTGCTTTGGTTTCCCAAACTTGTGCCTTAGACTTGTAACAACACAACAACCTGCGTGTTTTTGACAAAATATGCAAAAACTCACCTTCCACCATGATAAATCCTACAAAAACATTTTCTATCTTTCTTAAAAAATTTCCTACAACATCAAGAAAACTATCCTCTTTCTAAATATATACTTTTTATATTTTCTGACTATTCTAATGTTTCCATTTATATTTATTTCAAACTATCTTTTATACCTCTATTTTTAAGGATTATAAATGTTTATCTTTTGTCATGTATCTATTTTTTCACTTCTCCAAATTGAATAAAATTATACAGTCACAAACTAGGACTAATTCTACACATATTCAAAAAAATCTAATTTTTGATATTTTTTGAGGTAGTTAGGGGGCACGGTCGGTTATCCCTTATTTTTCAAAATTTAAAATATTTGTACTTGAAAAATCATAAAAAAATAAATACTCAAAGTTAAAAAATCTAAAAAAATTTATCACAAACTAGATGCTCCTATCTATCTTTCTACCAAAGTGTTTTCAAAAATATTAAATAGTGCTAAAAAAATGGGGGTGCATTTGTCGTTCTACTATTCTTTTCAAAAAAAAAAACAAGAGCACCTATTAGTATTTTAAATCTTTAACCCACTTACACTTAACCATTTTTAAAAAAATAATAGCACTTAGAAGCTATGTACTCAAAATGTTACAATTCAAGTTCTTATAACATCTTCCAATTTTGAGTGTAATTATTTCAAATAACTCGTAGAAGTTGATTTTTATTTTTCAAAAAAAAGTGTCCACTTAAGACCCCCTTTTGGCCCCCATTTCCATGCACTTACCCATATTACGGATGAAATTATAATATCGTCTTTTAACTTGCCTTTTTCTCTTTCATATTTTATAATATATTATTATTTTTATTTATTTAGAAAACAAAATAAACACTAAATTCATCATTTCAACAAAATAAAGAGTGGGAATGGATAAATGTTGCAAAAAAATCCCAAAGTTGTAATTATGTATGATGAACTTTCTAATATATTTCATTTGTGGATCTTAAGTTACTAGTATCAAGATAAAATATAATTAGGTGTCCATTATATTGAACAATTGAGATTTATCCCCTCATTTAGTGGCCAAGAAATTGAAACTACATTGTTTTTAAATTCAAGTGAACGATGTGGCCCTCTTTTAGTGGGTTTTTTTGTTAATGGATGATACTTTGCACCTGATATTTATGTTGTACAAAACGTAGAAGTTTAAGGTGAGGTAATTTTTCTGCAAGATGAGGGATGAACATATTTGTTTGCAGCAATTAAGTTCGTACTTCACACGGTTTTGATATATTATAGCCTCTTTTTTACAAAGGGTGATTTTGACAATGGGTTTGCGAGAAGAATAAAATATTGTCCACAATGTTGGAAAATTATGGGAATATGGCTATTTTAATACTTTTGTAATGTGGCTTATGCTAATTTTTTTAGTTTGTCTCAAGGGTCATTGTGGGTATGAGAATAAACTGTGCACAAATGTCTTTCTTTTTAAAATGGGAATAAAAATTGCTTCTTTCTTTTGAAAAGTACAAAATAAAGAAAATGATAACATAAAAATTTATGTACGGAAGATGCATGCTTGTGATGCATGATTCTACAAAGCATTCTAAAATTTATATATGGAAGATACATGCTTGTGATGTAGAAGAAATTTTCATGATTCTAGCACCATCGTGAAACCATGTAATCATTCACTAAAGACAATCTAAGAAAGGCCCATGGAACAACATCTCACATGCACATGTTTGTGTAATTATTTTAATATATTTTATATTAAAATAATACTCTATTTTCAAATTTTAAATACATCGAAACTAAAAGAATGTAAATTGAATTCAGAATTTAAATAATATTTAAATTTCAATGTTGGTATTTTGAAAATATATTATATATGTTAATATTTTAGTTGAATATTTATTAATTCAAATTATCGTTATATTTTAAAATTAAAATTAGAAAAAATGAATGTAATGTGTGTGTATATGAATTATAGAATTATGTTTTCATGATATTTGAAAGATTATTTTATTTTACTTAATAATAAAGTGAACACAATATCACCATTGAATTCTCAAAGTATTATGGTGATCGTTTACCAAATTCTCGACGTAACTTTTAGGTATTGGAAAACGATCAATTTACAATATATGTAAAGAGTTTCCTTATAAATATTACGTATTTTATCCCTTTTACCCTAAATTGAATGTCATTGCTTGGCTTATTAGGGTTACAACCTTAAGACAAATTGGCCTTTATTTTTTTGTATCAGCAATTGCTTCGTCTTTGGGAATGCAACTTATTTTCAAAAATATATATGGACTTAAGACCCAAATCAAAAAATTTATAAGACCAAATTCTAGAAACTCTTAAACCCAATACAAGAACTTCATAAGACCCAATTCAATAAATTCACTGGACACAATAGGATAAACCATTTTGTTTTGACTTAAGTGCATTGTTGGCAAGTCTAATGGCTATAGGAATTGATTCACCATTTTTATTTTGAATTGAATAGGCTGAAGTTGTTGGTGTTGATCCCAAGGAGGTTGATGTTCCAGTAGTAGGTGGGCATGCAAGAATAACTATTCTTCCCTCAATGTCATCAATGATTTTAGAGAGCTTTTCATTTAGGAAAGAAGGTCCCACAAGAGGGTCACGAGTTCCTCTTTCCACCTTGGAATGCACCTTTTGTTATCTTCCCTGGATCGTTCTCCTCCACAAACCAATGTAAAATGAATGCCTCATCTCACCCCTTTGCTTCACTTGGGTTCATTCTTGCATAAAATATTATGGTTTCATTGGGTTCAACTAGATCTATTGAATCCAATTTGTATTGGATTTGCATTTGGATCCAAGATCAATAGGTCAGCTACACATTTCATATATGTTTGCTCATAACAAAGAAGATTCTAGCGTAGGTTCCACCAACATTTCCAAGACCCCTCGACTTCCCCTCCCTCAATATCCATCTTTATCACCTCTCTTTCTCCTCTGATATTCATCTCCCTTAAGTTTAACTTCTTGACACATCCTTTTTGATGTTTTCATCGCACATTTCATGTGTGATTGCTAGTATTTAAAATTAATAAAGATCATACATTTGTTTCAATATATTAATTAGAAACCACATCATGCTATAACATATGAGAAAATTATACACATTTAATTTATATTCAAGATTTAGGTAGTTTTCTACATCTTGTAACTTATCATATTCTTCAAGTTCTCTATCATAGAATCCATATGACATTGAAAATTATATATTTTCTATTTTTGGGTGAGACATTACAAATAAATGTGGACATTTGGTAAACATTTTCTTATTGAGAAGACATATGGACTTAGGCATACTTAGGATCAAGGTGTATTAGCATAATTTTTTTATAGATAGTTCAAATGAGAGTGTGAGAAAAAAATATTATGGTATATTGCAGGATATTATTGTACTTGATTTTAAGGTCTTCAAAAAGGTTATCTTTCAATTCAAGTGGTATATGTTTATTTATGATGGTACTCATAAAACATCTATAGTGTATCAAAATCATTTTAATGTTATCCAAACATCAAAAATTTTTGAGACAAGTGAGTCATATGTATTACCTATTCAATATATAGGTCATTCATCATAAAACACAATACAAGGAGCCATCGACATTCACTATTCTTATATGTAAATATAGATTCTAATTATGGTACTAATAGTGATAAAGATGAAACAAAAATGAATAGGAATATGAACCAATGGTTTAAATTTAGTCCATCACGATGAGCCAAAGAAAATTCAAGGTTGGAAGATCATGAACATAGACAATCAAATGATGGGATACTATGAGGAGAATCCCTATGATGGAATATAATGATATTGAGGAGTAAATAAGTAGACAACATTTAATAATAATATTCAATAATCTTGTTGATGATGATATTGGAGATAAGGGAGTATCAAGAGTTGGTTCAAGATGATGACCTGAACTCAATCAATATAATATGATAAATAAAATATAATTGTGCCTAATATAATAAAGTTGGATATTTTTCTTATAAAAATCTTTTTTAGGTAATAATTTACCACTTCATATGTTTTTTCAAATACAAACCAACATCTCTTATAACATATGTAGTAGAATATTTATTTTCATCTATCATCATCCTAAATAGTTTTTTTTTCAACCTTATTGTATTATTTCAAATGTAATAAAATATATTATGTGTTTTAAATGTGATACAATGAATTGTTGTACTATTATAATATATCAATATAGGGAATAATACAACTATAAGGACGTTTTACAATTCAAAACTATTGCTTAAAAACTTGTATAAACTATGAATATTGCCCACCTTTGTTATTATTTATATATTAGTATCATTATTTTTAATCATCTCATAGTTATACCATTTATTTCATTTATATATAAATTATATATAGATATGTGATCAATATCCAAAATAATAATAACATAATGCAATTCTACACCAACTTTGTACAACTAAATTCTCTAAATTTTATAAAGCCTTCTCCTTTTGATTGTGCATAATTTCATTTGAATATTAGAAATATCTTGAATTATCTATGATTTATGTATGTTTAGTTTTATTTTATATATATATATTCTTAAATCAATAAGATTTAAAAAATTTGTTTATATTTTAATTAATCTTCATTAAAGCCTTCTAATTTGATTGTGGATAATTTTATTTGAGTTTTGAGATATTGTAAATTATTTATGACTCATTTGTTTTTAGTTATATATTTTTCTTGAATAAAAATTAATAAGATTTAATTTTTATTTATATTTTAATTAATATATTTGAATAATTTATAAATTTACTTTATTTATTTATTAGACTAATTAAATTATATAGTTTTTAGATTTCATACATTTTAGATTATTCATAACTAGTATACCTATTTTAAATAAATTTATATAAAATATGTTGAGAGGTATCATTCATTTGACGCATCTATTATAAATTTGTGACATAAGTGGAATAGAGCCTTGAGAATGATAGATACCTCTCAACATATTTTATATAAATTTATCTAAGATAAGTATACTAACTTAGTATCTCATGAGCTTTGCATTGTACATAAAAATATATGTAGTAATAAAGTAAATACTTGTAATTTACCTTTCATCGTGTGTGCAACACTAATATGATGTACATGGTTTAATTTTAGTCTAGGGTTAACTTTTTTCTAAATTGTTTTTAGATACTATAGGATTTAATGACCCAAAGATCGGCACACTTCTTAGTGTTCTAATACAAGGTGACTACTCCCAACCGGTTATGTAAATGCAAGGGTAACAAGTCCCCGTGACTTGGGGGTAAGAACACAGGTGGTGGGTGATGAGCCCTCGGCCCCACCATCAGGCCATACCCTTGTGCCCAAATTTTGGTTGGTAAACACTTTTATTATACTAGAGCTATGAATTGGAGTGGTGGAGGAGAAATTTCTCTAAGTGGGACATGTGGGGGGCTTGGGTCCTTAATTTCCACAAAGTGATCCACATTCAAAGCGCCCCCACCGTGTTTCACTTGATCCACATGGAAAATTTTGACCCCTACCTCAAAGTGTCCCCATGTCCACTTATTAAAAGTCTCCAATAGACTCAATGAGAATGGAACTTGGGTTGATGATTACAAACTACAAATGTTACTCACAAATAACCCAAGACATTGAGTGTACTCAAATTTATATAGTACATAGATTTGTGTGTACTCACATTTGGAAAATGATAGTGAACTATTTCACAGGTGTTCGGGCCCAAGTCTATACATTTTCACTTGTCACATATGCTTTATTCTAGTGTAGAGTTTAATTATTAGAAGTTAAAAGATTGAGAAATTTATTTGTTCTTTTCACATAAATACATAGGATTTGGTTTTGACCATTGTACATTTTTTTATTTGGATTTGTAAGCCCTTTTTGGGTGATGAATTTGACATGGAATTTATAATCAAATTGGGGTCAAACCTAATATGTAATTTTGTTTATTTCAATGATTAAAACTAAATAATGTGAAGGGTTTTTTTAATTCAGCAAGGTTAAAGTTCTAATAATCCCATATTTTTTTCCATATGGGTAGAATTTATAGTAGCTAGATCTAATATTTGTGAGAGGGGATATGTTAGATTCTTCTATTTTAGATATTATTTTTTTCCCATGATGTGTTGCGAGCCTAGTTGAGTATGAGTTCTTAATGTTTAGTTTAATTGTTAATTATGCATAATTATATCAAATTAGTGAGTGTTATAATTTTACCAATACTTTGAAAAGACTAACAATTAGCAAGAGTATTAGAATTAGGAAATCATATTTATAACTAATTTAATAGGCATGATGTGAGACTCCTCCACTCCATGTTATTATTATAGAATGCCTCTCATCATAATTATAATTTTAATCTCGGGGTTTTGTTAAGTAATTTCTATTATTTACAATTACCTTTTTTGAGACAATTTTTTCAATTCAAAAAAATCATATTAATAATGATATCAGTTTCCCAAGCAAATATTGTTAGTTATCTTCATTGTTTTTTCTAAATATTGTGGATTATCCACTATCATTATTGAGGTTTATTTTTACAATGTAATTTTACTACAATAAATATGATAAAATTATTGTTATAAAAAATTCACCCCTTCAAGGTAATTTTGATAACATGCCTCAAATTCTTGTCCTAGGCAAATAGATTGATTAAAGCCTGAAATCATGTTTTTGGGGCCCCCTCGGCTTCTTTCTAACCCTCCTGTCCAAGAAGAAAACCCAACGAGTTTTAAAAGTGTGAAAAAATTGCAAAAAGCCAAGCTTGGGGCGAAATACAAAGAAAACCGGCTAAGTCGGACATTTTTGTCCCAGGCAGCACTTGGGAAAATTGAAACATCGGGCGCGAATCAGCCGAAAAAACGCAGCGGTCCGTCATGTAATAGATTGGGATAGTTGGGACGTCGGGGCTGACGCACGGGCGTGAAAAGGCAAACCGGCCGAAGGTGGAAAAAATGACTAAGTGTTGTTATCGCGCGGTTTGGGACATCTGGGCCGTAGGTACGCTGCGGGACGCGAACCACGAAAAGCCGAAAGGCGGTCCATTTCAGGCAGTTCGGAAGAATAAGGCCGAGGCAGATTTGGGACAAAGGGACGCGCGGACGCGAAAAGGTGCAAAAAGGGCCGGGACAGCCAAATAGGGACAAGAAATCCCGAATCGGCCGAGCGTGGAAGAATAAAGCCGGATAGCGGAGGACAAAGGGGCGCGAGGGATGCGATAAGGCAAAGGGAGCTAGAGAGTGCCACGTGTGGATGTGGGGATGGGCCCACTCCCAATCGAGTGTGACATGCGTCCCAACTCTCGACACAACAGGGGAATTTTGGAAAATAAGCCAAAGGCTAAAATGAAGTAAAATGGAGCAAGAAGGAAGGGCCCGATGACCAATTAAATGTCATCCACGTGGCACTGGATTTTGGCAAATGACGCAAAATGGGAAAAAATTTGAATTATTTTTCCCCCGATCCATTTTGGGCTGTTCTACCCTAAATCTTCAAATGGCCATAACTTTCGATCCAGAGCTCGATTTTTGCGTTCTTTATATCAATGGAAAGCTGGTGAAATTCCCTACATGATTCTGGGGTCAATATTGCATTTTGGTTTAGTTTGGAGAGATAAAATCAAAAACGTCTACGGCACGTGGTAATGGGCGAAAGTGACGTTTCAACAACGGATTTTTAATGCAAAATGGGTCGCATTCTTCTCAAAGATGGTCAAAAATGTCGTGGCATGGGTCCGTAAGGATGCCCATGAATTGTTTTAATGCATCTTCATTCAATGAGGAATGGCTCCCATGTTTTTACACGTTTTCTCTCTCTGGGCTCGACCCATGCATTGTAAAAAGCGATTTGGCTCATTTTTAAAGTGTGGTTCATCTTTTCGCTCTGCTCTCTCCTTTCTTTTCTTCCCGGGGTTGAAAATGGAGTTTGAACCTCCTCCCATGCTCTGTAATGGCATTTTTACCTTTTACCATTAAAATGATGTTCATGCAAACTTACGGAGAAACAAAAAAACGTGTTTTGTGATGCATCTGTCCATCCTTGCTCATTTTTTTGCTTGTTTTCTTCTTGCCTCTCTTCATTGCAGGTATTTTTGCACGTTTGAATGTTCATTGTAGGGTTGGAGTTGTGTTCATAGTAGTTTTGATAGATGTTCAGCATTTTCCTTCTCTGGTGTATCACCGTTTTAGTGTAGGCTTTTGTTTTTTCTCTTTTCTCTCTCTCCCTGTCTCCTTGGAGGTTAGATTAGGATTAGATTAGCTTGCTGCACCACTAGAAAAACTTGTGGCAGGTAGTTTAGGAAGAGGAACCAGCCTTCTCTGGAGATTCCTTTCTCATTTTACAAGTCCCACACTTGGAGAGAGGTTTCAATGTTGTGCAATCACACTGGATGCTTAGAATGATCAAACTAGAAATCTGATCAACATCTAGGGAAGTCTTTGCTGATTTGCAATAAGCTGATTTTGGCACACCGGTGGGACCTTAGAGGTCTTTCACTTTATCTTTGACAGGTTGGTGTGTTCCTGTTAAAGATTCATCCTTTTGGAGGCACTTTCAAAAGCACATCTGGTGACTCCATCTAGTAAATAACTCATTCTCTGAGTTACAGACCCATTTTCCATCCATTTCCATCCATCTTTCTTTCCATCTCTTTCATTCTTTTCCATTCCATGAAGTTGTGCAATCATGACTTCATTTCCATCATGGAACTCACATTTACAACAGCAGCAATGTTTCCCACCTCCAACATGTTTTTTAAATCCTCCAAATCAGCATTTTGAACAAATTCAAAATCAGCATACATACCCATATGAGCAATGCCAAAATAAGTTTGGCTATGGAGCTTTCCAAGAGCAGGAGTATGCATACAATGAAGACAATTAGATGCAAGATGCTGGTCTGTTGGAGAAAATCCAAAAGATGGAGGTAAACATAGTGCGAGTCCAGGGCTCAAGCACAAATGAAAGCATTTGGAATCGGTTGTGGAGCACCTGTCCATGGGTGGGACCTTTTCCAAGGCATTACAGCCCTCAAGAGAAGCTTGACTTCATGATTGCAACACTTCCATTGCTTGCAAAGTGGATTGAAGAAATAGAGGTGTATGAGAGGAGTATTCAGCAACCTTGTCAATGGGTAAGTACACCATCTCATGCCTTTCTTTTTCCTCTTTCCCAATCTATTTTATCTCAGCAGTGTCAAGTTTTAAACTCTCCATCTGCTGTCCCAAGTGTTGAATCCATTTCTCCACCCCCTAGTCTTCCACCTCATCTCAATTCTTTTGTCCCTTTTCCTTCCAAACAGTCATCCCCTCCACAAGAGCTAACAGAAATACCCCCTCCTCCAAAGAAACAAGAGTTTCTACCTCCACCACCACGAAAAATTGCCAAGCCATTTGAGTTACAATCCACTTCTCCTCTTGCATTCCCAAATCCATGTTGGGAGGATGAAAATCAGAATGCCAGTCAAGGAAAACAACAGCAAAAAGAGAAGCCAAACAAAGATGAAGAAATTCAAAGTCTGAAGAGTTGGGCTCTTAAATTTGGGATGACAAAGATCCCCTTGATGGTTAAGCCTTTAGAAGAGGTTGGAGTTGGAGAACAAATGGTGGTCAGGACTGATTTTGTTGCAGCAGAAGAAGAAGATCTTGCAGTCCCAACTTGTCCTCTAGAGCAGCAGATCGAAGAGTTTGACTTGACAAACTTCATGCTGGAGGAAGAGTTCAATCAAGAGCAAGATTGTCTTCAAACATTGGAGGAAGGAGAAGCTGCTCCAAATCCAAAAGAAGAGGAGCACATTCTAGTTGTGGAGGAGAAAATTATAGATCCAAGGGCTTTGAGCACAAAGCAGGCTATAGGAGAACCTTCAGTTCTTCTTTCTACTTCATCTCTCTCGAGCTCTAGTGCTGAAGAAGAGTTTGATCTCTCAAACTCAATGTTGGAGGATGAAAGAAACCATGATGATCAAGTTACAGATCAAGAGGAGACCATGGAGGAAGTTGAGCATTTGCAGCAGGACAACAATGAGATAGTTTATCTGTCAGATTTGGAGGATTGTTTTGATGAAGAAGAACCGGTTGAGTTTCCACCATTCTCTCTTTCATCATCCACATTCCAAACACAAGAGCTGTTGTCATGGAGGAGAGCATTCATTTGCAGTAGCCTACATCTTATAGCAGCTCTTTGGAACCAAGATTGGAAGATTTTAATCTTTCATGTCCTTCATTGGAGGAAGAGAAAGGGCACAAAGATTCTACCATTGCTTCCACACCATCCATTCAAGAAGGTCTACAAGAAGACTCCATTTTTGGAGTTGAAAATCAGAGCTATGGGCATATCAAATGGATCATACCTTTCCCAATAAGGTATTTGACTTCATTGGAGCCAAAGGAGAAGTCACAACCAGTCATGCTTGCTTCTGAGCATGAGGATGAGCTACAAAGAACCAAGGATCAGTTGTCATACCTCTCCAATCCAAATGCAGAACAACTAAAAGAGGTATTGAATTTTCCTTCAGCTGATACCTTGATGATTTGGGTGGAAGACCAGCTTCTTGTTGATTTTCCATTTATCCAATCAGCCATGTTCAGTGCCAAATCAGTTGCATGGTTGCCAATTTTGAAGAAAGGAAGCTATTTTGCACAACCAGTTGCGGGGTTTGTTTAGCTTACCTTTTCTTCCAGTTAGAATAGAGTAGGTAGGTTTTCTTTCAGTAAAAGAAGTGCTTGTGCACACTCTGCATGTTCCATTTGGAGCATGTATGATTTTCATTTTTACATAGTTTTTGTGGTGCTGGTTTTGCTCTTGCACGGTCCATTTAGTGGGTTTCCAAGTGGCTCAGAGAGGAGGTTTTCAAAGTTCAGATTAGTTTGCAGGCTACAAATCATGACTCCATGCCCAATGGATGCTTCAGGCAACTGGTAACTTCATCCAGCAGGTAGATGACCCCGCTGAGTTGCCAAATTGTTATCCAAAATTCACCCCTCAAGGTAATTTTGATAACATGCCTCAAATTCTTCAGTCCCAGGCAAATAGATTGATTAAAGCCTGAAATCATGTTTTTGGGGCCCCCTCGGCTTCTTTCTAACCCTCCTGTCCAAGAAGAAAACCCAACGAGTTTTAAAAGTGTGAAAAAATTGCAAAAAATCCAAGCTTGGGGCGAAATACAGAGAAAATCGGCTAAGTCAGACATTTTTGTCCCAGGCAGCACTTGGGACAGTTGGGACGTCGGGGCGCGAATCGGCCGAAAAGCCGCCAGGTGGTCCGCAGCAGTTGGGATAGTTGGGACGTCGGGACACGCGGGACGTGAAAAGGCGAACCGGCCAAAGGTGGAAAAAATGACTAAGTGTTGTTATCGCGTGGTTTGGGACATCTGGGCCGTAGGTACACGCGGGACGCGAACCGGCCGAAAAGCCGAAAGGCGGTCCATTTCGGGCAATTCGAAAAGAATAAGGCCTGGGACAGCGGGATAAAGGGACGCGGGGGACGCGAAAAGGCGCCAAAAGGGCCGACAAGCCAGACAAGGAATCCCAATTGGCCAACACGAAAGAATAAGGTTGGGAAATCCGGGACAAAGGGATGCGAGGGACATGATAAGGCGAAGGAGCCGGAGAGTGCCACGTGTCAGATGGGCCCGCTCCCAATCAGAGCGTGACACGTGTCCCAGCTCGTCGACACGATGGGGAATTTTGGAAAATCCGCCAAAGGCTAAAATGAAGTAAAATGGAGTAGGAAGGGCCCGCGACCAATTAAATTTTCCACGTGGCACTGGGGATGTCAGAGACACGTGGGAAAATTTTTGAATTATTTTTCCCGCCGATCCGTAAATTCAAATTTGGGCCTCTGTTTTGGGCTATTCTGCCCTAAAACTTCAAATGGCCATAACTTTCGATCCAGAGCTCGGTTTTTTACGTTCTTTATATCAATGGAAAGATGGTGAAATTCCCTACATGATTCCAGGGTAAATCTTGCATTTTGGTTTAGTTTGGAGAGATAAAATCAAGAAACGTCTCTGGCACGTGGTAATGGCCAGAAGTGACGTTTCAACAACCAGTTTTAATGCAAAATGGGTCGCATTCTTCTCCAGCATGGTCAAAAATGTCAGGACATAGGTCTGTAAGGATCCCATGTTGTTTTAATGCATCTTCATTCAATGAGGAATGGCTCCCACGTTTTTACATTTTCTCTCTCCTGGGCTCGACCCATGCATTGTAAAAAGCTAGATTTGGCTCATTTTTTAAAGTGTGGTTCATCTTTTCTGCTCTTCTCTCCTTTCTTTTCTTCCCCAGGGTTGAAAATGGAGTTTGAACCTCCTCCCCTACTCTGTAATGGCATTTTTGCCTTTTACCATTAAAATGATGTTCTGTGCAAACTTCTGGAGCAACAAAAAATGTGTTTTGTGATGCATCTGTCCATCCTTGCTCATTTTTTTGCTTGTTTTCTTCTTGCCTCTCTTCATTACAGGTATTTGTGCACGTTTAAATTTTCATTGCAAGGTTGGAGCTGTGTTCATAGCAGTTTTGATAGATGTTTAGCATTTTCCTTCTCTGGTGTATCACCATTTTAGTGTAGGATTTTGTTTTTTTCTCTTTTCTCTCTCTCCCTGTCTCCTTGGAGGTTAGATTAGGATTAGATTAGCTTTCCTACACTAGAACAACTTGTGGCAGGTAGTTTAGGAAGAGGAACCAGCCTTCTCTGGAGATTCCTTTCTCATTTTTACAAGTCCCACACTTGGAGAGAGGTTTCAATGTTGTGCAATCACACTGGATGCTTAGAATGATCAAACTAGAAATCTGATCAACATCAAGGGAGTCTTCTTGATTTGCACTAACAATTATTATGAAATATTATTTATGGATATATGTTTTTACAAGTATATTATTTATAATTATGAAAGTACTATCAACAAATAATATCAACTATATATTTATATTTTGATTATCTAGATGTAGAATTGACTTGATACTTACTGTCAAGTATAAAATTTACTTGCTTTTTATTTGCTTTATCTAGCATCCATGGCTGAATGGTAAAAGCACCCAACTCATAATTGGGAAGTCGCGGGTTCAATTCCTGCTGGATGCACAGTAAAAAGTTACTGCATTCTACTCGCAATAACTTTTAGATCAAAGAACACCGCAGCCAAACTATTTAGTTGTAGTAAATTATACACAAATAATATTTGGTATATTATGTAGACTATCCGCATAAATAATTGTAGAACCTAAAGTAATGTAGACTATTCATTATTTGTTAATTTTTATATTGTTCATTATTACAATTATTTATTTTAATAATGTAGACTATCTATAATTAGACTTCAATTGAACCTTTAAAATGGTGCAAATAATTTTAATCACGATACACTAATATATAGTGTAGATTATAAACTACTAAAATTAAGTGGTGTATTGAATTGTCCATAATTATATATTTAAAATTTTATGGAACATATGTAATCAAATATTTAGTGGTAATATGTTGTCACAATCTCCAAGAAGGGGAAAATGAGAGAGAGGAACTGGAATTGGCTTTGTTAGGGTTTCCTCCAAGCATAATTGTCATTCCACACCCATTTTGGGCTCTGCATGGGATATCTATCTCATCGGTATTTTTAGGTTTTTTTCCCTTTGGGGGCCTCTATATAATGAGATCTTCCACTTCAATCTCATTTTTAAAACCGAGACTAAAGATAGTGGAGCTTTGAATAATGGCATCACCACCAAAACGCCCCAGAAGTTCATCCCGAAGTTTTTCATGAGGTAATGAATCTCCTCCTAATGTTGTTTTACCTATTCTTGAGTTTAATGTTGCATGTCAATGGTTAGAGAAGTTTTGTCTTATTGGGTACTTTGTGGGTCATATCCCCTCTAAAAGCATGCTCAAATCTTGGGTTCATTCATCCTAGCCTCTCATGGCATCCGACTTGAATCTATCCAGAACATGACCAAAGGATTTTTCCTTTTCGGTTCTCTGACCTAGCTAATGCCTCAACCATTTGACCCGTTCGGCCACTTGGTATGTGCATAATTCCTTACTGGTTCTCTCTCCATCATGAAAAGACTTTGTGGTCTCGACTATGTTGCCCTCAAAGTGCCAGTCTAGGTGGAATTCCCTGGCCTTCCCTTATCATGTGTTCACTTTCTGCATCAAATCGCTTCCTCCATCGGGTGGGTGGTCACTCACGAACCACAACATTTTTACAATGCACGACCACAGAGACGAGTTTGTGTTGAAGTGGACCTCTCCCAAGAACTGAAAGAGTTTGTGGAGATTCAAATGGGAGAAAAGTGATACTCCCAGCATGTTTTGTATATCAATCTTCCTAATACTTTCTTTCCTCACTAGGCCTTTGATCACAAGATCAAGGATTGTCCCCTTTATGTGCCTCGTAATCATCCTATAGCCAAGGTGGCCCTTAAAGTGGCCAAACCCCCACAAGAAGAGGGTGGAAAATAGTTGGATGGTGGAAAAATAAGAATAAACAAGTGTCATCTTTGGCCCCTGGTTCCAGTGGTGTTTATGAGCCACCTGTTAAGGAACACACCTGTAGCCCACAAATCAAAGAACCAATCACCACGCCAAATCATCTATCTAGTTACCAAAACTATCTAAAGAGGCCTAAGTCAGCCTTGGTTCTTATAGAATAGACTAATTTTGTTAGTTTTTCTACCATTTCTTCACATACGCTACTACTTTTAACCAACAATTCATGTGGTCATCCCAAAAAGGGCGAAGCCCTTCTCGCAACTCCCGAGATCATAGTCTGGTGCATAGTGTGGACTTCGTGGAGGAGGATTACAACATTGATTACGTCAAGAGAAATAAAATTGAGTTGCAGGAATTTCTACAGCACAACAATATTTAATTCCTACAAAATCAATTTGGCACCTTAGACGGCTTGGATATGGACGACATGCCCCTTGACCACCATTTCCCATGAATTTCATCTCTTGGAATGTGAGGGGTCTTACAAACTCCAATCGAATTTATATTTTTCGTGATGCTCAAAGAAAATTTTCCAACTTAGATGTTTTGTTTTTGTAGGAAGTGAAAATTACAGGTTTTTAATTATAGATGGTTTGTAAATCCATCGGCTTTGACAACTGTACTGGATTTCTGTAGTAATCATGACAGAGGGCATGGGGGATTGTTTTCTATTTTTTCCCCTAAATGATGAAACTTTTTGATGGATCATGGCGTTGACCCTACCAGCTGTGCCATATGGGTCCTATTTAATATTAACAGCTGCCCTTTTGGCCTCGTTAACATTTATGCCTCCAATGATGCGGATGAAAGGGCTGACTCTGTGGAGATGGATATCTTTCTCAATTCCTAATGCCTAATAGGTAATAAGTGGAGACTTTAATATGGTTGAGCTGTCCTCCGATAAGTGCGAGCTCCTACCAATATGATGGACAACTAGTGAGAGAAAAGCATAGTTTTTCATGCGCAATAAATTTAGGTTTATGACCCTAATGCTTCTCGCACTCCCACATCCGAAGTGTGGTTCACTTGGTCCAATATCCGAGGTGGATCGGATCAGGTTCTCAAATGGCTTGATAGAGCTATGCTGTCAACTCAAGATTTTTTTAGTTTGACAACATTTATTCCTTACCCATGGAGGTCATGCCTGATTTTTTCCTTTCAAACCACTCCCCAATTCGATTCCGTATCACTTGGCAAGATCGGCATCCCTTTTGTCATAAAGGACAATTTTTTCTCAATACCGCCTTAATGGAACATGGGCCCACTCTCAATCATATCAGGCATGTTTGGAACATGTCCCCTTAGCCAAGTCATCTTCAACACTTTCATCCACCTATGCATGTTGGCTAGATTACATGGTGGGAGGATGCTCTAACTCGGACCACTAGATTCCTCAGAATCTATGGTTGTAAATTAGCTAAAATTCACCACCACTCATACTTCACTACCACCTCTACTCTTATCTAGGTGGTGGTGGCGCTCAAAGAAAATCCCTTCTCTAAAACGCTACAACTTCAAGTTGCGGAGCTTCATCAAAAGATCCAAATTACAGAAAATTACAACGCTTGAGGAGTTCAAATTCACGCTTGCATGCATTGGCTTAAGGTAGGGGATCGGGTTTCTAAAGGATTTTTTCATTCCCTCAAAGCCAAGAATTCCTTCTAGCAAATTTGTGCCATCTCCAATGATGGAACTCAGGTTGTTGATACGCAACTCATTCTTCGGAGCTTTTGTCAAGCATTATAAGTAGGTGTTTCAAGCCCAAGCTCCTCGACAAGAAGTATGCAACACAACACTTGACCAAGTGCCTCTTTTTGTGTGTGCAAGCTCTCATCTATGCAAAGGGTAGCCTACGATCACATGCTCACCTTAGATGACTTATATGATGTAGTCCTGTAAATAGCTAATGATAAAGCCCCAGTGTGATGGTTTCCCTTTTGAGTTCTATAAATCATTATGGGACACCGTGGGCCCGGACCTACATCAGGTCTACCTCGAAGGATTTTAGAATCAGACATTGGGAGTGTGGGTCAAAAATGGTAATATCAAATTCATTCCAAAGACAGGGGATCTCGAAAATATTACCAGTTGGCGGCCCATTACCTTGCTCAATGTTTCTTATAAGATCATTTCTAAAGCCCTAGCTATTTGGTTGCACCATATTCTTCCTGTTATCATCAAACCTGAACAAACTAGATTCATTCAAGGGTGTTTCATTCTTGATAATATCATCGAATTTGGGAAGGCATGGAATGGGCCCGCTATTCCAACCAAGTTTCCTTGTTCATCAAAATTGACTTTAAGAAGGCTTACGATCGAATTGAATGGCCGTTTATTCTTGTCATGCTTCAAGCTCTCGGTTTCGGCCCCAATTTCATTCAATATGTTCAAATATTTTTCTCCAATGCCTCTACTCAAATCACCATTATGGGCATAGCTCGAATCATTTGGATTATTTATCTCTATTTGATAGGGATGCCCATTATCTCCCGTGTTCCATTTTCTTGTTGTTGAAGGTTTTGGGTATCTGTTGGCTCAAGCCAAATCCCAAGGGCTTGTTAGAGGAATTGTGCTTTACCTTATGCAAATAACTCTTAGCTTCTCAATGGGAATTTTATGGATGACTCATTCTTACTCTCATTGAGGAAGAAACTAATGTCCGCAATGTTATGCACTGATTGGATCTCTTTTTATTAGCTTCTAGTTATTCTATCCTAGTGGTGGAAAATGCGGTGTTATAGGATATCCTTCCTTCCCGCACCTAATTGGTGGCCTCCTTTGATTGGGAAATTCTCGCACATGGTGAAATGTTCAAATTTCTTGGCATTCCCTTTTCCTTCCAAGGCGTCACCTACGGAGTTATGGCAGTATGTGGTCCAAAGGGTAGCCAAAAAACTTAAATATTAGATCACCAAGCCCTTGTCTTTAGTAGGGAAATTCCATATTTTCTCTAAATTTCTTGTGGCCAACCATGTTTATTACTCCTCATGTTGGATGTATTCCAAATCCTCCATTCGAAACTAGAGAAAATAATGAAGGAACTTCTATGGTCTAATGATTCTTCCAGGTTAAGGATTCCAAGAGAGTTACCTGGGAAACTTGTTGCCTCCCCAAGGACTCTAGGGGTATGGGCCTTATTGATATACTATGACAAGCTCAAGCACTTTATACGAAATGGATAATCTGATGTATTGAAGGATAGGAAGCATGGAAAGTACTTCTGTGTCATGGAATTAAGGAAGGTTCTCCTTATGGTCATCCCACCTGGAAAGGTTTGGGGTTTTCCAACCTCCTCATTGCACTGTTCCCATCAAAATGGTTGGTACCTTTGTTCTTAAAAGCATCTGGAAAGCATGGGAATGTATCAAACCATGGCTTCAGTGGAAAGGAAATCACTTCCGCAATGACCTCTACATAAATCAACAATCCCTATGATGGTTGCTTGTCATTCAAGAATGGGGTCGAGTGTCTTACTAAATTCCCTAGAACTTTGATGCTCGAGGTCTTGAAGCGTGAAATTAGAACCATCCAAGATTTTTTTTTAAGAACACTCAATCTTGGTTTTATTGAAATGAATTCAAAACTTGTTTTTGGCTCACCAACCAAATATCACTATTATCATCAATTCTTTCCCGATCATATGTTACAAAAATCTCTATTTGTTCATCCCACCCTTAGTGAATGGACTAGAAATGGTTCGTGGATACTCCATTCTAGAATTTTGTGACTAGTAAAGGTTATCCTTGGATTTCTCCACACTTACCGATGGTGGAGAAACCAATGCCCGGTGGGGACTACATCCTTCTTCCTCCTATTGGAGGAAGAGATTTGACATTTTTTGGTCTACATGCGTAGAGCCTAAAATCACACATTTTATGTAGTGCATTCTGCATCAAGGTTTCCTTGTGGGCTTCTATTTGGTTCAAATTGGCATCTAGGCCCTCAAATTCCCCTTTTGTGGCCATTTGGAAAATTTAATGCACTTATTCATGTTCTTCCCCAAGGCCCAAGAGTGGGCTTGGAATGGGAATCACTCATTTTTCAAACCTCTTAGGATAGAGTGATTCACATAAAACCATGTTCTCCTTGGAGATAATCCCAAATTCCCGATAATGTTCTCCTATATTTGGCATGTTTTGAGGGGAAATTTCATTTTAGATATGGAAATAAATGAATGCTTTTATCTTTTCTAATTTTGAAGTTGATCAACACTTTTTAATTTATAAAAAATCGATGGTTCTCTGTAATGTGCTTCTGTAGATCCAAGTGCAAGCCAACAAAGTGGCCCTAGAAGTGGAGCACCTACAAACCATATTATGTCACTTGGGAAATTCCCCTTCTAATGTTGGTCATGATCCACCGTCTCCTCCTAGGTGATATCCACTGATGGGGTCATCCCCAAAGAGGATGCCAAATCCTCTCTCGGCACTCTTTCAGTCATGCACATTGTTCCCCACACATCTACCACAGAGGAGTGTTTCTCTAACTACTCACCGTTAGGGTTGGGGTTCTCCCCACCTCTTTAGCCCATATGGGTCTCGCTAGTGGCCTCCGAGATATACATGCGAGATGGGTGGAATTTAACACCTATGCCCCCGCCACCTTCTAATAAGTTCCCACGTGTTCCACTTGACATCTCTCCCACACGGGTGGTAAATGAATTTGAAGAGGAGGCCCCATATTGTTTGGGATGGGATATTCCTAATACAGCAAGGATCTCCCTAATGGCGGCAGGCCCGATGATCATTACCCTCCCTCAAATGGAATGTTAGTAGTGGCGGCTTGATCTCATCTCAATCCTTTTTAATGTTCTCCTATACATTGCCTAGTGTTTCATTGTTCTCCTAGGCTCAGCCTAGTTTGTTGATATTTCAGGGCGTTCTCTCATACCACCCGCTTTTTGTTGAAAAGTTATCTTGTATCCTATTGCATTTAATATAATATAAATCCTTTTTCATCAAAATTTTTAGTGGTATACGTTTTTACATTGTTTTTGTTTGAAACTTAGGTTGATGTGGAAAATTTTGTATTGTCATCTACTGATGTATTTAAATTGTGTAGACTATTGTTAGTTCTAGTTTTAAAAGTTTTTTGTTTTCAAAATATATAAAGAAATTGTGATTTTTTAAAATAAAATTTTAAGACTATGAATATTTCTTAAGTTTATATTTTCCATTTATATAATTGTAGAAAAACTATTTTCTATATTATAAAAATTTTCCATTTAATATTGATAATCCAAATGTTTTCCACTAATTAATAATTTTGAGAATAACATTGTGGATAAATAACCCTATATATAATAGCGGTGGTTGGAAATCATATTATTTTCAAGCGATGTGGTAAGATGATACTATCCCCATCCATTATAGAGAATAGATACTTATTCAATAATATTACTTCAATTCTTGGTCTAATCTTTAAATTATTGGAATGATATTTGATTATATATTAGAATACCCTTCTAGATCTATGCATACGGAAAGATCAAGTGAGGGCCTTACTACAATACTCTAGGAAGATGATTACTCGTCCGGAAGACATGGAATTGTCCCTTTCTTCTACTTAAAAATTGAATAAATGGTCATAGGAGTATTGAGTTTTTACCACCTACATTAATATTTCTTTTATGATGTAAAGATTTGTAACATATGCATCCATTTTACATTGTTCCAAGGGCATTATTCTTCTACAAAATTTTCCTGTAGTTTATTAACCGCATTTTCCTTCTTGAGAGAATTCAATTAGGAATATTAAAGATAAATTTTACTCGTTAGTGTTTGACTCGAGTAGAGTAGGGGAGAGGATCCATTCATCGTGCGTTAGCCAATGCCTATGACAAGTTTTGTTACTTTTACATTTAGTATTGGAATATTCAAATACCAAAGGTTGCATAAATAAAATCTAATAACTAAACATAAAATGACCATTTTTTTGCAATTAAATATTAAACAATGTTAGGTGTACATTTTATTACTCTAAGAACACATTTGATATAAAATAGACACTAAATGATGTAAGCATTAATAAATGTATATATTTAAAATGTGCACACATACATAAATTCAGTTTACAGATTAAAATAAAAGTGTACATATTTTTCATTACCACCAACATTTTTGTAAGTTTAAACCTATATTCAAATTTAAAAAGGTCATGTCATTTATGAGCAAATACACTTTCATTCACAGAATTAAAGGACTTTATTATCACTATAGGACAAAACTCAAGTCCAATACACTATTAAATAAAATATTTTCAAACAATATAGTCCACTTTCCCTCCACTTTCCATCCCATCTACAAGCATTAATGAATAACTGAAGAAAAAATACAAATTGTAAGGCTCAAGAAACATTATGCATTTATGAAAAGGTGGAATTCAATTAAATATATTTATATTGAAAATCAATCGTAGCCATTAAATCGAACATACATATCTCTATCCACACTTCCAATTTCAACCAATCACAAACAAGCACATGGATCAAGCACCAATAACACTTTGTTCCAGTTGTCTTCACCATCGAATCAATATTGTGAGCAGCTCTTTGTTCTGGTAAATTTTTAGAAAACTAAAATATTTTACTCTTCCAATATTTTGGATTCATATCAAACTATTTGTGCTCATTTCTTGTTTGTATATGAAATTGTATATACTTAACTCATTTTTCTGTTTGTATATGAAACTAAATTAAAAAATAAAAACTCTCTGAATGGATATAAATTATCTATGTACTCCCCTCTCACACAGATATACACACAACAATATGATTTTTAATAGTAACTTTCAGCAATATGATTATCATTATCTAGTTTAGTTTCATATACACATGTACACAAAATAAGTTTTGAGGATTTTCATTTTCTAATTCAATTTCCTATAACTACAAAAACTATAAGTAAGGCGATGTGTGTGTGTGTGTGTGTTTCATATACAAACATAGAATAAAAGCTCAGTCTAAGTTTCATATACACACAAAAAATATACATATACAGCTGATCTTTTTTATTTTATGCATGTATATGAAACTAAACTAGATAATGAATATCATGTTGCTAGTAGTTAAGCATATCATAAATAGTTTTCATTGCTTGTAATTTCTTTATTATAGCTTGTTGATAAGAACAAACATTTTCTTTTCATATTACTTCAAGTTTCATCAATTACATTTTCTTCTTATATTTTTTGCAGGTATTAATTTCTAACATGAAGAAAAAATGATCACTTAAGAGAGTTCACCCTTCTTGTGCCAAAATAAGGGAGTCATATTTCCACCAAGTGAACAAGAAGAAGATGGGAATGCCAACAATGGTCCAGAACTGCAACCTGCACCTGTCCAAGTCATAGGAGGTGCATCAACAAAAAAATCAGAATACGTGGAGATTGGGATGAGACTAGCATGAATAATGCCATCAAAGAAGTTGAAGAATATGGTTCCTCAACACATGGTGCTGCAAAAAAGTGGGGTATACCTCCTAGCACACTTACTTCCTGGTTATTGGGTATAACCACCAAGAAAACAAAGGCCCCCCCATAATTCTTACTAAAGAGGAAGAGCTTGAATTGGTGCAGTGGTGTCATGAAATGGTTGATATGGGTCATGGGTTAGAAATATCACAACTTAAAGCATATGTGGCACAAATATGTGAATCTAGGTCCACCCCATTCACAGATGGTACCCCTGGAAACTCATGGTGGGTTGGTTTTAAAAGAAGACACCCAGATTTAAGATTGAGGACAACAGAAGGCCTTGATAGAGACAGAGCAGTAAGTCTAAGACCAACTATTGTTAATTCTTTCTATCTATTTTTTTTTATAAAGCTAACCTATATGGGCCTTGAAAAATATGGAATTGTGATGAAACTGGCTTACAAGCACGAATAATATGTGGTATGAGATTACTTGCTAGAAGGTGAAGTAGAAGTGTCCCATACATAATCCCAAAAAGTAGATAATGGATTACCATATTATGTTGTGTGAATGTTGTTGGAAAAATCATCCTGGTTTCTATCTTTTCAAAGGTAAGAAGCAATTACAAAATTATATAGTAGGTTGTGATCTTGGTGCTTGCATGGTAGCAAAACCTCATGCATGGATGACAAAGGAGTTATAATGCAAGAAAAGATTAGTGATGAAAATGTAAGAAAACTAGTAAATTGTTCTCATATGCTAATATTCTCAAACAAAACGTCATATAGATAAATACATGGAAAGGAGAGAGAAGAATAATAAGCTGCGCTCACCTACAAGTTACAAATTTCCTCCTTTGATGTGTTGGATTTTCTCTTGGATGGGTATTGGATTGATCTTGATTGTTTGCTTCAGATTTTGGAGACACTTGGGTAGCACCTCCCCTTGATTTTTCTTGGATTTCTAGATGCTTGATGAAGGATGGGTTGATTGGATTAGATGATTGAATATTGAATGATTGAAGAAAAAATATTTTGTTATGGATTATGAGACACCTTCCAACTAGCTCTCATGGAGGAGGAGAGATCAATTTATAACTTGTGGATGGGAGAATGGAGGGTAGAGATTGATCCAAGTAGGATGAGGATCAATGGTTGGAAATTGATGAGAGGATTGGAGGATTCTAGAATGGATAATTCTAGAATTTGAATTCAAATTCCATGGAGGGAAGAAGCTTCCATTGAATTAAAAATTCAATGGAAGGAGAAGGTTAGAGAGGCTTCTAGATTTAGAGCTGGAGAAAATGATTAGATTAAGATTAAATTAAGTTAAATAAATATGATTAGGGATGTGATTTGATGGAAAGGCTAGGTGCATGGATGTGTAGAGTAGGTGGCTATAGGAATATTAAATCCTAAAATGATAAAATGAAATTAAAATGATAATAATTAATCTTGTGATTAATTATTATATAGGATAAAATGGATAAAATAATGGATAATGGGATAAATGATGAAATGGGATATTAAATGACGAAATAAATTAGAATAAAGGGATTAAATAAATGATGAAATTAATAATAATTAATCTTGTGATTAATTATTATATGGATTTAAATGATGTTGCAGGACAGATTAATCGTAATTAATCATGTTGACATTTTAGATGTCTACATTTTCCCCTCTTTGAAGTGTTATTGTGGAGTAATGAAATTTTAAATAAAAGAAGATAATATGTTAGGATGGTGCTATAATCCCCCTTGAGGGGTTAGGTGGGGAGGAATGAGTCGGGTAACCACTCGAAAATAGGAGACGCCAAGTTAGTAGATAAGAGGATTGAGGATGAAAATATTAGAGGATTTAAATGGGATGTGGGATGGGAGATAGATAGGAGGAGGAATGTGGTATAGGATAAGATGGGGGATATGGAAGATGATAAAATATGCCCCATGTATAGGGAATATGGATTAAGAAATATATGTGGTGTGCCCCAAGTGTAAAGCAAGGTGGATGGATAGATGGGTTCAATTTTCTCCCTAGGTGTAGGGTAGGATTAAAAGGGATGATGCCTTAAGTAGATAATAATATTTTTCCCCGATAATGATGATGACAGCTGAAAAGGGACACAATTGGATGAAAAATAAAGGATCATCATCTACACATAAATGTTTGATCCAAGGAAAAAGGATGTGGATGTGATAGATGGAAGGAAAATAAGATCAGCGATGAACAAAAGATGAGCCTAATGACACTTGTTGTAAGGCAAGATTTGGACTTTAAAAAAGTGTGACAAAGGTCTAAACAATACCGGAAAAATTCAAGCTTTATGTCTCTACCAGATTAAAGTTTGTGTGATTGTGATGATTAATTACCACTTGAAGTAAATACTTAATCGGTAGTATGTGAAGACAAGCTAGCCATTATACGAGGATCGATTAAGTCAAGTAGGTTGATGGAAGGTGAACGGAAGGTAAATTCATGCATTGCTCTGCTACACTGCCAGGCATCCATATCCTTGATGGAGATACATATGATCCTTGTCACAACATTTCTCTACTCTCGGCCCAGTGTCCATAGCATCGGTAGAGTTATTGGAAACACCCTTAGAGATTCTTGATGTGGATTTTATTTGGTATTCTTGATATGATTTTTTTTATTTTTTGATATTTGAATTTTTTTGAATAAAGATTCTCCACGTTCTTGAGAACTCTTAAGGGGTTAAGAATCACTAATAACCTAATGGGGGATGGAGATTAGTGTGGTGATGACATTGGCTAGAGTGTCAAAATATGCACCCAAGCATATTCACCACAAGTTGATTAAGTTTGTTAAATTGTGTGGATATCTAGGAGGAAAATGGTGCTTAAATGTTGGAGGTAATGATGGACCAAGGTCACACGGTTATAGTAGGTACTATTTGCTTACAACATGTGTGAGAAATTTGATCAAGTGTTGAATGAATGGATTGGAAGAGGATATAAATGGATTAGATGCAAAGGGATTTGGATGTTATTTAGAAGGAGGATGAGTGGGAAGGAAATAACATCCATGCGTAGCTAATGAATTATGTGCTCAATCCATTTTTAGGTGTTTGGTAGTTATAGGGATATTAAAGGATTTGTGAGCGGGTTGATTGGTGGGGATGGTAGGATAAATAAGAGGAGTGGTAGAAATGGTTTTTGGAGAAGTAGTGGGAGGGTTGTTGTTAGTGTTGGGTTTATAACCTAAGCCTAAATGACCTGAATTTTGATAAAGGGAGATGGGTTCATGGATGGTTTGTTCATGGATTCCTAAGCCTTTGCCTCAATGTTTCATATTAGCGAACATATTTTTGGCTATAGGATAGGAATTGGATGGAGGAGATGATGCTATGTGGTAATCATAATACTAGGGGTTGTAATTTTATCATCCACTAAGAGGCAAAACTTAGCAAATTGTGGGGACAAGATTTATTTTGGTTTTGATTGGTGAGGGATGTTTAGATGTACGATGAGATTTGGATGATTGAAATTGTGTGGATTTTGAGTGGGGTTAGGATGATGGGAGATGGTTATGGATAATATTAGGATGGAAAGGTGGTGGATAAAGAGGTATAAGGACAAGAAACACTCGGTTAATGAGGTTTTGGACATAAGACCAAAATTACTTGCAATTATTGGTAGAATGTCCATAGGTGCGATGAAAGTCACAATAATATTTTTCTCTATACCAACATGGTTTGGGAAGGTTTTGAGTGCGTTATTTTACTAGGGGATGGATGATCATGTTGAAGGTTTTAGGTGATGGTAGATGGTGGTCAAGTATTCTCCTAAAGGAGTGAAGTGGTTTAGTGTAAATGGTGTTGGGGAGTAGAAAGTAAAGGTGTAGGATTAGGTGGATAATGAGATGTTTTGGCTCATTTTGATTTATGATTAGATTAGATTGTTTGGCCTATAAGCTGAGGGAGATGGATTCGGCATGGTGGAAGAAGTGGATGGTTTGGAATTGGAGGCCGATGTAGATTTGGTTAATTTTGGATTAGTTGGATAGATGGTTTGGGCTTAGGATTAGAGTATTTGGGATTGATAGATGTAGATGAAGGGGATGGGGTAGATTTTGATGAAGGAGATGGGTGTCATATGGGGATCACATTAGATTTGGGTGATGTTGGGGATAAAGGAGATTTAGGAGATGGGTGTGGTGTAGGAACAACATTAGATTTGGTTAATTTAGGGGATGAAGTAGATGAATATTGCATAGGAGCCTCATTAGATTGGGTAGGAGATGGGGTGGGGAGAGGATTAGGATTGGATTTTTAGGTTTGGTATTTGGTTGTTTAGAAGTCACTTTAGATATTATAGGAGTGGGGGATGGTGGATATGAAATAGGATTAGAGGATAGGATAGTGTGAGCTTTAGGTGATGACGTAGATTGATTAGCATTAGAGGTGGATGAAGATGGTGAGGGTGACGTGGGAGCCACAATGGATAGTTTAGGATTGGGGGTAGAAGGGGATGAGGGTGACTTGAGAGTCATGGTGGATGAGAAAGTTTTGATATGAATGGGTGTAGGTGATGGAGGGGACCAAAAAGGCTTAAGGGCTAAATTTGATGGTGGATTAGGGATTGTGGGACAATCTAGAAGAAATTCTGTAGGATCAGATTGGGATGATGAGGATGACAAGGATGGAGGAATAAGATGGGATGTGGAAGATAATAATGTTGGGGTAAGTGAGTGGGATTGTTGTGGGTATGTGAATGGAACTCGATGATAGGTTTGATGATGATTAGATTTAGGAGTTGAGGTTTTGGATGATGGTGGATTATTCACATGAGTTTTGATGGAAGGAAGGTGTAGATCATGATGATTGATAGGGGATTTGGAGGTTGGGTTTGCGATGGTTGCATGGGTTTGGGATTGGTGGCTAGACTAGTAAGGACATAAAGGAGGTCCTCTTGGTCTAGGTCAAAGTTAGTGAGGTGGTCAAAGTCGATGTAATTAGATTATGGGGATAGTGGTTTATGTTGTTTAGGTTGAGGTAAGGATTGAGATGATTGGGTTTCCTCAAAGAGGAATTCAATGGGGTAAGTGGTAGGGATGATAGAAAGGGGAAAATTTGGATGGGGTTGGCTAAGGAATGATGGTTTAGGGTTTGATTGGTTGATTGAAGATTGAAGATTGAAGATCATATTTTTTGTGAAGTTTTTGGATGGTTTTTAGGATGTTATGATCAATATGTAATGGTTGATTTGGATGACAAAGAGAGGATTGGTTAAGGTACGTTGTTAGGTTTGAGATTTTTTTATTACTTTGTTGGATGGTGTGTGGGACTTCGTGGTCATAGTGAGATGGTTGAATTTGATGGGTGAGGGATGATGGACTTAGAAAAGATATGGGGGTTTAGATGTTGGTTTAGAAAGGATGGGGATTGGGGATCAAAGGTTGTGGTTAGATATGATGTGTGGGGTTTAGTTTTGGATTAGGATTGTGGATTAAGGATGGTGATAAGATTAAGATTGGGATTGTGTGATTAAGGATGGACGATTATGATAATTTTTATTAATTAAAATTTTTAATGTGTTAAGATGGTTAAGGGTGTTCACAAACAAGCAAAAAGCATGCAACACAAACCCTAACTAGTCAAGTGGGGTTCGCAATCAAGTTATAACCTATTTTCAATACCACACACCAATGACGGTGCCACAATTGTCTCTCCACCTATGTGTCAATGTGGGGCCATATAGCAAGTGACTTGGGGAGTGTGTCCTCCTTAAACTATAGCTTTATATGTGTCTAAAAGGTTTCCTAGTCTAGGATGTACGAGCTCACTAGGGGTGTCCCCAATATACCTTTTGGTACATGGGGCCCAATTCCATGTCATAAGGATGTTGTTTTAGGCTTGGGTTTTGGGACATGGAAGCCCCTCACTTCACGCTGCTCTTAAAACAAGCAAGCTCTTAGCCAATAACAACAATTGTCCTTGAATTTATATACCCCACTAAAACACGGGTCCTGTCTACTACGTGTGTGGAGATGAAGCCCAAGGTTACGAATCTCCTAGGACTATGAAAACTATATGGATATCACTTTCATGTCATGTTTCCCCTACAAAATAAAAATGGGAAGGCTAACCACTTTTGATCCTCAAGATCGTCCTAGGACGCGAGAGGAGAGCATACACAGTTTTTCCTTCAGGATGAACAAGAAACAAAGGAAAACACACAAAAAGGATGATAAATGCAATAAAATGGATGTAAGATAAAATGAATAAAAAATTATGTAATGGGGTCTTCAAGAGGAGGCCCTATAAAACAAATATTAGTAGTTTGATTATAACCCCAAATGTCTTGGACTAAACAAGATGCAAAATAAAAAGGATTAGTAGTTTTAGATTGATTTAGGAAAATGAAAACCATAAATAAATTATCTTCCAAAATACTAAATTAACACTTTGAATACATATATATTTTCAATACCTTTCCGGGAATAAAATGGAGGCAATTGAGTTAGGGATCAAATGTTATGGCTCTCGGAAGAAGGGAAAAAGTAAAACAAATGCATCAAAATAGAACAAATGCGCCAATTAAAGACATATGTCCCACTTTACCTTAAAATGTGTTTTTATATGTAAAAATATGTTATTTTAAGAGAAAAGTGATGATTACAGAGAAAATTCACTGTTTAAAGAGAAAATGCACTGAAACATATGACTGTCATGAAAATTTGAAATTTTAAGGTGCAAATGATCACAATTTTTTTTGAAATCTGGACAGTTTATTCTAAATATGAAATACTGTTAAAAAAATCAAAATTTTGGGTGGGGTAATCCCCACGGTGGGTGCAAAAATGTAATTCAAGAAAATATTAGTGATGAAAATGCAAGCAAACTAGTAAATTGTTCTCATATGCTAATCTTCTCAAACAAAACCTCTAGATAGAGCAATAGATGGAAAGGAGAGAGAAGAAAAATACCTGCACTTACCTATAAGTTGCAAAGCTCCTCCTTTGATGTGTTGGATTTTCTCTTGGATGGGGATTGTATTGAACTTGATTTCTTGCTTCAGATTTTGGAGACACTTGGGTAGCACCTCCCCTTGATTTTGCTTGGATTGCTAGATGTTTGATGAAGGATGGGTTGATTGGATATATGATTGAATATTGTATGCTTTAATAATAAATAGATTGCTCTAGATTATGAGACACCTTCCAACTAGCTCTCATGGAGGAGGAGAGCTCAATTTATAGCTTGTGGATGGGAGAATGGAGGGTAGAGATTGATCCAAGTAGGATGAGGATCAATGGTTAGAAATTGATGAGATGATTGGAGGATTATAGAATGGATAATTCTATAATTTGAATTCAAATTCCATGGAGGGAAGAAGCTTCCATTGAATTAAAAATTCAATGGAAGGAGAAGGTTAGAGAGGCTTCTAGATTTAGAAGCCTCTAGATTTAGAGTGGAGAAAATGATTAGATTAGGATTAGATTAGGTTAAATAAATATGATTAGGGATGTCATTTGATGGAAAGGCTATGTGTAGGGATGTGTAGAGTAGATGGCTATAGGAATATTAAATTCCTAAAATGATAAAATGAGATTAGAAAAGGGGATAATAATAATTAATCTTGTGATTAATTATTATATAGGATAAAATGGATAAAATAATGGATAATGGGATAAATGATGAAATGGGATATTAAATGACGAAATAAATTAGAATAAAGGGATTAAATAAATTATGAAATTAATAATAAAAAAAAATTAAAATTGATTATTATATGGATTTAAATGATGTTGCAAAAGACGGATTAATCAAAGTTAATCATGTCGACATTTTAGATGTCTATAGGTGTTATTCATGAAATGGTTGCATCATTTTGCAACATGTGTACCTGGTGGGGTGTCTCCAAGCAATAGGCATTTATTGATTTTTATGGTCATGGTTCTCATGTGGCTCTAGGAACAATTCAAGAGGCAAGGAGTTTGGGGATAGATTTACTTACATTACCTGCACATACTTCTCACAAATTACAGCCGTTAGATGTTAGTGTCTTTGCTCCATTCAAAAGTTACTTCAAAGAGGAGAGACGCAAGTGGTTATTTGAAAAACATGGAATAGATGTCAACAGGTCAGAATTAGCTACATTGGGGAGTAGGGCTTTTCAAAAGGCTCTTTCACCTGAAAATATTAAAGCAGGTTTCAAGAGGACAGGTATATGGCCTCTTAATCCAAATGCCTTGGATGAGGACATGGCACCTAGCAGAACTTTTGACACATCTAATCAAGATGAATCACATGCAGCGGAAAACATGCTAAGGCTAGGTAGAGATAATTTAGAGGTGCCCAACAGTGAGCAGTGCAGTGAAGATGTTGAGATTGTACTCAACACACAGGAAAGTAAAGAATGTGATTGAACAAATTGAACAAAATGTAAGTGAATATGCTCACCAACAAGCAATAAATCAAGATGGACAAAATCAATTTGATGAGTCACTAACGTTGCCTACCCAGGTTAGTTGTCCTGATTGGATGAAAGAAGTTGCTCTTAATCTTGGTGTCAATTTGAACATCAACAATGAAGAAGAAACTCTATCTATTCCCTCACAACCATTACTACTTCATGAGTCAGATGTGGTACACTACTTTTTCAACACTATAGATGAGGAACAAATTGATGTAGAAGAGTTGGAGGAAGCAGAGATTA
The DNA here is from genome assembly GCA_018340775.1 of Taxus wallichiana var. yunnanensis. Lineage (NCBI taxonomy): Eukaryota > Viridiplantae > Streptophyta > Pinopsida > Cupressales > Taxaceae > Taxus > Taxus wallichiana. Next base: position 174,320,744 of record CM031237.1, on the reverse strand, counting down.
GAGTAGAAAATTGTAATCAAACTTTTGAGGAAAACAGAGGACAAAGTTCCATTTCTAAATTTTTGAAACTTCCAATGGAAAGGGTGAAGGAGTCATCAAGATCAAATTGTAATGATGGAATAAGACTGAGTAGGGAATCTCAGCTCATCACTACTGATCAATATATGGAGCTACTCATGGAAAAAGAGAAAAGAAAGAAAGAAATTGAAGACTTGAAGCAAAGAAAAAGAATACAAATGCAAGAGAAGAAGGAAGAGAGAATTGCAGGAAGGGAACGAAAGGAACAAGAGAAGATTGAAAAGGAAATTAGAAGGCAAGAAAAAGAGCACCATAAGTTGATGCAAAGGCAAGAAAAGGAGATGAAGAAGGAGCAAGAAAGGATCCAAAGAGATCAGGAAAAAAAGGAGAAAGAGTTTGAGAAGGTGAGAAAAGAGTTGGGAAGGAAAAGAAGACTAAGTACTCCACAAAATCCTTTGCCTGAAGAACACCCATTATTAAGGGAATTATTTGCCATGCATTGTCCCCAGTTGATGTCAATGCATAATGTTCAACTTGGGGTAAGTGGCCCCTCATGTTCCAATGCATTCTCAACTACACCTGCATTCTCAACTACACATGTGCACGAATTCAACAATGAAACAACACAACCAACATGCAGCAACACAACTTCAAGTATAGTTATAGATTCACCACCGTCATTTCCTGGTTTTTGGCAGCATGGGGCATAAATAGTTTAATATTTTTTTGGCAGCTTTAAGGGCTCTTCGATTATTGAATACCAGATATATATTTTGATAATTTTTTGGGCCAAGTATATTTGTAATGGTTGTAAGGCCATGGCTATTTTCAATTTTTGTACTCGCCATATATAACTTACGAAATATGTATCTACAGCTATTTCAAAGATGCAATTAAAAATAATTATATTTCATATGGGTGGAATAACAACTTTGTTCTATATTGTCCACTATCATTCTCTTTTCAATAAAAAGAAGCAATACAGTTGATAAGAATTTATCAAAACTACAAAATACAAAAGGGTATTTTTTTAAAAATAATATTTTAAAAAACTACAAATTACAATATTATAGATCGATATGCATATTTTTAAAAAATACAATAGGGTATTTTTAAAAAAAAATTATTTTATTTATACATATATCAATATGGACCATTAATCACCCTTCACCATGACCATCTCCTCTCCCTAAAGAATAGAAAAAATAACTAATAATAAATGTACGATTTTAGGTTTTAACCTTTTAGATTGGGTTAGATATTAGTTTGATAACCCAAATCTATTTCAAGGTTTTTGAAGACAATACAATGACAGTGTAGTTGGAGTAGAATTTTTGATGAAAAGAGATCTTATATTATATTAATGCAATAAGATAGAAGATAGCTTTAAAAGAAAAACGTGCATGGTATGAGAGCGCACCCTAAAACCCACAAGCAAAGCAAACAAACAACAAACAACTAGGCAATGCCTAGGGAATCACAAGAGTAAAAAATTAAGTAGCAACTGCAAACATTCCCAAAGCGGGAGGATCATGATCGTTCGGTCAGCCTGAACCTTGGAGGTTCTTGCCGACATCTAGAGCATCCCAACCAGTGGGATTTTCTTCTTCATTTTCCACCTCCTCTCAAGTGGGGATGGTAAGAGAGAGGCGGGGGAATTTGTCTAAGGGCGGCGGCGACGATGGCCGAGGAAAATTCCAACCATCCAAGGTGCACGTCTTGGGGAAAATAGGTGAGGCCCACCCGATTTGATGAGCGGTGGACCCCAACCTTGCTAATGAGTTGGTGGCAAGTGTATCCTTCGATGTTTAGGATGGGGCAAACAACAAGCCCGTGCTAAAAGAACATCGTTGAGAATGGCTATGACAACCACCATGGCCATGTGGTGAGGAGTGACGAGATGGTGAGGTGGCTCGAACGAAATTTCATGGGGTATCCCTAATTTTGTAATAGAGTCACAGGTGGTCCACCTCGAAGGAAACCTTGTTAGCTTGGACTTGAATCTATAGTAGCACATTGGAGATAACCATAACCTTGTTATACACAGAAATTTTTGATCAACTTTAGATTAGAAAATAAAAAAGCATTTCTTTCTTTCCATATCCAAAACATAATTTCCCCTCTAAACACGTCCAAATATGGGCAAACATAGGTAGAATCTTTGGGTTATCTCCTAAAAGGACATTCTACCAAGTAAAGCATTGGGGTCTGAGAGGAAAGAAAAATGAATGAATCCAATTCCAAGCAAGTTGTGCTTTTGGAAAAACTAGAAGAGATGCATTAAAGTTTCCAAGTGGCCAAAAAATGGGCACTTGGGAGCCAGGACCCCAATTTGAACAAGCCGAGACCCCACAAGAAGAACTTGGTGTAGAATACACCATAGAAAGTGGGAAATTTTAGGCTCCACACAGATAGACCAAACAGTGTCAAATCACCTGCTCCAGGAAGATGGAGTGGAATGAATCCCCCATCGAGTGTTGAGTTTTTCAACCATGGGTAGATGAGGCGCAAGCTTGCTGGTAGCCTTTACTAGTGAGTAATTTTGAAATGGGGTATCAACATACGATTTCCATTCCATCTAACAGTGGCAAGAGGAGTGCACGAAATCTTGTGCAAAGCATGTGGTCGAGGACCAAATTGAGCTCTTGATGATACCGGCCTAATCCTAGTTATTTTTCCAAAACCAAGCTTTAAGCTCAGACCAAGAATACCAGGATTGAGATTGTTTACAGAATAAATCCTAAATGGTGTAAATGCCACGCTTGAAAAGTTTGAGTGCATGAATCCTCGGGATCTCTACAAAACACTTATCTTGAGCCTGAAATATCGGTGACCTACAGAGAGAATGATGGTTAATGGAGAGCCCATTACAAAAAGTTTTGCTTTTTCATTAAAGTCATTGTTTGATGCACTCCTGCTACACCCTTAACCTATTGCTTGTATTAGGATATGAGTAGCTGACTTGTGGCTTACCATATCATTTTATTATATCATTTATACTTTCTCATGCTTAGTAGGTTGGCCTTGGTGATGGCCATAACATATGAATAGTATATATAGGGGATTGTAGGTAGTAGTTCATCATCATTGGAACATTTAAGTCTTATTGTATGGTTTGGAGGTTGCCCCCTCAAAGTGGAGAAGCTATTCTAATTGCATATTGAGATAATTATTCTAGAATATTGTGTTATTTTGTGTTATATTTTTTCTCATGATCTGAATTATACAAGTAATTTCATTACAAGTGGTATCAGAGCTGTGATCTAGGCCAAAATTAGGGCAAAGCCCCTAATTTTTTGTTTCCACCATATATTGCGAACCAAAGTAATTGGTGGGAGATATTTTTACCAGAGTTTCAAAACATTTCAAGTAAGGTTCCTGAAACTTTAAAAAAAAATTGATTTATTTTGCAAACGTTATTACAAATTTAGGTTTTTTAATAAAATCGCTCCCTAGGGTGAAAATTGTGGAATTTTTTCAAATTCGTTACATTTTAGGAAAGAAACAACAAAATTATTTGGGGTTTGTTCTTTAAATTTTTTTATTTTTGGCCGAATTATTATCGAAATCTAAAACCCTAAAATTTGATTGTGATCCCTACATCCTACTTTTTGGGGCATCATCGGGGCCTTCCACAAGAGGATAAAAGAATCCCATCACTCCGGGTAAAACACCGATTTAAAAGGATGAGATAGTAGTTGAGGATTTATTTATAGAAGATATAACTATAGATTCCTCAGGGTTAGGGTTTACTTCGACAGACCATAAAGTAAGCCAACTTGAGTTTAACCTAAGAGACCTCGAATCTCTGGTGGCCAGTAAAGAAGATGTGGATAGGATTGGACAAATATTGGAGGAGTTCATGCAAAAATTTAGTACACATATCTTTGGGTAATCATACTTATGTCAATCAAGGTGGATCCTTAGGTCAACATAATAGACACATGTGCTAGAGTGGATCTTCAAGTGTGCACAATCCAAATACGAGCACTCTGCAGGCCCGTACTATGTTTCCAAAAGTTGAGATGTGAAAGTTTGATGGAAAGGATCAACCAAATGGAAAATTTCTTTGAACTACATCAGATTCCATTAGGACAAAAGGTGACCATGGAAACTTTGTATCTCGAACCTGATCATTTCATCTGGTATCGATGGTTATGTGCTCAAAGGCAAAAGAGTGGTCTCAATGTTACATGGACATTCTTCACTAAAGAGTTACAATTACACTATAGTTCTAGTGTGTCAGATAATTATTTCAGCCAATTAGCAAAGTTGAGACACATAGGATCTGTTGAGTATTACATTCATCACTTCCAAAACCTTTCTCTGAGGATGGAAAATATTACTGAAGAGAATCTAAATGACCTATTTCTTAGGGGTCTTAAGGATCACATTGAGCATGAGGTGCATATGTTTAATCCTCATAAGGTTTCTGATTCAATGATTATGGAAAGAAGGGAAAATGAGAAATTTGTTTCAAGTAGGAGACAACATTTCACTTATACCAGAGATCACAACACCTTAGCCCCATCATTCCCTCAACCAGTTAGATTGACACCTCAACAAATTGAAGAAAAAAGAGAAAAAGGGTTATGTTTTAACTGTGACGATGTAAATTTGGACCTGGACATAAATGGGCTGAAAATAAGTTGTTCTACATTGATGGGCTTAGTGAAGATGAAGAGAAGGGCGAAGATTTTCGAGTCAAAGGTCTTGGTTGAGCCGGAGGAGGAGTCGAAGATCCTCACCAAAATCTCATGCCATACAATTTCAGGTATTAAACCCTCCAAACCTCAAGGTGGTTAAATTCCTAAAAAAATAGAGGGTCACAAGTGTTGATTGATTTAAGAAGTACTCACAACTTTATCAATCTTAAGTTAGCAATGTGCCTAAATTGTTTCATTTATCCAGCTCGAATGTCAAGTAATGATTACTGATGGAGGTATTGTTACTTATTCTGCAAAATGCCATAGCATTAAGCTTTCCATGGGATATTACATATTAAATAGTCCCATGTATGCCATTTCTATGGGATAAGTAGACATTGTGTTAGGGGTTCAATGGATTACTAGTTTGGGAACCATTGATATGAACTTCCAAGACTTGTTCATGCGATTTCACTTTGAAGGAAGGACTTTTGAGATAAGAGGCTTAAGAAAAAAGTCTCCACAAAATAGTAAGTTCTCATCAAATGCACAAAATGCTAAAAAAGGGTGCAGAGGGATTTGTTGCACAACTCTTTTCATTAGAGGCTCATCATTTTAAGGACATTATACCATCAAATATGCAAGTAGTGTTGGATGCACACTCTATTGTATTTGAAAATATACCAAAGGGCTTACCTCCAAAGAGAGATCATGATCATGTTATTCAGTTATTACCAGGAAATCAATTTCCTAACATCAAACCTTATAGGTACTCATATGTGTAAAAGAGTGAAATCGAGAAGATTGTACAAGAGTTGTTGGAAGCAGGAATCATCCATCATATTCAGAGTGCTTATTCTTCTCCAATAGTGATGGTACGGAAGAAATATGACATGTGGCGCATGTGTCATGATTATAGGAACTTAATAAGTACACAATCAAAGATAAGTTTCCTATTCCTATAATTGATGATTTACTTGATGAGTTGCATGGTGTTGTTTATTTTACAAAGCTTGATCTTCATTCGAGATACCACCAAATCAGAATCAAGGATGAGGATGTTCATAAAACCACCTTTCGGACACATGAAGGCCATTATGAATTCTGGTAATGCCTTTTGGACTCACAAATGCACCTTATACATTTCAAAGTTTGATGAATTCTATTTTTAAGTCATTCCTACGGAAGTTTGTCTTAGTGTTTTTGATGATATATTAATTTATAGCAAAACATGGGAGGAACATTTGCATCATGTAAATAAGGTTTTGGAAACCCTTGAGCAACATCAACTTTATGTAAAGCCCTCTAAGTGTTCTTTTGGACTCAAGGAGGCTGAATATTTGGGTCACATTATCTCTCATGAAGGGGTCAAAGTGGATCCTAATAAGATCAAATCCATGATGGAGTGGAAGGTTCCATAAACCCTAAAGAATCTACGAGGATTTTTGGGGCTTACAGTTTATTACCAAATATTTGTAAGGCATTATGGAAGCATAGTTGGATCTCTCATAGCTTTATTAAAGAAGGATGCCTTCCATTGGAGTGAGGATGCAACCAAAGAATTTGAGAAACTAAAGGAGGCCATGTGCACCACTCCAGTCTTGGCTCCTCGATTTTTCCAAAACATTCATTGTTGAATGTGATGCATCGAGGGTGGGTATGGGGAATTTCTCATGCAAGAAGGTCATCCTATTTCCTTTTTGAGACGTCAATTCAAAGGTAAGAATATTTCCAAGATGACTTATGAGAAGTAAATGTTATCCATACTTCATGCATTAAAGCAATGGAGACCATATCTCATATGAAGACACTTTAAATTGAAGGCAGATCATGATAATCTGAAATACTTCTTGGAGCAGCATTTATCATCTAAAGAACAAAAAAATGGGTCTCAAGATGTTGGGATATGGTTTTGAGATTATCTATAAGAAAGGGTAGGAGAATGTAGTTGTGGATGCTCTGTCGTGGAAAGATGACTCAAGTGCAGCCTTTTTATGTGCCATATCCATATTACAGGAAGATTGGATAGATGAGGCAAGGTCGAATGGAAAAATGACCCAACCACAAAAAACCTCATTCATCATCTCTAAAATGATCCAAGCATGTCTGAAAAATTTGTATTGAAAGGGGATGTTTTATGGTATAAATATAGATTATACCTATGTAACAACTCCACTCTTAAAACTAGGATTCTATTTGAGCTTCACTCTTCTCCGGTGAGGGGGCACTCTGGATTCTTGAAGACTTATCATCGAGTCAAACAAGATTTCTTCTAGGAAGGTTTCAAAGGGGATGTCCAAATTTTTTTGGCGAGAATGCATGGTTTTCAGCAAAATAAGGGTGAAACAGTTTGATCCCCAGGTCTTCTAAAACCTCTATTTATTCCTAGCCATTAGTGGGAAGAGGTTTCCATGGTATTTATCACATGATTGCCTAAATCGAAGGAAAAAATGTCATCATGTTTGTGGTGGATAGACTCACCAAATATGCTCATTTTTGTGCCTTGGCACACCCATTTGCTACAAGCACAGTAGCAACAGCCTTCATGGACACATTTTAGAAGCTTCATGGGAAACTGAAGATTATAGTAAGTGATCGAGACCCTATATTTACTAGTAATTTTTGGACTGATTTATTCTCATGTTTGGGTACTCAGTTAGCTTGTAGCTCTTCTTATCATCCCCAGTCTGATGGGAAAATAGAAGTTGTAAATAAGTGTTTGGAGGGATATCTTTGTTTCTTTATGTCACATAAACAAGCAAGATGAGTCAATGGCTGCCACCTTGGCGAGAATGGTGGTATAACACTTCCTTCCACACTTCATCTAAAATGTAGTTTTAAGAACTTAGCCATTTTTCAGCCTTTTTGAGCTGGGTGCAAAAATTGTTGTGGCAACATCAAGAAAAGTGTGCCCCTTTGAAGATCCTTTGGCGCCCTAAAAGGCATGTCAACATGACAAGAGTTGTGCCCCTAAGGCGCTAAGAGTTACATGCCAAGCATCCTCAAACTGCGCCAAAGAAACGTGCTTAAGGCACGAAAATTGATGTGTCGACACATAAAAATGTGTGCCCCCTTTTCTCCTTGGTGCTGAAAATGTTATGTTGACATCATCTTAAGTGCACCATAGGCGCTGAAACCTCGTGTGACACTTCACCAACCGCGCCAAAGGTGGTTGGTGGTGCAATAAATGCACATTTTTCTATATATAGGCGCATTCAACCTGTCATTTTCATGAATTAAAAATTGAGAAAAGTCTTTCCTCTGCGCTTGTCAGTTATCCTCATCAGCCTCACGTGTCATTCCTCATGCTTGTGGATCCCACATCTGTCCTTCGTCATTATATATATCCTGGTAAGTGGTTTCTGCCCATCTTGTTGTTGTTTGTGGTTTTTATGTCAGGTTAGGTGATTAGGATTGTATGTTAAATACAATGAACCTAAAAAGAATTTAACAAACCAATCAGCCAGCTAAAAACCCCTCTTCCCTCTCCTTCCAGATCTGCAAATCTGGAAAGCTCTGCCTCTAAATAAACCACCTTTTTCCTCTGAGAAGGCTCTACCTTGCCTACAAATAGAGACCAACCCTCTCTTTGACACTTTGCAAAAATCCAAAAAAAAGAGAGAAAAAGGGTCAAAAAAAAAGAAATCAGACAAATGCAAAAGTAGTCTTTTTCCTTTTGCGTGTTATCTTTCATGTTTGCTAAACCACACATCACGCCATAGGTGCACTTCCTGCCCATGCAGCATGAATCCTTCCCGCACATAGAACAAATCTTGAAAAGTGCAGGCACTGGCGCAAATACAATAACAACAACATTATATGTTGTGTAAACCAAAACCGCATGCCTGCAAGCCAAACCCTTGGCGCATTAACCTCTATGCAACATCTCTCACCATGCCTTGTAGCCTTGTAAAAGCATGCGACATCAAGAAAATTTGTGCCTTGTCAAAGCACTTTCCTAGGGCGCTGGTGCAACTTCCTCAACACCAACATTTGCATGTTGTGTGCAAACCTATGCCCCGCCCTTTTGGCTTTGTGCTAAGATCATGCAACACCTCTGAAAAGTGTGCCCCTCTATAACCCTTTGGCGTAGGTTTCCCCCTTTCAACACAGGTGCATATTTTTGCATGTTGACATCCTCAAAAGTGTGCCTTACTATTTAAGCCCCTGCAACATGCTATAAACTTGTGCCTTGCGCCTTAAGGCTTATAAATTGCTCATTTTTCATTTTGCAAGTTGTTATTATGGATAACATGATGGTTGACATGGCTCTTCTATGTTGGACCTCTTTGATTCTCCATGCAGAACAACAACAGCCACCCTCGAGCTCACACATGTCTTCGTCGAGCAAGAAGCCAACTAAGTCTAAAGGAAAAGCTAAGTTGACAGAGCAAGAAATGAAATACAAATATCAGAGAGTTAGGATGCCTGACTCACTTGTAGAGTGTAGTCTCTGACATCAGAGACTCAGAGCTTGGGCACATAGATATGGATGATTTCTGGGAAAGAACCACAAAGGTTACCGGTGGCCCATGGATGGACAAACTGGTAGGTAGTGGGCTACACTTTGCAGTAGGTCTTCCAGTAAGTGCTATCAATAATGAGTTCATCATGATAGTGGCCCGTTGTTATAATAAAGACACAAGATGTGTCGAAGACAAGAGAGGCAAGGTGATCATTAACCTCATAGCCCGGCACTTTGAAGTCATGTTGGGCATTCCTCACCATAGCTAGTATGTGGCGGTAAGCCAAGAAGACTGCATAAAGACTTGGACCGACAATGAGGACAAGTGCATGCAGATGATGAATGAGGTTTACCTAAAGAACAAAAAGGTGGTGAGAAGATGGCCACAGACCATCCACCGCAGTGACTTCTCAGAGGAGCTAAGTGATACCATCACTTTCCTCAGTAGAGTTTTAGGCTTCCTGATGCCCACTACTTTCACAAATGGATGCTCAGGTACTTAGAGACCATAAGCAAGAATGTGCTGAGAGCAACGTTTTCATTTGGGAGAGATCGGTGATACTATCTCTCACAGCAACTCCAATGAGTTTCAAATGATTTGGGAGGTTCTATATGAACTCCTATGTCGTATATGTCATTGCCTCAGAGAGAGAGTACCCGGGACTGATTCAAAGTGGGGTATGGCCTCAGGTCAAGATATATGAGTACTACGGGAGCTAAGGCTCGAGAGCGCTAGTATCATCCAGATTCAACAAGATCAATGACGCCTTCTTTTTCTATGAGGTGATCTACCTAATGAGGCCAAACATGAGACATGGTCGGACCAGCATGAGCGTGGTCGCTGCCACAAAGAAGTGGGGGGCTTTGTTTACACAATTCCCCACCTTCACATATCTTAGAGCTGCCAACTTCTGGGAGAACCAACAAGGTTACCAAGGTATGCAGGGCCCAAGCTGATCCTTCTGGAGCTCTCAAGGTAGCTAATTACATATCATGAAAAATGTATGAAAAGGAAGAAGGGTGGAACTCCTTTCCCCCTCACGGTTGGTAGATACACCTGCGCCTCATTGGGTAAAGCCTGGGAAATGTTTGCAGAGCTGGAATTGCTCAACTTGAAGCATGATTTCTGGCAAGGCCAACCTTCGACTATCGGGCTTGCCTCCCAAGGAAAAGATCGATCCCATCCATGTCCCAGAGATCGAGGACATATGGATAGACGTGAACCATGAAGTTGAAATCAGGTGAAAGGATCACTCTCGGCTGGCATTGGCAGAGATCATCCACTATGGAGTTGCCATCATCCCAAAATATTTCAAGAAACTGATCAGGAAATTGATCAGGTTTACCTTGACATGGATGGGGATGATTGGCCATTTGCAAGCATCGATAGGACAAGGCACCCAAGACCATAGAAGAAAGGGTCAGCCCACGTTGCTGGCGCACCGAACATTGGTGCAAATGAAATGGTCTCATCTACCTTGGGGTGGATTTCACTACTTCCCCCTTAGGAAGAGTGCCTCCCAAAGCAGATCACTTGCCAAAGGGAAAAGGAAAGGATGAAGTTGGAGAATCAAGCAAGTAGGAGAAAGCTCTGATAGCCCTCTTTCTGCCTCAAAGAAAATAGTGGACTTAGTGTCCCAGGAAAAGAAGAAGCGGTAGATGTTCCAATGGACACATCCACTCAGGATGTTGTCATAGCTACAACTATGGAGGTGCCCACCATTCCCTCTTCTACTCCCCCTCCTCCTCCTGTCACTCAAGTAACCACTCCTTTGGTTGTGTCTTCTCCTCATCTTCTTCCCTTCCATCTCCCACCTCTTCCATCTTTTCCTCCCTTGTGGATCTATCACCTAGTATTCCCTCCATCCAACTATAGATCCCTTCCATCTCCATGTCCTTCTCTCTCCTCTCTTGTAGTGACTCGGGCCCTGTAAGCACTAGTGCATTGGACTCTTTATCCATGCCACCACCAAGTGTTTCCACTTTCTTCCCGAGTCCACTCCAGTTGCTCCCCCTTTCACCCTGTTTCCTCTTCTTCTTCCGATCCCGATCCCTAAGTCCTGGTTGGATCTCGACCACCTGAGTCAACACAAGAGGAAGGTCCCCATTGCAGCTATGGACTTCTCTGTCATTCTAAAAAAGGGACCCAAGAAGCAAAAAGCATTAACTCACTTCTCAAAAAGTGCCTCAGGAGAAAGGGTCATGGAGATAGCCTATCGGATCCCATAAAGAAGAAAGAAGATATATCTCCTACAGACTTCACAGTGACTCAAGTCACAATGGGAACATCATCTGAAAGCCTGCAAGGAGAAGCCTTGTCAGCTATTGATGCCCTCTGCAAGAAGCTACAAGAGGCCAAAGAGGAGAAGAGAATGCTCAAAGAACAGAACAAACATCTCCTCCAAGCTTTGCAGAAGATGGGCAGAGCTCCTTCAGCAACTACTGCAGAACCTATTCAAGCTCAGCCAAGAAAAAATAGATGAATACATAAAGATTGTTGAACAGGGTACAGTTGTGTCATCCTGGATTGAGAAGATCCTCCAGGATGGTTAGGTAATAATTGGTAGGTTCACGTTGCTGCACCAAGATATAACTCGAGGAAATAAAGAGCTACAAGCAGTAGTGAGCTCCCTTTCTGAGGAGTTGGATAATGCTAAGTTGTAGCAGGGAACATTCCAGACCATGGTCAAATTTTTGGCTGATGACCTGTTAAAGGTTGGCGTTATCGATCACCCATGGGCACATTATAAAGCTCTCACTGCTTTAGATTACCGGGTCGATCAAATGGAATTCATCCTGGAAAGAATTGACAAATTCAAGGAAGAAGCCTTGGATGCACTACACAACATGGAGAAAATAGTTTCAAAGATGTCTCCTAGACTACTCAGTGCATCTTATGAGTTGAGAGAAGTAGATGACATGTTCCAACTCTTCAAGGGTATTGTCTCTCAAGGTCTAGTGCAAGAGGTCACTTTCGATCGAGAGTCCATCAACAACCTCTTAGCCCTCGTGACTTTATAGGCTCTTTGATCGATGCAAATGAAGAGTACGTTGATTTTCCGACAAGCTCAAAAATGAGAAAGAGACTTGTGAAGTGATTCATGACCATTTCAAAGGTCTGATCAGTATCAACTTTAGAAGATAATCAGCAAGTTCGTAGAGTATCGGGCGCAGTGCCACATTGACTCTCCTGAGCCTCAGCCAGAAGCTAAATTCGAGCCGAGAGATGATGATGAATAGCTTCCTCCGGGATGGATTTTCCATTTTTGTAAAATATTTAAAAGCATGTTGGCACACGTGATGACATCATCCATGTTGCACCATGGGATGTTGCCATCCTAAAAATTGCCCCAAAGTCAACTTTTGACTTTTAGATATTTTGTAAATAAGTGGTTGGCTTCTTTTTGTCTTCTTTCTCCTCCTCCTTCTATAAATACTGGAATACTTGTTGTATTCTGTGTGGATAATTTTGTATGAAAAATAGAAGTGAGGAGAGAAAGACTTTGTACTTTCTTGTAACAGAAGAAAATATTAATACATACATTGAGACTTTGTGCTGAATTTATGTGTTATGTGCATTAGATCTCTCTTAAGTTAGATATGTGTTTCTTTTCTATTGGATTCTTTCTTACCTTTTGTCATTTGTTCATCAGTATTGCTTTATTTGTTTATGTAAGTAAGTTTGGCTCTGTTTACTACCAGCCCAAAGCATAAACCTTCTGACCTTTCTATCTTGGAATTCATTTCTTTTCTCCCTTCAGATCTATCCTTCCTCCATTCCTCCCCTCTCACATTTTTTATTCATCATTCGGAACTACCTCTACTGGGATGAGATCCCAAACCCCCTGAAGGTAGAATATTGTAAGACTTGCACAAGTTCTGCTTGGTAGAATAGCAATAAACCAGTTTCACTTTGTTGTCTCAAAGAGAGGGCTATGCCCTACACACTATTGGCTTGTTTCCCCATGATCTTCCCATCGATAGATTTTCAAACCAACAGTTTTTGGTGACTCTTGGGGATCAAACTAAGGAAATAATTTAAAAACTGTGAAAATCACTGCCAGATTAAAAATTTTAACTCTTTGTTGAAAATTAATTTTTTTGCAGAAATGATCAAAATAAAAAATTTCCTTATACAAATCCATAGATCTGGACCAGTTAGGAGCTTTTAGTTCATTGAGTTTTTACAAAAATTTGTATATTTCCGTAGATCTGAGAATATGATATTTTTTGATATTTTCAAAAAACCTTGTAAAATTCAGTTCAAAGATCGAAAATCAGCTTTCTAAAAATTGACCCACTTTTTATCCTCATTCATCTTTGTCAAAAACCGCAATCGGTTGTTTTTTAAAGAGGATAAAATTTAAATATTAAAAAAGTACATGCTGCTGATTTTTGCAGAAAAATCAGAAAATCAGCAAGTACAAACAAAAAGATTGTTGTAGATCTGCTCTAAATTATTGTAGATCTGAATGGATACTGGCGGGTGAACAATTTACTCGTGGTAGAAGAGCTCATGGAGAAGTTGATCCAATATTTGATCTACTTCAAAGGCACAATTTCAGTATCACTCCAGCATGATTCGCATCACTAAGTTTAGTGGATCGATCAACAAGAAGTGCCTCGCCCCACGAAAGAGCCGGATTTCACAGGGTGCTTCGACATCTATTTGCAGTGCTCTTTTGCTAAGTGGAACCAGACTCCCTGCTCGTGTTCTTTTCCCCACTTTTCAAATGGCAAGTACCATGGGGAAATGCCATGGGCCCTCTTGCATTGCCGCATCCAGTTCATGCCCTCCCTCATGGAAATGCAAGAATTTCCCAAAATTTGATGGGAGTGGAAATCAAAGCATGGATGTGCATATTGTTGCATTTATTATGTCATGCAGTATTCTAGATGTGACTCATGAAGATGTATCTGTGTGTCTCTTTCTCGAGACCTTGCAAGGGCTGCATCAGAGTGGTTCCAACATTTACCAGCCGGATCTATCACTAGTTGGGCTACATTACGAACTGCATTTGAAGACAGGTATAAGCCTTCAGAAGACGCATTTGCGTTACTATCAAAGATCACTCACTTGAAGAAGGAGGCCAATGAAACCATGTGATTTTATCACCCATTTCAATTCATTGATCAACCATGTGCCACCTGCCATGTTGCCAACACCAGAAAATCAAAAGTGTTTCTTTGTGAATGCCATGAGTTCAAGAGTAAGTTTCTTACTTTTACAAGAACAAATCACCACCTTGGTTCTCGCTCAAGCTGTGGCCATTCGGATAGAGGACAACCTGCTTATATCTAGTGAGTTAAAATGAGAGCCATCAAATCAAAGGCTTCGACTCCTTCTCAAGCCACCTCATCAGATCAGCATTCAGAAGATGGAAAATGACTTGCTCGCATTAAAAAAGTAATTAGCTCAAGCTTCGTCCACCACTCCATATTGGGATATCCCACGGAGGAACTTCACTCCCAACAATGCCCCCTCAAAGGCCACATTTTCCTGCTACTTTGCTCAAGGTTAGCACTTGAGGCCCCTTCGGTTAATGCCTTGGTTGAGATCGAAGAAGATGAGAAAATTTATGAAGAACCTTCATCGCAAGGTGAAGATGATCAAGATGTCGGTGAACCGACTGGTGACTCTACAATCGGGTATATGGAATTTGAAGATGAGGAATCTGATGAAGAGGAAGGTACCCAAGGGTATGCAAGTGGACAATCATATGTTATTTTCACCCGCTCACAAGGAAAAGAAGTAGAAGTTGCTGTTAAGATACAAAAGGAAAAGGCCGTATTAAATACGCCTCCAACCATCGCTAAAAGAGGTAATCCCCTTCCTGCTCAACCTCCTATCAAGCCTTTTGTAAAGAAATATTTTCCTCCTGTTTCTCCTCGAATCAACCTCCCTCCATTCCATAAAGACCAGTACCACTCCTCTACCATCATGAAATGAAGGACTCATTCCTTCATCAGCACAACCCTTGGTCGCATTCGATATAGTTGATCATGCCAAAAGGACCAAGATCAAATGTCTGAAGTTAAGTACCTTCAGTCTAACCCCAAGCAACTTGTTAGATTAACCAAGTATATTCAAAGTCAAGCTGCCATCTCTCACCCCATTTCTCCAAAAGGAATTCTTTCCACTCCTCCTGCATCCGCATAAATGTTGCCTCGACATCGCATCAGGTAAAATTGAACCTTTTTACCTATCTCTCCTAATTAATGGTCATAAGTTAAGCAACTGCATAATTGATTCTGGAGCATCTGACAATGTCATGCAGCAAAGGTTGCCCATGCTTTGGGCCTCACACTCACTAAACCTTTCGGTAGGTGTTACTCCATGGAAACCAAGTAGGTACCATTAATAGGTCAGATCAAGGATGCATAGTTCGCATTCGCAGCATTCCCAGAGAAAAGAGTTAAAATGACTATTCTCGTAGCTGATATTCTAGTGGCATACGGAATATTACTAGGGAGGAGTTTTTAGAGGAAGTTGGTGGAGAAATCCATATGGACTGGTCCAAAGCTAGAATCCCTGTCAAAGGAGTAATGTAGACGTTGGAGCCTGAATCACAAAAGAAATATCTGGTCACCAACTCCGATGACCCCAAGGCCCAGATTCTCTTTGAATCATCAGGGATGGGGAATTACTTCTTATCCACCGACTCGATAAAATGGAGGTTCTCGTCAAGAGGAGGACCTCAACAAGATATGGACACTGCAGTTTGATGGCAGTTGTGCAACAAGTGGGTGTGGTGCTGGGGCCATTCTGATATCTCCTGAAGAGGAGATTTTCCCTCTTTCTTTCAAATTGTAGTTTTTCAATACAAACAACACTGCCAGAGTATGAATCTTTGCTACTTGGCATGCAAGCTACAAAGGAAAAGGAATTAAGAATTTAAAAAGTAGGGTGATGCTGAGCTAATTGTCAATCAAGTGAAAGGGGTATACCAAGTAAAGAACGATAGGCTCAGACACTACTGCAACAATGCCGTGTGGGATAACATCGAGGAATTTGATGCTTTCTCAATCAAAGCCATTTTGTGAGCTCAGAATGACATGGCTGATTCTTTGGCTATCTCGGCCTCTCTCATGCTCCCTCACCCAGGGTTAAAAATAGACACATATACCATTGAGGTAGTTTTCCACCCAAGTGTGCCAGATAATTCACAACACTGGTAGGTATTCAATGATGATAATCAGCTTATCACTTTCTGGAGAAAGCTAAAAATTTCAAAGAGCTCCATTTGATGGATCAACTTCTGCGTGTCGTGAGTCTCTCACGGGCCAAGCGCAGGAATCGATAGAAGGTCAGGGCATATGTCAGCTCAAGGGAAATAAGATTCGAAAGGTTTAGTTTCCCTGGAATGATTATTTGATAAGCATGACCGTTTTGTCAAGAAAAGGTGACAGGATAACCCTGGCTCTTCTCCAGAAACTGAATCTATCAATTTGGGTACTGTAGAACATCCTCGGTCTGTGAACATCGGGAAGTGTTGTACACCGAGGAAAAGTAGAAATTTGTCAAATTGTTGAAAAGATATATGGATGTATTGGCATGGTCTTATGCCGATCTGAAGTCATTTAAGCCTAAGGACATTCACATGACATCCCGCTAAAAGAAGACGTTAAGCCTTTTCATCAAAAGCAAAGGCACTACAACCCCAAAATCTCAGGTACCATCCAGGCTGAAATACAGAAGATGTTGGATGCAAGAATCATTTTTCCAATTCATCATAGTACCTGGGTTGCTAATATTGTACTGTGTGGAAGAAGAATGGTGAAATACGCATATGCGTAGACTTTCGCAACCTGAACTAGGCATCCTTAAAGGACAATTATCCACTGCCCATAATGGATCAAGTTCTGCGTAGGTAGTAACCGGTTCAGAGATGTTGTCCATGCTTGATGGTTTCTCGGGCTACAATCAGATTGAGGTCACACCTGAAGACCAATTCAAAACAACATTCACCACTCCATGGGGCACCTTCACCTACAGCAGGATGCCGTTCGGTTTAACCAATGTCGGTGCCACCTTTCAACGTGTGATGGACTTCACGTTCAAAGGTATGATGGGAAAGGTCATCGTAGTTTACCTAGATGACTTAACCGTGTTCTCTAAAAATGAAGTGATCACTGTGATCATTTGGAGCAAGTCTTGATTAGATGTTGAGAACACGGAATTTCTCTAAACCCTAAGAAGTCAGTTTTGGGGTCACTGAAGGAAAATTGTTAGGACACGTCATCAGCAAAGAAGGAACAAAGATAGACATCGAAAGAGTCAAGGCTATTCAGAGCCTTACCTTGCCCACGAGCAAGACCGGTGTTCATTCTTTCTTGGAAAGGTGAATTTTCTCAGACGCTTTGTTCCCGAGTTCACCGAAAAGACTCATCATATATCCAATATGATGAAAGGGTCACAAACATTCTGATGGAGTGAAGAAGGCAAGACGTCATTCGAGGATATAAAAGCCTTTGTTGCTCATGCACCTGTCTTGGTATGTCTGGACTTCTCCAAGGATTTCATCATGTATAGTTATGTGTCGCGCATACTGTATCACTATCTTAATGTAGAAGAACTCTGAGGATGTTGAATCCCCTATTGCTTTCATGAGCTCTCCTCTAAAGCCTCATGAACTAAAGATGTCACAACTAGAAAAACATGCCTTCACCATGGTCAAAGCAGTCAAGAACTTCTACTACTACATTGAATTCTCATATAGTAGTGTTGGTTCTTGACACATGGTAGTTAAGTCTATCTTGACTCAACAGGAGTTAGGAAGCCTACGAGGGAATTGGATCGCAAAGGTCCAAGAGTATGATTTAGACATCAAACCAACCAAGTTGGTAAGAGGTAAGGGCCTATGTCAGCTTATGGCTGAAAATAAAGACCCAGAAGCACCTAAGGAGCAAGCTGCTCAGGTTGATGAAGAACAAAGTAAACTAGAAAAAGTGGATTCTTTACCCATGGTTCTGTTTGTCATGACCAATGATGAATGGTATTCCAG
Source organism: Taxus wallichiana var. yunnanensis (assembly GCA_018340775.1). NCBI lineage: Eukaryota > Viridiplantae > Streptophyta > Pinopsida > Cupressales > Taxaceae > Taxus > Taxus wallichiana. Next base: position 174,302,610 of record CM031237.1, on the reverse strand, counting down.
ACATCACTTTCTTTCTCACCTATGGAGAGTGCCCAACTCATCTAACCACAAAAGAAAAGTGAGTAGTAAAGCTCGAGGCGCATGGTATGTCATTTGGGATGACGGGTTGTACAAGCGTGGAATTGATGGCATCTTCCTATGATGTGTTGACAAGCCGCAAGCAGGTAAAATTACTAGAAAGTTTTCATGATTCAGCCTGTGGTGGTCATTTCTCCTCTTCCATCACAGCACATAAGATCATTCGGGCCAAGTACTACTGGCCAATGCTATTTCAGGATGTAGCCACATGGGTAGCGAAATGTGAACTCTGCTCAATAGTTTGTTGGCAAACCAAAGTTGGTTGCATTTCCCCTCAAGCCCATCATTATTGATGAACCATTTAGGAAATGGGGAATTGACTTTATTGGAGCACTCCATCCCCAATCAAGTGTTAGACATAGTTATGTCCTAACAGCAATAGATTACTTCACCAAATGGGTGGAGGCCATACCTATCAAACATGCCACTTCTGAAGTTGTTTGCAACTTCATCAAGGAAAATATCATCGTGAGATTTGGCATTCCACACAAAATCGTTGCTTGACAATGCTTCCAACTTCTCTTCACGAGAAGTTATTGGTTTTTTTATGGATACGGAATAACTTTGGCTCATGCCTCTGATTACTATCCTCGGGAAATGGTCGGGGTAGAATCTAGCAACAAGAAACAGTAACCATCATACGGAAGCTAGTTGATGAAAACCAGTGGTCTGGCACAAGTCATTGTATGATGCTTTGTGGGTGGATCGTATCACTCCAAAGAGATCTCTTGGCATGTCACCTTTTCAGGTATTATATGGGACTGATGTTGAAGTCCCTATCTCCATGGAACTTCTCTATGCTTGGCACGAGCTATCGAAGATGAAACTTTTCAGAGTTCTCTGGAAAAGAGAATTATGTACCTGATGGAACTTGAAGAGAAATGAGTAAAAGTGGTCGACAAGATCACCGAACATCAGAATCAAGTCAAGAGGTTGTTCGAAAAGAAAGCCAAAAGAGATTTCAAGTAGGGGATCTTGTCCTTCTATGGGATAAACGAAGAGAACCAAAAGGTATGCATGGGAAGTTTGACTCTCTTTGGAGAGGGCCATATAAGATTAAGTAGCTCAATGGAGAGAATAGTTTCTATCTCTCGTATCTGGATGGAACTGAGCTCCCACTTCCCTATAGTGGGCAACATCTCAAGATCTTTAGGAAGTAGAGCTTGCTCTCTTCTTTGTACAAATTGCTTTTGTTGTGTGTTTCCTTTTGTCATGTTTTCTTTTGTTTGTTGTGTGTTTCCTTTCTTTCCTTTTTGGTCACCCTTGTTTTTGACTCTGTAACCCAATGGATAGGCACATAAAAATATGGGATTCTCTACCCTTAAATTCCATTCAAAGATAGTCCCCAGAAAGAGCCAGTTGTTATCCTGTAAAATTGACAAGGACAATTTTATAGGTAACCATACCAAAATTTCATTTTGGTCCCCTGAGAAGGTCTATTAACATTCAAAATGGCCTAAAATTTCCCTTCCGAAAATCAAGTTTTAAGAACTTAGCCATTTTTCAGCCTTTTTGAGTTAGGCGAAAAAATTGTTGTGGCAACATCAAGAAAAGTGTGCCCCTTTGAAGATCCTTTGGCGCCCTAAAAGGCATGTCAACATGACAAGAGTTACGCCCCTAAGGTGCTAAGAGTTACATGCCAGCATCCTCAAACCTGCCAAAGAAACATGCTTAAGGCATGAAAATTGATGTGTCGACACATAAAAATGTGTGCCCCCTTTTCCCCTTGGTGCTGAAAATGTTATGTTGACATCTTCTTAAGTGTGCCATTAAAATCTTAAAATCTCCATGTCGACACTTCACTTGTCGACACTTCACCAACCGCCAAAGGTGGTTGGTGGCACAATAAATGCACATTTTTCTATATATAGGCACACTCAACCTATCATTTTCATGAATTAAAAATCAAGAAAAGTCTTTCCTCTTGTGCTTGTCAGTTATCCTCATTAGCCTCACGTGTCATTCCTCATGCTTGTGGATCCCACATCTATCCTTCATCATTATATATATCCTGGTAAGTGGCTTCTGCCCATCTTGTTGTTGTTTGTGGTTTTTATGTCAGGTTAGGTGATTAGGGTTGTATGTTAATTACAATGAACCTAAAAAGAATTTAACAAACCAATCAACCAGCTAAAAACCCCTCTTCCCCTCCTTCCAGATCTGTAAATCTAGGAAAGCTCTGCCTCTGAAAGAACTCCAACCCTTTTTCCGAGAAGGCTCCCTGCCTTGCTGCAAATCCCACAAACCCTCTCTTTGACCTTTGCAAAAATCCAAACCAAAAGAGAGGAAATCAAAGAAAAAATCTTGAAATCAAAAAAGTAGTCATTTTTTCCTTTGGCACTCTATTTCTTCATGCTACACTACACACAGTCGCGCCATAAGCGCACTTCCCACCCATGTGCATGAACTCTTCCCGCACAATGAAAAATTCTTAGAAAAATCTTGAAAAAGAGCGAAGGGCTGGCACAAATGCAATAACAACAACATTATATGTTGTGTAAACCAAACCCCACACCGTGCAAGCCAAACCCTTGGTGTGCCTAACCTCTATGCACTCTCCAAAACCGCGCTTAAGGCACACCAAAAACATGTGACATCAACAAATATGTACCTTCAACACTTTCAAGGGTCTTGCCTGCACAACTTCCTTAACACCAACATTTGTTCAACACCAAAACACCAACCTTTCTCTTGCCTACATTTGTGCAACACCTCAAAAGTGTGCCCTGTATAAACCCTTTGTGGCTTTCCTCCTTTACACTGGGCGCATATTTTTGCATGTTGACATCCTCAAAAAGTGTGCCTGCCTACTATTTAAGCCCTGCTGACCTATGCGGTAAACTACACGCCTTGCACCCAAAGGCTTATAAATTGATCATTTTTCATTTTGCAAGTTTTAAACTATGGATAACATGATGGTTGACATGGCTCTCCTATGTTGGACCTCTTTGATTCTCCATGCGAAGAACAACAACAGCCACCCTCGAGCTCACACATGTCTTCATCGAGCAAGAAGCCAACTAAGTCTAAAGGAAAAGCTAAGTTGACAGAGCAAGAAATGAAATACAAATATCAGAGAGTCAGGATGCCTGACTCACTTGTAGAATGCTCTCTCGACATCAGAGACTCAGAGCTTGGGCACATAGATATGGATGATTTTTGGGAAAGAACCACAAAGGTTACCGGTGGCCCATGGATGGAAAAACTGGTAGGCAATGGGCTACACTTTGCAGCAGGACTCCCAGTAAGTGCTATAAACAATGAGTTCATCATGTTGGTGGCCCGTTGTTACAATAAAGACACAAGATGTGTCGAAAGGTAAGGAGGGCAAGGTGATCATTAACCTCATACCCGGCACTTTGAAGTCATGTTGGGCATTCCTCACCATAGCCAGTATGTGGTCAGTAAGCCAGGAAGACTGCATAAAGACTTGGACCGACAATGAGGACAAGTGCATGCTAGATGATGAACGAGGTTTACCTGAAGAACAAAAAGGTGGTGAGTAGATGGCCACAGACCATCCACCGCAGTGACTTCTCAGAGGAGCTAAGTGATACCATCACTTTCCTCAGTAGAGTATTTGGGCTTCCTGATGCCCACTACTTTCACAAATGGATGCTCAGGTACTTAGAGACCATGAGCAAGAATGTGCCTGAGCAATGTTTTTGGCTGGGAGAGATTATCAGTGATACTATCTCATGCAAACTCCAATAGGTTTCAATGATTGGGAGGTTCTATATGAACTCCTATGTCGTATATGTCACTGCCTCAGAGAGAGAGTACCTGGGACTGATTCAAAGTGGGGTATGGCCTCAAGTCAAGATATATGAGTACTACTGGGAGCTAAGGCTCGAGGCCAGTATCACCTAGTTCAACAAGATCAATGATGCCTTCTTTTATGAGGTGATCTACCTAATGAGGCCGAACATGAGACATGGTCGGACCAGCATGAGTGTGGTCGCTACCACAAAGAAGTGGGGGGATTTGTTTACACAATTCCCCACCTTCACATATCTCAGAGCTGCCAACTTCCTAGGAGAACCAACAAGGTTGCCAAGGTATGCAGGGCCCAAGCTGATCCTTCTGGAGCTCTCAAGGTAGCTAATTACATATCATGAGAAATGTATGAAAAGGAAGAAGGGTGGAACTCCTTTCCCCCTCACGGTTGGTAGATACACTGTGCCTCATTGGGTAAAGCCTGGGAAATGTTTGCAGAGCTAGAATTTCTCAACCTGAAGCATGATTTCCTGGCAAGGCCAACCTTGATTACTGTCGGGCTTGCCTCCCCAAGGCAAAGATCGATCCCATCCATGTCCCAGAGATCGAGGACATATGGATAGACGTGAACCACGAAGTTGAAATAGGTGAAAGGATCACTCCATTTGGCTGCTGGAGAGATCATCCACTATGGAGTTGCCATCATCCCAAAAAATTTTCAAGAAGCGATCGGAAATTGATCAGGTTTACCTTGACACGGATGGGGATGATTGGCCATTTACAAGCATCGATAGGACCAAGGCACCCAAGACCATAGAAGAAAGGGTCCAACCCACGTTGCAATGCACCGAACATTGGTGCAAATGAAATGGTCTCATCTACCTTGGGGTGGATTTCACTACTTCCCCCTTGGGAAGAGTGCCTCCCAAGCTAGATCACTTGCCAAAGGGAAAAGGAAAGGATGAAGTTGGAGAATCAAGCAAGTAGGAGAAAGCTCCTGATAGCCCTCCTTCTACCTCAAAGAAAATAGTGGACTTAGTGTCCCAGGGAAAAGAAGAAGCGGTAGATGTTCCAATGGACACATCCACTCAGGATGTTGTCACATAGCTATAAGCTGTGGAGAGTGCCCGCCATTCCCTCTTCTACTCCTCTCTCCTCCTCCTCCTTAGGTAACCACTCCTTTGGTTGTGTCTTCTCCTCCATCTTCTTCCCTTCCATCTCCCACCTCTTCCATATTTTCCTCCCTTGCGGATCTGTCACTGGTATTCCCTCTATCCAACTACAGATCCCTTCCATCTCCATGTCCTTCTCTTCCCCTGTAGTGACTCTGGCCCCTGTAAGCACTAGTGCATTGGACTCTTTATCCATGCCACCACCAAGTGTTTCCACTTTCTTCCCGAGTCCACTCCAGTTGCTCCCCCTTTCACCCCCGTTTCCTCTTCTTCTTCCGATCCGATCCCTAAGTCTGGTTGGATCTCGACCACCTAAGTCAACACAAGAGGAAGGTCCCCATTGCAGCTATGGACTTCTCCATCATTCGACAAAGGGACCCAAAAAAAAAAGCATTAACTCGCTTCTCAAAAAGTGCCTCAGGAGAAAGGGTCATGGAGATAGCCTATCCGGATCCCATAAAGAAGAAAGAAGATCTGTCTCCTACAGACTTCACAGTGACTCAAGTCACAATGGGAACATCATCGAAAGCCTGCAAGGAGAAGCCTTATTAGTTGTTGATGCCCTCTGCAAGAAGCTACAAGAGGCCAAAGAGGAGAAGAGAATACTCAAAGAACAGAACAAACATCTCCTCCAAGCTTTGTAGAAAGATGGGTAGAGCTCCTTCAGTAACTACTGTAGAACCTGTTCAAGCTCCTAGCCAAGAAAAATAGATGAATACATAAAGATTGTTGAAAAGGTATAGTTGTGTCATTTTGGATTGAGAAGATCCTCCAAGATGGTCAGATTATAATTGGTAGGTTCACGTTGCTGCACCAAGATATAACTCAAGGAAATAAAAAGCTACAAGCAGTAGTGAGCTCCCTTTCTGAGGAGTTGGATAATGCTAAGATGTAGTAGGGAACATTCCAGACCATGGTCAATTGTTCGGTTGATGACCTATTAAAGGTTGGCATTATCGATCACCGTGGGCACATTATAAAGCTCTCTTGCTTTAGATTATCGAAGTCGATCAAATGGAATTCATCCTGGAAAGAATTGACAAATTCAAGGAAGAAGCCTTGGATGTTACTACACAACATGGAGAAAATATTTTCAAAGATGTCTCCTAGACTTGCTCAAGTGCATCCTATGAGTTAAGAGAAGTAGAGATGACACGTTCAACTCTTCAAGGTATATTGTCTCTCAAGGTTTAGTGCAAGAGGTCACTTTCGATCGAGAGTCCATCAACAACCTCTTAGCCTATCGTGACTTTATAGGCTCTTTGATCGATGCAAACAAAGAGTACGTTGATTTTCCCGACAAGCTCAAAAATGAGAAAGAGACTTGCGAAGTGATTCATGACCATTTCAAAGGTCTGATCAGTATCAACTTCAAAAGATAATCAGCAAGTTCGCAGAGTATCGGGTGCAGTGCCACATTGACTCTCTTGAGCCTCAGCCAGAAGCTAAATTCGAGCCGAGAGATGATGATGAATAGCTTCCTCTGGGATGGATTTTCCATTTTTGTAAAATATTTAAAAGCATGTTGGCACACGTGATGACATCATCCATGTTGCACCATGGGATGTTGCCATCCTAAAATTGCCCCAAAGTCAACTTTTGACTTTTAGATATTTTGTAGATATTTTGTAAATAAGTGGTTGGCTTCTTTTTGTCTTCTTTCTCCTCCTCCTTCTATAAATACTGGAATACTTGTTGTATTCCAGTGTGGACAGTTTTGTATGAAAATTAGAAGTGAGGAGAGAAAGACTTTGTGTTTCTTGTAACAGAAGAAAATATTAATACATACATTGAGACTTTGTGCTGAAATTATGTGTTATGTGCATTAGATCTCTCTTAAGTTAGATCTGTGTTTCTATTCTGTTGGATTCTTTCTTACCTTTTCATTTGTTCATCAAGTATTGCTTTATTTTTTATGTAAGTAAGTTTGGCTCTGTTTACTACCAGCCTAAAGCATAAACCTTCTGACCTTTCTATCTTGGAATTCATTTCTTTTCTCCCTTCAGATCTATCTTTCCTCCGTTCCTCCCCTCCCCTTTTCTCTACTTAGTAGGTTGGCCTTGGTGATGGCCATAACATATGAATATGTATATAGAGGATTGTAGGTAGTAGTTCATCATCATAGGAGCATTTGAGTCTTATTATATGGTTTGAAGGTTGCCCCCTCAAAGTGGTGAAGCTATTCTAATTACATATTGAGATAATTATTTTGGAATATTGTGTTATTTTGTGTTATCTTGTTGCTCATGATCTTAATATACAAGTAATTTCATTACAACTCCACATTTTCCATATGCTTTTAAGCACCAAAGTTTGAACAACTTTAACAGGCACTAGAGCAATAAGGAGGTTGAAAACCCCAATTATTTCAATGCGGGGTAGTTGTAATGTGATCCTTCTTCAATGTCATGGTGTAGAAGCACTTTCCATGCTTTTTGGCCGTGGATGCATGTAATAATCCACTTCGCACAGAGTGCCCACTCTTTTGTTGAATTTTAATAAGGCCCAATGCCCAAAATTACTTGGAAAGGCAACATATCTCCCAAGAAACATGATGAAAACATTTTCCAGTGGAAGCATTGGCCTAGAGAAAGACTTTGAGGAGCTTTTCCAGCTTTCCGAATAGAGGATTTTGAAGGAAGCCAACATGAGGAGTAATAATTGTATGTGGCTACGGAACTTTGGAGAAATTTGGAATTTTCCTTCCAAGGACAAAGGTTTGGTAATCCAAGTTTTAAACCACCCATTGAATAACATACTACCATAGCTTGGTCGGTGACACCTGAAAGGAAAAAGGGATGCCAAGAAATTTAAACATTTCACCATGTGCAAGGATCTTCTAATCAAAATATTCTAACAAGCAGAGCAGGACCTTTGGGAGGAAGGATTGCCAATAATACTAGGTTTTCCACCATTGAATGGAAGAACTAGACATTAGACAAAAGATATCACGGTAGTACATGGCATTGCGGATGTTGGATTCATTTTCAATGAGAGTAAGAAAGTAATCATCTGTAAAGTGACCATTAAGCAATTGAGATTTGGTCACATAAGGAAGTGAAATTCCCTAACAAGCCCTTCGGTTTTGGTGTAGGCCAGTAGATACCCAAAACCTTCAGCCGCAAGCATATAGACTACATGTGCTAACATGCACCCTAGATGAATGCATCAAAACAATCCAAAGAACTCATAACTAAGGCCAATGATAGTGATCTAGGTAGAGGCATCTCGCAAAATGAATTCTCGCTCATTGAATGAAAATGGATCCAAAGCCAAGGGCTTGAAGCATGGGAAGGATGAATGGTCATTCAATCGATCATAAGCTTTCTCAAAATAAATTTTTATGAACATAGCAGATTGATTGGATCTACAAGCCCAATCCATGCCTTCCCAAATAGCGATGATGTTGTCAAGGATGTATCACCCTAAATAAACCCGAGCTTTTTTCTAGTTGAATAATAGTAGGGAGAATATTACAAAGCCTCATAGCCATTGCTTTGGCAATTATTTTGTAGGAGACATTCAACAAAGTGATATGCCACCAATAGGTAATTTACTTTGGATCTCTTGGTTTCATGATGAATTTATTATTCCCTTTTTGATACATGATCCCAAAGAATGCTTATAAAACCCCTCGAGATAGACTTGAAATAGGTCTTAATCGATTGACTCCCACAAGTCTTTGTAGAATTTGCAAGGGAATCCATTACATCCTGGAGTGTTATCATTGGCCATTTACATGACTGCATCATGGAGTTCATCAATGGTGAGCATTCGATCACATACCACCTTTTGAGCATGGGAAATTTTACAGCAAAGACAAATGTACCCAAAAATTGTTTGAGTGTTGTTGAGCCTAAAAGACTAGCTTGTAATGTCGTACAAATTCTTGTAGCATGAGTTGGGGATTAATGATCCTAGTTCCGCCATCAAGGATGGCCCAAATTTTCTAAGAAGGTTTTTGGATCTGAGAGAAAGAAAGAATTATTTGAAACTAAGTCACCAATTTTAAGCCAATGCATGCGAGCAAAGATTTGAGCTCCCTGAGCATTACAGTTATCAGCAATTTGAATTTTTTGGTGAAGTGTTTTAACCTGAAGTTATAGGGTTTCAGAGAAGGGGTTTCCTTGAAACACCACCACTGCTAACTAAGAGCAAAATTGTTAGCGGAGTATGAGCGATATCAAGTTTTGCCGATTTTGCCATAGATTCTGAGGAATCTAGTAGTCTGAGTCATAGCATCCTCCCACCACTGAGTCCAGTTGGCATGCATAGGTGGATGAAAGTGCTAACAATGACTAGGTTGAGGAGCCAAATTCCACACACGTTTGATATGATTGAGTGTGGGCCCATGTTGCATCAAGGCAGTATTAAGAAATAATTGGCCTTTATGACAAAAAGTGTGCTTATCATGCCAAGTGATATGAAATTGAATAGGGGAGTGATCCGAAAGGACAAAGTCAGGCATGACCTCCACTGGCATGGAATAAATGTTTTCAAAATCAAAATAATCCTGAGATGACAACATTTCTCTTTCAATCCATTTAAGAATATAATTTGATCCTCCTCAGAGATTAGACCAAGTGAACCATGTTTCAAAACTGGGAGTGCAAGAGGCATTAGGGTCATATAACCCAAAATTATTGCTCATGAAAAACCACGCCTCACTTTCATCAGTTTTCCACCTCATCATCAAGTGGCCACATTTTTCAATGGGTGACTCAACCATATTAAAATTACCACTTATGACCCAATAATCATACGGAATGGCACATGCTAACCACCGACACGAGATCGGCCCTTTTGGCCACATCGTTAGAGGCGTAAATATTAATGAGGCCAAAAGGGTGATCGTCAATATTAAATAGGACCCATATGGCATGGTTGGTGGGGTCAATGCCATGGTCAATCAACAAGGGCTTCCATTTGGGAGAAAAAAGGGAAATTAAACCCCCACACACCCCGCTTCATGATTACTGTAAAATGCCAAGTTGTCGGGCGGATGGATTTGTAAACCACCTATAATCAAAACCTGTAATTTTCACCTCCTACAAAAAAACAAAAAATCTAAATTGGCAAATATTTGTCTAGCTTCATGAATAATATATTTATGATAGGAGTCTGTAAGACCCCAAACATTCCAAGATAAAAATTCCCCTAGCTTGAATTGACTTTGATAATTTTCCTTTTGTGCTTGCAAATTTGAGTGGATGACTACCCTAGAATGAGAATGCAAAAATAAGTAGCTCAAGGGAGTCTTGTAGTAGCTTTTCTTGTGATTTCTCAAGTGTTATTTAATCATTAGGATTCTAGGTGTCAAGTAGATGGAATGCCCACCTTAATAAGAGATGAATAACATGCTTATATATGTGTTGTAGGTCTGGAAAACATAGGTAAAATTGACTAGGATTGTAACAAAGAGGTTCAAATTGAGAAAAGTGTCATTGGAGGGAACAGGATGAAATTGTCTAGGTCATCCCATAGCATATGGATGCTATGGACTTTCTGGGCATTATGGTCCCAGATGCATATGTGAGTAATTTGAAATTTAGGTTTGATATATGAGATGGTATAGCTTGATTTGATGAATTAATGTGACCGTTACGCGAACAAATAGGTTGTGTATGTAAGAAATAATGAGTATGATATAGCTAGGGATGACATAAATGGTCAAATTGAGAGAGTGTGGGTTAGTGAAAAATGTTGTATAATTTGTATTGTTGTAATACATAAATAACCTAAATGAGTTTCTATATGTGTTAACTAGAATCTCAAATTTCTATAGTATTTTTGTGATTTACCTTCCTTGATTGAGGTGTTTTTTCACCTCTAATTATGTTCCACCTTGAACCAGATTTGAATATCACATAGGGGGACATGGGTTCTTTAGGGATTATATAGGGATTTGGCTCAATTCTATTTGTGGGTATGACAATTATAGAGTCTTCCAAGTGTGCTTCCATCTAATTTTCACTGTATTAATTTTCATATTCCAATCATATGCCCCATTTATTTCCAATTAAGACATGATAATGTGTCTCATTAATCTTCAAGTCAATGACTTCAAAGTCTCTCTTCAAGTTTAGGTCCCCAACTAGAATTTCTATGTCTTCTAGCTTTGCCTAATTGGGTTCAATTCCCCATAATATATGATACTAAATGGGAAAGGGATGTAAGTGAAGGTTGGGGCACCCATAACTTCCCATGTAGACTTTGGCATCATGTTGACAATTCTTCAAAAATCAATAATGTATCCCTTATTTCATAGCCTCCTAGAATTATATATAGTCTAGTGTCTACATTAGGGGGTTTATTTGTTTTGGCGTACCATATATACTTATTTGATGGCACAACTCCACTAGTTAAATTTTCCATGAATAGGTTGGACATGTTTTGTGAGATTTTTTCATTATGTGAGATATTTTTATGCAATGTAGAAACCATTGCTTCCTACTTTGAAATATTCATCATCTAGCCATATATGTGCACTTCCACTTCACTAGTTTTCCTCCCACCGACATCGATATTTTTAATTGAATGTAATAATCCATTAGCTTATTCAAGAAATGATTTATCTTTCCTTGGATTAGGATACTTTTCATTATGAACTTCAAACTTGGGGCTCACTTTGGGAATATTCACATGTTCCAAGTCATGCTTTTTCCTCTAACATCTAGTGATAGATTGGAGACTTCCAGTATCTCTGAGCACCACATTAATCATTTTAAAATTATGAAGTTGTTTTTATTTTCTCTTCTTCTCCAATGTGGGGTAATATTACTTGTTATGTTGCATGTGTAACCTACAAAAAGTGAAAAATGCTTCCCACTATTTATTTGAAGGACAATTCTATGTAATGTGATTCGATTGTAAACAAAGGTAACATAATACCCCAAGTTATCTCTAACTTTGAGCACCCATCATTCTTTTTCATGGCCTCCCTTATATCCTCCTTGTTGTACACCATACGGTATCTATAGTGAATTTCATCCTTGATTATGAATCTAATATCCTCCATAAGGATCTTGCGGTGGAGGTGTGCTCCACATAGGCAATCATTGAGGTGAAGGAGGTGCCCAACCTATAGTGTTTTGTGGAGAAGGAGGAACCTAAATCAGACTAGGATGTGGAGATTGTGGTGTCCACTTTTTATTTGATTGAGGTGACAGAGGATCCCATTGTGCACTTGGTTGAGGAGACATAAGCATTTATATTTCTTGTACAAGTGGTTGTTATTTTGTGTCTAATTGTGTTTGAAATGTGAACACATTCTTAGTAACTTAGTCTATCAATTCCATCAACAATTTTTAGTTTTTAGTATCATGCGTAGTGGATCTAAAAATAGTGCATATTATGTTTTATGGCTTCCTTTACATAATGTTGCAGAAAATGGCATTTTCTAAGGGGTGTCTCCATACCATACATGCTTCATAGTATTCCTCTCTTCCCCAATCTGCATTAAGTGCATTCATTTTTGTGAGGTACTTCATTATTGCACTTTTTTCACCATATACTTAGTATGGGTTTCTTTCCTTTTGTAATTTTCATCTGCTCATTGCTACATCCATTTTTTTATTTTTTTATGAATTTCTAATCCATTATCTCCATATTCTTACATTTTTCTACTATGAAGGAAGCTTCAATTGCCTCATTTTTGTGTAAGTTTTTATGTTCAATTATGAAATGTATCTTGTTGTGTAATCCTTCTATAAACTAAGTTACTTTGTTAGGCTTATCAAAGTTAAAGCTTGTTTGGTTTATGATGTTCAAGAATAACATATCATACTCCATATTTGATTATCTCATATTTGGCTTGATTTATTTAAAATATTAGATGGTATGTCCTATGCACTTTTTCTTTTGAATTCTTTTTAAGGGCATCACACATATCTTTAAGATCCTTTCCATTCAAGTTCATAGAGAATACAAACTCCGGATCCCTTACATACAATGATCCTGTGATCTTAAACATATTAATATTATCACTTGTTACTCCTTTGGTTTCCAATTACATTTTGCAATCCAACAAGTAATTATACAAATTTGTATACCCATCATAAGGTTGTAGATTGGGCAGGGGTTAGGATAATGAGACATATTTCTTATTATTGTTGGTTGGATCCTTGGATGACTTTGCGTAGAAGTATAAGTTGAACTACTAGTTGAATTTAGATTCTATTGTGCACTCTAATAATTATTACTCTCATCAATAGTTGTACTTACCTTACTAGATTCAATATTTTCCTCTTCTGATTTTAAAGAATCATTTCACTAGATTCGAAGACTTTAAAAAACTTACTCTATATTTTGGAATCACTAAATTGGTATTATTGGACTCCAAAATATTTTCTTTGTTTCAATGAAACTAAGTATGGGAAATATATGTCTACTCAATGAAAAATATACTTCCTTTGAAATCTCAAGCACACTTGTTTTCTCAACACTTGTAAGTAGCATGGTCTATCTTTTGCAAATAACTAGCTTAACCTTCTTTGCAATTCTTATAGAATTTAAAATTTATTCAAGGAATTTAAAGAATCCCAAGTAATAAATTCTATATCTCAATCAAGGAAATATATTCTCAAAGAGGAGTAATATCATCTTTTATTGGCCTTTATGGATCTAGTCTAATTTCTTCACCATGGACTTTGTCTTTTTATCTACACAATATAGTGTTTTCCGTGATGACTTCTCTAGGTTTGGATCAACCTACTTCATAAATCTACTAATATCTACTTCTAATCCCATACCTCGGTTATCTTCTTCCATTTCATCAGTTCCTTTGGTTCCCTTTTCAATTTCAAAATTAGGGTCCATGCCTCCTTGTGTAGCCTCTTAGTCATTTTTGTTTTCTCCTTCAATATTATCTTGGTTTCTTTGGGAGGTTCTTTTCGTCCTTCCTCGACCACATTTCCTACTCTACTCCTACTCATAGTTAGTTTCACCTTTCCCCCTAATAGCATTCAAGCCTCCCCAACTATTTTGTTGTCTATATTCTCTCTCCGACTTCTATTCTTTTCTCTAAGCCTTCTCAACCCCTTCAAGATTCTACTTTTATTCTATCCCATTCCTTTCACCTCCCTTATTCTAGGACTACATCCCTTTCATGCCTACCTAACTATTGCATGCAACGTGGAATTGGAAACATGGCCTTTTCTACAATTATCATTTTAACTAAGAAAGGGATTTACCTAAAAAAAATTCCTCACAATCTAGAAACAAAATGTGTTGCGATAGAATCAAATGAATAAAAAAAATTGGACATAAATTTCAATTACATGCCCATCATTAATGGTTTGCATCGAATGGTCTACATCTCGGTTCCATGGAATGTCTTCTTTGTGTAATTTTTTAATGTTTTCATTCATCCATTTACATTCTTTAGACACAAAATCTATGCACTTGGGTACATTTCTAGGTCCTAAAGCATGCTAATGTATGAATGATTTTTAAGAAAGAAAACTAGTGGTGATAACTCCTTTGGGCCTTTTGGTTGTTATCTTTTACATTTTACTAAACATACACATATTACAGATCTGTCAACACTTGACTAATGTATCTTTTATGGCTTCAAACACTATCGGCTAGTTAAGAAAGAAGCACCCAAGCGCTCTTGTCCCTCCTAGTGCACTTTCTTTATCTTCTTACTTGTTTGGGTATATTTTAATTCTTGGCCACCTTTTAAAATTTTAGGTTGGCCTTTTATTTATTAATTACAAAATTCAAACAAGGGAATCATATATATATACTTAGTTATTTCTCTCAAATAAGGGACCAATAACTATAAACATTATCTATCATCACCTAATCTTGCATTAAAGGCACAAGAGCACTACAAAGAATACATCTAGCACACGGTCATACAAGGTACAAGGGCTATGTACATAGTATACGAGGAGCTTATTATATTCCATCACACACATTCTACATACTTGGTATAATCTATATCTATCCCACTATCATCGTGCAACTTTCACAAGGGAAACCTAGGGCATCATTACACACACAAGCATAGAGAACTACATGGATTTTGAGATGTGGTGCAGCGCTTAGTCATAAGTCTACTCTTACGGTGACCACCAAGGTCGGTCCGACTCCCCATTCTACATATTTTTTATTAGATTTGATGTGGATTATGGGCATATGTAGCTAGTCATTTATTTTATAGGTTATAGGTAAGATTGTAACCCTAAAAGAGAATTTAGAGTGACAAAACAAATAAGTGAAGACCTTCTGACCCAAAAAATTCAGAACCTGAGCATCTAAGTGAAAACTAGTGCCCTTATCTTTCACTAGCGCACTGGGGCACTCTTATCCTCTTATGGTCGGTTTTATCCTACATGTTTAAGTATTTATAAATCTTCATCAAGCCTTGATTGACATTTTTCCATATTTTTCCAATAGATACTCATTCCATATCACTCCCGAGATCACTCAGAATTAGCTAAGTCACCTTCCTCTCTAATGTTAGGTTTTATATCTTTGAATGTGTATTATTTGTCCATTATTATATTTTGTTATCGAATACCAATTGTTATAGTAGTTACTCTAAAATTAAGCTTTAAATATATTTATATAAAATCCTTTGGTGAACCACAACTCATGATCGACCATCTAGATCCTTATTTTTCCTATTCTAGGTAAAAAAGTGGGGGAACAAAAAGTGGACAAAAATCTGAAAAAAGTAAAATGCGTACATATTTATTATAACGTGATCACATTTTAAATTTTCAGGTTTGGGATTTACCGAGGCATAATGCGTACGCGTTACATAATATGTACGTGTTATGCCTACTATAAAGAAAAAAAGAGGCCCGATCCTCTATCATTTTATCTCCCTCAAACGCAAGTTTCGGAGCTTAATCGTGCCCTCACATTTTTTCATTCAGTTGGATCTCAAGCTCAAAGGATTGTTTCTAGATCTTCTGGGAAGATCTGAATCAATGATGGCACCATGGAGAAGAGGTAAGCACAATTCTTTTCTCAAAATTTCATTGAAATATGATAATTATAGATTAAAATTTGAATTGAATACATATTTTTTATTGTTATAGTTAGAGGGAATCAACCACAACCAAACCCTACTATTCCTGTCATCCCTCGACACTCCCTGATTGATTAACATCCCTTGGGTAGTCAAGAAGATTTATCATACCACATATTTGAAAATAAATTTAAATTGAGGATTTAATCAAAACAATGAGGGATTCACAATCTACAAACCCCTACCGAGCCTCTTTTGCAAACACATTGGAGGCATTACTTGTTTAAGTTGATGCAGCAATGGGGAAAATTGATCGTTGGAAAGCTTATAGATAGGGTTGTAAGGTTTATTATTCCAAAAAAAATTCATATGTGGATGTAAAGAAAAAATAAATTTCAAAATACCTCATATACGCCTTACTCACAGAACCCCGCACTAATTTTCCCACTCCATTATCATGTAAATGGCTTCCCATCCATTGGTGCAATAATATTTTGATTAAAAATAATTTTGGTCGATGGTGGAAGGTGTTTGATTTTCCACCTTGTAATAACAATGAGGTGCCACTATACTTTCTAAGGAACTCTATTGCCAATTTATCTTCAACGAGATCCCAAATTATTTTGATTTCTGAGATTTCTAGGGCCAAGGAAAAGGATCTTTACGGGATGAACCAGGTGCACAACATGCACCTATTCAGTAGGGTATATTCCCTAAATAGAAGCCCCCTCACCCTAAGATTGTCCCTCAAGCAATGAAGGAGACAGTAGACATTAATACACTCCACGCGCTTCGGGGGCTATACTGTGATGTTGTTCAACATATGAGGGTGATTTCTAGCCGATGCTCGCAGAGGTACATAGAGTATTCCCTCGGGAGTACTAACATGAGGCCACATCTTTTCTCGTCATGTGGTAGCATATTTTTCGGGCCCGAGGAGGATGATACTTTCATGCATATTGATTTTGGTGCACCTGGTGCTAGGGGTGCACATGATAATGTCACTATGCCAAATGTCCTTTTGAGTGAGACATTTGAATTACATTCATTGGCATCACCTTCGCAGTAAATTTGTTATGTTATGTTATATATGTTACAAAAAATTTTGGAGTACTTGATTTACTTATATATGTTAAATTTTTGAAATAATTGTATTTGTACATGTATATACATTGATATTACAGCACGCTGGGAGGAACATCTTCATCTTGACCACAGTAGTGAGAACCATGCATACACATACATTTAAAGAGGTCATTTAGAATGTTAATTATGTAAAATTTTCACACACACACACACATGCATATATATATATATATATATATATATATATATATATATATATATATGTGCATGTGTGTATACACACACACACACATATGCATGTGTGTATATATGTATATATATATATATATATATATATATATATATATACACATATATACACACACACACACACACATATATATATATATATATATATATATATATATACACACACACATATGCATGTGTGTATATATATGTATATATATATATACACATATATACACACATGCATATATATACATATATACACACATGCATACACACACACACACACACACATATGCATACACACACACACACATGCATATTTATATGCATGTGTGTATGTGTGTGTGTGTGTGTGTGTATGCATGTGTGTGTGTGTGTGTGTATGTATGTGTGTGTATGCATATGTATATGTATATTAGTTTTGAAGTCAAATATATGTATGTTCTTATATGTCCATCTAACTCATGTGATATACATGTTTGATAAAGACATTGACTTCACTAGACATGCCACCATCTCTCGTGACAAGTAGATACGGGTGTTGTCGCTATGATTTTTCATCTATGCAGCAGCAGCTCACCGAGGTATTCAAAAACACGTAAATTTTGTTAAATTTCTTGTGTAATTCATATTATGTTAAATTACATGTTAGTAATATATTTCATTGTAGAATTATTAAATTATGTTAATAATGTCCTTCATTATGTATATGTAGGAGTTACTGTGATGGTAGTAGCCCTATTCATTTTATTCACAAGTGTGGTGGGGTAAAAACAATAGTTCTATATTGATAAAAAATTTTAAAATATTGTCATTATGTACATGCATGTACTTAGTTCTATTTTCGCTAATTTTGATGTTATATTTTTGATCTTATGTGTATATAGGGAACTTCAACCCCCTCCATTTTGACTTTAAGGGCATGGACTTCTCCATCTCGTCATCTTCATACCCTTGTTAAATGCTGCAAGAGATCGATGACTCATTTGAGCATGAGATGAAAATTCGGTGTGATGGACAACTTGTGGTATGTTTGTGTATTTATGTAAATACTT
Source organism: Taxus wallichiana var. yunnanensis (assembly GCA_018340775.1). Lineage (NCBI taxonomy): Eukaryota > Viridiplantae > Streptophyta > Pinopsida > Cupressales > Taxaceae > Taxus > Taxus wallichiana. The sequence goes on along the minus strand of CM031237.1, from coordinate 174,284,287 downwards.
TCATTCTAGCATGGTCTTAAATACATGTTGAAAACATATATAAATTAAGTATTGACAATAAAAACATTGTTTGCATTTACATACTCATCTACTGGTGAGTATTCGGTGGAAGAGGACTCAAAGCATGGGCTTAGGACGATCCAAAGTTGTCTCATGGATCTCCATCTTCGTCTAAGGGAGGGCCTTCTTGAGCAAGGCCAAGAGAGGGATAGCTTTTGATGAGTAGGTAATATAGGTCTTACATGACATTTTTTTGTATGCCTATATACATGGCATTATATGTACGCCTATATGACATATTTCGGCATTTTAATATTTATTATGCACATTAAAATACTATTTAGAACTTGATAATTTTGTATGAGACCTTACATTTCGATATTATTTTTCGCATGAAACTAATATGATGTGCACTTGACAATATTTAAGACATTATGGATTATTTTTTCATTTATTGGTGATGTACATGTATACTTAGCATTTTCAATGTATAATATGCATCAAACTTTGGAAATCAATATTTATATAATGTATGTATATAAAGAGTTACCTAATTGATTAATTATTCATTCAATTTATTAATGTGTATATGTGTATTTACCTTACTTACGCTTCTTCTTGCTCATGGTATTTTTCTTGTTCTATCTTATCATGCACTTCCTACATTATTATATGCTTCTTAGTCTTCTCCCCTATTAAAACACCCGAGAGTCATCACAATTTGATGCCTTTCATCTCGTTGATATTTTGAGAATGTCTCTCCATATACATTACTCCGATGCTTGAGAAAGTCTCCAAGATGCTAATGACATTCTAATTCGGACACTCAATGATTCTTGATTGTCTAATCCTATCCAATTCGTGTTATTACCTTTAAATTTGTACGCATTTCAAGTTATTTGCAAATCACATCACACCCTTCACTAGGCTTGATGACTACCCCTATCCTTTTGAAGTGCTTTTGAAAGCATCCATGGGTTTATCATAGCATAAATTATTAATGAATGGAAGGTCACTAAGTCATAGGCGATTGATCCCATCCAAAACTAAACAAGAAAGATTTACTAGGTTATTGATAACTCCCATGTGTTCTTAGAAATACCCCTATCAAATTCATTCTTAAGTTAATCTAGTCATTCATGGCTCTTAAAGGACTACATCTGAATGAGGTAGCCTAAAAGCACGGGTAGCGTAGGAAACCAAAAAAAAACCTCCACTAGCATTCACCAAGCCATCCGGATGTGTTGGCCCACACGGTTTGGTCCCACAAGCTACCATTTACAAAATACAGCATCTAGCAACCTTACACTGACTCAGACTACACTATTTGGAGCATTTGCAAACAATAGGACAGCAAGAGAACTAAATGGAGATGGAGAAAACCACGAGAGGATTTCATAGAGGGCTTCAACATGGAGGTTTCAGATCTGATGAGACATCTCTAGGTGCCATGGAGTCCGATAAATCACTCGTCAAAGATATAGCATGTTTTGGCCTTAGGGCTCTTAAGGGACTACGCTTAGACGAGGTAGCCCGAAAGAATGGGTAGCGTAGGGAACCAAAAACTATCCTCCACTAGCATTCACCAGGCCATCTAGACATGTTGTCCTAGACGATTTGGTCACACAAGCTACCATTTATAAAATACAAGCATCTAGTAGCCTTACACTAACTCAGACTACACTATTTAGAGCATTTGCAAACAATAGGACAACGAGAGAACCGAATGGAGATGGAGAAAACTGCGAGAGGATTTTGTAGAGGGCTTCAACATGGAGGTTTCAGATCTGATGAGATGTCTCTAGGTGCCATGGAGTCCAATAAATCACCCATAAAAATATAACATGTTTTGGCCTCATAGCTCTTAAGGACTACGCCCGGATGAGATAGCACAGAAAGCACAGTGGAGGAAACCACCAATGTTCAATGATTTGCCACATGATGCAACTATGTAGACTATGAAATTAGTTTTGTTGGGGAGACCACCAATGTTCCAATTGTTCATTTTGAAAGAATGAATATCTTCAATCAAACAGAGAATGAAGAGCTTGAATTTTTTTGGACATTTCAAAAGGTTGTTTGTGCCCAAAAAGAAGCCAAAGGCCATATAAATTTTCGGTCTTCAACTTTAGATGACAATGAATATCGTGAAGAAAAATAGTTAGGTGAAGATGTCATTATGAGTCAATGAAATTTTGAAGCTCTTCAGTACCAACATGAAAATATTGTCAAGGCCCTACAAAAGTCTCTCGTAGTTTTATCCATATCCATCTGGTTCTCTCGTTGTCCTATTGTTTGCAAATGCGCGAAATAGTGTAGTCTGAGTAAGTGTAAGGTTTTCAGATGCTATATTTTGTAAATGGTAGCTTGTGGGACCAAACTGTCTAGGCCAACACATCCGGATTTTTGGTGAATGCTAGTGGAGTCTTCGTTTTGGTTCCCTATGCTCCCCGTGCTTTTGGGCTACCTCATCCGAGTGTAGTCCCTTAAGAACCCTGAGGCCCAAACATGCCATATCTTCAATGGGTGATTTCTCAGACTCTATGGAACCTATAGATGTCTCATCAGATATGAGACCTCCATGTTGGGGCCCTCTATGAAATCCTCTCACGTTTTTATCCATCTCCATTCGGTTCTCTTGTTGTCTATTGTTTGTAAATGTACAAAATACTAGAGTCTCGAGTCGGTGTAGGGTTGTCGAGACGCTATAGTTTACAAATGGAAGCTCGTGGGACTAAAAAATTACGCCAACACATCGGGGTGGTGAAGTGAATGCTAGTGGAGGATTTTTTTTTGTTTCCTACGCTCCCGTGCTTTTGGCTACCTCGTTCGGGCGTAGTCTCTTAAGATCCGAGACCAAAACACGTTATATCTTCGACATGTGATTTTCGCAGACTCTATGGCACCTAGAGACATCTCATCAAATCTAAAACCTCCATGTTGAAGGCCTCTATGAAAGCCTCTCCTAGTTTTCTCCATCTCCATTCAGTTCTCTCGTTGTCCTATTATTTACAAAGGCACAAAATATTAGAGTCTCGAGTCGGTGTAGGGCTCCCGGACACTATAGTTTACAAACAAAAGCTTGTGGGGCCGAAATAACTACACCAACACATCGTGGTGTCTAGGTAAATGCTAGAGGAGGATTTTTTTTGGTTCCCTACACTCCCCATGTTTCGGGCTATCTCATCCGGGCGTAGTCCCTTAAGAGCCCTTGAGGCCCAAACACGCCATATCTTCGACGAGTGATTTCTCGGACTCTGTGGCACCTAGAGATGTCTCATCAAATCCATGACCGCCATGTTGGGGCCCTCTAAGAAATGCTATCATGGTTTTATCCATCTCCATTTGGTTCTCTCTCTATCCTGTTGTTTGCAAACTTGTGAAATATTGTAGTACGAGTCGGGATAAGGTGCTTAGATGTTGTATTTTGCAAATGGTAGCTTGTGAGACCAAACCAACTATGCCAACACATTAGGATGGTAAGGTGAATGCTAGTGGAGGCTCTTTTTTTTGTTCCCTACGCTCCCGTGATTTTGGGCTACCTCGTCCGGGCATAGTCCCTTAAGAGCCCTGAGGTCCAAACACGCCATATCTTTGACAAGTGATTTCTCGGACTCCGTGACACCTAGAGACATCTCATTAGATCCAATACCTCCATGTTGGGGCCCTCTACAAAATCCTATCACAGTTTTATCCATATCCATTTGTTTCTCTCGTTGTCTTATTGTTTGCAAACGCATGAAATAGTGTAGTTTGAGTCAATGTAAGGCTACTAGATGTTGTATTTTGCAAATGGTAGCTTGTGGGACCGAACCAACTACGCCAACATGTTCGGGGTGGCTAGGTGAATGCTAGTGGAGGATTTTTTTGGTTCCCTACACTCCCCGTGCTTTCGGGCTACCTTGTCCGGGCGTAGTCCCTTAAGAGCCCTAAGGCCCAAACACGTCATTTATTCAACGGGTGATTTCTTGAACTCCGTGGCACCTAGAGACATCTCGTCATATCTGAGACCTCCATGTTGGGGGCCTCTACGAAAGCCTCTCACAGTTTTATCCATCTCCATTCGGATGGATTCGGTGTAAGGTTGTTGTCTATTGCCAATCACCTGAATAATATAGGTGGTTCATACAATATAGGTGGTGAAATGAGAATTTTAATAAGATATTTTTACAATATAGGTGGTGAAATGAGAATTTATGTTTGTTGTTCCTTTCTAATATTTAATATTTGTTACCTTCACTTGGCTTCAACAATAATAAATTCTCTCGACAGTGATGCTTGCATACCACGTGAAGGTGGAAGATTTTTTGGCACCACTAACCTACATAAACATGTTAATAAGCAATTAAATAGAATTTTAAATCATACAAAATTTTTAAAAAATCATTTAAGTAAATATTCAAATTAAATTCATGAAGAACATACCTTTGCAAATTCAATCCAATGAACCACAAGGATCAACTCTATTCTTGACAATAGCAAGAATTGCTTCATGATCTGATTCACGAACCTTCCATAGATTCTTGTTTAATGGCCAACCTCGATATTTGATCAATTTAATATTTGTTGCAAGGACCAAATGTGAATAGTGAAGTATCTTCCGATATACTTCATAGTCTTCAAACAACCAAATGTTTGATTTTTTGATAGGATATCGTCGAAGCCAAGTTCCAGTGACTACCACGTGACCAAAGTGGGATACTCAAATTCTTCAACATTAATGACCTGTGGAAGCTGATTTTTTTCCCCTCTACACAACGAGACAAGAAGTAGTTTATTCCCTCTTCATTAAATTCATCATGCAATAACTATAAAAATGTTCCCTATGTATCAAAAAGTAAAATTGATCATCAATTAAAAATACATTAAGAGTTAACCATTTAATAATTTATAAATCTAAAACATGGCATGTACATATATGTATGTACCTTGTTGCACTAAATCGTAGAGACTTGGTCAAAGTCGGGTGATGTTTTCATTTGATCTTAAAACCCCTGCAAGTTCTAATGCTTGTGGAACTTGATGTGTGTTGAGTGGAAATTAGAGGTCTACAAGTCCATTCATCCACCCACTATTGTGACTCACATTCAATCCACACAAAATCAATGCATGATATATAAAAACATGTCATGAACCTAGTATAAATAGTCCAAGCATTTCATCGAACTACGAAATGAGGGCATATCTTTGTATCCTGCAAATCGTCATACAATCTTCAAAGTTTGTCAGGATGTTGTTCCTTTATTAACCAAAAATATCTATGAACCATTGATCTCTCTTGAGATTCATGGCCCATATTCTTGACACACCAATCAACAATATTTTTGATCATCTGTAAATTTAGCACCATCCTTGAACTTTAACTCTTCTCTTGCAAGTGCTCTTTTCACACATGCTCGCACCATCATGCTCTCCTTTTCCATGCCATGCCTCGGTAAAACTCTAGATATGTTGTACATTTGTTTCTTTGTGCATCCTTCTTAGCCAATAAAACATCTTTGCATTCTCGAATTGTGATGTGTAGTTGTCCAAATAAATGTAATGTTGATCGAAACTAATGTTCCTCTCATTCAAGTTCAAATAAAACACCTTGAAACACCCTTGTACATATTTTGTAGAATGAGTCCGATCATCACTGATGTAGAAATGATACTCTCTTAATATTTTTCGATCTTGCTCAGTGCTTTCAGGAGATTGCATGAATATTATATGCACAAAAATAGAAACTTGCACTAAGTTATAATATTGAGACTGAATCTCCATTTGTGGCTGCAATGTGTAATTCTCTGCGAAGTCAACTACTGAAACAATAGTACCAAGTGGGAATATGTCTCGCTTTAACTTTGAATTGTTCATCCAACCATCGAGCTCTATGTGTGTGCCTTGCATACTCATAAAAAAATTCCTCTCGAATTTGACCATATATTCGATACTGAGATAATTGTTTTCTAACAAGCTCACACCTCTTAGATTCTTTTCCATATTTTAATTGATATGCCACCGATTTATATTTGGTAAAATCAACCAATTCTTTTCCTATTGAATATGTACTCTCCTCATAGATACAACTTTTCAGATTTGGTAAGCCACCGCATACATTGCACATTCCATCCAAACATGCTTTGTTATAAAAAAAATTATCTTGTTGATTTTTCACAAAATATTGTCGAAATAAATTCCCTTGAAGATTTTTATGGGACATTTATCCCACACTCCTGCAGCATAATGTCAGTATGCAAAACACTATGTATTTGAAAAAAAATATCATAATGCATTGAAAATTCAACATGATGCCCGCAACAAAAAGTGGTACGTGAGTGATTGATATTGACATAAAAGGGTTTTCTCATTTCAAAGAATCTTTGGCTAATGTTAATTTGTGGATTTTCATTCTTTAACTTAGAGAACAATTTTGTTTGAGTCATATCTAAGAAATGTTTTTCACATGATTCACGATTACGAGAACCTATTCTTATTTTTACTATATCTCTTCTATTTGGTGACACCCTTGTGTTCTCATTCCAAAATTTTACAATTAATTATTTTAGAATATCAAATGTATTCTTGTCTTTTCGTGGAAGTCTACTAGAGAAAGCCCAATAGTCAATGTTATTGACTAACTCAAGACGTTTACGTCTCTCTATTGCTTTCATTAGTGTTTTTATGTTTAGCTTTAAAGCACTGCTTGTTTTTCTAATCAAGCGTTTATTAACTATTTTATCACTTACTATACAATTAGTAAGTGCACATCATGTAACATTACTATCTTTGGTGCGTATTTTACCACCTACAATTTGGTATGTTTTATGTATGTTTTCAACAATTGACACATTTTGATCAACAACATTAGATGTTCTTAACCCCAGGGTCTTCATTATAGGTCTCATCTTAATTAATTTCATCAATGAAATAAATAATTGACATCTTTGTGTGTCATTTAAATTCTCAAAGTAATTATCCCAAATTCCACTAGCTTTTCTTCTCACATTTCTTTTAGACATTTTGTTAGGCATTGGTTTATAATGTTTTCATCAATTTCAATTAAGTGAATTGGTTTTCTTCACAAAATGGAAGGAGATGTTCTTAGAGGTGAAGATTCCTTTATAAGGTTACTTTCTTCATTCGGTGTTTTCATACAAATTTGGGGTTAACATTTGGATTCTCAGGTAAGGGTTCAAAAATTGGATTCATATCAATTTATTCATCCATACCAACATTATCATTCAATTCAATATCACTATTCATTGCAAAATCATTATTCTCTACATTTCCATTATGTATTTCATCCCCATTTTCTAATACATTAGCTACATTTGATATAGCAGATGTACCTTGCCTTGCGAAGTTTTTGCATTCTCTTCAATTTCTTTATTCTCTTCTCTTCCAATTTCTCCGGTATCTTGTTCTTGACTTTCCTCTTGTCCTTAGCTTGATGTTTATCACCCATGATTAGAAAAATTCAACTAGTGTGGTAGGGGACAAAATGAAATACTAAAAATATGCAAGAATGTAAAGAAAATTACGAGATAAGACAGAATGTTTGCGAGAATTCCCGTGAAAGAGATGAAAGGGACATTGGGGGCCACAATAAATAAAAAAGAAAAGAATGTACACGTTATAATGCATACGTATTTTGTATTTTCTCTTTTTCCAAGCCATGCCTCAAGCTTGGGATCCGGTTTGGATCCCCAAAGCACTGAGGCATGGACTCCGCACAAACACCAAACAACGTGTTTTTGCAAGAAAATGTAAAAATGTCACTTCCTCCATGATAAACGAAAATAAAACAATCGATCCATTTTTAAAAAAATATACCACGACATAGAGTAGAGTTTCTTCTTTCTAAATTATAATTTTTCAAATTTTCTAACTAATATAAGGTATCCATATTATTTATTTTCTAACTATGTGGCTTTTATAGTTATTTTTGAAGTGTAAATATGTCTATCTTTCATAGTGTACTTTTTTTTGGGTGATGAAATTTTAAAAAAAAATATACTAGACCAAACTAGGCATAATTCTATACATATTCAAAAAAGAAAACTAATTTTCGATATTTGTTTAGGTAGTTAGGGAGGCATAGTCAAAGCTCGTTATTTTTCAAAACATAAAATTTTTGTACTAGAAAAATCATAAATAAAAAAATATTTGCTAAAAAATCTAAAATAAAATGGAGCCCAAACTATATGCTCTTATCTATCTTTCTACTAAAGGGTTTTCAAAAATACTAAATGGTGCTCAAAAATGGTAGGGGGCATGAAATCACTCTATTATGTTTTTTATTTGGTATTTTATTTGTTTGAAGCCACTTAAACTTATCCGTTTTCAATAAAATTTAGTAGCTTAGAAACTAGTCTCAAAATTCTACGATTCATATTTCTACAACATCTTCCAATTTTGAATGTAACTATTTGAAAAACTCATACAAGTTGAAGTTTTTTTTTTCAGAAAAATGCATCCACCGAAGACCCCCTTTTGGCCCCCAACTTGGTGCACTTACCCTTCTCGCCGATTTGTGTTTTCTTAACCCAAAAGTTACATCAAGGTTCATATCTTCATCTATTATCTATCATACATCTTATATGCATAGTTCTTCCTAGGGTTTCCCCCTTGGTCTTGTCCTCAAGGTGACCTTCTAGGGCTCTTATTTTGTAACCTACCTATTCTTTCATATCATGGCCTCTACAATTACTCAAGTCTCCTTGTCTCGATTACTTCAAAAGAACCCATTTTGCAAATATGCTTTCAAAAAGGCCCTAAACACAATGTACCTCCCTCGTGATACACCACCTTCACAAGTAAATGCAATTTTCAATCATATTTTTGACCCCCTATTATTCACGATAATCGACCAATCAATCCATCATCGATTCAATTCAATCTTTACATATATTTTTAGAAAATAAATTTCAAGCTATGGAAACCATGATTACATCCCTCACATCTAAAATCCAACATCTCAAGGATGCTTCTCATGCCCATGCTAGCTCTTCTTCTACATCTCATCCTGATCACATGTCTACTACATGTGCTCATATAAGTGAAGTCAAGGCCAAACTATCATAGGAAGAACAAAAATTCACTCAACACAAGATATGATCCGTCACCTACTTATATTTCCTCCATTAGATCTGGATTCTAATGTTTTTCATACCCTTTCTTTTACCTACCATTGTGATGACAATATATTTTCTTATGACACATTTCAACATCCACCACCATGGCATGGTCTCTCTCCCATCATCATATAGATCTCCATCACTTTCACACTTGGGGTCATCACATGCTCCCCATCTCTAGAACCATTCATTACTTATATCATTTATGCATAACTTCTATGTTACACTTCATGCTCTGTGTTTCATGATGAATATTTTTAGCATCTAATACTTTACCTTCATTACCTAATGACGCACTCTTATTTTATGGTTCATGATTGATTGTTGAGGGTGCAAGTCCTCCATGAACCTCACTTGTCTCATCTTGTCTAATTACTCTCTGTATTTCATGTCTATCTTTCTCGAGCATTGTCACCTATAATTTACACTCATTACCCGATGAAACACTCGGGTTATACGGTTCATACTTGACTATTGAGGTAGAATTCCTAAATGAACCTCACATCATGTGCATCTACTATGGGAAATGCAGCCCCTCTCATCTAGATATCTTACATATCACTTTGAACACCATAAATTTCACACATCATCGACACATCTTGGTTGTATTTACTCTTGTTAGCCTATACTATTTACATGATTGTACTTTATTTTATATGATACTTGGATACTTAGTATGTCATTATATATTATTTTATACACACATGCATGTGTACATGGTATCTTGAGATGACCGCAATAATTTTTCTGATTCTTATATGATATATGATGCTTGACATTGCTCTTTACCAATCCCATAAAGGCTCCTGGGGACACTACCCTTTGTTACTCTCATACTCTACACATCACAAGTCTTATTGTTTCAATATTTATTACTTTTGGTCATTCTCACTTACTTCTCATTGATATATACATTCTTCGACATACTACTTATCTTTATAACAAGTTATGTCGCTTCATGTGTAAAATTTTCATTACAAGATTCTATATAACCATGGTCATTTGTTACTTCTTGTTTACTATTGTTTGCAAGTTATGCCCTATTTCATGTTTGCTCATTATTTGTTGATGGTCACTTCGGTCCTGATTTTCCTATGACATTGTGAGAAATGTCTCATATATGAAATGCACTTTTTGGTCCCTCTTGTTTTCATAGTTACTTAGTACATTGTCTTCTATTGCATGATAGATTTTCTACGCTAACACTTGTTTCTAGACTCTCTTGTTTGCATGTGCCTTGGTTTCTACCATGCACATCCCTTACCCCATGTAGGTATCCAATACACGATATGTATATCAGTTTCATATCCTCTCATTTGGGTTGCATTCTCCTACATACATCACATGCACCCCAAAAAATGGGGTCATTAATTGGGTGAACAAATCATCCTTCCAATAGCTTAGAGCTCCTGAAGAACACCGTAGTACAAAAAAAGAAAGGCACATAGTTATAAAGTGGTCCAAAATAAAAATTGGATCAAAAACATAGAGTGGACACTAGCATCTAGTAGCAGACAGAACGGTGAATGCTTATGTCCCTCCCGGGTGCTTGTGTCTTGGGAAAAAATGACCATTTCTTAGTTCATCACACTTTACACTAAGTTACAATCTGAGATCTACATGATCGGTGTAATTTCCTTTAGTTCTGAGAATTCATTCAATCAGCTACAATTTGGTTACAAATTGGGACGTACCATCTGTAGTGGAACTTATTTGAGAAGCATCATGGAAAGAGAGAAAAACATACCTCTCTCCCCAACACTCTTCTCTTAGCGTGAGATCACCCAAAAACTTGTTCTTGGCGTGAGATTGCCCAAAAAATCACCCTTGGTATGAGATCACCCAAAAACTTACTCTTGGCATGAGATCACCAAAACAACTTGCTCTTAGCTTGAAATCACCTAAAAATATCACCCTTCGTCAACAAAACACTCAAATCTAGTAACATCACCAAAGTAAAATAGGAAAACTTTCTATCCTTTACTCTCTCATACATGAGGTGCACTCTTTCCTTATCTCTTTACTTAATTACACATACATTACTCTTATTCTTCGTATACGGGACTTTGCCTACTCTTTTTCTCTTCTTTTGTAGGTATGTCCTTACAAGAAGCAACTCACATCTAAAATCACAAGTTCCAACAACATGTTATTATGCATACAATTTACCCATAGGTCTACCTCCCTTTCCTAGTTCCCATGTTTCTTTTCCACTCAACACTCTATCGGCTACACTTGTCTTTGGTTTACAAGATATGCATATTCTATCTACTTTATGTTATCGAGTATTTACTCAATAGAAAAAATTGGGGGTAAATGTAGACACAAAATATATGCACTTGGGTACATTTCTAGGTCCTAAGGTATACTAATGTATACATGATTCTGAAGCAAGAAAAGTAGTAGTTAACAACTCCTTTGGGCTTTTTGGTTGCTATCTTTTACACTTTCTCTGGACTTACACCTCTTACAACTCTATCAAAACTTGGTGATTTATCTTTTATCACTTTGGATACTAGCACTGGAGTTAAGACATAAGATCCTAGGCGCTCATGTCCCTCTTGGGAACTCTTTCCCTTCTTTATCTTATTCTTAGTCTTTTTGGTCTCTTTTACTTCTTGGTCACCTTTTAAAACTTTGGGTTGGCCTTTTAGTTGTCAATTATGAAATTCAAATAAGGGAATCATATATATACTTAGTTATTTCTCTCAAATAAGGGCCAAGCACTATAAGCATTATCTATCATCACCTAAGCTTGCATCAAAGGCAAAATAACACTACAAAGCATACATCTAGCACACTCATACAAGGGAAAATGGTTGCATTATTTTGCATACACAACATAGGAGGGGAGTTCATTCTATTCCATCACACACATTCTACATATTTGGTATAATATATATGTATCCCGTTATCGTCGTGCAACTTGAACAAGGGAAACCTAGGGCATCATTACACACACAAGCACAAATAAATACATGGAGTCTGAGATGTAATGCAATGGTTGATCATAAGTTCACTCTTTGGTTGACTATCGTGGTCACTCCAACTCTTCATTTTGTATCTTTTTATTATATTTGATGTGTTTTATGGGTATGTGCATATAGTCATCTATTTTGTGGGTTGCAAAGTGTGATTGGAACCCTAACAAGTGAAGTCAAAGTGACAAAATGAATATTGGAGCAAAGACCTTCCAACCCAAAAAAATTTAGAACTTGAGCATCTAAGCGGACACTAGCACTCGGGGTGTTCTTCTCCTCCTGTGGGAATTGTTTTCCTTCATGTTTTGAACTTCCCTATCTTCATCGAGCCTTGACAACATTATTTCCAGCTTGTTTTGCAGATACTCAATCCAAATCACGTAGAATCAGCTAAGTCACCTTCATCTCTCATGTGCTTAGGTTTTCATTTCTTTAAATTCTTATTACTTATCCATTATCGTATTTTGTTATCAGAATATCATTTGTTATAGCGATTACTCGAAATAAAAGGTTTAAATCTATTTAGGTTATATCACATTCTTCTCTATCTTCATACCTAAAACAATAATATTCCGATCACGTTAATCATGCAGCTAACTATTTTAGATGCTTGCACCAAACAATATCCATAGATATGCTCCAACCTTATTATTTCAAAGTAGGGATTATCATCATATTATTAAGTTAGCTTCCATAAAACATTTCATCTCCTCTCATACCCATCATTACATATCCCTTTTTCCAAGTAGCCATCTTAACATTTTTAGGTGTCAACAATGGAACCATTATTGATAGAGATGTTTAGACCCCGCATCAATACATGCAATAAGTTTTAGGTTAGGATAAATTCACATTAACCAAGTTAAACCATTTACAAAAGATATAATATACCTTAACCAATATTGCTCAATAGTTACATAATCGAAACAATTCAAGGAAGATACATACAATAGACTAGAATATAAACAATAAACTAGAATATGTATTACTGAATCAAAACTCAAACATAACTAAGAATGGAGCGTAAGGTTTAAGTTCAATTCAATATCAAGATCAACCTTTTGGGTAGTTTGCTTACATATTCTTATATAAGGAGAGACGGCTATTGAGTTACCAATATCTTCTTCTATATTTTTCTTATATGGACTAGGCATATAAATTAGGATTGTGCAATATACAAAATATATTCATGTCAGCTTTTAAACCCCTATACACTCCCAATAGTAACCAATTAGGATAGCATCAACTTATTGAAATGTGGGGGACAAGCATATCCTCATTCCATTCTCATATGATTCAAGTTATGATAGTTGGCATAATTAATATTGCCTCTATGTATAAGTCACTCTACCTTAATATTTAAGGTAACATTTATGTCAATCCCCAACTCATTGAGCACATGAAAATGTATTGATATAAGCCACGCATTATTTCATTCAAATAAAATTGAATTTATCATAATGGATGATGGAATCTAGTGTTTGGACCCCATTTCCTTTTTATAAGTGGGACTTTCTTAGCCACACACTGTGGTGTCATGTTACAATAAATAAAATATTAGTACATAGAAATAGAAAATGGAAACAATTCAAAACCGCAAGAGTAAAAAGAGTATATTGACTAGATAAGATAGGGAGAAGAAAATAATTTTGGAATTATATAACTAGCCACTTGGAGGGGTAAACCGCCACAACCTTTCCAAAATAATATAATATGCAATATGATAATCTATTACTAGTTAGTACCTCTTATATGTACCCTACTTAGTTTATGGTCTCCATAGGTTGATTGTGTCAACAATATGAAAACATAGAAAAATCCGATATGACAAGACATGATATTGTGTCAATCATAGGCTAATCATGCATATCCCAATACACATTATAGGTTAAAGGTATAACATGCCCCTCCTTGAATCAAATGTTTTTTTATTATGAGGAATCATTACATTTTACATTCTTAAGCTCGATCTCCCGACCAAGTAAACTTTATCCCTGACGTGAGGAAGGGATCACTAGGTACATAGTTTTCATACTACCTCCGTATGAGTTGGATCCTAGGTTTCATATTGCCTTTCATACAGCTAGTGCACACTTAGGGATGTGTATGGACATGCCAATGGGGTGATTAAGATAAATGTGGATTTTATGCCTAATCTAATGCTATTGTAGTAGTAAAATAAATATGCAATTAAGTACAAAAATTACACCCAAGAAACTAAGCAATAAATTATGAAACCCTAATTACAAAGATGATAAGAATGTACTTAACTAATTCACAATTGATTTTGAATTGTACCAAAGTGATGATCATGTGAATAGAGCAGCAGGAGCATCGCACAAAGACCGAAAAAATACGAGATCGGAGAGATAGTCGGATTGGGATGCCTAGAGAGGGACATGGGCGCCTTTGGGCACCCTAGGCCTATTTCTAGGCACTTAGGTCTACTGAACGGCTCAGAAACCTCCTCTCGATAGTCACAATATATTTTTGTTAATCTCATTTTTTGTCACTCGAGCTCATACTAAGATCATCGAGGTCACTAGAAACCTGCAATGAAATATGAACATGCAAAACCCTCAAATAGACATCAAATCCTAAAAAAGAAAGATACAGAATGAGGGGTCAAACTATCCTCAGTTGTCACAATGGTGAACTTATGACTGATTATTGCACTACATCTTAGACCCAATGTATTTGTGTGTGTGTGTGTGTGCACAAAAAATTTCCCTAGGTGGCTCTTGTGACAATCACACTTGATAGCGAAAAAATAAGCTAGATGTAAAGAAATGTAATAGATGTGTGCATAAAATAGAATTAACTTCCCTCCTATGAAGTGTGTATGAAGAATAAGTAGCCCTTATGTAACTTTTGATGGTGCTAGATAAATGCAATGAATCTCTTAGATGCTTGATGGATGAAACCTTAGGTGGTGATAGCCAATGCTTAGTGTTTGGTCCCTTATTTATGATTCATATACTTGAATTTCGTAATGAACCCCAAAAAACTTACTACCAAAAATATAAGATGCTCAAACGGTTAGAAAGGACCCAAAAAGTGTCATTAAAGTACATAGGGGTCGGGGGCATGTAGAGAGGACAAGGGCACATGGCGTTAGCATCCTAATTGGGCGTTTGGTGTCCAGGATGATAAAAATGCGGAGTAGAAAAAGGCAGACTAAAATGTAAGGGTGTAAGACCAAAAGTGGTTATAGAAAGAATAGAAACGTCACCAAAGACATGGGTTGATTAGTACTTTTTCTTACTTAACAATCATATGAATAGTAATATGTAATCGGGACTAGATAATTACCCAAAGTGTAAGATTTTGTGTCTATATTCTCCCCACTTTATGTTGGTGAGCGAAAGCTCAATAACATAAAGTAGATAGAGATGTGTACCTAATAACCATGTAGATCAATGATGAAATCATGTCAAGAGACTAGACAAAGTGTGAAGTGATAAAAAGGTCAAGTGTCAATTTTAAGGAGGAGAAAGTGCAAAAAGGTGGTGATGAAAATGAACATATGGAAAAAATGCATGTGTGGATGTTGTGTTGTACCTATTGTTGATGTCGATGTTGTTGTTGTTGTGATGATGTTGATGATGTTGACTACTTCTTCCCATACGGATGGACCTACAAAAGAGAAGAATGAACAAGTATTCAAATATGCATGTATATGTGTAAAAAGTATGTAAAGAAAGTGTGTAATGTATGAAAATGAAAAAGGAACATGTGCACCTGATCCGTGATGATAAAATAGTGTAGAAAGGATCCTGAAGATTTTGATGAAGGGTGAGTTTTTAGGGAAATCTCACGCCAGTGGCGAAGTATTTTTATCCTCCAATCTTTGACTTCTTCCTGAAATATGGAACACCATTGTAGATGGTGTGTACAAATACAAGTGTTAAGGATTGTATTCCTGTAAAATCTAGTGTGTGGAGTTCTATAGACTGTGTTGAACTACCAATCATTGTGTAATTTCCCCCTAGTTACTAGCATCCAGGAAGGACATCATTGTGCTAAGGACCCAAGTTTGATTCTCATCCCGTCATCTAAAACTAAAAATGGTATTATCTTTGGTACAAAGTGTTGTGTTGTGTATAAATTTTTATGGGGTGATTGATTCACACAAATGATCCCCCTCATTTGGGTTGTATGCAACTTCGCTAAAGGAGTATGCATCCCAAAAGAGGACCGATCGATGTGTTGAAACTGTGCCCTGCAGGGGAAAGGGAATATGCTTGGTAGAAACCAAGGCACACACAAACAAAGTGGCTAGAAGACAAGTGTTAGTACAAGAAAAGACAAATACGCATGTATAAAATGAAATTTAAGTCAATAATATAATGTGTAAGCTAATATGCAAGTAAACACACAAGAATATAATGTAGACTACAAAAATCGGGTTGCAAACATGGGACATCACTCAAAATGTCACAAGAAAATCAAGACCGTAGTGGCCACAAGCATACAAGTGTACACATAAGACAAAGGGAAAATCCCTTAAACAAGAGCATATAAATAGCAGTGATGGAAAACATTGTAATAGACAACCATGGAAACAAATAGCCATGCATAAAAAATGTTGTACATGAAACACTGTTAGCATGTTAGAAAGATAAAAATTATTTCAAAGCATGTATAAGACGATGAAGTAGTATTCTATGAACAAAAATGAAACAATATCACCTGTAGTGTATGAAAGTGGATGCCCCAGGAGCCTATATGGAACTGGTCATAGGTATTGCACCAAGCATCCATGTTGCATGTAATAGATCTATATAAGTTGTGATCACAACTAGAAATGTGAGTGAACACGCATGTATGTATGATAAATATAATGACATGCAAGATATCTATATAGCATGTGTAATAAAGTGAACATGTAAAAGCATCGTAATCCATAGTAAATGTAGCCAAGATATGCAAGTATGTTGTGGATGAGGCAGAGTGGAATGCATTTGAATGATAGGAGGTGTGTGCCCCGAGTGGATGTGTATGCATGCAATGAGGTTCATTTAGTTATGCCCCTCAGTAATCAAGAATGAACCGTAAACAAGAGTGCATCATCAGGAAATGGTTTGAATTGTGTGTACTAAAAAGATGTGATTGTCAAAGCATAAAGTGTAGAGTATAAGTGTGTGTAGTCACAAATCAAACACTTTAGACATTATTTATTCCTAGTCTCATACTACTATTCATATTGTTTTTGAGTGAAGAAAGTACTAATTAGCACGTGTCTTTTGGCCATTTTACTTTGATTTATGTCGTCACGGCCGACCTCCCATACACATTTGTCGAGTCTGTTTTTGTCATTTTCCATCATTTTAGCTTTGACTGGGGCACTCGTGCTTATCTTTGGGATGCTAAAAGCGCCTTGGTCCCAATCAAGGTGCCCCGATCCTTTTCCCTCTTTCTTGTCACTTTTTGGGCACTTTCTAGCTATTTGAGCATTTCATATTTCTTACTGGGTCGGCCTCTTTGGGATTAGTTATGAAATTAGATCAAGAGAACCATATAAATATAAAGTCATGAAACCATAATGAGGGACCAAGAACTAGTCACTACTATCATCACCTAAGGTTGCATCCATCGAAGACTCTATTTGTATCCATCTAACTCCATCACAAGGCACAATGTTGGTTCATCCATATCACACACAAGCATAGGAGGGAATTTTATTCTATTCCATCCACCATTATATTACATTTTCTACACATAGTTATTTCTCGCTACTTTTACAAAGTGGAACTGGCACAAGAGCACCTAGGGCATGATTACACACACTTGCACATAGAACTACATCGGTTCCGAGATGTGGCAGTAAAGTGCTCGATTATTAAGTCCATCATTATGGTAGCTAAGGTTAGTCTGACCCCTTTATATGCATCTTTATTTTTAGGGTTTGATGTTTGTCTTGGGGTTTTGCAAGTCTTTTCTTCATCACTAACTACCAAGTGACATCCAACACAATTTGAATACATTATTACGACGAGACAACGTAGGATTCGAGATCACCTAGATACCCTACAAATATGGTTTTGGACCTTTTGCACAGACTCAAGGCACCCACAGTGTCATAATCCTCTTCGAGTGCCCATGTCCACTCAAATTTCCCATATCTATAATTTTTTGGACCTTGACATAGTCGTTTCCTCCTCTTATTTCTCTAGTCATCTCTCCGACACAATCTAGAAAGTTCATCAAATCAGCTAAGCTCCTTCCAACCCTTCTTTGCATATTAGGTTTCTATTTTCATTAACTTACTTGCTAGGGTCACTTTCTATATTTATTTACCACTTTTATTTACTGTTATTTATTTTTGTTCCTAGTAAGATTAACTACCATTTATCCACATTTTAGTTAATCAACGTTATCGTTATTTTTGAGTGAGTGATTAAACGTGTGAGTGTGAAGAGGTCCATTTGAGATGTATATCCTTAGCGGTGAGTATGGATCGTGCGACTAGAGTTTGTTATAGGGTAATGACCACACATGTAGAAGTAGATGTAAGAGAGATGTAGTGTGAATGTGTATAGTGAGTAATGTACCTAGTGTGTGATAGAAGCTGTGAGAAGGAGATGTCGTGTGTGTATAACATGTGTTGTGTGAGATGTGTAATGTGTAGTGTGACTAAGAAATGCTAGAGATATGTGTTGTAAATGTGTCAAGTGTAAGATGTGTGATATGGTCAAGTGTGTAAGAATGTGTAGTGTGTATAGTGTGTAGTGTGTGAGGTTCATGTGTATAGTATGCCCTCAACAATCAAGTGTGAACCATAGCACAAGAGTGCGTCATCGGGAAATGACAATGCAAATGTATTGAGATGTGTATGGTGAATGTAAAAGACTATATGTGATGTGTGTAAGATGTATGACAGTTGATAATGCTAAAAGGTGTGGGGAGTAAGTGTGTGATGATGAGTGTGTTATTCAATGAATGATGTTTGGAATAGACAGATAGGTGAGGTGTGAAGATGATGAAGTGTAATTGATAGTGTATAGTTGACGTGATAGTTGATGAAATATTGTATCGTATGCGAGACTAGCGATAGATAATAATAAATGTATGTATGTATGAGTGATTATGTAATAGATAGATATGTTGATGAAGCATGTAATGCAAAGATGAAATGGGGTTCTTATTGTAAGATATCCCTCAACAATCATGTAAGAACCATAAGAACACAAGTGTGTCATTAGGAGGCAAGTTAAGAAGCACAAATGTTGATGGTTTAGGAAGCTAATGTGTAGTAAGAGCATGCTGCAATGGAGGAGATGGTGTGATGATGGATGGATGAATAGTGACTTGAGGAATAGGTGTAGGAGATAAGTGCACCGAACTAGAAGCACGTTGGTGAGGAATTAGAGACATAGAATGCTCACGAGAGTGAGAGCCAAAGGTAATGACACCCTTGTCTTCTAATTTTTGTAATCAATCATGAAGGGCACTATAGTCATTATCATGATGGCCATTGATGTGATGATAATTACAATATGGTCTATCACATTTCCAGTGCAAAATGATGAGGTGGATGGTACTAAGTAGAAGATAAGGGAATTATGCACTTTTCAAGAAAAACACTCACATCATGAGAGTTGGCATCATGAGAAAATCATAATGGTTTCCGTGGAGGGGATGGAGATGCCTTATGCAATGAATCATATTGATTTTACTTGTGAGGTAGAGGAGCTGGAGACCTAGGAGGATGCTCAAAATATGGAAGAGGAGGAGATCTATATGATGTTGTAGTAGGAGAACAAGGAGGATAATCTACAACATGTGTGGAAATGAGATATTGTTCTAAATTGATGACCTTATAGCATAAGAGTGTGAATGAGTTGCATGTATCATATTGCAAGCGTTGTTTTAAAGGAGGAATCAAGCCACAACAAAAGATGAATTACTTTTCTAAGTCAATGGGATGGAAAACTAACTAATGTATGCAGGCATTGAAATGTAAAATGTAATCAATAATGGGCTCTGTCATGCCTTGATGCAAGCCAAGTAAATGATCATATATGATTCTAGGGCCATTGTTAAGTATAATGCATTGAAGGAAGGTCTCTTTCATCTCTCAATAGGTACTAATAGATCCAAAGGGTATATGTGTATACCATTGGAGAGCATCATCAATAATACTATGGTGAAATGATTTGAGCAACAAACGATCAATAGAGTATGGATTCATAGCTAGACAATAATGTTTAAGATGCAAATATGGATCTCTAGTACCATCAAAGTAGGAGAATGTAGGCATAAAAAATCCTTGGGAATGCTAAATTTTGAATCTTTCTCGGAATAGGGTTTCCATGCAAAGGATTTTTATCTATACATAATAGTCTTTTCTTTCAAGTGTGAGAGATTAAATATGAGATTGTAATTGACTCACAACATGCATGAGTGATAAGATATCTTGTTAGGGAATAGTAGGAGATGTAGATGGTATATTGAGTGGTTGTATCTTTCCATTATGAGTGATCATAGGGATGTCAAGAGAAGAAGTAGAAGATATTGATGCTAAGGGCACACTAGATACAAGTGCCTAAGAATTCAGTGAAATAGTAGGAATAGTATCGGAAGCGTTATTAAAAGATGATGTAATAGAAGGAGATGAATCATGCATGTTACTAGAGACAATCTCATAAGAAGATGAAAGTGGAGTAGAAAATTCACATTTAGCAGTATGAAAAGAAGTAGAATCATTACTATCATGTGCCTCATCAATATCAAACAAAGATTCAAATGCAAGGATGTCATTAAGCATATCATCAACATAGAATGAAGGAGGTAGAGAATTAGTATGTGATGCGTTAGTAGAAACATCTTCAGAGATGGAAGAATTATGAGATGCAACTATATAATCACCTTGACTAGTATGAGAAACAACATCATGCACATGTACACTCTCATCATGTGTGTTGTCTATACTATCACAATCAAGACCAAGCAAATAATCGATAATAACCTCATCTAGAGTTTCAGTAGAAATAGTGGAAGGTGGAGGGGTATATTGCTTATGAGGATAGCAAGGAGTACGAGAAAATCTTGATGGATCGAAACAATGTTAATGGTAGAATGGTCAAAGGTATTAGGAATATTACATTCATTAGCTAACAGTTGCCTTTGAGTATCATCTAGGAGAATAGTGTTGTGATAGAGAGTGCTAAGTTTAGCTATGGTGGTGTCATCATAAATAGGATTAATGCTAACATGAGGCATGGTTGGCCTAGGAGGAGAAGAATTATTCCTAGCCATGATGGTTTTAGTGGATCATAGGGTGTTCAGATCGAGTTCATGTTCACAAAAATGATTAAGCTAAATGTGGATTTTATTCCTAATCTGATGTTATTCTAGAAATAAAATAAATATGCAATTAAGTACATAAAGTACCAATAAGCAACTAAGCAATAAATTATGAAACCCTAATTGCAAAGAGGAGAAGAAAGTACTTAGCTTATTCACAATTAATTTTGAACTATACCAAAGTGATGACCAAGTGAATAGAGTAGTACGAGTGTCACACATAGACCCAAAAAAGGTAGATCTAGAGAGATAGGCTAGACTAGGGTGCCTGGAGAGGGACAGGGGCACCTGTGGCACCCTAGGCCTATTTTTGGGCACCTAGGTCTACAAAAAATCTCAAGAAACCTCCTATGGGTGGTTACAATATGTTCATTGTTAGTCACCTTTGGTCACTCTAAAGTCGTACCAAGATCATCGAGGTGTTGAAACCTACAATGAAATATGAACCTACAAAACCTTTAAATAAACATCAAATCCTAAAAAAGAAAGATGTAAAATGAGGAGACAGATTGTCCTCAGCTATCACAATGGTGAACTTACTATTGAGCCTTACATTACATCTCAAACAAAATGTAGTTCTGTGTATATGTGCACGTGTGGAATCGTGCCCTAGGTGGCTCTTGTGTGAGTCGTAATTAATAGCGAGAAAATAAGCTAGATGTAAAGAAATGTAATACATGTGTGCATGAAATAGAATGAACTTCCCTCTTATGAAGTGTGTATGTAGAATAACCAGCCCTTGCATCCCTTGTGATGGTGTTGGATGAATGTAATGAAGATCTTAGATGATTGATGGATGCAACCTTAGGTGGTGATAGCTAATGCTTAGTGTTTGGTCCCTTATTATGATCACATAACTTTATATTTATATGATTCCTTTGCTTGAATTTTGTAATTAACCCGAAAAGGTCGACTACCAAAAATATAAGATGCTCAAATGGCTAAAAAGGACCTAGAAAGTGTGAGTAAATTACAAAGGGGTTAGGGGCACCCGAGAGGGGACAAGGGCACTGGCGTTGACGTCTTGGCTAGGCGCTGGTGTCCAGGATGATAAAATTTGGAGTATAAAAAGGTAGACTAAGCAAGTAAGGGTGTAAGACAAAAAGTGGTAATGAGAAAGAAAAGACTCTGGTGACCAAAGACATGGGTTAATTAGTATTTTTTTAACTTATGAATCATATGAATAGTAGTATGCAATCATTACTAGATAATTACCCAAAGTGCGTGAATTTGTGTCTACATGGGGTTTGAACCTTAGACTTCCTCAAGTAATAAATGCCTAGAATTTACCAATCATCCAAGACCCCATTGGCCCTTGAATCTAATGTTATCATTAACTTACTTTGGGTAGTTCAAAAGAATGATTCATTCTTAAAGGTTGTGTCCTCACTAGTGAATTTTTTTCACTTGATCAAATAATCATTAATCAAATTTTTGTAGCTTCTTAATACATGTTAGAAGGAGATATCCTCATGCTCAAGGATGACCATGCCTTCCTCATCTAGCTTTGGTAAATCTATTTGGAAAAATAATCATTTTCGCCTGTAATCATCCTCCTTTATCTCTCTTCCATCCTCGCGCCATCATTTTTTTCACATATTTACAAATTTGATCCTTATTGGCAATGATATCATGTTCCCTTTCCACCTCCATGCACACTTTTAGTTCCTCAACTATTAGGCATTACAAATGCGTATGAGGCGCCCACTCACTTAAACACCAATCTCCTCTTCTCAATCGGCCTTTCAAATACCTTCGTAAAAGCAAGATGATGTTGCAAACCAAAAACTAATATAAATGACTGTTATGTTGCCTCTAAACCGAGATCTAGCTCATGAATCTATTCTATTTTTGAATGAAAAATTCTTCCCTCCCAAAACCCATAAAGAACCGATCCATATTGGTGCTTTTGGAATCATTTTGTCTGCAACAATCAAAGTCCCCTTGTCTAATGGTTTGGTCAAGCATATCTAGTTTGTTGAACTCAAATGTAGTAATTGATAGTCCTGTTTAGTTGCATCACGTACAATTATCCATGCCTATGCAAGATCATTGAAAAGGAAAGGTCGAGGCCTTGAAATTCAACAAATTTATTATAAATTTGCTAAACAATCAAATAACTTTTAACAAATCTAGAAAAATAAGGGTTTTATCATCCTTTCCATTAGTATCAAAAGAAGACATCATGCACATACTAAAAAATGAAAAAAAAAAAAAAGAGTAACACTCATATAATTAATTATCTCATCACTCTTATGCTTTTATTTCCAAGTGTGAAAAAGGATTAGAATCTTTTTGGTCAATTCTTACGACACTCACAAACCGGTAGAGTTTATATCTCTCCACCAATCAAAATATTGATAATGTTTAACATAATTATTATTTGTAAATGACTGATTTATTTATGGGTCATGGACTAACATATAATCTAGTGTGACAAATATGTAAAGTCTAGTCAATAGACCTATTAGGAACTTTACTTAATTATTAGATAGTTTTTACACTTTGTTCAATAATTAGTCGATAGGCCTATCTAAAGTCAATTTTTTTGTAATTGTTGTTTTTTTCATCATCCTCCTGCCAAATACTATTATACAACACAACCTGGAAATCTAAGTAACGACTGTTATAGGTAATAGCTGTTAGTAACTGCAATCTTTATTGTCATGGTAATCCTTTAATATTATTATATAAAAATTATATAACGCTTCATGTAAGGCTTAAACAAAATTCCAAACAACATGAGGATAAACGATTAGCAGTCGTGGGTGAAGGAAATAGTTTCAGGCTTCCCACTCGCTTTCTTCTTTCAAGAATTGTGTTTCCAGTATTTTTTGTGTTTGATCACTAATGGGGTGTTGCAACAGTTTGCGTCGTCATCCTAGACATGATAATGGTGATGACGTGGCAAATTTTCTCGAGAATGAGAAAATGATAATGCTAATGTTATTGCATGTCACTCTACCATTTGCAGGTCAGTTCATGTCCGCCCTATGGAGGTTTCCTAGTATGCATTTGACATTTGGGACGATTGGGTGTTTGCAAAGCTCGTAGGACGTGATGGGTCATTGTCAGGTCTAATGACTGGCTCATTGTCTATGGAGGAGTGCACCACTAGTAAATATTTTCGATCAAGATTGTACATGAGAACGCACAGAGGTGCCAATTTATGTCATTTGAGCATAGAGGCATGCAGGGCATAGGCCTTATGTTGGAACAAGGTCTTACAATGTTAACGTTTGATTTATTGTATTGCACACCGAATGCAGATGGGGAGGTCACTGAGTTAGAGTTTCATGCATACTCACGGTGTCACCCTTGCCTCGCATAAAAAAAAATGTAAATCATACCTGCACACTCTCAATATTTTATGCTCAAAATCTTTGTTAAAAGAGGGGAAACGATTAACTGTATTTTATTGCCTAATTTCTTTAGAAGATCTTCCAAATTTTTGAGAAAAAAGCTTAAGGAAATCGCAAGGATTAAAGCAATTATAATTAAATCCCGAATCCAAGAAAACATCAAGAATCTTAATGCCTTTCCAAATCCCTAGAATGATAATGCCAAAGGAGATGAGGAGATTCGTTCCAACGTCAAAGGCCCCAGTTCATTCTGATCAGGTTTTTTCAATCAATATTAAACTTGGTATCTTAATGTCATATTTTATCACATCCTAATGGTGTTGGATCACTTTGATATACTCGAATATGACGATTAAGGTGACATTACGCAAGTTGGCTTCATTGTAGCAAAAACAAACATCAATAAAAAAGAGTCATGTAACAGTAGCTTTACTTCCAACTCTGACTTGTGTTTGCAATGGTCTCTATGTTCAGCTCGATAGAAACATTACAATGTGGTATTGCTTTGAATCGAATTCAAAAAAATGGAACGTTTTAATTCCCTCACATCTGCTCGCTTCAAGTACTTCAGTTCATTGTGTTGAAAGTTTCAAAATCGTAAAGTCGGCCTCGAGAACAGTTCTCCCTCAACATATCAACACCAATTCACCAAGTCCAAAATTATAAATATGAAGGCACGATATTGTTTCCAGTAGTGTGTAATGGTTAAATATTTAGATATAGTTTCTTCTAATTGTCTGAAGTCAAGTTTCTTCTCAATCCTTTTGATCATCTTAATATTTTATTTCTCATATTTTGTGTTGCCTAGGTTATACTTATCCAAATTTCACATTGGATAATGAAAATGTCATATCTGGTGTTCATGAAGGGGCACCTCGGTATCAGTAAGGCAAGCATAGCCCAATTCATGGCAAAATTGTCCCTCTTCAACGAAGACATGTTCGCAATTCCACACTTCCTCTTTACAAACTCATCCAAGTATCCCTCCTCAATTATCTCTCCTACATGGTTATATGGAGAATGGCGAACACACATGGAATGGTCTATCATTATCTTAGTTATCTATCCTTTTACCTTACCCTAATTAATTTTTTTTTCAAGAAATCAACTTGGTGGTCGCTCACAAGATAGAGATATGTTTTGTTTCCCATTAACACAGAAGATTCACCAACAAATTATGTAGTCTATAACATTGAAAAGAGCCACCTTTTGTAGTACCACTTCTCCCTTTATATCATAATCATCAAAGCTCTTTTTTTACGTTTCAATTTTGTAGAAAATACTTATTTTGAAGGAATTGTTTTTAATTCCTTTCCTACATTTCAAAATCTCAGATTTAAAATCAAATGTGGATTTCAAATGGCCTCTTCTCAATTCCATAAAACAAGAATTATTACTCAATGAACAAAGATGACAAACACAACTTAAAGTTTTCATTATTTCCCAAATTTTCTTTGAGGACACAATTTCAAGCCGTACAATATGTAAATACTAATGGAAAAATATTTTACTCACTTTATATTTGGATTTAAGCCATGGATGTTTGCAAGTTCATCATCATCACTGGTGGTGGGTATTTTAGAAAGGTGCAAAGAAATCAATTGAGATAGTCATGGGAGAAGATGTTGAGATCTACAATTGAATTCATGATTGGTAGACCATGAAAATTGTGCCAATAATAAAGGAGGTGGTGGGAACAAAGAATAAAAAGGATTTACATGCTCAAAGCCACTTGTAGTTTTTAATGATAGCTATAGTTATGTAATTAAAGATGGACAATTACATATTTGGGATATTGAATTTTCTTGTTTGTTGTTAAAAAACATGATTGATTTTTTTAATCTTATATTTGGCATAAGCGAACATTAGTGATAATGAGATCATTCATCTTCATTATTAGTTCATCATTTATATTTCTCTCATCAGTTTGTTTTTTGAAGAAATAAAAAATTGGATTTTCTCAATGGAGAGATTACACTATAAATGGAGCACATAAAATTTTCAATTAGGAAGAACACATGTGCTCCTTCCTTTACATTAGTTTAATACCTAGATTAGCAATGGTTATTCCAAAACAATCGACATTCATTTCCTCTCTATATCTAGATATCATGTTATAGGTATGGTAAAATGACCAAGGGGATGAGAATAGTGAATATTTTGTATCCTCTTATTTTCGTAGAGTTTCCATATATTCGAGAAGATGATAGGTTATAATTACATAACTAAGGTTTTCTTTTTTGAGGGATTAGACCCATTAATCCATTGGATAATAAAGTGCATTTGGCCATGCTTATTTTAAAGTTGACTATTTTGTCAACCGCTACAATGGCTCATCATTTTCTTTTTCGCTATCCACACAATTTTGTAGTCGGGAAAAGGTTGTTTGAAACAAGAAATGTTGTCAAAATTCTCAAAGCAATGTAATGATGTTGTTGTTTCACCGTTTTCTTTAAGTTTTTAGGACAAAGCAGAGATAAGGATGTGGGCCAAGGAGGAATACCTGTAGTGATGGTCGGTTGGGAGGTTATTGTGCGTGTTCGACTTCTTGATCCAATGTTGACTGTGAGAGCTTCCTTTAGGCTAGGAGGAACCACTGAAATACACAATAAGACCACAAAAAGAGGATTATATAATATATGTCCGTGGGCTGCCTAGCATATGCTAAATCCAGGAAGTGTGATACTTCCTCGGTGGCAATCAACCCATTGTTTTAATACAATTTAATGCAAGAAACAATGTAAGTAAATAAAATCCTACTGTAGTTGATATGATTTAGGTATCTCATCTAAATACAATAAGAAAATCTAACATAACAGGCTAGGCTATGATCAGATCTGGAAATAAGATAAAAAACTAAGGTCTTTGGAATTGGAGCAGATCGGGTCAGGTTCAGGTCACTTGAATCACTTAAAAAGGGTTATTGGGATCTGGTATTAGCAGGATTGCCAAATACAGAGACTCGACATCGGTCTAGTATGACCGACGATGGTTTAGTAAGAACCGAAAATGGTTACTGTGGGCTGGAAACAACTCAATAGTTCATGGTTTTGGGGATTTGTTTGAGACTAGATCAGCGATGATGAGGAGTTGGTTTAGGTCTGGGGAGATGTTGGGAATATTCAGAGGTGCTCAGGGGTAGACAGAGGTGATTAAAAGGGTTATGAGTGATGGGAATGGTCGGGTTCACAAGAAGGCAATAGTGGTAGGGTGAAAATATAGTTGATGGTTGATAAACAAAAGGTGAATAACTCCTATAAACTAAATAGAAATGAAGTGGTGCAGGTTAGAGACACACTTACTGTTGTGCAGGTTCAATGGTTGGGTGGTGGTGAGTGAAATGGCGATCAGTGTTGTGGCAATGCTTCCCAAAGTGCTCCTATGAATGCAAGACCTTCTGATCAATGGTTGTGTTGGTTATGGCTACCTGGATGTGTGAAAGAGCTCTGGTTCTTTTTGCATGTAGATCTCCTTTACTCCAAAACTCAAGAATGTGTCTAACCTCTCAAACAAGGTTACCAAAATGGTTATATGGTAACCAATGATGGTTTAGGGTTACCGGCGTCGGTTTCGGGTTGACCGACGTCGGTTAAGGCAGGATATCCTAGGTTGCCTAAAATAGCATATCCTAGCTATCTTTTTGCCAGCTTTGTTCGTTGGTCCCGGGTCTAAATGGAATATTGTGCTTAGATACACGGGAAAGTGGTTAGAGGGAGAATAGGCATGTGCTTTTAGGGTTATACTAAGTCCTAGTTCATTAAGGTAAGTAGGGCTAAGTCTTAGTTAGCTATGGAAGCATGCTATGAATAGGTCTATGGTGAGGTGTCTAGGTGAGGTGGAAATTAGTTTTAATTGAGGTGATTAAATAATGAATGAAGTGAGAATGAGTATTAATTTAATTGTAAATAAATTAATTAATATTAATGTGGGGTATAAGGGTCATGGTTAGGTGAATGTGTTTAAGTTGGTTATTCGCAAGGGGACCAAGGGGATTGTGACCCAATTTTGGTGTCTAGAGTTACATATCTATAAGTTGAATTGTCTAAAATTATGTACTTTTTTATAATAATATAGATTTCTCTAATATTTTGGATAAGGAAATTTTCAACCTCTAACAATTATAATTATTGATGTACCCTCCTTAATGCCTATCGACCTCTCACATGCACCTATGGATGCATTTGATAGTTTTAACTTTATCGAGCACAAAATTGACAAGGTGCTTTACGAATTTATCAATGCAAATCTTTTGAGATTCATTAATAACGCTGCTCCTAAACCAGTTTCCCATCTTACAGGGCATATTCTTTATCTATTTTCCCTCCTCGTGTACCATCATTCTTCTTACAGCTTTAATGCAAATTCGGTTCTTGTTTGCAAACCCATCTTGTTCCCTTTCCACCTTCAATTCCTCAACAATCGATCTGGCATTTATCCCCTGCTCCCCTGCATTGGCAGAGCAATCAAAAGCATTCCATTGCTAAATCCTTCCATCACAGAATTCCACCCACAGTGCGTTAAAAATGCCCCAGTCGAAGGATGACACAGAATCTCCCTCTGAGGTGCCCACCCATTTAACACCAATCCCCTCTGCCCAGTCCGCCTTTCAAATGCCTTTGAATGAGCAAAATGATCTTGCCACCCCAAAACTAATATAAACGGTTGTTGTGCTGCCTGTAAACCCAGAACCACCTGATGAACCTGTTCCTCGCTGACAAAACTTTGACTCCCAAAACACGCATAAACAACTGAGCCAGCGTGCTACTTTTGCAGCCATTCCATGCAGCATGTTACGACACTGGTAAAATGAGAGGACCAACAGGAAGCACACGCTTCATGATGGCCCTCTCAAAATACTCAATAAACTTCCCTTCCAACTCAATGTAGGACTTAAGGGCTATACTATTACAGTCCTCTATGCAGCGCATCACCCTGTCTATGCCTCTCATACCATTACCATTGTCGTCCTCAACATAGAACCTATTTAGCGAGATGCAGGCTTCAAAAGTCGCTGGGAAATGGCAAAGGAAGGAAAACCTGGAGGTGGCTGGCTTAAATCGTGTGCAGTAATTTTTCTCGGCATTTGGCTGTGTGGAGAAAACTCATAGCTGCAGAATGTTGCCCCAAAGGTCAAAAATAAAATTGTGGGTATGCCAAATTTAGCTGCTATTTTCGGTGTCCAATATTGTACGAAGTCAGGTGGGGCACTAGCCCTTCGAAAGACTTCTGTGCAAGGTGCATTGCACGCCATAACAGTGGCCACAGATGGGGTGGAGTGTCAGCTGTGGATTCTAAGGCCTTGGGTAGCCCTTCAACAGCAGGAAATGGCAGTTGTAGCTGCTGTATGTTTTCATGATTACAAAGCATGGGCTTCACTCTGGGAATGTTTAGGAGAGTGGTAAGGAAGTAGACTTGAATGCCTTGATCTACTATCCTTTTCGAAAGCTCTGCAAATGCAGAAAAGTAGCCGTGAGCAAGCCATGGAAACATGAGAACATGAAGCTGCTTTTTGCTGTTGGTGCAGTAGGAAGATGGATCCATTTTGCCAGAGAATTATTACAAGATTGGGCTGCAAAGTTCCAGATGAGATTCTTAAAAAAGTGGAATTGGCGCAGAATTCAATTCTAAGATAGAGATAGGCGACTTTTAGAATTTTATAGTTGTTGTGTAGATTCCTTTTCGTATTTGAAAACTGGGCGTGACTGTGAGCAAGCCACCAAACATGAAAATGTTTTTTGGTACGGTGAAGCATTGCAGGACTAAAGTGGGCACGCTGTTGGATAAAAACCTAAATCTGAAACTGTCACAAGTTTTCTACTTTTTAATTTGTATGTAGTTTAATACATTTTATGTAATTAGTTGATAGGATTTTATCGTGGCATCATATTTCCTAAAAATGAGGGGAGGGGAATGTTATCTCCCGCCGAGAAATCGCTGAAAAGTGTCTGAACTTTTTTGTCTTACCTCGGGAAACTATTATTATTCTGCCGAGAATTATTTTTGAGAAAACTTTCGTGTCAAAAACCTTACCCAAAAACCTTGCCGGAAAACAGCTTCCGAAAACATCTAGCAAATTATATCACGGGAAAAAACTGGTGTTAAAATCGGAAAATCCATCCCAGAAAAATCTCTGTCGGAGAATCGCCGATTAGCAACTACGTTTCACCCATAAAGATGACTCCAGCGGCCACCCTCCACTTATTTTGCACCTATGTATGGTGTCCCACCCCTCATGGTCCCCATACCCCATGCCCCATGCCTCTAGCCAGTTTTATGACGTCATGTCGGAAAACACATACCAAACTTGAAGTGGCGATTGACGTGTGTGGGGAACAAACTCTGACGTGGATGTCAAGGTGGATCCATTTGAATTATAGTTCTTCATGTCCACCAGCACTTCACACCAATGAATCATTCCTCGGTACCTACGAATCATTTCCAACTACAGGAAATCACGAGAAGAACCAGAAGCCGAGCCACGATTGCCATTGTAATCACGTTTTTCCTCCATTGTAATTGGTACATAGAAGGTGGTGTTTTGGGGCATCTTGAGATCATTCGAGCCCACTCGGTTATCTGTGGCATCTTGAGATCAATATTCAAATTCATTCACGATTTCCCAGTCGATTATCTGTGGCATTTTGAGATCAATCGAGCGGGAGAAAGGAGCAGGAGCCAGATTCTTCCATTCGCATTTTCCGTAAGCACTCATACCCACTCCCAATTTTTTCGTGTTTTCTAAAAGGGTTTCCTGTTTTTGTGTTTGCATTCTTTCTGTACTAGTATTGTTGTGTTTTTGTTGCATATGTATGCCCACCTCTGTTTTGTTTTGTTTAATATTTCATGTTTTCACAAGGTATTTTTGCAAGATGCAATACGAAACCCTTACTATGTTGTGCTTACCCAGATGTCTCGAAACCCCTAGCTCGTCGTCATGCCATAGAGCTCGATTCTTTGGCTCATTAAAAGCAAAGAAAATATACATCTCCACAGAGCTCGATTCTTTGGCTCATTAAAATCAAAGAAAATATCCACGGCGGTAGCTTTTTTCTGATAACTACTCAGATGCACTATACTAATGCTTGTTTTTCCCCAATAATGCGGGTGCTTTCAAATTCATCAGGGTATCTAGCATATAAAGTAGGATATAAGATATAACACTATCAAACAATGAATAGAATCAATAGTTCCTTCCTTAGTTATTTCTATGAGTATTTCAAAGTTACTTCAGGAGATCCATTGGTCTACAATATTTTCTTCTACCGACTATTGATGACAAATTCTGCTAAATTTTTAATCTTGAAAACTCAAAGACGTTTTCTTTTATATATGTTGTCGAGATAATCCCCCTAAGTCCTCAGGTAGCCATCTCTTAAGGTATCAACATAGCTGCCCCAATGTTACTATAAGCTGGATATTCAAAGATGAAAGGTTTTCTATTTCCACTACTCATGATAGAAATAATTTATAATCTCTGTTTCTATTGCTAATGATAGAAATCTTCTAAAGCTACTGCTATGGAGTTCACAAACAAGAGTACCCACATACCAATTTGATTTTAAATCATCTAATAATCCCATAAGGCAACTAACAAATAGCTTTAAACCATCTAAGGAAAAGAAGTTCATTCATACCTTTGAACACAAGTAATCTTTCATGATAGAAAGTTTCTTCTAATGCTACTGTTATATTATTTATATATACATCTTCACAGACTATGGTACCCACATGCCAATTTGACCTAAAATCATCTATAATCTCACAAGCCAACCAAAGAATAACTTAGATGTTACTCTCATGATAGAAATACCTTCCAATGCTATTATTATGAATACATCTTCATAGAAAACAATACCCACATGCCAATTTGACCTCAAAACATATAACCTCAGAAGCTAACTTAATGATAATTTAAAGAACGTCTTGAAGACAATAAATCGTTGTACCTTTGAACAATAGCCTTTCATGATAGAAATATCTTCTAATGTTGCTGTTATAAATACATCTTTGTAAAGAATGGTACCCCATACCGATAATACCCTATATCATCTATAATCTCATAAAGAAACTGAAAATTAATTTAAAGAACATCAAAAAATAAGAAATTCATTTGTATCTTTGAATGAGAGTAAGCTTTCATAATAGTATATGCTATTGCTTTATGAATACATCTTCGTAGACAATAGTAACCATATATTAATTTGACCTTAAATCCTCTATAATCTTATAAGCCAACTAAAAGATTGTTTAAATAACATCTTTTAAGGACAAAAAAATTCACTGCACTGTGAATCGGGCTTAACCTTTCATGATAGAAATATCTCTATTGTTACTACTATGAAGGGTATTTCAAAGTATGTGATATATGTAAGATAATGAGGTGGTAATAGTCACTCCTATATGTAAGAATTTGTTACATAGTTGGCATAAATGAACACGAGATGGATGTAATACAATGCTCACTCCTCTATCTTCATCTCAGGCGATGCCAATGATTTCATCAAAGGCGTCGATGCTAGACATGGCTGGTGGTGCAGGCTCATTGCATCTTAGAATTACTTCTATGATTCTAATAATCCACATTTAATCAAAAAAATCCTTCTTTGGTTTGTTTGCATGGTCTGCGATAATATATTACGATCCTTCGCCAACAAGGGTAAAGTCGCACTGGAGATGACCCTCTCACGAACATAATAGTTGATTGGTTATGGGATATGTTTGTTTGTTGTCTGTTGTCCCCTCGAAATTTCCCTCTTTTTGAAAGACGAGAATTGAAAATTTTGAGTTTGACACCTTTTTTGATGTTCTGGTAAAGGGAAAAGTCGAGAAGTTAGGGAAATTCTACGTTTTTTGAGTCATTTGTGTGATTTGCGGGTCTGTTGGACATTTTTGTCCCATGTGTCCCAAGTTCACTAGGGCTCTCTGTTCACCGATCGGCCGCTTTCTCCAAAATCCGTTAACTTGCGGGCCGTCGGAACTTTTTGTTCCAACTGTCCCAAGTTCACTTGGGCTCCCTGTTCCCGATCATCCGCATCGGCCACATCGGGCACTTCACGTACTTTTGTCCCCCATGTTCCTAAAGCATTTGTGCTCTTTGTCCCGCATCTCCCACATCGTCCGCATCGGCCGAATCGCGCTTTCGCGTCCCGCGTGTCCCAAATGTACCAAAGGCCATCTGGGCTAATTTTTCCCACTCTTCCCAATGCTTGCTTTTTGAGTTGGTGGATATGAATTAAATGCACATTTATAACCTTCTCTCTCCTAAACGGCTATTTAATAGACTACCCCTCTACGCATTTTTGCACACTGCTTTCTCATTATCATCTTCTCATACCCTTGCGATTGAAACCATTTGCTTGCATCCTCATTTCCCTTGCAATTTCATTGCGGATTCAAGCTATGCATTTGTTTTTCTTAGTCCTATCAACATGAAAATTAAATTCCAAGTTCGAGAGCGGGTTTCTCCACTCAAGTCGCGTTCCCGATATCGGGGACAGTGAAGTTCGTCACCTGGACTTTGCCGATTTTTGGACCAGGTTGATAGACCCGAACCCCTCTCCAATGGCACAAATGATTAATGATAGCGGCTTGGCGTTTGCTGCTGGTTTTCCCATCTCGGTGTAATGTGCAGACACGGTACTCACCTACGGGGCTCACTTCAACCCCAACTCGAGCAAATTAACAAATGTACATGGGGAGCTCATCACCAAGCTTGACGCTGCCGCCATTGCCGCTACCCTAAGAATCCCGAAATGGATAATTCTGTGGTGATCTCCCAAAATCAAGCACAGGCACTCTTTGACCAAGACAGTGAAAAATACAAGGCAAGAGTGGCGAAGTCATGGCTGAAAAACCCTAAGAAAGGGGCATCCCATCTATCTAAAGCTCTGTTTAGGTCTAATTTCAATGAGGAACTATCAGACTTTATAATCCTGTTAGCTCGGGTCATGGGCTTGCCTTCTACTAACGAGTTCCACTTCTGGATGTGCCCACTTATCAACATAGTGTGTGAAGGTACCCAAAACATAACCAATGGGTAGAAAGTATCTACATGAATAGTTGTCCCCATGTACAAAGCAAACAAAGAAGTTCTACATGACTTCCTACCTGATGTATACCCTAGCAGCATCCAAATAGTGGTTTGGCTTCACCTACATTAATGCTCAGAAAGATGATCCCATATATGATTACTGCCCTCAGTTCACCTTGAACACTAGCAATCATAATTTCAGGAGGGTGAATGATGCTTTCACCATGTACATTGTAAGGCTTCTAGAAAGTGACACTGTTAGGAGATTCTCAGATGAAGCCATGAGCCTGATAGTGAAGTACGAAGCCTACTTCATTCAGTTTAGAAGGTTCTCTTATATCAGGCTAGTAGGTTATGAGAGCACCCCTCTCAAGCTCCCCATGTTCTGTAATGATAAGATGGTCCTGATTGAGGTGTGCAAGCAATTGGACAAATTGCACAGAACTTGTAGAGACAAGAAAATAACTGGTCTACACTTCCCCATATCTTTGGGGAACTACACATGCAATATGGCTCTGGATGCCCAAAACATAGAGAGAGCCCTAGCTGCCATCATTGTCCATTTCTTTAGGCCCAAAACATGTTTGAATTGAAGAAATTCATTGAGAAAAATCTCAGAATCAATTACCATCATAGGGTAGACACTGAGGATTATTGGGCTGACTGCAGATGATTTTGAGGCAAGAAGGAGACATTATGGCAAGTTTCCCCTCCAGCTAATACAAGAGCTTAACTTGTATCAAATTCCTGAAGGACTTCAGGATGACAACACAGACCTATTGTCATATGAGTATGAAACTGTGATCAAGCATACTCCCATAGAGGACATGGATTGGTTTAAGAAAGAAAAAGATGATTTGGCTGAGATTCTAGCCCCTGTCCTAGTAAGAACCAAAGTTTGGGTTGATAGAAAGATTCGTGAGCTAAGGAAGAATGCAGGAGAATCCTCTTCCAAAGACACCTCGACGCCGAGGAAGGAGGCACAAACACCCAGTTTAGAGGTTCCTATACAGACTCCTCCTGCCTCATCAAGTAAGGGACCTAGAATCCTCCACTCCTTCCTCCTCCACTCAAGTCTATCAAAAGAAGGTGAAGGAGGTTAAGAAGGAGCCCATTGAAGAAGATCCTCTGCCAAAGCATTCAGAACTACCTTCTGGGCTAGAGAACATCATTGTTCTTAGTGAGAGTGAAGATAATGAAATACCAATTCCTGCAGATGCTTCAGAAACCCCAATGGATACAGAGAAAGAAATTCAAAGCACTGAGCTTCCAAGCACCATTGGCTCCTCTGTTCCAGAAGCCTCAGCTGCCCCACTCACATCTCAACTGGAGGCAACAGTGGTACATACTCTGAGTGCCATGAGTTCCCTTTCTCTTGGTCCTCTTCCCCCCTTCTTCTTCCTCCTCCTCTTTTACATGGGTGCAGCCTTTTGTTGATAGTAGGAAGAGGAAGTCTTCTTCTCGGTTGACAGGACCCAACTTTGATGTTGTGGCGGCCTTGTTGGGCACTACTCCTTCTGCTCCTACCAAGAAAGCCAGGACCACTTCAAGAATAGTATCTGATGCCCAAGGTCAGCAATTCCTTGAGATAGCTAAGCCCAAGGTTGATAAGCTAGAACAGGATTTGCAGGACCTCGATCTGTAACTTTCAAGGATCTTAATGGGAGAGTCTACCCCGAAGGTGAAATACACAACCTTCAAGAAACAATCACCGGGGTCATTGGGAGAGTAGAGAAAGGGTAGTATACTATAGACCAGCATTTGGAGGAGTAGGCTCAAGTACTTTCTAGTTTCATAAAATCACTACTATCTAAAGATAAGGTTCTAGACCCTACCCACCGATGTGCTTCCACCACTGTGATCCTCGGTCAAGATGAAGTCCAGAGCATCAAGGATATACACAGGTACTCCATCTATGGGAGAGCTATGGAGGCCATGGTGGATGACATCCTTGTTACAGGGTTGAATTTCATTGGTGAATCCTTCAAGCTCAACGAGAAGGTAAATAATCTGCAACAGAAGCTCTCCTCCACAATTGGAAATATGGATAAAGAGCTCAAACTTTGGGGCAGCTGCATAGTAGACCTTCGCCTCATGGGGCAGACTGATGAAAACCTTTTGATGGCAAGCAAGGTCTTTGATGATGTGAAAGATAATTTGTCAAAGTCATGGGTATTCAGCGTGGAGTGGAAAATCAAAGTGCTAGAGGAGGCTTTGGGAGAATTAAGGAATAGTTGGCGTAGAAGGGAGAAGCTTTCAAGACTTTGGTGATAGCTGCTTTCAAGGATATTCACTGCCACCTCCATGATGAGACCTCAGGTGTGCCTTTCTCCCTGTAGGAAATTAAAGCTCAATTCAGAGCTTTTATCAAAGAAATTTTTCAAAGAGGACTCCATCACCAAGGAGAAGATCAAGGAAATCTACTCCCTCCAGTATACCATTGAGGAAGCAAATAAGGAATACCATACGCACACTGAGTTCGACAAGGAGATGGAGAAATGTCTAGGATCTTGGACCCAGGCTACTGCCAACACATCAGTTCCACGTGGCAGGGACATAGCAGAGGCCTTGAAAAGGTTTAGACAATGGATCCTCAAGTCAGTGGGCCCCTCCCAATCATGAGCACTTGTCTTCCCCTCCTGGCTTCTCTCTTTCTTATTTTTCTAAATTTGGACTTATTGTAAATTAGTTGGGGTTTTGTGTTAAGCATCCCTTTAACTAAAATGTTTTAGTTAAAAGAAGTAGTTACCAAGTGTAACTGATTTGTAAAATTATATAATGGTCTCTCTCCGCCATTTTGAGGGGGCTAGAACTTGGTTTATTTTTGAAAGTGTAAAGAGTAGCAAAGTAATCAATACAAAAGGATTTTCTTTCTTTGTTCATCTGATCCTGTTATTCTTTGCTATCCGTTGAATATTGTTGAATCATTTGTCTGCATTATGTCAAGAAGCTTTGTATTCTTGTGGATGTTATTTCTGGAACTTTGTGTCTTTGCAATAGCATCGTATTGATTCAAATACAAATGGTTCTATTCCAAACAATCTTATTCTGGCATGCATAAGGAATTATTTTGTTATCTATAGTTCTGGAGAATGCCTTTCTACTCATTTCCACTACTTCATTCCTCTGTACTTTTGTATTGATGATCCATTTTATTTTAAAACACTTTCATGGTATCCAAGTTCCACATTGAAACTATGCATTGTATATATGTAAATAGGTTTTTTTTTTGAATAAGGGAACCTCTCCCATTAAAGAGGAGGGACTTCTTGTCCCCTGACTGTTGCTCTCAACGAGGCTCTTTTGACGACCAACATTGTCCTACTACTTATGTTGGATATGTCTCCTCAATGCATCTTGGAATGACTTCGTTGACCCTACAACCCTTCCATACCTTACTACAAAAGACAAACAAACATTTTCCATGCATTTTGAAATCATTTCAATAACTTTACAAACCAGATATGTCTCATCAATGCATCTTGTAATTGCTTCGTTGACTCTACTTGTAACTAAAGCCTTTTGAGATGAGATATGGAATTAACATTAAATCCAAAATCAGGCTTGTTATCTTTAGGTTTGAATTTGTAGTTATATTTTCCTAGAAATTTGGATGTAGGTGTATTAGGACCAGAAAATGCATATTTATGCTTGTTCAACATAAGGATCCTAACCTCTCACTACTTTAAAGTGTGACATAGCTCATAAAAACATCCAATTTTTTCAAACATAATTGATTCTCGTAAAGGATACACAAGGATTTGAGAAAATAAATCTTGAATCTTATTGAGTAGATAGTCTATCTTAGTAAGAATATTTGTATGGTACAAAACGTAGTCACCCATTTGTTCATTAGAGCCTTGTTGTATCTTAGTTATTTGAGCATATGAAATATTTTCACCAATGTTATAAAAAATTATGCCAGGAATTTATCATCTAACTGATTAAAATCCTCGATGGAAGGCATGGGTAGATCATAGAACCAATGTAATTAATAACCTTTAAGGCTTTAAGAAAAATATTGGTAAGTAATTGATCATTGTAAGTATAGTCTAAGCAAGCGACATGAAAGGATAAAGTTTGAACTACTTGGGATCACATTTTCCCTCGTAAATAGGAAGCTTAAGAGATACAAATCCAATCAGAAAAGGATAAAAATCCACTTTATGTGCAAGAGGATTGTTTACTAATTGAGTAGAATCCATAAAATTAGAAGGCTTAAACATACGTGCATGTAATTTTAACACTTGAGCTTGTAAATGTTTACAAATATGCTTAAGAGTGTGTGTAGTAGAAGTGAATTAGAAATTGCCATGGGTATGCACTAAAGATCTAGGAATATGATGCAAGAGCATCCATGAGACCAATATAATCTCACATCAAACAAATAATAATAATAATAATAATGTTACAAATCAATTAAAACAAGGGTTTTTAGGTTGGCAGATATTAAGACACATTTAATACTCATCAATCATGTGTATCAATTATTAATGTCCAAGTTTGTAATTTAATATGCGGTTATGATTTAATTTTAAATTAAATATTAGTGTCCACATAAGGCCAAGAAGTGCCCAACTGGAACAAAATTCAACCATCCGAAAATGTTAAAAGGTAAATAAATAAACAAGGTTCTCGAGTCTATTACAGTATAGGAATATTTGTTGTGACCCATAACACCGCAAAGATATTCAAAGTCATGTTACGTGGATTTGAAGAAATGCCTATCACTATTTTTCCCACTAAGCTAGGAAATTTTCAATCTCTATGACATCGAGAGAGCATAACTTCTCGTATTGCATCCTAGTAACATACCAAACCTTTATTATTTATGCTCTTAGAGATGTAATAAAGAATAGGGTGCATGGCATTATAATTTGAAGCCATTTAAAACAATAACAAAATGAAATTATATTAATATGATCCACAAATGGCCGAATGATTCAGTCGCCCTCTTATTAATAGAATGATTTTGTATACTTATCCCAATGTTGTGATGTCAAAATAGAAGTTCCCCTCTTATTAATAGAATGATTTGTTTACGTGACATGAGTGTGTATTACTACACATCCTTCCCTTCCCCTCTTAGGTAATCTTGATCAAATTCCTATAAATAAACTTTGAACAACCACAAATAGGAGATTTACATTTAATGTTGCTTGGAATAGTTTTTACTATTGATTTTTTCTTGAGATGCCATGAGAGTAATTTCATCTTCTCTACAGGATCTTATTGTTTTCAAGGAGTAGCTAATTATATAATTATATAACGTAATGAAACATAGATAATTATATAATGAAAGTTAATAAATAACAACATTAAAATTATATAAGCTTTGTTTTTGAAAAATGTTGAAAAACACACAGTGTTTTTCAACAACAAAATTATCAAGTATTTCTTTTTTCTTATTGTAAGACGAACTCATTTATGGGAGTAAATATTATTTAATAGTAATGTCATACGGTTAAATAATTGATATTATTTACAACATGTACATTTCAAATGTTGTACACTATAAGCTTCTTATATAGCTAAACTATTGAAGTTGTTGCATAATAATACCCTTGAAAGAGCTTTAATAATAGGTGTTATGAACCTTCTGTAAACAAATTAGAAAAATACTGAAATATAGAGAAAATAGACTAAAGTAACCCTTCTATTTATCTATCCAAATACACTAAACCAACCCTTTTATTTATCTAAGATTGTCATTTATGTCTATTATAAACTTTGATTATAACGGGTACACTACACTACATCTCCATTGGGATCATGTTGATGGATCTCCATTTAGGGTTTCATATCAATGTTTAGGATGTCGCATTAGTGAATAGTGTGTCCCAAATGTATTTGGTGGTGACACATTAGTGTTTTATGTCATATCAATATTTAGGTGTTTAGGCTATCGCATTAGTTTTTAAGATATCATTTGATTGTTTACGGTGTCATATTAGTGTTAAGTTTTCCTAATTATGTTATTTAGGATAAACCTAAATTCTAAACCTTCAACCTTAAGTCATAACCCC
Source organism: Taxus wallichiana var. yunnanensis (assembly GCA_018340775.1). Taxonomy (NCBI): domain Eukaryota; kingdom Viridiplantae; phylum Streptophyta; class Pinopsida; order Cupressales; family Taxaceae; genus Taxus; species Taxus wallichiana. Next base: position 174,243,460 of record CM031237.1, on the reverse strand, counting down.
TAAAGCTTGAACCCAAAGTCCTAAACCTAAACCCTAATTATTGAATGCTAAGCCCTAAACATTATTTCATAAACCCTAAACCCCAAACCCTAAGCCCAAAACCCTAAACCTTGAACCTTAAACTTTAGAAAATAATTATAGTTTTCATTATTATTATTAATTAATATATTTGAAACTGTAAGAAAAGGCAACAATTTGATGTCATATCTATTGCCTAATACTTTGTAAATAGGAACAAATCTATGTGCTTGATATACACAAAGATAATATAATATGAAACTTTATCTTAAGTACAAATATACCGAACAATTGTTTGGAAGATTCTTTTCAAAAGCGAATGAGGTGGTCAAAAATTTTGTTTAGTATATAGACACCAAAGATGAGAACCAGTGTGATCTTCCAATGCGAAAAACTCTCCAACAAGAGTCAAGAGTCTATTTTGTTCTACCACCAAAGAAGCAGTTTCCTCCCCCTAAATTGGAAAATCCTTTGCTTCATAATTTTGGCACTATGATATAAAATAAATTAGTAAACAACAAAAGTGAGGACAACTTCCAAATACTGAAGCAAGAGTTTAATTCTTGTAATTCACCGTAGCCTTAGATGTTCTAAAGTACAAATGTGTTAGTAAAATGCCAATGGTTGTTGCATTATTCATGGAACAAATCAAAAAAATGCATAACCAATTGCATAGTCTTCAAATAAATAACTATGAATAACGAGAGAACAAAGCAAAACTGAAATACCTAAGAAAGGGCTTGTGCATTAACCATGGAATGAGGCAAGTAAAATACATTATCAAACACAGTCCTAAAATAAAGCAAAAAGAAAAACAAAGGTTAAAGTAAAACTGACTTTGTATCATCAGAGAGACTACTCACAATAAAAATAGTTGACCAATATCAACGGGTGCATTATGGGAAAAACACACAAAGTTAAAGTTTTTAGAGTTTACAAAAATATATAAACACCTACTATAATGAATTAGACTGTTTTAAATATGATATTCTACAAGTGAAATCACTTTCTCTTTCAAATGCATTGTGCACACCCGCTTCTTAATCTTCATCGAGTTTAGTCCTCAACTTAATGTTTGTTTACCAATGAGGGCATGGTTGATTGTTGAGTTTGAAATAGTTAATGACTTTATATTCCAGTTTAGTCCTATTCCACCCAAATGACAAGTTGGGTGCAACTTTGAATTCAATTTCGCTGAATAGATACCCTCAATGTTGTGTACAGTTGAAAGAAGAATGCCATGCCTATGAATGAGTGTGAAAGTCTGACCTGGTAACAAATTTTGGCAAATAAATTACTGTCCATAGAAGCATCTTCTTTATGGCTACCTAATTGCCAGGGGTTATGTAGAATTAGGTACAAGAGACGAGAGAAGGTAGCATTATAATTATCAATGGCTTGTATATGGTATTTCATTCTGCGATGCCCTTCGAGGGGGGACAGAAATGCCATTTTCCCAGACAAATTAAATAATCTGTAAAGTGGTGGAATGGAATATGGTTGCAATCAATAAAAACAGTAATTTCCAAGAAGTGAAAACAATAATTGTGTTCCTACAAGTTGAATTTCTTGATTATACTTGAAACTAGTTCAATCTTCACAACAAGCTTTTGGCAAATAGCTTTATTTGAAGATAACATTAGAACAATAATATCTAGGGCATAAGGCAACTTTTTTCGTTAGGCGAGTTTTTTTCATCTATCTCATTGACATTCATTTTCTTTTGCAATTATCTTGATTTTCTTTTGAAATCCTCGTGTGAGAAAAAAGCATGAGAAATATGAAGTATGATATGTATTTGTTTATGTTAAGAATTGTTAATACACTAAAGCAAGACCTAATTCTTAGACAAACTGGACTATTTTAGAATAAGCGTCCATTTAAGGTTTTACTGTAAGCTTTAAAATAGTCATAAACGTGATTATTTAAGATAATCACCTCTTGCAACTGCCAAGGAACTCAGCTGAAAATTATGGAAATTCAAGATGTCAAAGGTTTAACATGAAACAAAACCTAAAAGCTTAAGAAGGCACAAAAAGAGCCATCAAAACCTACAATAAAACTATAATGTCCCCATTCCTACCTCCACGGTCTAGCGACTGGTTTTCCATCTTAGCCTTGGTCATACCCAGGGCTAAAGCAGCGTAGAGAGTTGTTTGGTATGGTTTTCACCTACATTTCACTTATATGTTATGTTTTGGCGTTATGCATGTACTTTATGATGACTTAAGTGAAAAGGTGGGGCAATGTTCTATTTCTTCGTTGGGGTCACTTAAGTGGACTTTTTGGCCTAGGAGAAATAAAGTCACTTTAAGTGATGATTAAAATATGACATATCTCAAGGGAGTCAAATTAGGGTTTTATGGCCACTTTTATGATCGAAAAAGGTGTTTGTGGAGGAAAAAAATATAGAGGTTCATTTTGCCATCTTATGTTGGAGCTTTTGCTTGCTTTTCTTGCTTGTGTGGAGGTGAAATTCCACGGGAACCCTAGCTTCGGTAGTGAAAGATCAATCCCTAGCTAGTAGAGCACTCTTCGGTGGTGAGAGATCCAGCCCTAGTTTGCTATTGTGGAGTTTATTTAGATCGGGTTGTCAAATTCAGAGTTTCAGAGGCTTGTTGATCCAGTTTCAAGTCCAGAAAGAGAAGACAACCATATTCAGTAAGAGAGATCATTTATTTTATCAGTGGAACTTCTTGTCATTGCATGTTGATGCATGTTACATGCATGTCATTGCATGTTGATGCATGTTACTTGCATGTTGTTGCATGTTAGTTTAATTGCAATAAAAGTGAAGATATTGGTTATTTTCTGATTTTATACCTTGCTGCCTTAACTGTACTTTGTTGTCATATTTTTCTATATACTGCTGTCATAAAATCATATTTTTATTTGTGAAAAATTTGGTTGGAAATCTTGAATATAAAATAAATCCAGAAAGGGGATATCCAGTGGTATCAGAGCAGTCTTTTCTACAACCTGTTGGGTAGTGTATGAAGGTTTATTCCAGGAAGAATACACCCAAGAAAGAAGGTCCAGACATGGCGGATAAAGATGGAAAATCAGAGGAATAGCTGAATGAAGAGTTTATGAAGAAAATGTTTATAAATATGGTAAAACAACAAGAGACTACAAACCTCTACTTGAGCCAACTCATAGAGAGATTATCACAGGGTGGCCTTGGGAACCATATGGAAAGAGGTGAAAACAATAATTTTGGGCTGCGGACTCACAAAGATGAAAACGGTAGATCAGGGCAGCACACTCCATCCCAAAACACACGGTTGAGCATGCATGAACCAGTTTTCCTGAAAGATCTAGAAGTGACACTGGTTGGGCAACAAGGGGATATTATTGATGAGGAGACTTGTTGGGAAAAGTATGAATCCTTGAGTGAAGGGTTCAAAGCTAATATGCCTTTCCCAGAGTATTACAGGATGAAGATCGGTAGCCGGCCCAAGCGGGATCACTATCCTCATGTTCCGAGCTACAGAGGCGATTGGGGCAGATTTCAGTTCCACACTTTGATGGATCCAAGAAGTGTACCGCGACATCATGGATTCAGAAGTTAAAAACTTACTTTGACTTGAATCCCATGCGCGAAGAGGATGCAATAAAATTTGCAATCCTACATCTTGAGGGAGATGCACATGATTGGTGGCATCATGGCCTTGTCACACAAGGACACACGCATATTACCACTTATGCGGATTTTGTAGAGAGACTGGTGGGTAGGTTTGATAGGTGGGATCCCAACAGATTCTTCAGAGAGTTGACTCATTTGAGATAGACAAGATCCTTAGATGGGTACATTGCAGATTTTTAGCAGTTGTCAGTGATGGTTACTAATGTTTCTGAGGTGAGGTTGACTTCACTTTTATATATCAAGGTTTGTGAAAGCATTGAGCCTTCTTCACTACACGATGCCATCAGGAGAGCCCAATATTTGGAGTTAGCCACTCTAAAGCCAAGGTTTCCACCTCGAGTTCAACAAAGAGGACCCCCATCTAGAATAGATGGGTTCCAGCTGAAGGGGCCACCACAAAGACAGGAGATGTTAGAAAGCCATTTATTTCACGAGAGCTTAGAGATGAGCTGAGGCGAAAGAAACTTTGTTTGATTTTGTTCACCGTAGGCCCCAGAGACATGATTGCACAGGAAAGGCGGGGCCCGGTTCATTGGCGTCTTTGAGGAGGAGAGAGAAAGAGACAGTGATGGAGATGAGCAGCTAAAGACCCAGGAAATGGATGACAGAGATGAAGATGCTTTGGATGGTACTGATGAGCAAGAGGAGGAGGTTTTCCCTCGGAGACTATAGCCACTTTGTCTGCAGTACCCGAGGTACAAGGCATTGAGTTAGGGGAGTTATGCGGGGGTAGCGTGTTGTTGTACTTATTGATAGTGGGGCTACCCACAACTTTATTGATGCATCCTTGGTTGAGAGACATGGCCTATAGACAGAGGACTTTGAGGGCTTCAACATTGTTGTAGCCAATGGTGAGTCTATGAGATGCACCCGTAAAGTTCCACAGTTGAGCATCACCATGGGGAACTACACCGCTACTGATGACTTCTATATTGTCGGCATTGGAGAGACCAACGTAGTATTGGGAGTTCAGTGGCTTCACTCCCTTGGTGAATTTCGTACTAACTTTCAGACGATGGAGCTGAAATTCAAGTCCGAGGGCAAGAATGTAACCTTGAGGGGTCTATCTACAGGAGCACCCAGGGTAGTCACAGCTAAGAGGATGGAGAGGATATTTCGGCATGATGAGGTGGATTGGGTCGTTCATTGCTTGGTTTCGACCAAGAATACAGGGAGTGACCATCCAGAGTATCATGTGGATGTCCAAGGCCTATTGGACAAGCACAGTGCAGTTTTTAGGACATACCTCCAGGTGTACCACCAGACAGGGGGTTTGAACACGTGATTGAGCTTGGGGACAACAAGCCAATGGTTACTACTCCTTACCGTCACCCCAAACAGTTTAAGGATGAGATTGAGAGGACTATACATGAGCTTCTAGACATGGGGCATATTAGACCTAGTTCTAGTCCTTTTGCTTCTTCAGTGGTGTTGGTGAAGAAGAAAGATGGAACCATGCGAATGTGCATAGATTACCGTGCACTAAATAAGAAGACAATCAAAAATAAGTATCATGTGCCACACATTGATGAACTACTAGATGAGCTACATGGAGCAGTCTATTTTTCCAAAATAGACTTGCTATCTGGATATCACCAGATCAAGGTCAGAGAGGTGTGCATAAGACAGCTTTCAGGTGCCACTATGGCCACTTGAGTTTTGGTGATGCCATTCGGTTTATCTAATGCACGGCCACATTTCGAGTCTGCATGAAGCCATGTGTTCAACCGCCATTTGCAGAAGTTTGTATTGGTCTTCTTTGATGACATTTTTGGTCTACAGTAGGACATGGGAGGATCACATTCAACATCTTGATGAGGTGTTGGGAATTTTGGAAGCTAATTTCGCTTTATGCGAAAGCTTCTTAGTGTGAGTTCGGTATGTGAGCTGCTATATTTGGGCTATGTGATCGGAGGAGGTGGAGTCAAGGTGGATAGGGAGAAGATTCACATGATTTTGGATTGGCCACCACCTAGGACTTTGACACACTTAAGAGGATTCTTGGGACTATGCACATATTATAGGAGGTTTGTGAAGAACTTCTCTCGCTTGACTGCACCCTTGATAGACTTGACCAAGAAGGGGGATTTTTCTTGGTCAAATTTAGCACCTGAGTTTTGATCACCTTAAGGGGGTGATGAGTTCTTGTCCAGTTCTTACATTGCCAGATTTCACTCGGCCATTTGTACTCAAATGCGATGCATCAGGAGTGGGTGTTGGAGCAGTGCTCATGCAGGATAGGCATCCCATTGCCTATGAGAGTCAGAAATTGAGTCCAGTAGAGAGAGGATTCTCAATTTACGACAAGGAGATGTTGGCCATTATGCATGCATTGGTCAAATTCAGACAATATTTAGTGGGAAGAAAATTTGTGGTTCATACGGATCACAATAGCTTGAGGTTCTTTTTGGAGCAAAAGGATCTCAATGACCGCCAAAGCAGAGATGGGTAAATAAGATACAGGCTTTTGATTTCGACATAGAATACAAGAAAGGTAAGAATAATGTGGTGGCTGATGCACTGTCTAGGAGGCCTTGCTTTGATTCTATGATTTTCTTTATGTCAGAGATTTCAGCTGATTGGAAGGCTCATATACTTGTTGAGTACTCCAAAAATCAGTTTGCATGTGAGATTATGGATGGAATTATTCAGGATGATCGATACAGAGTGGTGGATGACCTCATCTACTACAAGGATAGAATTTTCCTTGTACCAGAGTCCAAAATGAAGGAGAAGATCCTTCGAGTAGTGCATGATACACCCTTGGCTGGACATCCAAGATATTTTAAGACATACAAGTACATCAGAGAGAGATTCACATGGAAGGGGTTAAAGGACGATGTCCTTAACCATGTCAGGGAGTGTTTGGTTTGTCAGCAAACCAAGGCAGAGCACTCTTTCCCAGTAGGACTTCTACAACCTCTGCCTATTCCGAGAATAGAAGTGGGAGAGTATATCCATGGATTTTATCACAGGTCTTCCCTCAGTGTATGGGCATGATTGCATATATGTGGTGGTTGATCGGTTGACTAAATATGCCCATTTCCTTTCTATGCCTTCAGGGCACAAGGCACATGCAGTGGCTCAGACTTTCTTCATAGGTATTTTAGGCATCATGGGTTGCCTAAGAGTATTGTCAACGATAGGGATAAGATTTTCATGAGTACATTCTGGTAGGAGATCTTCAGGCTTGTAGGTACGGAGCTGACACCTAGTACCAACTATCATCCACAGACTGATGGGCAAACTGAGATAGTGAACAAGTGGATAGAGGGCTACTTGCGTAGCTATGTTGCAGGACATCAGCGTGCATGGGTCAAATGGCTACATATGGGTGAATATTGTTACAATACCACCTACCAGATGAGTATTGGTATGACTCCTTTTCGAGCATTATATGGTTATGAGGCATCCTCATTTGTAGACCTAGTATTATCAGATAGCCGAGCTCCCAAAGCTCGTGATTGGGTATAGGAGAACCAGGACATTCTAAAGGCTCTCAAGGAGAACATACAGAAGGCGCAGAATCAACAAAAGGTATATGCAGACAGGCACAAAATTGAGAGATCATTCGAGGTTGGAGATTTGGTCTTCTTACGGTTGTAGCCATACAGACAATCCTCACTCAAGAAGAGCGGTGCAGAGAAGCTAAAACTGCGATTCTATGGGCCATACAAGATAGTGCATAGAGTTGGGCGTGAGCATATGAGTTTTGTAATGTCTTGATTTTTAGAAGCTACTATGATAACCTCTTTTCATGATGTTGTAACTATGGAAATGAGGATAATTATGTTAAGATATATCTTTTAATCTTAAAAAGAATGTGTTACTGATCTGAACCCTTGTTTACTGTAACTTGTTTACTTGGGACGGAGGTCATTATAACTTGTGTTTTGCAAAGTGCAAAACAATAGACTGCTTTTGTGTTTGATGAACTCTTATTTTTGATTGAAAACACACCTTGAATCAATTCCATTGATCTAAGGTATGATGTGGCCTTCCTTGTGATCGCTTTGATGATTTACTTTCTAATTAGACAAAGTCCGGAACAAAATTGAAGGTCGTTATAAATTTTCTGTAACACAGTTACAGGTATAATTATTCAGCACCATGTTGCCAATGGTAAGGTTCGATTTCTAAACTACATACACATAGTAACGCCGGAGAGCGTAAGGTAGTAAGATTTTTGATAAAAGAGCACAGGGTATAGATATGCGTGTTGGACGGAACATCCTGCATTATACTAGTTATGAACGCTTGATCGATAAAACTTGTTGGAATCATTAAGTAAAATACTATGGGGACTAAATTCTAATCTAGGACCTAATAACTATCCTAGGAGGATTTTATAAATTAAATGGGATGTAAATTTTTGCAAATCCTAATGACTTGCGACCTAGGTGAATACCTAACTATGGACAATACAACCTAAACTATTGCTAACCTAAGGAGGGGACCTATGGACACATGCTGATGAGTGCATAAGAAGGGAAGGTTAAAAATTTAATAAAGGACATTAAATGATGTACTTGAAGTTTTAAATGCTAAGTTTGGTGGGAACATGGAAAGTTGGAGATATCCAACTAGCAATGTAGCTAAGAAGGAAATTACTTGCAAATATTTAAAAATGGAACTTGCCAAACCTGAGTCGGTGGTGGCATGGAAATTAAGGAAAAAGCAATGCATTCAATGCATTTATTGATCTCGGTCTTGGTGACCAGCTCGCCTTGGAAATGGGAAAGAGCAATTTTGTGTTATTTGTGTTCATTTGGGTTTCTTGTGATCGCTCTGCATTTCTTGTGAGGTTCTTTCGAACTGCTGCAACCATTCTGGTCATTGTAGATGTTGGTTTGATTAACCACGGATATCTTGGAGCTTGTGGGAGTAAGGAGATCATTGGAGAAAACTTGATGTTTGTCGCCATGGAAAAGAAGAATTTCTGAGGGCGTGGACGCGGTTTTCTTCAAGCCACAAGAAGTTTTACAGGCATGTTGAGCTCTTCTCTTTAAACCATTTTCTCTTTGTTAAGCGTCTTCATTAATGAGAACTCTGCTCTTTTATTGGATGTTTTTGTAAAATGAAATGTTGTTATGATGATGAGATTTAAGGTTGAGTTGCCTTTTTGGGAATAAATACAAATTGGGTGTTTTCCTTACTAGGAGGGTAAAGAGATGAAATCTATCCTTGCTTTGTTTGAATTTTTATAAGTATCGGGTATTCGGTTTTATTTCCCATTTCGGGTTTGATTTGATGGAATAACGGTGATGTGTATATTGTTTTTCGAGTTTCACGTGCGTGTAAATGATTTGGGAAAAATCGTGAGAATGCTTGATGAAAGCTGGTTGCGTGAGCTATTATCCTAGTTGCTTTACATTGCATAGAATACAAATTCACCATAGGGGACATGACCGAATTCATTCCATCATCTTACCCTTGCGTGATTTATAAGCGATTCAATGTCTCGTTATTTGGTTTGAAATCCGTGAATGATTTTAGGAATGATTTTCTTCAATCGGAGCAAGAGTATTTGGTTATACATTGGATGGAATAGAGCTTATCATTTTATTCTCCTTTGAATTCGATGATAAATTTATATATTTATATATAAACGAATCTAGCAGATCTAAACTTCTTCGTTGTTTCATTAAAAATGAATGAAGTTGATTTCTTACTCGATGTTGAAAATCGATCCCTTTTTATTATGATAAAAATCATGATTTTGTTGTTGTTGTACATTCTTGCTTGTTTTAGACCTATTTGGAAATGTTCATTTCTCGTAAATAATTATGGGTACATAGCTAATTTGTACATTCTTTTTGTTTGAGACCTAGTTGGAAATGTTCGTTTTGGTGAATAAATATTGAAAATGAATTTAATTGAAAGATTGAGTTGTTTTTGACACTTACTGAATCGAATCAGATGCAAATGAACTCTGGCATGCGTCCATGAATAGTAGTTAGTAAGTTTTATATACTGAAATAGACTTGTTAGAAGAAATCATCTTATGGGAACAGTGCTGTGCTAACTAGTTGATATTCGGCTAGGCAGTGAGAAGAGGTAATATGATTCTTCTTCCTTTCATTCGATTATTGACTTTATTTGCTCTCTCTCTTTGTTATCATTGATTGATATCACTTCTTGTTTAAATCATCCAGTGCAGTTGTGATGAAAAGAAAGGGAATATTGGATGGGTAATTGGAAGTAATAATTATTTTCTTCTCTTAACCAGTTGAAATTCTATATTTGATATTGAATGAATTTCTTACTGCCTTAGGCGTAAGCATCTGCATTTAACTGTTGTTTTCCTTCTTTTCTGATTTGAAAGAAGTATTATGCTGCTTGTTGAATTCGAGAAATGACACCAGTGTTGTCATGGTGAATGACTACTTTTCTCTTACGCATTTGATTGTTTGAAATTAAATGAGTAGTACGAAAGGAAGTAGTTGTTTGAATTCTTAATTAAAATTCATTTCTTGAAATTTCAACTATTATAAGGGAATGGAATTGATACTAATTCATTAGAACAACATTATATACATTGAAATTTCTTTACATATGCTTTTAATTGGAACTATTTAGAGGAAATTTTTGGTAACGTTTTAAATACAAAATGAACCCCCTTGCGTTATTAGAATAAAAACAGTAAGAAAGAAATATGAATAAAGTGTTCGTTGTTTTATTGGAAGAAAGTTAGTAAATCTTTTTGTCTGATTGTGATTAATTAAGAGGATGGGTTGTTGTTTGATCATCATTCAAACACTTAATTGATAGATAATGTCCATCTCAATTTTTAAATGTTTCATAAAAGCAGAGTTCTTTTATTGAGACGAGTTAATTAAGAGCACCTCATTTTAATAAGTGCTTAATATGCTCGATTGAATGACCGATGCAAGTAAATTTTGCAGATGATTTCCATGAGTAAAAATGAAGACATGTTGTTTTCTGATGCTTCTTCTGATTAGCTAAGGATGGATCGTATTTGAGAATTTATTATTCTTCTACGAGGAAATGGAAAAAGAGAAAGTTGTATTCTTCTTCTTTATGAGTTGTTAATGTTGTTTGGCATGAATGAAGTCTGGTTGTATGGGCTTGTAAATTGTATAAATTTTAATCTTGAGGATTGAGTACAAAGGAAAGGTGTGTTATTTTAATGGTTGTACCGCCTTGGAACTGTTTGAATAAGATTGAGAATATAAATTTTATTCATTGAATTTGGATATATTCAAATGATGGTTGATAGATTTTAAAAGGACATAATATCTATTCTTTACTTGAATACAACTTTTAAGTTGGAATGTACAATTAATTCATACTTAGGTCAATATGGATTTTAAATTGACATTTGAAAAGAGTTAAGTGAATATGAATTCTTAAATGAATGATATTCGGAACTGGTATATAAGCTAATGAATATAAATAAAAGAGACAATTGAATCTTGTATTCTGATTTCGTTAATATCCTCGAGATGTTTGATCCAGAGGATATTCGGTATGAGGAATCATATCTCCTCGTAACAAACCTTAACTGAAGTAAGGTTATAGTGAATAAATGAATACATTCATTTGGAATTAGGCCTCATTTAAATGACGTCTAATAAGATGGAATTTTGAATTTAAATTCAGTTGCGAATAAAACTTGGTTAAGTTTAGTAAGTTGATCTTACTACGTTAAGTTGTAGTGGACTATTAGTCTGAAGCTTAAATTAAGGAACTAAGATGGAATTAAGCAATCCTTCAGTAAGGAGGAGTAAAGGCATATTAAGCTTTAAAGACAATATAAGTCTCTCTTAGCTATGCAACTGTAACAAATAGTGAGGTTAGAAGATCACTTAGCACGGTTGTTGAAGCTTATTCTTAAAATACTTAAGATTATAATCTAATCACACTTCTAGTTGGATGTGTATCCCTTGATGAGAGGATTCCATAGGACCTTGGCACATGCCAGCTACAATCTGGTGTCTTCATGAAGGTGGGGCCTTCATGATGACACAATGTTGCAGCTGACATGTTACAACGCCCTCCCGAATTGAATCATCAAGTTTACATAAGTTAGGACCAAGTTACTTGGACGATGATAGGAATGTGACCGTGTATACGGGGTGACTCAGGAAGACTAAAGGTAACTAGACACACGCAGTCATCTAGGGTTGACAAAGTATGTCTGCGTACCTTTAGTCACCACGAGTGTCTTCCTATACTCTTTCATATTGCTAGTTTGGGTTAAAGTTTAACCTTGGATGAGAGGACTGATCAGAGGTCAAAAAAGACCATTCTCGATAACAGACGAAGTGAGAAGAAAGACGTATTCCATTGGTGTGTATAACGTATAGGAATATGATCATGCAAAGCATGTGAAAATATTTGGCCAAAGTATCGCAAGTTGTTGGTTGCGTTGTCCTAATCACCTAGTTTAAGAAGCAGGATTTCAGATGAATATCGGTAACAGATATTCAGATAGGCCTCTTAAATGAAATACTTTGATAACCGAAAACGGTAAGGAGAACCAAGTATACTTAGTATAGAATGCATGGATTAACATGAAGGATCGGTAAGTCGCGAGTCATAAAATGAGAGATCGTTGAAACTCCGAGCTATAAAATGGGAAATCGGTAGTTCTTCAAGTCATTCTGACAAGCATATGGTATACGTTATATGGTGAATGGCATTGAAAGTGTGTTCCATATTATAAATATGCGAATAGAGAACATTGGTTTTAAAAGTAATTGTGTGATCTAAATTACATTAATTGAATGAGAGAACAATTATTAAAACTTGGTCATGTGTTTTGAATTACATAATTGAGTAAGAGAAAATGTTATGTAAAAAAAAAAAAAAAATCCCTTGTTCTAGTGTCTTAAAATGGGGATGTTACATCTTGGTATCAAAGTTGAAGGTTGCAGCTCTTGGACCTAATGAGTCCACAATTTAATAAGGTTTACATTTTCTTATTGAACAGAAAATGGTTAGAATAAGAGAAAATGATGTGAACAACCCGCTACTAGGTGGAGAAGCAGCTACTGCTCAAAAGCTAGATGAAATCCTTGCTTTGCCCTACTAGATACGAGAGATCGTTCGATTGTTTGTGAACAACAAGCAATGGGCAATGAGGAGGAGGAAGAAGAAGATGATATAAATGATCAGCCACCTCATGTGGACAACAACACCAATGGAGGGAATCCGGGTGTTGATAATAGTAATGCGAATGCTGCTCCTAATCATCCCGAAAATAAAAGGGCAAGATTAGTGGCTGAACTTACAAATGACGTAAAGAGAATAAGTCCTCCAAATTTTTATGGAACAACACTTGGGGATGGGGTTAAAAATTGGCTCGGTGAAATGGAGAAGTACTTTGCAATAAGAAACTTCTCTGAGGAGACCAAAGCGATATGGGGAGCATATCAACTTTCTCAGGAAGCATCATCATGGTGGGACAACTGTAAGGTTGAGTTGAACATTGTCAAAACAAACATAACTTGGGATCAATTTAAAGGTTACTTTAGGCAACGGTGGTTGCCTCAACTCTATTTTGATCGGAAAATGACTGAATTTCAGAACTGGTCGCAAGGTAGGCTGACGGTGACAGAATATTGGGAAGGGTTTACTAAACTCCTTAAGTATGTATTGTAGTACCAAGCTGACGAGAAGTTCTAGAATACGAAAGTTCATAATGGGACTGAATCCCATCATTGGTGGCGAATTAGATGTCCACGGTCTAACCACTATGGAAGGAGTTGTCGAAAAGGCAATAAGACAAGAACAGAAATTGAGAGCAATCTCTGCTCATAGGGAGGAGATTAGGAAGAAGATTCCCAACTCTTCTTCATCTCTCGCACCCAAAAAGGGACCCTGGAAAAGGTTTGGTATGAAAAACAAAATTGTTGTGGATAACAATAAGAAATCAGTAATGAACAAACCTGTTAATAGTGTGCGGAGCAGCTTTGCAAAAATTAGTGGTAATGGACAAAAGTCCTATGGAAGCCAGAGTGATAACTTCAAGGCTGGCAGTAAATTCGAGCCTAGGAAGGGGCCCGTCGGAGGCTGCTTCAACTGTGGAAAGGACCATTACGTGATTCATTGTCCTCTGAAGAAGGATGATCGCGATCAACAACACATGATACACACTGCGGTGGCTAACAAACAAGCTGAAAAGCAAGTCACACCCATAGAAGTTCGAGTAAGTTATTCAGTACACCTGTAGTCATACTTTTTGATACTGGAGCTACTGAATGTTTTATCTCTACTAAACTAGCAATGAAATTAAAAAGGAAAGTTGAATGAATGGATAAGACATGGACAGTGCATTATGGGAATAATGTTGTCCATACAGTCGATATGTGCCTTTTTGGGGCAATTCTTGACTTGCCCAGTTTCTCCACAGAAGTTGACTTGTATGTCACTCCTTTAGGGTCATATGATATAATTATAGGAGTTAATTGGTTGGCGGAACATAAGGCAAAGGTTGACTGTTATGAAAAATAGATTTGTTGTTTTGATGACCTCTAGAAAGCAGCAGTCATTCAAGGTGTAAAGCGTGAGGTTGCAGTTAGGAAACTAATAGCTATGTAACTAAAAAGGGCTAAAAATAGAGGCTGCACTTTGTATGCCATAAGAATGACAGAAAATGCTGAGGAAGATAATGATTTCATGGAAAAGTATCCATTATTAAGATATTTCAGTGATGTATTTCCGGAGGAGTTACCAAGTCTTCCGCCCAAACGAGAGTTTGACTTTGCGATAGAGATCAAGCCAGGAACCGAACCCATATCAAATGACCACCCTTGAGTTGGTGGAACTTAAGGCTCAGTTACAAGAACTTTTGACAAAAGGGATGATAAGACCGAGCGTCTCACCATGGGGAGCGCCAGTAATTTTTGTAAAGAAGAAGGATGGCACACTTAGATCTTGCATTGATTACATAATGGTGAATAAGGCAACCATTAAGAATCGATATCCACTTCCTAGGATTGATGATCTATTCGACCAGATGTGTGGAGCATCAGTCTATTCAAAAATAGATCTTCGATCTGGATATCACCAGCTGAGAATAAAGGAAGAAGATATTTATAAAACGACTTTTAGAACAAGGTATGGGCATTATGAATTCACGGTGTTACCTTTTGGGTTGACGAATGCACTGCCGCCTTCATGAATCGATGAACAATATTTTTCAAGAGTATTTGGATAAATTCGTACTTGTCTTCTTGGACGACATTCTTATATACTCCAAAAATGTCAAAGAGCATCAAGAGCATTTAAGGATAGTGCTGGAAGTTTTGAGGAAGAGAAGGTTGTATGGTAAATTATCTAAATGTTCCTTTTATGATGTAGAGGTGCATTATTTGGGGCATGTTATAAGCAAGAACGGGATAGTTGTGGACCCTTCAAAGATCGCAGCTATAACTGAGTGGCCTGCACCTAAGAACGTGCATGAAGTAAGAAGCTTCATGGGCCTGGCAGGATACTATAGAAAGTTCGTTAAGGACTTTTCAAAAATTGCTGCCCCAATCACTTCACTACAAAAGAAAGATAAGAAATTTGTCTGGAATGACAAATGTGAATCTGCCTTTAAAATTTTAAACAGTTAACTACAACACCTATTCTGACTGTACCTGACCCAAATGGAGATTTTACGGTCGTAACGGATGCGTCTGGAGAGGGTCTCGGAGGCATTATGTTACAAAATGACCATGTCATAGCTTATGAAAGTAGAAAGCTTAAGTTACATGAACAGAATTATGCTCCACATGACCTAGAGCTCGCTGCCATTGTTCATGCACTTCAAATGTGGAGGCATTACCTTCTTGGTAAGCCCTTTGAGCTAAAAACTGACCATCTGGGGTTGAAGTATATTTTTACTCAACCAAACCTGAATGCAAGACAACGAAGATGGTTAGAATTTTTATCTCAGTATGATTTTGATATAAACTACATCAAAGGCAAGGAAAATAGGGTAGCAGATGCTCTGAGTCGTAGGAAGCACATCTCTACTCTTATAACATTAAGAACTCAGTTTAAAGATGAGGTGAAAGATGTCATGGAATCTGACTCTTATTTTCAGCAAGTTAAAACAACACTTACCGAGATCCAAAGGATGTGAAGTATAAAGGATTCCGTTTTGATAACGAAGGGATTATGAGGTTTGAAAACAGGGTATATATACCCTTGGCTAATTATTTATGAAAGAAATTATTAACTGAATTTCATAATTCACCTTTTTCTAGACACCCTGGCATTACGAAAATGCTTGTTGATCTCAAGCAAAGCAATATTTCTGGAAGGGAATGAAAAAGGATGTGGTGGATTTTGGTGACACACCGCTTGGAATGTCGGCGTGTTAAGGCGGAACATATGCATCCCGCCGGACTATTGTATCCCACGGCATTCGCAGACAAGTCGCAAGTGATAACTATGGATTTCGTTCAAGGATTACCTATGTCAAGGAATAAACATGATGTCATCTGGTTGTCATCGACAAATTAACCAAAGTGGCACACTTCATTGCTTGATAATTTGAAAGATGATGCACCAAAGTGCTAGCAAGAAGATTTGTACATGAAATTTTCAGATTGCATGGAATACTCGAATTGATCATATCGGATAGAGATCCGAGAATAACATCAAGATTTTGGAAAATGCTTAATGTGGCCTTGTGAACTAAATTAAACTTGAGTTCTATATATCATCCGAAACGGATGGACAGATTTGAAAAGAGTCAATCAAGTTTGAGAGGATATGTTAAGAATGTATTGCATGGACCAATAGTATAAATGGGAGGAATATCTTCCGCATTGGTTGAATTTGCTCTACAATAATACATACCATGCCTATTTAAAGATGGCACCTTTTGAAGCATTGTATGGAAGAAAATGCGAACCCCTATTAGTTGGGATAGCGTAGAGGATAGAGAGGTAATTGGGCCGAAATCCTTAACAAATTAAAATGATTAGGACAATTAAAGGAGGCTACCAATAGGAAAAAGAGTTATGCAGACTTAAAGCGGGTTGATAGGAATTATAAACTTGGTGAGAAGGTATTTCTTCGGGTCAAGTGAAAAAGAGTTCTATAACTTTTGGCAAGGCTGCCAAGTTATTGCCTCGTTATGTGGGACCTTTTGAAATTGTTGAAATAATTAACCCTGTAGCTTATCGTCTAGCATTACCTCCTGCTTTATCACAAATGCATGATGTTTTTCATATTTCTTTGCTTAAGAAATACGTATCAGATTTATCACATGTGCTGAATTGGAATTCCTTGCAGGTCCAAGACCCAGGAATAATCGTGGTTAAGCCCATTCGAGTGCTAGGAACTCGCCAGTTGTACTTAAGAAATCGTGAAGTGAATCAATGTAAGGTCCAGTGGGACCAGTTTAGCGAAGAAAGTGCAACTTGGGAAAATCTCGAAGAAATGAGATCTGCTTTTCCATACTTGTTTGATCGAAATTGAATTCAAAAAACTGATAATTCTACCAAATATGGACAATTATTGGTCTATTTTATGGTTATCTTAAAACACTTGTTTTAATGATTAAATCTTTTTTGTATGAAGTTATGAATGGAAGGACGATAATTGAATTTTGTGCTAAAAACTCTATGAATTGGCTAATTTGATCATCGGGACGATGATTCTTTAAGAAGGAGGAATGTAACGTCTTGATTTTTAGAAGCTACTATGATAACCTCTTTTCATGATGTTGTAACTGTGGAAATGAGGATAATTATGTTAAGATATATCTTTTAATCTTAAAAAGAATGTGTTATTGATCTGAACCCTTGTTTACTATAACTTGTTTACTTGGGATGGAGGTCATTATAACTCATGTTTTGCAGTGTGAGTGTGAAACAGTAGACTGCTTTTGTGTTTGATGAACTCTTATTGTTGATTGACAGCACACCTTGAATCAATTCCATTGATCCAAGGTATGTTGTGGCCTTCCTTGTGATCGCTTTGACGATTTACTTTCTAATTAGACGAAGTCTGGAACCAGACTGAAGGTTGTTATAAATTTTACAAAACCTGGTTACATGTATAATTATTCGGCACCATGTTGCCAATGGAAAGGTTCGATTTCTGAACTACATACACATAGTAACGCCAGAGAGCGTAAGGCAGTAAGAGTTTTGATACAAGAGCACAGGGTATAGATATGTGTGTTGGATGGAACGTCCTGCATTATACTAGTTATGAACGCCAGTCGGTAAAACTTGTTGGAATCTGTTAAGTAAAATACTATGGGGATTAAATTCTAACCTATGACCTAATAACTATCCTAGGAGGATTTTATAAATTAAATGGGATGTAAATTTTTGCAAATCCTAATGACTTGCGACCTAGGTGAAAACCTAACTATGGACAATACAACCTAAACTATTGTTAACCTAAGGAGGGGACCTATGGACACATGTTGATGAGCGGATAAGAAGGGAAGGTTAGAAATTTAATAAAGGACATTAAATGATGTCCTTGAAGTTTTAAACGCCAAGTTTGGCGGGAACATGGAAAGTTGGAGATATCCAACTAGCAATGTAGCTAAGAAGGAAATTACTTGCAAATATTTAAAAATGGAACTCGCCAAACCTGAGTCGGTGGTGGCGTGGAAATTAAGGAAAAAGCAATGCATTCAATGCATTTATTGATCTCGGTCTTGGTGACCAGCTCACCTTGGAAAGGGGAAAGAGGAATTTTGTGGTATTCGTGTTCATTTGGGTTTCTTGTGATTGCTCTGCATTTCTTTTGAGGTTCTTTCGAACCTGCAACCATTTTGGTCATTGTAGTTGTTGTTTTGATTAACCACGGCTATCTTGGAGCCTGTGGGAGTAAGGAGATCGTTGGAGAAAACTTGTTGTTTGTCGCCGTGGAAAAGAAGAATTCCTGAGGGCGTGGACGTGGTTTTCTTCAAGCCACAAGAAGTTTTACAGGCATGTTGAGCTCTTCTCTTTAAACTGTTTTGCTCTTTGTTAAGCGTCTTCATTAAAAGAACTCTGCTCTTTTATTGGATGTTTTTGTAAAATGGAAATGTTGTTATGCTGATGAGATTTCTGGGTTGAGTTGTCTTTTTGGGAATAAATACGAATTGGGTGTTTTCCTTACTAGGAGGGTAAAGAGATGAAATCTATCCTTGTTTGAATTTTTACAAATGTCGGGTATTCGGTTTTATTTCCCATTCTGGGTTTGATTTGATGGAATAATAGTGATGTGTATATTATTTTCTAAGTTATGTGTGTGTAAATGATTTGGGAAAAATTGTGAGAATGCTTGATGAAACTGGTTGTGTGAGTTATTATCTTAGTTGCTTTACATTGCATAGAATACGATTTCACCGGGACAGTGAATTCATTCCATCATCTTACCCTTGCGTGATTTAAAAACGATTCAATGTCTCGTTATTTGGTCGAAATCCGTGAATGATTTTAGGAATGATTTTCTTCAACGGAGCAGAGTATCTGGTTATCTGTTGGATGGAATAGAGCTTATCATTTTATTCTCCTTTGAATTCGATGATGAATTTATATATTTATATATAAACGAACTGTAGTCTAAACTTCTTCGTTGTTTCATTAAAACTGAACTGAAGTTGATTTCTTACTCTGATGTTGAAAAACGATCCCTTTTATTATTATGATAAAAATCATGATTTTGTTGTTAGCTGTACATTCTTGCTTGTTTCAGACCTAGCTGGAAATGTTCGTTTTTGGTAAATAATTATGGGTATATAGCTAGCTGTACATTCTTGCTTGTTTCAGACCTAGCTGGAAATGTTCGTTTTGGTGAATAATTATTGAAAACGAATTTAATTGAAAGATTCAATTGTTTTTGACACTTGCGGAATCAGATGCAAATGAACTCTGGCATGCGTCCATGAATAGTAGTTAGTAAGTTTTATATACTGAAATAGACTTGTTAGAAGAAATCATCTTATGGGAACAGGTCTGTGCTAACTAGTTGATATTCGGCTAGGCAGTGAGAAGAGGTAATATGATTCTTCTTCCTTTCATTCGATTATTGACTTTATTTGCTCTCTCTCTCTCTGGTTGTTATCATTGATTGGTATCACTTCTTGTTTACATCATCCAAACGATTGCGATGAAAAGAAAGGGAATATTGGATGGGTAATTGGAAGTAATAATTATTTTCTTCTCTTAACCAGTTGAAATTCTATATTTGATATTGAATGAATTTCTTACTGCCTTAGGCGTAAGCATCTGCATTTAACTGTTGTTTTCCTTCTTTTCTGATTTGAAAGAAGTATTATGCTGCTTGTTGAATTCTGAGAAATGACACCAGTGTTGTCATGGTGAATGACTACTTTTCTCTTCTGCATTTGATTGTTTGAAATTAAATGAGTAGTACGAAAGGGAAGTAGTTCTGTTTGAATTCTTAATTAAAATTCATTTCTTGAAATTTCAACTATTATAAGGGAATGGAATTGATAGTAATTGCATTAGAACAACATTATATACATAAGTGTATTAGCTCTTACAGATGTTTTTAATCTGGAACTATTTAGAGGAAATTACTTCTGGTAGTAATTGTTTTAAATACGGAATGAACCCCCTTGCGTTATTGGAATAAAAATAGTAAGGAAATATGAATAAAGTGTTGCGGGTTGTAGTAATTATTTGGGAGAAAGTTAGTAAATCTTTTTGTCTGATTGTGATGGTAATTAGAGGATTGGGTTGTTAAGTTGTTCATCCTTATCAGCACTTAATTCATAGATGATGTCCATCTCAATTTTTAAACATTTCATAAAAGCAGAGTTCTTTTATTGAGACAGTTAATTAAGAGCACCTCATTTTAATGATAAGTGCTTAATATGCTCAGTTCAATGAACTGACCCGTGCAAGTAAATTTTGCAGATGATTTCCATGAGTAAAAATGAAGACATGTTGTTTTCTGATGCTTCTTCTGATTAGCTAAGGATGGATCGTATCTAAGAATTTATTATTCTTCTACGAGGAAATGGAAAAAGAGAAAGTTGTATTCTTCTTCTTTATGAGTTGTTAATGTTGTTTGACATGAATGAAGTCTGGTTGTATGGGCTTGTAAATTGTATAAATTTTAATCTTGAGGATTGAGTACAAAGGAAAGGTGTGTTATTTTAATGGTTGTACCACCTTGGAACTGTTTGAATAAGATTGAGAATATAAATTTTATTCATTGAATTTGGATATATTCAAATGATGGTTGATAGATTTTAAAAGGACATAATATCTATTCTTTACTTGAATACAACTTTTAAGTTGGAATGTACAATTAATTCATACTTAGGTCAATATGGATTTTAAATTGACATTTGAAAAGAGTTAAGTGAATATGAATTCTTAAATGAACGATATTCGGAACTGGTATATAAGCTAATGAATATAAATAAAAGAGACAATTGAATCTTGTATTCTGATTTCATTAATATCCTTGAGATGTTTGATCCAGAGGATATTCGGTATGAGGAATCATATCTCCTTGTAACAAACCTTAACTGAAGTAAGGTTATAGTGAATAAATGAATACATTCATTTGGAATTAGGCCTCATTTAAATGACGTCTAATAAGATGGAATTCTGAATTTAAATTCAATTGCGAATAAAACTTGGTTAAGTTTAGTAAGTTGATCTTACTACGTTAAGTTGTAGTGGACTGTTAGTCCAGAAGCTTAAATTAAGGAACTAAGATGGAATTAAGCAATCCTTCAGTAAGGAGGAGTAAAGGCATATTAAGCTTTAAAGACAATATAAGTCTCTCTTAGCTCTCTGCAACTCTAACAAGCAAAGTGAGGTTAGAAGATCAAAGCACGATTCTTTGAAGCTTATTCTTAAAATACTTAAGATTATAATCTAATCACACTTCTAGCTAGATGTGTATCCTTTGATGAGAGGATTCCGTAGGACCTTGGCACACGCCATTTGCAATCTGGTGTCTTCATGAAGGCGGGAACTTCATGACGACACAATGTTGTAGCTGACATGTTACAACGCCCTCCCGAATCGAATCATCAAGTTTACATAAGCTGGGACCAAGTTACTTGGATGATGATAGGAATGTGACCGTGTATACGGGGTGACTTAGGAAGACTAAAGGTAACTAGACACACGTAGTCATCTAGGGTCGACAAAGCATTTCTGCGTACCTTTAGTCACCGCGAGTGTCTTCTTATATTCTTTCATATTGCTAGTTTGGGTTAAAGTTTAACCTTGGACGAGAGGACTGACAGATGTCAGAAAAGACCATTTTAGATAATAGACAAAGTGAGGTGAAGGACGTATTCCATTGATGTGTATAACATCTAGGAATATGATCATGTAAAGCATGTGAAAATCTTTGGCCAAAGTATCATGCAAGTTGATGGGTACGTTGTCCTAATCACCTAGTTTAAGAAGCGGGATTTGAGATGAATATCGGTAATATATATTGAGATAGGCCTCTTAAATGGAATACTTGATAACCGAAAGCAATAAGGAGAACCAAGTATACTTAGTATACAATGCATGGATTAACATTAAGGATCGGTAAGTCACCGAGTCATGAAATGAGAGATCGTTGAAACTCCGAGCCATAAAATGGGAGATCGGTAGTTCTTTGAGTCGTTTACTGATAGCATATGGTATACATTATATGATTGAATGGCATTGAATGTGTGTTTCATATTATAAATATGTGAATAGAGAACATTGGTTTTAAAAGTAAGCTGTGTGATCTAAATTACATTAATTGAAGAGAACAATTATTAAAACTTGGTCGTGTGTTTTGAATTACATAATTGAGAAAAAAGAGCGTTATATAAAAATAAAATTCCCTTGTTTTAGTGTCTTAAAATGGGGATGTTACAAGTTGGAGTTTCCAAAGCACAATAAGATTCATAATGTCTTCCATGTTTCATGCCTCAAAAAGGCACTTGGACAACATATCGCGCTTTCCATGATTTACCACCATTGGATTACGAGGGAAGCGGTCTTAGAACCAGGATCTATCATTGAGGTAAGACAAAGGAAACTTCGGAATAGGGTAATCACAAAATATCTAGTGCGGTGGAAAGACTTACCACTAGAGGATGCCACTTGGGAGGGAGAGCAGATTTTACAGCACCCTAGTTTACGTTCGCTTGAGGACAAGAAAATTTTGGGAAGGGCGGACTGTAATGTCCCCATTCCTACCTCCACGGTCTAGCGACTGGTTTTCCATCTTAGCCTTGGTCATACCCAAGGGGCTAGCGGCGTAGAGAGTTGTTGGGTATGGTTTTCACCTACATTTCACTTATATGTTATGTTTTGGTGTTATGCATGTACTTTATGATGACTTAAGTGAAAAAGGTGGGGTAATGTTCTATTTCTTCGTTGGGGTCACTTAAGTGGACTTTTTGGCCTAGGAGAAATAAAGTCACTTTAAGTGATGATTAAAATATGACATATCTCCAAGGGGGGTCAAATTAGGGTTTTATGGCCACTTTTATGATGGAAAAAGTTATAAAAGGTGGTGTTTGGGGAGGAAAAAAATATAGAGATTCATTTTGCCATCTTATGTTGGAGCTTTCAGCCTACTTTCCTTGCTTGTGGAGGTGAAATTCCGCAAGAACCCTAGCTTCAGTAGTGAAAGATCTAAAGATCTATCCCTAGCCGCCTAGGCTTCATTGATCCAATTTCAAGTCCGAGAAAGAGAAGACATGACCATATTTGGTAAGAGAGATCATTTATTTTATCGTGGAACTTCTTGTCATTGCATATTAATGCATGTTACATGCGTGTCATTTCATGTTTATGCATGTTACTTGTATGTTGCTTTGCATGTTAGTTTAATTGCAATAAAAGTGAAGATATTGGTTATTTTTCGATTTTATACCTCGCTTTGCCTTAATGTACTTTGCTATCATATTTTTCTATATATTGTTGTCATAAAATCATATTTTTATTTGTGAAAAATTTGGTTGGAAATTTGAATTGGCCGCCACCCAGGACATTGACACATCTGAGGGGATTCTTGGGACTGTGCACCTATTACAGGAGGTTCGTGAAGAACTTCTCACGGTTGACTGCCCCATTGACAGATTTGACAAAGAAGGGAGCTTTCGCTTGGTCAGAAGCAACACAACAGATTTTTGATCATCTCAAGGAGGTGATGAGTTCATGTCCCATCCTCGCATTACCAGATTTTTCTCGGCCATTTGTTCTAGAGTGTGATGCATCAGGTGAGGGGGTTGGATCGGTGCTTATGCAGGATAGGCATCCCATTGCTTATGAGAGTCGGAAATTGAGCCCAGTGGAGAGAGGGTATTCAATTTACGACAAGGAGATGTTGGCCATCATGCATGCCTTGGCCAAATTCAGACAGTACCTTGTGGGCAGCAGATTCGTGGTACGTACAGATCACAATAGTTTGAGGTTCTTTTTGGGGCAGAAGGATCTCAACGACCACCAGCAGAGATGGGTGAACAAGGTACAAACGTATGACTTTGACATAGAATACACTAGAGGTAAGAATAATGTTGTTGCTGATGCTTTATCTAGGAGGCCTTACCTTACTACTATGTTGAGTTCTATGTCTGAGATTTCAGCAGATTGGAAGGCTCACATACTTGTTGAGTACTCCAAGAATCAGTTTGCATGCGAGATCATGGATGGTATTATCAAGGATGACCGATACAGGGTGGTAGATGATCTCATTTTCTACAAGGATCGGATTTTCCTTGTACCGGGGTCTAAGATGAAGGACAAGATCCTTCGTGCAGTACATGATACGCCATTAGCTGGACATCCGGATATTTCAAAACATACAGGTACATCAGAGAGAGATTCACTTGGAAGGGGATGAAGGATGATGTCCTTAATCACGTCAGAGAGTGTATGGTTTGCCAGCAAACCAAATCGGAGCATTCTTTTCCTACAGGGTTACTCCAGCCTCTTCCCATCCCCGAGCAGAAGTGGGAGAGCATATCGATGGATTTCATCACAGGACTCCCTATGGTGCATGGGCACAATTGCATTTATGTGGTAGTTGATCGATTGACCAAGTATGCACATTTCTTTTCTCTACCTAAGAAGCATGAGGCAGCTGACGTGGCTCAGGTATTTTATACAGGGATTTTTAGGCTTCATGGTTTGCCTAAAAATATTATCAGTGACAGGGATAAGATCTTCATGAGCACCTTTTGGCAGGAGATATTCAGACGGTACTGAGTTGACTCCCAGCACGAGCTACCACCCTCAGACTGACGGGCAAACGGAGATTGTTAACAAATGGATAGAGGGCTATTTGCAGAGTTATGTGACCGGACATCAGCAGGCATGGATCAGATGGTTGCATATGGGTGAGTATTGCTACAATACCACATATCAGATGAGCATCGACATGACTCCTTTCAGAGCTTTGTATGGATACGATGCCATGTCATTTGTTGATTTGGTATTATCAGATAGTCGGGCTCCCAAAGCTCGGGATTGGTTACAGGAGAACCAGGATATCCTGCGAGCTCTTAAGGAGAACCTCCAAAAGGCGCAGAATCAGCAGAAGGTTTATGCGGATCGGCACAGGATAGAGAGGTCCTTCGAGGTAGGAGATTTGGTGTTCCTACGTCTGCAGCCATACAGGCAGTCGTCACTCAAGCAGAAGGGGGCAGAAAAGCTGAAACCACGGTTTTATGGTCCATACAGGGTAGTCCGGCGAGTGGGTGCAGTTGCATATGAGTTGGATCTTCCAGAGCACAGTAAGATACATAATGTCTTCCATGTGTCATGCCTTAAGAAGGCACTAGGACAACATATTGTACCTTCTACAGAGTTGCCACCATTGGACGAGGAGGGGAAGCTGGTTTTAGAACCAGACTCTATTATTGAGGTCAGACAGAGGAAGCTCAGGAGCAGAGATATTACAGAATACTTGGTACGATGGAAGGGTTTGCCTCTTGAGGATGCTACTTGGGAAGGAGAGCAGATTCTATACAGCATCCTAGTTTGCATTTGCTTGGGGACAAGCAAATTTTGGGAAGGGAGGACTGTAATGTCCCCTTTCCCTCGCCACAGGCCTGAGGGCCAGTACGGGTCCTAACCCTAGTCATGCCCAAGGGGTTACGGACGCTATGAGCTATTGGGTATGAATATCTAGTCCAGTTGTTATAATTTTCCATTGACAGGGTTATAAAGTGCTTTCGAAGGGACTAGATGTTATGTTTTATCGTTGGAAGGGGCCACTTAACTCCTAATGTTCTAATTTTGCGTTGGGGTCACCTTTTTGGACCATGGCGACTTGAAAAGGAAAAAGTAACTTTAAGTTACTTTATTATTTTGGTCTTCCCTAGGGGAAAATGTGACTTGGGCTTTTAGGTTCCTCGACACATAGAACAGTTATAAAAGGAAGAGGGTGAAAGGAAGAGCATTCATATACACTTATATTTTCTTTCATGTGCAACTGTTGTTTGCAAATATCCAGCTTGTGGAGTAAGATCCCACGGGAACCCTAGCTTCGGTGGTGAGAGATCCATCCCTAGCTAGTAGGGCACTCTTCGGTGGTGAAAGATCCACCCTAGTTTGTCATTTTTGGAGCTGAAATCAGGGTTGTTCTTCAGAGATATTTTTGGAGGGTTTCAGTGAAGGGTTTTGGAAGATTTTTGGGGCTTTTGAGAAAAATCAAGGGTTTTCAGATCTGATTTGCTATTGTGGAGTTTATTCAGATCGGGTTGTCAGATTCAGAGTTTCAGAGGCTTGTTGATCTAGTTTCAAGTCCAGAAAGAGAAGACAACCATATTCAGTAAGAGAGATCATTTATTTTATCAGTGGAACTTCTTGTCATTGCATGTTGATGCATGTCATTGCATGTTGATGCATGTTACTTACATGTTGTTGCATGTTAGTTTAATTGCAATAAAAGTGAAGATATTGGTTATTTTCTGATTTTATACCTTGCTGCCTTAACTGTACCTTGTTGTCATATTTTTCTATATACTACTGTCATAAAATCAGATTTTTATTTGTGAAAAAATTGGTTGGAAATCTTGAATAAAGATTCTTCTCTCGTGCATCGAGCTTTGATCCAGCCACAGTTGTGTGACCCTCGTAGTCAGTAATAAAACTCCCAAGTCAGAATGGAAAGAGACCAAAACAAATCGAAAGGGATTGACCCCTCAAATTCTCTATGTATGAGCATGAGATTCAACCGATTAAAAAACATAAAATAAAATCCCTCATTTAGAGTAGTAGAGTCTTTTTACCAAGTTTTCGCTAAGTGCCCACTGCTCACAATGATAGCCCGGGTTCAAACCCCCACATCAAGCGGTTTGTGCATTAATGCGGTTTGGTGTATGTGGCAGAGGTGTTGATTGTCATTGAAATCCTTGATCCAAAGGTGGTATGAGGAGGTGGCGACGTCACAGATTAAAGAGAATTCAAAGAGTGTAACAGAGTGTAATGGGAGGGAGGCCTAAGATAATTGAAGCGTATGGCCGATGAGCATAAGAGTGTAACCTAGGTTCAAACCCCCTCAAAGCACAAAGTGACAAATAAGGGGTAAATCTGCGCGTGACACATCCGGTGATGTTTTGGTGTCACAAATACAGTGTAAATCTGACCATAACACATCCAGTGATTTGGTATAACACATGGAGTAAATATGAGCATTACACACATCTGCAATATTTTGGGAAAATAAATATGGATTAAATTTGAGCCTAACATACATTTTATGGCATACATCCAGAATCGGTAAAGGTGACCAGTAACCGCATCCAAGATTTACTACGGTAAAAAAAATACCCACGGCCTTACCCCAGAATTACTTTTAAAAAATGTATCCAGCGAGAAAAATTAAGAAGAGAACTTTTGCTAGGAAACCAGGAAAGGGCAAGCCTCCTCAAGGCTATAAGAACCTATGTTCCACAGGGCGACATCTCCCCTGGGCCCCCATCCCACATCTTCAAACCGATCTCCTAATCTTACATTAATCCTAGAATTTTGGGTGGACTTGTACGCATCACCTTTTGCTTTTCTAGTATCCTCCATAAGTGGGACTTAGTGATAAAACCAAAGAGACCCGTGCCTAAACGGTGGGAAATAAAACACATACATCCTAAAATTTCTTATTAATAATCAGATATTCTGTTATCCAAAATTCACCCCAAGGTAATTTTGATAACATGCAA
This sequence comes from Taxus wallichiana var. yunnanensis, assembly GCA_018340775.1. Lineage (NCBI taxonomy): Eukaryota > Viridiplantae > Streptophyta > Pinopsida > Cupressales > Taxaceae > Taxus > Taxus wallichiana. The sequence goes on along the minus strand of CM031237.1, from coordinate 174,215,681 downwards.
GCAATTATATTGATTCAGGCAAAAAGTCATGTTTTTAGGGTCCCTCATATTTGTCTAACTCCCCTGTGGCCCAAGAGGAAGAGAGTAAGTTACGAGAAAATGTGAAAAAGGGTTGCAGAAGGCAAATAGGTTGATCCAGAAAAATCGTGAAAATTGGCTAAGTCTGCGCCAAGGTCACCTCTGGGACGTGTGGGACAGAAAAGCGCGAACCGGCCGAACCGGGCGAAATCAGCACAAACAGTCCAAATTGCATTTGGGACAATCGGGCCAAAAGTACGCGGCGGGCGCGAAAAGCCGATCCGGCCGAAGGAGAAAAAATTGGCTAAGTGTTGCTCGGGACGTTTGGGACAAAGATGCGCGAACCGGGCGAAATGAGCACAATCAGTCCAAAGGCAAATGGGACAAGCGGGACAGATGGACGCGAACCGGCCGAAATCAGTCAAGGCAGTCCAAAATAAAGTGGGCCAAGAGGAACAAAAAAGTGCGAAACCGCCGAACCGGCCGAAATGAGCACAGGCGGTCAAAGAGGCATTTGGGACGACGAAGGCAAATGGGCCCGAACCGGGCGAACCGGCCGAAATGAGCACAGACAGCACTAATCAAATGGGACATCCGGGACAAATGGAGGTGAAGTACGCGAAGGAGCCGAATCAGCCGAGGACCAATCAGAAGCTGCCACGTGTCACAGGAGGAAAAGTCAACGTTTGGTCCGGAAACTTCAAACGGCCATAACTTTTGACTCTGAGCTCCGATTTTGATAAAATTGGACTTTCTGGAACGAGCACGACGTCCTCTACGCCACAGAAACTGGATTTCTTATTTTTAATGAGGGTAGATATATTTAAATGAAGGAAACGTGTTCGGCTCCAGTCAGTAAATGCTCTTTCCCGTCAAATGACAGAAAACGCCTGCCAGGCCCAAAATAGCTGCCCGCACTCAGAAGGCCATAACTTTTGCATTTCTCAACGAAATCGCACAAAATTGGTACCGTTGGAATCGTGGTTACGAGAGCGAGCCGATGTACGCAATCAATAAATTCCATATTTTATTAGAAATTGATTGATTTTTTAAGAAAACGTGGCCGGGTTCGTAATGTTGTTTTATTTGGTAGCGGGAGTGCATTTAATAGGCATGGTCATCATTCTTTCTCTCTTTGTAGCACATGGGACAAAGATGGGGAGCCTTTTGCAAGTAATGGACAACCATTCCACTCAATTTAATGCCTCTTACAGGTGGTTCAAGGACAGATTTCGGGATTTCCACTTTCCCTTCTCTTCTCCTTCTCATTTTTTCTATAAATTGGAGTGTTGGGCTCATTATAAAGAGGAGAGTTTTTGGGTAGCAAAGCTCTGTCAAAATTGCTTTGTGAAGCCAGTGTGTTGCAGAGCCCTTGTAGTGGACTCCTTGCATGGTGATCAGTGCCCTTATCTTGTAATAGATTGAACTGCATATCATGAAGCAATAAAATATCGGTTTGTGGATATATCTTCCCCCTGTTGTGTTTCCTTGCATTCTTCTTGCCCCTTTAATCTTTCTACAGGTATATTGTGTCTATTTATTATGTTCTTGCAGGAATTCATTACCATTGTGTATGCTTGAAATATTACTGTGAATGCATTTTGCTAGATTATGGAGAACTGTCATCACCTCTTCTAGTGTGCACTTTGCCTCTGTATTTCACACATTTGGAGACTACTCTCCCATCCTCCTTTTCTGGTGTATCACCGCTTTAGTGTAGGCTTTCATTTTATGCATTCTCTCTCTCTGGTCCCTTGGAATTTTAGGTTAGAATAGCTAGTTAGCTTGTCTGCATTAGAGTAGATTGTGGCAGGTAGTTTAGGAGTAAGAACCAGCTTTCTCTGGAGGTCTATCTCAAGTAACAAGTCCCACAACTTGGAGATAGTACCCATGTTATCCAATCACACCTGGATGCTTAGAGTGATCAAACTAGAAATCGATCAACATTCGAAGTCTTGTGATTCGGTGATAACAATTCCCTACAAGACATGAGCAAGGCACCCCAAGAACGTCTTCATACAAACCCACTCCCGGTCAAACCAAATAAAATAAAAATCATCATAGAGTGTTAAGTTGTTAACCCTAATTGCCTCATTTAACACGAGAATTAAAAATTAAAAATTCAAACATTGTCCGCCGCACTGGAATGAAGTTTCTCGAAGCTTCCAAAGAAATTGAGAATTTTATCTTGCAGAGCCTCACCACTCTTCTTCCACATCATCTCCTCCACCTCCTCAATTGTCCGATCTTTTCCTCGCATGCCCTTCAAGACCGTTAAGGCGACAAACGCCGCAATCCAAGCTCGCGAGTTGTATTGGGCTCGAAATGGTAAGAAATGAAACCGGATGCAAAAGGAATGAATGGACTGAGAGGAACTCGGCTGGCAAAATCGGACAATGAGACGAGTCCAAAGCCAACAAGTGTAACAAGCGCGAAGTCTGAGAGCGGGGACAAGCCGGGAGCGGCTTGGTGGCGAGGGCAGTGGGGAAGCGGGACATAGTCTTGCTTACACCGAAACTGCTCAAGCTGCATCCGTCGTTGTTGAGACGAGACCAGAAGGGTAGCCACGCTTCGGCGTAATTAATTTAATCCATAAGCGTGTCGAGACAAAGCCTTTTCATTTTATCTCTTTACCCTCCTTGTCCACCCTCATTCTTCTCACGGCTTTGCAAACTCGATCCTTGTTTATAAACCCATCTTGATCCCTTTCCACATCTTCGGTTTCTCAACTATCGATCCGGTATTGATGCCCTGCTCATTTGATGGGCAGAGCAATCAAAGGCATTCCATTGCTCAATCCTTCCATCACAAAATTCTACCCAAAGTGTGTTACAAATGTCCCTGCCGAAGGATGACACGGAATCTCCTCTCGACGCGCCCATCCAATTAACACCAATCCCCTCTTCCCAATCCACCTCTCAAATACCCATGAAAGAGCAAAATAATCGTGCAACCCCCAAACTAATATAAATGACTACTACGCTGCCTATAAACCCAGAGCCTCCTCATGAACTCATTCCTCGCTGAAAAAACTTTGCCTCCCAAGACCCACATAAACAACTGTGGGACTGATGACATTGGTAAAATGAGAAAGACCAAAAGGAAGCACAGGTTTCATGGTGACCCTCACAAAATCCTCAATAACCTTCCTCCAACTCGCTGCAGGACTTAATGGCTATGGCATTACAATCCTTTACACAGCTCATGACCCTGTCGATGCCACACAATCACGGTCTTAATCATTTACATTCCACATATGTAGAATGCAAAGGACATTCCCGAATGAAAGATGTTTGCATTCCACATATGTGAAATGTTACACACAAACAGCGAGTAACTCAATAGCATTTATGCTATTATCCATCATAAACAAATAATTTCATTTAATCTATGTCAATAGCAGAATTTTAATATGCCTATAATAGCAGAATTTTAATGTCTACGAATTGTCCGATAATATAAATAAAAGCACACAATTTCTTGGTAAATGCATATCCTTGACAATTGGAGGACTTTGTATGAATTGATTAGGTGAAAATATACCGTTAACATTGGCATATAACACACCCAAACTAAACGGTGATCTGTGAAACAAACCAATACCCAGAATAACTTACAAGGTGCATTTGCTTTGTTTTTAAATGGCCTCTGAAAGCTGTGGGGTACTTGAGTCTTTGTCGTGTACCAAATTGACAAGGTGTTCAACGAATTTATCGATGCAACTCTTCTGAGATCCATTAATTATGCTACTCCTGAACCAGTTTCCCATCTCACAGGCCTTCTCCTTTATCTCTTTGCCCTCCTCATCCACCATGATTCTTCTCACAGCTTTGCAAATTTCATCCTTATTGGCAAACCCATCTTGTTCCCTTTCAACCTCCACGCCCACCTTCAATTCCTCAACAATCAATCTGGCATTTATCCCCTGCTCCCCTGCATCGGCAGAGCAATGAAAGGCACTCCATTACTTAACCCTTCCATCACAGAATTCCACCCACAGTGCGTTACAAATGCCCCTGTCGAAGGATGACTCAGAATCTGCCTTTGAGGCGCCCACCCATTTAACACCAATCCCTTCTTCCCAATCAACCTCGTAAATCCCTCTGAAAACACAAAATGATCCGGCAACCCAATAACGAATATAAAGGGTTGTTGTGTTGCCTCTAAACCGAGAGCCACCTCATAAATTTGTTTCTCTCTTAAAAACTCTGGCTCCCAAAACACACATAAACAACAGATCCAGCCTCCTGCTTTTGCAGCCATTCCACACAGCAATCAGAGTCCCCTTGTGGGCCTGCTGACATTGGTAAAATGAGAGGACCGACAGGAACCACGGTCTTCATGGTGACTCTCTCAAAATACTCAATAAACTTCCCCTCCAACTCACGGCAGGATTTTATTGCAATTGCATTACAACCCTTTATACAACTCATCACCCGGTCCATGCCTGTCATCTCATTACCGCTACCATCCTTAGCATAGTACCTAAATAGAGAAAAACGTGCTTCAAAAATTCGTTGGGAGATAGCAGAGGAAGGATAACCTGGAGGTGGCTGGATTAACTCCTGTACAGTAATTGTTTCTTGGCATTTGGCTCTGTGTGGAGAAAGATCATAACTGCAATATGCTGCCCCAAAGGTAAGAAAGAAGACTGTGGGTATGCCAAATTTTGCTGCTATCTTGGGTGTCCAGTATTGCAGTATGTCAAAGACTATGCAATCAGGTGGAGCAATGCTATGCAATAGCCCTTCGAAGGGCTTCTCTAGAAGGTGCATTGCGCGCCATAAAAATGGCCACAGATGGGGTGGAGTGTAGCTTGTGCACTCTAGGCCCTTGGGCAATCCATCTACAGCAGGCAACGGCAATTCTAGCATCTGTATTTTTTCATGATTGTCAAGCATAGGCTTTATTGTGGGAATATTTAGGGGAGTGGTAAGGAAGGAGACTTGAATGCCTTGATCTGCTATCTTTTGGAAAGCTCTGCAAATGCGGAAAAGTGGCCGTGAGCAAGCCATGGAAACATGAGAACATGAAACGGCTTGCCGCCGCCATTGGAAGCGTTGCAGAAAGACAAAACCATTCTGACTCAAATATTTCAAGATAGTTCAAACAGGAAGAGATGAGCTTAAATCGGTATGCTGTTGGCTCACGTGTCATGAAAGTGACTTTATGGTCCGGGTTCGAATCTCGATGAAAAGCCAACTCATCTCCTATTCTGTCAACAAACGCATCAGCATGAACATAAACAAATGATTATTAACTAACACATGCACTCAAAAGAGGTGTACTGTTATGGCAATACTAATTACGCCGAAGGCGTTTCTTACAATTGGAATAGCCCGGGCCTCTCTGACAAGATCTAATGGTTCACAAATTCTGCATCAACGTCCATCTTGACGGTCAAAAATCACTACGTACATGTGACAGAAATTGAGGAGGGCCTGGGGGGTTCTGACATCCGTCAGAATTTGGAGGGCAGAGATTGAGTTTCAAAATGTGCGTTGAAATCTGATGGTGGTTAATTCGTGACTGTTAGCAGTTTTTTGTGCCATTTTTTGTGCCTTGGATGTCTATCTCTTGTGCCCTTGGATTTGCATACTAGACAAACTGTGTAATAACGTTTTTCTTTCACCGTTGTTTTTAATTCAGATAAAATAGATTTCATATCAAGGCTTCAAACGCTGAATATCTCCCATCGTTCATCCAGAAAGGCGACCCCTCCGATATAGTTCTGCAACTCATATTTCGCCAATTCAAATTACTGGACGAAGCAGATTGGATTTTGGGGAACACCGTTTACGAAATGGAAACCGAGGCAACTTATTTGATGGGTTCTGTTGCGTATCTTTCCCTCCCCGGGTAAATCAAAACCCGTCGCAAAGAAAATATGACGCAGGGGCCGCAAAACCCGACACAGGACAAACGCGGGTTTAAGCGGCGGAAAAGCATGGCAGAGAGGCAGCGAAGAAAACATGTATGCGGGCCTCCGAAACCCGACGCCAAGGAACATGTCGGGAGGTCGTCAAAACCCGACACAATGCAATTCGGGTTTCCATGGCGCAAAAACAAGTCGGGTTTGCACGTCGAAGAAGCATGTCGGGAGCCCGCCAAAGCCCGACACCAAAAGACATGTCGCAAGGGGTAGAAAACCCGACGCACAAGGAAATCGGGTTCATAGTCGGGTTAACAAGTCGGAAACACACGGATCAGAGGCATGTCGAGCAGTCCTCTATACCCGATGCAAATGCACAAGGGAGTTCCGAACCCGACAGGCGTTGGGGATCTCACCTACCACCATGGTTGTTGAAGAGTTAAGTGCAGTTTTGGAGGTGGTTGGAAAAGGGGGGCGAATTTTTCTCCTCTCATTTTTTCTTCTTCCTATATAATGTAAAGGAGAGGCTCTTATCAAGGTCGGACATTTCTGTTTTGCACCCTCCCTTCTCTCCTGTTCACAAGAAGATTTGTGGAGTTTCAAAACCTCCCATATGGACTGTAACGTTGTTTTTTGCCTCTGGGCCATTGCAATATATTGAATCGATCCTTGAGCAATATATGTGTGTCTGTGGTTGCTTCTAAACCCTCTTACATATTTATTACTGTCATTTTTGATCTTTTATTGCATTTTGGCTATCTGTGCATGGTGTGGCATTACATCTATGTGGTCTGTGTTTAATCTTGCAAAACGGGTGTTCTTCATTCCTCGGTGCATCACCTCCGTAGTTTAGGTTTTATTTTTATGCATTCTCTACCCTGTCTCCTTGGCAAGTTAGATTAGGTTTTAGTAAGCCCTCTGCGTTTTATTCGTGCATCTGAACAGAGGAATAGGAGCCGGCCTTCATCCGGAGAGCTTTTCCGATTTCGCAAGGTCCCACACTTGGGAAAAGCTCCATGTTGTGCAATCGCACTGGGAGTCTCAAACGATCGCGTTGCGGAGTCCCAGGGGTGCTGTGATTCGACACCAACAGTTCTTTGCTTAAAATCGCTTATTTTAATGACGAAAAGGACGGCATCAGTAATGTACAGCTTGTTTGAGGAGTCCAAAAGTTGCATTCCATGGCTGGATTCGAAGCCCAAATGCTCAGTTCTGTACGCCTCTTTTGGAAGCCTCATTCACATGCCAAAAGCCCAGTTCGAGGAAATCGTCATGGGTTTCTTACAGAGCGGGAAATACGTTCTGTGGGTAGTCCGGATGGATATTGTCCACTCTAAATCCTCAAATGTTTTGCTCCATGATTTCATTTCCGCAGTGGTCTGAGCAGTACACAAACACAAAGGTGTTAGTAGAACAGTGGAAGGTGGGATTGAGCCTCAAATGCGCATCTGAAGATGGAATTGTCGACAGATAAGAAATAGCAAAAGCTGCGATGACAGTAATACAAGGTGAGGAAGGAATAGCAATGAGAGAGTGTTGAGTGTGTTTCCCGAGGTGGCAAGTGGAGTGGGATCGAAGGGCCTGATCGAGAGTCAATACATGGATTTTGCGGCAGCGGTGAATCCACACGTCCCTGCTGGAGGACATTCATCTGCACAAATCGGCATTGATGGACTAGAGGCTGAGGGGCTACGGGAAGGTCGTGGGGTTGCTGTATCAAATTGTGGAGGACATGCTCCACGTGGATGCGGGGACCGTTAATACCACTTATCCTAAAGTTCATGGGATGGAAAAATCCAGGCTTATAGTGAACGAGCTCAATGTCAAGGAAAAGAAATTTCTCTCAGCATTTTGACTCAAAATGACCACCCCCTCTTCTTAGTTTTGGTGACTATGCTGCCACTAGGTCCTCATAAATGTAGACACCATATAATTTGTGCAAGTCATTTGTTATGTCAAAGGTGTGTTCTCAAATAGATTGTATATGGATGAAACCTACCTTGCTCTAACACTAAGCTAAGTCGGTGTTGAAGACATGTAATTTTGAATTGTGCTCTTCCAATCAATTTGTTCAAATTCAGATGCATCTTCTCGTCCATTCTCAATTTTTTAACCTTTTCAATGTCGTAGAACAGTCACTAGGAAGAGCCCAGAAACACCAAAAATATATCGGTTTCAATGAGTCTTCTGATATTGTAATCACTTCCTTGGCTCATACAAAACCTGCACATTCTAACCCACGAGCACCATAATATAAAAACTACATTTTTCCTCAGTCTTCAGAGTTTTTTACTCTCCTTTCATGAATTCAACAGTAGCGAGTTCAAACTGTAGCACCATTAAAAATAATATTTTTTGTTACGTTTTTTATTTATTTTGACGCATGCAAGCTCATATTGCACTCATGCAAATAATGCAAGTGAGATTGCGACTATAAAGTGGACCACATGTAACAAATATTTTTTTGGTGGGGGAACTCTAAGATGTGGTAAAGGTGTACGACATGCATGTATTTTAATTCCAACATTTTAATCATGTGTTCGTCTTATCTAAAAAAATAAACTTCAAATCAATAAACTTGATGTCAAATAAAATAGAATAAAATAATAGAAAAACCTTGTTCTATGTCGGTGGTTGTGATGTCACCAATAGATAACCCTTGCCGCATGATGAGAATGATTGTCCTCCTTGAAAATCAAATTACAGATAGAACCCATGCATGGAGGACATAAGAGTCATTTCTTCTGAAGACACGAACAACATTTTATGTTAATGGTTATTGATCGAAAACTCTATCAAGATTGTTGACGAGTGAGTCCCTTACATTTCCTTAATTGTCAGGAAGATTCCTTAATCGTAAATGTGCATAAAAATGTGTTAAATGTGTACAACATGCAAGTATGTATTTTATTTCAAACATTTTAATCATTTGTTCGCCTTATCTAACAAATTAAACTTCAAATTGATAAACTTGATGCCAACAAAATAAAATAAAATAATAGCAAAACCTTTTTCTATGTTGGTGGTTGTGATGTCACCATTAGATAACCCTTGGCACATGCTGAGAACTGTTGTCCTCCTTGACAATCAAATTACAGATAGAACCCATGCATGGAGGACACAAGAGCCATTTCTTCCGAAGACACGAACAACATTTTATGTTAATGGTTATTGATCAAAAACTCTATCAAGACTGTTGACGAGGGAATCCCTTACATTGCCCTAATTGTCAAGAAGATTCCTTAATCGTAAAGGTGCATAGAAATGTGGTAAAGGTGTACAACATGCATGTATTTTATTTCCAACATTTTAATCATGTGTTCGTCTTATCTAACAAATTAAACTTCGAATCGATAAACTTGATGCCAAAAAAAAAAAAATAATAGAAAAACCCTTTTCTATGTTGTTGGTTGTGATGTCACCATTACATAACCCTTGGCACATGTTGAGAATGGTTTTCCTCCTTGAAAATCAAAGTACAAATACAACCCATGCATGGAGTACATAAGAGCCATTTCTTCCGAAGACACAAACAAAGAACATGGTATGTTGTATTCCCTTTACACTTACATGTGTTCTAACTAACATAAAAACATAAGGACTGAAATTAGAAGCACCTATTGACATTAGTAGTATTAATCAACCCCTCATTTCCTTCTAAGATATCCCAAAAAATATGTTTCCTTGATATCTTGAACACCGCAACCATTTTATCCTTCTAACAATTGAAAAATAATGACATGTGGTTGTAGAAAGAAACATTTGGCATGAGTCCCCCGCAAAATTTCCATATCCTTGGACTTCTCATCCATCTACCCCTTCTTTATCTCCCTCTTCATCTTCTATTATTCCAGTCCCTCCATTTTCAAGTATTCAATGTATTCCCTCTCAGAGACCATTGAACCCACTCTAGATACAGATATAGATACAAATACAAAGCCAGATCAATCAATTTGTATATAGTAAAATGAGGAAATATTACGGTTACAAATTTATCTCTGTTTGCAGGTCTATTTTAACCCATAATGGTGTTGATTTTAGGATGGCTATTAGAGAGAGCTCTATTTAGCGCAATCCCCCTACCGTTCTGTTTATTTATTTGATTTAATTTTCACTGCAACTATCCAATTGATGCTAAATTTACAACATTAACTTGGGTTTTCATGGTTAACGCCTTCAGATCTCAAATAAAGTGATTTTATTATTATGTAAGGAAAATGAAAGGTCTAAAAGGGTGTTTAGGATGTGTCACTCTCTATGTTACACTTCTGGTTTACAAGAGCGCTTGACGTGGTTGGTGGATTTTTTTGATATGGGTATATTTTTCCCCTGAACTTTTATTTTTCTATTAAATAAATGGAGAAACAAACAACATTTACGATACTTTTGAGGCTATATGATTCATATCATATATTTTCAACTGCAATCTTATCAATCTAAGGAATAACTATATTGAATGCCCTTTAAAAACAAAGTTAAAATATGTCCTACCTCTCCAAACCTTAAATTTCCTACATTAAACTTGTCTTATTAAGAAAAATTGATAATAGCGTTTAGTATGCTGATAAATTTAAAATATCTATAACCTGCAAACCCTAAAATTTCATTTCTATACTTGTCATATCAAGGAATTATTGATGAAAAGGCATAAAAGGTGTCTGCGATGTTTTATTGTTGTGAAATCTCCCAACACCAATAAAATGTGTGCAATCAACTTGCCTAATACGCTAATTTTATTTCTATTATTGGAAAATGAAAGAGTGCTCTATTTGTATATATGCTTGATAGATGGATGGGAGATCCAGGACGTACTTGAATATGTAGGTACCAAGAGGTGTATATACATAAATATTTTATTATAAAATGATATGTAGGTAAAAGACAAGTAGATTGAAGATTGTCAAAAGAGGACACACATTTAATATGTAGTGTAAGAGTGTTTATTAACAAATATTCCACCTACCATATAACAATAAGATCAATAATACATATGAAATCCATGAGGGGGAGTAGTATTGTTTTGTTTTGTTTTATTTTTAGGGGGCATGCCTTTTTCAGTTTTTATTGCATTTTCACTTCCGCGATACTTTTCTTCCTCTCCTTACATTCACATATATAAATTTTTTTCCACAACGTCTTGAACAACTCCCTGTTCTCCTTCGAAGGATTTCCAAATGCTTCGTCAAGTTCTTCTACATTTGAGTTTCACATTGTTTCTACTCTCTTTCACTACACATGCACTTTTTCATCATCTAACCCTTCATCTTCACCCCTCTTTCTCTCCCAATATTTCTCTACTTCCAATATGAATCCTTCAAAATATCCCCTTCGGCGTTCCCATCATACATTTCACATATGATTGCTAAGATAAGCCGCAACCATTGTTCCTTCCTCCAAAAGGATATCCACACACATACCTCGCACATTTAAACAATTGTCAAGCTCCACACGAAGAAGCGAGCCATAATATTAACTCCGTGATGATTAGATTGAAATGATGAAAATGGAATGGATGAAGTGGTAACGATTCTATTTCTAGAATAATACCAAGTGAAAAGAAAATAACGTAGAAATCCAGTTCCTTTATTTGAACAAAAAGATGAAGAACAACTTAATATCGCAAGAGAGCTCGGCCATGATGAAAACTACAACAAAAATAACAAGGTGATTTCTACAAGTTTGATGTGTGGGATTGAATTTACAAGTTAATAGGAGGTTTAATGGACCATCCCTCATTAAATTCCAGTTTAGAATCACACACTATCATAGAATTTTTATCTTTGTGCAGATTAAATTTATATTTAGATAAGAGGAGGTTCAACGCATTAAGAAATTGTTTATTTTGGAGATGTTGGTAATTTTTATACTCCAAATAATATCAATGTCACTACGCCAAAAACGTTCCCTATTAGAATCGGGGGTGGCTAATTTGACACCACTCAAAATGTGGATGGCAAAGACTGTAGTTTGAGGGGATGCATTGAACACATATTGCACTCAATTTTTTAGTTCGTCCCCTTTGAGCATATATTGCACTCAAATAAAATATGCGCCAAGATAAAGAACATTCAGTGGAACACAATGCACTGATCCTCCCTCCTACCCCATCTTCTTTGCCTCCCATCCTCTCCCTCTTATTCGATTCCTTAAGTTTTAATTCTTCACTCTATCCCCTTCGGCGTTCTCATACACTGATTCATGTACGATTGCTAGTATTACTAAGCAATTGCATATGAGTTGTAATTTTGAGTGAAATAGGTATATATTTTTAAAAATTGTTTTAAAGTTTTTTTGTGATGGGAGGAGAGACAAATGTAATACAATTACAAAATTTGACTAAAACCTCTCTTTTATTGAGCAGATGTCCATACCCTACTCCAAAACTCTTATCTTACCTAAATGTTATGGGCATGCTTTGGATAAATTCCAAGTGAACCATTTTGATTTAATGAAATAGGAAGAGGAGATAATCAAGTTTTTCTTTAGCATCCAAAATATACACCTAACAAATCTCCATCAAGTACAACAATGAATGAAGGAAACAAAGATTAGCATCTAATAGAACTAAACAAAGCCTGCAACAAGCAATAATGTAGAGAATATTATGATATTTCTTATAATTAATTTGATCTCGGGTCAATTAACTTGTAAATGTAAGTCCACACCAAAACACCAAATGGGGGTGCTTGATAAGACACTTACAAATTTGCATGACATATGATAGCCTCTCTTAAGCGGAGGTTGTAGACTTGTGTGGCATAGACATGCCAGTTACGGAAATTATCTATTACCGTGTTCATCATAGTAATATTAACTACACCTTGTAGTTGTGGGTCTTAATTAGATGGAGACCTATTGCGATTGCAATGGCAATGGCATAAAGTAATGATAAAATGTGAAGTTGATATTGTTGGTGATGATAATGTTGATGATTAATGGCAGCCAAATGAAAGCATTGTAGCAGACATGAAGTGTGTGCTTTCTATGAAAAGCATGACAACTCAAGAGGGCCCTCGAGTTTGAAGTTCCATTCGCAAAAGCAACACCAGGTTAAAAATATTGAAATGTCAGTGAAAAGAGAAAATGACATTGACATTTTCGTGGTAAACATACAAAAAAGTCGAGAGAAAATTATGGATAACAATGAGTATCTTGGACACAAGTAGCAATCCCGAGGGTAGCGTTTAGGTAAAGCGTTGATGCTCTTACATTCCTTGCCCTGGGAAAGAAACGACTCCTCCCACTCACTAACATAATAGTCGAATAGTTATGGGATATATATATTTAATGCATAACTACCCAGATCACATATAACTTTTCCGTGCATCTCCGAATTACTTTGATAACTTTGCAAACTTTATGTGTACATCCTCAATTTTTTTCAACCACACTACAAACCCTCATATCTAAATATCAACATAACATTCCACCTCTTTGACAAGTGGTCATGTCGTCGTCCACAAAAATGATTTCTATGGAATCACATTCGAATCGACTTTCCTACGATGTTTATCTCTTTTCCAGCACTTTTCGAACTGCCCAAAACTACCTCAATCGCCTCATTCCCACATATACACATTTTTAACAAACATATCTTGGATATGCATGTCATTTCCTACCAGGTATACCAACTTGATTCTCCGATGGAATACATGTTCCCAATTCTCATCTCAGTAATCTCCACGCTATTGTTGCTTTTCCTTACCAACCAAGTCGTCTCTTAAGTTATGATAACTAAGGAGGTTGTCAATTTAGTGGCTTGCGTGTAATGGGAAAGTTAATAAATAAATACACACCACTCATGGTGTTCATGCATAGCTCTACACTAGAAAGCTTATTCATATCCCTCAATGGTCGTGTTGTTATGCCTCTTGTTTTTAAGGTTCGCATTCGCTCTTGTTGTTTATGTAAATCTTTACAAAGTGAGACTGACATTCTATTCGGTGCCGACCACATCAAGGTGCTTGACAATGGCCAGGAATTTCAGCTCAGTCTCGACAATCACTCAAGTTTCAATATTAAACACGCATCATTCCCCATTTCCTTATTTTCATATCATTAATTCACATCGTTGTTGGTTTGTGTGTTTTCAGGCTCTGGGTTTAAATCCAAGAACGAATATTTGTTTCAGAAATTTGATATGAAAATAAAGCTTGTGCCCAACAACTCTATAGGGAACATAACGTCATTCTATGTGTGTTAAACCGATAAGCATTTCATTCCATATTGAAGAATGTAATTAATGGTGTAATTGTGATGGGCGTAGTTGTCATCTCAAGGACCTACGCACGATGAAGTAGACTTTGAATTCCTTGGGAATTTGTCTGGAGAACCACTTCCTTGGTAGGTAGACGATGGCCCCCCACCCGAAATCGAAGACCCCGCACATGGACAAAGAAGCCGCCTGCAGTCAGCGAAGGGCAGATGGAGTGCGTCCCACGCGCCATGCAACCGCCCCTCCACAGCTGCGGAAATGCCGAGGTATGAAACCGGGTTTGATGTTAAACAATTAAAATTTAATAAATACCCCCAAATAAGTGGTCACGAGAGTAGAGTGAAAATTGGCGCATAAAAAATGGTCGAAGCCTCACGCATAAGATTAATATTAGGTAAATCGAAGTGAATTGGCATCCATATCTCATATATAGGAAGGCGTTTTATAAGAGTCACCATGCGACCAAGTGGTCCGCAGAGTCGCCATCGGCGAGGTCCTCGTGCATCACCAAGTAATCAATGGCATATCTCATATATTTATGAGTCACTATGCCCACCGCCTTCTACACCAACCCCATCGTGTGGACATCGCCTTGTCTACCAATTCTTCGGCCTTACACGGCGTCGACGTGATCACGATGTCGTGCCGCCAAAGTAGCCCCTAGGCAACAAAGTGGCTCGAATTTGGACCACCGTCCACCGCGAACATCTCTTGCTCGTGCTCCATTCCCAGCGCCCTGTTCCGCGACCACCACACCGAGGCCGACAACGCTTCTAATGTGGTGCACCTGCTCACCACACATGCGGGTAATTTTTTCCTTCGAAGCAAGAATGCCAGAAATAATTCCATGAAGAGGCCATCGGAATCGACGCTTTCAAAGCAGGGTCATCTTCAAAGGAGACACCTCCGATGTAATAAGGGTTTGTAAAGTTGAAGCAATTTTAAGATGCATTAAATATGTATTTTTGACTTGGGCAAGTAAGCATATAAAGTTTGTAGAATTGTCAAAGCAATTCCAAGATGCACTAAAGAGTCATATCCGATTTGGTACCAAGGCAAAAAAATATACATCCATAACTAATTGACCATTTTGAGATTGATTTTTGACTAATTACATATTTTTAAAGTCATAGAAGCAATTCCAAGACCCATGAGCCCACATCACAAATCATGTCTAGCGGTGTCGATCATATGGTCCAAGCTAAAGACAAAGGAGTAGAGGAGTTGTATCTAATCCAACTCTTACATGTGTGCATTGTGTTTGTAAGGAACCTAGAGTGGCTTGCCATCAATTTTGTGGGCCTTGAGCGCCAAAATAATAAAGGCATGGACCGGCTTACACATGAGGTTGGCCTGCCATCGCATCTAGGCTCTTTGGGCTACCATGTCGCGTAGGCTACTAGTAGGTAAGGGAGCGAAATATGTGATTGTGCCATAAAATTACAAACATCACATAACCATGCACAATTTAAATGGAAATTTAGTTAATGCGATTTTCAAAGGTGTCATAGGAAAGTGTTCTCCTTGACTTCAAAAGGGTTGCAAGCATTGTGGCATTTTTGAAGGCCAAGAAAGCAAATATATTGATCTCCAACCAGTCAACCATTATGTTGGTAAGATGGCCACTTCTACAACATCACCCCTATTAGCATTAGGACCATGATATATTGGGATTTATATGTCACCGCAAGCCAAGCCAACCAGTTAATATATGGGTTTGATAATTTTAGAGTATGTCAATAAAATACAACTTCCATTGCAGCATCACCCAATTCAAGGAATGCATGCAAGATTGAGCCTCTCATTAAGAGGCTAACTCATTAAGAGAGGCTATGATAAGTGCTAAGCACCATAATTTGGTATTTTGGTGTTAGAAAGTCGAGAAACATTTAAGTACAATCTCCTTCTCTAGCTAAACTTGAAGCATCTTCATTGTGAGGCACATAAATGGAACATCTGTTTAGATGCAACTTAATGTTCCTTCAAAGTCAACAGCATAACATAAAGAAGTCGAAGGCAGGAATTAACAATAAAAATCTATTTTTGTTAAGTGCCTTGCCAAACACTCTTACAAGTTTCCATGAAAATACGAAATTCTGCTACACAGGGAACTTCATTTAGATGGGCACACTTAACTGTGGATATTATTACTACCTTCAGATATGGCCACGCTACTTTCAAAATGCAAGAGATTCTATGGGAAAGGAGTTCATCTTATATTTCACTTTCTAATTAAAAATTTAATATAGGTAAATGCACCTTACACAACGGAGAACAATAAGACTGAGTATGCAATATGAAGTTACTCCATGCTCAAATGAATGTGCTATTTACAGTAGATTCTTCGCAACTCTGTCTGTTATAATTTCACAATTAAAAAAAAATTGAAATGTGGAATAAAACAGATGAAATAAACATGCAGCTAGCACTAACTACTCCCCTGACTGAAGTCCTGTGTGAGACTGTATAAAAAGTTGACATGCCTTGTGTATAATCAGCCAGGGCACATGCTCGCGGAGGCATTTTGTTCAACAATTCACATGCCTTGTATATATCTCCAAATTTTTCATTCATGTCAATTCCTAATTTTAAAGCTCTCATTTTTGCACTGGTTCAGAGGATGTTGGAAAAGGTTGTAGAGTTTGGCTTTGTAAATATTTCATTAAATCATTGCATTCTGTGAGATTTATAGCTCGTTCAGGCATTTTGTCAAACAGTTCACATGCAATGTGTATACTACCACATCTTTTATACATATCAACCATAGCACCTGCAACAGCAACATCTAGGAAAAAACACTTCCCATTATGTTTTGATGGATGTCAATAGCCTGCTCCAAAGCTCTTATTTTGCCATGGGTTGGGAGTATGTTGGCAAAACGTGAGCTGATTGGGTTGGACATATGTTCGTTGCAATTGGACTGTATTCATTGTCCGCATGGTCTTTACCAATTTATATGAGAATTGCCAAATGCCATTATCCTTTCTCACCATGAATCATCCGACGCCATTCAATAATCATCTTTCCTTTTCTGCGCGAACTCTCAACGCAATTTTATGAGTGGACGAACCTGCTATTTCTCTCTCACACTCACGATTTTCACGCAGTAAGGAGGATGCAGAAGAAAGATGTGTAAACGGATGTCAAATTTTACTGCAGATTATTTTGGCGTGAGACACTTTTCATGTGTGAGACATGTTTCCGGCCAATCTGAGAGGGGACTTTCTCGTAGTATCGGCTAATTACGCAGATAGAATTAGTAGGGCAAGATTTCATATGACGCACCATCGATAACTTGCAATTGAGACTTGACGCCCATGAATGAGGAACCAAAGGATGTTAGAAAGGAAGAATTAAGTGTTGTGCAATGAGACAGTAGATGCAACCCAAGGAAATGAACTGTTATAAGTACATGTTATTACTGGTGTCAAAATATATATGGAGACTGAAGGAATGTGTGTGTGTGTGTGCTTGCGCGCAAGTGCAAGTGTGCGTGTGTACAAAGTAGAAGAAGGTGACAGTGTGGAAGATAAGATCAAAATGTGTATTTTTGAAAAAGAAACCAACAGCTACAGTAAATCAATAAAAATGCTGTGTGTGTGTGTGTGTGTGTGTGTGTGAGAGAGAGAGAGAGAGAGAGAGAGAGAGAGAGAGAGAGAGAGAGAGAGTGTAACATATGAGGAAAAAAATTTAAATATATAAAGTAGAAGAAGGTGACACTGGAAGATAAGATCAAAATGTGTATTTTTGAAAAAGAAACCAACAGCTGCAGTACATCAATAAAATGCTAAAAGAGGGGGCTAACTTACATATAGAAGTTTTTAAAATATATATAAGAGACACATACAAATTATAAAATTGTTTGTTTTTAGTGGAGTATGCATTGAAAAAGGAAGAGGTGGATGTGGTGCAATTTCCAAAATTGTTGCAAGGATGCAATTATGGTATCTTTGTCTCTTCTTTCTTACAATGGTGGGCATAAGAATTGTGAGACATTTTTAATATTGGACGAAAGAGAAAGGAAAGATGCAAAGTTGTTTTTAGAGGCTTTGGACTTTGGAGAGTGTTATGAAAGTTAAACCTTGACGTTCTATATCTCCTATATCAAATTTTTTTCTATCTAAAGTCGGTCCTCGTGCTTTACAAGTTGGGATCCCAATCCCATGAGATGACATTGCAATGGGAGTAAGGCCTATGGGAATTCTTGGATGTAACTCCTTAAAATGAAACACTTCCTCCGAGAAGTAAAGTGGTGTGCTAATCACTCTAGATGAGCTCTACACGATGGTGCAATATATGGACAATAACTTATGCACCAAGTGTTGTCGATTTCCTATGAATTTTTCAAATCAACATGGTCACTTGTGGGTCATAAGTTGTTACAAGTTGATAAAGAAGCATCACACTATAAATCGTTAGGAAATATCGTCAACAAATGCAACATCATATTAATCCATAAGGCAAGAGATCTAGAGGTCAAATTATTGTTTGGATAGACATCATGATTCGGACTTAATCTTACAAGAACATTTCCAAGGCTCTCTCTTCTTCGTTGATGCAGAGCATCTCTCTCTTAGCATCCATTTAGGTATGTCATGACAATTTTGGATTGTGTCGAGATGAGTTAAGAGTCCTTAGGAAGTCATAAAATTCATTTATAGTTGTTTTAATGGGCTCAGTGGTCAATTTTTCAAATTTTGCATTTTCCCTTATTTTTGAGTAATTTGAATTTTTGAATTAGTTGAGCCAATTTTGAATTCTTAGCATGATAGGTAGGATTGTAAGGGGGTTTACAAACATGTTAGGGGTGTTAGAACCATCATGGAGTCTTTTCATGTTGTGTAGTGGTCATATCTCTCTTAAGTTTTGTCTTAGATCTCTTTCCTTCTTAATATGACCCCTTGTGTATGACCATAATAATTAGTTATGGAATGATCTTAAATAAAGGAGATATAAAACATTGGTTATAACTATTTTTCATTTTATCATCATTCAAATGACAAAGAATTGGAAAGTAGATTAGGAGCTACAAGAAGGGTTTGTAAGAGTTTTGTTTGCAAACAAATAGTGGGTAGCAGTTCAAATCCGTGTTTTGTATTTGTGTTTCATTTGATCAAATATATATACACTTGGCGTTAAAGGTAATTCATGGTTATCGTGCTCTAATAAGCATTCTTGTAAATAAGAACTTGTTGCGAGAGGGTCTAGAGGTGCCAAGGAGTAGGGATTTTAGGATTATTGTTCTGTTTTTGCTAGAAGACGATTGTATGTGTGTGCACAATCAAGGAAGATACACCTTGATAACAAAGTTTTGTGTGGAATCCATTGTGTAATGGGTTCACTAAGTGTATTAAATGATTAAGTGCTTGTTTTAAGTTTTGAAGATGATAAGAAATGTGAATGAGATGATAAGTTCTACTACATGCCGTAGAAGATGGAAATTAATCATGATTTTTACAAGGTAAATTCTCTCTAAATGCATCTTTTCCTTAGTTTCTCTAAATAATCAAAACCCATAAACCTTGAGAAACGTTGACAGAGTGTTAGGTTGAGTATCAAGTCTTGAAATTAAGTCTAGATCATTTTAGAGTAAATTTACTACTATTCGAGCTTGTAAGTGACCCTAGTTAGGGTTTCACCATTTTCAATTGGTTTGAAGACGTATTTGAGGAGTTGTGGATCAATGCTAGAAAGAAGCAATCTTTAGGGTTTCTAATTGAAGAATTATCCAATTTTGAGAGTTAAAGAGTTTCCAAATAAAAGTTATTCATAACAATCTGCTTTTAGTGGATTGTCACAAGCAAGAGAGACCTAATTAGAACCCAAGAATTGGATTTACAGAAATTTTTATGAAGAAAGTCACTATGAAATTTTACACAGAGATGGAAACCCCAAATGGGTACTTAGAAAGGTAATTTGTTTTTTAGATGAGTCTCTACATCAAAAGATATGTTTTATTTTCCCTTGCAACGAGGCTACTAGAAGGTGCATAAGGCTAAGGAAAAGGAAGAGTGATTGTTAGAGTTGGATCAAGATTTTTACTACACACCTTAGGAGGCCAAAAGGGTGGCTAAAAATGTCTTCACCTTGTTCTTGGAGTTTGTAGATGTTTCCCAACATGAACCTATCAATGGCATTTGTTTGAGAAGCTAAGAAGGGCAATCTTAAGAAAGATAGTGTTTTAGCTAATTTCTTGGGTGTTGAATTAAATTTCTTGATGATTGGTGATTATGCAAGGTCTAATATCATGATGGAGGCACAACCTAAACCAATTTGGCCTAAAAATATTAAATTTTCCAATTTGAGGTATTTCTAACTTTGAGAAAATCAACCATCTTTGCAAAGTTGGGGCGGTGTAGAGATATTTTTTTGAATCTAACCTTGTGGATTTGTTTTGAGTGATATGTGGTCTACATCATTCGTCATCATATCCTACATACAATAATCAGATCAAAGAAAATAGGTTTTTTTTTAAAAACATTAATCTTTTTTTGATAAGGTATGGAATGGTCTTTGTGTCTTTTGACAACAATCTATTATCTAAATCTGGATTTTGGAAAATCTTATTACTTCATAAAATGACCCTTCATCCTCATCATGTTAAATACTTTAGGGTTTGGGATTTTTTTCTCTTGGTTGTAAAAACAATGTTCTCACATCCTTTGTAGTCCCAACTATCAATGGCCAAAAGTTTGAAAGCTTCAACTTCTCATTCTATCTGAAAAGGTTATCATTTTTCTTCAACACTATTTTCTTGATGTTGAATGATTAGGTTATCTTCTTCCTCACAAAGAAAAAGATGATCCAAGAGCATATGAGTTCACTTGAAATATTTTATCACCAAAAAAACTAGAGAGCTAGAGTTAGAAGAATAAAATACTTTACTGATCTTATGTAGTTTCGCATGACCTTGAACAATCTTGAACATAGTTACTTAGATTAAAAGAGCCAAGACATAGAGAGTTTGAGGTTTTACATAATCTTTGGAGTTTTTATCTAGGATCTTTTGTGTGGGGACCATGCACAACTATACACACACATTTATTTGAATATTTATGCCTAGTTTATGTTATGAATGTTTTCATCTTAGTGAATAAAAATGAAAATATCCTCATGAGTTATTACCTTCTTATTGGATTGGTTGAATCTACAATGATTCAATTTAGTTGATGAATCTTTACAAGTGAAGTTTTTTTATTGGAAAAATTTAAATTACCTCCCATAGGATTTCGAATGTCATCTAGGGCAAGATAAGTGAATGGGAGTCATATAGAATGTCATCTAGGGAAAGAAAAGTGATCACTAAATACAGATGTTATTTCATCCAATTCATATTTTTCACTTACATTAGAGTAAGTGGCTTCTATGACACACCCTACATGTTGCCTAGGTACCGGATGACAAATGGGCACTTCTAGAGTTGTCAAGGAAGCTAGTGGAGGTCCACAAGCTCATTGCAGGAAAGCATACGACTAGTGTCAAGTTCTTGATCACTATTAAGAAATATACATACCCTACATTAGTTAAGGCTAGACTCCTAGAGGATGAAATGAATAGGGTTATCTTGTATAAATTTCATGCGAAAAAAATTATGACATTATGTGGACAAGACAGGAGTCCTTGGAAATGCATATGAGCATGAGCCTCATTATGAGGACTATTGGATGGATTGCATGGATGAATAGGAGGTAAAACCTAGAGATTACTCTAGGATGACCCTCATCCAAGTCATTGACTAGAAAATTATAGTTATTCCTAAGGGCTTAGTGGATGAAGGAGATTTGGTGAGAAAATATTACATAGATAAAAACATTGCAACACAACTAGTGCCACCTATTGATTGGAATGTACATGAGACAACTTCATTACATGTAAGGACTACTCATATCATCAAGAAAATCTATTTTGGTTAACAAGAGAAGGAGTTAATTTATCCTGTAAAATACTATAGTTTTGAGGGAATACATGGCCATCTAGTGCAATCAAATATATAATTCCTTCTTTAAAGAATGGAGCCACAAGTTTTGACCCTTTGAAGGGAAAATCTCCACATATATCCATCGAGGACCAACTAGAAAAGGAACTGGAAGAGTTAAGTGCAACCACTAACAAGATAGGGTTGGGCTCTGTGTCTAAATTGGCACACATGGTTGAGGAGATGTTGAAGAGAATTATAAAGGATATCCCTATTGTTGAGGCCACTCTAATCCAAGTTGTCCCCCATCCCACTTCTAGGCCCAAGATAACTATTTATAAAGGACAAACCCAAATATGCGCATCATCTTCAGTGCTAGAAAGATCACCTAGAGAATGAAATAGGATGAGAGGAAGTGTTTCACCAAGGCAACTTGTAGTGCCCACTCCTCTTCGACACTTATCATATTTTGATTTTGATTACTATGGACTATAGACATGGACTTTACTATGTTATTTTGGTTTAGCATGATGATAGATGGTAGAGATATTCGACTATTGATATGTTGTGATTCATATTATGGTTGTATGGATTCTTAGAGGCATGGATAGACATTTTGCATTGATGATGATGATGTGTTGATTAACTTATATATATACTGACATTTTGAATTTCGTCGTATTGACTATGTTTTGGTGTTTGAACTAATCTTGTGATCTCACTGATATTGATGAAATGGTAGAATTGAGATGTTTTTGAAATGATAGCATTGCTTAGCTTTGATGATGACTTCGTGATATGATGATGTTTATTGATGGATGTGCATGTATTTTATTATTGATGTATTTGATGCGGCCACGAGGCCAAAGGAGGTATTGTTGATTTTTACAGGTGATTATATCACAACAAACAAAAGGGGGATAGGAGACCAACCATAGTGGAATATTGGATGGATACAACGAAGGTCACCATGACATATTTATGTTCAGTTTTATTATTGTGTGTTGTTAGATTGTTAGGAGGTCCCCATGGGGGGATGACCTCAAATTGTGACCATGGGCTATGTGTGTTTTTCCCCTTTCCTTTTTATTATTTGTGGAGTATGTGATTTATTTTGTAATGTAATTCACTTCATTATTGTTGGGTAATGTACTCTTATTTAAGTTGATTAATCATGTTTATTAAGTTAATTTGAGATGTGACCAAGGGGTATTTAATTTTGGTAGATTGTCCTTGATTTTATTTTGGATTTGAAAGGATTTTTATTGGTTTAAGTGTTGTGTACTCAACCTTGCATGTCAAATTCGGATTTGGGCTTAAGGGCCATTTTTAGAGGCTTGTGGGACAAGTTAAGCTTGTCCCACACCTCTTAAATTCATCTACCAACTATACCTATGGGTTAAGGGGTCAAAAATAGACCCCATTATGTGATTTGTAAGGTAAAAGGTGATATTTATTGCACTTTCTTACATGAGTTTTTAATTGTGTCCTTTAGAGGTGTGGGTAAGAGTTTGTGTGTAAGAGGTTTGTCATTTCCTCAACCACCAATTTATTAACCTTGGGTTTGATGTTTGACTTGGTGATGTGGAGTTGAGGAGAAGTGATGTGGCATCCTACATGGAGCCACCTCACCCTCCTCTCCTCTTTTTCTATATATGCAAGTTAATTTGATGGTTTTTGGGTTACTTCATTTTATTTTGCATGGTTATTTTGGAGTTTTAGTTTGAGTTGCTTGCTTGGGAGTCTTGGAGCTTGCTTGGATTTGGGCTTGAGCTTGGAAGGAGCTTAGAGTTGTGATTTTGGATCAAGTTTCTTGCAATGGGATATTTTGGAGGGAGGCATAAGAGTATTGTTGCACATTTTGGGAGGGAGTTGGGTTGGGTGCCCCACCTTTTAGATAAGAAAAATGCTTACTTATCTTATATGTTTTATTTGAGGGAGGCATAAGAGATTGTGGGAGGCATAAGAGATTGAGGGAGGCATAAGAGTCTTGTTTTGGTTTTGTTTTGTGTTTTGGAGGCTTCAAGGTGGGCACCTAATCCCATTGGGAGGCATAAGTGATTTCCCCATAGTTCCTTGCTCCATTGGCTTAGAGATTTCAAGCCTTGTTTGGAAAAGTTACATTCTTTGATATTGTTATTTTTGTGTTTGTGTGTGTGTTGAAATATTGTTGGCATGTGTGTTGTATTTGTGAAATTTTTCATTAGTTGTATCCATTTCTTATTTTTATATGGTTGGGGCTTAAGGGTCAGTGATGATCCATAGGGATCCAGAAAAACACACCACTTCATCAGTTCCATCAGCACCAAGAAGGAGAAACAAGAAAAGTGAATAAAATGAGGTAAACAGAGGTTCTCGAAGGAATCGCCGCTCTGTTCAGAGCAGCAGTTTCAAAACCGCTGCCCTGAAAGGGTGGTGGTCCTAAAACCACCACCCAACTAGGGCGGTGGTCCTGAGACCCCTAGTCTTCTCAGGGCAGCGGTCCTAAAACCTTCGAATAAAAAAGAAGAATGGAACGCGAATGGACACGAATTTGAAGCGCCCAATCGTGTCTCTTCCCCTTCCATGCCCTTTCACATCCTCTAGTGCACAAGAGGACATGGGAAGGCCTATAAATGCATGAAAGGAGCAAGAGAATGGGCATTCGAAGATCCGAGAGATCGAGAAGCAGAGTTTAATGAGAGCAGTGAGCAAGATCTTCAGTGTTGGAGTGGAATTGTAGGAGCAAGGTGTAGAAACAGAGAAAACAAGTAATTAGAGAGAAGGTTTACATTGTTGCTTCTTTTCATACTTATTGTAATATGTAATTGTCTATATTAGACCAATAAAAGTGGGAAGAAAGAGTAGTTTCCATTCCCGTTGGTTTTCCTCCATTGGAGGTTTCCAGGATAAAATTGTTGGTGTTGAAGTTTGAATTATTTCCTTCTCTGCAATTTCCTTTCTATAGCACTAGATAATCAGTCACAAAGCTCTAATTCTTTGAATAAAATCTGTCATTTTCTAAAGTTGAAAGTAGAACAACATAATTGTGTGATTCGTAGAGTTCCAAAGCGAAGTTTATGGATCAAATGAGGAGGATAACTTCTTCTCCTCATTGGATTATTGGTTGGGCAGAGAGCGTTGCCTACTCCCCCTTCTTTGTTGTTGTGCTTGAAGAGAAGAAAATGGTGGAGCTCAAGTTGAAGATTTGGACTTAGAGTATTTTGTAGAAGACAAGAAGGAATCCTACATTTGTAAAATTTAGCCATGTTGTTTCCACTTAGAGTGGAAGGCTTGTAATTCTTGCATTTTAAAAGAAAGCCTTGTAATTCTATTTATCAAGTTACAATGTTGTAGTTGAAAGGAATAAGCTTAAGTTGTATTTTTGGTTGGAAATGAAACTCTCCAAATTCGGATTTTATTCAAGTTGTAATATGTATTCTTTGGAAAGGAATGATGTTGTTGTAAAGAAAGTGTTGTTGAGTTCTTTGGGTTGTATTGTTGCAAGCTTGAAATAGAAAAAGGAGTTATTTAAGTGTGTTGTATCTTATTTTGTTCTCCAAATAGTATATGTGAAAAGAATGGTTTGGATTTGATATTATACTCAAGTTTTATACCTTATTGGAAAGGAAAGAATGCCATAAACTTAGTATTTTAATCAAGAAATGAATTTAGTCGTCTTTCATTATTGCTTTTTATCTTAGAATAATTTATCAGACTCTGGTTGTGATATATATGATATATATATATATATATCCATTTTAATAGCTTTCTGCCTCACACAGAGATCGATACCGGTAGGTTTAACCGGTGTCAGTAAACTCTATACCGACATCGGTCACTATATGGTGTTACGTTTTAGAAAATTTGTTTCTAGCTTAAGTTATACAATTTTATGCTTAGAAAACCATATACAATAACTATGGAACTCTACTTATCTATTTAAAGATTCATCTAAATGAATAGATCTGAAAATATCCATTTTGTACTCGTGTTATTTGAAATATACTAAATATTCAATAACCGACGTCGGCTACTACAACGGCATCAACATTCCTCTGACCGACACCAGTCACTGGAAAATGTACATAAATCTCACTTTCAACTTTAAACTTAGAAATTTTTACCTTATGTGTAATTCAAAGCATTCAATGACTGTGATAAACTATAGAATGACACAGGAATGTATACAGATGAATATATTTGAGGATATATTCGTTTGTATACATTTTTTATAAATTTTACTAGATTTGCTGAAACCGGTGCCTATAGTGGAACCGATGTCGGTAGCCAAAGTGTACCATGACCGCAACCGGTCCCTGTGCGTAGAAATAATTTGTTAAAAAATGTGATTTTTGACCAAACTAGTGGATTTAAAGAAATGAAACTTGAACAAAATGTAGATCTAATGATCTACAAGCATATATATGTGTATATACATATATACACTCATGTATATATGTATATAAATGTGTATACACATATATACACTCATGTATATATGTATATAAATGTGTATACACTTAGATCCTTGAAATGGGTTTTCCCCAAATGTAACTCAAGAAAATGAGAACCATTAAACAACTTCAACTAGATTTGTGGATGAATCCTTCCAATAAAATGAATGAAAATAACTACACTCTACAAGATCTATGCAAACAAATAAGTGAGCCAAATGGGGAAAGATCTTTCCTTCAAGAAAAATATTAAAAGGATTTTATAAGGATGATTAGGGTTAGGATGAAAACCTAAGTTCAAGGCCTAAAATGAATCAATGATTGATTTTCTAAAGGTAATAGCCACAAAACCGTACACATTCATGAAATTCCACAAACTAACGAAATGTTGTGTTTAGAGTGTAGAATACATGTATGTATATTTTAAAAAAAAAAATTGGCAAAAAATATGGTCTTTTTCTTAATTTTATTCATATGTTGTTTCTTATGTTATTAAAGAGGAATGACTGTCCCCGGTGGTTTTTTTAAATGAAAACTTATCTTTTCACTATGAAATTTTAGATATATGTTCAAGATTATAATTTTGACGTGCTGTCAAATTTTCATATTTTTTTGACTTATATTTTTTTTAATTAATTATTTAGTAACTATATTTTAAAATAAATGGTGTCCATATTTCTATGCCAATAACTTTTAATATTTATATCAAAATTTTTTTTTTTCACAGGTAAGAAGAAGAATTCAACAAATACTAAGTATATTTTTTTCAATTTTTTTGATATATTCTACTATTTTTCAAATTTGGTTGATTGTGTACTATTGATTGTCCTAAAATACCGTATGTTAGTAAAAATTAAAAAATAAATAGCAAAACAGATTTTTAAAAAATGAAAATTACATTTTTAGAAAGCTAATAAAAATATGAATTTTGTGTCAAAATTTTGTAATTTAACTAGTTTGTTTACCCTAATTACGTGGCACCCGAGTGGCAGATTTTGGCTCACAATTGTCCCCCAAAAGGATTTGGAGCCAAAATGTGCCACTCAGGTGCCACGTCACTACCACTCAGAGGGGTTCACGCGTGAATGGGGTTCGCGAACAGGGTTTCGCGAATGTGGGTTCGCGTGAACCCCCATTCATGTGAACCCCCCTCGCACCACCAAAGTGCCGCCAAAACGTCTCCTTCTAAATTTAATGTTTCGCAATTGCGTCTCCCCTTCTAAATTTAATGTTTTACAAGTTACTTATTTAATATTGTTCACTTTTTATGTTTTAAATTTAGTTTTTTACATATTTTTGTGTTTTAAACTAAGTTTGTTTTTTTAATTGTTTTTAACCAAAAATATGTAATATTAAATTAGAAAAGTTGTTTTACATATTAAATATAAATTCTATTAAAATTAGAAAAGTTGTTTTAAAGTTATAGAAAACTAAAATTAAAAATAACCTAATTTCTATTGAGATTTGTATATAAATAGAGTTGCATGCACATATAGTTTTGTATCGAGTTTACTCTTAGACATTCAGATCTATCACGATTTATGTGTGCAGGTGAAAATTATTGAAGTGGATGAATCATGGGAAATGCAAAGAATGAGAAACGAAAATATACCGAGGAAGAGAATGCAGAGAAGAATGCTAGAAGATCTGTTCATAGGAGGGCACAAAGAGAGAGAGAGAGAGAGAAGACAGAGACAAGAGAAAGACAACTGCAAAAATTGGTACATATGTATAGAAACCCTTGATAGATCTTGATAGATCCTTTTTTTTTTTTAGTTCTAAGGTTTAAATATGATAATTTATGTTTTTTAGATTGGGTAAAGGCAAGGGTTTTGATAGGATCCCATGTGTATGTTTATGGACACAGATCATGATGCGCAACATTATGCTGAAGTGATAACAAAAGTTATGGAATTACTTCCCAAGAAAAATGTGAAACACTTGGTGAAGATGGATTTACAAAAATTAAAAGAATTTTCCCAACAAGAACCACTATCACGAAAGAAAACAACAAAAAGTGTAGAGATAGTATATGGTGAATTTGTTAATTTGACTATAGTTGCTAGAGCACATTTGTTGGTTACATTCTTGAATCATGTTGATATGAGGGAAACATTAGAATTGTTGGGTGTTGATTTTGGATGGAAAAATTCAAAACGTGTAGAAGAAGAATTTGTTGGGAATGTTTTTAAAGGAATAAGTTCTTTGGGTACAAAAACTAGGTCTGTTGATAAGAGTATTTCTCGTAGAGCAATATTAACTTCAGTTGTAAGTGAAGATACAACAAAGAATCATCATGTTACCGCCTTTGCCAAGGCATTGGGTTTATCTAGAAAGACGGTTAGCAGGTATGCAAAGAGGAGGAAGACATTGGATGACTCTACTATGGAAGGAAATTGGGCACTAATGTGTAGAAATCCACGTTTTGATAAAATAGAGGATAATATTGTGAAGATAGTTTTGATTTTTGGACTGAGAGGACTCGTCCTTCTCTCGAATGTGAGGGATGTTTTAAAACATAGGATAACTCACAATAACTATGATGAACATATAAAACATTGGCTTGAAATAACTCAACATGAGATGTACATAAAGTTTATAGAAGAAAATCCAGATGTTAAGATTGGACAACGAATGTTTGAAAATTTGAAGCCTTGGTATGTGCGAGCTGATAAAGTCCTTGACACATGTTGTTGTCAGCTATCACGTTGAGTTTGATTATCACTATCAGGTACAAATTTTTTTATAGATTCAATGTATATATATTTTGAGGTGTGCTTTCATTTATATCTATATATTTGAAATTTGTTTAAATATCATTTTTTGAGATGTGATTTAAAATTAATGTATTTCAAAATCTATGTTTTTTTCAGGTGTATAGAAAGTTACGAGAAGAAATTGCCCCACCTACATGTGTCAGTGAATTCATAACTTCAATTCTTTGCAACGTATCCGATGATCATGTCGATGATCGTATGACTTGCATCAAAGGTGTCTGTGACAAGTGTGGGGACTTGAAATTATTGCCAAAAACAAATGAAGATTTGGACACAATTAAACTGGTTGCTTGCAAGAGGTGATATATATAAATTTATGTTTTTAAATTTGGATGTTAGATTTTATTTTGATTTTTATTTTTTGCAAATGAATACATGACAATTTGTCCATGTTATGAATTGATTTTGTAGGTTCAAATACATAAAATATTCAACAAGGCTTGGAAAAGATGCAACTAGGTTGGATTTGGTAGAAGAGGAAATCCCCATTGCTACATTCATGCAAAGTTTCCGAAGTTTAATTAGTCCGTACATCAAACATTCTCACTATTCAAAGTGGCAGGCTACACAATTCAAGACTAATAGGGACACATTCCCTATTGGTTCCATATTGTCCGTGGTTGATTTTGTTGAGAATTACTCATTTTCTCATCAAAAAGAAATTCAAACACATAGTATTATCATATTGACCAGGTTACTATCATGGTTCAAGTATTTTATAGGCATGCACAATTGGATTTGGATGGGGTTGAAAGTACATATGTGAAGCGAATGATCAAGAAGGAGTATCACTTCTATATAAGTGATGACAAGGAACATGACACCCACTTTGTGCAACATTGTTTTGGTTTGTTCTTTCAATATCTTCATCAACGAGGAATACAAATAGATCAACATTTTGTTTGGTCAGATGGTTGCGCATCACAATTCAAATCCTCTCGCCCTTTCTTTGCACTCATTCGTTATCATCGTCATCACAAAATTCCTCATTTATGGAGTTTTTTTAGAGTGGTCATGGGAAGGGAGAACACGATGGTGCGGGTGCATGCATCAAATGTGCTCTAAAGAAACAAAGCTTTGATTATGAGGGAGATCGATTGATTGATGCCCACACCATTGTTGAATGGTGTAAGAAACATTTTACAGTTCAGGTTTCAACCTCACAGGCTTCAACATCACACGCTTCAACCCCACAGGCTTCAACCCCACACAGAGTGTTTTGGGAGATAATAGGTACATGCACATTTAAAACATAGATATGTAGATCTTGATGTGATTTATTAAGTGAACTACAAGTTACTAACTTTAAATTTTTTTATTCTGATTTTTGTTGTTTGTTTTAAACTTTATTGATCTTTTGAGCATGATTAAATGAAGGTATTGATCGAAGGAAAAAGTATGGATGTGAAAGGATTCCCAATTCTAGGTCTTTGCACTCTTTGATGACTATGGATAGTAATAACTGGACAATCTGTACAAGAGATTATTCTTGTTTTTGTTATGAATGCATGAACAAATCATATTCAGAGTGCAATAGTCAAAAACATGGGTATGTAGGTGAGTGGAAGCAAGTTCCTTTAGTTGTGGATGACACATATGGATCAGATCATGATGATAGTTTTGAAGATGTGCCATTAATTTCAACTGATTATGACCACATATATGGATTAGTTAAACAAGGTATGTTTTATTTGAAAGGATCAAGTATAATTTGATAATTAAAATATATATGTATATAATTTATACTATACATCCGATCATTGAATGTTTCTTTGCATTTTGTTGTAGGAGATGTATTTGTAGTCATTCATTGAAGAAGCCAATATTGAGAAAGTGGAGTACTACTTGTTGCGTTGCATGTAAGAGAGAACAAAGCTAACATGTGAAATAACAAGTGAAGTGACATTTTTTACTTGGCTGGTCGGTTGTAGTGCGGGGACATACTTACAACAAGTGAAAGCCCTCCAAAGTGGGATTCACTTTGTTGATTACAAACCAGACAAAAAGGTGTATCATTACACCCATCACATAATTGCTACAGGGTTACAATTGCAGCAAGTGAAGACTACAAATAGTAAACGCAAAAAATGGAGACTAGATGTAGAAGACCATGAAAAACTTTTACAAGTCATTGAACAATGAGCAGAGCCACTTGGTATTATATAGAAGGACATGGAATAAATTACTAAACCTTGTTGGTAATAAACTATTAAGCTAGATAGCATTGTATTTTCTACTTGAAGGGACTATGGAGACCACTATACAATAAAGTTGTTTAATACTTGTGATTCTTACTTGTTGTGAGATGGTTTATGGTTTACTTTAAGTATTGTGATATGGTTGTTACATGGAAGTATGTATGGTATAAACATGATTTATGATGTGGATGTATGTTGCATTATTATTTTTAATGTGGAAATGTTAGTTGGGAATTCAGATGTACATAGTTTTTGATATATGTTATTTGTTTAGTTGTGAACCAAAAGGTTGTATATGGAGTACCCTTATCACTATACAAGTTTATCATATTTCAATATGCTTGGAATTGTGTTGATTCATTAAGGATTCATTATGTCATAGAGAATGAGATAGGAGGGAAATAGATTGTAGAATATGTAATGGAACATAGATTGTGAGTAACTAGAAATACAAGGAGAGAAATCTCCTACAATCAGGTAGGGGGAATGTATCCTAAAAAAATCCTAAACAAGGAAGTTACCATTTTTATGGTATATATGTAGAGCATGCTAACATGTGGGAGACATGGTTAAATAATACAAGAAATGTGAAACATGATAGTATTAGTCTTTCTGGGTATAGTTGATTAAGAAAGGGGAAATAAAATCTCTTAACTCCCTTATTTTCTCTCAAATGCCTTACAATATTTATAGTTAGAAAAATTTAGCTATAAAAGATTGACTATAAAGAATAATGGTTAGAATTTATTTCATCTACCAAGCCGAGTGATCGTTGAAATTCCTCTATATGGACATGGTGCTAATAGTTAGACCAAGATATTCATACCATGTGATGTGGAACTAGGAAGATGTCACTTTGAAAGATGCATAGAAACCGAGAGTCTCCACATGGATTTTGAATCACATGTCTAGAAAATGTGTGGCATGTTTCAAGGTGTTTTGGAAGCACACAAGAGTGGTATGATTATGTGTGCTTAGCATGAGGTATTTTGGAGGAGTTAAGTGCTTCACATTTTTACAATGGTGCATCTTGGCACTAAAGAATAACAATGGTGAACAATGAATTTTTTTCATAAGGGTGCAATATGTCAATGATGGTGTGAGGCTTTAAAGGCTATGGGTAGAACAAATTGTTTTTCTAGTTTTATGATAAAACAAAAGAAGGTCCATAAAATTTTCAAGTGTAAGTCTTGCATGAGATTGCAAGAAGGCGTAATTTGACCAAGAGACATGCTTGTATGGACTAAGGATGTGTGAGTGTTGTAAAGAAAGTGGATGAATGTATAGTATAGGTTATAGATGTAATGAGCAGAGATTAATGGTGTTTTTAAAATATGTGAGAACTATGGATTAGTATGCACAAGATTGCAAAAAGTGTGAAGATTATTTGAGAATGATTTCAAATTTTACCCATCTTATTTCATAAGAATGTATATTATTAGCAATGCCTACTATGTTGGTTGAAGTTCAGAAATATATATCATCTTAGGTATAAAATTTGAGGCACGACACCTTTTATGTGTAAGAAGAGTTGCAAGAAGACATAGAGTTAGCTACCTTAGAAAGAGAGGAGGAGAAAGAGAGAATGTAATTAATATGGAAGGTTTTGATACAAGGATCAATTACGAAGAAAATTTAAATGGAACTCTCTAAGGAGAAAATGGACGAATTTCTCTTTTCTAAGTTTCTAAGAAACAAAATCCTTCCAATTGCAAAGATATTATATGATTTGGAATATATTTTAATGTAAAATGCAATTCGTGATGTTGTATTATTTGTTTGCAAGACTCTAAGTGGTTCACATGACCTATATGACATTTTATTCCTACATAAACAAAAATATATGTAGATTTATTCATAATTGCATGTGTCCAAAATGGGTGTGAGATGACTTTAAAATAGAAAGGATGTGTAAAAAATGATCTATTGCCCAAAATAACCCCCAAAAATGATCTATTACAATCTATGGTCATTATGAGTCTTATTTCAAGTTGTTAATTGAATGATCTATTGAACTTAAACTTTCATCATATATGATTCAAATAGTAACATAAGCCATTATACCATGGAATGTTTAATGTAACATAAAGTATTACTAAATTAGGTCTAAGCATTGAAAATAATTCAATATAGAATTTTAACGAAGTTTACAATGTTATATCACAAAAATGAAGGGCATTTAATATCTTATCTATCATTATATACCTATTATGATATCATCAAGAGACAAAAATGAAAGATAAGGGGGTGTCTTATATTCACATCCATAATTGTAAATACACGTGTCTAAGACATATATCAAAATATATAATAATAATGTCTAAGACTAGATCAAAAGTATGAGTATATATATACATGTCTAAAATCTCTAAAAGTATGTCTAAAATGTCTGAAATCTATAAAATATCACTGAAGTCTCCTCCGTGCACTAGGGTGAGTGCCAGACCCCTCACTACGCTCTGCTGCACCCTGCATGTTAAAAAAGGAATATACACGTCATAAACTATATATAACATGTACCATATATTAAAATATATAAGCAAAATTCTACAACAAATTATTGATTAATTCAATACATCATATAACATATATGTACAATTGATTTACCGCATGTTATATGTCCCACAGGTGGATGTTGGGAGTATCTACGCTATGTGTAGATCTATGTCCCGTAGATCCCTGTGAAACAAAATAAATAAAATGTAAGAAGTTGATAAATAAGTTTTTTGAATCTTGATTAATTCAATACATCATATAACAGATATGTACAATTGATTACCTCAGTATCTGTCCCTAGGCGGATGTTGGGAGTATCTACGCTATGTGTAGATCTCTGTCCCGTAGATCCCTATGAAACAAAATAAATAAAATGTAAGAAGTTGATAAATAAGTTTTTGAATAAAGTTCATTAATTTCTAACATTTCAATTTAGATTAAATATTAATTCTATTAAAACACATGTATTTATACCTCTGCGGAACGCGTCTCCAAATGTATGGGATTGTCATCCATGACCTCAACACCAACAAATATGTCGCCAACTAAGCCAAGTTGACTCGGACCGGAACATCGAGATCCATGTTGTGCTCAGTCAAGAGTTGTGTGTATGTGACACGGGTAGATGGTGTGGGCTGTGAAGCTCCACACACTGGAGCAGAAGCCTAAACACAGAAGTACATGTTTAATTTTAATATTAATAAATTGTAAAGTAATGATCAATTAAAATAAATTTTAATTATATTAAAGGTTTAATTTTCACACACTGGAACAGAAATGTGCTGAACATCAGGTGTGATGATCCCAACAATAGGAAGTCTATCTGTAGCAGTGGCAGTAGTACCCTGACTAGAAGATACACTCCCACTCTGCTCTATAAAATCTAAAACCCCGATAGTGGAATGCTGCAATGCCGAGCAATCACCTCATACGCACGCAACAAGTCAGCAGCCATGATGCGTCCTAGCCGACGTGCCTGAGCGGGATCTGTAACTAGCTCAAAGTCATCTGGGGAAATCAAAGATGCACGAGCGTATACCTCGTTGCGTGCATCACTGGTGCTACTACCACCTCCACTACTAGTATCGCGTCTCTAAAGGTACTGACCCACACGGTTAGAAGAGATCAATTGGGTCTCGCGAGCAATGCCAGCAAGACCCTCGATAAGACCTCATGTGTAGTCATAACGACAGGTGTTGCGACATCCTGAAAGCCTGATAAGAATGGTTGTGGCCTTGGTACAAGCTGCCATGCGTCAACAACTGCAGGAGCTCCCTCCTTTCTATATGCTCCCTGTGGCTAATACGGCCATGCCCCTACCCCAAATAACTAGGGATGTCTAAATAGTTCACCTTTAGGTTTAAGTGAACCTCAACATGTAGCATCATTATGAAGTATAATGGTAATTGGTCATTATTTGGAAATTGGCCTTGAGAGGCCACAAATCTAGGATAAATCAAAGGGGCACATAGGGGACATGAACATTTGTTTACATAATATGCCCTTATTTTCCGTTTGTCTGCATAAAAACTCCAACAAGACCTCTTAACGACTTCCTTATCGGAAAGTCGTGATGTAATCTCATTATAACCTACATCTCCTGAGACACTTGATTTTAGTGAATCCATAAATTTTTTTATTGATTCAGAATCAAATGGATTATATGTTTTCAAACTTGTCTCTATTCTACGAAGATCAACCAAGTTTTTTTCGCAATGGGCTTTATACTTGCCCAACTGTAGTTGGATTTTCGAGAATAGATTGCAATTTTGCAATCTCTAAATCGGTCCTCTCAAACAAATTAGGAGTTCCAGAAGAAGCCATGACTGTAAAAAAAATGAAAGTAAAATTCTAATTAATAGTACTTTTAATTTAAAAAAATTCCTAAGATATTCTCCTATATTAATGAAAACAGAAATATGAAATTTTCAAGCTTCAATGCAACTAATATAGAAAATAAATTACAAAATCAAATAAATTACATAAATTACAAATCACATAAATTACAAAATTTCCCATCTACATAAATTACGAAGTCCAAGTGACCTGGATATACAACAGGTAAATATCCTCTCTACCCTTGAAGGGAAGAAAGCGAGAAGGGTCATGCAAGCAGTACTTGAATAGAGGAAGCCAATCAATAGAAATGTTGACAGATTGAAGAAGCGAACATTCGTCTCAGAATACAAACAACATCGAGATCTAGTGGAGCCCAATCAGGCATTCCCATCTAAAGAACAAAGTGCCAAGTAACTTGGAAGTCTTCAATACATTTTAAGTGTTAGTTCAATACCTCTGCTTTCATCTTTGGCTTCAGATGGTTCTCAAAAATACTCTAGAGTGTATTGCATGTGTGCTTTCTTTAAAACAAATCAAAGATGCTATGTTTTCAAAATTTTGAATAATGTCAAAGTTCTCTGTAAAAACCATAGAAACAATCACCCTGCATCCGTAACAATATTTGTACCTTAAATGAAAGCATTCTTATTTAGATACTTGGATGGTTAAAAATCCAGCATAGACCAACATGTAGTCTAATTTTGGATTCTATAAAAT
The DNA here is from genome assembly GCA_018340775.1 of Taxus wallichiana var. yunnanensis. Classification (NCBI taxonomy): domain Eukaryota; kingdom Viridiplantae; phylum Streptophyta; class Pinopsida; order Cupressales; family Taxaceae; genus Taxus; species Taxus wallichiana. The sequence continues at coordinate 174,179,198 of CM031237.1, read as the reverse complement.
TCTAAGCAGCCCTATAGTTTATCTACAATAACTACAATAGTGTTAACATCATTGATGTGGTGCTAGCGTTTTACATGTGACAGGCTCGTATTCACAATGATAACAAAATATACCAAGTGATGCTGCAGAGTTCAGAAATGAAAAGTTTGGAATACATTTAGATGATCTTAAAGTCAAAGCAATGTTTCTAGAAGAGAATGTAAGTTTACCTGGGCACAAACCATTGTCAAAGCCTCACATTGAGTGGGATTCACCTTTCCCTGGAACACAATTTTTGTGCATATGATACAGAATTAGCACAATCAAATAGAACACCAATCCAATTTTAAACAACAAAACACATCGGTAAAAGACATGTCTAATGCAACTATATCTCCACATGTACAAGTTGACCACTTATGCATGCTAGAAATTGTATTAACAGGACAGAATATGAAATCAAGCACAAAGCCAAAAGCAAATATCTTCACACTAACAGTATTCACACTTTTACTTTAAGCAGTGACCACATCTTAATAGCATCATTCTAAATCCAGCAAATAATCAGGGAGGACATGGACGCGTAAAGTTACAAACATTTTACTTTTGGAAGCAAAACGCAAGTTACAGTAAGAGTGAGGCAGAAAATACAGACAGTAGAGCTAGCAGACCATTACAGTCGCCATTGATAACAAAGTAGATAACACTCTTATTGGTTGCAGCCATGAGCTGTAAAAACAGATGCAAGTTTTGAGCAACATCTGAAATCTGAAAATCACGAGTTATAGCCAGATTTCAAGGAGGATTCACGAATTTGAAAATTTCAGTCATGATTTGAAAATTGTGAGGATCACAAGCAGATTTACAGTCGAGTTTTCACAGCTAGGGCACAGGATATAGTCGCGTTTTCTCTACTAATGCATGGGATACAGTCGTGTTTTTACTGCTAGGGCACAGGACAGAAATCACAGGCAAAACAGAAGCTCAGACAGTTGCTGCCACATTCATCTGATTTTGAGGTTCAACACAGGCTCCCAGACACGTGTTTATACAGTTTGTGTTTAACGAGCGTCGAGAATCGTTAGGGCACAGGATTCTGCCTACTTGACAGTTGTTAGGGCACGGGATTCTGTCTGTATTCCCTCTGTGATGTAGGTCCCGTGCTGGTGTAGGGCACGGAAATTCTATTCTGCAGATATAAATCAAATTTTGAAGTTCTGTGTTTTTACTCCATATTCCTTTATATATTTTACACTTGTGTTGATTTATGCACCAGAAGTCAAAATTTCAGAGTATAAACTGTACTTTCAATTATTGCATCAAATTGCAGGTCCAAAGTCATATACTCAGATTGGAAACTGTACATTTTTTCTATTGCATTGATTTCCAAGTCAGAAAATCAAGTATTGTGTGAAAAATGGCCACTATTCAGACTCTTGTTCTGCCAGAGTAATGCCAAGCAATTTTCCTGGAGCATAAAATGATGTGCTTTAAGAATAACCTGCCTTCCAGTTGGATTCAGTTTAATGTATTCTGACTTGATCTCGGGTCTTGACATAGTGCAGTGCAAAAGTTCAAATTACTGGTTGAACAGGCAGTTGATTGAATTTGTATTCATTATCATTGAAAAGTGACTCTTATAAATGCTTTTGAAGTGATTTGATTGGTGGGTTATGTTTCTATTTTTCTCACACTTAGACCACAAGAGACTGAATTTTAGCTTCTGTTGAAATGACCGTTGGCTCACACTCACTTGAATACCGAGCTTAACCCAACATTTCTGAAAAGAATGGTTTTACCACAATGCTCACGGTTCTTCCTTATTATATAACACTTGTAGTAAGAATGTTTTGGCTTTGCCATAATAAGCACAATTGTACCTTCCAAACGATGAGAAAATGCCATTACCAATAAAGGTTCATGCCCATAACATGTCGATAGACACCCTTAAGACTAATTCTTGGCCAAAGAGCCCTTGTATTTTGGCAATGCTTTGTGCTTCTAGACATTGTAACACTTGTACCCATCAGACCAATGTATGTTAATCAATACCACAACACAAAAAGTCCAGATGGACAAAAATTAGAAGCTACACTAAATTATACAAGATGTCCCTAGATATTGCAGACAAGCGTCCAGAGTACATTATCACACTCTGGTATAAAATGCATTTCATGCATCGCTTCTAAAGAAATGCATGTACAATTTTGACTGATAGAATAATCTTGTGAAATTGAAACAAACTATTAACAAAAATTACAGATGCACCAAAAACAGGTCTTGTCTTTGGATTATACAAAATGACGTGGATTAACCTAATTCAAACTTCTAGAGAAACATATGTACAATGAAACTACGGAAGTTCAGATGGAAACTTTGGCTTATACAACTCAACATGTATACTCGTAACATAATAATGAAAACAACCAGTCGCATATTATTCCATACCATGGCCACTGAGAATAGAAATACTATTATTCCTCAAAACATCATTTAAAAGTACATCTCATAAACTAGCCTATGCTTTAGATTCATAAAAAGGTCATACTACTAAACTACAAAAGCAAGAAAATTTGAGATAACAGAATCAAGCTAAGCTATATTTGAAAATTCCTATTCGAATTAAGCAACATAAAAAACAATGTTATTGGTAATAAATATATGTAATACATTTGAATTTTTTACTACACTTTTCAAAACAAGTCATGACACAATTCAGCTGAAAGCAAATCCCATTAATTGTTTGTCAACAGAAAATCAAGCTAACAACCACCAAGTTCTATAAAGACTAAACCAGCAATAGTCTCACCACCGCACACAGAAAACTTAATAATTTTGCTATAATAAATGTTAGAGACTTACTATGAAAATAACAATAAAAAATTTATTTCTATAGATTATCTCCTTAACTATGTCTTCCTTTCTACTTTTTTCCTCCTCTCTTAAATATAGAAGGCAAGTCTTTACTAAGCTATCTACAATCAATATGGATACACAAACAATCTAAATTGTGTTTGAAAATAGGTGGGAATAAAAAAATAAAAGTAGTGAGCAGAATATAGGCACTCTAACCATATGGATGAAATAGTCATGGGGCAGTCTAATGAGAAGGATTCAACCACAATATTAAGATTAGTTCAATTGGAGTTTCTCCTTTCATTCCTTCAATTGCAAAACGGCATAGTCAATAAGACAGAAATAATTAAACCCAAATTCTTGCACTAACTTTGGGGCATGGCGGAGAGGCCTATTTGCTACTAGGGATTTAGATGTTGGGGATACCATTGTTGTGGAGAATGCTGTTGTAATGAGTGATGTGTATAGGAGGGCACACCCTTATGCTTTAATAGACAACGAGTTGGTGGAGATTGAGCGGCTGAGGCATGATACAATTACCCAGGTGATTTCTTCTGCAGTGTCATCCCCCAAAATTATGCAGTAGTTGCAGCACCTCATTTTCCCCTCACAGGTTCCTGACATGGAACTGTTCCGAATAAATTGTAGCAATTGGAGCAACATCGATGCTTGCAAAACCTTGCAGAATTTACAGCTAGACAGGGAGAAACTTAGAAACTCAATGGATCTCAATGCCCTACTCACATATATGACGCAAAGGAAATGAGATGAAGAAGGTAAGTTTGATGAAGATGGAAATCCCTAGGCGGAAGCATTACACTTGATAGATGGGGATTTTGGGCTCTTACATCTTTCATCAACCATTCATGTTTCGCAAATGCAAATTGCATGGTAGTGGGAAAAGCCATGTTTATCATAGCTGCCAGAAAGATTTCTCTAGGAGAGGAAGTTACAGTCTCTTACTTTAAGAGTCTTACACCTTTGGAATTGCGACAGTATTATTGTAGCGAATTGGGATTTCGGTGCGAGTGTAAGTGGTGTATGTTTGAACGATCCTTGGGCCCAGAGTATGGTAAATTGGCTCAGAAGATATTCACTAAATATACCTGGTTGGTCCCTCATGTCCCACAATTTTCACCAAAGGGTATTTTGTCCTTATTAGAGCTGCTTGCACAGTTGGAAGAGGTTGATGCAGACATTGAAGGGAAACAATTCATACATGCATCTTTCATATTTATCTACAACTGGTTGACTAGATATGTGTTTCCTGGTACTAGTGTGCTCCCGCATTTGCTTCCAACTCCAATAAAACTGGCAGAGGCCATCCAATATTGTGCACCAGGGTCTGAGTCATCCTTTAATGTGTATTCAAGACTTGTGGATGAGGCCAATGGACAACAGAAAAATCTGCTTCTTCAAAAGCTAATGGAAGTGGGTATAATGATGATTGGAAAATAGGAAGAATGCGTGCTTAAAGATCTAGTGAGGACAAAGATGGAGGAACGCTGGATCAAAGTCTCCAAGATTTGGGATGGAAGTGGAAAGTGAGTTTGATTTACACTTTTCAGTGGCAAGCATGGGTGACCTGCAACAATTGATAAATTATCTAGCTCTTTGAAACACTACAGCTCTCCATTAGTGTCATTCCAACCTGTTATTTTTGGTAGAAATGCTCCTGGATGATCATCTGATTTATGGTTGGTCATACTAGATTATTACCCATTTGGGTATGCAACATTGTGTTCAATTCAATAGGATGCTTCCCATGCAGCATTGGTATTTTTGACTAATTTGAGCACAAGCCTTAGGTTTTGAAAACACCCAATTTCATTTTTTTGGCATCTAATTTTATATTAAGACACACTTAATACTGATTCTAATGTTTTCCGTTTTGTGAAAACCATATAATATTCACAAAACACACTTAATAATAATAAGACACACTTAATAATATTCATAAGACACACTTAATAATATTCAACCAAGGCGGTAGAGCAATCGAAACCAACTTAACCTGGAAAGAAAAGGAGTAGGAAGACTTACAATCGGAGATGCGAAACCGAGCTAGCAAATCAAGAGCATACTTAGGTTACGAAATCAAGATTCCCGAGTCAGATTGTGAAATCTGGATCCCAAGGAAGTAATGAAGCAGACCTAAGTCAGTCATGGAAAACTTGTTGGCTAAGGCGATCTTCATAGAATCAATAATAGAGGAAGAGAGCTGCTGTGATCAACGGTCATCAACATAGAGAACAAGAATGAGTATGGAGTCATCTTGCCATAGAATATAAACATTTGGATTAGAGTGACACCTAGTAAACCCTGATGTAAGTAAGAAGGAGTCCATCTTGGCATACCAAGCCCGAGGGGCTTGTTTAAGGCCATAAAGAGACTTCTTTAACTTACAAATGAGGGAGGAATCTTGGACATAACCCGAGAGGTTGTTCCATATAGATCTCTTCCTCTAGGTCACCATGAAGGAAGGCACTCTTAACGTCCATTTGATGGACTTTCCATCTGTTTGCTACGGCAATGGCTAGGGTCAGTCGAATAGAAGTCATCTTCACAACCGGAGCAAAGGTTTCTGTATAATCAACCCCAACTATCTGGGAGAAACCCTTAGCTACTAATCGCGCTTTAAAATTTTCGACGTCTCCATCTACTCCATACTTTGTTCGGAACACCCACTTACCCCGAACGATTTTTCTTCCTTTCGAAAGAGTGGTGAGATCCCAAGTATCATTCTTCATGAGAGAGGATACTCCTCATCCATGGTAGAATCCCACTTAGGAATACGAAGCCTCTCGGAAAGAGCGTGGATCGAGAAGAAGAGGTGAAGAAAGAGTGGGGTCAACGAAATCCGAGGAGTACGTCTCATATCGAAGTATCTCAACTAAATCTCAACTCTTTGCAAAGTTTTCTTGGCCCAAAGGGGACCAGGAGGATCAGGCTCAGAGTCAGAAGATTCTTCACTTGAGTGAGAAGGGACATAGTCCTCATCATCACTACTGTCAGAATCAAAAGACTCAAAGATTTGATGGTCGGGAGGATCCAGGAAGAGGAGCACGCTCAACAGTATCATCATCATCGATGAGTCGGAATCGAATCGCAAAGAAGTGAAGAACCTCTATAGGTGGAGAAGTAGAAGTCGAAGAAGACTCATCGAACTTAACACTTCTCTCAATATATAGCTCATGAGAAGTAGGATTCATCAATCGATATCCCTTCACACCATCAGGATACCCTACAAAGATATAAGGTTTGGATTGTGGTTCCAAGGCCTTGTGTTTCTTATTGGGAATTCGAGCCATAGCCTTGGATCTGAAGACTCGAAAGTGCTCAACATCAGGCTTGCATCCAAACCAGGCTTCAAAGGGTGTCATCCCTCTTACTGCCTTGTGTGGAACATGGTTTTGAATATAATTTGCACAATTCACTGCTTCGGCCCAATATTGCGGAGGAAGAGACTTCGAGTGAATCATACAAGTGGCCATCTCCTTCAGAGTATGGTTCTTTCTTTCTGTAACTCCATTATGTGAAGGGCTATAAGCAATTGTATGTTGCAAAGAGATCCCTTCAGAAGTACAAAAATCCATGAACCTATTGTTTACATATTCACCTCCATTGTCGGTTCGAAGAACCTTGATAGACCATTTCGCCTGTTTCTCAGCAAGAGCCTTAAAGTCCTAAAAATGATCAAAGACTTCAGACTTAAGCTTAAGAAAATATACCCAAGTATATCGCGAATAGTCATCAATGAAGGTTAGCACATAAAAAGCTCTAGTAAACGAAGGAGAAGGAAATGGACCAGAAACATTGTTGTGAACAAGATCTAAGGGACGAGTGGCTCTCCAGGATTTTCCTTTGTCAAAGTTCTTTTCAGGATGCTTTCCAAGGGTACAACCCTCACAAAGACCTTTAGAAAACTTGATGTGAGGCAACCCGTTGACCATTTCGTTTTGACTCAATTGTTCAAGATAGTGATAATTTAGATGTCCAAAATGCTCATGCCATAGCTTACTAACCTCATTTGCATGAGTGAGCAAGGCAGTGGGTGTAGAATCAAAAGTAAAGTGGGAGAAGGTGTACAACCGTGAATGGTGATATGCCTTTCCCTCAGCCACTATAGTGTCATTGTTAAGCTCACGAATAATCACCGAGTTAGGACCAAATTCCACTCGCATTCCTTCACCAAGGTGAGTAATTTGGTAAACTAATAGGAGATTGGTAGAGAGATCAGGAACACTCAACACTTGCTTAAATGTTCCCCCATCCGTCTCTACTGATCCACTACCGGAAACCGACACTGTCGTGTCATTACCCATTGTGATTTGGGACATTCCACAAGGTTTGATGTTGGAAAACTCAACATGCGAAGAACCCATGTGGTGCGAGGCACCGGAATCTATAATCCATGTCGATGAAGGAGCAACTTTGGCTACAAGGGCCTTTCCTTTCTTCTTATCATTTCTAGCACCTTTTGCAGCAGAAGACTCGGCCTTCGGAGCACTTTGTTTTATTGATTCAGGAACACTTATTTTATTTTTCTCAAGTAAATGAGATAAGTGATCAATCTATTTCTTAAAACAGTGTTGCTCGTCGTGACCAGTCTTCTTGCAATAGGAACACAAATACTTACTTTTCTGCACCCTAGGCTCAGAAGTCGAAGTGTTTGTGTCATTTTTAGGTTTGATCTTGGTTTCTTTCTTAGGTTGATCCTTAGTTTCTTTCTTCTTTTCAGTCTTCTTTCCCTTGCTAGTACTTGCTACAAGGGCATGTGACTTGGACTTGAGAGACCCCATTTGAATGAGTTTGTCCTGTTCTCGAATGAGTTGGGATGAAAAATAGTCAAAGGAGGGCATCGTCCAAGTATTGCCCAAAGCAGCTTTTGTAGTGTAGAAAGTTGACACGAAGACAGAGTATTCGGGACCTAGTTTAGAGAGAATCGACAAGATCAGTTGAGAATATTTCTTTTCTACTTGACATCCTTTTAACAATAATCTAATGTGGACAAATTTTGAGAAGAAGGCTTGTAGGTTTTCAAAGTCACTAGGATTTAACCCTAGTAGTTCGTTTTCCAACTCATGCGCTCTCATGTCATCTAGTTGTCCAAACATCGCATCTAGCATTTTCCACGCAGATGTAGGTGTTTTAGACGCCTCAATGTGGAAGAGAAAGTCAGGAGAAACAGACATGCAAAGAAGACCTAAAGCTTCATCACTACGGTTTAACCACTTAGATTTTTAGGTTCATCATCTGGTTTAGTCTCAGTTTCCATGGTGATGCGGTATAACCCTTTACCCCTTAGTTTCATTATTATTTTCGATCTCCATTCAAAAAATTTGAATGGTGAAAGAAAAGGAATTGAAAGTGCATCCATAGAGAGAGAGAGAGAAAGAAATGCAGAAAAGAAACACAACCACCCAGGACAATAACAACCCCCTGCTTTCGACACTTTATAGTTGATTGTGTTGATTATAATGGGTCCGTGCGTGCGGTTTGAAACACTTGGTAACTCGTCTTGCAATTAGCGTAATAACGCGCAAGAGAGGAGACCACAACAGTGTTTCGTGTAGCGCAACAAAAAAGACACCATAAACAAGCACAAGCAAAAAATAGAAAGGAGGCGAAAGCCAACCCTGGTGGTGAGAAAAAGTGTCTCACATCACACGAAAGAATCCCTTTGTCATAAAATTGTGGCGGACGCGCTCACAAGTCCACGAAAAAAAGGAATAGAACAAAGCTCAAAAAATTGAGCTGACTTAAGCAATACAAAGACACCCCAGAATGTGGCACTTTATAAAATTAGTGCATTTACAAAGCTAATGATCCCATCATCTAGAGTGTGAAAAAACATGCAACTTTGACTAAAGAAGTGCTCAAAACCAAGCAACGAGTCAAAAGTTATAGCAAAAACCAATTCCCACAATTTGATGAGAAAAAGCCAATAAGCCTGCAAACGGATTAAAAAAGCACCCTAAATGCATGCAAAGGGTGTCGTATGTATGCTCGTTGGAAATGACACGGAATTTGAGATGGGGTTTGTTTGTATTGCAAGGGGGATTAGCCACCTGCCAATCCCGGACCTCACCCTTCGCCTTCGGCACTCGACGGAAGGTTAAAAATACACAAAGCCAATAGACCAAATTATAATGCCAAAGGAAATATATTGTTTAAATAATGTGAATGAAATAAAATTAGATCTAATTTAATTAAATCTAATTAGATCTAATCTAATGAAGATATTTAGATGAAGATTTTTAAATATCTATGGAAACTTCTAATTAAAACAAATTTCTAAATGGTTTTAGAAACTTGATTAAAATCACGGTAAATTAGAAACTTTTTAAAAACTTACCAAGAAGGTTTGAGTTGTTTTACCAAACAAAACAAAAAAACTCAGCATGAAAAAAAGTGGCACGTTTTTATAAAAGCAGAGGTTTGTTTTTTTTTGTTTTGAGGAAGATTAAAAAGAAAGAAAGTGAAAACTTACCAAATACTTACCAATTTGAGTGTACAGGCCGCACATATGAGTGTACAGCCGTGCGTTTTAGCTTGCCCACACCCAAAAAATGTGAGGAACAATAAAAATGCCAGAACCAGTCCAAAAAATGCCTGTACAGCCGCGTTTTAGCTTGCCCACACCCAAAAAAATGTGGGGAACAGTAAAAAAACACTAGATCAGTCTAAAAATGCTGTATAGCCACATTTTAGCTTTCCCACACCCAAAAACGTGAGCAACAGTAAAAAATGCCAGAATAGTCCAAAAAAATGCCTAAACAATCTAAGAAAATGCAGAGCAGTCCAAAAATGCAGATAAGTGTGCATGGATGATGAGTGAAGGAGAAAATGCAGAGAACAGTCCAAAAATGGTCAGAGGGACAGCAGTTAGTTGATGAGCAACCACGACTGAAGAACACAAAGATCCTGCAACCACAGACAACATGCATAGACAAATATCCTGCAAAAACCAGAGATCTTAAAAAAATTTCACTTCCATTTTAATAAATTAACAAAAATGAAATGAATCTCTATTTTGGATTTTGATACATCCAACTAAAAAAACAGTTAAAAAACCTGATTTCTCAAGGTATTTTGAAAAAACCTACACATGCACAAGAAAAAAAACACAAAAACTTTCGAGAAAGCTTGTTAGAGATATTAACAAGATAATTTCCAGAAAATAGTGATCAAAAGACTTGCATGCGAGTAAAATAACAAAACCAAGTAAGAGTAATAACAACAAAAAAAAAATCGAGTGCACGTTTACCCGATCTCAGCTCTGATACCATGAAAAGAGTTTATGAGAATCGAATCGAAAACAAGGCACCACGAAGTAGTTGCACTCCAACGGAATTATGAAAGCTCCAGTGATAGCAAGGAAAAAATTGATTAGTAATGGAAGAAATTGCTCAACAGAAACAAAGCTTGCAGAGAGGAAAGATAGTGGAGTGTCTTGACATGCTCATAAATGAATAGAAAAGGGGTACATATAGGGTGTTGAGTAACCCTAGTGCATGACACATATGATACCCTAAACCTAACCCTAAACCTAACCCATGTGAGATGACCCTCCAACAAGAGAGGAGGACACATAAGATAACTCACACTAACGGAGAATGCTAGATCAAAGTCTCCAAGATTTGGGATGGAAGTGGAAAGTGATTTTGATTTACACTTTTCAGTGGCAAGCATGGGTGACCTGCAACAATTGATAAATTATCTAGCTCTTTGAAACACTACAACTCTCCATTAGTGTCATTCCAACCTGTTATTTTTGGTAGAAATGCTCCTGGGTGATTATCTGATTCATGGTTGGTCGTACTAGATTATTACCCATTTGGGTATGCAGCATTGTGTTCAATTCAATAGGATGCTTCCCATGCAGCATTGGTATTTTTGACTGATTTGAGCACAAGCCTTAGGTTTTGAAAACACCCAATTTCAATTTTTTGTCATCTACTTTTATATTAAGACACACTTAATATTGATTCTAATGTTTGTCATTTTGTGAAAACCACATAATATCAGTGAAAGCCAGGGTTTTGCAAAAAATGGTATTTTAATGGCTATGATTTTGCTAAAAATGGGTACGATTTTGCTAACATACCTGGGCTCGTCATTGGTGGGTGTCGTTGCTAGGCTTCGTCGTTGGTGGGCTCTCGGCTGGTGTGGTGGGCTCGCTGGTGTGGTGGGTCTGGTGTGGTGGGCTGCAGTGGTCGCACAAACTTTGCGTGAAGGAGGCGGGGCGGAGGAAAATGATTTCCTCCGCAGCGCCTCCACTATATAAACACTGGGGGGTGCGAACACCCGCTGCTTGCGAAAGGGTTCGCGCGCGAACAACATGTTCGCGTGAACCTAACCAACTGCGACACGTGGCAAGATAACGGCTTGCGTGTCTCTTCGTGCGAAACGTGTTCACGCGAACCCACCTTGGATACCACCCATTTACCATCCCTACTCGCATTTTTGGGACAACAAGTGAGACACAACACCATGCATTGACCCGATATTAATTGCCTAAAGGAATTAACTTAGACTAAACAAAGGAATTAATGGATGCATTGCTAGAAGATTATAACTGGAAATAAATTTAGAAATAGATTAATAATATTTAATTATTAATCTAGGTTGGATCAACCTAATGTAATGTAGGAAATTATTGGTAGGAGTTAATTAAATGTACTCTAGGGTTTAACACCGTTATAGTGCATGAATCTCAAAATTGCATTGAAATATGATAATTATAGATTAAAATTTGAATTGAATACATTTTATTTTTATCTTTAGAGGTCGAGGAATCAACCACAACCAAACACCACAATTATTTTCTCAAAATTGTATTGAAATATGATAATTATATTAAAATTTGAATTGAATACATCATCCTCTCCTATTCCTGTCATCCCTCCTGACACTCCCACAATTGCTCAACATCCCCGGGTAGTCAAGAAGATTTAGCAGCCCACATAGTTGAAAACAAAATTGAAATTGAGGATTTAATCAAAACAATGAGGGATTCACAATCTACAAACCCCCACCGTGCCTCTCTTGCAAACACATTGGAGGCATTACTTGTTCAAGTTGACGATGGAAAATGGGGAAAATTGATCATTGGACAACTTACAGAGAGGGTTGTAGGGTTTATTATTCCAACAAATTGTCATATGTGGATGTAAAGAAAAATAAATTTCAAAAGACCTCATATGCGCCTTATTCATGGACCCCCGCACTAATTTTCTGTTTCGTTGTCATGTAAATGGTTTCCCATCCATTGGTGCAATAATAATTTGATTAAAAATAATTTTTGGGACCGATGGTGGATGGTGTTTGATTTTCCACCTTGTAATAACAACGAGGTGCCACTATACTTTTTGAGGAAACTCTATTGTGAGTTTATCCTCAACGAGATCCCAAATTATTTTGATTTTCCGAGATTTCTAGGGCCGAGGAAAAGGATCTACATAGATCGACCAGGTGCACAACGTGCACCTATTCAATAGGGTAGATTCCCCACACATAAGCCCCCTCACCCTGAGATTGTCCCTCAAGCAGTGAAGGAGACAGTAGAGATTGATACACTCCACGTGCTTCAGGGGCTATCTGACCCTTGTTCGACATACGAGGGAGATTTTTGAGCCAGATGCTCGTGGAGGTACATAGAGTATTCCCTCAGGAGTACTAGCATGAGGCCACATCTTTTCTCGTCATGTGGTAGCATATGTTTGGGGCCCGAGGAGGACGATACTTTCATGCGTATTGATTTTGGTGCACCTGGTGCTAGGGGTGCACATGATAATGTCACTATGTCAGATGTCCTTTTGAGTGAGACATTTGGATTACATTCATCGGCGTCACCTTCGCAGGTAAATTTGTTATGTTTTGTTATGTGTGTTACAAAAAAGTTTTGGAGTACTTGATTTACTTATATATGTTAAATTTTTGAAATAATTGTATTTGTACATGTATATGCATTGATATTATAATGCGCGGGAGGCACATCTTCATCCCGACCACAGGTGGTGAGCACCATGCATACACATACATTCACAGAGGTAATTTAGAATGTTAATTATGTAAAATTTTCACATGTGTGTGTGTGTATACATGTGTGTGTATACATGTGTGTATTAGTTTTGAAGTCAAATATATGTATGTTCTTGTATGTCCATCTAACTCACGTGATATACATGTTTGATAAAGATGTTGACTTCACTAGACACCCCACCATCTCTGTGACAAGTAGATAAAGGTGTTGCCGCTGTGATTTCATCTGCGCAACAACTCACTGAGGTATTCAAACAACACGTAAATTTTGTTAAATTTCTCGTGTAATTCATATTATGTTAAATTACATGTTAGTAATGTCTTTCATTGTAGAATTATTAAATTATGTTAATAATGTCCTTCATTGTGTATATGTAGGAGTTACCTATGATAGGTAGCAGCCCTATTCATTTGATTCACAGGTGTGGTGGGGTAAAAACAATAGTTCTATATTGATAAAATTAGTTAAAATATTGTCATTATGTACATACATGTACTTAGTTCTATTTTCACTAATTTTGATGTTAGATTTTCTGATCTTATGTGTATGTAGGGAACTTCAACCCCCTCCATTTTGACTTCGAGGGCATGCAGACTCCTCCATCTCATCGTCTTCATACCCCATTCGTATCTGCAGGAGCTCCCGATGACTCATCTGAGTGTGAGATGCAAATTTGGCATGATCGACAACTTGCGGTAAGTTTGTGTATTTATGTAAATACTTTCATTCTAGCATGGTCTTAAATACATGTTGAAAACATATATAAATTAAGTTTTGACAAAAAAACATTGTTTGCATTTATAGGCTCATCTACAGGTGAGTATTCAGCGGAAGAGGACTCGAAGCATGGGCTCGGATGATCCAAAGTCATCTCATAGATCTCCATCTTCATCTAAGGGAGGGCCTTCTTCGAGCAAGGCCAAGAGAGGGATAGATTTTGATGAGTAGGAAATATATATGTCTTACATGACATTTTTTTTGTATGCCTATGTGCATGGCATTGTATGTACGCCTATATGGCATTTGAACTTGATGGTATATGACCTATTTGGGCATTTTTGTATTTATTATGCACATTAAAATACTATTTGGAACTTGATAATTTTGTATGAGACCTTACATTTCTGAGATTATTTTTGCATGAAACTAATATGATGTGCACTTGACAATATTTAAGACATTATGGATTATTTTTTCATTTATTGGTGATGTACATGTACTAGCATTTTCAATGTATAATATGCATCAAACTTTGGAAATCAATATTTATATAATGTATGTATATAAAGAGTTACCTAATCTGAGTAATTATTCATTCAATTTATCAATGTGTATATGTGTATTTACCTTACTTGCGCTTCTTCTTGCTCATGGTCTCTTTGTATTGGTTCCTATCTTATCATGCACTTACTACATTCTTATATGCTTTGTAGTCTTCTCCCCGTTAAAACACCCTAAGAGTCATCACAATTTGATGCCTTTCATCTGTTGATATTTTGAGAATGTCTCTCCATATACATTACTCCAATGCTTGAGAATGTCTCCAGATGTAATGACATTCTGATTCAGACACTCAATGATTCTTGATTGTCTAATCCTATCCAATTCATGTTATTACCTTTAAATATGTAGGCATTTCAAGTTATTTGGAAATCACATCACACCCTTCACTAGGCTTGATGACTACCCCTATCCTTTTGAAGGCACTTTTGAAAGCATCCATGGGTTTATCATAGCATAAATTATCAATGAATGGAAGGTCACTAAGCCGTAGTAGGCCAACTAACTCCCATCCAGAACTAAACAAGAAAGATTTACTAGGTGATTGATAACTCCCGTGTGTTCTTAGACATACCCCTATCAAATTCATTCTTAAGCCAATCTAGTCATTCATGGCTCTTAAGGGACTACGCCCGGACGAGGTAGCCCAAAAGCACGGGTAGTGTAGGGAACCAAAACAAAGCCTCCACTAGCATTCACCTAGCCACCCCGATGTGTTGGTGTAGTTGGTTTGGTCCCATGAGCTTCCGTTTGCAAACTACATGCTCAGGAGCCCGGGAGCCCTACACGACTCAGACTACAGTATTTTCGCGCATTTGCAAACAATAGGACAACGAGAGAACCGAATGGAGATGGAGAAAACTGAGAGAGGATTTTGTAGAGGGATTCAACATGGAGGTTTGGATCGATGAGACATCTCTAGGTGCCACATGGAGTCCGAGAAATCACATGTCGAAGATATAACATGTTTTGGTCTCAGGGCTCTTAAGAGACTATGCCCGAACGAGGTAGCCCAAAAGCACGGGAGCGTAGGGAACCAAAAAAAATCCTCCACTAGCATTCACCTAGCCACCCCGACATGTTGGTGTAGTTGGTTTGGTCCCACAAGCTACCATTTGCAAAATACAACATCTAGTAGCCTTACACTGACTCAGACTACACTATTTACGTGTTTGCAAAAATAATAGGACAATGAGAGAACCGAATGGAGATGGATAAAACCATGAGAGGATTTTGTAGAGGGCTGACATGGAGGTTTTGATCTGATGAGACGTCTCTAGGTGCCACGGAGTCCGAGAAATCACCATGTCAAAGATATAGCATGTTTTGGCTCTCGGTGGCTCTTAAGGACTACGCCCTGAGGACGAGGTAGCCCGAAAGCACGAGGAGCATAGGGAACAAAAAAAATCCTCCACTAGCATTTCACCTAGCCACCCGATGTGTTGGCGTAGTTGGTTTGGTCCCACGAGCTTTGTTTTTGCAAACTACAACGTCTCGGCAGCCCTACACCGACTCGACTACAATATTTTGTGTTTGCAAACAATAGACAACGAGAGAACCAAATGGAGATGGAAAAACCGTGAGAGGATTTTGTAGAGGGCCCCAACATGGAGAGGTCTGGATCGACGAGACATCTCTAGGTGCCATGGAGTCCGAGAAATCACCCGTCAAATATATAGCGTGTTTTGGCCTCAGGGCTCTTAAGGGACTACGCCTGGATGAGGAGGTAGCCCAAAAGCACGGGGAGCATAGGGAACCAAAAAAATCCTCCACTAGCATTCACTACCAGCCACCCCAATGTGTGTGTTGGTGCATAGTTGGTTTGGTCCCATGAGCTACCATTTGCAAAATATAGCATCTGACAACCTTACACTGACTCAGACTACACTATTTCACGTGTTTGCAAACAATAGACAACGAGAGAACCAAATGGAGATATGGATAAAACCATGAGAGGATTTCGTAGGGCCTTTGACATGGAGGTTTCAGATATGTTAGATGAGACATCTCTAGGTGCCATGGAGTCCGAGAAATCACCCGTCAAAGATATAGTAATATGTTTTGGTCTCAGGGCTCTTAAGGGACTACTTCCTTGACGAGGTAATAAAGCATGGGTGAATGCAATAGGGATCAAAAAAAAATACCTCCACTAGCATTCACTTTTAGCCACTCACTGGTTTGATTTGTGAAGTTGAAAGTAGTTGATTTAAAACTAATCCCAACTAAGCATGTTGTGAAAAATTATCCATGATTCTAGATGACAACATCACATAGATCTTACATTCGAGTTAAGTTGATCCTTACGCTTCCCATTTTCCTTTTCTTTTGCAAACAATAGACTCTTTAAGAGAACCGAATGGAGATGGAGTAAAAATGAGAGATTTTTTAGAATTTCAACATGGAGGTCTTTGATCTTAACAGAGACATCTCTAGTGCCACATGGATCGAGAAATCACATATCTGTCAAGATATGGCGTGTTTTTTCTTCGTGGCTCTTAAGGACTATCCGACGAGGTAGTGAAAGCACAGGGTTATAGGGAACCAAAAAAAAGCCTCCACTTCTTTTGGCCACAAATAACCTTTTGTAATGTCCAAAAAATTGTAAACTCTTCATTCTGTTTGATTAAAGATATTCATTCTTTCAAATGAAATGAGCAGTTGGAACATTGGTGGTCTCCCAACAAAACTAAACTAGAGAGAAGTCACATGGAGATGAGAAAATCAGTGAGAGGCAAAATGGGTTTTTAACATTGGTGGTTTCTTGACCTCGTGCTTTTGGGACCTCATCTCTGCAGGCGTAGTCCCTTAAGAGCCTTGAAGAAAAACACGCTATATCTTCGACAGGTGATTTCTTGGACTCTCGTGGCACCTAGAGACGTCTCTCGCCTTGGGATCCGAGACCTCCATGTCAATAGGGGGCCAAACGAAATCCTCTCATGGTTTTCCATATCCATTCGGTTCTCTCTCTATCTATTATTTTGCAAATGATTCCATGAAATAGTGTAGCCGAGTCAAAGTAAAACTCATTACTTAGATGCTATATTTTACAAATGGTAGCTTATGGGACCAAACCAAATGGGAGAAAAACATCCAAATGGCCTAGTGAATGCTAGTGGAGAATTTTTTTGGATTCCCTATGCTCCACGTGCTTTTCGAGCTACCTCGTTTCAAAGATATAGTCTCTTAAGAGCCTTGAGCCCAACCAAAACACTTTATATCTTCGAGATATGATTTATTAACTCCGTGGCACCTAGAGGTCTCACGTCTCATATCAAACTCTCCATGTTGAAGCCCTATGAAAAATTATGAAATTTTTTCCATCCATTCGGTTTGGTTTCTCGTTGTCCTATTGCAAAAAACACGTGAAATAGTGTAGTTAGTCGGTGTAAGGCTATACATGTTGTATTTATATTTTGCAAACGGAACACTTTGTGGGACCGAATTTAAACTAAGCCAACAACATCTGGATGGCTTGGTGAACTAGGGGCTTTTTTTGGTTCCCTACGCTCCCGTGCTTTTGGGCTACCTTGTCCAGGCGTAGTCCCTTAAGAGCCCCGAGGCCAAAAAACATGTTATATTTGACGGATGATTTCTCAGACTCTGTGGCACCTAGAGACATCTCGTCAGATCTAAAACCTCCATGTTGAGGCCCTCTACGAAATCCTCTCATGGTTTTCTCCATCTCCATTTAGTTCTCTCATTGTCCTATTGTTTGCAAACACATGAAATAGTGTAAAGTATAAAGATGAGGTAAAATCAAAAATAATGCTCAGATTTGTATTTTGCAAATGAAGTAGCTTGTGGGACCATAACCATGAGAACCACACATCAAGATGGCTTGGTGAAAACTAGTGGAGGATTTTTTTTTTTGTCCCTACGCTACCCATGCTTTTGGGCTACCTCGTTAAGATGTAGTCCCTTAAGAGCCCTGAGGCCAAAACACGCTATATCTTCGACGAGTGATTTCTCGGACTCCGTGGCACCCTAGAATGTCTCGAGATCTGAACCTCCATGTGTCTCTCTAAAAAATCTATCATGGTTTTATCCATCTCCATTTTGGTTCTCATTGTCCTATTGTTTGCAAAACACATGAAATAGTGTAGTAAAGTCAGTGTAAAGTAAATATTAGATGTTGTATTTTGCAAACGGTAACTTGTGGGACTAAACCAACTATGCCAACACATTGAGGTGGCTAGGTGAATGCTAGTGAGGATTTTTTTGGTTCCCTATGCTCCCCGTGCTTTTGGGCTACCTCGTTGGCGTAGTCCCTTAAGAGCCCTGAGGCCAAAACACGCTATATCTTCGACGGGTGATTTCTCAGACTCCATGGCACCTAGAGACATCTCATCAGATCCGAGACCTCCATGTTAGGGCCCTCTATGAAATCCTCTCATGGTTTTCTCCATCTCCATTCGGTTCTCTCTTGTTGTCCTATTGTTTGCAAACACATGAAATATAAGTGTGAGTCAGCCAGTAAGGTCAGCCAGAGATGTTGTAGTTTGCAAACGGAAAGCTTGTGGGACCAAACCAACTATGCCAACACGTCGGGGTGGCTAGGTGAATGCTAGTGGAGGCTTTTTTTGGTTCCCTACGCTCCCGTGCTTTCGGGCTACCTCGTCCGGGCGTAGTCCCTTAAGAGCCCTGAGGCCAAAAACACACTATATCTTCGATGGGTGATTTCTCGGACTCCGTGGCACCTAGAGATGTCTCGATTAGATCTAAGACCTCCACATCGGGGCCCTCTATGAAATCCTCTCATGGTTTTCTCCATCTCCATTTGGTTCTCTCACTCTGTCTATTGTTTGCAAATGCAAAAATAATAGTCCGATAATGTAAGGGTAAATTGAGAGGCTGCCAATAGGCATGCTATATTTTGCAAAATGGAAGCTGAATGGGAAACCAACTATGCCAACATGTCGGGGTGGCTAGGTGAACACTAGTGGAGGCTTTTTTTTGGTTCCCTATGCTCCCCGTGCTTTGGCTACCTCGTCTCGGGCGTAGTCCCTTAAGAGCCCTGAGGCCAAAACACGCTATATCTTCGATGGGTGATTTCTTAGACTCCATGGCACCTAGAGATGTCTCGTTAGATCCAAGACCTCCATGTTGGGGCCCTCTACAAAATCCTCTCATGGTTTTCTCCATCTCCATTTTGGGTTCTCTCGTTGTCCTATTGTTTAAAAAATGCGTGAAATAGTGTAGTCAAAGTCAAAGTCAGGTGTAGGGTTGTCAGACGCTATAGTTTGCAAATGGAAGCTCGTGGGACCAAACCAACTACGCCAACATGTCGGGGTGGCTAGTGAACACTAGTGGAGGATTTTTTTGGTTCCCTATGCTCCCCGTGCTTTCGGGCTACCTCGTCTGGGCGTAGTCCCTTAAGAGCCCTGAGGCCAAAACACACTATATCTTCGACGGGTGATTTCTCGGACTCCGTGGCACCTAGAGACATCTCATCAGATCCAAGACCTCCATGTCGGGGCCCTCTACAAAATCCTCTCATATTTTTCTCCATCTCCATTTGGTTCTCTTGTTGTCCTATTGTTTGTAAACAATATTGAAAATAGTGTAAGTCAAAAAGTAAGTACATAAGAAGTGCGATGATATAGTTTGCAAACGGAAGCTCGTGGGACCAAACCAACCTGCTATGCCAACACATCGGGGTGGTGGTGAAACTAGTGGAGGCTTTTTTTTGGTTCCCTACGCTACCCGTGCTTTCGGGCTACCTCTGTCTGGGCGTAGTCCCTTAAGAGCCCTGAGGCCAAAACACGCTATATCTTGACAGGTGATTTCTCGGACTCCGTGGCACCTAGAGATGTCTTGTTAGATCCAAGACCTCCATGTTGGGGCCCTCTAAAATCTCTCATTTGGTTTTCTCCATCTCCATTGGTTCTCTCGTTGTCCTATTATTTGCAAAATGTGTGAAAGAAACTGTCAAGTCGAGAACAATGTAGGGCTGCCGTTTCAGAGATGCTATAGTTGCAAAAGAAGCTTTGCAAACGGAAGCTCGTGGGACCAAACCAACTATGCCAACATGTTGGGGTGGCTAGGTGAATGCTAGTGGAGGATTTTTTTGGTTCCCTACGCTACCCGTGCTTTTGGGCTACCTCATCAGGTGTAGTCCCTTAAGAGCCCTGAGGCCAAAACACGCTATATCTTCGACGAGGTGATTTCTCAGACTCCGTGGCACCTAGAGATGTATCATCAGATCCGATACCTCCATGTTGGGGCCCTCTACGAAAAATCCTTTATGGTTTTTCCATCTCCATCGGTTCTCGTGTTGTCCCACTATTTGCAAATGCGTGAAATAATACACAAGTGAGTTAAGTCGTAGTGTAAGGTTGTCCATTGCCAATCACCTGAATAATATAGGTGGTCATACAAAAGGTGGTGAAATGAGAATTTTAATAAGATATTTTTACAATATAGGTGGTGAAATGAGAATTTTGTTTGTTGTTCCTTTCTAATATTTAATTTCTCTTAGCTTCACTTGGCTTGAGAATAATAAATTCTCTACTGATAGTGCCAACCATGTGAAGGTGGAAGCTTTTTTGGCACCACTAACCTACATAAACATGTTAGTAAGAAATTAAATAGAATTTTAAATCATACAAAATTTAAACAAAATCATTTAAGTAAATATTCAAATTAAATTCATGAAGAACATACCTTTGCAAATTCAATCCAATGAACCGCAAGGATCAACTCTATTTTGATAAAGAGCAAGAATTGCTTCATGATCTGGATCCACGAACCTTCCATGATTTTTGTTTGATGGCCGACCTCGATATTTGATCAATTTAATATTTGTTGCAAGGACCAAATGTGAATAGTGAAGTATCTTCCGATGTACTTCATAGTCTTCAAACAACCAAATGTTTGATTTTTTGATAGGATATCATCGAAGCCAAGTTCCAGTGACTACCATTGACCCAATGGGATACTCAAGGTCTTCACCATCAATGACTGTGGAAGTCAATTTTTTTCCCCTCTACACAATGAGACAAGAAGTAGTTTGTTCCCTCTTCATTAAATTCCATCACAATAACTGCAAAAATGTGCCCTATGTATCACAAAGTAAAACTATTCAATCAATTTAAAAATACATTAAGAGTTGACCATTTAATAATTTATAAATCTAAAACATGGCATGTACATATATGTATGTACCTTGTTGCACTAAATCAGAGACTTGGTCAAAGTCAAGTGATGTTGTCATTTGATCTGAAGACCCTGCAAGTTGTAATGCTCATGGAACTTGATGTGTGTCGAGTGGAATTAGAGGTCTACAAGTCCATTCATCCACCCACTGTTGTGACTCACATTCATTCCATGCAAAATCAATGCATGATATACAAAAACATGTCATGCACCTAGTATAAATAGTCCAAGCATTTTCATCTGAACTACGGAATGAGTGCATATCACTTGATCTCCGCAAATCATACAATCTTCAAAGTTTTCCGAGATGTTGTTCCTCTATCAACAAAAATATCTATGAACCATTGATATCTTGAGATTCATGGCCCATATTCTTGACACACCAATCAACAATGTTTTTTTGCATCTGTAAATTTAGCACCATCCTTGAACTTTAACTCTTCTCTTGCAAGTTCTCTTTTCACACATGCTCCTGCACCATCATGCTCTCCTTTTCCATGCCCTGCCTCAAGTAAAACTCTAGATATGTTGTACATTTGTTTCTTTGTGCATCCTTCTTAGCCAATAAAACATCCATGCATTCTTGAATTGTGATGTGCAGTTGTCCGACCAAATGTAATGTTGATCGAAACTAATGTTCCTCTCATTCAAGTTCACATAAAACACCTAGAAACACCCTTGTACATATTTTGTAGAATGTGTCCGATCATCACTGATGTAGAAATGATACTCTCTTAATATTTTTGATCTTGCTCAGTGCTTTTCAGGAGAGTGCATGAATGTTATATGCATGAAAATATAAACTTGCACTGAGTTATAATATTGAGATTGAACCTCCATTTGTGGTTGCAATGTGTAATTCTCTGCTGAAGTCAACTACTAAAACAATAGTACCAAGTGGGAATGTGTCCTTTCTTAACTTGAATTGTTCATCCAACCATCGAGCTCTATGTGTGTGCCTTGCATACTCATAAAAATTTCCTCTCTGAATTTGACATATATTTGATCGACACAGTAATTGTTTTCTAACAAGCTCACACCTCTTAGATTCTTTTCCATCTTTTAATTGATATGCCACCGATTTATATTTGGTGAAATCAACCAATTATTTTCCTATTGAATATGTACTCTCCTCATGGATACAACTTTTCAGATTTGGCAAGCCACCGCATACATTGCACATTCCATCCAAACATGCTTTGTTATAAAAAAATTGTCTTGTTGATTTTTCACAAAATATTGTGGAATAAATTCCCTTGAAGATTTTTGTGGGACATTTAATCCACACTCCTGCAACATGATGTCAGTATGCAAAACACGACGTATTTGACAAAAAACATCATAATGCATTGAAAATTCAACATGATGCCTGCAACAACAAGTGGTACGTGAGTGATTGATTTTCACATAAAAGGGTTTGCTCATTTCAAAGAATCTTTGGCTAATGTTAATTTGTGGATTTTCATTCTTAAACTTAGAGAACAAT
The DNA here is from genome assembly GCA_018340775.1 of Taxus wallichiana var. yunnanensis. NCBI lineage: Eukaryota > Viridiplantae > Streptophyta > Pinopsida > Cupressales > Taxaceae > Taxus > Taxus wallichiana. The sequence continues at coordinate 174,156,393 of CM031237.1, read as the reverse complement.
TCTGTTTGAGTCATATCTAAGAAATGTTTTGCACATGATTCATGATTACGAGAACCTATTCTTCTTTTTACTGTATCTCTTCTATTCGGTGACACCCTTGTGTTCTCATTCCAAAATTTTACAATTAATTCTTTTAGAATATCAGATGTATTCTTGTCTTTTTGTGGAAGTCTGCTAGAGAAATCCCAATAGTTAGTGTTATTGATTGACTCAAGACATTTACGTCTCTCTATTGCTTTCATTAGTGTTTTTTTGTTTAGCTTCAAAGCACTACATTGCTTTTTTTCTAATCAAGCATTTATTAACTATTTTATCACTTACTATACAATTAGTAAGTGCACACCATGTAGCATTACTATCTTTGGTGTGTCTTTTTCCACCTACAATTTGGTATGCTTTATGTATGTTTTCAACAATTGACACATTTTGATCAACAACATTAGATGTTCTTAACCCCAAGGTCTTCATTATAGGTCTCATCTTAATTAATTTCATCAATGTAACAAATAATTGACATCTTTGTGTGTCATTTAAATTCTCAAAGTAATTATCCCAAATTCCACTAGCTTTTCTTCTCGCATTTCTTTCAGACATTTTGTTAGGCATTGGTTTTATAATGTTTTCATCAATTTCAATTAAGTGAATTGGTTTTCTTCACAAAATGGAAGGAGGTGTTCTTAGAGGTGAAGATTTGTTTACAAGGTTACTTTCTTCATTCAATGTTTTCATACAAATTTTGGGGTTAACATTTGGATTCTCAAGTAAGGGTTCAACAATTGGATTCATATCAATTTCTTCATCCATACCAACATTATCATTCAATTCAATATCATTATTCATTGCAAAATCATTATTCTCTACATTTTCATTATGTATTTCATCCCCATTTTCTAATACATTAGCTACATTTGATATAGCGGATGTACCTTTCCCTGCTCGAAGTTTTTGCATTCTCTTCAATTTCTTTATTCTCTTCTCTTCCAATTGCTCGGTGTCTTGTTCTTGACTTTCCTCTTGTCCTTAGCTCGACGTTTATCACCCATGATTAGAAAAAAATCAACTAGTGGGGTAGGGGACAAAATGAACTACTAAAAAATCATGCAAGAATGTAGAGAAAATTGCAGACAAAATAAAATGTTTGCAGAATTCCCGTGAAAGAGATGAAAGGGACGTTGGGGGCCACAATATATAAAAAAAAAAAACATTATAAGTACGTGTTTTGTATTTTATTTTTTTCCAAGCCATGCCTCAAGGCTTGGGATCCGGTTTGGATCCCCAAGCCTGAGGCATGGACCTGTACAAACACAACAAACAACGTGTTTTTGCAAGAAAATGTAAAAATGCCACTTCCTCTATGATAAATCAAAATAAAACAATCGATCCATTTTTAAAAAAATTATACCACGACGTAGAGCAAAGTTTCTTCTTTCTAAAAATATAATTTTTCAAATTTTTGACTAATATAAGGTTTCCATATTATTTATTTTCTAACTATGCCTTTTTATAGCTATTTTTTGAAGTGTAAATATGTCTATCTTTCATGGTGTATTTTTTTTGGGTGATCGAAATTTTAAAAAAATTATACTAGCCCAAACTAGGCATAATTCTATACATATTAAAAAAAAAATCTAATTTTTGATATTTTTGAGGTAGTTAGGGGGGGGCATGGTCGAGCTCCATTATTTTTCAAAACATAAAATTTTTGTACTAGAAAAATCATAAATAAAAAAATATTCACTATAAAAATCTAAAAAAAATGGAGCCCAAACTAGATGCTCCTAGCTATCTTTCTACCAAAGGGTTTTCAAAAATACTAAATGGTGCTCAAAAAATGGTGGGGGCACGAAAGTCACTCTATTATGTTTTTTAACAAAAACAAGAGCATCTGTTGGTATTTTAGTTGTTTGACCCACTTAAACTTATCCATTTTCAATAAAATTTAGTAGCTTAGAAACTAGACTCAAAATTCTATGATTCATATTTCTACAACATCTTCGTTGAGATTGAAGCAATAAAAACTATAGATAGAAGTTCTCAACCTCCTTTAACTATGATGGAAGGAGAAGCAAAGGAAAAAGATGAAGAAAATGATAAAACACAAGTGCAGTCAGCTGAAAATGTGGATACACCCCAAATACAGTTGATGATTCCAACCTCACACTCCCCACATCACAAGAAATAGTAGTAGTACCAAGTGCCTCCCGAGAAAAATGCACAAGGGGAAGGCAACACTCAAAGTGAAGGATGGTTGGGGAAACCCTCCCAAGGAAAAAAAAGTAAGAGTGCAGGTAGAGGAAGCTGACCTTGAAAACATCATTTCCTTAAGGCCATCAAAAACACCAAAGAAAGCCATAATTTTATCAAGAACAATGGTGGGACCTCAAGGAGAAAGGTTTGTGGAAGTTTCCCCCACATAAATTGATGTCTTAAGGGATGAAGCTTCCCCTTCAGATTACCAAATCACTAAGGTCCCATTTGGGAAACCGACCACCGAGGTCTTAAACACAAGGTAACATTGGCGTAGGAGGTCACTTCCAAAAAATTGACAAGTATAAAGAGACCAAGAAACAACTTAGAGAAAAAGTTGACATCTTGTCAACTTTTGTGCAAAAATGGATACATGCTCCCTTGGAAATCTAAGAGGTTTCCATAATTATCACTCTAGAAGTGATGACAAATGTCGAAGAGTTGAAATATAAATGGGAAAGCTGAAACAAAATGGGAGAGTGATTTATTGGAAACATGCGATAACATACTTAAGGAAACTGCAATTCTTACATTCATTTGTTTGAACAAATTGAAGCATGTCAGACCTTAATTGATAAGTGCAAAAATGAGATTGAGTATTGGGGAGGCCTACTACAAAAACTTGAAATAATTACAAGTATGGATGATGAATTAGTAGAGAAGGAAGGGATTGTCTCCCATATTGCAAGGGAAGAAAACATGAATATTTAAGGGTTGCGAGATTAAGAATGGAAGTATTGGAGGGATGCATAATCAAACTCCATGTTATGCAGGAAAAGACAATGGAGCACATGGATGAAATTGATTCAAGACTTAAAAGAATGCTCCCTTTTAATGGCATGCTCAACCCCGAATCTATAGATACCAATAAGCTAATAGGAATCCTTCAGTAACATATTACAAGGGAATTGGATCCTTCCACTAATTTTGACTATTCATCCATTCGGAAATTCATTCATTTGGAGAAGTGCATCAATGAGATGACAGAGAAAATAAAAGGGAGAAGACTATTTTGCGAGTTTCACACTATCCTTTCTACACAAGAAACAATCTTTCTCTACCACATAGGGCCCGATGAGGAACAAATTGTGGGAATATTTGTGGGGTTTGATGCATACAAAAATAAATTGGAGGAAGAATTGAGGGGAAAACAAATAAACCTCGACCATTCTCCATAAATGATTCCCTATTCCTTATTTCCCATTCTTTGTTCTTTATTCTTTAAACATCCCTTTCTGTTCTTTCCTGAGGAAAACTGAATGATGAAAGTACGTAGCTACTTCATTCCAAGCATGTTCAAAGAAAATGATAATGGTTGCACTAAAGGACAAGAAAATCTGTTAGCTAGAAAAAGAATATTCTCCACTCCATAATTTCAATCATGAAACATAATTGCTCCAACTAATCACATCAAGGCAACATATTTTTAGTTTGGATGCCTTTTCGCTTCATGATTGCAAAGATAGGATCAATGCTCCACGTGTACCATGCTTTTAGCACTTCATGGGGTATTTAGGCATATTCCCTTTAGGGAATTTTTGTATAAAAGTGAAGGCCTGTCTTCACTTTAGGGGTTCTAATTTTGGGGTTCATGCTAAGGTGATTACACATTATATAGTCATTAACATGCATTGAGAGAATTTTCATGTCTCCCTTGTCAAATTAAAATATACAAAACTATTTCCATGCTTCAGTCATGCATTTTGGATTGTAAATAGGAACACAGTTAAGGAATATAGTCTTTGATGTAATCTTGTATTTGTTAAATCAATGACATATAAAGAAGTTCTCTTTGGTTATTGTATAAGATTGGTTATTGAATGAATATTATGTTGTAGTGTTACTTTGTAATGTTTGTTTAGTTATAAAATTCTTTTTGCAATATTACTTTAGAGGTGATTACTTACAACCCTTGAGTGTATTTTGGGTGTTACATAATTAATACAATAGATATTTTTGAAGTTTTATCATAAGGTTTTAGAGATTATGTGGTAGTGTTTGCATGAATTTGGTATCAATGAATGTAAATTTCCCATTTGAAGGTTATGTTGTCTTGATCTTTTGTTCTTCCACATTTTGGAAGCAATAGGCTAAAATGGCGAGCACTAATATTTCTCCCCATTAGATCCACCTCCCCCTCATTTAACTAGGTACCATCCTATCCTACCCATGCAAATCACATTACCCTTGCTTATTTTACATGTGTTTTCTTGCAAATCACACATATCCCACATATTTCAAGTGTATTTGCCATGATCTGTAAAGTTTAGCATCTCAACATCATCATACCCCAAGTTGTTAACAATTTTTTGCAGAGATGATGTTTGTGATCATATTTCATCTGTCTTTAGTAGCTTGTATCTGAGCTTTCAAGTGTTTGTAGTGCTTTTTGACCACTCCTTTGAGTGAGTACTACATCTTGTGGCTGCATTTGGTCTTAGATGGATTCACTGATAAGTTTGAGGGCTTGAAACATAATATCTCCCTCCCCTTTTTTCAAGCTACCCTTTGGGTCCTCTCACCTCGGTTCAGGCAGAGCCATAAAGTAGCAGGTGAACAACCACACCCTTAGTCAAGTGTCTCCTTGTCATTCCTATAAGGCATGGTCAAGAGAGAGAGAGAGAGATCCATCTCGCTACAAAGCGACATATCAACGGGTTTATCTTTTCTTCTTGCCCCTTTCTCATTCTTGCCTTATTTGGGGTGTTAGATTGGGAGCCAACAATAGGTTTGAGGATTTCATGGGAATCTAAGGCCTCTCAATGTGGATGAAAATAGTTTTCTAAGAATGAATACGCAATGAATCTAATGATTTTTTTAAAAATAGTTGAAAACTATGGCTAATTTTTAACAATCAAGACATATAACCATACATGTGGCACCAAAACATTTATATAAAATAGGATGGATGAATGACACCAAAAAATTTATATAAAGATGGATGAAATAATAAAAATAATAAAAAATCCCTAAGGGTTTCAAAATGCTATAAATGAATGCATAAGATTTCATATAAAATATTGAAAAAATGTTGACATGAATTTAAAGACTTAGATGAACACATCGCAAGATTAAATTTTTACTTCACCAACATCCATGATTATATAATGTTTATGTTTTCAACCCGTCCCTTGGTCCCGATGGTTCTTGTTTAACGATCTGTAATAAAAACATTTTTATTTTATTTTTAAAAACATATGACATGGGACTCAAGGAGCAATGTTAATTGGGGTCTGTCTTGTTTCGTACCTATTTGTTTAGATTTGTTGTTGTGTTGGGGTCGGCTTGTTGACCCCTTATTAGTGTTTGTACTCCAGTTCATAGCTCCAGTACAAAAGTTCATCTATCAATAAAAAAAAAATTGCCATGTGGTCATTATTATCTTTGAATATGGAGAGGCGAGCTTCAAATCTAGGACTTCTTTTATGAAGTGGTAGTAGTTGATATCTTCAAGACAAGATAACATAACCTAGCCTAGCATGCGAAAAAAAAGTCTTACCACCTACAAAATCGATAAATCGATAGATGTCTGATGTGATTTTGATTGGAAATGAAATGAAAAAATGGTGATTTTTAACGTGGTTAGGAAGGAAAATTCTCCTTTCGATGGACGAAAACCAGGGACATCCGGCCTCAAGAAGAAGGCGAGTTGTGAAATATTAGGTTCTTTCCACTCAACTCTTTGAATTTCTGAAAAATTACTAGAAATTATGTCTGAATCATGAATCGTGATCACCATAAACAATTTATTATCAATATTAGTGTTGAACAGTGATTGTTGTTCGAATTTGCCCCCACCATTTCTGAAGCTCTGTTTTATAAGCACTAATATCCTTGTTTAAATACTGGTGCATCCCCGGGTCCTCGGTTCGAGTTTTCTAATTCGAAATGCTTTCATTTAAAATCCTATTTTCGCTGATTTGTGTGCCCGAACATGTAAAATCCAGAGAAATATATGCATATGAGAAGAGTTTGCACCACTGTAGCTGGAGATTCTTTTCTGAGAATGCCGGGTGTCTAATTGGAAGGTGCATTCATCTTGAATTGACAGACGTTTAACGGGAAGGAATGAGATCTACCACATAGGTTGGATTTAATATCTGTGCTCTTTAGCTTTAATATATTTTTCTGTAGAAATGAAAATGTTTGGGCGTAAATGGTAAAATTGTCAGTCAAACTTATATTTTATTATTTTGGATGAAAGTTTATTCGGCAGTGGATACGGTTTAGAATATCTAGGCTAAATCTGGACCAGATGCATGGCATTGTCTTGCATTTCATGTCAAAAAGGATCCCAAAAGACACAAACTTTCTCATGTTTGGGTGGGATTTGTCAATTCATTAAGAACTTTCTTATGGTTGGTGGGATTTGTCTCTCCAACAGAGTTATGTATGATAAACCAAAGTGCCTCCTTCGACCGACCCTATCTACCGAGTGTTCTGGGATTGAGATGTGTAATAAAAGACATAATATGATTGAGATAGACTTATTTCAAAGCTTCTAAGGTGAATCGTAGAAAGAAATCATGGTAACGGCATACTTATAAGCGAGCAAGGAGGATTGAGAGTAAATGTTTTCACTTTTCAGTGCTTCAGCTGTAGGGTGTCTGCATTTGTGAAGTGAGCAAGGAGTACTGACGGTAAATGTTTTCAGTGCTTCAGCTGTAGGGTTTCTGCATTTTGCTGTTGATGATGAAGGGATTTTAACACAATCTTGTCAATGGTGCTGCAGCCGCAGAAGAAGTTGATTCTGTGGCAAAGAAGCTGAGAAAAATAGACGAAGTCCAGGAAGTCAACGCCTTAAGAAGATTCACAAGCGTGTATCTCAAGTAAGGAAGGCCTGTTACGATTTCCCATTTCATTCCCTCTACAAAGTTTCTGTTAATTCTGAAATTAAACTCAAAAAACTTGAAATCTGCAGATACCATTGCTATGATCCAAAATAAAGTTTTGACGAAGGACAAAAATTGGTAGCAAATGGGTTTGGTATCTTCGTGTGGCTAGAGAGAAATAGCAAACAAATCCCATCAACACGCTATTCAAGCTTAGTCTATCCTTTTGCCATGGCCGTATCAACAGTTACAGTTCAGACAACTACAACACCCACTAGATGTTGGTAATAAACTACAGAGTAAAAATGGAAAATTAATATTTGGGATAAGAGAACTTTGAACCACATAATGACTGGGTTTTCATAAGACCACAGAGGTCACTATGTATCAGTTCCAATACCCATTCATTTGCCAAGCATTGTCCTTTTCAAAACTCTCTTTATATTGTAATATCAGTATGCACAATCTCTGCCTAGAATTTATTTCAAATACCTTACCTTTCAACGTACAGTGAGTTAGATCACCATAATCATTCTGTTTCCCCTTTCTGTAACTTTGTTTATGAAGTGTACAGAGCAGTATATTGCCTTTAATTACATGAGGTTTGCAGTAATTGAAAGTCTTTGGACATGAATTCTCATACATTATCTGTCTAGATAATTTTGATATTCCTTTCTGAATACTTAGGATGAGAGAAGCACTCTGAAGTTTCAACTACCCAATGACTGGGCTTTCATCTGGCCATAGAGTTCACTGGTCGGTGATTCCAATACCTGTTTCTTTTTCCACAGATAGTGCTTTTCAAAGCTTTGTTTATTTTGTTTTGTGGTTGTGCAAGCGTCACAAATTGAAATAATCTCGTCTCTAGAATTTTGGGTACAAAAAATACCATTTCAAGTAATATTCAGTAATTCAAGATAGTAGAAATTCAGATGACCAAACCTCTGGTGTGATAAAAATATCCTTGTGTAAAAGATGTTGTTCTGCAGATATTTTATCGAATCTGTATGTTCCATGTCATAAGGTTCTCCTAATTTTATCAAAAAACTTAGAATTTTGCCAAACTTTACTCTCGTTGAACATGAACTCAAACTTTATCCATTATTTTTGCATGGAATGTTTTTACACAATTTTGCATTATTTTACAAATGTGTGTATATATACATATAACGACTGAAAGTAGCGGACAAAAACTCTCTCCACTCTATCCCTCTGACATATTTATGCATTTTTAAAAATTAAAATGATAGAAAACAAAATTGTTTGAACTTAAATACATTTTATTCCTCAAACTTTATCCCTGAGCTTGAACCAAACTTTATCCTCATCAAACATAAATGCGAACTCAAACCTTGTGACTTAAGCTATAACTATTTTCTATATCTCTTGAAATTTGAAAACCATTTGTTCGAATCAAACATGACTTTGGAACTTTATTCAATAGTTTGACAGATTCGGAGTTTTTGTTTTTACACTTGAATATGGGGAACACAGATATTTGGTCTTACTATTTGCATTTTAATTGCAATAATTCCAATCCCTTGAACAAAATGTGTCCTACCATTACCTAAAATCACAATTTTACTTATATGCTTGTATAACCCAATGAAGAAACTCATTGTCAATTGCTTGTCATATGTTTTGAGGCACCAGAGTCTACATGCCAAACGTTTTTAGATGTAACTATAGCTTATGAGGCAATAAAAAGCTATTTATCATTCTCTTCCTCTACAAAATTACAACAAATCTTCTAATTTTGTGTCTATTGAGGGTTGGATCCCAAAGCCTCTCAGTGCAGTCCTTTAAGCAACTTCTCTTTCCACAATAAAAATAGCACTGAACTATCCTATTCTGATTATTAATTATGGATTTAGCACTATCTCTATTTTTGTTATTTTGTTGAAAACATCTCCTTTTGCCTTTTAATTGATATGCAATCTGTCTATCTTCCCCCTATAGTTTGCTGAAAATGATTCACCATACCTTCTTCATCCCCATAAAGCTTGGTCCTCTGTTCTCTCAATAACAACAGAGCGATTAAATCATACAAAAAAGAGTGCAAGTGTTATGTGTAATACTTAAGGCGGTGACTAAAACTTCATAAGACATTAGCAAGCTATTAAAATCCATTGAATTAATCCTGTGTTTGGTTTCATGATTGATAACAAAGACCCAGTCTCTGATATCATTCAATTTTGTTTAGTGATTTGAAACAGAGACCAGAATCACTTCCTACCATTTGTAGTCAACGCAACATACTTTGGTCATGGAGGATTCTTATCTGATATAATGTTTCATAGTGCTTTTAGTTGATTCCAAGCTTCATAGTATTGAATCATCTGCAACTAATAACATAATAAGTATTACTGCTTCCCTATCCTGAAATCTTCCATCAGGACAATATTTCCACACTGGCCTGAAACAATATTCCATGACTTTCTAGGGTCAAAATTGCCTGTATTTTATGTTTCCATAGGGAAAATATTTTGCCATAAAGATTGTGTTAGAAACAAAACACTTTGTAAACTTTCCATCGATCTTCTCCTTTCAAATTTGGCCCTGGAACTCCTCTGAACTCTGACACCCAACATTAACCCTTTGGGATTATGGGTTTTATGGCTTAAAATTGCTCCCAAAATGTACTATTTTTTTAATGATGGACTGATGAAAGATATATGACATGTGAACAAGACTGACAAAAACAATACTGTTCTTTTCCAAACCCCCGGTGACCACCACTTCCACCTTAAGGCAATATTAGCATTCCATGGTTAGAAAAAGTCCCCCTGAACCCTGAATTTGAAGAAGCAAAAACCTTATTGAAGAGAAGGCTTTTAGTCTGAAAATATTGATCCCAACCCTCTTTTTTATGTGACCAATACATCTAACTCCAAAAGTGTGAACCATTAAACCACTTTTAGTTTTCTGTAAATTGAAGGTTAGTTTCAGTTTTAATAGTTTTCTTTCATCAACTTGGGTGTTAGGACCTAACAAAGTTTAAATGGCTCTCTAGAGACTATTAACTATATAGCCTTCAAAGTGCTTTGATTAGTCACTTTCCAATCTGGAAGCAGGCTTTGGGTGCAAGTCCTTGGGTAATATGTTAGCAACTTTCCTCCTTCTGGTGAAAACATCGTTTTCTGTTTCGATGTCATGTCTTGTGAGCCCTCTATAGCATGTGGTTGTTATCTGTCATGTCTGTAATCTCACATTGTGAGAGAGGTGGGTGTATAAAGCATTACCAGCACCAAAAGCTTTGACAATTTGGAAGTGCCTGGGTTGAGGTGTTAGCATCATCCCTCTCACTAATACTAACATCTCCAGGGTTCGATGATATACCCTGTGGACCTTCCCCAAATCGGATACTACTCTCATGAAATAAGTAGTATGATCTTATTTTCTACCAGTCCCTATCTCTCGTGTCACGGACTCTTTTTGTATAAGACGGATCCTTTTATTCTGTTCTATTCTTCATCTGTATTCCGTCATACTGGTTAAATATATTAAATGTAGATCTTATGGGCTATATGTACGTTGAAAGTTGAATTTTACTGTCTGTACAGGCAGATATAAACAAATCAATTTTAATATTATTATTCAAATGTATCCATCTATTTAAAAAAAAAAAAACAAATTCTTGATAATTTGATCTTTACTTAGCACATCGTTAATTTTTATTTGTATTTACGCTGGCTCGATTATTCCCCAACTGCTGTCTCTTTGAATATGCACGTTGAAAAAAAATCTCATACTTCTTCAGCTTGATGTTATGCAATAAGTGATCTGCTATTGAAATGACTGTAAACATTTATAATATAAGGATAAACTCATAATGTCAGATCCGGCATTGTCCTGCGATGGTGGTGGATGTTGATTCTGGCGGCAGTTCTCCTGCTCCGAGAGTGTTGATGCATGTGACTGCAAAATGTTTTCTGCCAGTCTTCTGCTATAGTTTTCATCTGATTTTTATAACTGAAATTTCATTACATGACAGGTACTAAAGCCGCATCAGGGTACCTTTTTGGGTCAGGAACGTAAATTGGAATTGATTTTTGCATGCCCAGCATTAAAATAACATTAGCATGCCCGCCAAGAGCACGTTTTCTACACCTACCAAGTCCACGTTTTAAGCTTACCTTGTAGACCCGTACTGAAGTGAAAGAGGTATCCTGTAGTACTTTTTTGATTGAAGGATAACAATTCCATCTGGAACCTTGCAGCCCGATCTTGTAATATTTTTCAGGACAACATGAATCCGTCTTTCTACGGCACCAGCAGCACAAAACAGGTTCATGTTCTCATGTTTCCATGGCTTGCTCACGGCCACTTTTCTGCATTTGCAGAGCTTTCCAAAAGGATCGCAGATCAAGGCATTCAAGTCTCCTTCCTTACCACTCCCTAAATATTCCCAGAGTGAAGCCCATGCTTGCTAGTCATGAAAAAATACAGCTGCTACAATTGCCGTTCCCTGCTGTGGAGGGATTACTTCCGGGCATAGAGTGCACATCTGACATTCCACCTCATCTTCGGCCACTTTTATGGCGCGCAATGGACCTTTTAGAAAACCCTTTCGAAGGGCTATTGCATAGCATAGACCCACCTGATTGTATTGTCTTTGATCTAATGCAATACTGGACCCCCAAAATAGCAGCTAAATTTGGCATACCCACAGTCTTCTTTCTCACCTATGCCGGAGCTTATTGCAGCTATGAATTTTCTCCCCACAGAGCCAAATGCCAAAAAACAATTACTATACACGAGTTAATCAAGCCACCTCCAGGTTACCCTTCCTCTGTTATTTCCCAACGTCTTTTTGAAGCAAGTTTTTCCCTAAATAGGTATTATACGGCTGGTAGCGGTAGTGGTATGACAGGCATAGACCTGGCGATGAGCTGTATAGAGGGTTGTAATGCTATTGCCATAAAAATCCTGCAGTGAGTTGGAAGGGAAGTTTATTGAGTATTTTGAGAGTGTCACCATGAAGCCTGTACTTCCTGTTGGTCCTCTCATTCTGCCAATGTCAGCAGGCCCACAAAGGGACTCTGATTGCTGTGTGGAATGGTTGCAAAAGCAGGAGACTGGATCAGTTGTTTATGTGTGTTTTGGTAGCCAGTGTTTTTTCAGTGAGAAACAGATTCATGAGGTGGCTCTCGGTTTAGAGGCAGCACAACAGCAATTTATATTAGTTTTAGGGTCACAAGATCATTTTGTTCTTCCAGAGGTATTTAAAAGGCGGATTGGGACGAGGGGATTGGTGTTAAGTGGATGGGCGCCTCAGAGGGAAATTTTGTGTCATCCTTCGACAGGGGCATTTGTAACGCACTGTGGGTGGAATTCTGTGATGGAAGGATTGAGCAGTGGAGTGGCTTTGATTGCTTTCCCAATGCAGGGTGAGCAGGGATTAAATGCGAGACTAATTGTTGAGGAATTGAAGGTCGGCGTGGAGGTGGAAAGGGAACAAAATGGGTTTGCCAATAAGGATCAGATTTGCAAAGCTGTGAGAAGAATGATGGTGGATAAGGAGGGCAAAGAGATAAAGAAGAAGGCATGTGAGGTGGGCGATTGGCTCAGGAGCAGCATAATTAATGGATCTCAGAAGACGTGTATTGATAAATATATTGAACATCTGCTCAGTATTGTCCCCAACAAGGAGTAACCAGCTTTTGGCCATTGTTTTCTAAAAAATATACTTGTTGACAGTGTTTTCTTGTGGTAATGAATTTTCGATGTGTTGCTCTGCTCGAATTACTTAAATAGATCACCATCATGCAGGCCTTGAATTTGACAGCCATTTTACCTTGGCTGTAAATTACGAGTACATTTTTAGTTACAGTTGAATGTCTCGGTAAAAATTGAAGCTGTCCAAACTTTTCATATGATATATCACATGGTATGTAAATGCAATATTTTATTTTACCCATCATTTACAGATAAAAATCTGAGTTTTCACAGTTATCCTGCCTCCATTGATGGTACACGATTTTTTATTTGAGAGGCATGATATCTTAAAAAATCCAAGCATGCTGATAGCATATCCTAATTTGTAGTCTGTTTTCTTGTTATTTATTGTCAATCGACACAGAAATTAAGTCAGCAATATTGAAATTTAGATCTATAATCTTATGTTTTTCACATTGTTATTGTTTTTCAAGTCCAAGCTCGGAAGGTGGCACTGGAAGTGGCCCACCTTCAGACTCTTCTAGACCATTGGGGCAATGCCCCTTGCACTCTTACTTGTGTTCCGTCATCCTTTGTTAGTCGGGCTCCCTCTCCTAGGGGCTGTGGTTGTTGATGTAGTCGCTCTTGTCATCGCTCATGCAGCCGTTTTGGGTGGGGCTTGCCTCCTCGCCGTAACTCTCCTCCGGCTCAATAGGGAGGGTGGGGCTCAACACCTCCTTGCCATCACATCTCGTTACCACCACCAAATACTAGCAAGTTCCCTCCGTTGGCTTTGGCCATTTCACCGCCCGAGAGTAGGAAAACCAAATTGACGAGCCGCGGTGGGATCTGTCGCCACTTTGTCACTAGCTAGTAGGCCATTCTCGGATAGGGAAGACCTTCCAAGCCGTGGTTGGGGCAAACTTGATGATCGTGATCCTCTACCTTTATCACTCTTTGTCGTTGTGGCTTAATGTATTGATTTTATAGTTGGTTTTGGCCCGCAGTCCATTTTTGTGTTTGTTTCAATGCCTTAGGGCTGGTCGGACTTGAAGTGTGCTTCCATACCGCATGGCTTTTTGTGAATAGTTGTACTATTTTATTTATTGGTAATATATGGGGCTATTTCATAATTTTTTTGGATGACTCTCTCGAGACAGATAACTCCAACTAATGAATTCGAAATGACAATTCATGTTTTAAATTTAATGGCCACTAAAATGTTTTTTGTGTTTTAAGCCATAAAATACTTGCAATTTTTTGAAATCAGCATATGTTGATTTGCATATTTAAAATATGACTGGCATTTTTAATATAGATTTATATACAACTCATATTAATGTATATAACTAGTAATTGCACGAGTCGCCAATTACCCTGAAGGGATACAAATGAAACATTACTTTAGAAATGTTTGTTGATGTGAGATCCCTTATGTAGCACGACAACTCGACATGGTGCACCTCGTTACAGAGCCAACCTATGTCTATAAATTGCTTCAAATAACATTGCCAATAATCTCTACAAGAACATTGGACCCTTTTTTGAGGTGATAGAACCACTTTACATCTCTCACGACAATTTGTTGGTGAGAACTTGGTTGGTGTGTGGTAGTCAACACACACACAAGGTTCTTGACAATGCCAAGAGTTGTCTTAGGGGGCATATTTAACAATCTAAAAGCAAATGCAAACTTTTCACTATGGTGATAGAGGAATATATTTTGTCTCCTTGTCCATGTCACTCAATACATGTTTTGAATCTAAAAATATCCTGATGTTTTGTGTCTATGGGTGTGATTTGTCTCCTACACAAAAAGCATGCACCATTTTATGGCATATAATCCAACTACATCCATGTATCTTTTTAATTCCTTTATCCTTCATCAATCTCCTTACCATTTCAACCGCACCCCACCAACACACTTTTGCATAGATGTTTGACAAAAGAACATAAGTTGATACCTCATACCATTGAAGTATTTACAACCCTCATCTGCTAACCCCGCATGACTAAATGCTAATAAAACAAAAATGAAGTTTACATGGTCACGGTATGTTCCATGAGACCACGTCTCTTTGAGGCATTTTGTCGAATAGTTGGCATGTTTTGAGTATGCTTCCACAATTTGTCTACATGTCTACCGGGTTGTTCTCAACTATGACATCTAACAAACATCCAATTTCAATTATGTTTTGATGGAAGTTCACATCTTTTCGCAACTCCCATATGGACACAAGTTGCTAAAAGGGAAAGGAAAACTACCCATCCTAAAAGTATAACACCAATGTACTAAGCTCCACATGTTATATTACATGATCATACCATGCATACCACTTTACATGTGAATTTTATTTATTTTCAAATATCAATGAAATATTAGAAGTGGTTAAAATTTTTATGCAGATTGGTTGGTAAAGTAATGGACTCATAAATTTAAGAGGTAATGGGTTTGAATTGCAATATGTTTCTCACAATTTGAAAAACATTGTGTGTTTGTCAAAATAAAATAAAATATGGAAATGGGAAGTAGAGGTGGAGAAAAATTGGCAGATGGTAAAAATGAAATACATATGGATACATAAAGATCCAATGGGAAAGATGGTATGAATGGAAAACACTAAAAAAATTCTAAATATGGACACAAGCAATAGAGATGGAAGAAAATTAGAAGGATGATATGAATGATATACATATGGATGTGCATAATGATCCAACTAATAAGATGGTATAAATGGAATAGATATGCATATATAATTATTGGGTAGTGCTATCATATAATCTCATGTAATAAAGATAGTGTGTTTATGAAAAAATAAAATAACAAAAAATATGAAAACATGTATTATCTTGTAGGATGGATAACCACCACCACCCTATGAATAGGAGATTTATTACACTCCAAAAGAAATCTTACCTAATGAGTTTAGTGAAAGAGGTTTGTATACATTCTCTAATTTTTGTGTTGTTAGACTTAGTCTATATTGTTGTATACACTTTTGTACTCGAGTTTCCTAGAGCAAAAAAATGTGCGCTTTGACCTTAAAATATAGTGTGTTTTTCCTCGTGTAACCCGTTACTCTCTATCTACATGGATTTGTTGTGTCCACTTTAAATGTTATTCAACTCTACTTTTAATTCCATTACCAATTTTAGATACATTCACAAATCGAAAAATACTATAAATATCTTTGATTAAGTGTTCAGAGTAACATTATAAAGAAAATGTAAAACTCTTTATAATGAAAAATGAGATTTTTGGCTATGTTAGGGTTTTGCATGTTGTCACTCGTGTTTACATCGTTATCATCTATTTTGGCTAGCTCAAACCACTTTTGTGGGATTGCCCATATCTTGTCATTGTAAAGTTTGACATTAATTATACACTTTAGGTGGTTTAACACCTATTTATATGGCTATCATCCAACCGGTTGTAACATTTTTGTAGAATTCGGAAAGGATGGTGTGAGAATGTGGTCCAAGATCGAACAATGATAATATATGAACGCATGAAGAGTGTAATGTCGCGAGAGAGGAACAAAACATGAACCAAAAGATAACTTATATATTGAATGAATAAGAAAATATATTTACAAGAAGTGTATAAATAGGAACCGGGGAAGTGTAACCGCGACCTTAAAAAGGTGGAGAAGTGTAAATCTCATCTATCCCGCCGATGCCTAAGTAAGCTAAATACATGTGTAGGAAAAACCATGCAATGGAATAAAAACCTACACTAACACCCCCTTAAGCATAGCTTAGGTGGGTAAAAGGAATGGTTCTAAAAAAAGTGTAACGAGGTACACAAGTACAAATAAAATCCCTCATTAAGTGGATAATAGGAGAAAATTCATACTAAGAACTCCTCCCCAAAAGAGAAAAGAAAAATGTAAAGAACATCTCCTTTGTAGATAAGACCCTCGAAGAACATAGAGAAGCCACCCCAAAAGCACAAAGAGAAGGAAGAGAAGAAAAGAGGAATATGAAGCCCCTTAGAAGAAGAGGCCTCATGAAATCCCCATAGATATTGTAGATGTAGGATCCTTTTGTCAAAAAGAGAATTAGTGAAGATTGAATTCTAATCGAAATATCATATGTTACATTGAAATACTTAGGATTGGAGGAAGAGGTAAAATAAACATATGGAACATCCTATAACTATGATTGTTTTCCCATTATTTGATAGATCACCAACCAAATCACCAACATCCTATAATTTCCATCAAGTCTAAATCATACTAGAATTCAGAATGTCAAAAGGAAGTGGTCAAAAAATTTGTGAGGCATGAAGAAGTGGACTTGAGGATGGAGAATTTGAAGTAAATTCATCAAACTCCGATGCACAATTAGGAGATATGTGAGGAAGGTTAGGATGTGTGTAGTTAGCCTCTAAAACATGGCAAGGAGAGGAAGGAGGTGATTCCTCATCACTGCTCTCATCATCTAGACTGAAATTTGAATCCTCATCATCAATATTCTCATCATCTGCACTAGAAGAAGAATCAACATGAGTCTTCCCAGGTGAATCCAAATCCTCAAAAGTATCATTAATACCTAGTGAGTACAATGTGACTAGAAGTGAAGTGTTAAGTTATAAAATCAAAGGGATTTCCTCATTTGTAGAGGACTGATCATCAAGAGAAAAGTGTCATAAGATATAAACCTAAGACGGGTGATCTTATCTCCCCGCTATTACTATGGAATCATCGTGAAACTCCCTAATAAACATAGAATCTAGAGTGAAATCAACTTACTTTCTTGAACCGTGGTGTGTGATCCTATATACTAATAGGAAACTAGTTTAAAATGAAGGTACAAGAAGAACATCCTAAAATGTCTCATGACCTTTGTCAACAGATCCTCTCCCAGATACCTCAACAGAAGTGTGATCTCCCATACAAATTATTCTGTATACAACATGACTCCAAGGATGTGAAGGAAACGTATGATGTATCCATGTGGTGTGAAGCACCCAAGTTAAGAACCCATGTGGTAGGATGAGATGTAACTACTACAAGTGCTTTTCCCTTATCTTTCCCATTAATTTTTTCTTTTTCCTTTGTGTACTTCTAAACCGGTGAACTCTATGTGTCCGAACCAGGCTGGGAACCCTAATATTGTTCTTCCCTAGAATGTGTGTTAGGTGATCAATATGTTTCTACATATACATATGTTCATCATGTCTAGGTTCTCTGCAATAGACACATATGACCCTCTCTTTCTTAGTTCCGCTTGACAAGATGTCTCATTTGTTGTTTTTTTATCCTTCTTTTTCGTATTGTCATGTTTATTCTATTTATTTTCCTTTCTATTTGAAGCTTTCTATTTTTCCTATTCAACAAATAGTCCATGTGACTTAGAAGACATTAGAGTACCCATATGTATAAGCTTATCTTGCTCCCTAATCAAGGTAGTAGGAAAATCATCTAAGGCATTTTCCATGTGGCTCCAAGGGCACTTCTTGTGGCATGGAAGGTAGAAACAAAAACCAAATAATCACGGCCCAACTTGGAAAGAATAGAAATACTTAGGTGTTGATCCTTTTGTCTATCCCACATTTTTTCAAATATAATATAAGTGATTTGAATTTTTGAAGAAGTATTGTATACTATCAAGGTTGTCTAGACTCAAACTAATGAGCCCATTCTCAAATTCATGATCTTATTTCATCCTTCTTCCCAAAGAGTTCTTCCAATGTGGTCCAGACATCACTGGGTGTGCTAGAATATTCTATGTGAAAGAGTAAATCGGAGATACATACAAACATATTAGACTATAGGCCTCATCACATCAATTAAACCACTCAACTAAAATGCATCTAATGTTGGTTATATTTTAAGAACCATTGTGATCTAGTGTGAAACCTTTCTCCTCAACAAGATTTTCATTTTTATTTTCCACTCATCATAGTTAAATTGTGTGAGAACCACTTTTTGATCCATACTACAACAAAAGAGATTGCAGAAATGAAAGTGCACATGATAACCCCTCTTGTTGGTACTTTATAATTTAGTGTGTTTAAAAATATTTAAGGCCAAAAAATGTTAAATAAATTCCTAACAAGGGAATTAAAGTAACACCAATGAGGATATCTCAAACAAATACACACTTTAAAAAATGATGCCTAAAAAGGAGTTTCCAATAGAAATTTATGCCTCTTACAAGATTCTTTTACTTTCAAAATTTAATAATTGCTCATGATCCATCAAAAAAATAGCATCCCCTCACCTCTTACAATTTTTAACACTTGTTTGAGCACCTTGCAAAATTATTTCACCTCTCATGAGTAAATCCCCTTAGGTAGGGAGTGACTAGGGGCTAAGGATATGAAAATTGGTGGATGGTCTTCCTAAAATTTTCCCTAAATGATGTCATCTTTTTGGGGGGGGGACGACCTATTATGAGACTTCCCAATAACTTATATCCACTACTTATCTATATGTCTAAGGTTAGGGTGCTACACCCTTAACCTATTGCTTGTATTAGGATATGAGTAGCCAACTTATGGCTTACCATATCATTTTATTATATCATTTATACTTTCTCATGCTTAATAGGTCAGCCTTGGTGATGGCCATAGCATATGAATAGTATATATAGGGGATTTTAGGTAGTAGTTCATTATCATTTTGAGCATTTGAGTCTTGTTATATGGTTTGGAGGTTGCCCCTCGAAGTGGCAAAGCTATTCTAATTGCATATTGAGATCATTATTCTAAAATATTGTGTTATTTTGTGCTCTATTGTTGCTCTTAATCTGAATTATAAAAGTAATTTCATTACAAAGTGGTATCGAGCTGCGATCAATGGGCGAAATTAGGCAAAAACCCTAATTTTTGTTTCCACCACATATTACGAACCGAGAATGAATTGGTGGGAGATATTTTTACTAAAGTTGTAAAGCATTTCAAGTAAGGTTCCTTGAAAATTTCAGACTTTTTTATTTATTTTGCAAAATTTATTATAAATTTAGGGTTTTTCATAAAATCACTCCCTAGGGTGCAAATTGTGGAAAAATTTCAAGTTCTTTACATTTTCGGAAAGCTATCAAAACAATAGTATTAGTATCTTCTCTATGTTTTTTCTTGTTCAGGTGAAATTGTATCGAAACCCTAAACCCTAAGATTTGACATCATGGTGGGGCCTTCCACAAGAGCAAAAAAGAATCCGATTACTCCGGGTAAAACCCTAGATAAAGATGGGGTAGTGATTGAAGAGATGGAGTCAGAAGGGATAAATATAGATTCCTCAACACTAGGATTTACCTCAGTTGATCATAAGGTTAGCCAACTTGAGTATGAGTTGCGAAATGTACAATCTGAGATGGCCTCTAAAGGAGACATAGCCCAAATCAATCATCGGTTGGATGATATCATGCAACATGTAAAGGGTAACTAGTATGGCCCAAATCTGGCCCATATCAACCAAGGAGGACCTTTAGTTCAAAATCATGGAAAAACTAACCATATTGGATCACTTTTCTAGTCCCATCAGAATCAAACTTATCCACAACCACGGAACATGATGTTGAAAGTGGATATGCACAAATTTGATGGTAAGGATACCTTGAATTGGATAAATCAAATGGAGAACTTCTTTGAGTTACATCAAACACCATCAGGACAAAAGGTGACATTGGCATCCCTATATCTTGAACCTGACCAATTTGTTTGGTATCGTTGGTTATGTGCTCAGAGGCAGAAGAATGGTCTAGGTGTCACTTGGACAGTTTTTACCGAGGAGTTGCAATTGCACTATAGTTCCAGTGTTTCAGAGAACTACTTTAGTCAATTAGCAAAGTTACAGAAAATATGATCATTCAAAGATTATGTGCATCAATTCCAAAACCTATCCTTAAGGGTGGAGAATATTCCAGAAGAGAATCTGAATGACTTATTTCTTGGGGTCTTAAGGACCACATAGAGCATGAGGTATGAATGTTTAATCCAGTCAAGCTTTCGATTCTATTATCATGACACGTCGTGCATAGGAAAAAATTCTTTGTAGTAGGAGGCCACCTTTCATTAACACCAGAGACCATAGTATCTCTTCCCCTTCATTTTCTAGGCCAATTAGACTGACTCCTCAAACAAATGGAAGAAAAGAGAGCAAAAGGATTATGTTTTAACTGTGATAGAAAATATGGACCAAGACATAAATGTGCTGAGAAGAAGTTGTTCTATATTGATGGAGGTAATGAGGATGATGAGGAAGCTGAAATTATAGGAGAGGCTGAGGAACCAGTAGAAGATGAAATAGAGGATCACCAACCTACAATTTCTTGCCATGCATTGTCAGGTATTAGTACTCCTCAAACACTCAAGGTTATTGGCTATCTCAAAAAATAGAAGGTGACGGTGTTGATTGACTTGGGGAGTACTCATAACTTCATAAATAGTAAGTTAGCTGCCCGCCTCAATTGTTTTATTTACCCAGACTCAAAAATGCAAGTTATGATTGCGGATGGTGGGACAGTCAAGTGCACAGGAAAGTGCCATAGTATCAAGCTTCCATGGGAGAATACATGTTAGACTCACCTATGTTTTCTATTTCTATGGGAGGGGCGAGATATTGTTTTGGGGTCCAATGGCTCACAACCTTAGGTACTTATTGAGATGAATTTCAAGAATTTTTCATGCGATTTCATTCGAGATGGAAGGACAATACAATTGAATGGGATGGTAGCTAAGTCTCCACATATTATTAGCTCTCATCAGATGCAGAAGGTTCTCATAAAAGGAGTGGACGACTTTATAGCAAAGCTATTTTCCATAGAAGTACAAAATACAGAGTCTTCAATGCCACCTGATCTTGAGAAGATTGTGGATGCTCACTCATCATTTTTGATAAAATCGAAAGGGACTACCATCAGTTAGGGATCATGATCATGCCATTCAGTTGATTCTAAGGAGCCAAACACCTAACATCAAACCATACAGATACCAATATTCCCAGAAAAGTGAGATCGAGAAAACGGTGGAGGAAATGTTGAAGGCAGGTATCATCAGGCATAGCTAGAGTGCATATTCTTCACTAGTGGTCATGGTATGTAAGAAGGATGAAACATGGAGGATGTGTCCAGATTACCGAGAACTCAACAAGTACACCATCAAAGATAAGTTTCCTATTCCAGTAATTGATGATTTACTTGATGAATTGCATGGTGTTGTTTATTTCACAAAATTAGATCTTCGTTTGGGGTACCATCAAATTAGGATAAAAGAGGAAGATGTTCATAAAATGGCTTTCAGGACTCATGAGGGCCATTATGAGTTTTTGGTAATGCCTTTTGGTCTTACAAATGCACCCTCAACCTTTCAAAGCTTGATGAACACTATTTTTAGGCCTTTTTAAAGGAAATTTGTATTAGTTTTCTTTGATGACATATTGATTTATAGTAAGACATGGGAAGAACACTTACAACATGTAAATAACATGTTGGAAGTTTTGGAGAAACATACTCTGTATGCAAATCCATCCAAATGTTCTTTTGGTGTACAAGAGGTAGAGTACTTGGGTCATATTGTATCCCATGAAGGCGTCAAAGTTGATCCTCAGAAGATCAAAGCTATGGTGGAATGGCCAAGGCCCAAAAATCTCAAAAATCTTCGTGGGTTCCTAGGACTAACAGGGTACTACAGAAGATTTGTGTGGGGATATGGTAGAATAGAAACCCCACTCACTGCATTGCTAAAGAAGGATGCCTTCCATTGGATAGACATAGCCACTAAATCCTTTGAGCAGTTGAAGGAAGCCATGTGCAACACCCCAGTTTTGGCTACTCCCAACTTCTCAAAAACCTTCATTATTGAATGCAACACTTCAGGATCAGGATTGGGAGCAGTTCTAATGTAGGAAGGAAGACCAATTGCATTTGAGAGTCACCAATTCAAAGGAAAAGATATACTCAAACCTGTCTATGAGAAAGAAATGATGGCTATTCTTCATGCGGTCAAGAAATGGAGGCCCTATCTCATGGGTAGACACTTCAAGGTAAAAATTGATCACGATAGTCTCAAATACTTTTTGGAGCAAAGGTTATCATCGAGGAACAAAAAAGTGGGTAACAAAATGTTGGGTTATGATTTTGAAATCAGATACAAAAAGGTAAAGAAAATGTAGTAGTTGATGCATTGTCAGAAGGGATACATCCATGAGATGCCTTACTATGTGGAATGTCCATGTTGTGCCAATTGGGTGGATAAAGCAAGATTGGAATGAAATTAAGATAAGGATACACAATCTCTAATATAGAATATCAAGCAAGGATCTATGACATCTAACAAATTTGAGTGGAAAGGTAATGCCCTATGGTACAAGGATAGGTTATACTTGAGTAAAGATTCGAGTTGAAGCATAAGATTCTTGTAGAGCTGAATGCCTCACTTATTGGAGGACACTGGGTTTTGAAGACATATCATAGAATAAAAAGAGAATTCTTTTGGGAAGGACTAAAGGGGAATGTACAAAAGTTTGTATCGAGTGTTTAGTGTGCCAACGAGAACAAAGGGAAACAATTAAGACACCAGTGCATTGCAACCCTTACCAATTCCTAGCCGAGAGATGGGAGGAGGTCTCCATGGATTTCATCACCGGATTGCCTTGTTCGAGAGGGTAAGAATGTTATTTTTGTGATTGTGGATAGGCTCACAAAATATGCCCATTTTTGTGCCCTATCACATCCACTTGCAGCCAAGATCTGATCGTAGCTATTTTTTTGGAGAGAAAGTTCAAAGGCTACATGAAACCCCAAAGATAATTGTAAGTGATCGTGATCCCTATTTTCACAAGTAATTTTTAGACAGAATTATTTTCATGTTTGGGTACTCAGCTAGCTCACAGTTCATCTTATCATCCTCAAACTAATGGGAAAATAGAAGTGGTCAACAAATGCTTAGAGGGGTATTTACGTTGTTTTGTATTAGATAAGCAAGAAAGGTGGATTAAATGGCTACCACTGGCAGAATGGTGGTATAACACATCTTTTCATACCTCTTCTCAAATGACCCCATTTTTAGCATTATATGGTTACCATCCACCTTCTATCACTTCCTCCTTGAGGGTGCAAACTAAGGTCAGAGATGTTGAGGAACACATTCAACATCAACAACAAGTTTTGGCTAGTTTGAAGGAGAATTTAGCATTAGCACAAAACAAGATGAAACAACAAGCAGATCAACACCGTAGTGAAAGACATTTTGAAATTAGTGACTGGGTTTTTATACGTCTCCAGCCTTACAAACAGATGTCCCTAAAGAAATAGAAAAAGGAAAACAAACTTGCTCCTAAATATTATGGCCCTTATCAGGTTCTACAGAAAATTGGTAGTGTTGCTTATAAACTAGAGTTGCCTCCATCTTCACACATACACCCAGTATTCCATGTTTCATGCCTGAAGAAGGTTATTGGACAGAAATTTGAAGCCCAGACAGAGTTACTAGAACTTGACGAGGAAGGAAGAATCATTTTGGAGCCAGAGAAGATTCTGCAAACATGTACTAAGAGGCTGAGAACTAGAGACATTAAGGAATATTTGATCAAGTGGAAGAATCTGAGCATAGAAGACGCCACCTGGGAGGATGAAGGTTTTTTGCAGCAACATCCAAGATTATTCAATGTTGAGGACAACATTGGTTTGAAGGGGAAGGACATGCTATGCCCTTAACCTATTACTTGTATTAGGATATGAGTAGCTGACTTGTGGCTTACCATATCATTTTATTATATCATTTATACTTTCTCATGCTTAATAGGTCGGCCTTGGTGATGGCCATAGCATATGAATAGTATATATAGGGGATTATAGGTAGTATTTCATTATCATTTTGAGCATTTGAGTCTTGTTATATGGTTTGGAGGTTACCCCTCGAAGTGACAAAGCTATTCTAATTGCATATTGAGATCATTATTCTGAAATATTGTGTTATTTGGTGCTCTACTGTTGCTCTTAATATGAATTATACAAGTAATTTCATTACATAGCGTATGTCTTTTTTGAACAATAAAATGAAACGTTAAGTAATGTTATCACCTCGAACAACGTGTAAGAACTATGGCCGCACAACTACAATTTGTAAGATTACTATGCCACCACCTCTAGGGATGTGTGTTTTTCCTCAACCTACAAAATGTACTTGTACAATGATGCCAAGTAACATAGTATCTACAATCACCCCCAAACAACAATACATGTAAAAGTAACAACCTCAAACAACAAGTAAAATCATACAACATGTGCTTTCAAATAATAGGTACCACAAATGTAATCAGTATGGGTACAATAATCTGCGCATCAATATACAAAAACTTTACCCATACATATAACAATGAAGAAATAGAGGTACAAGCTTAGCTCATTATGGGCTATAACATACAACAAAAGATTAAGTATGAATTCCAATGAGTGCAACAACTAGTAACCACACTCAGGAAGATACAATGACCAACCTCAATTATGAATGTGATCACAAGATCTGAAAACACCCACTAATTTTATAGAGAAACCCATAAAACTTAACTTTGGCATGGTACAAAATACCACCAAGTAGCCTAGAGATGACAAAACAAACCCAAAAAAGACTAGATATGGCTTGCTTCAAAGCATACTCAAGTTTACTATTTTGGTATGATCTGGACTCAATGGCATAGTCCATTTCTCTAGAGAGTGTATATAATGAATATTGTCTTGCAAAATTAACTATTTCCTTCACTCTTTTTTGATTCTCCAGATCATATAAAGACATAAGAGAAGAACATACTCAAAGATCAAAGGATATGCAATAACAAGATTGAAAAACCCAAGATTGTACAACAAAACAATCACATTTGATTACTAGAATGAGCTTTGATATCACGTGAGAATGTGGCCCAAGATTGAGCATTCATAAAATAAAAAAGCATAAAGAGAGTAATGTTTTGAGAGAGAGGAACCAAACATGATCCAAAAGATAGCTTGTATATTGAATGCATAGTAAAATATATTTACAAGAGGTTTATAAATATGAAGTGGGAAAGTGTAACCACCACCTAAAAATGTGGAGAATTGTAACTCCCATATATCCCACCGACACCTAAGCAAGATAAATACATGTGTAGGAAAAACTATGCAATGGAATAAAGAACCTACACTAAAGATGGATCCAAAATGCCCGATGAAGATTCTTCCCAAAGTTTACGATGGGGTAATGAGTATTATTTTTCTTGATGTAATGTTAAATACTAAATTTGTTGAACCATTTATTAGATGGTATGAGAAAAATTGTCTTCTTACGTATTTTGTAGATCACATCTCCTTTGAAATCTTCCTACAAACATGGATTAAGGACCTCTAGGAAACTAGTGGTATCTTTGTCTCAATTATTAGGAACCTTACGTAAGGGTTTTTAATTTTTTTCCTTCAAGGAGCCCTTACAAGTCTAATCTTTGCTTGCTAAATCAAGATACTAGTTTTTGTGAAGTACTCTCCTTATTCTTTTTCCTTGGACACAAAATTTCAAATTCTCAAATCAATTTCCCCTCGAGAATCCATGTTGGGTTCAAATTTATAAGCCTTCCAATTCATCTTTTGTATTTTATGGCAAGGATTATCAATCCTATTGGTTGGGTTATTTTATAGGAAGATGACTACTCCTATTATGCTCACTAAAACAATAAGATATGTATTGAGGTCAACCTTACCAAGGACTTGAAAGAAAACATCAAAATCCAAGTAGTATCGACTATTGAGTAAAAATGTTCAAGTATAAGCCACGTGTAGAGGCTAGGGGCACGCGTGAGGAAGGCACATAGGGGCACACACAAAAGGATTAAAACAATGCATGAAGGTTTGTGCCAGGTAGACAAAACCTAGGACTTAGCCGATTTTGAGAATACAAGCTAAAAATAGAAAAGCAAGATGGAGTTCTAACCAAGAAAAGAGATAAAACATGGTGACTTGGTGGCCAAGTAAAGGCTATTTTTGGAGAATGAACATGTAAATCGAGCACACACATGAAGGCTATTAATATGATTAAAGCGGGATATTATTAGATGATCTATTTATTAGAAAGTGTTTTGTAAAGCATGCATACATGGTTATTTTGAGCACACTTGTTACCGGAAGTGCATTGGTGGTGAAGGGAAAGTCCCCACTCCTATTAATACTTGGCTAAAGACTGGTTATCACATGACCATTCCATTAGTGTTATACTGTTTTGATATAGTTGCGTGCATAACTTTGTGTTCACATGTACTATATGTCATGTATTCAACTTTTGTGATGTAATACTTTTGATATAAAGGAATACTATGGATGGATTATGGTTGTCGACATGTCTGAGTATGTATATTTAATGATGCAATTGATATTGGTTATTGTTTGATCTATTATGTTTCCTTATTATGTGTGTTTCCAAAGTGAATGTATGCAATGGATAAGTATTTTTAATTGATTCCTTGGTCAATTATAATTATGGTTATGCATACCAACATCTTAACAAGCAATACAAAGGAGGGACCTAGTAGTTGCACGTGCTTTGGGTGAGCATTCAAATATCTCTGAATGAGGTGCCAACGTGCCTAATACATAAGGTGAAATAAGAGACTACATTTTGGTTCCGTTTTCGGGACCACTATTTTAAGCTGTCTACCTGGGATGTTGCATACGAGATGGCGTGTCGATTAACTTTGGAGAGCATTGAAAGTTGGGTAGAATATGGACAAGATAAGTTTGCATAGAGGTATAACACTGGACTTGATTTCAATGCACATTGTTGGGTGGAAGATAATCTTTATCATAATCTATATAAGAATTTTTTTGCTTCTTTCATATAGAATTGCATGACTTGTTGGTAGTATACACATCAAAGAAGCATTGGGGTCCTAGGCTGAAGCTTTAGATGCAAGAAGATTACCAAACTATTTTTGATGCAGATGAGGAGTGGACTAGAGTTTTAGATCGTGTGAGGAGCGAAATGGAGTTGCAGAGAGATCAACACTAAAAACATTTACGAATAAACCATTTGCAATTCTATTTACAATATAATTCACACAATACAATAGCCTAATATATAGGCTATAGTTTCCCTAGAATATAAGAAACTAACTATCTCATAAACTATATTCGTAAGGTGAGTAGTAACCACCTTACAAATAATATAATGATAATATTATATTATTGTTATTGAGTTGTTTATAAAAAATCATAATAATTACACAATATACTAGTGAAGCAATAATAGTTAGTATATTCCTAACATTCCCCCTTAGTGCGAACATGGGGAAAACCTACCTTATACTTGCACCTGCTCATGATCTGGTGATTTTCACAAGATGATAAAAAACATCAAGGATGGTTTTGCAAATGGTTGACCAAAAATTGAGAATGGTGGTTTTACATTTAGAGTACCACAAACCACAAGGTGATGGTTTTGCAAATGGTTTACCAACAACCAAGAATGGTGGTTTTGCAATTAGTTTACCAAAAACAAAAATGAAGATTTTCAAGTGGTTTACCTACAACCACATCATGATGTGCTAAGTACTATTATCAGTCCCCATCACATTTCACCACAGGGGAATAACATAGGAAAATTTTCTCACATTACCAAAAACCAGAAATAAAGGTTTTCAAGTGGTTTACCTACAACCACATTATGATGTGCTAAGTATTATTATCAGTCCTCATCACATTTCACTACAGGGAATAACATAGGAAAATTTTCTCACATATTACAAACAAATAATTGGAAATGGAACATTAGATCATGTTCCCCCTCAATGTGAAATTTCCACTTATTCAAATAGGAACACTTTGAAAATTGAACTCGAAACACAAATGAAAGAACACTACAAAAACTAAAAGTAAATACTCACACCAAAAAATGTCACCACGAGAAAAATTTGGCCTCATCGTTGACAATGAAGAGAGGTCGTTGATTGAACTCTAACCTCCATTTGCCTCCATCCTCCGATGCGATGTTGCTAACTTTGCAGAATGTGAACATGAAGCTCAAGTTTACATATTGGACGTTGCGTTCTAATGATAATGATCTATTATTAGCAAGTTTTTGTGAAGCATGCACTCATGGATATTTTGAGCACACCTATTATTAGGAAGTGCATGGGCGGTGAAGGAAAGTCCCCACCCCTATAAATACTTGGCTTAGACTGGTTATCACATGATCATTATGTTAGTGTTATGTTGCTATGATATGGTTGTGCGCATAACTTTGTTTTCACATGTACTTGTATGCCATGTATTCAACTTCTATGATGTAATACTTTTGATATAATGGAATATTGTGGATGGATTATGGTTTTTGATATGTCCGAGTATGGAGATTTAATAATGCAATTGATATTGGTTATTGTTGTTAGGAATTAATATTTACATTGTTCAAGATAATAATTACGTTGGTAATTATTATTATACGATTTAATATGTTATTAATATATTATTGTTATATAAACAATAATATATTATTAGTATTGAGTTGTGTATTGTTACGGGAGTAACAATCACAACTAATTAGTGTTAATTGTTATAACACCTCCCTATTTTGTAGGAGGTTGTTTTGGCTATGTATATGGCTATATAATAGTCACATGTATCTCGAACATCAATATAGAGAAGAATATTATATTATATCTATGTTGAACTCCATTAATTGAGTAAAACCTGTGATAAAGCTCTTACAATACCTATCATTGGTATCAAAGCAGGATGAGAGGTTCCTGTGAGGATTTTTGTACGTAGAGAGTAAAGGAGTTTGAGGAGTTACAGACCAGACACTAGAGCATTAACATTTGAATATGTGTATCAGATCAGGGGCATTCCAATGAGAGTCATGAGGAATTTGTTTTCTATGAGAAATTATGTTTGTAGCTCGGCATAAACTCTCCAACAAGATCCTACCAAGCTCTTTCTACTCTACTCAGCCCATGCATTGCCTGTGACAATAGTCTGCACCAGATCACCTTCAAAATCTGCTCGGATTTCTTTCCTTTGGTGACAGAAAATATTTTAACATATAAGCTATTAGGCGTGGGATTAAACGGATCGGGGTATGATCTCGATTCACCAATTTTCAATAGTTCATTCTCCTACGTCCATGCAATTGTTCCTATCTTCTATAGTTTGGTGAGATTGATCTCCAAGCTCTCAAACTCGTTCTCCTCATACAGAAATCTGGTGATTGTGATTTGATTTACTTATGTTAAGGATTATGTTATTGAAATTTTCATACAGAAATTTGGTGATTGTGATTTGATTTGCTTATGTTAAGGATTCTGTTATTGAAAATTTCTCTCCACGTATTGACCTGTGCACAACTCACAACATACAACGATCACGAATACTATATCATCATATCTATTTTTTTTAGCCTACAGTGACTCCAATCCTGAGCTCGATTCTATATTGCATTGGATCTCAGTTCATTATTGTGCTTCCTTTCATAAATACGGTGTTGCAATCTCATGCGGTTATCTATTGATTGCCATTCCGCCTTAGAAGTTGGACTCTCCTCCGTTTGGGAATATAGCTTGACACACATAATACCACTAGGAAACCACAATATTTTTCCAAATGGTACAAATTTGGGGGGCCACGTGGTGGTAGAGAATTATGTACAACAATTTTGCCACATTGGATCCCATGCATTTGTTGTTGTGGGTGCCTTGGTTGTTCAATATGTGCCTATGTACGTGATGGTGGCTAGAGATTGTGTAGAACTTCATAGATTTATTATTGTCATGTCCTTAGCATTGAGTTGTGTTAGTCAAAATTCATATATGAGTGTGTGAGATTCTATTCAAAATTTGAGTTTTTTTGTTATTTTAAAATAGTATATGTCAAAATTTTAATCAATAGCTTTTAGCTATATGAAAATTTTAAGTGTTTGTAAAAAGGCGCAATATCGGTAGAAACCGACGTCTTGTCATTTGAGTCAAAATTGTAAAATGAGCTTCATTGACAAATCCACTAAGTAAGTAGCATCTTAATGGAGGAAGGAGGCATTGGAGGAAGGAGGTTGAACAACGACCTCTCGTCGCACCACCAACGACGGGGCCGCGCAGAAGCTATGGTGGCATATGTATGGTGTGAGTATATGATTTTAAGTGTGGTTTCCATTTTCTCGGTGTGCTTTATTGTTAATACTGGAAAAGAGTTGTATAAGAGAGCAAAAACTAAGGAGATCCTCCTCGACTACGAGATATCCTCGACTTCCATACTTCGTTGGAAGATGATCGGTCATGAATACGTTCATTGGAAATGATGATCATGTGCAACAAGATCAAGACAACAAGATCTAGTTAGTGTGATACAACACAATACATTTTCCCTTTCGATTTCTTGTTTGGAATTTCACATTGTGGGGGAATACATACCAATGTTCCATTTCCATTCGCACCCAAAATGGCTTAGTCAAGGAAAGCTTCCAGTGGCAGTGGCAGTTTTTTATGTTGTTCGAGATCGAGTGACAGCGATCAATGACAGAGACTACGATTAAGAACATTACGATTCTTATAGGAAGTAATGTGAAAATTTTCAATATATCTTCTATTGTGCGCTTTTTGTGATATGCATGTTGTGTTTCCTACATAATTCCATGATGTATAAGCATATTGGTGAACAGTAGCACTAGAGTAAGTCAGTTCATGGATCTTGAAAGGGTTTGTGGGAGGATCCAGAAAACCACACGAGGTGGACAGTTGATGAGGTTCATGTCACGTCAAGGTTTGTGGTAAGCTTGTTTAAAACCATGGAAGGAGCAAGCCTTTCTTTTGGATCAAGGTCATGAGTCACAGAGTTGGACATGCCACAGGGGTGAGCATACTACAGTTGAGAGTGGATGTTTTTCTACCATGTAAACACTAAGGGGGGGAATGTTAGGAATTAGTATTTACATTGTGTAAGATAATAATTACGTTGGTAATTATTATTATATAGTTTAATATGTTATTAATATATTATTGTTATATAAACAATAATATATTATTGGTGTTGAGTTGTGTATTGTTACGGGAGTAACAATCACAACTAAATAGTGTTAATTGTTATAACACCTCCCTATTTTGTAGGAGGTTGTTTTGGCTATGTATATGGCTATATAATAGCCACATGTATCTGAACATCAATATAGAGAAGAATATTATATTATATCTGTGTTGAACTCCATTAATTGAGTAAAACATGTGATAAAGCTCTTTCAATACCTATCAATTGTTTGATATGTTATGTTTCCTTATTACGTGTGTTTCCAAAGTGAATGTATGTAATGGATAAGTGTTCTTGATTGATTCCTTGGTCAATTATCATTATGGTTATGCATACCAACATCTTAACAAGCAATACAAAGGAGGGACCTAGTAGTTGCACGCGCTTTGGGTGAGCATTCAAATCTCTATGAATGAGGTGCCAACGTGCCTAGCACATAAGGTGAAATAAGAGACTACATATCCACTTTACCAAAAGGTTACCTACTTTAACCTTAAAAAATTATTTCAAATGTCAAAACCCTAACCACTAAATATGTGGTTATCTTTGTCTAGCCCATTCCAATCCATCGAGAGACTGTCACAAAATGATAAGTTAATTTTCATTTCTTCAAACAATTGTTGGAATTTTTTAGTTAACAAAAATACTATTATTGGTAAAATATTTATTACATCTATTGACCTAGAGCTTATTATTCAACCCTCATATCAATTATGTTTACCTAAATTAACTTCCAACGATTCCACTATGGATCCTCAAGTTCATTCTCCACTCAAGTATATCCATACTAATAACTCTCAACGTCCTATTAGTGAGGCTAAGATTGCAGTGACACATTCTCAACCCCTATAACACTCACATAGATCACAACGTGATGGATACATGTCTCCTAGGGAGATAATGGGGCTAAAAATTTCTCCATTCTCATTAAATACTTTTAGTCACACGAGTTTCCTCTTTTATCTAACAATTTTACTTTATTGGATCCTAAGATAGATTTTTAGGATGGTCAAGGGGAGCTCAAGATGGATAAATTATTGTATGGAATTGATCTCATGGAATGCTAGAGGTAATGATGCGGGGCATCCTGGACTTAGGAAAACTTACACCTTTGAAGAAGGAAGGTGTGTGTGAAAATTGGGAGAAACATAGGAGAATGGAAAGGAGAGCACAAGGAAGTTGCATGATAATATAAGGACGACTCACGCCAAAGAATAGGAAGGTCACGAGAGAAAGTGATGAAGATAAAAGAAGTTTCCTAAATCCACTAGTGAAGAGGCATGCATGGAAGAAATGCACATGAGGTAAATGATGGTGCATAAGGTGGATTACGTTGGTAAAAGAAAGGACACGTGAGAAGTAGGAAAAGGAGTAAGGGCACAAAAAGAAAAATACACACAAAGAGAATAGAATAACATGTGGAAGAATAATATGGTGCACATAGAAAGGGGAAGACTATAGATAGAAGAGGCACGAGCGTACAAAGGAGTGCGGATAGGAGAAATTGCAAAAATAAAGGTGAGCACGTAGAAGTTTTGAGAGGAAGCAATGAAGTAACGAGGCATGGAGAATACAAAGAATGATAAAATGTATAAGATGAGAGATAAAATAAGCACATGGGGATCTCGGAAGGATTTGTGTCCCAAGGCAAGGGCTTGATAAAAGTGCAAAGGATGAGGCCGAGGTGATAAGTATGCGACGATAGCTAAAAAGAAAGGACAGATAATATATATTTTCATGGTCATGTGGGTGAAATTGATTTGATGATGAAGTAATCGGTAAGGAGAATCCAACCTTTCGGTGTGTTGGTGCAATAGGATTGGTTGAGAGAAGATCATGCAGATAAGGGCATTAAAAGAGCCCAAATTAAATTTGAATTCCAAGGAGCGGAGAAGCCAAAATAGAGAAGAAAAAAAGAGGGAAAAGTTGGGTGTGCAACTATAAAAGGTAGAGGAGACCACTAAGTTTTTTGTTGAAGGGGAAAATGAGTTAGATCCACGATGGTGGTGGTGGTGGATCACAATCGGGACTAAGAGAAGAGGTTGGGATTGGCCATAGAGACGAAGGAGAAAATTAGAGAGAGAAAGAGACTAGGTCGGCCTTAGGTGGCACCAAAATTCTATAAACCCCCTTAAGGGACATTGTAGATGTCGTATGGCTTATTTTTATAAATGAAAGTATGCAATCATTTTGTAGCCCATTGCATGGCTATGTAGGAGAGCATAGATAGAAAGATATCTTTTCCATCAAGTGGTATCAGAGATAGTTATTTCTGTAGGAAAGGGGGAAATAAAATAGCTAGAAGATCACCTTTTGTGAGGTAGTCGACGTGAGGAAATATTGTTCTCTGTTGAGAAGTGGGAATATAATGTAGATAAATGATGGAGTGCAACAATTGGCAAGATGACATCAATAAAGGAAGATGTGTTGGACGTGAAATTCATGAAGAAGTTCGAGGAAATTATGGAAGAGCTTTAGGGAATCCAAAATGTGTGGACCCTACTAGAATTTCTAGAAGAAGACCACCAAAAATAGGGATATTACGGATGGAGGAAGAGATAAGGAAAAATCGGTGGGGAGTTGAATGTGCAAAGAAAAGAACACACGAAGAGTGCTAGAAGAGCACTGGAAGAAGGCATGTATGAAGGCACATCTAGAGGTTGTGTGAGAAGCGTGCAACAGAAAGCGAGAAATTCATCCATAAAATGCATCTTGTAAATAATAAACATATCCTATTTTAGTGATAATGAATGAACAACTAGATAATATTTTTATTATCCAGTTTGTTATGCAAGAATCATTCACATAATATTGAAATTGAGAGATGAAAGACAAGGAGAAAATAATTTTATCTTGGATAAACCCCATGTGGTAAAAAATCTAACTCGGTAAGCAATTACTTCCCTTCACTATGTAAATCTCAATATAATACAAGTTCTTTTCCAAAAGATGGCCTTCAAGAAGGATGCATGTTCCCTCTACTTGCATTACTTGCTTACAATCCTCAATAAGAAATGACTCAGATGTCCATGAAATAAACAGTAATAATTCAAACATTCTCCCTTTTCTCACTCTTGAATTCACTCTAAATTGCTTCTTTAGATGAGTAAATGTGCTTGCATTTATATTTTCTCTTCCCAAGGATGAAAGGAGAGGTGAAATGAATAGAACTATGAAGCCCAAACATTTACAATTGTTGAGTTTTCACTTTTGGATGTTGTATGGGACAAAACCATTGTTATTAATAGGAGGTGGTTGCATAGCCACCGGGATGAGTACGTGACCACCGGTGTCATAGGAGGTAGTTTCACAACCACCATGGAGTCTTCACAACCACTACTCTGTGAAAATCGGAGGTTACTCAGAACTATTGCGGTAGTTTCGTAACCACCGCATAGTCATAACACAAAAGAAAACAAGAAATGGCTTATTTTGTCTATTGAAGGTGTTTGGATCACCGTCAACCTAACTTAACCATTTTCCATGACAATGAACATGTTAAGGGTATGTTTTGCACGTTTCAAAAATATAATACATAGAATTGGGTACTTTTAGATCCATTTTTGAATTATACCTCCCCAATTTGAGGCTTTTAAGTCCTAAAAGCTTTAAGGACTAATGAGGCGAGGAAATTTATTTCCCACATCTTCTCTGGAATACCACTTGGCCTTGGTAGGAAATTGACCTTTCAACACATCAACCACTTGTCTTTCACTCCTCTCTATGTTGTACTCTCTTTCCGTTATAATATCACATCTTATTCCAATTCCAAATGATAATTCCAAGCATGGTCCTCAATAGATGGTAGCAAAAATCCCTGTTTTTCCTGACCCAACATGGAGGGATCAAAGAGACATAAATTCTCAACATTCACAATTGAATATATTCTCATAGAAGGAGGAAAATCCAAGCGAAATGCATTCTTACCCACTTGTTCCAAAATTTCAAATGGGCCATATCAAAGAGGTTTGAGTTTCTTAGATTTACCTTATAGCCTTTCTCTGCTCAAGTAAAACCATACCTTGTCACCAACAAGGAAAGAATGCTTAGTTCTATGATGATCATGCCATACTTTATACTTGGCTCCGTGACTCTTTGAACCTCTCAGGTACCTAGAGGTGTATCTACTGAATATTCTAAATGAACCTCCCATCTTTTTGGAATTCCATATTGAGTTTCCCATTGTCTCTACATGGTAATCTCATAACAAAATCAAATGCACTCTTAGGAAAATAACCAAAACATGTTTCAAAAGGATTCTTACTAGTAGAAGCATGAACTACCTTGTTATAAGAATGATGGATATACACAAAATTCTCATCCCAAGTCCTAGGATGTTTCATGTTGTACCCTCTCAAGAGCTGAACCAAGGTACGGTTTACCAATTTTATTTTCCCATCCATTTGTGGATGAAAAGTGGTAGAAATTTTCATCTTAGTATCCATATTTTCCGCAATGTATAAAAAAATCTTTCCTATGAACCTTGAGTCCCTCTCTGACACAGTAGAACTAGGAAAACCAAAATGAACCCACATGTTAGCAAAAAATAACTCGGATGCATCACTGGCTTTAATGGTATTCTTGCAAGGAATGTGAATACCCATTTTAGTGAACTGTTCCACTACCAAAAAATATAATCATACCCTTTCTTGGAAGTAGGAAAACCACCCCAAAATCCATGGAGACACTCTCCCATGGACAAGAAGGAACTAGTAAAGGCATATATAAACCTAACTTTATGTTACTAGGCTTGCTTT
Organism: Taxus wallichiana var. yunnanensis; assembly: GCA_018340775.1. Classification (NCBI taxonomy): domain Eukaryota; kingdom Viridiplantae; phylum Streptophyta; class Pinopsida; order Cupressales; family Taxaceae; genus Taxus; species Taxus wallichiana. The sequence goes on along the minus strand of CM031237.1, from coordinate 174,119,921 downwards.
TATTGCATAAAATACAACCCCTAATAAATTTGGAAACTTTGTTTGCATGATTGGCCAATAAACACACCTATATAAATGTGCAACATGTCTTTTCACACTAAGGTGACCAGCCACATTATAAGTGTGCAATTCCCTAATCAATTTAACTCTTTCCTTCTTAGGCACATAAAGTTTATCATTCTTGTAGAGAGCAGCTCATCCTGGAAGTAGTATTATCCCATAAATGAAAAGCCCTCACTTGGAGGTTTATGCTAGAATATTTATCCAAAATATGGATATTTCTCATAACCTTTTTGATTATGCTTCACAAACGAAATGTTCAAGAAGAGTTAAAGTGCCCAATGTTGAAAGTAAAGGAGGTATAGATAAAATATCAATGAATTGGTTAGTCACACATTTCTTATATTTTATAATCAAATGAAAATTTTGGAAGAAACCCATCTACTTATAGCATTTAGATTTTTGAAATTTATTTTGAGCATGTAAATAGTGAAGAGGTTTGTGATCCGTGTGTATGATAGTTTCCTTTCCCATTAGATAATGTTTCCATTTCTTGACCGATTGCACAAGATCATACAAATTTGTATCGTATGTACAATAATTCAAAATGGCTCCGTAGAACAATTCAAAATTATAACATACGTGCCTACCTCCTTGAAGTAGGAGAACCCCCATAACATAGTCAATAACATCTATTTTTACTTCGAAAGGAAGATGCAAATTAGGTAATGCCAAAAATGGAGCATGAATAATCTTGTATTTAAATGACTCAAGATCATCATATTATTTCTTACCCCAATCAAAACCTTACCACCTCTTGTCACAAAATATAGAGGTGTTGCTATGAAAGATAATTTATTGATGAAATTCCTCAAATATTAAAGTACACCAATAAAACTCCTGGTCTCGAGTAAACTAGATGATGTAGGCCAATTTAGAATGGCCTCTATCTTAGCCGGATAAATCCTCAACTCTCCATATCCAACCATATTCCCTAAAAAGACAAGCTATTGTTGAGGAAAATTATACTTCTTCTCTTTCAACACTAGCCTATTCTCCTTTAAAACTTGTAAAAATTTATGCAAATGGTCAATATTCCTCTCAAAAGTTTTGTTGAAAACCGAATGTCATGCAAGTACACAATGAAAAAGGAATAAATAAATGGCCTCATTACCACATTCATCAACCTCATGAAGGTAGTTGGTGCATTGCATAGCCTGAATGGTAAGACCAACCATTCATACAACCCTTGCCTGGTCTTGAACATTGTTTTCTAGATGTCCTCTTCCTTAATCCAAACTTGGTGATACCCAGATTTCAAATCAATCTTAGTAAAATATTTAGCATGTTGTAATTGATCCAACAAATAATCAATTCGAGGAAGAGGGTACCTATTTTTATGGTCATTTTATTTAATACATCTCCATGAACCATCTTTCTTAGGTGCAAAACAATAGGATAACCACATGGAGAAATGCTAGGAAGAATTATACCTTGCTTAATCAAAGACTATAAGCTCGTTGTTTTACCTCGTTGGTATCCTTTAATGACTGCATATATAATACAAAGTTTGGAAGCAAACTATCGGGTAGCAAATGCATCGTATGCTCAATTGGCCTAACCGGGGCAACCCCATAGGATCTTTCATCTACTTCTTCTCTTTTTTAGTAAACATGCTACAAGTGGTCTTATATGCAACAACTTTCTCTTCTTGTATATCCCTAAAAAGAAGTAATGTAGATTTCCCACTAGCATTTATAAGATTCTTAGCTTCAAAGGCACTTACCAAAGAGATCTTTGAATCTCGTGCAAAGTTTGAAATAATGTAACTCATACCATCCTTCACCAAGTGGTATCATTTGAATCTTCTCATGAAGATGACATCCCTGATATACAAGTATGGGCTGTCAAACACTATGCCACACACATCAAGAGGAACAATATCCAAAGTAACTTCATCAATGAATTTCTTATCAATACCAAATGTAATCTTGCATTTCTTAGTAACCTTGATGTCTACGTATTTCTTCACCCAACCCAATGAGTATGGATTTGGATGATTGTAAGTCTCTAAAATTAGCTTGAGAACAAGTATTAATAAGAGCATCCACTTTGGTCTTCTTCAATTGTATTTTTATATGAAAAGATTAGTAAGTTCATTCTCTTGAACAACATTAATACTACCCAAATACACCTCTCTCTGGATGGAGGTACATCACATTGTCTCATCCACCTCTTTGTAGAAAAATATTTCCTCCCCTTGGAGGGAAGCCATGGCCTTCTTTTTATTCTTCTTATTCTTGAAAGGATGTAATTCTGGGTGGAGCTTCCAACAATTATCCTCAGAATGAGTGTCAACATCACAACGAGCACAATGAACTTTAGTATCCTTCTTAGAAATGGAAGTATAATTCTTCTTGTTAGGAATTAGGCCTAACATGATTATAATATTTAGGTTTATTAATAATAATAATTTTTTAATACAAATCAAGTAGAAATATTGAGAGAAGAAATTGGAGGAGTATATTAGTTGTTAATAGTTTTTTTAGAAACTAACTATTTCGAGACTTAATGGTTATTAAACCATTTTTATATATTGTAATGTTTCCTATTAATAAAAGAAGTAGTTGTTATTGACCAAGTTTTTTTGCTTCTGCACATTTGAGCCTCCGACTCTTTCATTGCAAATGGATTAATTCCTATCGGTGGTATCAGAAGCGAGGTTTTCATGGACATGTATGTACTTTATATTCGTTTGTGTTTTACATTAAAATATATTATTGGTGTTATTGCAGTATTGACCATACAAAAGAACATTATATTAAGTGTGTATAATGTTTAGTTTATAATTAAATAATTTAGAATATATTTTTATATTCTTAATTATTTAATATAAACTTTATATTATGTTTATTAGTTATTTAATAACTAATTATTTATAAACCGGGTGACACACCCCGTCACTTAATATTTGTAACCCTTGGGGTTATTTAAATATGGACGTGAGCCATATTTGTGTAATTCACTTCGGGTGAATTTGTGGGAGAGAAGTAAAAAGATTGGAGTTTTTACTAGACTATAATTCTATTTCTCACATAAATGGAAATTCTTACTTTCGTGGTTTTTACCCCTAAGGGGTTTTCCACCATGTTATGTGTTCTTTAAATGTTTGATGTATTTATTTAATGTTTGGTAAATGTTAAATTTATTCTAATGTGTTTAAGTGTAACTTGTAATTAGGGTTAAATATTTGTTAAAAGATTTCACTATACATTCTATAGTTTCAAATATTGACAAGTTAAATTATTTGGGAAAATTCAAGAGTTAAATAAAGGTTAAAAGGCTAGGAGACAAATTCTACAAAAATAGGAAGTGAAATTTTTCTATTGGTCCATGATTTACCAATGTCCACTGGGTGTGGTAAAATTCTAAAGTGTTATTTTACCTTTTGGTATTTCATAATTCATCGGAAGGCATCTACTTTAAAGAATCCTTTCTGGAAAGTGTCAAAATCCAAAGCAACATTTTCTAGCTTACCCTTTCGGCTACGGTTTGTTGTCTTATCCGCATGAGAAATGGCAACAGTGCATATTACATACAACATCACTATTCCACTGAGTTGGAGAGTCGTGGGCTATCAATTTGGAAGGTGCATACTGCATAATGCACCCACCTTCCCAACCAGACTACTGCATAGTCCCATCTGCCGACTATACTACGTAGGCAACACACAATGCATAAATACACATGATAGAATAAGTATGTAACTCTAGCACTACTCCTGCCATTACTGATAGTAGTTGAAACAATAGAGCCTCTACTGTAGCTGATTTAAAGTATCTGCTTTGCTGTAGGTTTTGTCCTCCTCTCACACGACTACTGAAAATATCTCCCTACCTATAAATACACCACATAATTTTTAACTTTCCATCCTAAAAACATCAACCGGATTGATTTTCCTAGCACCTGCAACATCCTTCTCGTCCTCATATACACCCCAGCTCAGAAATATAAGAGGTTTGCATGATTGTTATATGCTTTTTAAAATTACATTACTGTTTATGCCATGGATGCCTATTTATTCTGCTCACTCTATATAATTTGAGTTCACGATGTAAATAAACACAAGTTTATTAGTATTAACCATCTTCAACACTTTGAGAAGCCAATGGAGCACTGTCCATTGCCATTTACTAGACGTTTCATCGAGCCAATGGTTTTGGAATGTTTTGAATTCTTGAGTAGTTCTCTGAATGAAAAGAATGTACAAAGCATTTTTCTTGTTGAAATGTTGTTTTTAGAGGTCATTGATAACATAGAAGGCTGTGAAGTAAAACATAATGCTGTTATGATTAATTATTTATACATGGAGGATTGTCTTAGGATGCATATAACTCTTCTATGCTGATTTCATTAGGAATACCCAGGCATTGATACTACATCTCCAGCTCAATATCATGGCATTCAATAAATATCATGGTCTTGTCTTTGGACTAACCATTATCATTGGTAAAGGTGTACAATACTATGAATTGCTCTGTGATGGTGAAGGAAATTCCAAGTTGTAATCCATTCGTCACTTCTGCACTTGAGAAACTGTGTATGTGTTATTACTTTTTAACCAGGCTTCTTTTCTAGAGTTGCTGAAGTTGCCATCTGAAAGCATTGCTCCTTTTTTACTTTGCACAGTACAGAACAGTTGCAAAAAATAGGCAAATACCCTGATTTGACATACGTTATAAGGAATAATTAGACAACTCAATCTATAGTGACTACTTTGCTTTTCAGAGAGCAGAGAAATCATGTTGTTTTCTAATAAAAGGAGTTGAACATAATAGAGGATTAATAGTTGAATAATCTTGTATTTCTTATGAGTGCTTTTCCTGTAAAATTTCTGCTATAGATTTATACATGAATAACACCGAAGAGAATAATAATAAGGCTATAAAAAGCTCCATTATTGTTACATTATGTTCTTGTGACATGTCTGCTGGAGACATGGGTTGCCTTACTGTGGTGTTGGAATTTCAACCTGGTTCACTCTTACAAGTGTCCCCTATTATGATCACACCAGAACTCCCCAAACATATTCACTCTGTTTTTGATTTGGTAAAGTCCCTGTTTTGAGGTAACATTCTGCTTACTTGATAAGACCGAGGGGTATCCCGATTGAATTTTCACCGTACCCATTTGACTGGACATATTTATATTTGATTACAAGGTGCCAAGTGTTTTTAAATCAGACACCCAAAATATACCAACTATTTGAATCACTGATAATGTTTTTAGCTTATTTTCACTGGTAGATTAATTTCCCTTAACCATAGATTTGGGGATGATAAGGAATTATATCAACTCGCATTGGGCATGTTAATGTGGGAAAACATACACTTATGTCTCTCAAGTTCTGTGGCATCATTGTACAATTTATAGTAGGTTTTGTATACTAGCGACTAGTGTTTAGCAGAGCATTTTTCCTATTGAAATGTTGTTTTTTAGAGGTCATTGATAACATATAAGGCTGTGAAGTAAAACAGAATGTTGTTATGATTAATTATTTATACATGGAGGATTGTCTTTGGAATCTTTCCCCAAGCTGTATAATTATAGTCATCCAATCCCAAAGTTCTGTTGGATTGTACCATGAACAGAAATAGTTTAATAGTATCAATATTTAGAGATTATAAATTATTTCAGATCGTGAAACTGTGGATTGCTCATTAAGTCAGTCATAGTTTCTTAGATTGTTACTTGGTCAATCAAAGATACAATTGGCCTCAATTTGTTTGCTTTCTTGTGAGTATACATGATGGGGACTTATACTGCATGTTCTAGAGATACAATCTCCGAATAAATGAATGTTATAGATGAAATGTCTAGGATTTGGAGTATGCAGACTCAAGATGTCTTGTTATCACGTCCAAAAAAATTATTCTGCAATATCTCTTTTTTCACCTTCAATGCTACACAAATTATTGAAATTCGTAACATATATATGTATATGTATTTATGTACTTGTCAGTAGAAAAATGCTTTATATTAAACAAATTTGCTTGCTATTTTCAGGTACTATGGCCACTCCAAATGGAAGTCCATCCATTATCACGATATCTGATGATACCTCTGGTGCCATTGTCAGGAGCCCTCCTATTGATCTGGTAGCTTCAAATGGGTCCCCTTAGTCGTATGCAACCCAAGTAACCACCAACCAGAGCTCAATACATAGTGTCCAACCACCGCTTGCAACTTCTATGCATTCTTTGGCTACTTTTGTTGCAACTACATGCTCAACCATTTCTGGTAGGATATTAGAGTCTCTAATCCCATCAGTGATGGTTCTCGATAGTGATTTAACCATTGTCTTAGACATGATGCACAAGGTAGATGCAACGTACCTTAGGCTTGAAGCATTGTACACTTTCCTTCGTGCACTAAGCTATGACCAGTACTACTCTAGTGGCAAGGAACACTACATTAGAGCCACATTCAATGCTTACCTTGTGTCCCTATAATTTTAGCACCTACCTCACCCCTACTACAACTTTGCAATGCTCATACATATGCCCACCTCTTTTATGCTAACCCACAGAAACCTCTTTTTGAAGGACTGACTCGAAAAACCTATGCTTACATAAATATGTTGTACTTGTTGTTCCATTTTATAACCCCATATAGAAGTTTTGTAAAGTTCCTTTCATGAGATATACATTGTATTCTTTGTACATATGTTTCGTACTTTACTTTGAATGAGCATGAAATTTTTGTGTTATATGAACATCTTTCCCATTGTACATATGTTTACGTGCTTATGTCCTAAAAAATACTATATGTGGACAATAAATTGGTTACCAAACTTTATGGTTTAGTGTGTACCCCCTCGTATCCTTATAATACAAAGCCCACAACATCTAAGAGCACATTAAATTACCATACGCTTAATGTATTATAGTATGCCAGATAACTACTTTACGTTAACTCGTTTGCTAATTCATTTATGTTGTATTTTATTGTTTAGGAACCAACACCATCACAGGCTCCACTGCCTCCGATGTTGTGCCTCCCAACTGGCCATAAACATGCCAACATCCCACACTGATACTTTGGCACCAGCTACTCATGAAGGATGCCCTACAGACTACATGCAACTCACGCCAATAAAATCATTAAATCCTTACCAAAGCCTTTGGTCTATTGAAGGTAGGGTCATCAAAAAAGGCTACCTAAACAAATATAGCATGGAAAAACACATAGGGCAGGTATTTAGCTTCGACATTATTGAAAAAATCCATTCAAATGTAGTGGTGACTTCTTTTGACCAAGCTACAACTTCTTACTACAACCAAATACAACTAGGCAAAACATACACAATCAAAGGAGGCACCTTGCAGACTGCAAAAATGATTACAACGATTCCACAACTCCTTGGGACATCATCCTAGACTTGGAATCCTCTGTAAAGCTCAGTAAAAATCAGTCATGGACATTCCTCAATATATTTTCTATTTCAAAACAATAGCAGAAATCAACTCCTTTCCTGCCAAATCCACCATTGACCTCCTTGCTATTGCACTATCCATTACTGCCCCCTCCACTATAAGGAAAAGTGATAGTACTTTCAACCACAAACACACAGTCCTACTTAGTGATAACTCGACACTATGTATTGAGGCAATGTTATGAGGTGCTTTTAGTGATAATGAGGGAAAAATTCTAAGTGAACTATGTGCTTCACAGACACCAGTAAGACCAGTTCTTACAATTAAGAGAGAAAAAATTACATCTTTCAAGAGAACAACATTAGCCACGTGACCTAATACATAAATCTTCATTGATCCTAATATAATTGAGGCTCATGCAATGTGTGCATGGTTTACTTTGCACAAGTCAACAACTACATACGCTTCAGTGAGTATTGAAAAATTGAGGAAACTGATATCACGGGCATAAAATCCTCCTCACAACTAGGTAAAACACTCACCTTCTCCACCACAACAACAATTATACACATGAATATGTCCTCATTTAGCTATCCATCTTGCACATCAATTGTTAACAACAACCAATGCAAGAAAAAACTTGAGCTAACTGCAAAATCCTCTTGGTATTGCCAAAAATGCAAGCATGGTGTCTCTAATTGTGACTACAGATATGCATTACACTTCATCATTGAGGACGCCACAACAACAACATGGGTAACTAATTTTGATGAAGTTTCTACATCGATAATGGGTATATCAACACAGGAGCTACAACTTCTTGCACCAACACCCAACATGTTTTGGCCTATTGTTAAGCCAATTCTATTCCACCGCTACATGTTCAAAATATCCATGAAGCTAGAGGTCTACAAGTCACAAGAGAAATCCCAATGCACTGTTGTTGCTGCAGTTAAGGACATGACCTTCAACATGCATGAATCCCCATTAGATGCATTCCTCGCATCCCCGTAACTATGTATTGATGAAAAAATCCTACACTATCTCAAAAAACATATTATATTGTACACACACAATGTTATGAACTTTCCAATAGATACTTACCATACCACCTACTCCAAATATAGGTTTTTGCATTCGTAAGTTTGGTTCTATTTGTTACCTGCTGATCCTCTACCTGTAGTTGTAATAGGACATCTAGATGTACTACCATGTGCTCCGACAATAGTACTCTATTGAACCCCTACAGTCTGTGAGGTAGTTCCACTTCTAGAGGTGAATCCAACATTTTGCATGCTCACATTCTATATAGATGATGCGCCTAAGAATGTTCCTCCAAATAACATTGAAGTTGTCTGTCTTGCCATTGATATACTTGATCCTTGACTTACTCCTGCTCTCCTACTTCCCAAGTTAGCTTGGTGGTTACTTTTTGTACTGAATCTTTGAAAAACCAAGTGTAAGGGCTAGGTCACCAAGTGAATTAATATGCACACTGTGGTCCACATAGTCTCTGCTGGTGCACTTCTATGTGAGGATGAGGGGGGATCTCTATCATGCTTTCCAAGATGGGGGAGTTCCTAATGCTCTGGCTCCACATCTTCTACGTGAGCTGTAAATCCTTCATGAGCCATCTCTCTCCTCAACACCATACTTTCTGCAATGGAACATTGCTTCTCTATCTCCCTCTCGCACACCTCATTATACTCAATACACCTTTCCTCTCTCTACCTCTCTACCGCTAGGTCTGCCATCTTTCACCAAAATTATTCCTACCCTCGCGCATGGTGAAGTTTAGTTAGCCATCGGTTTACTCTCCAGGTTCAAAGTTACCATCAAGATCTTGATCTCCAAAGTGGAATACCTTGCAAATATGTTCCTCTTGGATACCAAAAAAATATAATTCATCTACCTCCAAGCAAGAGTACATCGAAATTGAATATTTCATAATATAACTATTTAGAACACCACAAAACCACGTATCCACAACACGAGTCCAAATCAGATCAGCATCATAAAGGGCCTAAAATTCTTCCTGTGTCCATATAAGTGTGTGATACCTCCAATTCTGCTGAGATGCATAAACAGTAAGCCACTCATATAGTTCTCTTTGGAAAGATAATGAAAAAGGTCTCATATAAGCAAATCATCTGATTTTGTTCTACCCAAGTGCGTGCGTTAAACTCGAGATCCACCGCTGAACCACCATGCATATTCTTCCTCAAGATCATGTATCCATTCCTCAATGCTTGATAGAGTTAACCGAGTGCGTCTTTAGCATGAACCATCTTGAAAACAACTGAAAAAGAGGTCCCGTAATGGAACCAATGATGCAACCTAGAATTTACCAGATAACACCCTAGTCATGTTGGCACATCACTCAGCCTTGACTAAGTGCTCACCCAAAGCACGCAAAGGTACCAGGTCCCTCTTTAGGGTTGCGTTGTAGCAGGATGTTAGCATGATGAAGGAAGAAACATATAGATTCATAACTAATCCATCATTCTACAATGCATGCTACCCTCAGATCTATGAAAGAACAAGTTTAAACAGTAATCATGATTGAATCAATAACATGCACTACTCAATTACACACAGAATGACACTTAGATTCAACCAATATCTTCCATCTATTAATAAATACAAAATCTCCTTACAGTATTTTCAATCTATACCAATGCGCATATGGATCTGATATAGTAATTCAATCATATGTGTATATCTCTATACCTCCATACATCCATCACACATACATATACATCTATCTCGTATATTCTTTGTTACACTCATCTACTATGTACCTAACATCATATATATAGGGTGGGGACTTTCCCTTCACCGCTTATCTATTCCAAAAATAGGCCACATGTTATTGATAGCCACACGCCGTTTACAACCATAGCCACACATGCAAGTGTGCTATCTATAGACCTCTTGTAGTTAACTGAAGTGTCAATCCTATTCTTAGCTCGTCTCCATGCAAAACACTTTGATCCACTCCTCCAAAGATAGACAATGCATGGTGCGCATGTCTCTGCATTATTGGTGTGTTCCACACACCATCTTCTAAAAATAGATCTTCATGCTCAAAATTGGCTAAGTCCTGAAATTTGAACTTGCCTTCCACACGTGGGTCCTTCCTGTCCTTCCGCGCCCTTGGTTCTGGGCCTTTTATCCCGCACAAACTCCTTGTGTGATATTTGACAAGTATTCTTTGATCAACAACAATTAATTGCAATAATTATTAAAATTTTACAAAAATCTCTATTCCAATTGTATATGCGTATGCTCTTTCCCTATGCCTTCGAATGATCTAGAAAATTAGAAACAGTCGCAATTCTTGTTCTAACATTACAGATCCTCTAGCCTTGTTTTCTAATTTTCATTTCAATCATTATTTTACTTTTTCATATTATTAATATTTGTTCGGTCATTGGTTGTGTATGCTCTTTTCCTGTGCCTTCGAGTGATATGGAAAATCACAAATAACCACGATCAATTTCCTAACACATCGTGTGTAGGACAAATACTAATGTATTCTTTACAAGACCACATCGCTAGAATATTATTAAACAAAACACAAAAATAAACAAAAAAATCCCGTAAAAGTATCACTGTTCAAAGAAAATTGTTGAAACCAAAAAAAATAGCACACTCAGGTACGCAATTATTTTTTGCTAGTGATTTATTTCAAGTTTGACATAACCTTGCGTTTAATCACTTTATCATTTTTTTGCACGTAGTTGAGGTGGATTTCATCACCACCAAAGCTACACCAATGATGTGGACTTGACTACCACGCACCAACAAAATTTGCATCTATATTTCACTTTGAGACCTAGTCTCATCATAACGTTTGGTATTTACCTTGCCCTTACTCTTCACTTACAGGTAATGCTATCATATGGCGCATGCGAGTCACACCTAAATAGCTGTAACAAAAAAGCCTGTGTATCATCCTTGTAAATATTTGGGGAGTTATAAGGACACCATACACATTCATTCCCCCATCACCTTCCACCTTTTCACAAAACCTGTTTTGGACATGGTGATTCACTCCAAAATAGGAAAATAAGAATTGGTGAGTCTCCTCTAGTGCTCTAAGGGTTCCCCGTACCAATTTTGTCCCATACAAAATTAGGTATATCAAGACTAGGGTATATCATAGGATGCATATTTTTGGAGTAATAAGGGCCTGCATCCATCATTCCACAACATACTTGTATGATTGCTTGAAACAATGATCATTCCTAAAGAATTTACCTCCTAATAAAAAAAAATTGGATCCACATGATTGTTTGTTGTTTGAAAAAAAAATAGTTTAACATTGTTTTATCATAAAACTTAGCTGATATCAATGTGTTTGTTGTAAAATTTCAAACCCTAGTTGTGTTCCACAAAAAATTAATTCTCGACCAATTCCATACCAATCAAAAACATTCAAACAATCCAACAACGCAGACCAAAATATGACACCAATTTCATTAGCTTGCTTTAGCCAACATTACATCTACCATAGCTCATCTTTGGCTATATCCAATTGATATTGAGTGACTAACATTCACTCTCCATATCGTCAATTGTCAAAACATCCTTCATAGCTTGTTTCCAGCTATATCAAACTCATATTGGGTGACTTGTTTGAGTTCACTCATTATTTTGTCCACCATCACGTTTATCCAAATCAAAGCGAACAAAAATCCTTTCATAACTCATTTTGAGTTATATCCCAACCATATTGAGATTAACCTATACGGGTTACTTTCCCTGTCAACAATCTAGAGCTTGTTCAAGCCAAATCTACACAACGTGTAACAAATTCCCTAATAACTCGTCTTGAGTTGTATCACCATCATATTGAGATAACTTTTTTTGAGTTACTCTCCTTATCGATCTCACAAGCTTATTCAAGATAATTCCAAAGTAATAAAGTTCTCATTTAATCACACTGCTCAAAATTCCTACCCAATTTTGAGCTTAATCAAACACATTTCATCATGGTATTCACTCGTAGTCACAATCATGAAAATGACAATGAAGAAGTTGCACAACAGAGCTCACCAATGAAGAACAAGAACAAGTCAATATGGTGATAGGACAAAAAATGAATATTTGTTACGCATCCTAGCCATGGGGAAAAACTTATCGACAATGGTGAAACAAGTTATAACAACAAAATATTAAACAATCCAAATGGCTCTTCGGCTGATGAGTTATTCACTAAAATCCAAGACTTAACAAAGAAACTTGAGGAAGCAATGGCTAGAGCTGAAAGATTAAAAGACCCTAATCTAGACTCCAATACTCATGAAATTTTTGATAAACTGTCCCTCACCTCTCCATTCGCACAAGAATGGAAACATATGAAAGACACCATTTAGGGACTACAAAAACAATCAAAACAATTCAACTTTGAAGAATTGTGTCCTTATCCATTTGATACAGAGATACCATGCTTACCATTTCCGTCATCCTTCGAAATCCCAAAGTTTGATAAATACAAAAGCAAAGGTGACCCCTGTGAACATGTCAAGGAATTTTACATACAATGTTAGGAAGTTGCCTATCGAGACACGAGCCTTTTACTATTATTCCCCCAAATTTTAGGAGGACAGGCTTTAGACTGGTTTTTCCATCTTCCCAAAGGGTCGGTCACGACATTCGCAGATTTATTGGAGAAATTTGTCAAACATTTTTTCTATAACTTAGACTCAGAAATAACCATGCATGATCTTTGTAACACTAGGCAAATGCCAAACGAAGACTTTTCCTCCTTTTTACAACTATGGCGAGGAATTACAAGCCGATTTCCCCGCTTTCAAGCACTGTGAGACAACTAGTTAGCATTTTTTTCCTAATCTCAATGCCAAATTATAATTCCACATGCAAATGCATTGTCTAAATAGTTTTTAAGAAGTCATCAAAAAGGGCACACAAATAAAAAATCCTCATTTCTAAGGGCTTACTTAAAGCACCCTTTAGGGACCAACCTTATCAAGACACCCTCGAGAATCGGGACAAATCTAAATTCTTTAAGCTGGAATTGAAATAAATCAATGATGGTGTTATCGATTCCTTCCATGTTAGAAACATTCAAAACCATCCCATCAATACATTAAAATCCAAACAACCAATCATTATCCCTAGAAAGGAAGTTCCTTCTTGGGGCCGATTTACGAAGACAGTTCACTCCTCTCGGAGAAAGTCTATCTAGTGTCTTTCGTCATTTGGAAAATGCCAATATGATAACATATCCCATCGTCAAACCCTTCAAATAAGGACAGCCCAAACCAAATTGGTATAAGGACAATGAATATTGTGATTACCATAGCATAAAAGGGCACTCTATAAATCGATGCATGTAACTCTGCCATTACGTCCAAGACCTGATTGAACATGGAGATATAGAAGTTAGAAATACTTCGAGACAAAAACACCTAATGAAAAACTCACATTTTCAAAATCCCTTCCCTAACCACGATAAAAATTCAAAAGATAAGGGTCAATCATCAAGCAATGTCAAGTATGACTCAGTCATCTCGACCATAGACTATGACCAAGACTTAGTGGTAACTATAAAGATCATAACTAACTATATGATCACCACTAGATAGAAAAAAATGTGGGTCCCTACAATAAAATAATTTACCACTTCGTCCCCGCATCACCTCCTAATCCACCATCTAATTCTACCACCAATTCCTCTCCACAACCTACGCCATCATTCAATATTGTTAAACAATTAGAGAAGACTACATCACAAATTTCCATCATGGAACTACTTAATTCTTCTCCTGCACTACAACGCATGCTTATGTAAACATTGAATAACACTCGTGTCCTTGAGGACATCAATTCACAACAATTACAAGATTTAATTACACATCTTTAGTCCCCAATCCTATTTTATCTTTTGGTCCCACTGACCTTCTTAATCCCAACATCACTAATAATCATTCTTTATATGTCGAGGGTTATATAACTCATCATAAGATCAAACACGTCTTAATCGACAATGGATCCGCATTGAATATTTTTTCCATGAAAATTTTACGTTGTCTAGGTTACACTTTGAAAATGATTTACAAAACAACATCATAACCATTATTGGGTATGATAATAGTGAGAGAAAGTCTCGAAGGCAAAATCATGTTGCCTCTCCAAGTTGGACCCATCACCTTAGACACATCTATCATGTGGTGGATGTATAAGTTGTATATAACATTCTCGTCAGCCTACCATGGATTCATACCATGAAATCTGTCCCATCAATGTTCCACCAATGTATTAAATTTCCTCATTTGGAAAAGGAATTTACATTACGTGCGGATCCCCAACCATTTGAGTATTGTCGATTCCTCGAAGGACAATATTGACATGATCACTATTGTCCCTCAATAGATAAGTATGCTCCACCTTGCATAATCCCTAATGAAACATGCATCGATCCGGATACACTCCCTAATAATGATCTGAAACCATCATCTTCTAACCAAAACACATTTTCCAATCCATTATCTTCCACTAGTCAACAATCTTCCACTAGTCCTCCCATTAATCAATCACCTTCTTCCACTAATCAAGCTTCTTCTTCTAGCAACAATTATTATTCCACCACACCATCTTCTTCCTCACCTAGCCAACCTTCTTCATCCAACCACACCTCTTCTATTGAGATACCTTCTCCTATGAATAACTAAACTTCATCCTTCAATCCACCCCCTTCTTCTTATAACACATTCTCTTCATCTTTTAAAACTACCAAACTGACTTCCCCACCACATGAGGTGCCTATTTGTCCTCCACCCCCACATTTAAAATCATTGATAAAGGATGTGGTGAGTATCAATTTCAAAATATGGCAGATTCATTTTATATCAACAAATCCCCACATAGCTATGGCAAACCTAACGCTCCACATCGAGAATCCATTCCACCTACCAAATGGGATAGTCGGTTTGGAAAAAAATTGGTTATCTTGACAACAAACATATTCCAAGTTCTTGATTGTGGTTATATAATGACAACTTTGCTCCATGTTATAAGTCCCCTTAATTTACCAAAGCTCATCAAATAATGAAAAACATGTGATGGAAGGGTAAAGGATTCGGTCTAAATGAACAAGGTCGTTTTGACTTGATCAATTACACACATGACATCATGGTAAACATGGTATAGGTTTCAAGGTGTTTGATGTTTCTCCCGTAATGATTTCAAGTGATAACGATGACACCATCTACGATAATGACACCAGATCTCCACATAGCCTTTTTGAGGACCTTGTTGAAACACATCTTTAATTTGAAGATTTATCTGTTAATGTCATCAATTTTGAGCCTACACATCTGACTCTCATAGACCATGGCCAACCACATCATGCAGCTATGGGCATATTCCAAAATGATGAAGCCATTGACTAATTCCTTGGAACTCACAACCAAATCCCTACATCCTACCATAGAAAAGGATTTGAAATCAATCTATAAAGGGGAAGAACTATATTTTAGAATAGAATCTCCTTGATTAATACATAGTAATAATTCTTTGTATTGACATTCAAAATACTTTGATACGGATACATCCATATATATAGGAAATAGACTTCCTAAATGATAGGAAGTAGTTATAAAAACTCACTAACTTATGTGAGTTGTTTTAACACACTAACCAAATATAATTATTATTGTTGTTTTATATAACAACTAATAGCAATTTACTAACACATGCTTTACAACATAATAATTACTTCACATAATTATAATTTACTAATGGAGAACTAACAATATAATTTCTTAACATTCCCCCCCTTAGTGCGAACATGGGGAAAACCTACCTTATAATTGCACCAGCTCATGATCTCGGTGATTTTCACACGATGATCACAAACCTCAAGGGTGGTTTTGTAATTGGTTTACCACAAACCACAAAGTGATGGTTTTGCGAATGGATTACCAACAACCAAGAATGGTGGTTTTCTATTGGTTTACCACAAATGAAGGTTTTCAAGTGGTTTACCTACAACCACATCATGATATGCAAATTACTATTCTCAACCCTCATCACATCTCAAGACAAGAAATAACATAGACTTATGTTGAAATCATTGCTCATACATACATAGAAAAAGATGACATAATGGAAATGGAACATTGGATCATGTTCCCCCCCTCAATGTGAAATTTCCACTTATTGAAAAGTAAAAACTGTACCACACTGGAAGCACTAAAATCAAACTGCACACACACATGTCACCAAAGTTGATATGCGGCCCCATCGTTGGCAACTGACGAGAGGTCGCTGAATGACCTCCAACCTCCTATGCCTCCATCATCCATTTTCATGTTGCTAACTCAGTCGAATGTTATCATGGAGCTCATTTGTTTCCACAGTAATCTTATTATTTTCTTTCCTCCCACAATGTGAAACACTCTATTTTGTTGGACGTGGGTAACCTTGAAAATGCGTCTGTAAGGAAAAAAATAAATAAATTTATTTTTACAATATTTTGATTCATTGACTTTTTGACAAGAGACTCAAAAATACTTGACAACAACTTGATAAGGGACTTTGACATTAAGGACAATATTTGACTCTTTAATGGACACAAAAATGACTATTTTGACATAGACTCATTTACCAACTCTACTCACTATTGTTGACAAATAATAAGATACATTTCTAATATAACTAAAGTTATAATTAGAAACTTCTTCTTAACACCGACTAATGAGACCCTTTTACTTTTTATTATTCTATAAACATAGAGTTGACATGTGGATGAGCTAATAATAATAATCTTGACTTTTAAAACTAAAACTATAAGAAAAAATCTAGTGGAATAATAATGAAAGGAAAGAAAGGAGAGGTATTTAACCTCACAAAAGAGGCGATGTATAGACCAAAGACGTATTAGCAATATAGCCATTGTAAAACAAAAATGTACCAAGAACGTCTTAGAGTATAACTTCCAATAAGACACCTTCCACATTCACAAACTCATGGCAGATATTATGAAATCTAATGGAAAGTGGCTTGACAACTGGCTAGAAGGATCTTAAGATGTGCATGATGCACCAATCCACAATCGATACAAAATATAATTTGAGCATGGAAAAAATATTTACAAGAGAGGCATTTGACTCTTCCAAGTGTGTGAATCTCCAATGATACAGGCACACAAATCTGAGTACAGGATTGTGTATTCTAGATAACTCAAATTTGTCTTAGATGAATGCAATCTCTAATGAATACTCGGAGAGAGAGGACATGCATACCATAGGTTGGCTACATTGATTGAATGACAATATATATTACGACCAGGAAAGGATCAATCGCTGAGAAGACTGGAATGATCTATTTATTGTTACAAGAATCTGTCACAGATTTTATAACAGATGCATACATCTAGGTGTCACTTAGACGTATCTGTTTGCAAGGACTGCAGATGCAAATGTTACACAAATCCTTCAGCAAGGTAATCGTGGCAAAGATAACAGAACCATAGGCGTATCAATACAAGAACCAACAATTATCCAATGGCATTTTCAATGTTCTGTTGAATATATGAAATAAAGACAAAGCATGAAATTCCTGTGTTGAGAATCCTAGTTGGATGGATCATTAGCAGGGCAATGCATACGTACAAATGCCCCTATGATATTCTCATAAATCCATTCCAGGGGAGGACTAATTCACTCGATACCAAATAAAGGGAAGAACCAGATTTACAGAATAGAATCTCCTTGATTAATACACGGTAATAATTCTCGTATTGATATTCAATATGCTTTGATACAGATACATCCATATATATAGGAAATAGACTTCCCAAATAATAGTAAGTAGTTATAACAACTCACTAACTTACGTAAGTTATTTCTAACACACTAACCAAATATAATTGTTATTGCTTTGTTTTATATAAAAACTAATAACAATTTACTAACACATACTTACAACATAATAATTACTTCATGTAATTATAATTTACTAATGGAGCACTAACAATATAATTTCCTAACAATCTATATGAATCGACCTATTTTGGAGAAGAGATAAAATATTCGGGTTTTTCACCCTTGGAAAATTTGGATCGGAAAGCGCAAAAGGAGGATTTCCCACGGTCAAAATCTCACTGCTAGCCTATCCAACAAACATGTCAATAAAAAGTCCCAACATTACACACCAAAATCTTGTACCAACTCCCTAAAACACCTAACACCGATGACCTACATCAACCATTAGCATCATTCTCTCGAAAAAGGATACATCTAAAGCTGTTGTAGAAGAAACTAAAGACATAAACATTGGCACCACTAAACAACCAAAAATTTTACAACTTGGCATTAGTCTATCGACCAAGAATGCATGGAATTCACAACACTATTTATTGAATTCCAAGATATATTTTCATGGAAATATAAGGACATGCCAACTGGACCCATGATCCAAATGCAAAACTCTGTAAAAAACAAAATTACGCAAAATGCATCCCCAAGCTACATTGTTTGTCAAAGCTGAAATTGAAAAACTCTTAGAAGCTAACTTCATCGGACCTATCGATTATTCGACATGGATATCTAACATAGTTCCCATCACCAAGAAAACTCTCAGACATCAAAATATGCACAAACTTCGGAGACATCAACAAGGCTTGTCCCAAAGATGACTTTCCCTTGCCAAATATAGACATGATTGTTGATTCTACACGGTAGGCCATGAAATGTTTTCCTTAATGGATGGATTTTCTGGTTACAATCAAATATGTATTGCTGAAGGAGATCAACATAAAATGGAATTTACTACACCATGGGGCACCTTTTGTTATAAGGTCATGCCTTTCAACTTGAAAAATGTTGGTGCCACCTATCAATGAGCAATGACTGTCATCTTCCATGATATGTTACATGATATCATGGAAGATTATGTTAATGATATATTATCAAAATAAAAAACATGAATAGGGCATCCAAGTGTGTTGAGACGTATTTTTGATAGATTATGTGTGTTCGAGTAACCTCTAGTAAATTATTGGGGTTTACTATCTCATGAAGAGGCATAGAAGTGGATCCTACAAAAGTCAAAGACATTATGGAAATTCCTCCTCCTCAAAACCTAAAACAATTACACGCAGTCTTGAGGAAAGATAAAATCTATTTGGCATTTCATATCATAGTTGGTGATAAGTGCCACCACTTCAACCGATTACTTAAGAAAGATGCATAATTTCTTTGGAACCATGATTTCCAAGACTGTTTTGCTAAGTTAAATGAATACCTCTCTATTCCACCTATTCTTATGTCACCAGTTGTCGATAAACCCATGTTGCTTTATACATCTGCCACTAAATATGCTATAGGAGCTCTACTAGCACAACATAACGATCAAGCAAAAGAATAGGTTGTATATTACCTTAGTCGAACACTTATTGAGCATGAAGTATGTTATTCCCAAATCAAAAAATTATGCTTAGTAATCACCTTTGCATTCCATAAGTTACGTCATTACTCTCTCAATCACACAACTAAGTTGATTGCCAAAATTGATCCTCTCAAGTATTTGTTGTCCAGGACCCATTCTCATGGGAAGAATGTCTAGTTGGGTCCTATTACTTAGTGAATTCGATGTTGAATTTGTTCTACAAAAGGAAATTAAAGGACAGGCCCTTGCAGACCAAATTACCGAGGCACCCCTTCCTGGCATAGAACCACTTCATTTTTATTTTCCTGATGAAGATCTTCTACACATAGACATCGCTCCAGCTTGGACTCTATTTTTTAATGGATCTTGTAATCTCCATGGCTCAGAGGTTGGTATTTTTCTTATCACACCTAGCAGACATGTTATCCCTAAATCATTTCTCTTAACATTCCCATGTACCAACAATATCATAGAATATAAAGCTCTAATCGCAGGATTAAAAATGACTATATCTTGGAATCTTAGAATTTGTTGTATTTGGTGATTCTTTACTTATCATCAAGAAAGTTACCGATGAATAACAGGTCAAGGATGAAAAACTTATCCCATATAAACACATGGTGGATAGTCTTCAAAGCTATTTTCGATTAATTAGCTTTGATCAAATCCCCAGAATTCGTAATAAATCTGTCAATGCTATGACAACCATTGGATCCCTATTATAAATCACATCTAGTCAACCCCAGGCACATTTTCTTGTCAAACATCTCTTAATGCCTTCCTATGATCTTCCTGAAAACACTATGGTATGTGAGATCATGGGTCCGAATAATCATTGGTACCATGATCTTTATACCTTCATTCATGATAAAACATTTCCTTTCAACATGAAACCAATGTATAAATGTGCTTTACCACAACATGCCTCTTGTTACACCATTTTAGCGAAACTCTTTATAAATGAGGATATGATGGAAACCTGCTCCGATGTCTTAATCAAGAAGAATCCTCGAGTTTCCTAGATGAAGTCCATTACGGTATTTGTGGAGCGCACACAAATGGTATAGCCTTAGCCAAGAAAATCCTATGAGCTGAATATTATTGGCCCACCATAGAAAGTGACGCATGTCATTTTGTCAAACGATGTCAAGCATGTCAAAAGCATGGAAATCTTATCCATGCACTTTCCCAAGAATTATAATTAATAACCACACCATGGCCCTTCTCTCAATGGGGACTTGACCTCATTGGTAAAATCATACCAACATCGTCCGATGGACATAAGTTCATCATTACCGCTATTGATTACTTCAATAAATGGGTGGAAGCTATGCCTCTCACTTATGTTACCAGTAGCCAAATATTGAAATTCATTTTTAATAATCTTATCTATCGATTTGGTATTCCATCCGCTCTAGTCACAGATAATGGAAAATCATTTAAAAACCAGGATGTAAAGGACCTAGCCAAACATTTTTACATCAAACTTAAGTGGTCCACTCCATACTACCCGAAGGGTAACGTTCAAGTGGAAGCAACCAATAAGACCTTAAAATCCATCATGGAAAATATTTTCAACACCCATGGACGTAATTGGCATACTCAAATTTACCCCTCTTTGGGCTTACGTACATCTTGTTGCATGCCTACGAGCCACCCCATTTTTCCTTGTTTATGGTTGTGAAGCCATTTTACCTATTGAGAAAGAACTCCCATCCTTAAGGATCTCCCTTAAAGATGTAATTAATGAGGATGAATACCGACAGTCATGGCTTCAAGAGCTTAAGCTTCTCGATGAAAAATGAATTAATGCTCTCGATAATCTTCAAGTCTATCAAACCGATCGTAACGTAGTCATCATAAAAAGTTAAGACCAGAGAATTTGAAATTGGTGATTTCATTTTAAAATAAAATCAAAAGAATACCACTCAAGAACAAAAAAAAAAGAAAATTTGAGCCTAATTAGTTAGGACCCTATGTAATTACAACTAAATTTGGCTCTAGAGCCTATAAGTTGGCCACTTCGAAGATGGTCACGATCTTGATGAACGAATGAATGCATTTCATTTACAGAAATTTTACCCTTGATATGTTCACTATTTTGGGAAACAACAACATGTACATTATTCCTTCTATCTTACTTATCTCCAAATAATTTAAATTTATTCATTTCCATTGCGCAGATATTTTCTTTATCAAAATCATATCTTCGTATTTATCATCATGAGACAGGTGCTAATATAGATCTTATTAATTTTGTGAGTATCATACTTCTTATAATATCTCCCATTTTCAGTTGCTTTCACCTATGGTCATATCTAGAAGCTTATTGATGGTAATATATTTCCTTAAAAGACATTTTCTCTTTTATAACAAAGCTCTAAAATTCTTTACCCAGTTTGTTTGGTCATCCATCTCAGTCTTCGGTGTTGACCCCTCACGTCCTACTAGTCATGTGGGGTTGAGATTGGGGGTAGACATTCCTTCCCAAATACAAAGCACTATTGTACAATTCCACCAATTCAATAACTTATGAATAATTCATTGTCACATATTTCGTCCTTCATAGTCTTTGGTGTTGAGCCCACACTTCTTACTGGTAGTGTGAGACTTGGAATGGAGGAAGGTGCCCTTACTCATCTATGTCTTGTCTTTGTGATAAACCCTTGCCTCTTACAAGTGGCATGGGGCAAATCATAGAGGTTCATTCTCATAAAAGCATAAAAATATTACAAAACATTCAAAATTTCAAAAAAAAAAAAAAAAGAGAATTTAGTCACCTATGTTTTGCCTTCGGTGATTTGAGCCATTGCTCCTCACTAGTAGCATGGGGCAAGGCATATGGAGTCATTTCAAAAATACAAAATCTTACAGTGCTTGCAATTATAAAATCCCCAAAGAAGCAATGTAGATGCCTAAGTGAAGAGAGAAGTATCCCTTCACCTCATATCTTACCAATCAGTAGGCCACGTAACTGTCTAAGTCTAGCACGTGACTCATAAAGTGAAAGCCATTTTTGAAACCGGTCTAGTACCGTTATGAAGAATTGAGTCACAATTTCCCAAAGGGATTGTTGTTCGAATTTGTCTCTATACTCATTATCTACCTCCTGCATCCTTCTTGATTCTTGGTGATGAGCCCACGCATCTTACTAGTTGTGTGGAGTCAAGAATGGAGATGAAATTATTTTCATCATATCATCACCACCATATCCTACCAATGGAATGAGAATTTTTGTTATTCCAAGCATGAGTTACCACAAGGAACACGGTACATGTAGATAATATCTTGGTTTATCACCTCTCAAAAATAAGTCTGCACTCTGGTCCATAAATTGCCAATAATAGTAAAACAAAATCGTCACAAATCTAAAAACATTAGAAACACTCATCAAAAATCCAAAAACATTAGAAATAATTATCAAAAATCCAAAAACATTTGAAAATCGTAAAAAAAAACCAAAAAAATTAGAAATTATCCTCAAAAATAAAAAAAACATTAGAAACACTTGTCAAAAATCCAAAAAAAATCCAAAAAATATTGGAAAATCTATATATATAATAAACAAAAATAAAAATATTTTAAACTCCACAAAATTGCAAAAGCGTAAAATAACCAACATAATTCAACCTTGGAACTATTATCCGAACGGATAATCTAGTCACTTTATGACTTCCAAATTCGAACCACTTCTCCTCACATGAATCCTTGCTTGGGGAAAATCGGATCTCATTATTTCCTTATTTGAGGACAATGATCCAATCATTTTCTATCTTTGTACCCCTTCTTGGGGGCACATCTAGTCAATCCTCGCTATGGAACACGTTAGGGACATGTTTATCGGTTCTTGGGTTGCATTATTAGTTACAAATTATTAATTGATTTCTTGTATCTTGATATATTATAGGGGGCATCTTGATCTTATGTATCCTGGTGTTCTCTCTAATATGCTTATGTTATCTGAATGCATATCATCTTTGGGGCATCATACTTTCTTTATGGCCTCTGTCTCATGATCTCTTCCACTTGCATATCATACTCGGACATTAAACCTTTTTTATATATTTTGTCTATGCTATTACGCATATTACAGTCTATTCATCCTGATATTTTATATCATGATGCATCTTGTTATGTGGTATATTAAAATTAAGATACTTTTCGTCACGTGAGTATCTTCTGCATGATCAACATCTTACTTTGCACCCCATCCATTCACCCATACTAATACATTCCCCAGTTTGGGAATCCTACTTGATCACCGTTGCATTTTGTGAATCCTACTTGAAGATATTTCTCAAGTAGCATTCACTATCCAATAACTCCTCTCCCCCACCATGATCACCATGTATTTGATCCATTCATCCTCACTCCTCATTTTTACTCCACCACTTATCCCCATATTACCCTTCTCACCATTCTTGTCCCCTCTCACCCATTTGTATTCTTTCCTTTCACTCTTTTGTTTCCTGCTTGACAATCTTACTTAATAACCCCTTCTATATGGGATCCTCGGTGGAGGTTTACCCTCTCTAAGATCTTCCCACTGTAGAAGCTTCTTCGCCACCTCCCCTCTCATCAAACAATAATCACCACTACACACATATTCTCATTCCACCTCTTCGCTTCTCATTCTCGCATCATTACTCTCACTACATAGGTATCCCAATTAAGGATTCCACTCACACTCTCTTCCCTTCACTACATATATTCCTTCATCCATTCATGTTACACTCCTTTGTTTCCTTTCTTTCTTGTTATTGCCTCATCTCGTATCCTCTTCCACTTAGACATACCTCACTCACTTTTTTCTCATCCTTCCGCAAATTCGTCTTATGCTGGTCACCCTACTTACACGCTCTCATGGTATGGAAAATTCACTTGAGGGTTCCCCTTCAATCCATTTTTTCATACCATATTCCCAAAGAACTCTATCATCATTCTTTTTCCTCTTTAGCTTGGCGATCTTACTTAACCATTCCGGCTGCATGGAAATCTTACTTAAGACTTCCTCTTAAGGTTGATCTGCCATATGGCCTTACCCCATTCCATAATATTTCTCCCATCTTATTTCTCCCACCTCTCATCACAATCATATTCTTCAACAAACCATTCCACCCCTGTACCCCATACATTTTTTTCTTTCTCCTTGCATATCATCCTGTCGGTTAGGTGATCTTATGAAACCACTCCGGCGGCATGACAATCTTACTTAAGAGATTATCTTAAGCATGACATGTCATCTTACACTCGCCCATCACTCTACATTCTCACCATCCATATTTTCTCTTCATTCCCCATCATCACATATTTTACCACCACTATCACCATCCTCTGCTTGGAAATCTTACTTAACCACTCACCTGGCATGGCGATCTCACTTAAGAGTCCCTCTTAAGGATGATCTATCTTCTTTCCTTTCCCCATCACTACACACCCTTCACCCTTCAATTTTTCTCGGCATTCCCCATTATCACATCCTTTCACCTCCTTTTCCATTCTCATAAATACCACTTATCACTTGCCCACTTGTCATCTCCTATTTTGCTCACTTGGCTATCTTACTTAACCACTTCCATTACATGACAACCTTATGTTAGGGTCCTCCCTATGCTCAAATCATCATTGTGAACTTTTCCCTCACCTCATTCTTCGTTCACTTTGTTGATCGCTTCTTCCACCTGGTCTCTCCTATCACCATTCTCATTTCCCTCCTATCAATATCCTTTCTCCACCTATTATCTTACAACATATGTCTACTCTCTTCCACCTACAATCATGTTCTTTTCCCCCATTTTCCCCTTCTTAATCCATCATCCTTCACATTGTTTCTTCCCATTCTCTTCATGTCTTGTTGTTTCATCCTCACCTCATTCGTCCTCATCTCCCACATCCTCTCCTCGCTTTTACCTAGTCTCAACTCCTCCCTCCCATTTTCTTTACTCTTTCCACTTCATCTTCTCAAATCCCCCACATTTATACCCACACACATGTTTGCCATTATTGTTAACATTCCTCTATCATTATTTCATCATCATCTCTTATTCCCGTGCTAATAATTGTTTGTGTACTTTCCCTAAAAATCATCAATCCTCATTACGCATGACCTCGTTCACTCCTTGGACCTTCTAGAATTTCCCTTCATTCCTTCCCTTCTCTAAGTCCACCAATAATTGTCAGTGGGCTTTCCCTAACCCACCTCCATTATCGTTACCCTTTCTAATCCTTATTACCTTTCTCCTTTTCTTCATTTTTTTCTCTCACCCTTCATCACCACTCATTGTTAGTGAAATTTCCCTAACATTCCCTCATTGGAATTGCCTCTTCTATCCCCCATTCTCTTTTCTCTCATATTCTTTTCCCCAATCCCACCCTCTCTTGTCATTTCTTTGACTCTCCATCTTCCCTTCACCCTCTTCAATATCTTTACTATCTTCATCATACATCCTTTGTCTATTTTCTCGTAATCCTAGTATCCTCATTTCATGCATCTTCGCATCTTTTCCAATCGGTGTCATTCCTCCCCTCTTTCTTCTCTTTACATTCTATATACTATTCACTTTCCACTTATTATCACTTTTCTGTATTCCCTTCCTTCTACATCATTTTCTTAGTTATCCTCTTCTCTCTACCACCCCTCATCTTATTTCCCTTACCATGTATGGTCTTCTTCCCTTTTTTCATCATGTTTCCTCCTTACTTCCCCATCGATAACCTGGCTCTTCAGACATTGCCCTCATTTTTTTATCATACCACCCTCCACATGCATCTCCATACGAGTGCATTCCATATCCTTTTCCTTGGTCTTCCTTGCAATGACACGGTTCCTTTAATCTTCTCCTGTATTCGCTCTATCTTCCTTTCCTCTCCCCTAATTTTCACGTTTCTTGACCACTTCTCATTTTCTCTACCACCCCTACATTTTCTTTCATTACTGTATTTGTTTATCTTATTTTCTCTACTCTTTTTCACACTTTCCTTACCCCTTATAGTTTCTTTTTTTTCTCCATTCTACTTCTTCTTTCATCCTCTTTCAATTTTCGTCAATTTCAACCCCTACTCCCACCTCGTCTTCTCCTTCTTATTTATCCTTCCCAGTTTCATTCTTTTCTCATCTCTATCATTTCTTTCCCTTTCATGCATCCCTCTTTGTTATCTCTATTGCTTCCTTCATTTGAAACATCTCTCCATTTCATCCCTTCACCCTCTACTCTATCTTTATTCATGTTTTCTCCTTATTTGTCCTTCATCATTCCCTTCTTCCCCTATCATCCCTCTCTCTCTTTTTTCTACCTCTTTCATTCCTTTTTTCCCTCCCCTATCTCCATTACTCTTCACCTTTCTTACTCCTCTTCTCATCAACCCCCAATCTTATCCATTCCCTTTTCTCTTTCCACACACCCTCACACCTAGCATTCAAGGCCGATTGAATCCTTTCTCCATTTGTGTCATGCGGTCATTCCATTCTCTTCCAATCCATTATCATCCTCTTCTCCATAGAATTAATCTCTCTTCTTTCGAGAGCTCTCTCGTATATCCCATTTTAAATCGACCCTCTGGGGCACATCATCATATTTGTCCATAATCACATCTTCTCATGACATTTTTGTCTTGGAGGATACTATGACATCATTACCACTTTCTACTCCCCATCAAACATTCACTCCACGTTTTCTTAAGAAAAGTAGATTGAATTCTTCCCCCATCTTGTCTACTTTCTTTGAAAGGACACTACTTTCATAGTACCCTTCTTAAGAGGGCGAATGTAGACACCATAATTTCACATCTATCCTAAATCAATTAATTCCCCTTCCTCATTTCCCACAAAAATACACTTCGAATTAATCAAATATAATTTGATTAATTATCCACTTCAAAACCAAAAATAACTCAATCCTCACCACATGTCATTATTTTCCATGTTTTTCTACTATTGAATTAAAAATTCAAAATCAAATCCTCATCCACTCTTCGTGGTCCCCACTCACCTAAAATCCTCCACTTATGAATTAAAAATTCAAAATAAAATCCTCACCCATTCTTCGTGGTCCCCACTCACCTAATCTTGCCCACATTTTCAAACCATGATTACTTAAATTACTCTAATTTAATCACTCCCTCGGGCTATAAATACAACCTTACCCCTCCCCTCTAAACACAAGGAGAATAATCTTGAATGCCATGTCTAAGTTCTTACATCCTTTGAGAAAAGAACATCCTTCTACCTCATCCTAATGCCCAAATAGCCTCATTCTGAAGCACCCCAAATCCATAATCCCTTTTCCCATCTGGTGCAAAGTAAGTGGATCGTTTTTGTAGGAAGGCCTTGCTCTGCCTTGAAGAAAAGCATCTACATATCACACAATCAGGGCCCAATCCAATTTTCCTAGCTCATTCTAAAGTTTGCTATGAAACACAAAGGATGAGGTATGATTGTTGGTATTTTACTTCCTTGTTAGGAGTGTATTTTTCCTAGTTAAAATATTTCATTCAGCTCACTTCTCTCCACCTCGGTAATTCACCACATGAATTCTACATAGTACAATTTACTTGACCCCACATGTCAATATAAATAAATTTATCGAGTGTGATTTTTCATGAAACACCCCAATTAAATAATTGATTTGTAGCAAACCAATTAACCTATAAACATATAGTTTATATTAAATAAATTAAAATATATAATATTCCATTTTTTTATTATAAATTATATTTTATAACTAGAACACTTAATATTAAAAGTTCTAACACTTCCCTTAATATTAAGTTGTAAGTATATGCCAAAGTTACATATTTATACAACATGATTCACAATCCTTAAACCATACTTAAGGTTTAAGCTAGCATATCACATTTGAAGAATTTATATGCCTTCATCATGTTAAACTTATCTTTTGGTACAAAAAGATTTAGAATCCATAAATCAAAAGTTATGATTTAGGCTAAACATGATTTGTGAGACTACATATCACGAGTTTCTCATAGAAAATTCAATACCACCATCTTTAGGATCCTTTTGTAAAATAAGGACCTCCTTTACAACAGATGCAACATAGCTGGACTACACAAGTAAACTTGGAGTTATAGGTTTACTAATATCATAAAATATCTTTTACAAAATTTTAATTTGGAGTAGAAGCATAGAGGTGAAGGAGTAGACACAAGGCCGACCATTAAAAGGTGGAATTTTCATGCACACTCCCCCTCAATGGAAACTATGAAAGGTCAAGTATTGCATGAAACTTTCATAGCTTTACAACACACAATGGCTTTGTAAACATATCTGCAACTTGATCTATGTGAATATTTATATGCTTTGTTATTTGATGCTGAAATGGTTTATTAGCAAAATAAATACAACTCTAACTATAACACAAAAGAGGATAATTATTTTAGCGCCATTTTAATCTCTTCCAACAACCACTTTAACCACATGGATTATTTCACTACTTCCATCATACTTTTATATTCTACCTCATTAAAAGAGATGGAGACTATTGGTTGTTTTTTGTTGCTTCAAATAATGACACATGTACAAAACTTGAACACATATCCAGTTGTATATTTTCTATCTATCACATCACCAACATGATCAGAATCAAAATATACATATAAACATACATTATCAGAAGAAGTATAATGTAAGCAAAAATTAATTGTTCCTTTAATATATCTCAATATTCTTTTAGATAACTTCAGGTGATCCTAATATGATTCTGCATAAATATTGATACGATACCTATTGCATATGCAATGTCATATATAGTAATAGTTATACAAATCAAACTACCTACAAGTTGTTTGTAAAGAGTAGGATTAGCTTTTTCACATGCAAGTTTAGGATCAATTTTACAATCAACTTGTATAGGAATAACAAGTGGTTTACAATCTACCATATTAAATATTTTAAAAAAGTTAGTAGCATATTGTGATTGAGATACAACAATAGAATTTTTATCTTGAAAATTTGCCATGCCTAATAAATGATGCGATAGTTCTAAATAAGTCATTTCAAAGTCTTGTTTCAATTTATTTTTAATTTTGAAAATTATTCTATTAGAATTGTTAGTAATAAGAAAATCATCAACATACAACACAATAATAATAATCTAATTATTTTCAATTTTAACAAATATATCATTATTAGAGGAACTATTAGTAAAGCCAACATCTTTGAAAAACTATTTATTTTTTCATACCAAGCTTTAGGAGCTTGTTTAAACGATATAGAGATTTTTCAGTTTACACATATACACTTCTTTTATAAGTTCCTAAAATCCTTTAGGTTAAGTCATGTAAATTTCTTCTTTTAAGTCACCATTCAGGAATGCATTCTTAATATCCATTTGGTGAATTTCCTAACCATATTGAAAAACTAAGCCAATAAGAATCCTAACTGTGCTCATTTTTACAATGGGTGCAAAGGTTATTGCATAGTTGATACCATGTTTTTGAGTAAACCCTTGAGCTACCATCCTAGCTTTGAACTTATTAGAATTTCCATCAACCTTATATTTTATTTTGTAAATCCATCTAGAGCTAACTATACTACATTTTTTTGGAGAAGGGACAAGATCCCATGTCGATTTTTATTAAGGTAGAATATTTAGCTTTCATATCTTTTACCCATCATTTGTCATGATATGCCTTTTCAAAAGATTGGAGTTATGGATCATACATAGTCATTAAGGCATGATAGATATGATGGATTCTAGTCATTTTACTAAGGTTATCGGGATTATAATTTTGAAGAAGAGATAACCCATTTAGATCTTTTAGTTATAGAGGAAACATGGAGACTCTTTTTCAACTAAAGAATCATTATTAACATCTCATTGTTAGTGTGAATTATCCTATGTGTCCTCTTCTCATATTGGAGGGACATCTCACATGGGTTAGGTTTAGGGTTTCATATGTGTCTTGCACTAGGGTTACTCAACACCCTATATGTACCCCTTTACTATTCATTTATGAGTATGCAGGATACTCCGTTGTCTTTCCTCTATGAAATCTTTGTTTTTGTTGAGCAATTTCTTCCATTACTGATCATTTCTTTCTTGTAATTGTTGGAGCTATCACGATTCCGTTGGAGTGCAACTACTTCATGGTGCCTCATTTCGATTCGATTCTCACAAAATCTTTTCATGGTATCAAAGCTAAGATCGAGTAAATGTGCACTCGTTATTTTTTAGTTGCAATTAATCATTTGTTTCATTATTTTACTATGCATGCAAGTTTTTTGATCACTATTTTCTGGAATTATTTTGCTAATCTCTCTAACAAGCTTTCTCAGAAATTTGTGTCGAGTTTTTGTGCTTCTGTGTTATGTACTTGTGCGGAGGTATTCTTAGAGGTTTCGAGAGGTATTACACCACATTTAGCTATCTACAACTAAATCTGGCCCTTTTCAACCAAAATATAGATTATTTCTTTTTTAATAAAATTTTAAAATAAACGTGAAATTTTTTTTAGATCTCTGTGGTTTTTTGTCTTTCTGTTTTCTGGTATTGTGTAGAATACAATATTATTTACGTGGCTTGTATTTCATCAGCAAGTTCATGGTTTATTTATTCTTTGTGGCATTTTTTAGGAGGACCTTCAAACTATTATCCAAACCCGTCCATGTCCTCCCACATATGCTGCCACAAACAAAAACATTGTTTTTTACTCCAACCCTACCTTTTTCCCACAGACGGTGTTCTTCTTCCACAGCCTGTGTTTTTTATCTAGGAGTTGGTAAGTGGGAGTTCGTGTTTTTTGCATTTTTTTGCTACCGTTTTTTGGTAACCACGGCCTCCTACCATCTTGTCCCTTGCACGCTTGCCCCTTGCAGCTGTCGGGTCTGCTCCTGTATCAACGCGCCTGACCCTTCACAACACCAAACCACGTATTTTTTTCCACTGAATTTGTTCTTTCCCGACTGCGTTTTCCTCTCACGGCTGGTAAGTATTTTTTATTTGGTAAATTTTTTAAAAAGTGGTTCTTCAAAAATCACATTTCTAAAATTCTATAAGTTTCTAAAAATGTGTTCTTTTGGTAAGCTCTTTCTTTTAGTACGTTTTTTTTTTAAATTTGTTTTTCACAAACCGTAATTTTTTTAAAAGTTCATTTTGAAGCTTTTTAAATAATAGCAATTTTTAAATACGTGTGCTTTTAAACAAATACTTATGGTAAGCCTTTTTAAAAACAAAAAATCACCTTCTTTAATAGATCTAAATTAAATTTCATTTAATAGATCTTATTTAAATACTTAATTAGGATTTAATTTTTTTAGATCTTAATTCATTTTTGTAATTACTTAGATTTAATTTAATTAAATCTATTTTTTATTAATTGCAAATTAATTTGATTCTCTCTTATTTTACGATCTGGTAATTTAAAAATCGTCCTTCAATCACCTTTTTTTATCGTCTTTTTACAAACTCCAATAGCTCTCAAAATAGTAAAATTGGGCGTTTTCAAATGGTAAAATTTAGGGTTATTGTCGATTTTTTTCACTAATCGTGCGCTCAAGTGTGCAGTGGCACTTCATGCACCTCTTTTCCTTCCAAGCTCTTTTCCGGCATTTTGAAGACTATCTGAACTCCTTGAGTTCCCAAACCTTGTATTTCACCCTTATTATTGCTTGCGACTAGTGAGCGCGTCCACCACAGTTTGCAGCAAGGGGGTTTCCTTTTACGACGTGAGACATTTTTTCTCACCACTAGGGTTGGCTTTCACCTCCTTTTTGTTTTTGCTTGTACTTGTTTACGGTGTCATTTTTGTTGCGCTCCACGAAACACTATTATGGTCTCCTCTCTTACGCATTATTACGCTAATTGCAAGACGAGTTACCAAGTGTTTCAAACCGCACGCATGGACCCGATTGTAATCAATGCACTAAACTATAAAGTGCCAAAAGCGGGGGTTGTTATTGTCTTGGGTGGTTGTGTTTCTTTTCTACATTTCTTTCTCTCTCTCTCTCTCACTATGGATGCTCTTTGATTCCTTTGCTTATGCCATTCAAATTTTTCGAATGGAGATTGAAAATAATAATGAAACTAAGGGGTAAAGGGTTATTCGCATCACCATGGGAATTGAGGTGAACCGGATGATGAACTGAAAAATCTAAGTGGTTAAATTATAGTGATGAACCTTTAGGTCTTCTTTGCATGTTCGTTTCTCCTCACTTTCCCTTCCACATTGAGGCGTCTGAAACACCTAAATCTGCATGGAAAATGTTGGATGTGATGTTTGGAAAACTAGATGTCATGAGAGTGCATGAGTTGGAAAACGAACTACTAGGGTTAAATCCTAGTGATTTTGAAAACCGTCAAGCTTTCTTCTCAAAATTTGTCCACATTAGATTATTGTTAAAAGGATCTCAAGTAGAAAAGAAAGATTCTCAACTGATCTTGGGAATTCTCTCTAAGCTAGGTCCTAAATATTCTATCTTCGTGTCAAATTTCTACGCTACAAAAGCTATTTTGGGCGATACTTGGACTATGCCCTCCTTTTCAACATTTTTCATCCCAACTCATTCAAGAACATGACAAACTCATTTAAATGGGGTCTCTCAAGTCCAATTCACATGCCTTTGGAGATAGTATTAGCAAGGAAAGAAGACTAAAAAGAAGAAAGAAACAAAGGATCAACCTAAGAAAGAAACCAAGACTAAACCTAAAAATGGCGAAACACTTCGACTTCTGAGCCTAAGGCACATAAAAACAAGTATTTGTGTTCCTATTGCAAGAATTCTGGTCACGACGAGCAACACTATTTTAAGAAACAGATTGATCACTTATCTCATTTACTTGAGAAGAATAAAATAAGTGTTCTGAATCAATAAAACAAAGTGCTCCGAAGGTTGAGTCTTCTGCTGCAAAAGGTGCTAAAAATGATAAGAAGAAAGGAAAGGCCCTTGTAGCCAGAGTTTCTCCTTCATCAACATGAATTATAGATTCCGGTGCCTTGCACCACATGGGTTTTTTGCATGTTGAGTTTTCTAACATCGAACCTTGTGGTATGTCCCAAATCACGATGGGTAATAACACGACAGTGTCGGTTTTCAGTAGTGGATCGATAGAGATGGATAGGTGGAACATTTAACCAAGTGTTGAGTGTTCATGATCTCTCTACCAATCTCCTATTGGTTTACCAAATTACTCACCTTGGTGAAGGAATGCGAGTGGAATTTGGTCCTAACTCAGTGATTATTTGTGAGTTTAACAATGACACTACAGTGGCTGAGGGAAAGGTAGATCACCGTTCACAGTTGTACACCTTCTCCCACTTTAATTTTGATTGCGTCCTTTGCCTTGCTCACTCATGCAAATGAGTTTAGTAAGCTATGGTATGAGCGTTTGGACATCTAAATTATCGCTACCTTGAACAATTGAGCCAAAATGAAATGGTCAATGGGTTACCTCGTGTCAAGTTTTCTAAGGGTCTTTGTGAGGGTTGTACCCTTAGAAAGCATCCTGAAAATAACTTTGACAAAGGAAAATCCTGGAGAGCCACTCATCCTTTGGATCTTGTTCACAGCGATGTTTCTGGTTCATTTCCATCTCCTTCATTTACTAGAGCTATTTATGTGCTAACCTTCATTGATGACTATTCATTGATGAATATTCGCGATATACTTGGGTATATTTTCTTAAGCTTAAGTCTGAAGTCTTTGAACATTTTCAGGACTTTAAGGCTCTGCTAAGAAAGCAAGTGGAAACGGTCTATCAAGGTTCTTCAAATTGACAATGGAGGTGAATATGTAAACAATAGGTTCATGGATTTATGTACTTACAAGGGATCTCCTTACTGACATATAGTTGCTTACATCCCTTCATAGAATGGAGTTGTAGAAATAAAGAACCGTACTCTGAAGGAGATGGCCACTTGTATGATTCACTCAAAGTCTCTTCCTCCGATGTATTGCGATGAAGCAGTGAATTGTGTAAATTACATTCAGAACCATGTTCCACACAAGGCAGTAAGAGGGATGACACCCTTTGAAGCCTGGTTTGGACGCAAGCCTGATGTTGAGCACTTTTGAGTCTTTGGATCCAAGGCTATGGCTCAAATTCCAAGAAGAAACTCAAGGATTTGGAACCACAATCCAAACCTTGTATCTTTGTAGGGTATCCTAATGGTGTGAAGGGATATCAATTGATGAATCCTAATTCTCATGAGCTGTATATTGAGAGAAGTGTTAAGTTTGATGAGTCTTCTTAGAATTCTACTTCTCCACCTATTGAGGTTCTTGACTCATTGATTCGGATTCGACTCATCGATGATGATGATCTTGTTGAGTGTGCTCCTCTGCAGATCCTCCCAACCATAAGACCTTTGAGTCTTCGATTTCGACAAGTAGTGATGACAAGGACTATGTCCCTTCTCACTCAAGTGAAGAATCTTCTAACTCTGAGCCTGATCCTCTTGGTCCCCTTTGGGCTAGGAAAACTTTACAAAGTGCTGGAGATTTAGTTGGAGATACTTCAAATATGAGACATACTCACTTAGATTTTATTGGACACCACTCTTTCTTTGCCTTTGCTTCTAATCCCAGATATTTTTGGGAGGCTTACGGTATTCTGAGTGGGATTCTGCATGGATAAGGAGTATTCCTCTCTCATGAAGAACGATACTTGGGATCTCACCACTCTTAGAAAGGAAGAAAAATTATTCGGTGTAAGTGGGTGTTCGAACAAAGTATGGAGTAGATGGAGATGTCGGAAATTTTAAAGTGGGATTAGTAGCTAATTTTTTCTCCCCGGATAGCTAGGGTTGATTATACAGAAACCTTTGCTCCGGTTGCGAAGATGACTTCTATTCGACTGACCCTAGCCATTGTTGCAGCGAATAGATGGAAAGTCCATCAAATGGACGTTAAGAGTGCCTTCCTTCATGGTGACCTAGAGGAAGAGATCTATATGGAACAACCTCCGGGTTATGTCCAAGATTCCTCCCTTTTTGTAAGTTAAATAAGTCTCTTTATGGCCTTAAACAAGCCCCTCGAGCTTGGTATGCCAAGATGGACTCCTTTTTACTTACATCAAGGTTTACTAGGTGTCACTCTGATCCAAATGTTTATATTCTATGGCAAGATGACTCCATACTCATTCTTGTTCTATATTTTGATGACTTGTTGATCACAGGTAGCTCTTCCTCTATTGTTGATTATGTGAAGATCACCTTAGCCAACAAGTTTTCCATGACTGACTTAGGTCTACTTCATTACTTCCTTGGGATCTAGATTTCACAATTTGATTCGAGAATCTTGATTTCACAACCTAAGTATGCTCTTGATTTGTTATCTCATTTTCAAATGTTCGATTGCAAGTCTTCTCCTACTCCTTTTATTTCCGGGGTGAAGTTGGTTTCAGATTGCTCTACTCCCTTGGTTGATGGTACTCTTTATCAAAAGTTGGTGGGGAGCTTGATTTACTTGACTCACACTCGACCAAATTTATCATATGCTGTTTGGATCATGTCCAGATTCATGTAGGAGTCACATGAGCTAAATTGGAAAGCAACTAAATGGATCCTTCATTATGTTCGTGGCACTTATGCTGATGGCATTCAATAACATGGAGGGGTTGATATTGACTTGATTGGATTCACAGATTTTGATTGGGCTAGTGACTTAGATCACTGGAAATCTACTTCTGGCTACAATTTCTCTCTTGGTTTGGGTCCTATTATTTGGTCTAACAAGAAGAATGCAATTGCGATATCATCTACAGAGGTAGAATATAGAGGAGTAGTTAATGCTACCACATAAGCTATTTGGCTACGGGGTATTCTGACAGAGTTTGGCATCCACTTTCGGTGCCTACCATTATCTATTGTGATAACATGAGCACTATCTCTATTTGTAGAAATCCAGTTCAGCATCAGCGGACAAAGCACATTGAGATCCATATGCACTTCATACGGGAGCTTATTCATGATGGTATCATTGACATTCAAGTACATTTAGACAAGCTTGATCGGATTGTAGATTTATTCACCAAGCCTTCTTGAGATGAAGTTTCTTCACTTACGGTCTCTTCTTGGGGTGAGGTCTTCTACCTGCCCATCTTCTTTGGGCTATGTAGTCCTTCTTTTCTTCTTCTTCTTCTAGGAATATTGTGTTTGTATATGGGCACCTTATCAGGCCTTTAGTTACCGGGCCCCATTGACACATCTTTCTTAGTTGTTTATGAGTGTCTTCATCTTCCATCGACTCATCACATCTCTTCCCCGGCTTCGATGAAGGGGGTGTTAGTGTGAGTTATTCTATGTGTCCACTTCTCATATTGGAGGGTCATCTCACATGGGCTAGGTTTAGGGTTAGGTTTATGGTTTCATGTGTGTCTTGCACTAGGGTTACTCGAGAACCCTATATGTATGCCCCTTTACTATTCATTTATGAGAATGCCGAGACACTCCATTGTCTTTCCTCTATGTAAGCTTTGTTTTTTTGTTGGACAAGTTCTTCCAAAACTAATCATTTTCTTCTTACAATTACTGGAGCTATCACGATTCCGTTGGAGTGCAACTACTTCATGGCGCCTCATTTACGATTCGATTCTCGCATGAAACTCTTTTCATCTACTTGATCATCAAAATCATCATTATCCAATTCATTAAGTTCATTGTGGAAAATAGAAATAGAAGAAGATGAAGAAAATCAAAAGGTTTTTTTCTAAGATTTTAACATTCATGTTCTCAATAACTTCACATTTTACGGATTATAAATCCTAAGACCTTTAGTTTTACCTCTATATTCTACAAAATTCATAGATAAGAGGTTTGATCTAACTTATTTTTACTTTAGGAATGAATATAGAGGCATTCCTACCAAAGATTATCAAGTGGGATACACCAAGTTTCTTATTATGCCATTTTTCTAAGGGAGTACATTGAAACGGGGATTTAGTAGGAACTCTATTTAGAATATGAACAATGATATGTATTGCTTCAACACGAAACTTAGAAACTTGAGTTGAGTGTAACATGGTTCTATGCATTTCAAGAATGGTTTGGTTTTTCCTTTCTGCAATACCATTCTGTTAAGGATAGTAGGGAGTAGATAGTTTCCTTTGTATTCCACATTCGATAAAAAATGAATCAAATGCTTTACTAATATATTCTTCTCCATTATTTGTTCAAGTATTTTAATTTTACGACTAGAACTATTCTCAACTAAAACTTTAAATTCTTTGAATTTTAATAAGATGTATGATTCATTTTTGATAAATAAAGAAAAAATCATATGAGAATAATCATCAATAAAAGTGATATCATAAGGAACCATTTAGGGAAGGAAATTCTAAAGGTCCTCAAACATCATTATGGACCAGTTCTAAAGGTTCTAAGGAGTTTAACTTCATGAGGATTGTGGAAGGGGTTTGTTGATTGCTTACCACGTAAGCACCCTTCACATGTTTCATGAGCATGAGAGATAAGTTGCAGACTAAGTGAGGTTAAGTGAGACATATCGCACGTGCATATAAAATTAACATAACCTATTTCATTTCATAACTGGACATCATTCTTATTTTGAGTAGACAAACATGAAGCAAAAACAAAACCTTTAAAAACATATAATCCATTCTTTTATATGCCTTCATCTATAGTAACATATAACTTATTATTTATAAACCATTTATCTTTTAGTAAAATTACACTATAATTATTATGAGTTAGTTGTGAACAAGAAATTAAATTCATTTTCAATTTAGGAACACACAAAACATCATTTATACAACCATTGAAATTTTTGTTTTTCCTTGACCTTGAACATCGAGAATGGAATGATCACCTAGATAGATTTGATCATTACATTTTATGATATCAATTAGAATATCATACCTATATGTCATGTTCCTAGAAGAACCACTATCCAATATTCATTTGTTTTATTTTGCAATGACTAATGCATCATACAAAGTAACTACATTAGGCTTTGATAGTTTTTATTCTGATTTAGTTTATTCACTTTTTTATTTTTGAAATTTTTCTTGTTTTTGTTTACTCCACATTTTTCCTTTTTGTGACCAATTTTCCCATAATTGTGACATTTCCTACCAAAGATGACTCTTAAATTCCCTTAATTTTGTTCCTTTTTAGGGTTTTAAAGTTTGATTTTTATTCTTATTGAACCAAGAAAAAAATTTCATAGTTTTTGTGTGAGAAGTTCTGAGTTCCATTCTCCTTCAAATCAAATTTTAACATGACCTACTCTGCCTAAATCAAGAGAGCACTCAGATTATAAAGGTCGAGGATGTCTTTTCAGTTTGATATTTTGAATTTAGAATAGAAATGAAGTTCCTAAATCTATCATGGATGTTCGTTTGAATAATAAAATACAACAATTAATCATGAATCAAATTACAATTACACACATCTAGTTGATATTTAATATTTTTACTTTTTGCTAAAAAATTAACTCCATTTTCATCTCCCTTCATAGGAGTAGTCATTAACTCAATATTCAATTTTATAATTTTTAATAAACGTGTACCTTCATGCATTGTTCTAGAAATTTCCAAGCTTCACTAAACTTTCCTAATTTCTAATGTGAAGTGGGAAGTCATCATACATGCTTTGCGAGTTATATATACATCACTTCTTGTACTTTACATGATACGATACATTGTCGATGTCGCATGTATGTCATTTCGGTGCCATCTCTGTACCATTTATGATAGTCTAAAGCTTGTGTGCCATGAATTCTCACCTTTTGTCGATTTTCCATATTTTGTATTTTGTCTCATTCAACATATGTGTCGTATTAGTGTTAAAGTGATTAGACCCCGTTTTAAAGATTTCAAAAGTTCAAATGAGTAAAAACAATTTTACTATGATAATTGAATGTTTTAAAGTGTTTATTTTCACTTTTCAACAATTAGGTTCTTATGAAGGTACAAAATTACAAAAAAATTAGGAAGTCCTGTCATTCTTTATGTGAAAATGTGCTTCAAATTTCATCTTTTTGACCTCTTCCACGTCGAAATTGACATCAAAAATTCTTAATATATTAATTTCACAATAAAATTCACACTTTAACAAAATTGTAAATGGTTTTTAGTTTTATGACATACTTAACTTGTCGTCAATAACTTCCCTATTTGAAAAACACATGAAAAATATAATTTCTAGATTCCAATATATATATATATATATTCTAAAATATATATTTAAAAAATTAATTTAAATTTTTGCAAAACATTCTATGGATAAATTTATATATATATATATATATATATATATATATATATATATATATATATATATAAATTTGGTTTAAGCATGTTAAGCTCCAAGTTCATGACCGAGCTAATGAGATAAATCCGAGTTGTGGTGCATTAAAATTTAATTTTCGAGCTCAGGGCGAGCTCTCAAACAATGCCTTCATATCAAACCAACCACCCATGATTAAGCCTCATACATGGCGAGTTAGCAAAGTGAGCTATGTGTTGAGCCCAAAGGGTTCACAAACAAAATATTGCATGTGTGGCCAGAAGCCATAACATCAAGCTCCACCCAGGCTATTTAAATCCTTCTACCATCTTCTACTTCCCCAATGTGGGATTAAACCCTATTCATTTTAAAATGAGGAGGCCAAATCATCGAGCAATCATGTGGTCAAAAAGGGGGGTTATTTATTTTCACCAACCAACCAACCACCCGAACCGTTATAATGTTTAATTCATTTAATTAAAACATTTTAAACGCTCCTGCTCTAGTACCATCCGAGGTCTGATCCATAAATTAACTAAATAAAAACAATATAATAAATAATTAAATAAACACATTACAAGTATATTGCAATGAAACTAAATATCACAAACATCATAATTAACGTGGAAAACCCCAAAGGGTGAAAAACCATGATGAAACAGATTTTCCATTTACTTGAGAAACCTTTTATGTGTTACGGTTAAAACACTCCATTCACATCACTTCTCCCCACCTCAGTAATTCACCACGTGAATTCCACACAATACAATTTACCTGACCCCACAGGTCAATATAAATAAATTGATTGGGTGTGACTTCTCACAAAGCACCCTAATTAAATAATTGATTTATAACAAACCAATTAACCTATATATATATATATATATAAAATATTCTAATATATTTAATTATAAACTATAGTTTTTAACTAGAATACTTAATATTAAATATTCTAACACTTTTAAGACAAAACTAAAATCAATACCTTCTTTTCATCCTAGAAATGGTAGCAAAACTACCTTCGGATCTAATGATGAGAACTTGAAACATCTTCTAGACAAACCCAAATTTAGCAACAAAAAAAAAAATCTATCAATTCGACAAAAACATCCAATGAAGCTTTATTAGCAAAAAATCATGAGATGACATGACAAATTTCCCATATGGCTACTAAGATTTTGAAAACTCAAACAACGAAGAAGAAAAATAACCTATCAAGAAAGTGATATGACCATGGACATACCTCAACCAAAATCTCAAATCACACAAGAGTGGAAGAGCATGAAATAAATGTTAATGGGAATGCAAAATTCAACTAAATAGTTCAACTTCAAAGAGATTTTTCCTTATTCATTTGATAAAGACATGTTGTGCATACCATTTACTTCATCGTTTTAAACCCCGATGTTTGAAAAAAAAATAAAGAAAAAAATGGCCCAAGATAACACATGAAATAATTCTTCATGGCATGTCGGGAAGTATCTTGCAATGATTTATACACGGGGGTTCATTAGCTAGGCAATATCCTAGCACGTGGGTTCATATTGAGGTAATTAAAATTAATAAAATTAAACTCAATATACCGGTAGACATGAGGGGGTGAAAGGGTTTAATTTATTAATGTTTTGAATCAAGTATTGGGGGTAGGTTAGAGAGATGGGCCAAAGGAAATAGAGGTTTACTTTTAATATAAAACTAAAACGTTTGAACCGTAGTTTTTAAACGTAAATACCTTAAAATTGCAAAAGGAGTGTGGTCATAAATTAAATTATAATCTATTTTTAATAAATAAATCTAGATTCTTAACCAAGAAATAATAAGATGGTAGAAAACTAGAATTGAGTATGCTTTTCAACACAAGTGATATTATTTCACCATCTTAATTATTTGAAGAACTATTGATAAATGCATAAAGCTTAACATATATAAGGTGACTTGTAATATGTATTCAATGGCTTCGAATTATCTTTCGAAAGGAAATGCATATTAAAAAAAATTGAGTGAGAAATATAATATATTTTTGTCTAATATATTGGGGTAGAAATAAAAAGGGGTAAATAAAATTGTAATTGAAAAATGGGTAAGTAAGGTACATGGAAAAAATAGGGGGTATTTTCATTCTAATAATATAACGGGAGGGGTATTATCAATTGAATAATTAGAGGTAGAAACTAGAATTAAGGGTATTCTTTAATACCCTTGACGCAGTGCTATACCATACT
Organism: Taxus wallichiana var. yunnanensis; assembly: GCA_018340775.1. Taxonomy (NCBI): domain Eukaryota; kingdom Viridiplantae; phylum Streptophyta; class Pinopsida; order Cupressales; family Taxaceae; genus Taxus; species Taxus wallichiana. The sequence goes on along the minus strand of CM031237.1, from coordinate 174,077,641 downwards.
TTTACTAAGTGAATCCCCAGTGGATTTATACCTCTTGCGTTTGTTCCTAAAATTTTAGGAGGAAAATACTTATATTTGTTTTTACATCTTCTTAAAGTCTCCACTCTTGCTTTCGTTGACTTATGAGAAACATTTGTCAAACATTTCTCCTTTAACTTAGATTATTAACTCACTATGATGGACCTTCACAACATAAAGTAAAGGAATAACAAAAAATTCACATCATTCTTTCAAATATGGTGATGGATCAAGTGATTCCCTTATTGATACGAGAAATAATTGGTCAGTATTTTCATACCAAATCTCAATCTAGAATTATCATTCCAAATGAAAATTGAGAGAGACCTCATCACTAAGGGCCTCATCAAAATTCTTCTAGAGATCGACCTAACAATGAAACTTTTTGAAATCATAACAAATAAAAATTAATCAATCGAAATAGCAACGTTGTGAACAATGGGATCATTGATTTTCCAATGTTCAAAATGTTCGAACACCTCAATCAAAACCAATTGTATCCTCTAATTAACCAATCATCATTCCTAATAAATACATCACTCCTTGTGAATTGAAACAATGGAAATTCATACCACTTGGATAAATTGTTTCTAGTTTATTCCATCGCTTAGCAAGTGTGGATGTGATCATTTACCCAATATCAATACCCTTTGAAGAATGGAAACCAAAACCAACATGGTACAAAGAAAATGAATATTGTGATTACTATCATATAAATGAGCATCACAAAAATCATTGCACGAAACTCTGTCATTTCATTAAATATTTATTTGATTGTGGCGATAATGATATTGAAAACACATCTAACACTAAAACACCAAACGAGAAACTAAAGGTTTTTAAGGACCCCTTTCCAAAATATGGTATGAATGATAAAGCTAAAGACAAGGTCCAATCCTGAAACAATGTTGAATTTGATTTTATCATTTCAATTATATAGCATATACCTAACTCCATTACCACCATCAAAATCAACACTCCTAACCATGTAGTAGAAATGTGACATAAAAAAGGTTTGGGTACTTGCGAAAAATTAGCCTGTCTACATCCACAATAGCTCAAAATTCTAATACAAATCATACTCGATCCAAAACAGACATCCAATGTTAAATCTTTGTATGATTTTTATGATATTATAAAACAATTAGAGAAGACATCCATGAAAATATCCCTCATGGAGTTGCTTAAAACATCACTTGTGCTTCAATACATCCTTGCTTGTTCACTCCACAATGCACGTGTTCCTAAGGATATCAACATCCAAGAATTCCAAGCCTTGATTGAAAATCTATCACCTAATAGTCCAATCCTATAATTTGGTCCTCATGACGTTTTGAATCTAAATATTAAAAATAAGTATTCCCTATTTATTTAATCATTCATTACTCAACGCAAAATAAAAAGAGTTCTTATAGACAATGGAGCAGGTGATGAACATTTTCTCCATGAAGATATTAAGATGTCTTGGTTATATTGATGAAATTCTAGGGACTAATGTCATCACTAATTGTGGCTATGATAATAGTGAAAATTAGTCCTCGAGAACAATCACATTATCCCTAAGGAAACCTTTTTCATGTCATGGACATTGAAACCTCTTATAACATTCTTCTTGGTCACCCATGGATTCTTGTTATGCAAGCTTTTCCTTCCACCTTCCATCAGTGTATTAAATTCCCTCACAAAGGTAAATAATTTTCCTTACGAGATGATATCAAACCTTTTGAATACTAAAAATTACGGAGGAGATATAAGCGGGTGAATCATTTCTCTTCTATATAAAAATCCTCATCTCCCTGCATGATTCCCTTCATTGATACAAACCACATTGATCTTGATATTCTTTTGAAACTCCAACCTTCTACATCTTCTAATCCACCTACACTCGAGATCCGTGATAAAGGTATGGGTGAATATGAACTCCAAAATGCTTTACCCATTGGAAAATTACCTTTATCTCTACGCAGTTATGATAAACCTAATTCTTCCAACCTCAAAGTGGCTCCCATTTACCACCTTGGAAATTCCCTTTGGAAGTGATTTGGATATCTAAAATATGAACACATTTGGGGTTTTGTAAGATCCTGGTTTTATGATGATCAGTTTGCCACATGTTATGAATCTTCTAAATATAGTAAAGATAACAAAATGATGAAGAATATGTATTGGAAAGGTAAGGGGCTAAAAAAAAATTAACAATTTTTCTTTGATACTATCATGTATACAGAAAATCTCTATCGTTATGGTCTAGGTTTCAACTCATATAAAACCATGTCGGTATTGATCGATGTCTCAACTAGTGATGAGGATCTTGAATCAAACGTCTCCACACATAGCCTCTTTAATGACCTAGCCAACACAAATTTATTCACCAAAAACCATTCCATCCACACCATTAAATTTGACCTCATATATCCTAGTCTCATAAATCAGGACCAATCAAATCACATATCCATAGATCTCTTCCAAAATGATGAGGCCATTGAAGAGTTTCTCAAGACTTGAAACCCTACACCCTATTTCGATCACGGGAAGTGATTTGATATTGAACTAGATGCAAAAACATACTTTGGAAAAGAACTCGAAAAGTACCCTAGTCCACAAAAATAAGAAAATAAAAATGAAAAATGAAAAACAATCTCCCATAGTGAAAACCTCATTGAGATGTTATTCCGAAGCGAAAAATGAAAATAAAAAGGATGCATCTCTTAGTGAAAAAACTTTCTAAGGAACTAAAGAGTGGAATTTCCTTTACATCAAAGAGATGATCTACATCAGCCTGCTGACATCTTTTTCCTAAAAATACACATAAAAATGTTAGTAGAAGAGACTATTGACATAAATATTGGCACAAATGAGCACCCTAAACTCTTACAACTTGGTGTTAGTCTAACAGAAGCACAAAAAAAATCATTTACTGGTACTTCTTATTGAGTCGGATATGCATGGGTTGGATCCATCCCTTATGGTACACCACCTTGTGGTTTGTCCAGATGTAAAACCAGTCAAACAAAAACTAAGAAAAATGCACCCTAAAGTTACATTACTAGTAAAATATAAACTTCATAAACTCGACAAGAATATTTTATCACACCAATTGGTTATTCGAATGGATATCAAATATTTTACGGTTTACTAAAAATACCCAAGGAATCAAAATTTATATATACTTTTATGATATAAATAAGGCATGTCCAAAATATGACTTTCCATTACCAAATATTGATATGATTGTTGACTCTACGATGGGCCATGAAATGCTCTCCCTAATGGATGGATTTTTTCTGGTTATAATCAAATACAAATTTCTGAAGAATATCAACACAAGATAACATTTACCACACCATGGGGCACGTTTTTATAAGGTCATGCCTTTTGGCCTTAAAAATGCAGGTATCACCTATTAGAGAGAAATGATAGTTATTTTCCATGACATGCTATATGACATTATGGAAGATTATGTAGATGATATCCTTGTAAAATCAAAAACAATATTTGATCATCCAATAGTTTTAAGGTGCATATTTGAAAGGTTGTGTGAATACAAGGTCCGACTCAATCCAAAGAAATGTATGTTTAGTGTAACTTCGAGAAAACTCCTGGGTTCATCATCTTGTTAGCAAATAAGGGATAAAATATGCGAATAATCCCTCACAGAATCACAATAGTAGAAACTAATATGTAGAAAATATTACAGATCTCAAATAAAAGTGCAAAATAAAATAACACAACACAAAGAGACAATATTTAACGTGGTTCACCCAATTTGGGCTACGTCCACCAAGAATCACTTGCTCAAATTTTATTACAAGCCACCACTCTCTTAATACAATACCCAGATCTATTTGGAGCTATGCTTAAAAACTCTCTGAGAATTCACACTGAATTTAAAACACATCTGCAATGTTACATTATACTTACCATATGTATAAAACTATATAAGTAGACAATTGCTTAAGTAGTTTTACAAAACCATGGGCCAAAATCGTCCCATAAACCTATGGGTCAAAAATCCCACCCATATGAGAAAATCACATTTCCCGATATATTGGACACGTTGTAAGGCCCAAAACAAAATTCAGGGGTTGCACCCCCGAACCCCTGCTATCAGGGGCTTCCGCCCCCGAACCTCGGTGAGACAACTATGGAAAGTGTACAATACTCTTAGTGTACAGTCTTCAACACTTTCTCACATGAAAATAGGTTCCACAACCTAACACATCTCATGGAGAGGTGTCGATGTTGACCCTGTAATGGTCGGAGATATCATAGAAATTACTCCTCTACACAATCTTAGATGGTTAAGAGGTCTTCAAAGAAAAATCCAATCTATCAAACATTTCATCTCACAACTGGAAGACAAGTGCAAGCACTTGAGTTAGTTGTTGAAAAAGGATGTACTGGTGTTAATGGAATCAAGAATTTCAAGACTATTTATCCAAATTGAAATAATATCTATCAAGTGTTCTAGTGCTCATGTTGCCTATTCCGAGAAAAATTGATGCTTCTATATACATCTGCCACATAATATGCAATATGAGCATTACTAGCACAACATAATGATCAAGGACAAGAACATGTTGTCTATTATCTACGCAGGACTACGATTGATCACAAACTCAAATACTCTAAATTTTAGAAAGTGTGTTTGGTAGTGGCTTTCAAATTTCACAAGTTACATCATTATTTTTTCAATCATACAATTAAACTTATTTCAAAAGTAGATACACTTAAGTATCTACTATCTAGAACTATCCTAATAGTAAGAATTTCTAGTTGGGTTATTTTACTTAGTGAATTTGATATAGAGTTTGTCAATCAAAAATATATCAAGGGACAAGCCCTTGCGAGATACACTTTCTAAAACACCTCTTCGGGATCATAACCTCTTCACTTTGAATTTTCAGATGAGGAACTCTTGTATATAGATTTAATTCTCTTTTGGACTCTATTTTTCGATGGCTCTTATAATATACATGGTCCAGAGCTAGTATTCTACTACTCACATTGGAAGGTGATTTCATTCTGAAATATTTCCGCTTAGATTTCATATGCACCAACAATATTGTTGAGTATGAATCCGTCATATCTTGATTAAAATTCACTATTTCATAGCATCTCAAGGAGTTAACTTATGGTGATTCCTTATTGATTATCAAACATTTCATCATAAAATATAAAGTTGAAGATGAAAATTTAGTCCCCCTACAAGCTCATGGTTTGATAGTCTTAAAGGTTATTTTCAACTTATCACTTTTGAACAAGTTTCTCACACAAAAAAACAAGTCAGCAGATGCAATGGTGACTATCGGATCCCTTCTTGATTTTGATCCCAATCAAACACACAATGATTTTATCATAGAACACCTTTTGATTCCAGCCTATGATTTACTTGAGTCAACCATGATATGTGAAATAGTTGGTCCTGAAAAACCCTTGGTATCATGATATCTACACCTTCATCCAAAAAACAACTTTCCTTGAAACTATGAATTCCCAACACAAATGAGCCCTAACACAACATGCTTCACGCTACACCATCATTTCTAACACATCATATCAAAGAGGATATGATGGGATCTCCAAAGATGTATCAACCAATATGAAGCACATCAGAATCTAGTCAAGGTACATGTTGGTATTTGCGGTGCACACACAAGTGGTATGGTTTTATCAAAATATTTTGCATGTGGGTTATTACTAGCCCACTATGGAGTTTGATGCATGTAGTTTTTAAAGAAATGTCGGCATGATAACACCATGGAAATATCATTCATGAACCTTTAGAAACTCTTCAACTGATCACAACACCTTGTCCTTTCTCCCATGGGGGCTCAACCTTATAAGTAAAATCAATCCCACATCCACGAATGGTCATACATTCATTATCACTATAACCGAATATTTTACCAAATGGGTAGAGGTCATTCCTCTCACTTATGTCACTAGTATTAATATTTCCAAGTTCATATTTAACCATCTCATATGTCATTTTGGCATCCCTTCCTCCATTGTTATTAGTAATGGAACTTGATTATAAATAAAACCATTAACGACCTAGCCAAATACTTCCATATCCACCTTTGTTGGTCCACTCCATATTATCCATAGTGTCATGGCTAGGATGAAGCATATATATAAGATACTTGTAGACACAAAATCACGCACTTTAGTGCATTTCTAGGTCCTAATCACATACTATTATTCAAATTATTCCTAAGCGAGAAAACTAGTAATTGACTATTGTCTTTGGCCTCTTTTCTATCTTTCTTGTTTTCTCTTTGGTCTTACACACCCCATTGCCCAATCTGATCATCATTTTTAAATCTATACAGCCCAGCATCCAAGTGCCCTTGTCCCCTCTGGGTGCTCCAAACCTCTTTATATCTTACTCGCCTCTTTTGGGCCTCTTTTATCTTTTAGGAATCTTGTTTTCTCATGGTTTGACCTTTTAGTTTTCAATTAAAAAATTCAAAAAAGGGAACCATATTAATACAAATCTATGTGACCATAATAATGGACCAATCTCTAAGCATCTATTATCACCACCTAAGGTTGCATCCAAAGGAATTCTAATAGCATCAAAGCATCCGTCTAACACTCACTCAAGGGACAAGGGACTACATTTTTGCATACACATATAGGATGGGAAATTCATTTTTCCATCCACACATCTACTTACATTGGTACATCTAGTTATCACTCACTATCAAGTGCATCTTGCACAAGAGCTTCTTAGGGTATGATTTCTACACGTATGCACAAGAACTACATGGATTCTGAGATGTAGTGCAATGCTCGGTCATAATTTTACTCGTCGGGTGACCACTAAGGTCAGCTGACTCTCTATTTGTATCTTTCTTTTTTAGGATTTGATGTACATTCAAGTTTTTCAAGATATCATTTTTTGCAAGTTACAGGTGAACTTTGCGATCATCTAATGACATACATGCAACCAACAACGAAGGTTAGTAACCACCTTTTGACATGATAAGAATCGGTTTGGAGCATTTTCATATTCATGGGCACCCAATAGAGGTCTCTAGCACCTAAGCACCCTTTACCTAGACCAGGTGCCCTAGTCGACATATCACGAAAGTTCTAGGATTTAATGAGCACGATTTACAACAATATCCTCATGTTCATCGAGTTTTCCATTCTAGAACACTTGACATTTATTGCAAAATCAATTAAGTCTTATATTCCTTCTCTTACGCCTAGGGTTTCATTTTTATCTAGCTTATTGATTGTGCCAAATTTATACTTTAGCATTTTATTTATCATATGTGACTTTACAATTAGGGTTTAAAAATTCAATATTTGTTAAATTAATACTCAAATCCATTTTGGAAAATATTGTTGATAAACATGGTTGTAATTAGCATATGAAATTTTATCTTGCCTTACGGGCTTAGTGCACATATTACCATAATCCAATAGGATCCACTCCCTTTTAATTTTATATGGCTCTAAAGTTAAATTACCCATAAAGGTCAAGCTCCCATCACTTTGTATATCCCTCAAATATTTGATCAATGAAGACGAATACAAACATGATCATTTTGTTGAACTTCAACTCTTGGATGAAAAGAGGATTAATGCCTTAGATAATTTAAAAGTGTATCAAAATCAACTTTACCACATCTACAAAAAAGGACAAAACCCAACAAATTTGAGATTGGAGACCTTATACTAAAATAAAATTATAAAAACACAACCAATGAGCAAGAAAAGAAAGGAAAATTTGAACCTAATTGGTTGGGTCCTTATGTTATCACTACAAAATTTGGATCTAGAGCATACAAGCTATCCACTAAAGATGGCCAAGAGCTTAAAGAGCCCATGAATGTGGTTCATTTGAAAATATTTTATTCTTGAATCATCCATGGGTATCCCTTGTGCTGGGGGAATTTTGGCACATCCACTTATATAGCTTATCCATCATATTCCTCTTACCATATCATCCCAAATCACTTTATGTTGCTTGTTCCTTATATTTAGGACATTTTCCATCTGTTATACTCTCCATATCTACTCATATCTATCCCTTAATATTAATAATATTTTACGTTCTTATGTATGCTTGGGTGGGTCTTGAATCACCTAATATAATCTCATTGGCTAATTACTATTAGATCAAACGTCAACCTACATGTCCATATATTCCTAAAATTCCCTAAAAGTATAAAAATCACAAAAAAACTGAAATATTTTTCCAAAACTACTAAAAACATATAAAACCCATCAAAAACTTGAAAACCCACACAAAAACCTAAAAATTTGAAAAAAACAAAAATCCAAAAAAATCAACACATTGACTCTATCTTGATGTCCGTTCCAAATATAAATCAATCAATCAAAACATCCTAATAAAAATCCCTTGAATGTATCCTTTCTTGGGGCAATCTCAGCTCTCATTTTCTCCCTTTCATGTATCCTTGCTTGGGGCAATGACCCAATCAATCTTAAATAATCTTACCCCTTGCATGAATCCTTTCTTTGAGAAAAATCAAATCAATCAATTATCATTGTGGAACTAACTAGGGACAAAATTAAGTGTATTTATGTAAAGTTATGTTGCATTGTTAATTTTGCTCATTATTTTGACTAATTACAAGTTTATCGTTGTTTATCTTGGTTAATTAATAGCCATGACACATACATTTACTTTGTATATTGGGTTTGTTTTTACTTTTTTATTTATTGTGTGTGTGCATGTGTTTGGTCTAAAAATGGATCTAGAATTACCCAATTCTATGTATTCTCTTTTTAAACTTGCAAAACATATGCTCGACATGTTCATTATTCTATAAAATGGTTAATTCATCTTGTGACAATTATCCTGGACACCTTCGAATGACAAAAATAATTGATTTCTTGTTATGTGTTGTGTGATGAGTGTTTGGCGGTTACAAAAACATTGCAAAAATTACATAACCACATCTCTTCATAGAATAGTGGTTATGTAACTACCACAACGGTTGTGCATCCACCGCCTACAAGCACCCAAAATCGCATAACAGCCGTGGTAGTTATACAACTACCTCCTGCAAACAATGGTGGTTATGTCCCCAATGGCATCCAAAAAATGAAAACTCAATGGTTGTAAATGTTTGGCTTCCCAATTCGATTCATTTTTTCTCTCCTTTTATCCTTGGTCATAAAAACTATAAATGCGGGCATGTTTACTCATCTAAGAAATTGATTTGGAGTGAGTTTAAGTGTGATAAAATGGAGAAACTATAAATTGTTATTATTTTGTTCATAAACAGTTGAGTTCTTTCTTGTTGAGGATTGTAAGCAAGTAATGTAAGTAGAAGGAGCTTGAATCCTTCTTGAAGGTCATGTATTGGCAGTGAACTTGTATTATACTAGATAATTACATAGTTAAGGGGAGCAATTACTCACCCGGTGGAGTTTTCCCTTAATGGGTTTCTCAAGATAAATCTCTTGTCTCCTTGTCTTTTATCTCCCATTTTCAATATTTTGTGAATGATTCTTGCATAACATACTAGATAATAAGAATATTATCTAGTTGTTTATTCATTAACACTAAGATAGGATTTGTTTATTGTTTAAAAGATGTGGTTCACATATCATATTGGTATCGAAGCGAGTTAAGATCAAGTGTTTTTGTTTGGTTTAACTTTTGTTCACGATTTTAGTTAGATGCCCCTTACCCGAAAAGGAAGTGAAAGCGGTGAAGGTATCATCATTCCTATTAAAGCTGAGATTTCCACCAAGAAGTGTAAAAAAGGAATCTGAAACATGGCTCGGAATGGAGATGCATGTGAGACTCAAGAAGAACATTTGTACAAGTTAGAGGTTGATGTGACAAGTCTGTCCAAAGATGTGGGCAATATCTCCTGATCTACAGGAAATTTAGAGTCCATCATGGGATTTCTCATGGAGAATCTTAGTGTCCCAAAGGAGGCACTAGGAGACCATAAGGAATACACTCATTAGTATGAGGAAGATCATCTGCGTGTCAACCTTACTCCTCCTCCATTCAAAGTGGAGATGAATATAGAGATTCATCCTTATGATGGGGATGTGAATGTACAGAAGCTAGACCATTGGCTAGCTCAACTTGAGGCATATTTCAGTTTACATCAAATAAAAGAGATTTAGTACATTTTATTTGCAATGTTAAAATTAACCAATCATACTTTGACCTAGTTTGAAAGTTATGTTCATTCTTTGGTTGTTAAGAAGTTTCCTCTTATTTTTAAGTGGTATGAATTTAAGAGACTAATCAAAAAGCAATTCTATCTTATTTTTTTATGAGGAATGGAGGTCCATGTATTAAAAATATCTCAAGCTGAAGCAAGGCCAAAATGTGGAAGAGTACACCGGTGAGTTCGGAAGAAATCTATCCATATGGGTAAAGATATATAGCGAACTAGGATATTTTGATGAAGTACATCGGTGGACTCCACATGACCACTTGAGGAGACTCATTCTCTTGTCCAAGTTGGTGAATGTAGATGAGGCTTGTTCTCAAGCCCATTATCTAGAGATGGAAAATAAGAAGAGTTCATCTACCTCTCAACATGCTTCAAGAAACAAAGGTAACACCAAGAAAAAGGAGAAATGAAAAGGAAACATAAGAAGTGACAGGAATTGATCCATTTGCAATGAAAGAGTCGGGGCTCAAATGTGCAAAAGCACAAAATTCTTGGTCGATCACAACAACTTGTTTTATTAATCGAAAACATTACAATATATAAAAATGGTTGAATAACCATTTAGTCTAAAATAGTTAGTTGTTCAAATAAATAATTATTAACTAATATACTCCGCAATTTCTCCCCTCAATATTGCTACATGATTTGTGTTAACAAATCACTATTATTAATAAACCTAAATAATATAATCATGTTAGCACTAATTCCTAATATTCCCACCCTTAGTTATAAATGGGGTGAGAAACTTGAGTGTCAGTTTCAACCGATAATGCATTCGATTACAAACATGTGATTTTGTTTTACATTGAAAACCCATTTTATTGAAAGATACCTTTCAAGAATTATTTGATGACTTGTGAATCAAGGACTATGACATACATACACAACTAACTATTGACATCGACAAATGATGGCAATGGAAATATAAATAACTTTATTGACTTTGACGACCAAAAGAGATTAATGACTTTAACACTTTTGACATAAAATGACTCTTGACATAATGACTTAGCTTTTAAATCTTGATTTATTTTTTTAATTTTGACAATAGACCCTAAATGAAAACAAATAAATATTAACACATATTAACTAGAAAGTAATATTTAATTACTTTCTAATAATTGTAGACACTGAGTTTTCGTCACCCACCTACTCCCCATATACACACTTTAGTTTACTAAACCTACCATTTTAAACATTATCTAAGTCACCCCATTCACCCCGTAAAATCATTTTTACTTCTTGTAAATTGTATTTACCTATCAAAATTCAGCCTAACCTCCCTACAACCTACAAACCATCTCTAACCTACCCTAACCCTTTTTGCCCGAATATCCTAACCTCCCAACCATGTATAACCTCTCCCATAATCATTTACCTCGCCCCATACCCGAAATCCATATTTTGGAAGTGGTTAAAACTAATTCCAAATGAGTTCATCCAAATTTCTCGAATCTTCAATGATTCTAACAAATTGCCCATGATTTTAAATAGGATCTCAAACTCTTGTTTCCAAGAATTTTTACATCTTCACTCTCAAAATTTGGAACCTGCAAACAAAGTTTTTCCACTCCAACAATCTCCAAAGCCCAGCAACAAGATTTTTTCACTCAAATAAACTACAACACATCATTTTGCGCATCTACAAGCCCTCAATATCCTCTCTACATCATCAGATGATCAACAGATCAACACCACAGATTCGATCAGCCTTTGTGGACACTCTTGTAGTCATTTCCACATTACAAGATAATCTCATATATCAAAGTAAGAACAAACAATCACTTTAGGTTTTTTTAAAATCAATTTATCGTTTATTAAAAAATCAATATTTTTACAGGAATCTCCCATAATTCCCTTCAATTGCCAGTGATTTCCATGAATTTAACTTTATTTATCAAATTGTTGCATCTTATCAATTACCATCCATATCTCTAGACTTAATCTATTTGCTTGCAAACATGTCTTTGTTGTAGATGATTGTTCCAGTCGGTCTCATCGATAACAAGCATTTACGATCTTCCGATCGTTTAACAACCCTTTTTGGGAGAGATTTGACATCCTTCACAAGCTTGCTCTATGTGTCATCAAATTCGCACCGACCCTAGAATAAATTGAGGAATAGTTCGAATTCCTCCTTGAAATCCAACAAGTAAATGTGGATTATTGGTATAACTATTTTTAAGATCTTCTTATTTCCTCCACCTTAACGTGGGCCCACCTATGAAGTAGAACATGATCTTTCTTTTCATCTCGAGTTCTAGCTTCTTTATCTTATATCCTTATCATTGTCATTATCTATCTTATTATCTTTATCAACTCACTTAATTGTATCAAAATGAGCTAACATCCTTCAAGGAAGTCCCTTTGGATTCCTGGGATCGGCCTTTTCCAAGTAGCTCGTCATCCTATTTGTCTAATATCTCTTGTCTAGTTGTTTGTATTTGTAGGTCTCTTCACTCAACGAAAGGAGGAGATCTTGCTCATTGTCTACTATTCATCATCTCAAAATTGTGACTTTCGGTGCAGGTATTGTTAAACCCTGCCATATTTCAAGTTTTAGGTATTTTCTACACTTAATAGCATCTATCGAAAACAACCTAATACAATAACCATAAAATATGAATTAAAAAAAAAAACTAAGTATCTCATATTATTCAAGACTTTTGAATAATGAAAAAAATATTATTCCACAAACTATATAAACAGTATAAATACATACACGACTTTATTAACTATGACTTATCTTAAATAAAAATTAAATAAAACATAAAAACTCATAACAAAACTTAAACTTAATTAAAAAAACATGACATAGGAAAATCAAACTAGGGATCAACCCTAAAAATACTACTACGAAACTCTATCATTATCTTTCATTAAGGTTGTTTGAGAGATGACACAAACTAAGTGGAGATTTGAGGATTTGAGTCTACTATTTAAATCTTTAGATGGTGGAGAAAAGGAACAACAAGGATATGATTTGTAGCTGAGATTCTTGCCAAGATTTGTAGTTGAGAAGAAATGCGGTGGAGGTGTGAGGTTAGATGGTGATGAAATGAAGAAGACTCTAGGTGAGACAAGGGAGTCTCTCGAGTTAGGTCGTTGAGGATCTAGGAGGAAGCCATTTAATGTTGTAAGTATACCATTGATGCATATATATACAAGCCATTTTGTAGAATCTAGAAAAATGGGAAGACTGAACCATAACATATTCAACATACTATGTAATTAGTCGTCAAAGAAGATCTCGTTGTGTTTTTGACTTCACTATCAAATGTAATGACATATGCATCTTAGAACATGAATATTTGAATCTATGGATAGCATAAGCATGATAAAATAAAATAGATATGTGGATGTTCGGGTTTGGAATGTTGAAGCCATGAAGGCAAGATAATACCGAACGTAGTTTGGAGGAAGCATGCGAGTTTGATCTCATTGCAAGTTGGAATGAATGGAAATTGGAACTAACATCACACCTTTTGAATCCAACTCAAGTATAGGTTCAATGCACCAAGGATGAGCCTCAATATTTCGATGATGTAAACATCAATACATTTTCCCTCATATAGATGTACGGCCCTATGTATAAAAATCTTGTATATGTATATAACACCACACGAAATATATTTTTTGTTTTCGATTTTTAGGATGTAAACAGAGAACAAGATGGGGTGTTTAGATTGTGAATAGGATGAACATAGTGGAAATAATAGAGGAAAAAGTTAGGTGAGTGGCAAATGACAACGAATTTTCACATGGTCTACACTTGAAAAATTCTTGTCAATGTGCAAGCTAGGATGAATGAACAAGAAAGATTTGTTACCCATGGTGTCGAATGGTCGAGGTGTGATTTAATAATTAAACACATTAGCATAAATTTAACATTTAATATACATCAAACATTTAAAGAGCACATAACATGGATTTAACGTAGAAAACCCCGAGGGGTAAAAACCATGGAAGTAAGAATTTCCATTTATGCTAGAAACAAAATTACAGTCTAGTAAAAAATCTAATCTCCTCACTTCTCTCCCACAAATTCACCCTAAGTCGACCATATTTAAATAACCCCAAGGGTTACGGATATTAAGTGACGTGATGTGCACCCCGGTTTATAAATATCTAGTTATTAAATAACTAATAAACATAACATAACGTTTATATTAAATAATTAAGAATATAAAACTATATTCTAAATTATTTTATTATAACCTAAACATTATACACATTTAATATTATGGTCTAACACTTCCCTTAATATTAAGTGGGGAACCATATGCCAACATTACCTATTTGTTTACAAAGTCATAAACTGTTAGTGAAGGTTTAGGTTAGCATATCACTTTTGAAGGATTTATAACACCTTCATCATGCTCAACTTACATTTTGGTACAAAAAGATTTGGAATCCATAAATAAGAAGTTATGATTTAGGCTAAATATGATTTGTGAGACTACATCCCATGGTTTCTCATGGAAAATTCTTAAAACCGCATCTCTAGGAGCCTTTTACAACAAGGACATCCTTTGTCAATAGATGCAAACACCTTTGGGTTGTACATCGTAAACTTAGAATTATAAGTTTACAAAGATCATAAAGATAATTTTACAATGGAGAAAAATATAGAGGAGAAGGAGATATTAATTCGCTGACCATTAAGAGGTGACATTGTCATGCACACTCCCCCTCAATGGTAACTCTGAAAGGACAAGCATTGCACATAACTTGTAGAATTTTACAAAGACACAACATGGCTTCGTAAACATATTTGTAACTTGATATTCATGCAAGCAATACTAAAGATCTATATCACCACAGAGGACCTTCTCTCTAATAACATGCATATGAACTTCAATATGCTTCATTCTTTGATGTTGAACTAAATTTTTAGCAAGAGAAAAACAACTCTAGCCATCACATAAAAGAGGAATAATTCCTTTAGCTTCCATGTGTATCTATTCCAACATGACATGGCTTCTTCACTGCTTCCATTATACTTCTCTAATCCTCCTCAGTAGAAGAAATAGAGATTATTGGTTGCTTGTTTTTGTTCCAAGTAATGGCACATATACCGAAAAAATTAAATACATACCCGGTTGTATATCTAGCATAACATCAAGTATGGTTAGAACCATAATAAACATAATATAAATCATCATTGATTTCACTTTTAACCATCTATAAACTTACATTAATAGGTTAAACACAAGTTATATAACAACTTAAATAAAAATACCCTTACTAAATAACCATGTTATATTACCAATATGTTGAGTAATTTCAACATATTAATATTAATCTTAGTAATATATATTATAGATGCAATCTCAATACAAAAACAAAGGCATCCCCAAGTATCATTTAAAACGCAGTGTCACGCTTTCCTTTTATGAGATCTCTGCTCCTCTTCATCGCAGCCAATCCGTAGCTCTCCTCCACAACAGACACCACGCTGGCAACCTGCCAAACCATGCTCATGTACACGTGGACGGAGAAAGCCACGATGGCAAAGACAAGAACCCCGAGGAGAAGAGTTACAATTTTTAATCTAAGAAATTTGTTTATCAATACCAATAGAATCAGGGCACATAGGACGGCCACGTAATATACAAAAATAATGATAAAATACCAGAGAAAAGTTACCATGAGACGCTTCGAAAACCTGGGCATATAGCTAGTTTTTATGTGATAATTCGGTTTGTATATTAAACTTGGTTTAATAAGAGCCTCGTTTTATTTTTGACACCAATTAAATACTTAGCATTTAAACTAAAACGCATACCACTAAGCGGAGTAGGCAATCAAGTCAAAAATGCATACATTAAATATGCCAATCGATATCCAATACAAACAATTCAATACGGCCACTTGTCATTTAAAGTGATTAGAATGGAGAGGGGGGAATTTAAATATTTAAGTTAAGGTTTTATAAAAATTAAGTCATTTAATCAGCGGTCAAACAATTATAATAGCCTAAGAGCATAATATATATGCAACGTCATTTAAATAGACAAATGGCTAGAATATAGGGGTTAGTTAAGTACGTAGGTTAGGATTTAGATTTATAATATATAGTTTTTAAACTATATAGGATTAGAATAGTTTATATTATAAACTATAATATATATGCCCCCTTATATTTTTAAGCTATAGTTTTTACATATTAGGGTATTGATTAACTATAAACTATAGTTTTTCAAATCGAACCAATTTATTAAAGGGTTATAATGAGACATGGGAAAAATTATATTATTATTATTATTATTATTACTAGCAATTGCAAATGAGTTGCAAGTTACGCCGGAGAGGGCTTGACTTTTGTGTGTACAATATGGTTTGGATGCAAAGTGAAGGTGACTTGTATTTGTATTGCATTACAAGTGGGTGTTGTGTATGTGTGTGTGTGTGTGTGTGTGTGTGGAACACTTTACTTATATATGTAGGTTGGAATCAAGATCCGGGAATACTATTGTGGGTATGATGTGGGCGAGTGAGTGTGCACATGCATTATACATTGTGTGACAGATTACGTGTTACAAAGTCTTTGCTCCTCTTCCTTGCGTGCTTTTACATTCTTTGTATATCTCATTCTTGTGTAGCGTTCAAATGTAAAAGTTGGTAAGATTTGTAGATCTTTGATGGCACAAACTCTTGACATTGCCGTGAATGTTAGTCCTTGACGGTCAACATTTTGATGTCTACTATGGCCTTGTCAAGAGTTAGGCCTTGTGATTTGTGGATGGTGAGGCCCTAAGAAATTTTTAGTGGGATTTGGCGACGATTTCCACGTGTGACAGGAGGTAGGGGCAAGTGGGTTGGGTTGAGTATGTCCCATGGGGGCCCTTGGTAGTGTTTGAAGTTGACAACAACAAAGGATGGCAAGTCTGGTGGTTGTGTTTCTGGATTGTACACGACATTGATCACTTGCCCTAGTGCACCATTAACCAATCCTGAGCTAACCCACAAGTTAGATGTCAACATGACCTCTTGTCCGATGCATAGGAAAACTACTAGGTCCAGTTGAGTGTCGTTGATGTTTGAGTCAGAGTTATGTTTTCTTTGTTCTGCGATGCTCATTGCAATTGGCACGTGTAAGGATTTTAGCATTTGTTTATTGTGCTTGCTTGTGAGGTCCTTTGTTGCAAATAGGTGTTTCTCAGTTGTGAAGATGGATTTCTCTAAGGTATACATGTACAACTTTGTACGTGACATGAGAAGAGACCAATCCTTAATGGTTGCTTCTGCATTTCTTATGTTGGTCAACATTTCTCATGAATTCAAGTTGTGTCGGGTTCAATCCTTGTTGCCTAAAATTTGTGTCCAAGGTGATCACTGTATCAAAAGCATGCCAAAAAGAGCTTCCTATTTTGTTGCCTACATATAATGGTACATCATTTACCACCAAAATCATTGAACAATTGTTGAATGCGGGGTTATTTTGTTGGGGGAATTCCTCACGAAGTCTTTTGTTGATGTTGTTTAACATTGCAGGACCTATAAAGCTCATTTCATCTATGAGTATGTAATGTATGGCACTCATACGCTCTTGGAAGATTGCTAGGGCTTGGCCTTTAAGAGGTTTCATGTCGGAAATGGGTATTCGGAGGGAAGAATGTATAGTAGATGATTTTATATTGAATGTAGCAATACCTGATGGGGCTAGTACAAGGATGGAAGATTTAAATTTTCTAGTCATATTTTGAAGCCCATTTCTGATGTGTTGTATGAGGTATGATTTTCCTATACCAAAGAGTTCCTGAATGATCATCTTCAATGGTGGGTGTTTCCCTTGTTGAGTTACATGGGAAAGTACAATTGAGTATGCAAGGTGTTGTTTTGATGATAGTTGGAGAGCGTCTAATTAGGTAGGTGGAGAAACAAGTGGTAGTGCATTTTCATTGCGTGCAAGGTCTATGAATTTAGGTGCACTTTTTGTAAGGTAGTAGGGATGGAATGTACCTTCCAATTGTGGTTAATGTCAAAGTCATGAAGGCCTATCATGTCTACATCATCAATTGTTGTATTGAGTGTTGGGTGCATGCGTGCTATATGCTCCCATTCAAATAGTTCTGCATGCAGTGGATTAGATCCCTGCGTGAGTTATTGTCATCACTGCTTGTTCCAGTTGTAGTTTCTTCTAGAGTAGTGGCTCTATGTACATGTAAAGGGACGTAGGAGTTTTTCATTTTTCCCCATTGGTTAGTTATTTCAGATGTAGTGATGTCATATGTCTATTTGGATATGTCGAAAGGGTTTATAAAGCAGAAGCTCTGACCAACAAAAATACTCATAGTGTATCGCATCTAGGGCAGGGACATCACTGTATTGGGGGAATACGTGGATAATAACAACGGTTCTTATTTGTAGCCACTGAGTAACTTTCCTTTTTTGTTTTAGGACCAGGAATAACCAACCTCAAAGAGGGAGGTGTTCTCCAATTGTAAAGGGTGTTTTATGTATGCATCTATGAATGAAGGGAATTGTAATGTGTTTCCTACATTTGTGAGGACACGTTTGAATACATGTTTACCAATGGATAGGGTAATAAATGTACAACTAAAACTAGAGAGGGGAGTTTTAGTAACATGTGGCATGTATCTTGTGCACCAATGTCCCGATCAACAATAGTTTCGAAAGGAATTTGCTGTAGGTGGCCTTTGCAGGGTGATCGACGCTAACTTCATTAGATATCCATGTCAACATGTGATGGTAGCTTTCTGATTTCTTCTCTTCCTTGGCTACATATTTTGCAATGTATTGTAAGACTGCATGTCATGACACAACAGGCTGATAGTCAACATTGGCTCGCCACAGTGCCAACATGTCTAAGTTGTGTATGTTGACCCATGCGTCATTGCGTGCAGGGGTGTACTTTTTTACCTGTTTCATCTAAGCCCAAACTCGAATACTCTTGGAGTGGCCAAGGGGATTTATATCTACATTGAAGTGTCCCATTTTTTTGCAAGCAAGTTACCTCACTACATTTTGTGTGTCGTTGCACGTGGTTCAACAGGTTTTCATAGTCAGCTACAGGGTTGTCTGTAAGTATCCCGTATGTGTCTAACAAGCATGGGTCATCTTCTTGCGAACGATGTATCCCAGATTTTCCACTCTCAGGGCCCCTTGGATTCCATGCAGTTACTAATTGGTCGAAGAAAGTCTTTGCCGCATCAAGTTGAAGGGGTTGCACTGTCCCAGCACCTCCATGTTTGGTGCATTTGGAAGCCATATAAACCCGTGGATATGAGCCGAGCCTCGTGTTGCCATTCGTACCTATATTTTCACAAAGAGGATCCATGTTGGAAAATGGGGTAGGGGTGGTATTGTATGAAAATCTAAGTGGTAGTGAGCTCACCTGTACCAGTAGTTGGTGCAATGTAGATTTTTTTTAAGCACCTCCTCACAAAATATTGTAAATATTTTTTCCATGTATGCAGAGACATGATATGGGGGTGCATGTTCAAGTTCATGTTTCTCCATTGTTGGCCAATTGTTGTGGGTGGCGTAGGGGATCTTGACATTTCTCTGTGTAAATCTGGCCATTTAGTATCTGTTGCACTTAAAGTGAAGAAAAGCGTAGGGCTTTCTAGTTGGGTTATCATATCTGTGAGTTCATGTCTGCGCTTGCACCAAAATGATTTAGTTCCTCGCAAATTAGACCCAAAGCACATTATTTTCTCTACAATGTGGGCATCTAGAAAGTGTGCAAGTTGTTGGCGTAACATTGAGACGTGGTAGGCAAGTTGTCCCCTATATTTTTTTGTGAAAACAACAGATGTTGATTGGCTTTTGTGGCACAACATAATGTTGAGAATGAAGTAGCGAAAGCACGGATGGCTTCCAAATCTATTATCATGGTAACACATTAGGTGTAATGCGTATTCATGCATGTGAACCCTTTTGATCCATGTTTGGTGGAACAATGCAATCCCTATAGGGAACAATGTTGGAAAATCCATAGAGAGAAAACCCTCGAGTGTTGTATTCGTTGACTACGAGATGAACCAATGTGTGGCCACTCAATTGACTGTAGTGGAGTTTGGTTTTTTCCTTCAATGAAATTTGTTATTTGGTCAACTTCGAAGTGGTTGGAGGGAGGGAGGACACAAAATATGATGGTTGTCACTCATGGGTATGTGGTGGGGAACATGGGAGAAGGTCTACTTCGATTACCTTGGCATTATGCAGGGCAGTTGAATTGAAGTGTGGTAGGGAAGTAGATATATCAGTACTGTGAGGTGGTAGGGAATGCAATGCATTGTGGTCTAGGACAACATCCTTGTAGTAAGGGTCATGAGCTATTTTGAATTGTAATGCAGCTAAAACATGAGATCTACTTACAAAGCATTCGTAAGCTTTATTTGTTGCTCCAATTCTTCTGATAATTAAGATGTCCAAGTCTACGACGCGTCGAGGCAAGTGTTTAGTTATGGATGAAACATCTTGGGGGAAGCATATGGTGTGGCCCCTATATTTGTATTGACCACCTATAGCGTGAGTCACTTGCAATATTGGGTTGACCCTTGCTATCAACATTTCCTCAACTTGTGTAAGTGAGGATAAAACCTTAGGTTGTGGGCCTGGGTCCATGTTATTCCAACTTGAGAAGCGGCGATCATATTTTTCAACAATGCATATACGACAAGTTATTGGTACCTTTTTAAACCCTTGTATGTAGCCCAACATATAATTCATTACAACATGAACATGCGGTTGGAGGTAGGAGGTGATCTAATCTTTGGCAAAATTGGCACTTTGTGTGTTTTAGAGTGAATGCCAATTCGGAGTGTGTTCTTTGAGAAGGTTGACGTGGGTGGCTACATAGGTTGGTGCATGTGTGTTCAGATTTTGTCATTTCATGCAAGCTATATGACAATGATGTTCATTTGGGTTATTTTGTTGACTGCATACTTCTACAGAGCCTTTACATTTTTTTTTTCAGTTCGTGTCAGGCCTGCGTAGAATGAGAAAAAGTGGAAACAATAATTAGGTATAGAAGATAGTTAATGTATGCAAAAAGTATAAGTACTTTTGTTTGTTTGACGTGAAGTGCAACACTGTATATCAAAACATCATTTTTTATTTAATAATTTCGATAGTGTTTGCATTCGTTGTTAAAGAGTGGATTTTTGTACGTGTAAGACATGTGCGACCAGAAAATGCGTCTCCTAGAATATAGAGGTATAGAGGATGTTACCAAACATGTGCATATGTGTGAAATCTTGTGGTGCACTAAAGGGATCACGGTTGCTGAGCGTAAGGCAAGTCAATTTACTACTACATTATAGGGCGTGCACACACGGCTGGTATAGAAAGTATGACCTTGATCAAACTTGCATGGATTATGCCGCATTAAGGGATGCTTTCTTGAAAGAGTTCCATATCCTTGAGTTTGAGCAAAAGAGTATAAGTGTGATCAAAGATATCAAGGAAGGAACTACTGAGAGTGTATGTGATTATAATGCTCATTTTAAACTTCTATCTAAGCTATCTTATGATATTCACTCTAGCCAGCATGCACAATGGTTCGTTGGAGGATTGATTACACCTTTTAGAAGGGCGTTGTCACATAAGACATACATTGATCCACATGAAGCACTTGGAAGTAGCTTTGCATGCCGAGGGCAGTTGGAAGCATTGACACTGGTGTTAGTCCCTTCTTAGAGGCACAAATTGCATCTATGACAAAGAAATTAGAGAAGCTATAAGCAAATTCAGCCCATGAAACGTGCTCAGGAATTTGGTGTATAGATTGTGAAGTGGAAGGTCACACCAAGGATAGTTGCCCTTGTAGATATGTATGCTCATTACTATTGGACTATGAGATTTTCCATTTGAATCATGATGCTAGTCACTATCCTTTGTTACAACGCGTGATAAGGAAGAATGTATCTTGCTTTTGTAAGATTTGTAGGTCCACGACCCATGATATTGAGGATTTTTGGTTGATTGGTCAGATCCAGGATGCTATAGACATTGGGGTATGATAGACAAGTATAACAAATAATTCTAAGGGTAAGAATGAGCACCAGGATTGGGATCATAATCAAACATGCTATGATAGGAATGAGGGACATTTTGAAGGAGGTCATGGAAGGGGACGTGGATATCATGGTGGATATGGAGGACAAGGCCATGGTGGAGGAAGAGGTGAGTTCCCTCATGGAACATGTTATACGTGTGGATCTCCTGACCACTATAGGTGTGAATGTCCTTAGAATATTGCATGTTATTTTTGTGGAAAGAACCATAGCTATGAAGAGTGCCCAGACTTATATGAGCATCTGAGTAAGAAAAATAAGTAAGAAAACAAAGGTACCAGGATGGTTAGAATCCAGCGCGTGGTAGAAGATCAGTGGATTCCCAAGATAGCAAAAGGACCTAAGGCATTGACAATGAAGATTACTACATGCACCGAAGCAGCGCGTGCACAAGAAGCATTGTACCGAAGCCTACGATCACTAAGGAGGAGGTTTTGTATGCAAGGTACCCAAATCCTGCTCATCAGAAGGAAGTTTACCAAGATACCATGGAAGTGTTAAGGAATCTTTAGGGTGAGATACATGTACCTAAAGGAGTAGAAGAAAGCATCGAGACAATCTAAACTGATATTGATGATCTGCAAGAGGTGTGCAAGATGTTGCACTAGAAGAACATTATTTCATCCAAGCTATATGACAACGATGTTCATTTGGGTTATTTTTGTTTCCTGCATACTTCTACCGAGCCTTTACATTTTTTTTTTTCAGTTCGTGTCGGGCCTATGTAGAATGAGAAAAAGTGGTAACATTAATTAGGTATAGAAGATAGTTGATGCATGAAAAAATTAGAAGTACTTTTGTTTTTGACGTGAAGTGCAACATCGTATATCAAAACATCATTTTTATTTAATAATTTCGATAGTGTTTGCATTGCTTTTAAAGAGTGGCTTTTTGTACGTGTAAGACATGTGTGACTAGAAAATGCGTCTCCCGAGAATATAGAGGTATAGAGGATGTTACCAAACATGTGCATATGTGTGAAATCTTGTGGTGCACTAAAGGGATCACGGTTGCTGAGCGTAAGGCAAGTCAATTTACTACTACATTACAGGGGCGTGCACACAACTGGTATAGGAAGTATGACCTTGATCAAACTTGTGTGGATTATGCCGCATTGAGGGATTCTTTCTTGAAAGAGTTCCATATCCCTGAGTTTGAGCAAAAGAGTATAAGTGCACTCAAAGATATCAAGTAAGAAACTACTGAGAGTGTATGTGAGTATGATGCTCATTTTAAACTTCTATCTAAGCTATCTTATGATATTTACTCTAGCCAGCATGCACAATGGTTCGTTGGAGGATTGATTACACCTTTTAGAAGGGCATTGTCACATAAGACATACATTGATCCACATGAAGCACTGGAAGTAGCTTTGCGTGTTGAGGCAGTTGGGAGCATTGACACTAGCGTTAGTCCCTTCTTAGAGGCACAAATTGCATCTATGACAAAGCAATTAGAGAAGCTATCAGCAAATTCAGCCCATGAAACGTGCTCAGGAATTTGGTGTATAGATTGTGAAGTGGAAGGTCACACCAAGGATAGTTTCCCTCGTAGATCTGTATGCTCATTATTGTTGGACTATGAGATTTTCCATTTGAATCATGATGTTAGTCACTATCCTTTGTTACAACGCATGATAAGGAAGAATGTATCTTGATTTTGTAAGATTTGTAGGTCCACGACCCATGATACTGAGGATTTTGGTTGATTGGTCTAGATCCAGGATGCTATAGACATTGGGGTATGAAAGACAAGTAAAAAGATAATTCTAAGTGTAAAAATGAGCACGGGATTGGGATCATAATCAAACATGCTATGATAGGAATGAGGGACATTTTGAAGGAGGTCATGGAAGGGGACGTGGATATCATGGTGGATATGGAGGACGAGACCATGGTGGAGGAAGAGGTGAGTTCCCTCATGGAACATGTTATACATGTGGATCTCCTGACCACTATAGGCATGAATGTCCTTAGAATATTGCATGTTCTTTCTATGGAAAGAACCATAGCTATGAAGAGTGCCGGACTTATATGAGCATTTGAGTAAGCAAAATAAGTAAGAAAACAAAGGTACTAGGATGGTTAGAATCTAACACATGGTAGAAGATCAGTGGATGCCCAAGATAGCAAAAGGACTGAGGCATTGACGGTGAAATATTACTACACACGCTGAAGCAAGCGTGCAAGAGAGGCATTGTACTGAGGAAGGCTATGATCACTAAGGAGGAGGTTTTGTATGCAAGTTACCCAAATCCTGCTCATCGGAAGGAAGTTTAGCAAGATACCATGGAAGTGTTAAGGAATCTTTAGGGTGAGATACAGTACCTAAAGGAGTAGAAGAAAGCATCGAGAGACAATATAAAGCTGATATTGATGATCTGCGAGAGGTGTGCAAGATGTTACACGAGAAGAACATTATTCCAGTATTAGGAAGTTGGTTAAAGGGAACACTCCATGTGTAAGTCTTCAGACTGGACAACATATTTTGCATGCAAATATTCCCCCTGATAGCATTGACTATGACAAAGAAATTACTCTGAATGCTATTGTAGATGGGTGGTTGTTGAGCAACATATTGATTGATACAGGTGCGGAAGTAAATGTGCTTACATTAGATGCATGGGTAAAATGGGGAGGCCTCTATTGCAGCCATCATCTAATGTGTTATTTATGGAAAATTGGACTAAGGCCACTCCTATAGGAGTTTTGAAAGATGCATCTATAACTATACAAGGAGCCAAGTTCTTTGGGGATTTTGAGGTATTAGCACTTGCAGAAGCAGACAATTTTTCAGCCTTGCTTAGATGCCCTTGTTGTTATGTGAATAATGTTGACTTGAGATTCAATAAGGGGTATATCAGCTTTGAAAACAAGGAAGAAAGGGTTGTGATACCCTTGATAGATGGGAATTCTAGACCATATTTTGAGCCTCTAAGTGAGGGGGAGTTAAAAAAAATTTATGTACGCGCTATTCAGGACCCAGAGGTCAATGAGCCATCAAAAGAAGGCATCCTACAGTGGGAGGATTCTCATTCTATTAGTGATACTATGAGTATTGATTGCAAAATTGGGCCCATGGTACATATGAATTAGTAGGACGCGAGGTGAAAAGCGCGATTTGCACAAGAATGGACTTCGTTCGATTTGATAGATAGGCAACACAATACCTTGGTATACAAGGGCAGAAGATCTTCCTACATTTTTGAAGGCCATGGAAACACAGTGGACAAATCAAATTAAGAGAAGAGATATGTTAGTATATACCTTGCACGGGATAGTAGCGTCTTAGTGGCTAGTCCACAAAATTAATATTATAAACCGAGAAGAGGTTGAAGTTTCTTTGTCTACTAGGTTTATAAGGAACAATGCACCTATGCAGATCTACACTTATCATGGTGATCAACCTATTCAGCATCACATTCAGCAATGTGAGAGACTCTAGATAGCAGGACATGAAGCATTACCACCTTCACTCTGGGTGCATAGATTGTATTCTATGTTATAAGGATGCGCACACACCTAGTATGTATATACATAACTACATCGAGATAATGGAAATTGACAAGATTTGATTGTAGGAATGATCCAGACCTTTGACTACTTCTCGACTAAACCTCATGTAGAAGAGGCATTAAAATTTGTCAAACGCTTAACTATGGGAGATAGTGCAAAAGTAGAAGAGTATATTCAAGAATTATTGGTGAGGCGAGTCAGACACGTTTTGAAAAGGAAGAAGAAATGGAATCTATACTAATTGAATGCGCTTGCCTTGAGAAAGAGAAAGGAAATATGGTTTACATCTTGGATGGTGAGAAAGTTGAGAACCTAGATATTAAACATTCACATGGGGTGCGCGAGGTATTGGGACAGTGCTGGAGACAAGGATATGCGCACCTCCCATGAACCCATGAAGAAAAAGAAGGTGAATATAGGTTTGGAGGTTGAGCCTAAGGAGGCCATAATTGGAGACTATTGGTCGAGACTCTTAGATAGCAAAGATCATCGAGTTACTCAGGGATTATCAGGACTTATTCCCTTGAGGTTGTCATGAACTTAAAGGTGTGCATGAATCACTTGGGGAAATGAAGATAAAAATTAAGGATGGTACATGACAGTTAGAAATAGACCTTACAGAATGAATCCTAATTTATGCGAAAAGGTAAAAGAAGAAATTGATAAAATGTTGAAATCTAGAATTATCAAGCCCCTTGATGAGTTAGAATGGGTTAGCCCAATGGTGATTAGTATCAAGAAGGACAGAACGAATTAGAATATGTGTGGAGTATACGGAGCTGAATCTGCATGCACGTCACAAATCCATTCCCTACGCCATTCACCGAGGAAATACTAGAAGGAGTTGTAGGGCACAAAATATATTCCTTCACAAATGGGTTTTTTAGGTATCATTAGGTTAGGATTTCTTAGGAAGATCAAGAAAAGACAACATTTACTACTGAATGGGGCAGTGAGTTTTGCCATCTTGTGTTGCCTTTTGGATTATAAAAGGAACTGCTATATTCTCACTCATAGTTATTCAAGCATTCAAAGATTTTATTCACAACTTCTTACAGGTCTACTTAGATGATTGGACAATATATGGGCTTGTGAAAGATCATTGTGACAATCTGTGCTTAATGTTTGAACGATGTAGACAATTGAGTATCTCTTTGAACATCAAGAAATGCATATTTTCTATGCCATTTGGGATACTATTAGGGCATATAATTCTTAAGGAAGGTTTGTTGTTTGATCAACAAAGGTTGTAGTCATTTTAGGCTTTGAAGCACCTACCGGTCAAAGTGAGGTGCAAGGATTTTTAGGTCATACGAGGATATTAAAGATAATTTATCAAAGGGTATGTGAAAATTGCTTCACCCTTGGAAGAGTTACTAAAGGGGAAAGGTACATTTTATTGGGGAGAACCGCAACAATGCATGTTTGAGATATTAAAAGAGAAACTTACTACCGTGCCCATTCTACACTTTCCCTCATGGGATAAACCATTTCATGTGCATGTGGATTCTTTTGGCATGGCCATTGGCACTGTGTTAGCTCAACTTGGTAAATGTATTGTAGATCATCCAATTTGTTTTGCTAGTAGGAAGTTGACTCATGTTGAACGGAATTATACAACTACAGAGCGTGAAGCTTTGTCAATGATCTATGCATTACAAAAGTTTCGATAGTACTTGTTAGCAACACCATTTGTGTTTTATACATATCACATGGCATTGAAGTACTTGGTAAACAAGCCCGTCTTATAGGGGTGCATATGCATATGGGTGCTCCTATTTCAAGAGTTTGACTTCACAGTTTTGGTGAAGTCGGGAAAATAAATTTTGGACCCAGACCATTTATCTAGAATCAATTCAGGAGAGGATGCATAGACAATTGAAGAAACCATGCCAGATGCATAGTTATATAGGTTACAACACACACCCATGGAATTAGAAGACATTGTTGTCTTTCTACAAATAGGTATGGCACCAAAAGGAATGAAAGCATTAGAAAAGAAGCAGCTTGCTATACGCACAACACCGTTTATGTTAATCAGTGGTGACCTTTACAAGCTAGGTAGAGATGAAGTATTACGCCGTTGTGTATTAGAACATGAGTGTAAGGATATCATGGAAGAAGCTCATGGTGGTATTACAGGAGGCCATTATGCAGGTGATGTGACTACTCGAGAAGATCCTACTTGCTGGATTATGGTGGGAGACATTGTATAAGGACTGTAAAGAATATTGTAAGGCGTGTGATCATTGTCAGCACCTAGGAAAACCAGGAAAAGAGATGAGATGCCTTTGAGACCAATTACTAGTGCCGAACTATTCGAGAAATGGGCCATTGACTTTGTAGGACCTATTTTTCCAGCCACACGTAGGACTGCATCGTGCTATATCATTTATTTCATAGATTATCTCACATGGTGGGCAAAAGTAGCACCTACGAAGGACTTTATAATAGCTACAACAGCTAGGTTTCTATGGGAGAATGTTATTACAAGATATGGATGTCCCTTAAGCTTGACAAATGATAGAGGTACACACTTTTTGAATGAGACAATCAGGATCCTATTAGATGAGTTTATGGTTGCACACCATAAAACTACACCCTACCATCCTCAGGAAAATGGAACTGCTAAGGCTTTCAACAAGATTTTGAACCAGACTTTGACAAAAAAATTTGATGTTGGAAGAAAGGATTGGGATGACAAAGTGTCAGCTGTTCTTTGGGCATATAGAACAACTTACAAGAGATTGAATAAATCCACACCGTTTGGTTGGTATTTAGTGTGAAGGTGTTCTCCTATGAAATTTATGTTACCTTCTTTGTGCATCATACAGACTTTGGAGGTCTAGCTGATGAACATGCCTTAGAAGAGCATCGCGAGAAGATGATTCAATTGGATGAGCACCAAGACATAACATGATGGAGTCAGAAGTAGGAAAAGGCCAGGCAGAAGGCATGGCATGACAGAAACATAAGGGATAAGAAGTTTGAGATTGGACAAATGGTACTTCTTTATGACTCAAAGTTCTTGCGCCATCCAGGAAAGCTCAAAGTACATTGGTTGGGGCCATATGCAATCACTTATATACTTGAATCAGGTGCTTTCGATTAGAAGCACTTGATGGATAATGGATACCTAGTTACTTTAACAGGATTAGGCTGAAGCCCTATGATAAATGAGTCTTCTTGGTGTTTGTAATAAGGCATTATTGCCATTTAGATTAGGTTTTCAATTATGTATTTCCTTCATTATCACTATGCTTTGTCAATTTAGTTGTTGTTTTTGTGTAATAAGCACGCTTGTGCACATGAAGCTAATTACTATATGAAGAATGTTTATGTGTAGAGGACTACACATAATTTTAGTGTGGGGTGGTTGTAGTTATCCAAGTAAAAGACTATGGGAATTGAAAGGTGAAAGGAATAAGCTGCTACGGGTGTGCTTTAAGATAACAGAAGATTGCTTCTCAAAATTGACCAAGGATGAAGATGAATGAAAGAACCATATAATGCGATGTAAGAGGAGGCCATGATAACTACTAGGAGAAGGTACAATGATGAGGTACATGGGTGCAAGGGCATACGGCGAAGAGAAGTTTGTGACCAGAGGGTAAGAAGGTGCACTAGAAGGTTATAGCATTGGCACAAATATGTACCACGTAGAACAAATGAATTTGGTTAATGAATGAGGGGATATTTGGTAGGTGAAGGAGAAATAAATGTATCAAAATTTGAAAAAATTACATAAGGATGGAATGCAGATTCATTTTTACCATTGTGACTAAGAGTATTGTAGGAAAGAGCCAAGTGCAAAGAGCCGAGTGATCGGGTTAAGGTGCGAAAGGTGTTAAACCAAGCATGACAACCAAATCTATGTGAAAAGAGGCTTGCGTCCCCAGTGGTGAAGGGCTTGAGTGAATAAGGGAGACAAAAAATAGTTAGGTTACAAACTTTCCACCTAGGGCATGATTGAATCGAGCTATGGTTTTATTCGCAAATTTGCAGAGTTAAAGAGGATATGTTTGCAAGGTAAAAATGGCACCTAAGAAGGCATATATGTAGCAGTAGTAAAAGGAAAGAAGAAGGTGGTTATCAAGGAGGAAGAGATGGCACCTGAAAGCCATTTTTCAGAAATGCAATATCTAGAAGGAGTCATCGTTGGCCAAGAATGGGATTCACCCATCAGAAAGAGAAAAGTAAGTGAATACAATCATAGGACTTTAGAGAATAAGAAGGAGCTCGATTCCTTGCTCACTGCTAGGATGAACAAGTGCACGGTGGATGACATGCCAGTTTATGATGATGCAAGTGAGAAGCTTCTAAAGATAATTAGGGTCTACCAATTATATGAGCTTCCATATTTGGGAAGTATGAGCCCTTGTATCAGTGGCTCATGAGCAGGGTGCACGAGGACTTCTTCTACTTTGTAGGATGCAAAGTTAGAATCTCATCTATGCTTATCTCATCAGTTACAGGTTTGAAGGCCATAGGAGAGGACATAAAAAGTGATCTCATAGATAAAGCCATGATTTTAAAGACCAGATAGGAGTTGGGGTACCTAAAGGGTGCGCGGAATGGATATAGACAAATTGAAGAATTGTCAGTTGTGCAAGCTGCAACACACCTTGTTACAAAGTTGAATGATCAGGAGCGGTGGTCATAGGTAAATACTATGTGGTTACACATTGTGTGTAAGATGTCAGAAGGGAAATCTACAACATTATAGGCTATATTGCAGAACAAATAGTCGAAGAAGTGTGCACAAGAGGGAAGATCAGCTTTGGGGCTGTTCTACTATCACTGGTATTCATGGAGATTGGAGTACCAGACGGACCAAAGGAAAAAGTATGGGAATACCCCATGGAGAACAAGTCACTAGCTGAAAGATTCAAAGCAAGTATCTATGTAAAGGGGCCATGATAGACGACGTAAAGAAAAGGGAAAAGAAATGGTATGACAAGCTCCATGCGGCATTTGGAGAAGAGTGGCACATCCCAAAGGACCTACCAGCAGTGGTAGGGAAACAAGTCCATTTTCGTTGTATATCATCATTTCGCATCATGTGCTTCCCAATGAAAGATGAAGTCTGGAGCCCTTGGTGTAAATTTCCTTACACATTCACTACAAGGTATTTCCAAGCATCTGTTCATAGATTTACTGAGACACACGCCGATTGGTATTTAATGCGAGATGAGGTAGACTATGACTACCATACGTTGAGGAAGAAGTATGTGTATCCTAAGAAGTGCTTATACGAGAGAGGATCATTTCGAGGTGTTGAATATCAAGCAAATAGGTTTGGTTGTAGTAGATGTGGGGAAGCATTTGTGTATCTCTAGTTGAAGCCAAAGATGGAGAATAACAAGCATGTGGAAGGTGAGTTCACACTTCAAAGACCACCAAAGGGAAAGAATACAATTGAGAACATCCCAACACCTAATCCCATAAAGCCAATTGAAATGGAGGATGAGGAGGAGGAGCACAAAGATAGTGGTGGTTTGGAGCATAGAGTTAGGAGACATCCTATAAATAAGGGTGAATTTGAGTGCACCATTACAACACCTTAGCCACAAGAGGGGGATGATGAGGACTTGAATGTAGTCTAAGGGGATCACATGTTTAAGAGGGTGTTTAGGAGAACAAGGACCCAAGGTGCTACTCTAACCACTGTGTGCAAATCACCCAAAATCTCTCCAAAAAAGGAGGCAACGGTGCAAATAAGGAGGAAACTAAAGTTAAATGAGGAGGTGAAAGAGTTAGAGGAAAGCGCGCCTAATTCTCCTACACTTCCAAAGAACATAGAAGAACAAGGCAAGGAATCAAAGGAAAAAGAAGAGGATGAGAAAATACCAGAGGAGACAACTGCAGAGAATGTTCATGATATGGAGACACAAGTCCCAAATTTGGAAGCTAAAGTCCTTAAGAAACAATGGTCTAGAAGGACAAGTGGAGAGAACATTCCACTAGCCATGGGGTATGTAGAGGACGTAGGAAAAATTGTTTGCGCCCGCTTCTAGAGCACGATAGCACAGAAGGATTTATTTGGCTGGGAGCTAATGGATGAGGATATGGTGACTATGTGCACTTGATAGAAACTATCGTGGTCAATGCACACCCACATGGATGAGACTGAATTTGATGTGTACGAAGAGTCATGTGTTTCAAGATGGTTGAAGAAGGCACCCCAAGCTAGACACGGGATAGTAAATCCCTCTGTCATGTTAGATGAGCAGGTCAACAATGCATTGGTGAAGGTTTCTGCTAAGGTTCCTAGAAGAAACATGGATAAAGTTACAATGATCAGAGCACTACATGAGGAGTTGAAGACAAAGGATGTAGAGATAGCACACATAACGTAAGCGAGGGACTTCATGCAAAAGAAAAATGAGGTGTTTATCGGTATCACAGAGGAGATTGAGGACAATGTCATCAGAGCAAGGCCACACTTGGAGGCCAAGGTACCACAGATGTTTCCTTTGTAATACACTATGTAGGAAAATTGGTAGACTTGGTACTTGAAGACGAACCTCTACGCATGCTAGCGCCAAGAAGCTCGAGAGAAAGATACCGAATGGGAGAAAGCCTCAATGATATGAAATATTGCATCTTATGAAGGGTTTTGCAAGACTTTTACGGGAAGTATTGAAGAAAATAGACCAGGCTTTAAACATATGCACAACTCTAGAGGCACTTATCAACATAAAGACTCTAGAAGAAAATAATGAGGTCAGAAAGTAATGAAGGATGAGACATTGGGCCACGTAGAAATATTTTCAATGGTTAAATAGAAGTGCGAGGCCCTGATAACAACACAAGAGTCACACAAGACTCGGCTGGAAGAGCTTGGGAAGCTAATTACGTAGAAGATGGATCTTTTAGAAGGGAGAATGACATCAATGTCCAATGTTGTGTTGGTTCTGCTAGAATGAGAAAGGAGAGATTGCGAGGGATGAGTTGGAATCCATTGTTGTGGACATCCTAGAAAAAGTAGAACAAGCACTCACTAAATGATAGGTTTTGGAGGCCAAAATAAAGGAGGAGTATCCAAAGTTGATACTTCAAACTGATACAAAGGAGGCTACCTCATAACCTCATAGAAATTATTTATTTATCTACATTCTTTCATTCTTATTCTTTCCATTCTTCTATTCTTTACTTCAATTTTTGGAGATACCCATTATCGGGATGACAATGAGATTAGTGTGGGGTAATGTTGATCAAAGAATACTTGTCAAAGACCACACAAGGATTCTGTGTGGGATAGAAGGCCCGGAACTAAGGGCATGGAAGGACAGGAAGGACCCACGCGTGGAAGGAAAGTTTAACTTTTAGGACTTAGCCGATTTTGAGCATGAAGATCTATTTTTAGAAGATGGCATGTGGAACACACCAACGATGTAGAGACGTGCACGCCATGCATTGTCTATCTTTGGAGGAGCGGATCAAAGAATTTTCATGGATACGAGCTAAGAATAGGATTTACATTAGTTAAATTCAAGAGGTCTATAGATAGCACACTTGCATGTGTGGCTATGGTTGTAAACGATGTGTGGCTATCAATAGTATATGACCTATTTTTGGAATAGATAAGAGGTGAAGGGAAAGTCCCCACCCTATATATATGAAGCTAGGTACATAGTAGATGAGTGTAAAACAAAGAATATATAGAGAGATGTATATGTATGTGTGATGGATGTATGGAGGTATAGAGATATACACATATGACTGAATTACTATATCAGATCCATACACACATTGGTATAGATTGACAATACTGTAAGGAGCTTCTATATTTATTAATAGATGGAAGATATTGGCTAAATCTAAGTGTCATTATGTGTGTAATTGAGTAGTGCATGTTATTGATTCAATCATGATTACTATTTAAACTTGTTCTTTCATAGATTTGAGGGTAGCATGCATTGTAGAATGATGGATTAGTTATGAATCTATATGTTTCTTCCTTCATCATGCTAACATCTTGCTACAGAAACCCTAAAGAGGGACATGGTACCTTTGCACACTTTGGGTTAGCTCTAAGTCAAGGTGAGTGATGTCTTAGCGCGACTAGGGTGTTATCTTTTAAATCATAGGGTGTATCAACTGTGATTGCGAAACAATGATAACAATTATCTTCACAAAAAAAGAAAAACAACGAAAGAAGAGCGTTAAAAAAAATGTTACCAGAAGTGTCGTCTTGGAAAATTGGAATGTAAGGCAAAAAAAATTTTTGTTTTGCGGAGCCCAGGTGGCCTCTAGTGTGCAAAAGGTGATTGGAAATGCAATTTTGATAATTTTGGCTAGATAGGTGTGATAAGGTCTTGTATTGTCGAAAAAGGTCCTGCAAGAAAATGATGAGTAGTTTGTACCTACACACAAGATTAGTAGAAGGATTACTGAAAATAATTAATTATAAGCACAAAGTGTGAAAATCACAAAACTTATGTTTATAAAAATGTGGAGATGGTGAATAAGGACTTAAAACATAAAACATTATAGGAACGATCAAATTTTGAGAAAGATCGTACTACAAGTTGTAAAATGGATCTCGAAAAGGTAAGTTTGCTTATGATCGTGAATGGTAGCACAAGAAGTTACAAGATCGAAAAGTAATCGCTAAAATTTATTAATTGTTGCACAAAAATCCACTAATAACAACAAAAAATGTTAATCGACCAGTGAATTGATTTATAAATAATTAAATTTTGATTAAATTGATCAAATGGAGGAATTTTATTAAAGTATTAAGGGTCTTAAAAGACTTAATTAGATAAGAGGTTAAAAAGTCAAGGTAAAACAAACTAATTAAAAGAAATAAATATTTAATTAAAAATAAAAGAAACAAGAGACTTGACCTATGGGTATGGAAATGGTAAGTGTGAACGAATACATGAATCTAAATGATGGAGATGAAAAGGTGGACTTTAAGGAAGACAAAGGCAATGGGAATTGGAATTACCAACCTAATGTCAAAGCTAAGTGGGAAAGTAGGTATGAGATGGAGGACTTTAAGATAAAAAAGAAACACTAAAAGGGAATGGGATTTGAATGTATGTATGACATAACAAAGACCAAAAGGTGGATGAAGAGGAGGACGGAGGACAAAGCTAAAGTAAATTAAAAGGGTTTGAAAATATAGAGCATGACCAAATAAATGATGGTGAACAAGTAGAAAACATAACAAGTCTTAGATTTTGAAAAACTTTCCACGTGGTAATGGATGAAATCTTTCTGTGTGGATCAACGTAATTCTAGATTTTAATTCCATATCAACGCGTAACATGTGCAATGAGAGGAATGCGTTGACTACTTGGATATTTGCAAAAATAAACAAGAAAGAAATATTCAAAGATTATTATTAGAGAAGGCTGAATTGTGAAGTCAAAACAACTATCACATGGGTGGTATAGCCAGAGGACGGAGAGATGAATTGAATAATATAGAGCTTTGAATCATAATACATAGCTAAACCATGATGAAAGACACCATGTAAGGAGAATATGGCCCTACAATCTTTTCGCTGTGGTAGAAGACCATGTCTTGTGAAGAATCGAGACAAATCTGCCACGTAAAAAACTAGAGGTTATGGGAAGTGGGACGAGAATGATGGAGATTGAGTGGAGTAGCTCGTGGTGGGATGAAGAATGGAATGGTAGGGATCATGCCTGTAATTTCAAAGTATCTATTAAATAAAATTTTTTGACGGTTGAGATCTTTCCAGTGGTTGTAAATTCTAGTAATTTTTATAGATATATCTCTCATCTGTTCATATATATATATATATATATATATAGAAAAGGTATTACGGGCGTATATAAATTATTAAAAATTGTAGTGGTCAAAACTTACAGTCAAGCTTCGTGGGTGGGGAAAAGGGGATGAAGAGGTGGGAAATAGATTATGTGAGTTTGGGAAGTGGGGAGAATGGACGACATGGAAGGGAGGAGATGGGATGAGTGTCGGGAAGGTGGGAGTTGGAAGGTTGGGAAAACGAGGAGATTAGGGAACAAACGGTGAGAATGTGGGAGTGGGTTACGTGGGGAGAGCTTGCGAGAGGAGTGGGATTTGTGAGTTGACGTGGGAGGAAGGAAAAGAGCGTGGGGAAGGGAAAGAGCATGGTGGAAGAGTTGGGTGGAAGGTGGAAGGAAGATGGGTGGGCGGTCTGTGGAAGGCCGAGGTGGATGGGAAGAGGATTAAAGTTGGGTCGAGGGGTAGGAAATAGAGTGGGTGGACAGGGAAATAGGGGGAGGGAAGAGGGGATGAAGCTCGTGGAGTGGAGAAGGGAGTCATGACCGAGGGAGTCATGGAAGAGTTGAGTGGAAGGGGAAGGAAGATGGGTTGAATGGATTGGGGAGTTGGGGATGGGGAGAGAGGAGTCGGGATAGGAGATTGTGATCTAGGGTGGGTGAGAGGAGAAGACGGGGGAGGGTGGTTTGACAAGGAGTTAGGAAGTGAGTTGAGGTTTGTGGTGGCCGAGTGGCCTAAGAGATGGGGTGATGTGGGATGAGGGATGAGTTGGGATTGAAAGTGGGAGCCCTTCAAGTGGAATTTAGACAAGACTCAACTTAGCCAAGTAATGAGCAAATGAGATAAGATTTTTTTTTTTGTTGTTTTTGGTGAGTTAGGTAGGATAGGTTTAGGAGAATAAATTGTTGTGTTTTTTTTTTGCTATGTAATAATAATGACTTGTTTTGTGCTTTTTGCTAGGTGTATACAAGGAATCATAGACGAAAATAATATAAACCAGAAAACTTAGAAAAATACCAAAGGCAGTATAATGTTATTATGATAATTACAATTAGTATTTACTACGAATTCAGAATATCAAACCAAATGGAACAGAGACAACTTTTAAAATAATTTTTCGGATCGATTTCCCATGACAGTAGAACTCAAAATGTGATTTTTTGTTTGGTTTTATTTGTTGCTTTTTTAGTTTTTTTTGGAAATCACAATTGATAGTGATTTTAAGACTATGAACTACAAGTCTATTAATAACTAAGACCAATACATACTTTTTTGTGTTATTGTTAGGAAGGATATATGATATTGTAGGCTGTAAGAAATATTTTTTAAAAACGGAAAAAATGAAAAAAATGGGTGTCGTAAAACTAGAAATTGAAAAGCAGACTAAACGTAATCTCTGCAAACATCGTAATAATATGAATACCTCTGTTAGTCCATGAGTATCAAGATCTGATGATGGATTTGCTTCTTCTAAACACCGAGCACCAAGGAGATCAAAGGCAGGATGAGCATTGTAGGTTCATTGGTACTATAACCTATAGATGCACCACAAGACACCGCACAACAAAAACACTACCCACAACATTAAGGTTAACCAAAGAATTCCATAAGGCATGGAAAAGGAGATAATAATGAACAATAATAAACAAAGGATGGATAAAACCACTAATTGGGAAATCAATGGTAATAGATCAAAATTCCCACCAAGGCGCGCCATAATGTAAGCTAGGAAAAATACACTACTAACAAGGAAGTAAAATACCAACAATCATACCTACTCTTTCACGTTCCGTTAAAGAGCAAACCTCCAAATGGGCTAGGAAACTTGGATTGAGCCCGATTGTGTGATATGTAGGTGCTTTTCTTTAAGACGGAGCAAGGCCTTCCTACAAAAATGACCTACTTACTTTTGCAGATGGGAAAAGGGATTATGGATTTGGGGTGCTTTGAGAATGAGGCTATTTAGGCATTAGGACGAGGCGAAGGATGTTCTTTGCTCAAAGGATGCAATAACTTAGACATGGCATTCAAGTTTATTCTCCGTGTGTTTAGAGGGGAGGGTAAGGCTATGATTATATCACTGGGGAGTGATTAACTTAGAGTAATTTAAGTAATCATGGTTTGCAAAATGCGCAATATTAGGTGAGTGGGGACCACAAAGAATGGGTGAGGATTTGATTTTGAATTTTTAATTCATAAGTGGAGGATTTTAGGTGATTGGGGACCATGAAGAGTGGGTGAGGATTTGATTTTGAATTTTTAATTCAATAGTAGAAAAACATGGAGAATAATGACATGTGGTGAGAATTGGGTTATTTTTTGGGTTTTGAAATGGATAATTAATCAAATTATATTTGATTAATTGAAGTGAATTTTGTGGGAAATGAGGAAGGGAATTAATTGATTTAGGAAAGATGTGAAATTAGGGTGTTTACAAGAAATCAATTATTTAATTGGGGTGTTTCACGAGAAATCACACTCAATCAATTTATTTATATTGACCGCGGAGTCGGAGTAAATTGTACTATGTAGAATTCATGTGGTGAATTACCGAGGTGGAGAGAAGTGAGATGAATGGAATATTTTAACTAGACTGTAAATTGTTTCTCAAGTAAATGGAAAATCTGTTTCACCATGGTTTTCACCCTTCGAGGTTTTCCACATTAATTCGGTGTGTGTTATTTAATTTCATTGCAATATAGTTATAATGTGGTTTATTTAATTATTTCTTATAATAATTTTCTTTAGTTAATCAATGGCTCGGACCTCATGAAAAGTTCATCTATTTGTTCTTTTTCTTATTTTGTGATTTGAGGTTATATTGCATCATTGTTTTCTTCATCAAAACTATCTTTTCCAAGGGGATTGGTTCTATCAAAATTATCATATATATTATGGATTTTATTACGAGTAATCACCATTTTTCTAAAGATAAGATTCTAGAAAGAAGTTTGTATGAATAGTCCTAGTAAACTAGGAAAATGGATAAGCATTGGATTTTGGATAGGTTTGCGTTGTAATAGTATTTAAGATAGTCAAATTGGACTAAATGTTCAAGGTTTGTATACCAAATGGTAGGATTTGTTTGATAGGATTGTTATAATTTTTTGATCAAAGAGTATGTACCCAAAGGGTAGAACTTATTTTGGATTGGTTGATTTGATTTAATTTTGATTTAGATTGGATTGGGTTGGATTTAGATTGAGTTGGATTTTTTTGGGATTGTGTTGTGGAATACAAGTTCTAATTTATATTAGGTTTGGATTGTTTTTGAAAACAATGATATTTTTTTGATTCGTTTTAGATTAAAGGATAAAGCTGTCAAGAAATGCAAAGTTTTATGATAATGCAAATAATTAGAATGTCGTGAAATGGATGGATGCAAGGATCTTATAACTCCAAACATATGCGTATTTCGATATATCCTAGACCTAATATACCAAATCTGATGCAAACACATAAGTGGTATGGGAAACCCTTGGAATATTGAAAGAGACTCACCTAATCATTACTATCCCTCTTAGAGGATTGAATCATCTCTCCAATGATGGGTTTTGTGACTAGGTGGTAGGGTAATGAGGGAATGATATGTGAATGGTGTCCTTATTTCTCCCCAAATAATTTATAGGGATGATTCCATAAACTTTATTGTTACAACTATTTTAGGCATATGATCATATTATTTCATCACTACATCTTTACTTGTAAGCAAGAGACATATGAGATAAAATCATCAAACAATATCTGAGATTAGATCTCAAGTGCAATGTAATGCAATATGAGTGGTGTGTGGTAGTGAAGTCCATGTTACCTGTGTATCTAAGTGGTGATTAAATCCACATCGCTACATATAAATACAAATATGAGTGTTTAGAAGGTAGGTTCTTTATAAAATTTAAATGTGTAAAATAAATACATAGTTGACAAGCATAAATGAAATTATACCTATTTTTAGCAATTTTTGTAAAAAATATATTACAATCTTTGACAAAGAAATCTGGTATGCAAGCAAGTTTGTAGTTTTTTCTTATTTTCTACTATACTTTTTACGAGTTCTATAGATCCTGTAAAACCAAGTTATCCGAATACAAGAAGAGCATACATGGTGTGGTTGTGAAAAGATAAAAACACTTGTTGGCATGTGTGTGCGCTAGTTTTGTCATTGATGTACAAAGTTCAAGGACATTAAATACAAAAGATGATGATAAGGAGTACAAGAGGAAGTTTATAATGATGATTACATGGGTAGACAAGAAGTGACTTGGCTGCAAGAATGAAGATGGTGAGAGTTACTTGGTCAAGTAGGCCTAATCAAAAGGTCTAGTTAGCATGGGTGATGACATATAAAGGATACAAATGCATGGAGATCTGTGAAGCATGATAGAGGCATAAAGAGCATGTTGGTAGTGTGTTGGTGTTAATCAAATTTTATCGATCTTGTTTCAAGTTAATGGAATGGTGGCAAGAAAATAGGAAAATCCAAATTATGAGAGTGTTTAAGGATACTCATGATATGTGATGATGATGAAGATGAAGATACGAGCACAAAGATCCTATCCGCATCGAGCTCGATAACCTGCACAACAAAGAGAAGCTAAAAAATAAAAAAAAATTAGTAGATAAGATGGTGGGTTGCTTGACTAAGTTAGTCCCAAAAAGTGGTAACTTCCTAGGGATGGATGTCAACCCACTTTGATAAAAATATTGATAAAAGATGATGGATAAATAGGATGCGTGAGATAACTAAACAAAACAAAGATAAGAGATATCTTATAGATACTTAGAAGAAGATCTAATAATGTAAATGATGATAAATATGAGATAAGAAAAAATCAAACATGGTTAGGTTGTGAGTGACTGAGATAGTTAGGGATAGTCGGCAATGAGTGTAGTAGAGTAGATCAAGAGATATATAGAAAAAGATCTAAAACAAGCTCTAAAATGGTGGAGATATCTTGGATCGATATTGGGATGTTAAGGAAATAGAAAGGATGTTGGAAAATTAACAAGTTTGATGGGATTGTGAGGGATGCGAGATTGGGTTGGCGGAAATTGGGTTAGATCGACGGTGATTGGGGATAATGAAGATGAGATCGTGTTAGGAATATCTATTAGTGCTTACATTAAATTTTATATGGGTTAAATAGTTTATAGTTATTTGGGTGAATATTGTAATAATTACGGGAGTAATTATTCACATATAAATATTAGTAAGTTAGTTAGTCATATATATTGTTGAAATAACAATATATTATGAATGGTTAGTAGTTGGAGTGTTATACCCATATTGGGTTATTTGTTATAACACCTCCCTAAATAATCAGAGGTTGTTTGACTATTTTTTTGGCTACATAATAGCCATGTATTGTGGTGGAGTGAATACAAAATATTATTGTGTTATGCCTTTGTGTAACTCGACCAAACTTCATATTTGGTATCGAGCAAATAATTTAAAATGAGATTCTTGAGTTTTGGGAAGTAATTTAGAAAATTGGTCTATGTTTTTAATAATAAGCGAGTTGGAGCTTGTGTATTTCCTTTGCATTCATAGGATCATGACATTACGGTAGAGGGCGTAGCTCATCAAAGATATGTCATATGTAAGTTGAGCATGGATAAATAGTGGTGCCTCTTATCTAAGAACTCTCCATCTAATCCGAGT
Source organism: Taxus wallichiana var. yunnanensis (assembly GCA_018340775.1). Lineage (NCBI taxonomy): Eukaryota > Viridiplantae > Streptophyta > Pinopsida > Cupressales > Taxaceae > Taxus > Taxus wallichiana. The sequence continues at coordinate 174,036,465 of CM031237.1, read as the reverse complement.
ATGTTTTGGCTTCTATATGGTGACTCTGTGAAGCGTCGATCACAATATTCCATTGACAGTAGGTTTGAATCAACACTTCATTAACGTGGATCGTTTCATATAATTTTTGTATCTGGTTCTCAGCTTCAAAATACATTTTGTGGATCCACTTGAAAAATAGTCTTCAACTCCAAATCTTTGTATATGCATGCAGATACACGAGGTTTGCAACTTTCATCAGAGATCTCTATCTTTATAAGTGTTGGTTTGTGCATGATACATTATCCAAGTGTGGATTTTAGACTCCGTTATGCCTGCCACATTTAAAGGTAATAAGCTTAAGTATTGATCCCCCCATATCACTCATGCATTTCATCCAACCTGTCTCCACCGCCAACTTCCTATTGAAATACTAAAATCTAAGAAATGCAGATATGTATGCACAAGGCACGGAGAAAGCGTGATGTGAGGAGAATGTTTCTATAGCAGATAAGAAGAGCCTAGAATTTTCCATCAAATCCTCACCATAAAGAAATCACGCATTCTATGAAACAAAGAAACTATGTTGCATATGTTCGGTTAGTTTAATTGCTCCGTATGTCTTCCATGTAGTCTTTTCATAGTCTTTATCTAAATCTATTTAGATTGCTTATATTTGTTATTTAATAAACACTTTGAAAAGGTCATTTTGTTAGTTCTTACACATTTTATTGTTTAAGTTTCTAGGTCAAAGTATGTTATTATGTTCTTATCAAAGTGGTTACTTGTTGTCGTGTAGAGTCTATAAAAGCTAAAGTTATATAGAATTCATTATATCCTACATGGAATTGTGTCATTAAAAATGTTTGGCATTGTTTTCCATATAGAATTTAAGTCAAAGTCAAAAAATCTAGTTAAATTGTCATTTGCAGTTGTCTAGTCAAAATTATCAAAAAAGAAAAAAAAATGCCTTACAGACACATTTTTGGTGTTACACGACATCCTAGCAACTATTGATTCTCAAAAGCCAAATTCATTGAGTTAAGCAACATCTAATTAGAGGACAGAGAGAAAGCAGAGGTTGGAGGTTATTCAGCTGACCTCTAGTCGGGTCTCAACAATGGGGCCACATATCGGTTGTGGTGACATGTGTGTTGCGGTTTGCTTTTAGTTTATGTAGTGTGCTTTCCGCTGCAATTTTAGAGTTCTAGTTTCGAGTGTGATTCATATTTTAGTGATCATGATGTACCTATGTGGTGTGAATAAGTGGAAATTTCACATTGAGGGGGAACATGATCCAATGTTCAATTTCTAAGTTTTTTCGTTTGTGTGTACTAACAACATATTTAAGCATAATTTCCTATGTTATTCCCTATGGTGAAATATGATGATGGCTGATAATAGTACGTGGCACATCATGATGTGGTTGTAGGTAAACTACTTGAAAACCTTAATTTGTGGTTTGTGGTAAACCAATTGTAAGACCACCATTCTTGGTTGTTGGTAATCTATTTGTAAAACCATAACTTTGTGGTTTGTGGTAAACCAATTGCAAAAGCGACCATTCTTAGTTTTTGGTCAACCATTTGAAAAACCGTCATTGAGGTTTGTGATAATCTGTGAAAATCACCAAATCATGTGCAAGTGCAAGTTCAAAGGTAGGTTTTCCCCATGTTCGCACTAAGGCGGGGGAATGTTAGGAATATCTATTAGTGCTCACATTACATTTTTATGGGTTAAATAGTTTATAGTTATTTGGGTGAATATTGTAATAATTACGGGAGTAATTATTCACATATAAATAATAGTAAGTTAGTTAGTCATATATATTGTTTAATAACAATATATTAGGAATGGTTAGTATTTGGAGTGTTATACCCACACCAGGTTATTTGTTATAACACCTCTCTAAATAATCGAAGGTTATTTGACTATTGGTTTGGCTTTATAATATCCATGTATTTGTGGTGGAGTGAATACAAAATATTATTGTGTTATTCCTTCTTGTAACTCGACCAAACTTCATAATTTGAAATGTCAGTGGGAAGAACAAAAAGGTTAGAAGATTTGAGATGTTGCAAGGACTAAAAAATAGGTGGTAGAGAAGGTAGAAGGAAAAAAATAGTGTTGATGTAGATTTGGTCGACGACGAATGGGTTGGGTTGACGTTGAATGAGGTAGAATTAGGGCTTGATGGAGCTAAATGGATGGAAAAATAGCGTGAAGAAGGATCGATGATGGAAGAGATGAAGGAAAAATTCCAAAGCAACGATCATACATGCAAGATTGATAAAAAGGATGATGAAACAATGGTAGTGCTTGAAGCAAGCAAACAAAATCAAATCTCCAAGGATGACATGCAAGGGATCCAAAATGGCTCCAAATTGATGATAGCTGATCATAAGAAGAGAAGGAAATAATGTAAATTTGCGGGAAGACCGAAAATCCAAATTTTCATCCTTTTGAGGAGAAGAGGTAGAGGTATACTTATTGGGGCAACGATGACCCACTAGGGTCGCCGTCGATCGTGGATGACCATTGATTTGGGTGGTGGAGATGGTGCTCAACTCAATACTGAGGGTCGTAAAGGGGGTAGATTAAGGTTTTAGGTTATTTGGGCAAGTTAGGGTTGCATTGGGAAGATATAAGGTTGATGGAGAGTGTAAATGCATTGAATGAGAGTAAATGGGATCCTAGGGATAATAAATGGGGTGTTTAGGGAAGTGATTAGGGTAATGGATGGTTTTAGGGATGATTAAAATGTGATTAGGTATGAATTAGGGTAATGGATGGTTTTAGGCATGATTAAAACGTGATTAGGTATGAATTAGGGAATAAAATAATAGTGGGATTAAGATGGGAAAATGTGTATTAGATAAGATAAATGAGATTTAAGAGAAATATGAATTTGAATATATATATATATATATATATATATATATATATATATATATTTGATGTAAGATGATGACGAAGGGGAGAGAACGCGGGATGGGAGAAAAGTGTACAAACAATTAGTGTTTACATTTTTGCCTTTTTGTCAAGTAATTTGTGTTAAGTAAGCCGTGAGACAAAACTAGAAGTGATAAAAGATGATGGTTGAGGTGCTCTCCCTCAAACTAGGGATCAATGAAACAAAGGGGAGAATCGATTATAGGTTGAAAGAGCTAGATGAAGGAAGGGAAAGAAGGGGTAGAAAGATGAGAAAAAATTCCCCAAGTGGAGAATGAATCGACCATTGCGAGAGGGGGAGATAAAAATAAAAATTAAAACAAAATATGGCAATGACCTTGGAATCACATTGGTAGAGAACATAACACGACCTCAAACAAGGTGACGTTAATGTCCTATGGACCCATGGGTCAACATAGATCATAGTGAGATGGATGGAATCCAATGGGAATCCACTCAAGTGGATGTGTAAGCCATGGGACCAATGGGTCAAAGGAAGATATCAAAAATATTCCCAAAAAAATGTGATGGATGGTCAAGACAATGGTGCAGAAAAAGTTATAGGGCAAAAAGAGTATATGATACCCTTCATACATGAAGAAATGAGAAAATATGCATCTAGGTCAGATGAGGATAAAATATGGCCACAATAGTGGTCTTAAAATGAGAAATGGTGCTCGAGAGGGAACACGAGAGATGGCCTGAGAATGGGCTATTGGATAGGATTAAGGATATGTGATGAGATAAATAGATGGGCCAAAAGGATACAAAAATGAGCTATGTTAGATAATCCAAGGTGTGTTATGGGTGACACACAAGCCTAAAGTGGAAGAATAGATAATTTGATTAGGAGATTGAACAAGATGAGATAAAATATGATAAATAGGGTTATTCCCAACGCAAGAGGTTATTCGTATAATCCTCCCAATCGGTGAGAACGCGTGAAATAAAAGAAGTATTTTGTTAGTTCCAAATGTGGCTTATTTTTTTGAGTAACTGGCCCATACAAAAATGTTATTGGCTAATCGTTGCAAGCATAAAATAATGTAACATGAAGAAAAATTCTACTTGTTTCATCAATTTTTTTTTTTTTCAACTTACTAAGAAAAATCTAGGAAGCGAATAAGTCCCATATATGAATCTTACTAAGAAGAACAATGTGCCATCCAAGACCAAAATTTTTACATTTTTGGGAATTTTTTTATAATTTTCAATTTCATGACAAAAAGGATGGTGGTAGAAAAGGTATAGTATTGAAGCTATTGCTTGTCTCACTAATGACATATGTATGTAAACAATCCAAAGCAATGGGCTGTGATGGAGGGCTTATAATAGGCTCATAGAAATCAAAGGATTCAGTTTTACAAAATTTTAAGGGTTCATCATCAACCACAATAGTGTGTTCATAACTATAATTTACATGAATTTGGCACATTGATGTAAAGTGGATGGGATAACCTTTATATTATGTATTTAAGATCTTCCTAATATGAGATGTAATGAAGAACAATATACATAAAATGGAGTGTAGTGGGGAGCTTCTTAGATCCAACTAAGAGATATAAGGTGATATTATCAAATATAGTACTACTAGTTTTATCATTCATAATCATATAAATAACCATTTTCTTGAGAAATAAGTTATGGCCCAATTATTTAAATTAGATCCGTTATCAATCAAAACATGTGTAATGAGGAGTCCTTGAATGCGGTTTTATCAAGAAATGGTGGGCATTAATCCATATAATTTTTGGGAGGAACCTCAAAGTGGGACAAAAATCAATTTCATTATCCATGGTTTTGAATGTGTTCATAATAGATATAAAGGCAACAAGTTGAGTATTAGTAGGAAAAATAATGATTGAAATTTTTCGTATAGGATTTCCTTGTAGACATGTGCTTTCTTGAGTAATTCTAAAAGATATATCTTAGTAAGGGTATTGCTTAATTTTTATAATATATCATACCCTTTAAGATGGGGACTATTCTTAGTAATACAAGCAAAAAATGGTGGAGGTAAGGGTGGGATTCCCTCAACTAGTTGTTTAAAGTTTTCCTTGTAGTAACCACATTTACTTGAAGTCCCATGGGAAAAAAATAGGATGTGAAGCATCTTGGATACTTATAGTAATATGAATGATCTCATATTGTATATCAACATAGGTAGGAGTGTCTTGAGGTTGGTCCATGAGGTAAGTAGAATCAACATATATGGTTCCTTCTCTTAAGTTGAGTATGGGAACAAACCTAGTTAAAGGGATGGTAATCGTTATCATATTAAGGGAGTGTACACTTAGGCCTAAGGATAAGATCATACAAGATGTGAGAATGAGCCATGATGACACATTGCAATATTAAAACTAAGGGCTATGAAAAGATCGAGACACAAAAAAATCCTTAGAGGAACCTAGGGTTCGATCAAGGGTCGGGTTCACTAAATGTTTACACCCTGAATAAGGGTTTGTATGATTTATTTTCCTTACTTATTAAGAAGCATAAGAACATTTCATATAGAATATTTTGAATTAAAATTCATAATATAAATATAAATATAAATATAATATGTGATGATATAACAATGAAACAATTTCTCAAAACATAACTTGAGGGACCAGTACTTAAATAATAAAAAAGGTACAAAGGTGATATGGGTGTGTATACTAGATGTACAAGTTGATGAAAATATTGAAATGCTTTTATCTGCGTGAAGCAAGGTTTAGGAACAAGTTATGTAATACCGGGCTATTTTTAGCATGGTATAAGGAAATGAAAGTAGTGAAAAATCTAGTTGGCTTGTTCCAGACATATTAGGAGCCTTGGGAGGATTTGGAAATAAATAAGATACTCATTGTAAATATAATAGTGTCTAATTCATTGTTAAAAATTTTTCAAGGGATTTCAAGGATCATATTTATAGATATTGGCATGATAGTACGGACAAAGACCTTCACCTGGTGAAGATTCAATTGAAGATTATGAGAGTTCCAAGGAGAGTTAGAAGATTATTAAAATTCCAAAGTGGATAAAATGTGACATTATACATTTACAATAAGTTTATATTAACAAATGGACAATTTTTCCTTGATGGCGAGTTAGACCTTAGGGAACCTCCTTTGACGGAATTGAAAAAGGCCTAAAATAAAAAAGGATGAATAACAAAGTCATTAAAAGTGCTGGAATTGGATTAATTTTTGTGTTTTACACTCAAAATGATATATTTTTTTCCTAGGAAACACCAAGGGAAGCTCTCGGGAAGGAAAGCATTACGACGGGCTATTTTTAGCGGTCTGATATGGTGACACCCGGCTTCCAAAACTAGAAAGTGTGCACTTAGAGACCCTTGATGTCCCTTTTTAACTTTTAACAAAGTAAAAGGGAAATTTGGGACATTATGATAATGTGCCACCAAGGAGGAGGAGAAGGTTGTGTTACTTAAGAGATAATTTAAAGTGTTAGAGAGGTGTTTTCAACTCACTTTACATTTTGGCCCCTTCCTCATGGCATGGAGAACATTGGAACACTCGGGAGGCCTTGATGCCCCTTTTTCCATTTTCTAAGGATAAATGGGAAAAAATATAGTGTGCCATCACATGGAGAGCTCCTCTTGTGTCACTTAAACTCACAACTTGATGGCTAGGTAAGTGTTTTCAACTTCATAGATGATGTCACCATTGGCCCCTTCTTCATGATCCTCCTACCCATGGTGAATTTTGAGGAGATGGTGTCCCCATGTCCCTTTTACCCTTATTTTGGGGGAAAAACCTGAGTTTTTGGTTACACTTGGGTTGGGTTGACTAGGGTTGGGTTTAGGGTGAGTTAACTAGGTTTTAAGAGGGGAAATGAAGGGGGTGGTATAAAGGCTTGTTATCCATATTTCACCCCGGGAAAAGTATTGGATCAGCCACAACCCCACACAGGAAGAACCAGAGAAAACATGATTAAATCTTGCAAACAGGTCACAAAAGGACTCAATGATGGAGTGGCGGGACCTGCGAAGGATCAAACACCCCTGTGCATGAAGAAAGAAAAGGGACGGCTCTATTGAGCAGATCCGTGTCTTAAATCTATTTAACAGGTTATAGGCAACCTCAGAAATGGAACAACATGGTCAGGTCAAGAGGAGACAGTGTCAAAGAAGCCAGGAGCAAGAAAGAGGAGAAATAGTGAAGATCCGAAGTCTTCGGGCTCAAAATGGTTCAGAACGAGTCCAAAAATCAGCTAAGTATGGAGGAGGTGGCGGAGAGAGCCATGTGTCCAAATGATGCACCTCCAAAGATTAAATTCAAAGGGGCAGACTCAAATGAGTGCCAGGATTCCATGCATCTAGAGCCCCAAAAGTTGCATGGTCGTTGGAAAGGTCTTCGACTCGGTGGAAGAGGCCAAGTGTTGGCTCAACGCAATTTCAAAATGGGAGCCCAAGGTGGAGACTCAAACTTGTGCCAGCCCTCCACATAGAAAATGATTAACAAAAGTAAAAAGGTGGACAGGGCGGGCCTAAAAAAGGCTAAGTTTAAAAATGGTCGCGGAGAGAGCCACATGTTGACTTTAGACATTTCCAAGGGTAAATCTAAAAGCGGAGGCTCAAACAAGTGCTAGCCCACCACGTAGCCCAAGGTCCGAAAAGGTTAGAGGGGTCGTTGAAAAGTATAAGAGCATGCAAAGGCTTCCGAGTGTCGACTCGACACTTCTTCAAAGGCCAAATCTTACGGGGTTTCTAAGTGAGCGCAGAGCCTCCACGCGTCCTGTTTTGAAAAGGGGTAGAGTCAGGTTGAATAGTCAATGTATTGTGATAGACCAGCGAGAGGGTGCCAAGTGTCAACATGATGCAAACTCAAGGGGTGAATGAAGAGAGGGTTTCAGGACAAGTGCCAAAGCGCTGCGTGTCCTCGGTCAAGAAATATGACCCCACCGAGAAAAGGAATTAGCAAAAAACATAGAAATTAAGTAGGATGGTGGAGGAAGCCACATGTCAGCCTCATGCCATTTCAAGAACAATATATAAATTCCACCCTCGGATAAGTGCCAGTCCTCCACATGTCCTATATAGAACAGGGTGCCCATTTTTCAAACTTGTTTTACGCCCTTTTATACGAGATCCGATACAAACTTAGAAGGGGCATATATTTCGACTCAAGGCTCAAAATATTACAAATATGACACCGTTGGAAAGATATCGGCCTTGTCTACACCATGGAGATCTGAAAATTCAAGTTTGGGGAGTTTAGGTGAGATAAAAATCGAGAAACGTCTTCAGGGCCATCAATGCAGGATCTATTTTTCCCAAACAACCCAGATCAGATTTGATACATTCACATTTATTTCCTCCTCCTTGGAGGCAACTTTATTTAAGAAATTGATATAATCAAGGTAGATTTGGGGGTAGATTTTACGGGAGGCATTAATAGCAGTGGTTGAGCTTCAAACTATTTTTTTCTTCTCTCTCTTTCTCCCCTCTATGTTGAATCTATAAAAGTAGGGTCGAGATTCATTGTAAAGGGTTAGACATTATTTTTTTTTTGCAGGCTCCCCTTTCCTTCTGGCAAAGTAATTCATGGAGTTCAGACCTTCCATTTAAATTACAATACATTTTCTACCTTCTGGCCATTTGTAATGCATTGTATCAATCTGCAGAGCAATAAAATGCATTTGTGATCGATTTCAAATCATTTCTTGTTTGCTTTGCTCTCATCTAATCTTTCATTATAAATCTGGTTATTTGTGCTTGATTATTGTATGTATTTTGATGGTTTGTGTCTATCATCAAAACTAATGTTCTTCATTCCTTCAATGCATCATCTTGTATCTTAGTTTTGATTTCTTGTATTCCTTCTATCCTGTCTCCTTGGTAAAACTTAGGTTAGGTTTAGGAATTTAGAATAGATCCTCTGAAGTTGAGCAACTTGAGAAGATCATGTTGAGCAACTTGAGAAAGGTGAGATAAATCCCTCTCGTCATCCTCCCAAAAATTAAATGTTCTCAGCATGAATTGAACCAATTCATTGAATTTGCAAGAATAATGAAGGTCAAATTTGCTATATTTTATCCCACCTCCACCTGAAAATCCCAAATGTGGGAGATAGTGATGTGACACATCTAGACTAGAAGATTTGAAGACAAGGATGCTGAAAGAACCATGAATGTAATTTAGAGGACCAAGAAATGGTAAAAAAATAATATGGTTTCAATCATTGAAGGTGGTGAAACACTTGCATTATCTAGGAAATCTCCTCTCGTCATAATGCATCAAGACATCCAAATTTAGAGAAGATCATGTTGAGCAACTTGAGCATCAAATGAATCCAATTTTCCCTATAGAGGTGGTTGAAGTTATCCCATCGTAGTCATGCTTTGGTATCTTAGCAAGCATCAGAGGTGTCCAATCTCCTTTCCACTCCTTCATCCGAGCCCTTATCATGAATTAATGAATTTCTTGTAGATGATACAAAAATAATGCAACAAGAGGTGGTACCTAAATTCAAGGCCATCTTGAAGTATATTAAAATAAAGAGAAATAAGAAAACACAAACAACTTCCTATTTATAAAAAGGTTTCCAAAGCTCAATATGTAGAGGCGACACATGTGAAGGTAAATAATCTGTGAAATAAATGAAACCTAATGATTATGTAATGATGAAGGTCTCTTTGGGTCAATCTACCCATGAGGGTGATGCTCACTTTTTCAAGGAGTCTTCAACTTGGATCCTTGCACGGAATGAGGAATACAAGCAAACCATTGATCAATTGGAGGAACATGTCATGAATTTGTCTTCATATGTACAATTATTTCTTGAATCAGTTCCTCATCCTTACCTCGATTAAAGAAATATCTCCTAGAGGTAGCTTCAATTCCTAGTTTATTAGGAGAGCTCAGGTGTTCACCATGTATGGAAGAGCCAATGATAAATGGGTGGACATGATTATTGAAAAGGGGAAGACTTTGCTACCTAAGGTTCTTTCATTGTTTCAATATGTCTTGACTATTGTGTCAAAGATAAAAGATACTAGGAGAGATATTGAGAAGGAAAAGGACATTTGGGAAATTATTCTCCCATTTGTCTCTGAGATGATCTTTCTTATCTCTTACTTCTTAGTGAATCATAATGTGTTTTCATCTATTATTGAGAACTTATACCCCATTTTGTCCCACACAATGATTACAAGGTGCGATGTGTTGAATGATGCCATTTCCAAGCTTGAGGCCTATGAAGAAAATGTATCTGGGATCTCATATGAGATTGTCAAAAGTGTGCAATAGTTGGGAACACCTTCACTCAATAAGAACACATCCTCAGAAAGACTCTTTATTTTCTTTCAAGAGTTGGTCTAAATAGTTGAGGAGAATCATACGAAAGAAAATCAACACGTGACCTTCTTCGCACCTAAATTCCTGAGGTCGTGCTGAGACAACTGGTGTAGAATAGAAATGGATGTATGTGTGTGGTGGTGATGGATAATCTAATGATGAAGCCTTATATCTTCAACACACAATAATGGGATTTGAAAATATAAGGCAAGAAATTATCTCCTAACTGAAGCGGTGTGATGGGTGAGATCATATAATAATAGCGCTCGAGACTCCAATCGATATCAAGATTTTACGAGATTCTATTCCTTTGGTTGTTGAACACGCGAAAATTATCCTGCCGGGCACCTCATATAAATTTCTAGACAAGGTGTTGGAAGTAAGAACAAGAGGCGTAATGAAGCTACAAGGACTATGGATGATTCTCTGGTCTAGTCCAGAAGGTCTTAGCCTGATTGGCTACTATGTTTAATAATGTAATATGTGAAATTATATCGAGTGGAAGTGGTGATGATCTAAATATTGATGCACACAAACCAGTGTCAATATATAATTGGTTAGTAAGCCCTTTGGGTTGTGGTGCCTTAGGATCACAACCAAAAACTTGTGGAGGTTGTGGTCTTGTTATTGTCATACGCATAATCAAACCCTATTTCTAGGAGCATTCCAATAATAGTAGGCTTGATTAACAGTGATTTTAGTGTGTTTAGTTCTATTTTTTCAGAGAATGTAGCAGGTGTGTGTAAGACTGTCAAACGTAAACTTGTATCAATATTTGTTATCCACTCCAACCCATTGGGTTGTGGGACCAATGGATCACAACCATATGCATTTTCTTGTTATGAGATGTTAATGGTCATACAAGATGAAATTGAAATGATCGATAAAAAATCTAAATATAAAAGGAAATCTAATCTATGTTTTTGAAGTTTTCACAATATATCGAGAGCAAAACAATGAAAGCAAACTAATCTAATAAAGGTAAATGTTTTTGTTATCTTTTCTAGTTTTTAAGCAATGCATTCTAATATAATAAACAAACTAATGATAAGTAATCATAATATGTAGCTGGTTACTTGTGAAAATATGTGAATCTAAATCTAAAACAAATAACCTAATCTAATCAAAACACCCTTCAAACCCTACCTCAAAGGTGAAGAAGAAAAATCATGACCCTAAAAGAGCTATTGTTCCCCATCACTTCCCAGTAATTTAAAGAGAAAACTTTCTAATGATTTGATCTACTTGTAATTGCCTAATCAATTAAAATGAACAATTTTACTACTCTATTTGATATGCAATTGAAACTAATGATTCAAAATTGAAAATTTGGCAAATGAAGCAAACAAACAAGTAATTCCAACTTGGATAAACAAGAGCTTTGGAAAATCTAGTTGTATCTATGTCTGTCCCCTCAGTTTGATCCTTTCTTTCTTTGTGTGTTCATATGAGTCCAAGGAATTGGGAATGCAAGAACAACAACAGAAGAAGACACTTGAGCAATGACAACTTAAAGGTAGTTCTGGTTGTAATGCAAGTAGAAGAGAGATATCACAAGAGATTTGAGCTTGGCTATGCAATTCCTAGCAGGATTATGGTAGCAATACTATGTAAGATACACAAAAATTCTCAGGCCTTTTCTTGAACACAAGCATGGAATATATAAGAATTGGGGCTGGGATGTGCCTTCATGCACAAGGTAAGAAGAGGCAGTTCAACTAACTAAAGAACATGCAAAAATAGAAGAGGAAGGAGAACCAAGTAATCAAAACTATTTTTTTTTAAAGATCCTAAAAGTGAAGTTAAGTGAATGGCATGTTAAAAACACTCATGGACGGATCCTAAAAGTGAAGTTAAGTGAATCATCGCATGTTAAAACATGCACAAAATGAAGCAGGAAAGGGAAAAAATATGGAAAAATAGTAAAGACCTAGGCTACAAATATACTTGGATGGGTTTTGAAGCTCGAACACCTTCTTGAAAGGCACTTGAATCATCATTAGGGACTTTTGTAACCGTTTTCCTAAAATGTAGCACATGTAATTTTGGGTGCATACATATTGTCCCCTAGAAGAAACTTCTTAGCCATGAAAAGGCGTAAAACATAGAGTCGAGTTTGGCATTCCCAAAGTGGGGAGTTAGAAGCTATATTGACACGCATGTGTGTGTCGAAATTCCATCCAAGCTCCGATACCTGCAAGAGGGAAAGAAGACTCAAGTGTAGATAGACAAAATGTCAAAAAATAAACATTAAATCAAAACGACAAGAGGACTTACCATTTGAGCAAGGATATAGAGATATACCTACGCCAACACTCCAACCTTGTGAACACATACACTCAAAATGAGGTTAAAACAATATATATATATATATATAAACAATCCCATTTTTAATTCATTTGTGCATTCTCGATTTGGTGAATTTGGAGCTCTAGACCCACGGTGACCATTTTTGATGAGAGTATAACCAAAACAACCATTACGAGATCGTGATCATGCCTCCATGAGCGGGAGATCGACCTGACATAGTCTAAGGTTGTTTTTTTCACTTTGTATTTTCATACCTAAAATGCAAAAATGTTGAAAAGTTTACCTAGGGGGATTATTTTTGAAATTTCTTGTCTTAAATGAGTCTCTAGGGGGTACCCATAGGGAAATATTTTATTTTTCTGAAATGGTCATTTTTGTGTTTTAAAGCATTTTTAGGGTTAAAGACGTTTTGAAAAATTGGTCAGGCCGCCCTAAAGCGGGAGGCCTCAAGCAGTGGCGGTCTAGAACTCTTGCCGCCTGCGGCTGGGTGGCGTTCTGGACAAAATGACCAAAATGCATGTTAACTTGATTTTTTTGGATTTTTGATGTTTTGTCATGTTTTTGATGAGCTTATCTTTTGATATACGTTACTAACTTGCTATTTTTCTGTGTTTTGGTGAATGCAAGAAGGAGGAGTACATCCATTAGAGCCGTGAGTGGGAGTGTGATTAGCTCCCAGGGATTTTGGATCAATTGACCTAGGCTGAGATGGACACTCTCTAGAGGGCAGGGATTTGGAGGATTACATGGGTGCCCATGTCACTCCTGCTAGTCACATACTGTGTGACTTGTTTTCTTATTGGGATGCAGACAGAACACTTTCCATTTGCCAGGTGCCAGGGGTGAGTGGACCATCACCCTGGAGGATGTATACCACATTCTTGGGCTACCACGATACTTGGGAGGAGATTGACCTTGGAGATAGTAGGATCAGAGCCATGATGAATCTATGGGCTACTTATATGGGGGATGTCGCGGTCTCTTTCGGTTGAAGAAGGGGGTCAAGGTTCGATCCATTCCTACTACTCCCATCCCCACTATCCGCAAGGCCATCATGGGTATCTTGGCCTCGTGGTTAATCAGGGACAAGGGAGGTGACACACTACTGTATTGTTGGGATCCCATTATTACTTAGATTGAGGCACATGGCCATATTTACGCCTGGGGAGAAGACATATTAGGGACCACATATCATGACCTATACAAGGTTTTCAGGCTGCAGGGTTAGTCATTGAGCCACCCTACCTTAGTCATGAGTTGGGTGTATGAGCGCATTGCCCCTTATAGAAGGGAATATCAGTGTTGGATCTAAGGGTTATTCAGGTAGTGAGATGGATAGGGATGTTAGTACTTCGGACCCCCACCAACTAGTGGCTTCTTTGACCATGGCAGACATGGTTGCCATACCCTACCAGGACATGGCAGGACTATGGGGGTAGGATGCAATCATAGTGGTGGATTGCTCTACCATAGGGAAGTTAGTTGATAGGGTAGGGAGAGTTGAGATCCATCCATTTGACAGGTCCCTCAAGTAGTTTGGCCTCCCATATGTAAGTTATGCTTCCTCAAAGTGGCACCTTGGTATATACAAATGTTCGGGAGGCCCGGAAGGGCCCTAAAGGGGACCCTGGATGGACGAGTGGTTACTACAAGTGTGCCCATCATAGTTAGGTGTGTTGTCCATTCCCGAAAGTTTAGCACTCCTTGAGCACCTTTACTCTAGATTTTGGCCTCTCCCACTCACAGCGGAGAGGAGGATGAGCGTACAGATGTAGACTCGATTCGAGAGGAGCACACACGGGAGATGAGACCGAGGAGGATTCGACTAGAGAGGAGATGAGGGATGAGGGGTTAGGTAGTGAGGATGGTAGGGAAGCCCACATGGAGGAGGAGGAGAATGATCCTAAGTGGCATGACACTCAGGATATTCTGAGAGTGCACATGAGGAGGCGAGTGCGGAGAGAGAGACCTTGGTCTTGGAGACATCACTTCCTCGAGATGGAGAGGGATGATGACAAATCTATGATAGGAAAACACCTCACCTCGACTTTGGGGAGGAGCCACAACCACCAGCAGCAATATAACCACTGATCTAACCTAGATTTGTGGAGATCCAAGTACATTAACACTCTTCTCTCGACTTTTTTATTTGGAAATGTTAGTTGGTACTTTTTTTTGCCTTGTTCTTTTTTGGAATTTTCTAACTCGCTATTTTCTTCTTCTTTTCTTTCTTGTAGTGACTACATAAGAGTGGAAAGATCTTATTAGATGGGTGTGCATGGACACCTTGTTGATCCCCTTATGGAAGACCCAAGCCGAGGTGACTGAGGATTCAGGCTAGCCGCTAGCAATTGGTAGACATAATTATGTATTTGCACCTATCTTGGAGAGTAGCGGAGGTGATGACCTCCCTTCATACTCAGGTGGTTGGGTATGAGGAAACCAATCGATTGATGAGGTGGAGCCACTCTTGTAGTGAGACCATGACCAGAATTTTTCACCACAAGCACTCACACCACTTGGTTCATTCCGTCATCGTCATAACCACAACAGGAGTCCGGATGCAGCCTTGCACCATCTAAGGGATCCAGAGGGATTAACAGCCCTTGGGCCTTTTATTTCTTTGTCATAATTTTTCCAATTGTTATACAATTTTTTTGTATATTTTGGGCTCATTGAGAGCGTTTTGACCACGCCTAGTGCGTGATGGCATTGTATACAAACTTGACTCACCATGATATATACAGACTCTTCTTTTTGGTTTGGTAATCCATTGTATATACGAGTTGAATTCCTTTTGGCTTATCTTACTTGTGTACTCTAGATGTTTAGAATTTCCACTTTTCTATGCTTTTCAGAATGTATGTAGTGGATGTGAATGATAACATAATGATTTATTTTTGTATTTTATAATGCTGATATATGATAATGTGAACACATTGTGATGTTGAACTTTAGTTTCCTTAAACAATTTTTGTACTTCATATTGTTTTGGAAAAGACATGGTGATACAGTGATATGATAAGCAAATAACTTTCCCCACTCTTGATTCCACAACCATTAGGATGTGAGGGATCAAGACCAAGATCCAAAAAGGGCACAAGTTATAAAAATTTGTTGAATGGTAATGATGAGAGAAAGACAAGGTTTTGAAAAAACCAAATTGGGACACTATAAACTCGCTCTACTCAAGTTTGCTTCATAGTTTAGAATGTGAATTGCTTTCCGATTTATCTAGACTTAGATCTGTAGATGGCCACTTGGTTGAAAAATATGGTTTTGAGGTTTTAAGCTCTTTTGGAATTTTGGACATCTAACTCACTTTGTTTTGACTTATGATTTCACAATATTTGAATGAATTGTTTCTAAATTTCAAGTTTTTCAAAGAGACCCCCTACACCTTGCCCCATGATACTAGTAGGAAGTATGGGCTTATCACCATGGAAAAGGCATAGGTGAGTAAGGGCATTTCTCTCCTTTCCCAAACCCTACATCACTAGTAAGAGACATAGGCTCAACACCGAAGGTTGGTAGGGAAAAGAAATGTGTAAAATAAAATTTTATGTGGATTTGCATTTGACTTATTTATCTAGGAAAAATGGATAGAATTTCTTATTTCCAAAGAGGTGTTTATGGGATAGATGTGACACCATGAAGCTTCTAGAACAGACTATAGGCAAAGACACCTAATCTAGAAAGAGACTATAAGTAGAACCAAGTATGTAGGCCTTGGTATGGTTACGGTCAAAACTTTGTCTTATCTTGTTTGAATTGATGAAATGATTTGGAGACAATTGATGACACTGTGGAGATTTATAGAGGTATGATTTGAATGTTTTGCCAATATTTTAGAAGTTTTTAGGAATTGCTATAAGAATAAGTCCCTTGATCACAAATTTTACAAAATGAACTAGCAGATGAAAATGCAATGCAGATGTAGTAATGTACATATGAAAATGCTAATGGATCATGTGTAATACCTCTTTAGGTGAAGAGATTTTAAAGATTTGTTAAAATCCTCACCCTCTAGTGTACATGGAAAAATGCCCCATTTTTGTAGTATTGTATTACTAGATATGGACCCAACCACTTGGGTCTGAATTTCCTTCCTTCGCCAGTCTTTTTGTCTATTCGGATTTATCAAGTCTTAGAACCAAATATCCCTCATATATTTCATGCTCATAGACTTTCTTATTGTATTTAGAGCCATCCGGTTAGCGTAAACACTATGCCGTTGTTCAACATTGAGTCTAGCCTCATCAAGACTTTCTAGTTGAGAGAGTCACACTTCTCGATAGCCTTCTTCTCCCAGAATTCTTTGCAACTGACAATATATAGAGACTAGGTATCTCGATTGCAAGTGGTAAAACCGCAACCGCACCAAATACCAAAGAAAAGGGGTTGCACCCATTGGATTTCTTACTAATGTCGATATTCCCATAAGGCTGGAAAAAGATTTAAATGCCAATCTCGTTTTTTCTCCTTGATGGTCTTAAGGAGAATGGATTTCAATGTCTTGTTTGTAGCCTCAGCCTGTCCATTGGCCTAAGGATAATAAAGAGAGGTCATGTGGTGACTTATTTTGAATTTCTCACACAACTCACATACCTCATCATTTTTGAAGGATGTGCCATTATCTGAGATAATGACTTGTGGGACCCATACCTACAAATAATTTGGTTTAAAATGAACTTTGTGATTACTGATCTAGGCACGGTGGTAAGAGGCATGGCTTCTACCCACTTGGTAAAGTACTCTGTGGCTGTGATTATGAAGTTATGACCATCTGTTGATGAGGGAGATAATTTTCCTATCAAATCCATCCCCATGTGGAAAAGGGCCATGGTGTTGCAATTGGTTGTAGAGCTTGTGCTAGTATGTGGATCTCATGGGATAACTCTTGACATTTATGGAATTTGCACACAAACTCTACCATGTCATGCTCTAGCATGGGCTAGAAATAGCCCATCCGATGTATTTTTCCAAGCAGTGGCATGGCTACGAAGTGACCTCCACATACTCCACTATGTGATTCATAAAGAATTTTTTTCAGATTCTTCCTTGTCAACACATCTTAGCAACATTCCATCAAAGGCTCTACGATAGAGCACTTGCTCCAAGATGACATACTTGGCGGTTATTATACGCAACCGTCTTCTTTTCTACGAGGTTGCCCCTTCTAGATATGTATGGTCCACTATGAAATTAATGATATTAGTGTACCATGGACACACAGAAATGGGTGGCTTAGTTTCAATGAAATACACACACTCATCGGGAAAGTCTAAATTTACTAGATTGCCTCCATCCATGGGTTATCGGCCAACTAGTCGAAATCATTTTTCCTTTGACAGATTTTTGATTAACAAATGTTAACTCAAACTCACCCATCAGAGTTATGAAGTGTCCAACCTTCTTAGATAAGGATCCTTGCGTGAGAAACATCCGCAAGTGATTTGATTTAACAATAACCCTTATTTCTTAGTTTAACATGTAATGTCTTAAGCATTTTATCATGAAGACTATAACAAGGCATTCCTTCTCCACTTGTGTATAACGTGTCTCATAATCAAGTAGTGTCTGACTAATGAAATAGATTGCACACTCTCTTTTATCATCATCTTCTTGAGCCAACATGTAGGCTAATGAGACATCCATAGCTCGTGAATACAAGGATCAAAGGGTGATCTGACCTAGGCGGCATGAGTGTGGGAGGAGACAAAAAGAACCATTTAACCAACTCAAATGCCTCATTGCATTCTTCCATTCAATCAATGTTGTAATCCTTTTTCAATAAATTGTTGATTGGGTGAACAAAAAGGTCAAATCAGGGATAAACCTTTAGATTGCACCAAGTTTTCCAAGAAAATATCTATTGCCAAAATCATCTAATGGTGGAGTCATTTCTAGTACAACTCGGATTTTGGATGGGTCCACATCAATCCCTCATGAAGATATGATGTATCCAAAAGCTTGCCTCCCGTTACACTGAACACACATTTTATGGATTCAAATGTGACGTCGTATTCGATTAAGAGAGAAGGATGATGATATGAAGCACCTTTGGGTGATCGAATTTTTTTGGCTTTATCCAGAAGGTCATCCACGTAGGATTCCACAATCTTGTGTATAAGATCATGAAATATATAAGTCATCACCTATTGGTACATGGTAGCAGTGTTCTCAAGTCTAAATGGACATAACAACATAATAGTAAGTTCCCCAAGGAGTTATAAATGTAGTTTTGGCTTGATCTTCCTTAGAGATTTTGATTTGATTGTACCTAAAAAAGCCATCCATGAGAGACAACAACTCAAAACCATATTTTGTGTCAACAATAACATTGATGGATGGTAATGGGAAATCATCTTTGGGACAAGCCTTGTTGATATCCAAAAGTCTATACAAATACAGATCTTTCCATTCTTTTTGAGGATGGGGACGATATTAGACACCCATTGTGAGTAGTCAATTGGCTTGATGAACCCTACTGGAGGAGTTTCATCACTTCTTCCTTCACCATGAGGGCCACCTTTGGCTTCATGGGCCTTGAATTTTTCTTAATTGGCTTAGCATCTAGCTTGGTGACAAGATTATGCATTGCAATGTGTGATGTAATTCCTATCATTTCCTTATAGCTAAACGTGAAAGCTCTTTGATGCTCTTTGAGGATACGGGTATGTATTTCAACTTCCTCAGGAGTTAAAGAGGATCCTAGTTTCAAGATTTTTGGTTCTTCCTTGGTCCCGATGTTTATATCAATCATTCCCTCGATTAAGGAGGCATTTCCTTCCTCAAACTTAGGGGGCTAGAGGTAACTCTAAATCCCCCTCTTCTCCTACCTCATAAATTTTGAGTTCCTTCCAGGGGAAGATTCTATCATGGGATTTCCAAAATAGGAAGAAGAGTGTGGAATTAGGGAAAGATCAACCTTGTGATGAGTGATGTAATATGTAGATTGTTTAGAGAGTTTCTTTGTCAATGTCAACATGATCTGTAATGACAGAACTTGCTCTCAATTTCTATGTATATCAACATTGGATTTATCGGTGTCTTACGAACCAAAGGCTCAACATGAACCAAGATCGTGAAGTTTGTATCTTCCAACTCATTACTTGGAGTAAAGCGAGAAGTGGAAGTTGTTCTTAAGTCTGCGAGGAGGTTATGCTCTCGTGGAATTGCTTCAATCGATATGAAGTCAAACCTCTTTGTTAGATTCACCACTTCTATTTTTAGAGTTGTAAATGCTCAGCTCTAGTCTCATATACCTCAGATATCTGATTTGCAACAAGTTACAAATCAGCCCAACACCCTAATATTAAGAGCACCCATTCTTTTAGCTACAATGAGACCAAGTAGAAGGGTTTTTTTATTCAACCCCATTATCGTACATTTAAAGTTTAAATTGAATGAAAAAATAAAAATCCTTCCCTTTGGAGAGGTAAGAATCAAACCTGCCCCGACAACAAAATGACACTTGGCTCCATAAAAAAGGAGAGTCAAAAAATTACTTGGAAAAATGGATTTTGGATCATCCTTTTCGTCCTCTTCTTTTACCTCAGTTACTTCAACCATACAAACTTCATATCTGGAAGAGAACTAAGTCCTAAATCATGTCCCATACCCATAGAATCAAAAGGAAGGAGGATAGGTAAGTCCTTCTCCAATAGCTTGACAATCTTCCCTATGGTTCCCAAAGACACTATCTCTACGATGATAATTTCATCTTTGACTTCGAAATGCCTTCGATCAAACCCATAACTTCTAATTCCATTGTAGGAACCAAATTTTCCTCTAGTAAATGACTTGTAGGTTTATTTAACTAATTTGTAGGAAGTTCAAACATAGAGTGGATCCCTGGCCTCTTTTTCAAGTTAGCTAGGTGTATATCGAAGGGTTTTGGATCACCCTATGCCACAAATACCTTCCTTAGATGTAGGAACTTGAATTCTTGAAATAAAGTGGAGGGAATATCCTTCATGTGATTAATCTAAGGATGTGAATGGATCATATTATAGTTGGTTTCCTGATCTATAATATAAAATTTGGTTAAAATTGTCTTAGGCCCAAGGGTGACTGACAACACTATAGTTCGATGGATGTTGCTTTGAGGTTATCATAACCTCTCAGTGTGTTTCATGTGAAGATAAATTGGTATCTCTGTAACCTAGCTTTTAAAGGAAAGATAAGGGGACTATGTTAACGCTGCCCCATCATCAATCATCACATGATTTACATAGTTATTGTAAATCCAGACTTGTAAAAACAACATTGGATCACCTCTACAAGCTATTTCAACATCCGTGGGCATCTTACTGATGTCAAATATGAATCCAAAATATCTTTCAAGCTACCCTGGAGGATAGACATCAAAGTCCACATGGTTTATCTATGCCTTTGGAGGAGGGGTGATGTTAATTAAATGACCAATACCTAGTGCTTCTAGTAGAGAAAATTTGTGAGTAGGGGAATTCTTCAATAGATACAAGAAAGAAATGTGAGAGAAAGTCTTGGTTAGATCACTAATAAAGTCATAAGCTCCTACTAGCTTGCCTAACGTATCACAAATGTCATCTAACATGGTTGGGTAGATCGTATTTGGCCGTGAAGAATAATCTTTGGTTCTAGTGGTAGCGTTAATCTGAGGTTCGGTGTCCAACTCCACCAACCCCACAATTTTTGTTTGTTGGTGACCATCCAAAGGAGGTGCCACTTGTGGATATGACGAAGTTGAGGCTTCGTGATCATGGGTCCCTATTACAATTCCTTTTTTCAAACCTTTGGGATCTATTATACCATCCTTTGGACATGTGGGGAGAGGATCATTAAAGATTCTGAGACATGTGTTATGTGTAGATACTAGTCCCATGTAAGTGTTCTGAGTTGGCAATGTTGGGTTTGCTAAAAACATGTCAAAAAATAACTGTCTTTGATCCTATGGAAAATGTTGTAGAAACTTGTCACAAACACAACATGTTCTTGTATTATGCCCGCAAACCCTATGGAAACCAAAATATAAATCAGGATCATAATCTCGAGGCCTTTGGTTTGCACCTTGTTGTGGTATGAAATTATGGTTATTGTTCAACTGTTGATTGTTATAGTTCAAATTCGAAAACGCTTGTCCTTGGTTTTTGAATTGGTTTGATACCCGCCTAGGTATTAGTTTGGGCCTTGGATCCACATTTTCTTGATTTCTAAGGTTTTTGTTGTTTTTATTTTTTTGATGGTTAAAATATACATCATTGACTAAGGGTGAGAAGTTATTGTTATTGTTTCCATTGTTGTTGTTATTGGTAGTATTCATATTGGGAGAACTAACAACATTAGGCTTCTTGGCACAGTCGGTGACTTCATCCGTCGTGACCCACGGTTCTTATTAAGGACCTTGGGCCCTTGATTATTGTTTTTACTATTGGAGTAACTAGGTTTATTTTGTTAGGGGTGACTAACCTTCCATTTTCTCCATAAGTCTTACGACCACTATCAATGGTTGCTTGGTCAATTCAAAGAGCACCCTCTAGCACCTCTTCATAGCTCCTTAGTGAGAACTTTTGAACTTCTTCCTTTGTCTCCCTATTGAGGGAGTGGAGGAACAAATCATAAAGCTCTGTCTGATCCATATTTGGAGTGCTTATAGAGGAGTAGAGAACTTGTCACCACCTTTGAATGAAGTGGGTTGCGGACTTGTTATGCTCTTGCTTGATATGAAGGAATTCCCTGATTCCTGTTCTCTAAAAAGTTTGTTCATATCAAAATCCTTAATAAATTTTGATACGAGTTGCGTGAAGGAGTGTATTAAATAATTCGGTATCCTATATTACCAATCGAGAGAAATACCTTCTAGCGTCTTAGGGAAATATCATGCCGCAACAATTGCGTCCCATGGGAGAAACTCTCAAATGGCCGTTATGTAAGATTTGATGTGGGAATTAGGATCACCCTCCCCTTTGAATTTTAGAAGATCAGGAAAGGGTCTTGGGAGCATGAATGTTCAGATGGAGAATTCTAGAGGCTCCTTAATATATTTAGAATAGGTTCCCATTGCGTATGTTTCCACCATTTAAGATCCTTGTTGGGGAGGTAAAGGTTGCATTAGTTGCTGAAGTGGAACAACGTAAATATTTTTGGCACATATGGCATCCCCTATGGAGATTTAGAATACATGTGTACATAGGGGGGTTGATTACTTTGATATGGAATTGAAGGCACAAAGCCAAGGGACGTTGCATTTCAAGCTGGTATGGCATTTGAGAATGCACTTACTGGTGCCTATTGTAGATATCCATATGTGGCATGAGGGGGCATGCCCAAGGTGCCCATCCCAATCAAAAACTCTCCAGGGTTTGGAGTACTTGTATAAACTGGAGGATTCTATGCAATAGGTATTTGTTTGTAATTCTACAGATAAGGATAAGTTCTTACTTTCCCTGCGCATGAATTTTGAGTATTTTGGGTAAGCTCTAGCTCCTTGAATTTGTCTACTAACACCAAGATGAGGTTTCCCATTGATGGCGTGGTGATTTGCTTAAGTAATTTTTGTTGAACTCTTGGAGGTTGTTGAGGAGTGTGGTATCCTGCTATGAATTGTTCACTATGTTTTCACCCCTCGTTAGCAATATTTTTAATTGGTGGAGGGGTAGCATTATTATTTTGGAGCAGAACATCACCTTGTCCTTGCAACCTATCAAAATCTTGGTTCATATTATGGAAGTGTTGTTCACTCCTAACATATTGTGCTAAGTATTCCTCATCTAGATGCAGGAGTTGGTTTGATTGCATGCTAATGGGTTGTCAAAATAATACCCGAGGAGATGAACTTGCTTCCCCAGTGAAAGTCATGTTGTTTGAACTTGATTGTTTATGAGGATATGTTTGTGTGATCTGGTCAAGTTCCTCAATACGTACAGAGGAACCAACATTGGTTCCTTGAAGAAGAGGGTTTTGAGTAGTTGAGCGGTTTTCTGCCCACGTTGAGAGTGAAGGTGATTGTTGTGGTATACATGTTTGGTAGTTGTACATGTAGAAAAACTGGGATGGGTCGATCGTACTCATCATATCCTGACATATTTGGGGGGTATAAAAATACCCACAGAATAAAGGATGGATGAAGAAAGCAGAAACAATTAGAGACTAGCTCTTCACATCGGGTTCACCAATTTGTATGAAATAAAATAAATGCGTGACCTTCTTCACACCCGACTTCCTAAGGTATTGCTGACACAATAGATGTAAAATAGAAATGGATGTATGTGTGTGTGGTGGTGATGGATAATCTAATGAGCTAGCCTTATATCTTCAACACACAATAATGGGATTTGTGAATCTAAGGCAAAGAATTCTATCCTAACCTAAAGAGGTGTGATGGCTCGGTTTGATATAATAGCTACTTGAAGACTCAATCGATATCGAGCTCTACCAAGATTATATTCCTTTGGTTGTTGAACACGTAGAAATTGACTGCGGGAACCTCGTATAAATTTATAGAAAAGGTCATGGAAGTAAGAACGAGAGGCGTAATGAAGTTGCATGGACTATGGACGATTCTCTAGTCTAGTTCAGAAGGTCTTAGCTTGATTGGTTGTTATGTTCAATAATGAAAGCTATGCAATGATATCAGTGGAAGTGGTGATGATCTAAATATTGATGCACATAAAACAATGTCTATATCTAATTGGTTAGCATGCTCATTGGGTTGCGGGACTTGAGGATCACAACCGAAAACTTCGTGGAGGTTGTGGTCCTATTATGGTCATGCGCGTAATCAAACCCTATTTCTAGGATCAGTCTAATAATTGTAGGATTGATTAGCAATGATGTTTAGCGTGTTTAGTTGTTCTATTTTTTCAAAGAATGTAGCAGGTGTGCGTAAGACTATTAAACGTAAACTTGTATCAATATTTGTTATCAACTCTGGCCCATTGGGTTGTGGGACCAAAGGATCACAATCATACGTCTTTTCTTGTTGTGGGTTGTTGATGGTCATACAAAATGAAATTGAAATGATCTTGATAAAAAAACTAACTATAAAAGGAAATCTAATCTATGTTTTTGGGATTTTCACAATATATAGGAGTAAAACAATGAAAGCAAACTAATCTAATAAAAGTAAATGTTTTTAATATTTTCTATTTTTTAAGTAATGCATTCTAATATAATAAACAAAATAACGATAAGTAATCAACTTGATTGTAGCTAGTTACTTGTGCGAATATGTGCATCTAATTTAAAACAAATAACCTAATCTAATCAAAACCCTTCAAACCATACCTCGAGGTGAAGAAAAATCATGACCACTGAAAGAGCTATTGTTCCCACTGACTTCCCCAATAATGTCAATGAGAAAAATTTCTAATGATTTGATCTACTTGTAATTGCCTAATCAATTGAAATGAATAATTTGTCTACAAAAAGTGCAGGAAGGCTAAGTACGAATGTCTAGGCTACAAATATACACTGCAAATGGGTTTTGGAGATCGAACACCTTCTTGAAAGGACTTAAATCATCATTGGGGACTTTTGTAACTATTTTCTGACAATGTAGCACATGAAATTTTTGGTGCGTATAGAACCCTCTTCATTCAAAGAAATACTTTGGAATCTCTCGTAGAGATTAGAGGCTCTATTTCTAATACCACAAAGGATGATGATAATTGGTTCACATAGCGCATAAGGCTTGGTAGCATTCACGATACTTGGCTCAAGTACTTTGGAACATGTGTGCATCCCACATTTTGAGTGTTGATAGGGTTATTCATCAACTTTGGGATGAATCCATAAAGCCACCAAAGATTTTAGAGAGTTGTGGATAAAAGAGGAAAGCCACCAAAGACTTTAGAGATCCACGGATAAAATACGAAAGCCACCAAAAACTATAGAGAGTTGCGGATAAAAGAGGAAAGTTTCCAAATACTATAGAGACCCGTGGAAAAATGAATAAATACCCTAAATATAGGATAAATCCATGGAAACTGACAGATTTATTAAGATTATGAAGTTGTTTTATGATGTTTACATGATTCATATGAGTGTTATAATATATCGTAGAAGCGAAACATATTAGAATTATAATAATTAAGAATATATAATATTTTACACAAAGAAAATGAATAAATACCATGATATATGTGTAAATATCCACTAATTACTAGTTAAGAATGTAAATAGTTAACCAATGGTTACCATGAGTCATTATGAGTGAAAAGACATAAATTTTTCCTTTTAAAGGCTATATAATGATGTAAAATGAGGGGAGAAGAGAATATCATGAAAATGAGTGAGAAGAGATGATATAAACATGAAGAATAAAAAGAGAAATCAATATAAAAGTGAGGGATATGAATATAATTGATTTAAACATATATTTTTGAATTTTATGTCAATGTGATCAATATATATGTGATATTTGTGGTTTGAAGCATTAATGTGTGGAGTGTTATGTTTATTCATGTTTAATAAAGGATAAATACTTATTTTATAAGAGATATCTACCCTTCTTTGTGATGTTAGCTCTAGTGGGAAATGTTAGAACTATAATATTAAGTGTATCATAATATATAATTTATATTTAAATAATATAGAATAAATTATATTCTTATTATTTAAATATAAACTTTATATTAGGTGGTTAGTTAATCTAATTAACTAACAAATTAAATCAAAGCTATGCCATGTCATTTAAGAAGGTCATAACCCTTCAGGTTATTTAAATATGACCATAGGTCATATTTGGGATATATCACGTGAATTCGGTAATCCTGGTAAAAACATGGAATAGAAGTGAGGAGGGAGTTACTAGGTGGTGAATGTAAAAGTTTCTCGATAGTGGATTTATTCTGTGGTTTTTACCCATTTAGGGGTTTTCCACATTACATGTTGTGTTATGTGTTCAATGTGTTTATTTAATTTATTTATGATGTGTATGTTATAATGGTTAACTTTACATTAATTAATTTAGTTGGTAAATGTACCTTTTCACCCCTCGTCCTGACATGGTACCAGAGCGAGATTAATAAATTAAATTTAATCCTAATGTAACCTAAGGTTGTAATGGTTGGGAAGGTAGTTAAACTATTTGAAATATTATTTAACACCCCCTTCCTGCTGCATAGTTGGATGGTTGGATGAATATTACACAAGTGAAAAGGCATTGTTGATTTTTCAACTGCGTGAAAAGAATTCTACTTTGGGAATTACCAGGCTTTGGAAAATAAGGTAAGGGTTGTAAATATTTGAAATATTTTATATAGTTTTATATAGTTTGTAGGGATTCAAGAAAATCAAAAGGGGAAGTAAAAATCTAGAGTAAAATTTGAGTTTACAGGGGGAGACAACACTTGAGAAAATAGGTTTTTCTATTTTTTCATTGGTCAAGAAAATTCCTTACATTTGTATTTACATTATTTACTATGATTTTTTGAAATCCTTATTCATGTCTTGAATAGGGCCCTTGATTTTTTTATCCTATAGTTTAATACAAACTATAATAGTTGTATATTTTTTTATAAAATCTTCATATTTTATAAATATATGTAAATAAATCTATACAAAAATATGTGTGTAATTTATATACATATATATAAATCTATATAAATATATTTATATGGTTTATATAAACGTAAAACCTAAATATATAAACCTAAAACTTAAATCCTATAAACCTAAACCATATACCTACCTAAAACCATATTAAAACTATATATATATATATATATATATATATAATATATATATATATATATATATATATATATATATATATATATATATATAACCATTTATTTCAATGGGGTGGCCCCATCCATACCGCCCCCCCTCCTCGGTGAGTGCCATGTGGCACTTGCTGCATACTTTGCGGCCCCCTCTATACTGCCATGTCGTCATGTGTCCCTCATGGACCCTCTCTGCAGTGTTTCCATGCATGTCGCAGATCCCCTGTCTCCTCTGCCTCCTACGTCACGAGACCCCCCTCCTTTCATTGTGGGTTTAGTCCCACATGGGGACGACGTAAATAAGGGGAGGATTTAAAAGCCTCCCCATGGTAACTCAGTGGTATGACTTAGCTCACACCACCCATTTTGTTTAAACACCCCTCGTGGGCACAAAGTGAACGGATCGACTGTTGTTTAATTTGGCTTGACCGCCAGCTTTCTTGCACAATTTAACTTACAATGTGGTTTGGTTTAATATGGTTGTTATAAATTGGCATTGGCATTCAATTTGATATGGTAATATGGTTTGGATTAATAATAAGTATTGGCATTTGAGTTGATTATATGGTTATTCAGGATATAATATGCCTTGCCGAGTTGATAGAAAATCTCACCTAAAGGGGCAAGAGCTCCAAAAATTTTATATATATAACGTTTTTTTAGAAATTGTGTTTAAATAATTTGTTTATTTATTTTTTGAAAAATATAGACAAATTATAAATCATTTTTGTAAAATAGTAAAATTATCATTTTTTTTAATGATATATTCTCATACGATGATAAGCTTTTTCGTCATTATTTTGTTACAAAACTAAAAACAATTCACTTACATTTCAATTTAATTTTTTGATATAATTCTAACATATTCGTGTATAGACTATTTAATTAACATGACCTCCTTTTTTGGCATAAATTGATCATGATCGATTATGAGGATTAAAATACAATAGGGGAATTTCTATAAAACTCTTATTTTAATCCTTGTTTGTTAATCATTTTTTAATCTCTATTTTACGCAAAAAGGGGTCTAATCAATTTTCAATTGATAAATCTCAGATGTTGAATGGAAACAACTACAACATTTGGAAGATTGATTGAAAGCAAAATTCATGGCTCGTAAATTGTGGGTAGTTGTAAATGGAACTGAGAGAGCTCTAGGAAGACATGCAACTGCTAATAATGTCGTTGCGTATCAACAAAAAGTACAAGAAGTGATGTCCATTATCTTGTGAAGCGTACAAGATGATTTTCTACTTCATATCATCGGGAATCAAGAGAGTCTGAGTGAGGCTTGGGCTCAATTGGAATTGATGCATGAAGGTATGCGTTTGTCAAAAATTATTAAATTGATTTTAGAGCTTATGACAACTCCTATGAAAGGAGATGAAAAAGTGATAAATTATTTACTAAAATAAAAAATATTAAGTCACCGTTAGATGGATGTGGTAGTAATTTGATTTGGCAAAGATAATTTGATTCAGGATAAATTGCTTTATTTCATTATTCAGTTGAATATTAATGAGAAATTTAGAAATTTCATTTCAATTTTGAATTAAAAATATCAATCAGAACAAGACATTCTAAATTTACAAACCCTTATTGCTCTCCTGGTTTAAGAAGAACAGGTTATGACTAATTTTGATTCAAAAGAAAATGTCACAAAGACACTTCTTGCTCAAAAATCAAAAGGTAAACCTTCTAGGATTAACAAGAATAAAAAATCAACTTTTAAAACTCCTAGTAAAAACAAGAAACCAGGAAACTTAAAAGTTAGTTTTGATGGTAAATGTCATAACTGTGGGAAATTTGGACATAAGAAAGAGGATTGTAAATTTAAAAAAAGTCAAATTTTAAAAATCAGAAATGGAATAAATCAGATCAAAATCAAGATAATGATGATGATAATGAGAATAATCATAGTGCTAATATAATAGCTTTATAAATTACTTCTAAATGAAAAGTATATTTTCTATTTTGTATACTATTGAAAAAGAGTTGTTTTTTCTTTCATTTAAACTCAGATGAGTTAGTAAAAATGAACTAGAAATAGCTACAACTGAAAACATACACAAAAAAATGGATTATATATGTTTTTAAAAATTTGCTTCGTTTTTTGATAGTTTATTAAAAAAATAAAACGTGTTCATTTTTTGAAAAACTGATCATATATGACATGTCTAAACTTAATTTTGCCACCTATAAAATGTATTAAAGGGTGCTTACATGTCATCTTGTGAAGAAAAATCCATGAGAAGTGTCCACAGTTAGTGGATTATGTTTTCAGTGAATACTATGATTATTCTTGAATAATTTGATTATCTGTTTTATCTATCAAGTCTTATCACATTTGTAAAGGATTAAAACAAGATAATGAAGATATATATGTTTTTGATAAAACATTTCTTAGTATTTGATTACTAAAATATTATTATATGTATATTAAATGACACTTGGGGACGTCCTTGTATTTGTATTGGAGACGTTCAATATCGATTGTATATAATACATATTTTACAAGAGTAATATGTTGAATTTTTTATACATATTCTAACATGGTTAGTTATTAAGCATATTGTTATGTTAGTTTTTATACAACTAGTGTCTAGCTATTAGAAATGGTTAAAAAGTAATAAATAATTATTTATATTTGTATGCTTATTATGATGTCTATATGAATATTATAACTCTAACCATGTTGATGTTGTGTTAGATTTAAAATAATTGATATGTGTTCAAGTTTTTTGATGCTAGAACCATTAACGGGAACAAAAAAGTAAAAACAGTCTCCATTTATTCTACCGAGGTAGAGAAGTATAATGGAAGTAGAAAAGAAGCCATGTGGCTGAAGCGACTATTGAAGAGAAACACATGGAAGCTAAAGGAAGTATTCATGTTCTTTGTGGTGGTTAGAGTTGTATTTCTCTTGATAAATAATCCAATTCAACATCAGACAATGAATCATATTGAATTTCATATGCATGTTATCCGAGATAAGGTTCTCTATGGTGATAGAGATCTCCAGTTCTTCCTTGTTCTGAGAGATCAAGATTGATTATGTTTACGAGCCATTATGTGCTATAAAATACTGCAAGTGTGTGCAATGCTTGAAATTTCAGAGTTTCCATTGAGGGGGAGTGTTCCTGGAAATGCCACCTCCGAACGGTTTGTTGATTAATTGACTCCTTCTCCTCTATACTTCTATTCTAGTTTAAAATAATTGTAAAAAGATCTTGTATGATCTCTAAGTAAACTGATAGAGTTTATGGGAAAAATACAGTCCAGTGTGCATCTAATTGTAAAGGAGGTCCTTGTGTTATAAAAGGATCCTAAAGATGTGGTATAAAAATATTTCCATGAGAAACGGTGAGATTTAGTCTCACAAATACATGTGCTAGCCTAAACCTTTAGGGTTTATGGATTTGTAAATCTTGTTGTACAAACAGGTAATGTTGGCATATATGAACCCTCATTAATATTAAGGGGGAGTGTTAGAACTATAATATTAACTATATCATAATATATAGTTTATATTTAAATAATATATAATAAACTATATTCTTATTATTCAAATATAGAATTTATATTATGTGGTTGGTTAATCTAATTAACTAAATAATTAAATCGGGGTGTGCCCCATCACTTAAGAAGGTCATAACCCTTTAGGTTATTTAACTATGACCATAGGTCATATTCGAGTTATATAACATGAATTGGGTGATCAAGGTAAAAACATGGAATAGAAGTTAGGAGGGAGTTACTGGATTGGTGGATGTAAAAACGTTTCTTGATAGTGAATTTATTCTCCGCGGTTTTTGCCCTTTTAGGGGTTTTCTACGTTACATGTTGTGTTATGTGTTCAATGTGCTTTATTTAATTTATTCATGTTGTATATGTTATAATGTTTAACTTTATAATAATTAATTAATTTGGTGAATGTACCTTTTCACCCCTTTTCCTAACGGGAAAACGAACTTCTAAACCCTCACACTATTGTTGAGGCTTAAGGTCAACATTTATGGTGTCTCGAGCCGAGTCCAGCTAACTAATATCTTTAGAAGGGTGTCGGAAGAAATAAGACAATTTTAAAAGAATTAAAACAAAATATTTATATGATTTGTGGGGAAAATATTGACATGAAGATTTGTCTTTCCCTATTTAAGAAGGGTTTCTGCACTGGGGATAGTGGACGAAAAGGGGATCCAAAGGAATACAATTTTTTTTTTTAAAATAGTGTATAGTGGTTGGGGAGAGTAAATAGGGAAATAAAATAAAATAAAAGATAGATTTAGAGAAGAGATAGAGGGAAGAAAATATGGAAAAGTAGATATTGGAGAAGGAAAAGAAAAGGAAGTTAGTTATTTATTAGTTGTGGGAATAATATTGAATTAGGAAGTGATTATTGAGGAAATGAACCCCTTATACAAAATTTCATCCCCCATGCCATTGGAAGGTGTGAGAAAAATGTGGGATTTATTTCAAAAGGAAGGAGAGATGGTTAAAGAATTTGATCAAAGATTCAATAATATAGTGCAGAAACTAGATGAACCACCAAATGAGAAAAAGAGAATTGAGTTGTTTATTGCGGGATTGTTACCTTATATAAGATTATTAATGGATGGAAAAGAGTTCATAACAATTATGGAAGCATTGGAAATGGCATCAAAACTAGAAGCAAAACCATGGAGGAGAGAGTGTGAAATTGTATTAGAATAAGAGAAGCTACAAAATGAATTAATGCAACTAAGAGAAAGACTTCATAAAAGTAATGAAAGAAGATATCTTTGGAGATATGAAAGAGATAATGAATATCGTGAGGGATATCAAGGAGATAATGGAAGAGGATACTACTTTGGGGATATCAGAGAGATAATGGATATCATAGGGGATATCATAGAGATAATGAAAGGGGATACAACAAAGGATATCATGGTAGGTATGGAGGAAATAAATATAATAGAGGAAAATTTCATCATTATTATGGAGGAAATAACTATAATAAAGGATGGGATGGAAAATATCAAAAATATAGAGAAAATGGTCAATGGAGAAGGTTGATAACATGTTATTGGTGTGGAAAAAATGGACATATACTACGAAACTGTGAGAAGAAGATACATGTTGAAAAGATATATTACAAAGAGGAAGGGACACAAACAGAAAATGAGACAAAAATAATAGAACCATATGAGAAATATACATCCATAGAAATGATTAGATCACAAGAAGAAAAATCATGAAAAATAAAGAAGAATCATATGGAAGATAAACTAGAAAACTAAAAAATTGAAAAAGAAGACATAAAGAAAAATTTCAAGGGGGATGAAACCGTGACATTGTTTGAGGATGTTGAAAGAAGAAGGAAAATATTGAGAAAGAACAAGAAAGTAAAAAGTAAAAGAACCAAGCAGAAATATAAATAAATGTATAAGAGATAAATGTTGGAAATGAAAAGGTGATAAATGAGAAGAAGAAAAGTATAGTTAGGTCAAAAATAGTGTAATACAAAATGAACTAGATGAAATAAAGAAGGATGAGGATTGTGATGATGAATTACTAGTAAAATGCATTGGATACGTGATAAGGGTACCATTAGATGATAATGGAGAAGATGACTCATTCAATTTTTTAAAGGACATGTAAGTACACCAAAATAGAGGGACCAAGACAAAATCCTTGAGGAATGGAGGAACTAGAAAAGAACACACACCAAGGAAAAAGAAGATTATCAGGCTACCTCTGAGGAAGATTCCTCTAGTAGTGAAGAATAGGAATTTAAGTCATCACTTGGTTGTCTCAAGGATGAGACAATGTTTGAAGTTGGGGGATGATGTTGATAGGGTTATTCATTAACTTTTGGATAAAGCCATAAAGTCGTTGAAGATTGTAGAGAGTTGTGGATAGAAGAGAAAATCCGCCAAAGCTGCAGAGATTCACAGATAAAAGAGGAAATCCTGTAAAGAATATAGAGAGCCACGGATAAAAGAGAAAATCTGCCAAAGACTGTAGAGACCCATGGATAAAGGAATAAAGCTGTCGAATATAGGAGAAATCCTCGAGAATCTGCAGTGAGTTATTCATATTATGAAGTTGTTTTATGATGTTTCATGGGATTTATATGAGAATTATAATATATCATAGAAGCTAGAAACATATTAAAATGATAATAATGAATAATATATAATATTTTACACAAGGAAAATGCATAAATACCATGATATATGTGTAAATATCCACTAATTACTAGTTAAGAATGTAAATAAGAGTTAACCAATGGTTACCACGAGTCATTATGAGTTAAAATTCATAATGTTTTCCTTTTAAACGGTATTTAATAATGTAAATTGAGGGGAGAAGATAATATCATGAAAATGAGTAAGAAGAGATGATATAAATGTGAAGAATAAAGAGATAAATCAATGTAAAAGTGAGGGATATGAATATAATTGATTTAAACATATATTTCTGAATTTTATGTCAATGTGATCAATATATACATGATATTTGTGCTTTGAACCATTAATGTGTGGAGTGTTATGTTTATTCATGTATAATAAAGGATAAATACTTATTTTATAAGAGATATCTACCCTTCTTTGTGATGTTAGCTCTAGCTGGGAAAAATAAACTACTTAACCCTCACACTGTTGTTGAGGCTTAAGGTCAACACGAGAAGGTAGCATTTTTAGTGGTTCAATTTAGAAAGGATGTTAAGGGCATGTTTGGCGGGAAAATATTTCGGGAAGACAAATTTGTGGGTTTCTTTCCAACGCTCTAGGAATCAAAGTCCCTCTACTTAAACAATGCAACTTTCATGTTTGCATGCACATGAAAAGGTGGATTTTCTTGGTGGCCTTGCGGTCAGGGATCCAACAAGGGCACTCTCGACTACATACGAAAAGCTCGAAATTGATTTCTAGAGAAGACTTTTTCTAGAGAACGGGAAAGGGAGTGAGAAAAGAGATAGGAGAATTAATGTCATGGGTAGAAAATTAGATTCTTGCACACATTAGTTAAAAATTTCAACACATGCATTTATGAGAAGAAACAACCAAAAAATCAATGTTACCAACTAGAGGAAACCATGCATATAAATATGCAAACATTCATATTCCTTAGAAAACAGAAAATTCTTCCTTCATTAGCATTTCCATTAGAGTTGTATAAAGTAGGGAAAAGGAGGAAACATATGCAAGAGGAGGATAGAAGAAAATGGCTATCTCCTTTGTTCTCTCTAAGCACAATGTACTCTTGAGTTTACAAAATTGATCACCAACCCTTTGAAATGGGAATGGATTTACAATTTATAGGAAGAGAAATGACTCTTCATATACCCCCAATGACTTTTCATATGTCCTCATGCAACTTAAAACTTTTCAACTTCCTAAGAGAATATTAAGTCCCTTTTTATAACATAAAGGTGAATTTTACATTAGAAACATAAAGTTGCTTTTTAATTTCATTAAGGACATATAAAAATTGCACCCCTAATGAAGAATTACAACATGGAGGAGAGAGAAATAAGAGAGAGAACATTATGTTGATGAAGAATCCACTCCTGTTGACTCCTAGAAGGCTTTGTCGAATTGATCTTGATGCCTTTGAACCCTTTGGAACATTTCAATCCTCTTTTTTTGATGATGTATTGCCATTTTTATCCACTTTCTATTTTTAGTATGCCTTGCCATAGACACGCTATTTTTAGTAAGTGCACTAAGGTGGAAAAATTTGATCTCAAACCACGGGGCATGATAGAGCAAGACAAGACGTGTGCAATGCAAAACATTTCATGAAAAATGGATTAGTAGGGAAAATTTTATGCATGGGCACATTTTATTGTCCTTACTGCATTAAGGGGATGAGAGGCACTAAAAAACCCACTTTGTTTCCAGAGGCATTATTTTGCACTTCAAAACCTGAAACTCAAGGGAGAGCTGAGGAGTACGAATACGCACACAATGTAAAAAAATTGGGATCAAACAGAGAAATAGAGAAAAATTTATGCATGGGAACATTTTACTATCCCCATTGCACCTTTGCAAAGGGACATGAGGTGCACAAAAATGTGCCATGCACTTTTGAGAGGCAAAACATAAGAATTTGGTCCGTCGAGAAGAGCGAACTTGAAATTGAGATTGTCAGAGCTCCCGAGAGGTATTTTTAGGTGAAATGTTATATGATTTTGACTAAAAACATCCTTCCAAGATCAATGAGATGGGTCTCATCTTTCGATTTTGCATGAAACTCCTAGAAATTTCCCCCTTTTGATAAATATATTGTCAACCATACTGTAAATAATGAGCTCCATTGAAAATCACTAAGAGTATTTGAAGATTATAACGATTCCAAATTGTTGATGATTCTCTTAGATTTCCAATGAGTATTTTCTTTCATCCTAAATCCTTATGGAGCTATCAAAATCATCCTCTGAAAATCAAGTACCTATTTTGATATGGCTTACTATTTTTATCCCAAATTTACACCCCTACAAATTTGGATAACCTATTTGAATTTGAAGTACAGGCTTGTGACTTATGGATGACCTTCAAAATCAACCCAGACAAAAGAGAAAGATAGGCCGATTACCTATCAAAGGTTATTTAATGTGACTTGACAGATAATTAATGCTACATGTTAGGTTATTTAATGCAATTTGACAGATAATTAATGCTACCTGTCGGGAATCTGATTATGAAAAGACAAGTCAATAACCATTTGTGAAAAGAAAATTAATGGTAGTGGTTTCCATTGGTCAACTAACTAGCGGGTATTTAATGAAAATTAGGGAAAATTAGGGTTTCAATGGCTATAAAATGTACTTAAACCCCTCATTTTTGGGGAGTTTTTTGGAGAATTTGTAGAGTAACTCTACCAAAAAAATTGAGTTGTAAAGCCTCAAATCCAGGCATTTTGTGAAGGATTCTTTCCTCCTGCTTACATTTTAATGGATTGTGCACCATTTTAATCAATAAAATTGATTTTTTGTGGCCATTTTCACCCTTTCTTCAGTTATATTGTGTTCTTTTTCTTTTCCATTATATTTGTAGGTATCTTGTGCATGTCTTGTTCTTTGTAGGGCCCAAATCTATTGTGTTTCATGAGAATGGATACTTGAGTGTGGTTTTAGACTGTGGTGCCTCTGTCTTCCCTCTTACCTCATTTCTCCCCTATTTTCACTCACTAGGAAACTCTCCACCCCTTTTCTTGGTGTTATCACCCTCATTAGCTTAGGATTTACATTTTCTACATTTCTCTCTCTTCCCTGGTCCTTGGAAGTCTAGGTTAGCTGTAGGGTAGTCACATTTTTCCTTTCTAGGAGTAGTGTTAGCATTAGGGTTAGGTAGAGGAACCAACCTTCTCTAGAGGCTTGTTTTAGTTGCGTGGGTCCCACACCTTGAGACAAGCCCATGTTAGTCAAAAGTAGGGTTTTGCATTGCATGAATCCTAGGGTGATAATTTTCTACACTAATAGTTTTGCACGACGGTGGGACTCCAGGACATCAAAGTTTTCATCTTTCAAGTGTTTTATCCCATCAATATCATTATCCACCGTGCAACCACACTAAAAGTTTTGGCACACCCAATGGGACAAGTAGGTGAAAGATATACACTTCACAAGTGTTCTACTATAGATCTTAGTTAGAATATATTTTTCGGTGTGTAGTTGAACATTCAAAGTAGACTCCACTTCATCAAGTTTGATGTGCCCTTGGTGAAGATTTCAGCCTTTAAAGGAACTTTCAAGCACATCTGATGACTCCATCTAGTCAAAAACCCATCTCTGAGTTGCAAACCTTCTTCCTTCCACACATCTCCATCCATTTTCTTTCCATCTCTTTCATTTTCTTCCACTTTATGAAGTTGTGAAATCATGGCTTCATTCCCGCAATGGAATTCACACTTACAACAAAAACAATGTAGTCTACCTCTAATTTATTTCTCAACTCCTCCATATCAATGTTATGAGAAAATCTAGAATGACTATGCCTATCCCTATGAGCAGTATTTAGGATCGGTTTGGCTATGGAACTGTCAAGAGGAGGGGTATGCATGTATTGACAATGTGATCAAATGGAGAATGTTGATTTGATAGAGAAGACCCAACAAATAAAGGTTGGCATGGTTAAATCTTGGGAAACAACTTAGATGAAGGCATTCAAAATTAGATATAGGGCACCTTGTCCATGGGTTGGCCCTATGCCAAGACATTTCAACCCACAATAGAAGCTTGATTTCATGGTTGAGATTGTGCCCTAGCTCACACAGTGGACCGAGGAGATAAAATCGTATGAACAACATGGAAGAAAAATTTGTAAATGGGTAAGTTAGCCACCAAATTCATATTCTTATTTTTCCTCTTCCTAATCTTTACCATTTTAGTATTTTCATGATTCAAGATCATTGCATGTCACCCCTAGTGTGGAATCTCCTTCTCCATCTTCTAATCTCCCACCCCATCTCAATTTTTCTACCCTCTTTCCTTCCAAACCCAAGTCCCTCCATAAGAGAAGAATAGAATACCTTCCCTTCCACCTCCAAAAGAAATGAAAAAATATGTGAAACCCCAACCTATCCCTCCTTATGCAATCCCAACTCCATGCCGGAATAAATCCAAAAATCCAAGTCAAGAGGAAGATTAAGAGATAGAGCCCAACAGAGTTGAGATGACATAATTTTTGAAGAGTTGGGTTGTGAGGTTTAGAATAGATAAGATCCTCCCGATGGTTAAGCCTTCAAAGGAGGTCGGGGTTGAGGAACAAGTGGTGGAGGCTGATGCTGCAAAAAAAGCAGAGAAAGAGGAGCAAGAGGATGATCAACATTCTATGTGCTCCGAGTGTAGTGTTCACATTGGAACTTTTTTTATGGAGGATGTTGATCCTTTACCAGTTGCAGAGTCGAGATAGAGAAGAAGAGCATGTTCATGTTATGGAGGAGATTCATACACCTTCAAAGGATTTGAGCACAAAACAAGCCATAGAAAAACCTTCAATTCTTCCTTAGAAGAAGAGTTTGAGCTTTCAAACTCTATTTTCGAGGATAAGGGGAACAATGCGGAGCGAGTTACAGATCGGGACAACCCCGTAGAGGAGGTTGAATTGGTGCAATAGAACAATGAGGAGGAAAATTATCTATCTAACTTAGAATATTAATTCAATGGAGAGGATCCCGTAGAGATCAGATCAATTTATCCTCCATCATCCACCTTCCAACATAAAGAACCTCTTGATAGGGAGGAGACATTCAAGAACAACAACTTATGTTTCATGACAGCCCTTTAGAGCTAATATTGGAGGATTCAAATATTCTATGTTTTTCACTAGATGAGAAGAAAAATGAGGATGACAACCATTGCATACCAGTCATTGAGGAGAACTTCAATTGTCTATACATGAGTAACAAAAGGAGTATCACTCGTAGATAACCATTTCTTCTAGGAAAGTCCGAAAGGAGGCCTCATCATGGAGGTTGAAGTTCGAGCAATAGGTAGATGTGGTGGACTAGGCTATGCCCAATCAGGCACTTGGATTCATTAGATCCAACGAAGAAGAAGCCACATCCAGTCATGTCCACTTTAGGGCATTAGGATGAGATTTAAAGCACCGAAAGACAACATCAAAGCCTCTAGGATCCAAACAATGAGTAACTTGAGGAAGTATTCCTTTTATTTGACATTGATACTTTAGTTAGTCGGATGGATAATTGGCCTCCTTCAAGTTTTTCACTCATGCATATGGCCACGCCTATTACAAAATCCATTACATGACCGTATTTTGTGAGGAAGGGTAGCTACTTCTCACAACTAGTGGTAGGTTATGTTTGAGATTCCATTTTATTCTAGTTAGGGTATGGTAGGAGTAGGTTTGATTTTAACAGAAGAAGTGCTTGTGCACAGTCACATCCCATTTGGCGTGTGTATTATTTCTACTTTTGTACATAGTTTTTGCGTGGTGGTTACTTTTGCACAGTTCATCATATTTCCAAGGGACAAACATGTTACAGTAAGGGGTTCAAAGTTGTAAGAAATAGTTTCTATCTTCAAGTAAATCCAAATGTAGAGAAACTAAATCATATTGAGGGAAAATTTTCAATGTTTTCATCTCTCATGTCTCTCTAGATCAATCACAATTGAACTCTTATATGCCAACTTGTATCGTAATTTTTTTGCAGAGCATTCATTTCTTTGGCATTTGGGCGGGGAATGTTCATGAGGGAAATCAGATTTTGGGGAAGCTTTCAAAAGTGCATCTATCAGCCCCAATATATCAGTTGCTTGAGGTCTAGATGCTTCGTGGCTTGCCTTGGTCACATTTTTAGTTTTAGGGACAATTTGAGGTTTTATCCCAAATCCCAAAATCAGGTTAAAGAGCATGCCAAGGCGGTTTCAGTCCAAATGCTAAGTTCACATGAGTCTAGGGGAATTTTTTTCATAAAATGGATCAGTTTCTTCAATTTTAGGCTTGAATCCATGCCCAATGGATGTTTCAAGGCTATTGGTATCTCCATTTAGTAGACAAATATTCCCTAGAAGTCACCAAACTATTATCCCAAATTTTCACTCCCACAAATTTGGATAACCTATTCAAATTTGAAGTATAGGCTTGTGACGTACAAACGACCATCAAACTCAACCCCAAACAGAAGAGAAAGATAGTCCAACTACCTATTAGGTTGTTTAATGTGACTTGACAGATAATTAATGCTACCTATTAAGTTACTTAATGTGATTTGACATATAATTAATACTACCTCTTGAGAATCTAATTGCGAAAAGATAACTCAATAACCAAGGTTGTGAAAAGAGCATTAATGGTAGTGGTTTCTGTTGTTCAACTATTTGGCTGGAATTTAATGAAAATAAAGTGAAAATTAGGGTTTCAACGGCTATAAAATGTACTCAAACCCCTCATTTTATGGAGAGTTTTTTGGAGAATTTGCAGAGTAACTCTGCCAATTTTTTTGTGAGTTGTAAAGCCTCAAATTCGGGCATTTTGTGAAGGATTCTTTCCTCCTGCTTACATTGTAATGGATTGTGCACCATTTTAATCAATAAAATTTATTTTTTTTAGCCATTTTCACCCTTTCTTTAGTTATATTGTGTTCTTTTGATTTTTCATTATATTTACAGGTATCTTGTGCATGTTTTGTTCTTTGCAGGGCCCAGATCTATTGTGTTTTATGAGAATGGAGACTTGAGTGTGGTTTTAGACTATGGCGCCTCTATCTTCCCTCTCTTACCTCATTTCGCCCTATTTTCACTCACTAGGAAACTCTCCACCCCTTTTCTTGGTGTTATCACCCTCATTAGCTTAGGATTTACATTTTATACATTTCTCTCTCTTCCCTGGTCCCTTGGAAGTCTAGGTTAGTTGTAGGGTAGTCACATTTTTTCCTTTATAGGAGTAGTGTTAACATTAGGGTTAGGTAGAGGAACCAGCCTTCTTTGGAAGCCTATCTTATTCATGCGGGTGCCACACCTTGAGACATGCCCATGTTAGTCAAAAGTAGGGTTTTGCGTTGCATGAATCCTAGGGTGCCACTTTTTCTGCACTAACAACTATTAACTATAAGTGTCAGAATCTACTTCTCTAAACCCCTACTAATGATGCCCACAAACACAACTCATGAAGATCCCTTCCAAAGAGATATGAAATCAAAATTGACCTTCTTTAGGCTAAATGGAATGTTTTTTGATGATCACAACCTTCACCTCACATGTATGATACTCCTATAACTCGAGCTACGAAGTGAGTGTCGAAAGACACTGTCAAGTTCCCTGAGATGGATCTTGAATTCCCTGTGAGAAATGCCTATGATGATCCCAAATGATGATGTTGACTGAATAATCATCCCTCTCTATGTCATTGTGCCAAAAATAACCCTTTGAGTGTGACTTACCATTAATAGCAAGTGCCCAGATGGGAGACTTACTATTTTTGGTAAGAGGTGATTTTTTCCTCTTCTTGACCATCTTGATGTGATGAACTTATTCATTCAATCTTGTGCACACTGCCTTTGCCTCGACCACTTCTTTGGGGTGACTTACTATTTTTAGTAAGTACCCATATAGGGAACATACTATTTTTAGTAAGTGTTCATTTTCATTGTTTTCTGCTCTGGAAAATCATTCAATTCTGATGATATTCAATGCACTTTGTTTTCATCGTCACTTCTTTTGATGAAGACTAACCAAAAATAGCAAACATGTATAAGAAATCTTACTATTTTTGGAAATTATGTGTCTAGTTCTCAGTTTGTGATGAAACACATATATTTGGATTTGGCTCATCGTCACGATCTTATCCCCTGAATTTCACTTGATTTCGCCCACCAGAATGCTTGGAAATAAAAAATGAAATTTTTACCTAGCAAGAGCTTCAGGCACGGAGCTACCATGACAACCATTAATGGAGTCATGAAGATTTTTTACAGGTCTAGTTTTCACCTCCGATCATGATGAAATTGACTCCATTGGGATAGGTTTTTCATTTGGAGTCTATGTGTAAATTTTTAGCTCGATTCCATTGCCAGATTGATGGGAAATCTGACGAATGTGAGCTAGGGCACGAAATGGGGTTTTTATGAAACAAATGATTTAGGGAATCATTCAATATCCTATTTGTTGAATTTTTATCATCTCTGAAAATGAGGAAGTCTGTAAAATATCTCATCTCAATCTGACTTGTATTTTGCAAGATATGAATATTTTTGATTGGGAGACTTCGTAGTTATCTGGCGAAAAATCTTCATTTTTCTTCATTTATATGTTGTTTTAATCCATTATTTTTATGATTTTCAATTTTTTTGGATGGATAGGAATTTCATGGAGTTATTTGGATGCAACAATGGAGGATTTGGATTCAAGAAGAAATTTTGTAGAGTTTCTAAGTGCTATGAAGACATGGGGGAGAATGACAAAAATTGGCTAAGTATTGATATTTATAGATTGAAAATGGAAGAGGAGGGGATGGGGGAATTTTGTTTCCCTTTCATCCCTTTGGCCAAAGGTACTAAGGGGACATCAATTTCCACTTCGCGCCTCATTGTGACACTTGTCTTTTTTGATTTGGTGTGCACTTTGGAGAGGGGGCTAAACTTTAGCACTTGGGGGCTTAACTGAAAAGTACATGGTCATATTGGTGACTTGGGGACTAAATGGGGGGAGGAGAAATTTTTGTCCCCTTTGTGCCTTTTCTAAAGGGACATAAAATCCCTCCAGGATCGTGGTTCTGACACTTGTCCACCTTGAAAAATGCTTAAGTACCGAAGAGCGTGCCTTGAGAGTGAACTTGTGAAGGTCATATATGGAGTTCCCGATGGAATGTTTTGATGAAATTTTATATGATTATGACTAGAAATTTCATTTTAAATTCAATGGTTGGGATATAAGCTCTTTATTCATCCATTTCATCCCTACAAATAGGATTTTTGTTCTAGCTCTACGAATGAGCATGATAAAAAGCGTATGTAGACATATTGTGCCAAGGTTTTGTGAAAATTATGATTCCACTATCTTGTATTTATATTAATTAAATTTCCCTTGATATATTTTTTAGATCCTAACTCCTTACAGTAACTTCGAGAATTGCTTCCCGAAGCTCGGTGCTTTTTAACACTATGCATTTTGCGCTAAGCCCCGAGAACCCGCTTCGGGTTATCTACTCTAAAACTTCCAAATATTCCCTAAATCTTAAAAATATTTTCTTTGATGTTATTATCCCTTTAATACTCCTCCATGATGGATTTTTCTCCTTTTATCTACTCCAGGGGTGGTGCACGGGTCCTAGGAAAGCTGATGGTAGCCCTTCCCAAAACTGCTTGATTGCTTG
Organism: Taxus wallichiana var. yunnanensis; assembly: GCA_018340775.1. NCBI lineage: Eukaryota > Viridiplantae > Streptophyta > Pinopsida > Cupressales > Taxaceae > Taxus > Taxus wallichiana. The sequence continues at coordinate 173,993,407 of CM031237.1, read as the reverse complement.
AATGTTCCAAAAGATCCTAAATCACCTAGGGGGACACTTTTAATTTCCTAAATCACCTAGGGGGACACTTGAAATTCACATAGGGATCATTTTACTGATAGGATAGGACTGGTGTTGAGGATGGACTGACTTGGGGGTGTCTTGGGAAGGTATGACTTTGAAATTTTTGACACTGTGGTCTGTTGTCATGCTTAAAAATTGGAAATTTTCTTGTTGTACATTTGAATGAAAACAGGGCACAAAGTTCATCATTGGAGATCTTCTGCAAAATCCATTTGGAGTTGATTCTTCATCAGAGGATACTTCTTCATCAAAACATTGATCAACTCCTTCTTCTTATTCCTATTTCTCCCTCTTTCTTCTCTCCCCCTTTCTAATTCTTCATTATATGTAATCATGAAATCTTGTATTTTTCACTTAAGTGACTCTCTAATGTTACATTGTAAAATTCCCTTTTGATTTATAAAAAGGGGACTTATTCACTCACTTCCTAGGAATATGAAAAGTCGCAAGTGGAATAATAACTTGAAAGGTCATGTGGGGGGTGGTAGATGCGGAACACAATTTGTAATGTTGTATATTGGAATGAATTCTCCATTCCATGGGAACTTGAAAGTGATTTTTTCGTAACATTATAGATTGATGTAGGTTTTTAAAATTTGTATCATCACTACACAAGAAATAAGATATGAATTTCATGCATTTCCTTTGCTTATGCTTTCATCTATTCCCTCTCTATTTTACATCATTGCAATCATAGTGATCTTGAATAACCAATAAGGAATGTTTTGTCCTTTATTAATGAATCTAAAGAATTGTGTGTCTCTAGTTTGTTAGTCTTTTTAATTTCTTACATTTTTGTTTTCTTCTAATTGAATGTCGACCTAATCTGGTTATTATGTGTGAACTATGTTTTTCTTACTCACAACATTAACCCTCACTTTCCTAATTTCTCCAACTCTCCTTTATCCCTCATCACTTTGCAAATTCCTCACTTGTACTCCATAAAATAAATTTTCCACAGGCTCGGTGAAGTGGTCCTATATGATCCCCGATATATTGGCAACCCCACATAATTAGTATAGTTTACATTCAATAATTGGAGCCTCCCCATACCTAAGAAGGAGGGGATTAGTCATGTGACCGTTGGTAGAAACGCCTAATTTGCAACAAGAAAAATTATTTCAAAAAAGTTTTTAGTGACTCTACTAGGGAGAGATCTACCCTTGCGCATCCATAAAGATCTCTAGAAAATAAAAATATATATATTTAAAAATAAATTAAGTTTGAAAGTAAAATCAGATTTTGAAGGTGAATTTATCAAGGAAAGAATCCATGTCACATTTGTTTCTCGCATCACAATGATGAAGTTTTAATATTGGTGTTCAACACCAATGAGTGAAAAAAACCATGAAGAATAAGAAGAAGACCAAAAAGATCTATAAATTTTTGATTACCCATCATTCTAGACCAGCTTTTGTAAGGGTAAGGATTTAAGGACAACGAAAAGGTATCTTGCTCAAATAAAAATATGTAATCAATGATACAACCTAGAATTTACTAGTAAAAGCCGAGGCACACTGACACATCACTCAACCTAGACTGAGTTCTCACCTAAAGTGCGAAAAGGTACCAAACCCCTCTTTAGGGTTGTTGTTGGATGTTAGCATGATGAAGACTTAATGCATTCAGATCCATCATTAATACATCATTCTACAGTGCATGTTCAGATCTAGATCTAAAGAATAATAGATTTAAATGATAACCATGATGAAATTAAGCATGCAAGAACCAATTATACTTAGGATTTAATACTATGATTCAGCCAATACACTTCATTATATTAAAACACAGGAATACACATAAGCTTCTTACAATAATAACATCATATGCTCATGCGCATAACAGATCTGACAACATAATCTCACAGTAATCCAATTTTTACATACCACTACTATACTATGTAGTTCATTACATACTTATAAGGGTGGGGAATTTCTGTTCAACACTTATCTATTCCCAAAAATAGGTCACATGTTAGAAATATCTATGTGCCTTTATAATAATAAGATTACATGCAAGAATGCTAACAATAGACCTCTCACGGTTTAACTGGAAGTAGAAAACATATTCTTAGCTCACACCCATGCAAAACGCTCCGTAGCCGCTCTTCCAAAGATAGACCATGCATGTCGTGCAAGTCTTCATCCCGTTTGTGTGCTCTACACAGCATTTTCCAAAAATAGATCATAATCATGAAAAACAGCTAAGTCCCGAATTTGGCTCTATCCTTCATGCGCGATTCCTTCCTAAGCTTCCCACACCTTTGAATGCACTTTGATATTCCACGTGAATCTTCTATATGACTTCACCTAAGTGTTATACATGGTCTAATCAACATTACCCCACACTAACTGCATTATCGCCCGATAATGGCTACTCCTTGAATAATAAAGAATAAAGTAATGGAAAGAATGTTAAAGAATTTCTATACAAAGAATAGTTATTTACTCTACATCATCCTTTGCTTCAATTGGAAGAATGAGCTCTGGATATTCTTCTTTTATTTTTTCCTCTAAGGTCTACCATTCACTCAGCGCAGCCTATGCCTTTTCTAGGATATTCACTGCAATAGACTCCAACTCATCTTGCGCAATTTCTTCCTTCTCATTTTGTAACACTAACATAATGTTAGCCATTATAGACATTCTTCCTTCTAGCAGATCCATCTTTTGTGCTATAGTCTTCCGAGTTCATCCAATCTTTCCTTATGGGGTTCTTGTGTTGTTGCAAGGGCCTCATGCTTTTGCTTCACCACTATCAGTCTCTCAGCATTTCCCAATGTTTTATCCTTCGTAGCTTTTATGACTTCATTATCCTCTACCATTGTTATTTTTCTGATGACATCTTCTAGAGCTGTGCATATATGCAATGCTTGATCTGCTTTCTTTAGCTCCTCCTAAAGGGTTTGAAGTAGTGCCTCATATGATGAAAATTTTCTAATTACAGTAGCCTTTACCCTTTCTACCTCCCGTTTAGGGTCTTTTGGCGTTGGCACCCTAGCTAGTCCCTCTTCAAGCACCATATCAACCAAATTTTGCACATAATGCATAGCTAAAAGGAATTTTTGGGCACCTTGGGCTCTAAGTGCGGTCTTGCTTGGAGGACATGATCCCCGATCTCCTCTTCCATGCCAATAAGAACCCCATTCTTTTTCTTCTATAAATATTTCTCTTGTCGTAGGCACACTATCTCTACATCTTTGGCCTTGATTTATTCTTTCAGCTCCCTAATAGTTGTAGATTTATCCACATTCCTCTATGCCACCTCTATAGATACCTTTACCAAGGCATTAATTACTTATTCATCCAACATAACAATAGGCTTTACTGTTATGTGTTTGGCTTGAGGTGTCTTCTTAAATATTCTTGATACACATGACTCTTCACATACGTCAAAATCTGGCTCATCCATATTCGTCTGCATTGACCAAGATAGTTGTTTCCTTATGCGCATAGTGGCCATGTCCTCATCCATCAACTCCCATCCATACAACTCCTTAAGGCCCACTATACTTTGGAAATGGGTGTGGAAAATCTTACTTGTGTCCTTAGCTTAACCCATGACCGGTGCAGTATATTATCCACTTGTCCTCTTCTATCTTGGCCCCTTAGGAACTTAAACACCAAGATTTGAAGCTTGTTCTGCTATGAATTGAGCGAGTCTCTTGTCTTTGTCCCATCTTCATCCTTTACTCCTTCTCCATCCTTCATTTATTTTTCCTTTGGCTCTTACACATCCTTTAGTGGTGTAGGAGATTCTGCATGCTCTCCTTAGACTCTCCCACCTCCTTATCTAGCTTCAATTTCTTGTTATTTTCTCGGTTGTCTCCTTTTATGGAGAGAGTTGTGGTGATCTGCGTAATGACTATGGAGTATCACCTTGGGTTTTGGTGTAGAAACTTAAAATTGGTTACTCAATTTAGTGTCCCTCACATTCGCTTACCTGCTTGGGTAACCTGGGGCACGTTTATGTCACCTCTATCCCCTTGGGATATTATCCGATTTGTGACTTAAACATCTATCCTAAGTTTAATTCACCCCATTGTATCTTACCAGTGAGTAATTAAATATTAAATATTTAATTACACCTCTTCCCATGTATCCTAATCACTTATCTACCCCAAATTTATTCTATCTATGTATCACCCCTATTTTTCCTTTTCCCCAAGCGGGATATTTTCCGTATTTGGGGTAATTCTCATCTTTCTAGAAATCAATCATTTTTGCCATCTCGGGAGTCTGTCCCGCGATCGGCGCCGACCTATACGGTCGGCGCCGATTTTCTAGGAGCGGCGCCGATTATAAAAGCAAGTCCAGAACTCAGTTCTAGGATCGAAAAACACACGAACAGAAGGATGCGCACGAACAGAGCGAAACAAAGGGACAGATCGCGAAAGAGACACAGGTTGTAAGAAAGAGAAATCTTTTAGCATCAAGTGTATCGAATGAGGGCAGATCCTGTCCGAATCAATCCCTGAGAGGAGCACCGTTACTCTGCTCCTATCATATCAACATCACACGCATCCATCGATCTTCTGGTGACTCTGTTCCAGTATCTTACCAACTTTCACACATCCAATGAGACGTCGACTATCTCGTCCATCACTTTCCAATTTCGAATCTTCTTGACTGTCTCTCGATCAGTCGATCTACTTTCGATCAACGCCGATCTTATACAGTCGACGCGATTCTTCATAGTCGACGCCGATCACATCAGTCGACGCCGATTCTACATAATCGACGCCGATCATCCTGCAGACAGGTAAAAAGGACACAGGTAACACAAATCCGGCTTTATTTTATAGTTTCCTGTTTTCTGTAGCTTTCTGTCTGTTGTTTAAATCTGGTTTCATTACTATAATCAAAAAATCTAGTCTTATATGTACATCTTTTATCATGTATGCTTCTCTACTTAATTGAAAACGTGGACTGACATCCGCCGAGGAAGCTTATCGCTTCCCGGACCCGCTTCTCGGGCAGTCCACCCAAATATCTTTTAACGCCATCTTTTTCTGTCAAGCATTGGTGTCTTGCAGGTTACTCGGATCTATTGTGCGAATTGCTCGTGTGCGCCCGTCTTATCTACATCGACCTCCGTATCCGTCTACATCTTCGGATCTTGTCCATCGTGTATCGATTTCATTGGATTTTTTCAGGGTTTTTGTGTTTAGTTTGGTGCATTAACTTGGACAGTAACAAGCGCGAAATCCTTGATCTACATTCTGGCACGCCCGGTGGGACCCAACCAAAGTCCCTTATTGGTAAGTTCATCTCTTTTCTAGTTTTGAGCTTGGTTCTTTTTCCTCCCTGATTTTTATCAGTTCTGCTTGAGCATTTCTTTTCATTGTTTCAATCTTGCTTTTTATGCGGAATCGTTGTCTTGAAATTTTTCTATTTCCTTGAAATAGAAATTTTTCGTCTCACCATTATCCGGATATATCTTTCTGGGTCTTGTTTGTTGTTTGCTTAACCTTTTCTTGCGGAGCACTTTGCTTGTTCGTGGGATTGTTCGAGGGGAGGAGCTCAACAACGCGCTTTTTGAAGTCCACACACCTTGGAGAGCTAAATCTATAGGTATTTCTCTTTTACGGTGTTTTCTCCTTTTTAGGATTTCTTTGTTTGATTGTCTATCACATTCGAACATTTCAATTTTTGGTGCTTAAAAGGAATTTAATCGCATTTGGGAAAGAATCTGTTTGACTTGTCTTCATCGAAATCAAACACTTCATTTTTAAGTGCTTAAAAAGTACCTTTTCTTTGTCATTGCTGCATGTTTCTCATCTAGTTTTAATTAGGCTGGAAAATTGATCAAAATCGGTAGTGACACTATTTGATTTTTATTTTTCACCCTTGCACACAAAGCCAAAATCACTAGGTATAAAGCATTTAAACAAAACTCCTTCCCTGGCCTCGCCTACTTGGAAGTGATATCCAAGAGGAAGAGCCTACGCGGTACTCAGGCCGCGCTATAAATTCACGGAAGATCCTGGTATATATTGGCAAAGCACCCGACTCCCTTATCGCAGCGGTGTGTGAAGTGCGGGGGTAGGCCCCTATATCAAGCCACGTACCGGTCTTTTACTGAAGTGCCTTCGGGACTCCTCACCAAACATTCCCCAAACCATCCTTAGTTTGGCTATTTGAGTAGTTCCTGTTCTAAAAAGCCTTCCCTAACATTTTCTTTCTTAAAAGCATCAAAACTTAAAGGAGATAATCATCTGCGCTGCTTGAATTGTCTGTGCATTAGTTAGGTCAATTTTCTTTTCTGCGTGTTTATGACGGTCATCACTCGGTTACAATCTAGAAGAATGGCTCAACTGGCTCCTTCTTCTTCCGAGATTACCACTAGTGTGGATGTTTCGGCACCCCCCAAATCTTCCTCGGGACCGCTGCTAGTTGGTTCCCCATCCTGGTCATATAATCCTTTCTTTCAAGCCAAAGCAACCCCATCACGTCCAGCTTCCCCTAGTCCTTCAGAAATATCATCTACTTCTGACTCAGAGTATGTTCCGCGCGGGGATCCTGAATTTCAGGCGTTCCTCGATCGCAATCCGGTAGCCCTTATGGACTACCTAGTACACAAGTCTATTCAAATATCTGATCAAGGACCACCAATCCAGCAAGTGTACGATTATTCTCGTGAACCATCCCAGGCCTTTGTAGAACAGTTTGCATCATCTCTCTTGCCTCGAGTCACGGAGAAGGACGGTGCCCCTGTGCCTCCTTTTTCTCTTCCACCAACCATATCGACTAGTTCTCAAATAGTCTTACCTATTCCTAACACCGCAGTTACCTCGAATATTCCACAACCTACTTCTGAGAGGTCCTCTGCCCTGGCTATAATGAATGCGTCTGCGCACCCGCATATTGCTGTTAATTCATCTATGCCCTCCATTGTATCCCAAGGTCAATACCCCTTTATGAGCCAACCCCCTCCGAATAGTCAGTTGGTTCCTGCTTCCCGTCCTCTAGTGGGTTTTTCTTCCAATATTCCAGCAACAGTGACCTTCACCCATCCTTTAGCATCAGCACCCTTAATGCCTAATCCGGCAGTAGAAGGCCCCTTTCAGGTCTTGTTCCCCAATATGTCCAATCAAATTGGCACTCATGTTCCTCAATCTATCCCGATTCAGTCAACAAGCATAGGAGTCCACCAATCACAGGCTCCACCCGTCATCCAACCTTCATTTTCTCAACCACTTATTATCTCACAGCCTGCCTATACACAAGGTACTTCACAGCAAATACCCCACCAGGTGTCACCCAGAACGCCTGGTTACTCCTCTTATCATCCTATCAATCAACAGATGAATCCTCCGTTGACACCTCAACAACATCCACCATTTGCTTCTTATGTAGGACATGCCAGTGTGCCTCCTCCTCAATCTGACGTGGTTCAAATTCTCTTCAAGAAAATCACAGACTTGGAAGCCTCCACAAAAGGGGCTCGTCCTTCATACTCCTTTGAAGAAGTGTGTAATGAACCCATTCATCCCTCAGTGGCTTTTAAGCCTTATCCTCCCCAATGGGAACTTCCTAAATTTTCAAAGTTTCATAGTCGGGAGGACCCTCAACAACATTTGCGAGCATTCAAACATGCTTGCTACCTCATAGTCCAGGATCAGGAGCTTATGCTCCGTACCTTTCCTATGTCTCTAGCAGGTCCTGCTTTAGACTGGTACAATAACATTCCTCAACATTCCTTGTTTTCTTTCTCTCAATTGGCCCAGATGTTTGTTGAAAACTTTTCAATAAATATCGTGCATAAGATCTCGATTACAGATCTTTATAACATTCGTCAATTCGATGATGAGTCTATTGCAGACTTTGTCGCTCGTTGGAGAGGGATAATCAACCAATTGTCTTTCTCCCTTCCTCAATCCCAACAAATCGATTTGTTTACTCAATCTTGTGCTAATCACATTTCTTCCACTTTAAGGATCCAAAATTTTCATACCTTTGAAGAAGCCTTTACAATGGCACGCAAACTTGAATCTCGCGCCATTGAACAAGGGAAGCTAAAACTTCGCTCTAAATCTAAACCCGATTTTTCTCGGTTTACCAAACCAAATTCTTCCCCTTCTAAAGACAAGAATCAGGGATCCACCAATGCCATCGTATTAAAAACATCACGAGCCGATAATACTTCTAATCAAACACCACGAAGAGACTCCTCATCTTCTCGAAAAGGGACTTCATCATCTCGATCCTTCGCTCCATTGGGGGAATCATATGCCTCTATCTTAGAGAAAATGTTGGAAGTTCGTATGATCGAACTTCCCCCTATTAGGAATATTGATGAAAGCCAAGAACGTCCATTCTGGTATAGAGAAAATGATTTCTGTCATTATCATAGAACCAAAGGTCATGACATCGAACGATGTCAGACTTTCAAAAATCTTGTCCAGAAATTCATTGATAAAGGCGAGCTCATTCTGGATAACCCAAATGCTCCCCCAAATCAGGCAATGGATGTTTTTAAACAACCTTTTCCTAATCATTCCCCGAATCATAATGCTTCAGAGTCTCAAAAACCAAACACTCATACTATCAACTTCATCTCTACTGAAGAATCTTCTTCTGAAACCAAGCCATCTGCGAATACATCAACCGAATCAGAACCTCCTTCCACTTCGCCAATCACTGAAATTCCACCATCTTCCGATAGCCCGTCTTTGAATATTCCTACATTGCTAGATACGGGTTCATCTCTCTCCACTCCTTTGTCTCACCTTCCATCCATACCCGAGACAGTGTCATCCTCATCTGTCTCATCATCGAACATTCTTTCAATGCTCGAGGCAATTACATCCCTTCGAGTTTCCACTACAGATACATCTACTTCTGTTGCTCCCATTCTCGCTGCAACTATGCCCCTGGTGAACGTACCTATAATTGTGCCAACTCCGACGGAAGCGTCTTCGATTTTGACTCTTCCTGTCTCTTTTCCAACAGTAGTTCCACCCATAATTACTGCACCAGAAGTAGTCCCTTCGCAAAGAACTACTTCTTCATCACTCACTTCTTCCACCACTAGTGCTGCTTCGCCCATTAAAGAAAAATCAAAAGAAGTAGCACCAACACCTATACGCTCGGTTCCTGAACTTAAACCGAGACAACCAAAATCTAACATTGCGCCATCAGTACCTCCCCACTTGCTTCCTCCGAAAAGGTTACAATCACCTTATGCCGTTGAAGTTGTCACCATCCCTGAAAAAGGAAAGCCCATATTTCGAACCATCAAGACCCTTGGTGCTTTCCCACAAAAATCTCTCTCTATGCCCCATAAAAGATTGGATTTATCCATTGAGAAGGCGTCTTCTTCTACACACTTATCAAAACCATCATCTTCTTCTACAACACATTCTTCACCAACACCCCGAAAAGTGGATTTACCTACTAACAAAATGCCACCTCTTCTATCAGGATCATCATCTTCATTACCAAAAGCCAGGGTGCCCTATGTCCCTCCGATTACACCTACTTTGGGAGCTTCTTCCTCATCTAAATCGACATTATCTAAATCATCAGTAAATTCAACCAAACAACCTCCTTTATCTTTGAAGACCACAACACTTGTCACATCTCCGTCATCTTCAAAATCTATTTTAGGGGCTCCTCCTCCACCAAAATCAATCATGTCTCACTTACTTCCATCTCAAGTGCCCAAGACTGCTCCCCAAGTGTCCAAAAGAATAAGATGATCCCTAAAAAGACTGTCAAACCTAACATGCAGGTTCTTTTGCCTCGGCAGTCTGTTAAGGCAAAAGAGGCACCTTCATCACCTCTATCCTCATCTTCATCTACCGGGTTCTACACCGAAATCCTTCGCCAACTTATCCAATCTTCATCCATATCCCTTCCTCCGATTAAACCCTATAACCCTAAAGGAGTTAAACCTACCTGGTTTAACTCTGATCTAATTTGCGCTTACCACCGTACCCCGGGTCATGATACTGAGGGATGTAAAGCTCTTCAAGCTGTTGTCAACAACCTTTTGGAAGAAAGTGATCTTTTGCTGGAGGAGGAGGAACAAGTATCTCCTGTCATCTTAGCCCCATCTGAGCCCCAACGATCCACTCAGACCTCTAGTGATTCCACTCCAATTGATCTTCCACCTTCTCAAATTGACACAATCCATATCGCCACTAGAACCCAACACTATGATAATCCATCTTCATCTACAACATCTCGACCACGGGTTGTCATTTCTGCAGCCCCTGAAGGAGTTCCTCCTTCCTCATTGGCCCCACGACCTAAGGTCTCTATTCGTGCTGCACCTCGGGCTCAAATTCCCGTGTCAGTTGAGGAGAGTGTTATGAAACAACTCACCCAGGCTCCGGTCAAAATGTCTCTTTTTGACCTCATCCAATCCTCTCCACAACATCGCCAGGCTCTGATTGATAATCTGCGTCACATCGCAGTAAATTCAGATGAGCCCCAACCCTTCGAGTTGGTTGTTGGATTGAATAGACCATCAACCGCCATTTCTTTTGAAGATTCGGAAGTTCCTCCTCTTTCTTCAGAGGATTTGGAGGCTCCCCTCTTTATCACAGTCCAAATCGACAACACCACGTTAAAACGCGTTATGATCGACAGTGGAGCTGCACTCAACGTCATCTCCTCGCACACATTTGAGCAACTTAAATTACCAAAGAACGTAGTGTCACCCCCGCCTTTCGCCCTTCGATCATTTAACGATCAGTTAGCAGTTACTTTAGGAACTGTGGTCTTACCCATTCGAGTAGGTAAGAAGCTGCTTCATGAACTCTTCTACATTGTCGAAGGAAAATTCCACTATAATATGATCCTCGGACGCTCCTGGATTCGTGCAATGCATTGTGTCCCATCCACCCTCCATCGATGCTTAAAATATCAATATGAGGGCAAAATATATACTCATCCAGGAGATCCTTTTCCTTCCACACAATGCGACATGACCACAAGGTCTGCCCCTCTAAAGGAAAATACTTCTTCTCCTGACGGGGCCTCATCTTCTTCCATACCTGTAACCAAACTACCGGATTTACAAAATCTAGAAGAGACATTGTAGCGTTTCTCACTGGGAGAGCTTCCTCTCTTTTCTTTCGACGCCCATCTCAATCCTAGTGAGTATGGTAGACCGGACAAACAACCTGAATATCAACCAGGTCTCGGTCGCATCGTCACCATTGGTCTGCCCAATCAACAGACTAATTTCATCTATGGTGGTCTTGATACGCCTCATTATCACCAGATTCTCCTCCTAGGACCAAACCTTACTTAACAGGGTTCGATTATCTACAGAATCCCACGTTTGCAAAAACTTATTTATATCGATGCGCGTGGAAGGGTTTTGGCCTAGGAAAATATGAACAAGGTGTGCATGACCTCACATCCATTCCTACTCTCATGCCACATCAAAAATTTGGTTTAGGATTTAAACCTCTTTCAAAAGCCACCGTCACTATCCTCGATGAGCCTCTTCCTACTGAGGAACCATCTTCTCCCGCTAAGTCAGAAGCATCACTCGATGTGGACGATGACATTTCCATCCCACCTAACTTTTTTTTTTTTGATCAATACCATTTCCTTAGGGCCGCTAGCCTATAAGACTAACAACCGGTCCGCTTCCATACCATTAATCTTCCCTGAAATAGTTGGAGACGACTCTCCTACTATCAACACTATCCACTGTGCGGATGATGATTCTGTCCTCACCTATCTGGGGGCAGAGGATTCATATCTTCCCAAGACTATTCCTTCTGACACGTCTACGCTTCTCAACGAAGCCACTGTCGACCTTAATATAGGGACTTCTGAAGACCCTCGCATCATTAAGGTCGGCCAATCCCTTAATCCACAGGAGTTAGGAGATTTTACCACTTTTCTTTCCAACCATCGTCAAGCCTTTGCTTGGTCATATGAGGATATGCCAGGACTCGATCCCGATATTGTGGTCCACAATATCGTTACCCTTCCCAACATCAAACCAGTTAAACAAAAATTACGTAAAATGCACCCTAGAGTAGCCCTTCTTGTTAAAGAAGAATTGCAGCGCTTACTCTCGGCTAACTTCATCCAACCCATCGATTATCCACAATGGGTTTCCAATGTAGTACCAGTAACTAAGGCTACTGGGAAAATTTGAATTTGTACCGACTTCCGGGATCTTAATCTTGCTTGTCCAAAAGATGATTTTCCTCTACCTAATATCGACCAACTCGTGGATCTAACTGCGGGTCATGAGATGCTTTCTCTTATGGATGGTTTCTCTGGATATAATCAAATTCTCATCGCACCAGAAGACCAACATAAGACTTCTTTCATAACTCCTTGGGGGACCTTTTGTTATCACGTCATGCCTTTCGGTCTTAAGAATGCAGGAGCAACCTATCAGCGAGCAATGACCTACATCTTCCATGATCTCTTACACAAAACTGTGGAAGATTACGTTGACGATCTCCTCGGTAAGTCCAAACGTCGTCAGGATCATCTTTTCATCCTTGCACCTCTCTTTGAGAGGCTTATCCGCTTTTGTCTTCGTCTAAATCCATCTAAGTGCGTGTTTGGCGTTCTCACTGGTAAACTTTTAGGTTTTATCATTTCCATTAGGGGTATTGAAGTAGACCCCGCAAAAATAAAAGCTATCCTTGAGATGCCTCCCCCTTCTAACTTAAAGCAACTCCGCAGTCTCCAAGGACGTCTTCAATCAGTGCGTCGTTTTATCTCACAATTGTCGGACCGTTGTCAGCCTTTTCATCATCTCCTCCGTAAGAATGTTCATTTTGAATGGGATGAACATTGCCAAAAGGCCTTTGATGATCTCAAAGCTTATCTTCTTTCTCCACCTGTGCTTACACCTCCACGCGAGGGGGAGCCTTTCTATCTTTATATCTCTGTGACTGACCATGCTCTGGGAGCCATGATTTCGCATCGGGACACTTGCGGTAAAGAACAAGCTGTCTATTACATCAGTCGCACCCTCCATGAGTATGAAACACGTTACTCCGAAGCTGAAAAGCTATGTTGTGCTCTCTTCTTCGCAACTTCTAAGCTTCGTCATTACCTCCTTAATCACAAAACTTATATTGTCACAAGTGTCAATCCACTCAAGACAATTCATGCAAAGCCTTATCACAATGATCGTATCACTCGTTGGCTCATGCTTATGATGAATTTGACCTCGAGTTTATCCCACAAAAGTCTATCAAGGGTCAGGTTATTGCAGATCAATTAGCTGATGCTCCTCTTCCAGACACTCAAGACCCCCTTGCTCAATTCCCCGATGAGTATATCCAACAAATTGATTTTGGTCTATCTCCATTTAAAGTAAAGCTCTTCTTTGATGGATCCAAATGCCAGCAAGGGGGAGGTGCGGGTTTCGTGATGATTCCTCCTTGGGGTACGCCTATCCCAGTCGCACACAAATTGAACTTTGAGTGTACCAATAATATGGCTGAATACGAAGCTCTTGTCTTAGGTCTCCAAAATGCCATTAATCTCGGCGCTCGTCATATTGACATCTTTGGTGATTCTGAACTCATCGTTAATCAAGTCACGGGTGTCTATCAATGCAAGAATGATATCCTTCAAAAATATCGTGACATCGTTCTTGCTCAACTCCAATCTTTCGATAAATTCACTATCCAAGCTATTCCTCGCACCGCAAATCGATTCGCAGACACAATGGCTTCGTTAGCCTCACTTATCCCACCTTTTACCGAAGACTCGTGACTTTACGTGGTGCACAACGATTAGATCAACCATCTCATCTTAGGCAACTAAATTCAATCCATCTTTGTCACAACCCATACTCAAGATGAGTGGTATCAACAAATTGTTGATTATCTATCTCATTCGGTGCTTCCCAGATCGACTTCCAATAGTAGAAGATATTTTATCCAACGCGCTAATCACTATGCTATTCTAGGCGGGATTCTCTACAAACGGCTTTGATGGTATTTTGCTTCGGTGCCTCAAAACCCATGAATCATCTAAAGCCATCCAGGAGGTCCATGATGGTATCTGTGGTGGACATTTTAGTGGCTTGGCTGTGGCTAAACGCATCTTACGTTTGGGATATTATTGGCCTTCTCTTAATCGAGATTGTTGTGAATACACTAAGAAATGCGTCAAGTGTCAACAACATTCCAATCTCACACACATCCCTAGTCAAGCTTTGCAACCTACGGTGGATTTGTGGCCTTTTTCGCAATGGGGTCTTGATCTTATTGGTCTCATCAATCCCCGTTCTTCACAACGTCATCATTCTATCATTACTGCCACCGAGTACTTTACTAAGTGGGTGGAGGCTATCCCTCTTTCTTCAACAAAGGCTAAACCCATAGTTGATTTCGTCTATCAACACATCATTTGTCGCTTTGGCGTTCCACACAAGCTAATCACAGATAATGGTAAGTCTTTCAAGAATGTTGATTTGCAGAACCTCTGCAACGCTTTCAATATCAAACTCAGTTTTTCTTCTCCATACTATCCTCAAGCTAATGGTCAGGCCGAAGCTTCCAATAAAACTTTGCGTAATATCCTCGCAAAGGTAACTAGTCGAGCTGGTAGGGATTGGCATTTACATATCCCTTTTGCTCTCTGGGCCTATCGGACTAGCATTCGTACTCCTACTGGTGCTACTCCCTTCTCTCTCGTCTATGGGTCTGAAGCTGTTCTTCCTTTGGAAGTCCAAATCCCATCTCTCCGTGTTTCTCTCAGAGAATTTGTCTCCGATGAGGACTATCGTCAAGCTCGTCTAGCACAACTTGAATTATTAGATGAGCGGCGTCTCAACGCTCTCGAACATCATCAAGTCTATCTTGAGCATGTCAAACGTGCTTATAACAAGCACTTGCAGCACCGTGACTTCAAAATTGGGGATCTTGTTCTTAAAGAAAATCAAAATGTCACTACACTCGAAAGAAGTCAACGTGGTAAGTTTGCTCCCAACTGGATGGGCCCATACATTATCACTCATAAATATGGGTCTGGGGCTTATCGTCTATCTTCCATGGATGGTATACCTGAAGCGGAACCTCTTAATGCCTTGCATCTACGGCCCTTCTATTGTTAAAATCTATCTTACACAAGTCTAGTCGCAACACAGATCTTTCATCCATCTAAACAACCAGTCATATACTTTCATGGTGATTCGAAACTATGTGGTTCTCCACCTATTGCCTCTTTTACCTTAAAATATGAGTATCGCGGCTCTACTCATTGCATGTTTCTTTTGGATATGTTCCTCCTCATGGTAGGAATACCTTAATCACCACTTCATCTATCCCAAGTGCTTATCTTAATCGGATCTACTCGGGGCATGAGTGCATGTTCTTCTATGTTCTCTTCCCCTCCATCTGATCTATCTAGGTCTAAACTCAGCTTCTTCCAAAAAGATTTTCAAAAAAAAAAGAAGAGATGCTATCCAAAAAGATAGACTGATCCCTCGAAGGACAGCTATCCCTACATTATCAAATGAATCAAAAAGAAAAAAATATAGACCATACCCTCGAAGGATGGCTATCATTGAAATTCAAAATACAGACCGCTCCCTTGAAGGACGGCTGTTTCTCAAAGATATATTCAAGGCTTCTTGCAATTAATCAGCCTTTCAGTCAGTTTATACACTTTTTAGCATCACTGAAAGACTTCCCGTATTGATCAGTCTTTCCATATCAAGCAAACTTCCCGCATTGATCAGTTTGCTTTTCTGCCAAAATCATGAAGCTGAGATTTAAGACCTTTTGTAGATCATATGGAGAATCCTATTTTCCCACTATGGACATGTATTCTGTCCCTTGTAAATTCCGACAAGGTACGTACTTACTGTTCCTTTCGTTTCCCTCCTAGATCTGTTTTGCGGCTAGTTAGTGTCAGGTTCATTTTAACCTCATATAGGGCCTTACATGCATGATATTGTGATTTCCTATCTAGATTCTATCTATGGTCGGTTGGGAGTCCAACTTGTCATTTTCTTTCTTATCCGGGTATATTTTCTTTATTCCTAGTCAAGGTCGTTTTCATTACCTCCTTGGCTCTCGCAAAGAGTATTCCCCATTATTCTTTGTTTTTCATCTAGTCAAATTGACATTTCACATGTTAATTCAATCAAAATTTATCTTCTATCTAATTTCATCTTATCTATCAAAGCATCTATTATCAACACATCTATTTCTGGCTATTTATTTTCATCAAAATTAAATTAACATCTCAACCATGCCGAGTACATCAATCACATCTATCTATCTATCCATCAAAGTATCAAAAAAACTTGTACATCCAAGTTACATTGCATCTGTCTATCTCTATTTTCATCAAAATTATATCCACATATCTATATCCATCAAATCACATCTATTTCTATCCTCTATCAGTCTATATCTATCCAATCACATCTATTCATCATCTATCAGTCTATATCTATATCCATCACAATTACGCCACATCTATACATGTATATCAAAATCAAAAGCATGAGAACAATTATATGACAAATAAAATGATGAATCTATATATACATGTGTGTCTGTACAACAAAAATGGGTGGCTTTCAATCAAGCCATCTATACAATGCCTTCCAATCGAGGCTACATCACTATACAGATACAAAATACATCAATCTCTATATCGTAAAGTCCGATGCATGGAGGACACTATCTCCTCCACCCTCCTCTGGACCAGGCTGTCTCTCCTGACCGCCGCCTATCGAGCTGGATGCACCTGCTGCTGGAGGTCTCGGCCCACCTCGGTCTCTCCCGGTGCTCCCTCCGCCTGAGGCCCCGCTCGCTGTAGCCGTCGCTGCCCTCCTCCTCGCCCCGTACCGCGGCACATCTGGGGCATGCTGCGCTAAGGCATCCTCATAGTATCTCACCTCAGCAAGGAGAGACTGATATGTGCTCAAGCTCACGGTACCAGGTGCTCGTAATGGTGCTTGCTTTGGTGCGCTTGGTGGTGCTCCTCCTAGGGTCGTACCCTACGTACCAGACTCCGACATGGTACCTGTCTCCCCATATTTGGCCCTGAGGGCCTCCCTATGTCGATAATAGCGATCCCTCTGCTGGATCGCTGTATCTCGCTCCTGGCGAGCGGTGTCTCTCTCCAAAATTAGGGCATCCCTCTCCTCTGTCAGAGCCCTGATCTCCTCAAGAGCTACCTGATGTGTCTGTGTCAGGGTGGCATGCTCTCCCTCCAGTCTATCCAGCATCGCAGCTATGTCATCCTCGTCGGCATCTATAGATGCCGGGAGATGTCGTGGAAGCTCTGTATCATACCATGCTGCGTAGCCCTCGTCTACCCCTGCGTCATCATCGCTGTCTGTAGAGGGTGGGGCCTCTCTCAATGGATCTGCCGGGATCAAAATCGGCAGATCGGTCTCCCTGCTATCCCGCCTATAAGGCGTGTAGGTGGTCGGCACTGTCTGCACTAGGCCGAACTGTCTCAATACCCGCATAAACGGGACTCGCTCCCACATATCAGGCCTGCGGCCCCTAACCACCCTGCTCCGTCTCAGTGCCACCAAGTGGGCATCCTGACCAGCCCATGTCGGAAATGCCCGATATGGC
Source organism: Taxus wallichiana var. yunnanensis (assembly GCA_018340775.1). NCBI lineage: Eukaryota > Viridiplantae > Streptophyta > Pinopsida > Cupressales > Taxaceae > Taxus > Taxus wallichiana. Next base: position 173,975,796 of record CM031237.1, on the reverse strand, counting down.
CTCCAAATGACCTGATCCGGTGTCAGCGTCCTGAAACGCTCGCTGTACCAATCAGCCGATCTCCCTGTATCCCCAACGGCCATATCGTCACCGCCATCGCGGAATCCATAATCAACACCTCCACTGCTGCTGGCATCCAAGGAAGCCCGGATGGCCTGATCACCTCTATATGCTCATAGGCCCAGCAATGGAGCACAAAACTGACATCTATACCCGTCCTCCGGCCTGTGGTGTACATCCATAGCTCATGGTATATCTGAGCTATCAGCGCATCAGCAAAAGCAAACACCTGCCTGAACTACAGAATGTCGCAAACACAGTCTAATAACAATAGTGGGAATCTCCCACCTCCTGAATCTGGAAGAGCAAAGTAGGATATAGCCATCTGAATCAGCACTATCCGTCTGCTCCGGGGACTATCCTGTCTGTACTGTGAGGCTATCCTCACTGCCCCGGACACTATCTCTGAGTCATCTGCCCTGTCTCCGTATAATCGAACTAGGGCCCTCTGCTGCTGCTCTCGTGGTGTAATCTCGATAGGGTCCCCAGTGATCGGCAATCTCAGAATCCTGTATATGTCCTCATGGGTGATGGTCATCTCACCCGTCCTAAACCAAAAAGTGCACGTGTGGCTGTCCCACCATCGCACTAGTGCCCGCATCAGCTCCACATCTGCGGCACTCGTCTGTAGTATCTGAAGCCCCCGAGCCCGGCTAACTCTAGATGCCGCCAATCTGCATCGGTCACATCTCGGGAGAATAGTCTCCAGTAACTCGGGAATCGCATCCCTCATGTGTAGAGCCTCTCGTGCCTGCACCCACGACATCAAGAGCAATATTAGTCTCGTATTTACCCAAATCACATCCAAAACAACAACAAAAATCTTCCAATCGGCGTCGATTCATAAAATCGGCGTCGTTTATTTGTCGACGCCGATTAATATCAATCGACGCCGATTAACATCAATCGACGCCGATTATACCAATCGACGCCGATTGACTGTCTAGGGCATAAATTGGACCATTGCCCCCACAAACAAAAAAAAAAAAAAAAAAAAAAAAAAAATTCAACGGGTTCAAGAAGAACCACTTACCCCAGGTCGTGTCCTCCTGCGCTTCTGACCGCTCCCAGAGGCTTCCATGATGCTCAAATCAAAATTCTGACTCTCTCTGAATCAATCGTCACGATGAAAATAAATCGTTCACGTTTTCCGTTCGCATATTTATATGCGCTACGTTTGGTCGGCGCCGATTTTTTGATCGACGCCGTTTATCTTGGTCGTCGCCGATTACTGTGATCGCCATTGATTTTCCATGTCTATTTGCCATAGTGTTGATGCTTGGCTTATTTATCCATCTGATCATTGTTGTGTGCTGAATATTGCCTTTCGGCACATCTTTTCGATATCACCGTCTATTTCGGGTTTGTTCCCTTTGCGTGGGACACTCGTACTTTTTGGCAGCTTGGAGTTAAACGGGTCTGTAGGCACTAACGTCGTCTGCTTTGCAGACCATCTAGTTGTCCCTACCAATGTGTCTCTCTTTAGATGCTGACTATTTTGCAGTTCTCCTTACACTCATGGGTCTGTAGGTATTAACGTCGTCTCATGAGGAGACCTTCTAGTTTGCCCTACCAATGTGAGTTCCTTAGGTTGCTGCCTTTTTATTTATTTTTGTGCATCGTTAATGATCAGATCTACTCCAGACATCCGACTGGGGCATCCGGCATTTTCATCTACCTCTTTCAAACTTGGGATCGTCTGTTCTATCACCCATCCCATCCCTAGTTTGAGGGGGGATCACATCATCACTCATTCTTCCCTTCTTCCATCTCTTTGTTTTTGTCTCATAACCTTGCTTATCGCAAGTTACTTGACAAAAAGGGGCAAAATGTAGACACTTAAAATTGGTTACTCAATTTAGTGTCCCTCACATTCGTTTACCGCTTAGGTAACTGGGCACATTTACGTCACCTCTATCCCCTTGGGATATTATCCGATTTGTGATTTAAACATCTATCCTAAGTTTAATTCACCCCATTGTATCTTACCCGTGAGTAATTAAATATTAAATATTTAATTACACCTCTTCCCATGTATCCTAATCACTTATCTACCCCAAATTTATTCTATCTATGTATCACCCCTATTTTTCCTTTTCCCCAAGTGGGATATTTTCCGTAGTTGGGGTAATTCTCATCTTTCTAGAAATCAATCATTTTTGCCATCTCGGGAGTCTGTCCCGTGATCGGCGCCGACCTATACGGTCGGCGCCGATTTTTTAGGAGCGGCGCCGATTATAAAAGCAAGTCCAGAACTCAGTTCTAGGATCGAAAACAAACGAAGCGAAAAAGGACGCTCACGAACGAGGCGAAACAAAGGGATGAGATCACGAAAGAGACACGGGTTGTAAGTAAGAAAGAGAAATATTTTAGAATCAAGGGCAGATCTCGTCGAATCAATCTCGAGAGGAGCACCGTTACTCTGCTCCTATCATATCAACATCACACGCATCCATCGATCTTCTGGTGACTCTGTTCCAGTATCTTACCGACTTTCACACATCCAACAGACGTCGACTATCTGTCCATCACTTTCCAATTTCCGAATCTTCTTGCACTGTCTCTGATCAACTGATCTACTTTCAGTCGACGCCGATCTTATACAGTCGACGCCGATTCTTCATAGTCGACGCCGATCACATCAGTCGACGCCGATTCTACATAATTGACCGATCATCCTGCAGACAGGTAAAAGGACACAGGTAACACAAATCCAGCTTTATTTTACAGTTTCCTGTTTTCTGTAGCTTTCTGTCTGTTGTTTAAATCCGGTTTCATTACTATAATCAGAAAATCTAGTCTTATATATACATCTTTTATCATGTATGCTTCTCTACTTAATTGAAAACGTGGACTGACATCCGCCGAGGAAGCTTATCGCTTCCCGGACCCGCTTCTCGGGCAGTCCACCCAAATATCTTTTAACGCCATCTTTTTCTGTCAAGCATTGGTGTCTTGCAGGTTACTCGGATCTATTGTGCGAATTGCTCGTGTGCGCCCGTCTTATCTACATCGACCTCCTTATCCGTCTACATCTTCGGATCTTGTCCATCAGGTATCGATTTCATTGGAGTTTTTCAGGGTTTTTGTGTTTAGTTTGGTGCATTAACTTGGACAGGTAACAAGCGCGAAATCCTTGATCTACATTTGGTTCTTCTCCGAATATCCTTTTGAAACAACACTCTCCTTTTACCGCATCGTGTCCTCATCATCTCCTTCTTGCACCTGAGGTGGTGTAGTTGCATGCTCGATTACTACCTTATCTATAGGCTGTCGTCTTCCTCTATGCTCCAGACCACCACTATCTTATCATTCATCCTCCTCTTCATCCACCACTATAGTCTTTGCAGGATGTGGAGTTGGCACATTCTCTATTGTATGCTTACCCTTAGGTGGCCATGGAAGTGCAAACTCATTTTTCACATATTTGTTGTTTTCCAGCTTGGGCTTGAGTTAAATATACACAGCACTACTCCAACGTCTCCTACCACCAAGATTACTAGCTTCATGCTTATTATATTTGAGATAAGCCTCTCAATATAGACGGTTTGTCTGTATGTATATATATATATATATATGTTTTTCTCAGAGTTTGATAATCACAATCTACCTTTTCTGTGATGAAGCTTAGGTGGTGCACATATGTGAACTGGTGAAATGATGCCTGAAAATAGCATGTTGTAAAGGCATATGATAGTTTGCACCAAGGGCTCCAAGATCCGTCCTTCATCACAAATCACGTGATGCAAAAATGCTAGTAGACTACAAACTATACTGCCTTACCCACCACCGAAGGTAACTCCTTGGGTATGCACCACTCCTCTTCAAACGTTGTGTGGAGCCTATCATACCACATCTCCACCCTCTATTTAAATGGCCCACTCATGGTCCCTTCGCATAAGTACTTATCAAATCTTTCTACCAGAGATTTTTTCAACGTGGGGTACTCCCAAATATTTTCCTTTGGCCCGTTGGGCACTGTAATCTCCATAAACACCAAAGACAATAAAATAGTGCCAAAACTAATTATGTCACTTGTACAAAATTCTTCAATGATTATCTTTGCTATGTGATCCATGATATTGTAGAACACTCCTTAAGACATCTTTCTTGCAATGTGCAGCCACATTGTATTCACCTGTGACCACCTTTCTTGGTCATTAAACTTTGTTACAAGATGGGCAATTACTGTACCATTGGGCACTTCTTTAATTTATCGATGTCCATGCCACGTGGACCCTTGGTATATCCTAGCTCCTTCCTTTTCTCTAGGATCACTGCTTTATCTATTAAGTCACTCTCTAGATCTACTCCTGAGGCCCTTAATCCCCGTCCTTTGTTGAAATCAAGGTGGATGTGATTCTAACCCTCCGTTTGATGAAGTAGAAGAAGTCCTCATGGAATATTCTCATCAACCATTGATATAATGGTTCATATTTTCCAAAGTATGGTAGCTCATACAATTGGTAGACTCCAATCTGCTTTAACAACTTCTCTCCAGCATCATCATACATTGGCATGTCTTCTGTTGTGCACTTGTTTGTTTTCATGCTCAACAACACATCTAATTCCTTCTTATTATCCGATGTGTGATGGTTGTAATCGTTGATCTTACATTTACGGATGTGGGAATCCCATTATTGTCCCACAATCACGCCCTTCGAATACCGCATTTCTAAGAAATTACACTCGAGAGAAATTTCTTCTTCCACTTTGACCTTATTCTTCCCTTTTAATCCTGCTACAGGTGCTTTCTTCGATTCCATTTGAAAATTTATCCTTTCTATCCTCTGTAACGAGAAAGTTAAAACACTAGTTCAAATCTTCATGCCCTACTTGAAATCACATGCCCTAGCTCCTTCGTAATGTGTCTGCTTTTCTCAAACCCTTCACCTATGGGGACGTAAGCTTCTCCTACGCACAAATATTCTCTCCACGTCTGGTTTCACACTCTTCACACCTCAACATGATTCACTCAGCTCATTTGCACTTAACTCTTTTCAAATTCTCACAATTTCAATGGTAAGAATGAACTTGCATCCGTCTTTATATATATTTTCAAAGGGTTTGTGCATTTATTGCTCCTCCACCTACCGACAATCCTCTCTTTAATCAACCATTTTCATTCTTTCCATGGAGTACATCCTCATGCCCAAGATATAACCTTTTAGCGTGCCTCCATGTTCCCAAATACCTCACCACTACGCCTTCCCTTGGTAGTTCCCATGGCCTCTGCTTACCTCGCGTTATACTTGTTTCTTCATTCATCTCCACCTATGGTCCTCATTTCCAGAAGTAATCTCTTTTTTTACAATTCTCTAACTTGAATAGCACCTGTAGTAGTTTGTTCCTTTCATGTGTACTTATTTTCAATAGTCATGTACCTGGATATCAATAACCACCCCACACTAATGGTATGTGTAGTCCTCTACGCATAAAAATTCTTCAAATAATAATTAGCTTCTAGTGCGCAAACATGCTTATTACACAAAAACACCAACTAAATTGACAAAGCATAGTGACGAAGAAGGAAATACATTAAGGAAATATAGAATTGAAAACCTAATCTAAATGGCAACACTTTGTATTATTACAAACACCAAGAAGACTTATTTATAGTAGGGCTTCAACCTACTCCCATTGAAGTAACTAGGTAGTAGTTTTCCATCAAGCGCCTCTAATTGACAAGTGCATGTTTCAAGTATGTGAGTGATAACATACGACCCCAACAATTATAATTTGAGTTTTCCTAGATGGCACAAAAATTAGAATCATAGAGAAGCACCATCTATCCTATCTCAAGCTTTTTATCCTTGATATGCTATTCATGCCATGCTTTCGCCTAAAATTTTCTTGTTTTTGACTCCAACGTGCTATTGCTCTTCACTCATCCAACTTGATTAAATTTTCAATCCATTATTCTAATGTTTTCTCATCAACTAGACCTCCAGCATGCGCAATACTCAAAAATGGCAACATGAATTCCATAGGAAGAACTGATTTCATGCCAAATACTAACTGAAATGGTGTGGCTTTGTTCACCCTTTTATATGTTGTGTGATATGCCCAAAGCACTATAGATACTTTATCATCCCAATCCTTTCTTCCAATATCACAAATTTTTGTCAATGTCTGGATCAAAATCTTGTTGAAAGCCTCAACAGTTCCATTTTCCTGAGGATGATATGGTGTAGTCTTATGATGTGCAATCATGAATTCATCCAATAAAATTCTGATTGTCTCATTTAGAAAATGTGTTCCCTATCCTTTGGTCAAACTCAAAGGTCATCCATACCTTGTAATAATATTTTCCCATAGAACCTCAGCTCTTTGTAGCCACCATACAATCCTTTGTAGGTGTTACTTCTACCCACCTTGTCAAATAGTGCATGCAAGTAATGATATAGCATCATCCAGTCTTGAATGCATGTGGTGGAATAGGACCCACAAAATCAATAGCCCATTTCTCAAACGGTTCTACACTAGTAATAGGTCTTAGAGGCATTTCATATTGTTGACCTAGTTTCCCAAGACACCGATAGTGATCACAAGCCTTGCAATATACTTTACAATCTTTATCTTGGGTCTCCACAATAATCGCGAGTATAATCTTGTGCACATTGACATCACCGCATAGTGGCCACTGCAATACCACCATGAGCTTCCTCCATGATGTCTCAGTGCATTCATGTTCCAATACACAATGACATAATACCTCATCCCAAACTAAATTGTACAGGTCACCGCTAATCAACATATAGGGTGTTACATGTCTAGTAAGTTATTTCCTCTCTAGGGATTTCATTCCTTCGGTGTCATACCTATTTGTAGAAAGACAAAAATTCCTCTAATTCTGATGGCGGTCGTTGTAAACTATATAACTATGCATCGGGTATGGTATCTGGAATTTCCTGTGCTTGCTCTCCCGATCGTATTCGGATAAATGGTCCGGTCTAGAATTATTTTCCCGGTTTTACCACAATTGTGAAATCAAATTCATGAAATAAGAGTACCCATTTACATATTCGCCCCGTAAAATGGGCTTGTTTACCAAATGATTCAATGTTGTGTGATTTGTATAAAAGACAAATGGTGTAGTTAGCGAGGTAATGTCTAAATTTATGTAGCGCATAAAACATTATCAAAGCTTCACGCTCGTAGTTGTGTAATTTTGTTCTGCAGGAGTCAAATTTCTACTAGCAAAATAGATAGGATGATCTATAATACCTTCTCTCAGCTGAGCCAACACCGTGCCAATAGCCATTCCGGATGTGTCCACATGTACATGAAATGGTTGGTCCCATGAAGGAAAACACAAAATAGACACGGTAATAAGTTTCTCCTTTAATGTCTCAAATGCACGTTCTTTGTGGTTCTCCCAGTAGAACATACCTTTTCCTTTCAAAGTAACTCCTCCAAAGGTGTGGAAACATTTCCTATAATACCCCTATGAATTTCCTATAATACCCCAGTATGACCTAAGAACCTACGAAGTCCCTCTACTTAACGGTGCAAGAATTTGCCGTATGTGCATGTGCATGAAAAGGTGGATTTCTTTGGTGGCCTTTCGACCGGGGATCCAACAGGGGCACTCCACTGACCCTGCGGAAAATGCTTGCATATACCTATAAGAGATGACTTTGCTTGGAATGCGGGAAAGGGAATGAGAAATTTAGAAAAGAGAAAACTAATGCTGCAAGTAGAAAATCAGAGACTTGCATACATCAGCCAGAAGCTTAATTACATGCACTTGAATATAGAAGAAAACAAATCTGCATAATAGCTACAAGACTAAATGAAGCTTAATGGACACAGTAGTACCAAAAACTCCTTAATAAAAGAGGCTAAAATTCCTTCTTCTTTTTTGAAGCTCAAGCAGAATTTGCACATAGTGTGAGAAGTAGAAGACATTTTGTAATAGGAGAAATGGAAGAAACTTGCTATCTCTTGCTCTCTTCACAAGGATAACTCTCTCATGAATTCACAAAAAACAGCTCCAACATCTAAGAAGCAAAATTTTAGAAGAATTTTCAGAAGACCTTCAAATGAGGAGCTTGTTACAATTTATAGAAGAGGAGGTAAACTTTTCATCTTCCCAGTGACTTTTCGAATACCTTAATGTGACTTAAGACTATTCTTATTCCACTTTAAATACTTAAGTCCCTTTTATAATAACAAGGTGACTTAAATTTACATTATATTTCTGAAGTCACTTAAGTCATATCAAAAAGTGCAACTCTCAACGCAAAAATATAACATTGAGGAGAGAGGGTGTTGTATGAGAAGAGAAAAGAGAGAGAAAGAAGAGGAAGAAGAAGAAGGATTATCTTTGAAGGATGAGCGTTGTGGTGGACTTAGCTTCTCTCGATCGCTCTCCACTTTGTGATCCTGAGAAGGCTTCTGTCTTTCCAAACTCCTGGTTGAAATGAGTCACCGTTGGTTCTACTTTGTGGCATGAGGGATGCGAATGCAGCTCAAGGTTTCAGTCCATCCATCGGTCACACTGTTGATGTCCTTGCACTTCGAACCATGATGAATGCTTTTCTATGATAAGTGCAATGGAGGCTCAGATTTTTGAGAAGAAGTCGAGGGTATCCTTAGTGAAGGACAATGGGTTGCCCACCCCTTTCTTGACATATTCTTTGAAAGGGCCGATCAACTCATCAGTAGTTGAATGTTCGCTCATTGCGGGTACTCCAAGTTTTTGAATTTTCTGGTTTATACTATCCTGCAGACTTGTATGTTTGTTCTTCTTTCTCCTCTAGCTCTGTGAATGCCCGATTGATTGCTTCAAATCTGATTGCAAGGCCCTCTCCCATACGTGTGTCAAGTTGTCGCAGAGAGTTTCAAAACCTTCTTATCGATCAATTCCTGATGATGGGTGTTGCTCATCTCACTCACTACTGGTCCTAGAGGTTCCCAGTAATCTCTTTCTTTCCCCACATCTTTTTTGAGTGCTCGCGTTTTGTTGGTGGTGGCACATGTATGCAAAGAGCTTGACTACCTCTTGAAGTGCTGACTTCCCTTTTTCAGAGATTGAATCGATCCATTCCTTGTTTTCTCGGCCCTGCATCGTGAATTCATGCATTCTTCTAATGGATTCTAGATCGAAGCTGTTGATGGGTACCACTTTCTCAATAGGAAGTGCTATAGTGCTTGGTTCCACCAAGTGTTGCACATAGGATGAAAGAGTTCACACTTGTTCCTCTAGTCCCTCGATCTTCTCTTTATATTCTTTATTCCTTGCCATCATGTGAGTAGAAGATTGTTGGAATATGTGTAAATCTCCCTCGTGAGTAGCTGGTCCCAATTGGATCATGCTCATCTCATAGTCGATTGGTGTCATCTCATCCACTAGCTTGATTACTTTTGGCTGAGCTACTTCAATGTATTGATTACTGTCTCCTCACTGTAGAATCGTGATGTTGTCTGTGTGATCTTTCTTGACCTTTTTTCTTTAGCCAAAGAGATAATTGCTGATATATCAGGGGCTACTACTTGTTGCACAAAGTGTGAGTGTTGAGGATGATCATTTCCCGCATCCACGGAAACATCTCTTCGGATTCAAGCTCAATGACGGGTGCATCAACCATTCTTTGTTCTGATGGAGGAGGAAAATCCTGAATGAGAGGAGTGTTGGAATCAACAACATGTGGGACCTCTTGTAGTGGCTCGAATATTAGATCATGAGTCATATACTCCTTGTTCACTTGTGCATCTAGTGTTGGATTTTTTTTGTCTGCATTATCGGGATCACGTCTTCCTCTTGGCGACGCCAATGAATCTTTTTCTTCCTTGAATTTCTTGGATGTCTTCTCGTGGGGAGAAATTTTCAATTCCATGGCCTTCCTTTTTGAACTCGCTCCAGAGTGTTTAGAGCTGGAGGTTACCTCTACCACCTTTGAAGATGAATGACGTGAAGCTTGCTTTTGGCTTGGGGAAATTCCTCGTGATCGAATGATCATAGCCCTCTTCTTTTGAAACCAGTTCCTCATTCTCCTCACCACCTTTTCAATCCGCTCCAATATATCTCCTGATTCATGAACATGCCAGTTGATTTGGGGCATTGGGGACATCTTGACTGCTGCGTACTCAGGATCATACATCTTTGTCCCGTCATCGCGTAAGATGTCTTCATACCAAGGGAACTTGAATTTCTTCATCTCACTGGTAGTCATCCTCATGTGATCTTTTTTACGTACTTCGAACTCATCAATACAATTGACCCAGTAGTCCTCAACTTGTGGCTCATGTTGCAATTCTGGGATGTAGAAGGAGTAGGATCTTCTCGGATGTCAAAGTTAGGCCTAGCGATGTAGGAATGCAAAGTAGATGTGTGAAAGTGGCCTCAGGTGGGATGCGTCATTTGAGATTTTGCACGTGAACTCCCCTAGAGATATAGGGAAAGAAATCAATTTCTTTCTTCTACTTCTGAGCTTGCTATTTACTTGGGTGATCTGCAGAGTTCGAACAATACAATCTGGTCACTGAGGTACTTGGGTAGTTTTAGAGGAGCTTGGTCGAAGCCAGCGACTCGTATGTAGGAGAATGTTGAGAATTGTATGAAGTATGAGCCATATTCCTTAATCAGGGATGCCGCTTTTGGTGACATCCTAGCTTCAAGATCCCCTTCCAAGTTTTGGACCACATACATAGTGAATGCATCATTCACATGGGTGAAATGCTTGTTGCTCTCCTCCATTATCAACTGTGGAAGTTTCTCGAATGCAGGTACCTTGGAAGCAATGTTCTGTGTGAGAGCCAATCCCTTGAATGATCGTGAGCTTGCAAGGAGATAAACTAGATAAGAAGTCATGTGGAACTTCTTTGTCATGGGTACTTGGAGAAGTTGCAGATGGAGATTGTCACTGATGATCTACCCCTAGTCAATTCTCTGCTTCCCTTCTATCAATGTCAAGATGTAAAGGCCCATCCAGTCCTGGAAGTCTCTTGTGTTTGCTTCGCCCATTACTCTACTGAGGAGAGTGATGACATCAGAATACCCTTCTCGGAACTCACACCTTGGTAGATTCTTGGGAATCTTGGAAGGCTTTCTTCTAGTTTTCAACCATGATCCGAGCGCTACTCCTTGGACATATGAATCCATTGTCTCCCAATCGTGCACGACTCTTTCCTTGGAAATGATGACCATGTTGGGGGATGTCGGTATCTGCAGAGAGATTGAAATGGTTCTAGGATTGATGACCACCAACATTGTACCATTGTCAGCTCGGATGGTTCGCATCTCTGGGCTCGTAGTGGAAGGAGTAGGCTAGGACTAGCTCGAGACTTTGCACAGACATTGGGTGTCCTGCAGCAATGAACAAGCCACTTGTGAATATCTGGTCTTCAATCCTCCTTCGGTCCTTGGAGGCCATGCGAGTTTTAAGGTCATTTAGGTCCATGTACAAGACATCACTATCTTCCACATCATACGCAGAAAGGGTGTGTCGGCTTCTGACCCGTCCATTTCATCTTCATGTCTCCCTTCGAAAAAGCAACTTACTATTTTTAGTAAGTGTGAAAAAGCAATTCCTCGATCTTCAACTGGATGTTGTGGCTTAGTTTTTATTTTTTTTCCTTCTCCCCGTGTTCCTCGTTTCTTCTGGATCAAATTTCTATTTTTAGTAGGTGCTCGAGGGCCCACTTACTATTTTTAGTAAGTGCCAAAAATGTTTTCTGGTGAATTTTCAGTTGTAGTTTACCTCCAATGTCTTCGTCTCCTCTGCAGGTTCTTTTGTTGCTAACTTTCCCAAAATAGTAGTTCCTATGTAGTAGACCTGCTATTTTTAGAAAGTTGTCCTCTGGGATTTGGATTGATGTGGAACAATTTTTTTGATATGGTTTTTTCCCAATATCCTCCCTCTGCAATTTCAGCTTCACCCGCTTAATAGTCCAGGAGATTTTAAAGTTTTAGTTTTCAGACCTAGCAGTGCCTCTGGGTACGGCAACCATTAATGGACCTGAAAATTGCAGGTCTGGTTTTCTCCTCCATTTACAATGAAATTTATATTTTTGATGTGGGTTTTGTCTTCTGGTGCTTCACGTGCGATCTTACTTCAATCCGCAACTAGTTTGACGGGAAATCTTACTTCTTTCTTCGTTGAGCCGGAAATGAGATTTCTTCATTGTGGCTGCTCTGTCACATGAGGGGGGAGTTTGAAGGTGTCTTTCTGATGGTCTTGGATAGAGGAATGAACAACAGAAAATGGTTTTTTTTTCATGCACTGGTTTGCAACATTTCTTTAGATCTTCATTTTTAGGCTATGGGGATTTTCACTGTTCTCTCCTTCTTGCTCTTCGTTTCTCCTTCTTGTTTTGATGAAAGATCCTTCTGAGACCTGAAAATCACCATGGGGAGTTTGTTTCAGTGCTTGGGTCGAGCTGGTCTGAGCATTTTCAATGGCGGAGTGATGGTAGAATGTTGCAGAGGAAGAAATGGAGGAATGGAGTGCACAAAAATGTTTAGAAGTTAGAAATGAAGAAAGCGGCACTTGGGAGATTTTAAAAAGATATGCACAATTAGGGTTAGGGTGAATTTTTCAAAACTTGATGTTCCTGACCTCAGGGACGTGAGGGACATCAATTTCCACAATGAGCAAGACGGCGACACGTGGCACTAGATCCAACGGACAGGGGATGAAGGAGGAAAAAATTGCTTTAAAGCACCGGGAGCTGAAATGAGGTCACATGGGTGTCCAGAAGACTCCCCATAGGGGATGGGAACATTTTCCAAGGCCTGATGTCCCCCACCTCAGGTGCATAAGGTACATCAAATTCCACGGTGGTCCTGGAGCTGACACGTGGCGACCGATCCGACGGCAGGGAATGCATGCTCCAAATAAGCACTTGAGGGCTGAACTGCCAAGTCTGGAGGTCATATGAGGGTCCCAAGGGTCACATGAGAGCTGGGTGAATTTTCCAAGGGGTGATGTACCTGACCTCAGGGACGTGGGGGACATGAAATCCCGCTAGGCTCCTGGTGCTGACACGTGTCCTCTCGAAAAAATGACTAAGTCTGAATTGCCTTTGAGAGGGTAACTTGGAATGCAGATAACTTGAGCTTCGGTGGAATTTATTGGTGAAATTTTATATGATCCTAACTAGAAATGGAATTTTGAATCCAATGATGTGGGTCTCATGTCTTGATTCGATCATATGATCCTAAAAAATTGGATTTTTGATCTGGGACTCCACTTGTACCTGAGAAAAACTGTCTTCCAATCATATGCGCCAAGGTGTTGTGAAAAATATTATTTCACCATCATGTAGGTCTTGGAATCCTCTTTCTAAATATGTTTTTTTACTTCCAACTCCATTTGGAGCTCTCGGAATCTTCTTTTGAGCCCAGCAAGCAGTTGTTTTAGGCCTGTGTACTGTCTAGGCTTGTGAACCCTATTTTTCACTCAGACTGCTCCAAGTCTTAAAAAACTTCTCTAAACCTTCCAAAATCATTTCTTTGATGACATAAGGTATTCCATTCATCTCCATGATGAATTTTTCCCTTCCGTTCTATTCCAAGGAGGTGATCCTGTCTCGGGAAGGCCAGCGATAGCCCTTCCCGTGACTGCCCAACATTTGCATTTTTAATGAACTCCTAAAATCACCTAGGGGGAATGAGTGAAATTTTCCTAAATCACCTAGGATAATATTATGACATTGGTTGGGAAATCATTTGGACTAACTGGACAGAGCTGGGGTTTCTTAGGAATGATAAAACATGAAAATTTTCGGCATAGGGGTATAGTTGTCGTGCTTGGAAACTTCCAATTTACTCGTTGCACATTTACACGACAAAATAGTTGGCTCTAGCTTGGGGACATGGTGTGGACTGAGTGAAGTGAAGACATGACATGGGAATCTAGAATCTCCATTTTAGACCATATAATTCATTGACCAGTGCCTTATCCATTGGGCCTTGCAGAGTCATGTACAACTTCTAGAAGGAGATATTAGAAGAAGGAAGCACATACACACACACAAACAAACATGGAAAGGAAACACACATAAAAAAAGGGGAAACACACCTAGAAATCACCTATAGTACAAGGTGGGGGACAACCCACTTTCATTGATGATACAATTTTAGGTATTGCCCACTGTGAGGCAATTCCAATGGCATTCCATCCAAATATGAGAGTAGAAAAACATTCTCGCCACAATATTCACGAATCTGGAATGGACCAAGCCATAATGAATCAAAATTTCCATGGCTGCCTTTTGGTTCTCTTCTCTTATCCCATAGTAGGACGAGGTCTCCAACTTTGAACTCTCTCACTTTTGCCTTCTTATCAAAAAAATTTCTTTACTTTTAACTGGTGCTCTTTGATACGGTCCACCACTAGAATCTATTTTCTTCTAGCTTCTCAAGAAAGAGGATCCTCTTGTCAATGGAATCCTTGTACTGACCATCTTCTATTCCTTGTAGCAACTTGAGAGCTGGCATCTCGATTGTGATTGGGATTTCCACCTCGACTCCATACAATAGTTGGAATGGTGACATACCTATTGCCTTCTTGGGAGTTATCCTGTCTCGCCCACAATGCATCGTATAAATTTTTGTGCCAATTCCTCTGGTTCTCATCTACAAGTTTGCATGGACAATGGTCACAATGTTCTTGTTGCTTGATTTGGCCTATCCATTCCCCTATGGGTAGTAGTCTGATGAATGAGATAGAGAGATTCCGTAACCATAGAAAAACTTGGTTAACTCCCTTGAAGAGAAATATGTGGCATTGTCTACTACAATCTTCTGTGGTACTCAAACGTATTATGATATTTTCCTTGATGAAGCTGCATATTGTCTCGGTGTTGGCTTGCTTGGTGGGAATGGCTTCCACCCACTTGGTGAAGTAATCTGTCACCCGTGAGCATGTAGGTGTGCCCGTGCATTTGAGTGAGGATTCATAACACCAATGAAGTCTAGTCCCCACTGCTGAAATGGTTCTTCAATAACAACTGGCCTGAGTGGAAGTGCCACAAGTTGTGGTTTCCCAATGAATGTTTGGCATGCTTCACATTTGGAAACCCAATCTTGAGTGTCTACAAAGAGGGTGGGCCAATAATATCTTCCTCGGAGGATCTTGTGTGCAAGTGACCATCGCTGAAAAATGCCCACCACATGCTTGGTCATGGTATGCTTTAAGCAATTTTTCTTGTTGCTCTTTATCCACGCACCTGAGGAAGCATCCATCTAGGCCTCTTTTGTAAAGCGCGTGATTCCAGATTACAAACTTTTTTGCCTTCAACTTGAGTGTTCTCTTTTGCTTGTAATCAAGATGAGGAGGGCACTCTCCATAAGTTAAATAATAGGCAATATCAGCATACCACTCATCAGTAGTGGTGACAAAGAGAACCTATGGGTTATTTTGAAATGAGTTGGGCAAGCATAATTCTCTTTGCCATGTTGAGATTTGAGTGTTTCATCCTCAGCAATCAACCTGCACAAACCATTTCCCCTTACCAAATTGGAGGGTCGGATCTCCAAGTCATATTCTTGAGTCTTTGCAATCCAATTTCCTCTTTTTGCTCTAGGATCCTGTTGTGTTAAGATGGACTTGATTGCACTGTCGGGGACCATCACCACTGTATGAGAGTTGAGGATATAGAACCTGAAGTTTTTTACAGCCTTAACCACTGCATAAGCATGCTTCTCCAATTGGCTGTAATTTAGTTCGTGATTTTTCAATGGAAAACTCATGAAAGTGATGGGTGCTTCCACGCCTTCATCATTTTTCTGAACAAGAACAACAAGAGAGGGTATGTTCTGATGCATAACAATACATGATGAACTCTTTGTTAAAATATGGAGACACAAGAGTTGGAGCTTTGGCAATGGATTTTTTTATCTCTTCAAATGCTTCCTTCCCTTCATTGTTCCATTTGAAGTTTACCTTGTGGTTTCATCATGGTGGTGATGTGCTTTGTTAATTCAACAAACTCAGGAACAAAGCGATGAAGAAAATTCACCTTTCCGAAGAATGAATGAACTCCTTTCTTGCTTGTGGGCAGAGATAATGCTTGAATGGCTCGTATTCTCTAGGATCAATATGTGCTCCATGTTTGTTCACAATGTGCCCTAACAACTTGCCTTCCGTAACTCGAAAATGCACTTCTTGGGATTTAGTGATATGCCATGCTTTCTACACCTTGCAAGTACTTGTTCTAAGTGATGGATATGGTCTCCCCTCTTCTTTGAAAATACCGTGAGATCATCAAGATATATGACGATGCAATGTTTTAGATCTTTGAAGGCCAAATCCATCGCCCTTTGAAATGTAGCTCCCGCATTGATTAGACCGAAAGGCATTCTGTTGTAGGCAAAAGTGCCCCAAGGCGTAGTGAAGGTTGTCTTGGCGCGATCCTCCTCTGCCACTTTGATTTGATTATACCCTGAGAATCCATCAAGCAATGAGAGCATTTCGGATCCAGTGACTGCTTGCAAAATGTGATCCATGATAGGGAGAGGATAATTGTCTTTCAGTGATGCTTGATTCAAGTTGCGGAAATCTACACATATTCTTATTTCGCCATTCTTCTTCCGCACCGGCATGATGTTGGCCACCCATGTTGAATGGTGGATGGGAAAGATGATTCTTGCATTGAGCATCTTCATTACCTCCTCCTTGATGGTATCAAAACCTTTGGGTTATATGGCCTTTGCTTTTTCCTGAATGGCTTAGCATCCTACTTCAAAGGAATCGAGTGATGCATTTCCTTTGGTTGGAAGGATTTGAGTTCATCATAAGAGTAGGCCAAAACATTTGAATATTTCTTGAGCAATGCGACAAACCTTCTCTTCTCCTCAGTGAGCAACATTTTCCAATATTGACCATCCTTGGTTCCTCCGGGGTGCCGATGTTTTCCTTATCAAAATCAGCTGGGCACCGAGAAGATTGTTTTTCTTTCTCTTGAATGAATCTGTCGTGTTTGTCAAAGAGGTCTTCCAAAGAAACTAGGCCCTTGGGAATCTTGTTCCCTTTCAATTTTATCACTCCTTCATTATCAATACCTTCGATTCCTTCTTTCTCTTCTTGGCTACCACTTCACGGTGTGGATTTTCACTTCCTTCAAAGAAGAGGTTATTGAAATTATCCCTTTGTTCCAAAAATGCTAGAATTTGGTTATCATCATTAAATACTTGCCAATGATTTGCATTATCTGGTACACTAGGCCTAAACACCATTTCTATGGTCACCTTATCTTTACCAAAAGAAGGATGAGGTGTCACTAGAGAAGCCGATACTGCAAGAGAATCAGCCTTTTCATTCTTTTCTCTTGGGATAGCTTCAATGGAAAATGCATCGAAATATTCAATGCAGTCCCATACTCTATTTCTATAATGCCGAGTCTTGGATTTTTCACCTGGTATTGTTGTCGGACTTGCTTTACTATCACTTCCGCATCACCTCAAAGCATCTCAGCTTCTTGATTCCCATGTCTTCGGCCATGCTCATGCCTAAAAGGAGAGCTTCATATTCTCGTCGTATTATTTGTATTATCGAATTGCAGCTTGTAGGAAAATGGATACAATTCACCAGAGGGAGAGTACAACACTACACCCACTCCCGAACCTGCACTAGAATGACTACCATCAAATTCCATTGTCCAAACTTGATCTTCTTCCTCTTCCATAAGGAGTGGCAAGTTTTCATCTTTTTCTGATGTGAGGAAGTAATTGCCTAGCGCACTATCTTGAAAAAGAATGTTTGCCTTTGGATCATCAGACTTTCGCACTGTGAACTTCATCTTTCTTACCGGCAGCAATGTCTTCATCTCACCTTTTACTGGAATAGTTATCAGATGACCAGTCCATTTTTATTTCTCCACCCAAGTCTCTGCAGAAACTTCTACTCAATAGCATGCCAAAGGATGCTGGGATGTCCACTACCAGGATGGTTAGAAGCACCTTCTTGTCTGGAAAATCAGCCAATGCTACTGTGCATCTTTGATCCTTCCTACCAATGGAACTTGTTTGGATTCCATCGAATATAGAGGTTCCATTTGCTCAGGTCAAGGTGAGGCCAAGAGCATTTGTAACTTTGATGGGCATCACATTATCTGAGGCTCTGGAATCTATGATGCAATTATTTAGCTCGAAGCCTTTAATGAGAAGTGATAGGTAGAAAGGTTCAACCCTATCGGTTTTGGAGGCGCTGAGGGCTAGCATGTTTTGTGAAGGTGGTGTGGATGGTGTGGGGAGTAAGCCTTTGGAATTTGGACCCGAGGTTATGGGGTTACCCCACGAACTACATCAATGAACCTATCAAATTGGGTAGGATGAGTTTGTAGGTATTCTATTTTTGAGAGCTGGACTTTAGTTTTGCTTGTGTGCTCCACAAAGTCAAATGGGGTTATGATGGGTGAGGAAGAGGTTCAGGAATAATGGAAGATTTACATGGTGAAGGTTTTGTTGTTTTATGTGTTGAAATTTCTTTCAAGGGTGTAATAACTAGCTTGGAAGGAGATGGGGATGCGGGTTTTGATAGCACCTTAGATGTTTTTGTGGGAACAACATTTGAAGAAGAATTATTCTTAGTAACCTTTGAGTTGGGGAGAGGATTAGATGACCTACTTGGTATGGTAGCATGATCCTTGTTAGCTAGTGGGTCTGATTTTTCTTTAGCTGACTCCATCAAAGGTGGTAGTGGTGATCCTCTATTGATGATTTTATTTTGTGGGACCTCCGAGAAGAATCTTCTTTCTTCTTCTTGTCCTTTACCATAGCCATTGAGGATGAAGCACCTTTCTTAGACTATGTGCGCGAGTGAAAAACTACACATGAGAAACCTAGAGCTTTTTCATCATCCTCATCTTCATCATCAACGTACTCAATTAGGCCATTGTGCATATCACCATCAACTTCCTCAACCTCAAGATAGCTTTCATACTCTTCCACGTTTTCTTCTTCAATTTCTTCAATTTCAGCTTCCTCCTCTGGTTCTTCAGTGTCATAGGCATTGGCTTGGTGGTGCTTGATAAGCAAGCCAACGAGGGGGTGGAGAAATCCTTGGCCTATTTGGAAGGTTTGGTTTCCTTGGAGTGTTCGCATTGTGATCTGGGACAACTGTTTCTTCAAGGAAACCAAGTCATTTGCCATTTTTTGGAACATTGGATCCGTGGTGACTGAGTTTGAATTCTGACCCTTTTGCTTTCCATTGGGGCCTTTCACTTTACTGGACAAGATTAGATCATCGTTGGTTTCTATTGCATGGTCTTGAGCTTCTCTCAATGTTCTTGGTTGGCTTCTTCTAAGGAAGAAACCTACTTCTGATGGAAGGGCACTGATGAAGAATCTCTTCAGATTATTTTCGGAGGCACCACGCATCTTCAGGGATTCTTCTTATCACTCTGTTATATCTTGCTACGAAGTCTCTCATTGACTCAGAGAATTATTTTTTCATTTGTACCAATTGGACCAAGAGATCTTGACAATCTTCTCGTGGTCTTGAACCTGTGTTGAACATACTTCTTATATCTTCCCAACAGGTGACAAACCTCGGGGGTAGCATGTAGAACCATTCGGCAACCTTCTCTTGAAGTGACTCCACAAAGAGTCGGACTGACACATCTTCATCCTCCACACCCAACACACTACAAGTAGTGATAAATGATGCTACATGTTCTTCGGGGAGCTGAGAACCATCCCCTTTGAACTTCGGAAGTTTTTCTTGAGCCTCTCGGTAGCTCGTGGAGTGGTTGAGCAAGAGCAAGTGGACCGTGTTTCCTCCCCATGGTACATTAGGCCTACGGGCCTCACGATCATGATCACACTCACGATCCCCCATTCTATTTCTATTTCTAGCTTCCAACCTTGCTAAGGTTGTGGTTTTGCTGTTGCTCTTTCATCTGCCTCGGCTTGGAGTCTTTCGATTTCTTTGATTTGAGCTCTTACTTCCTCTTCCGCTCTTTCTTCTCTTTCTCTAACTTCTTCTTCGGTTTCCACGTCAGTGAAATCTTCGAGGTTCTCGTTGATGTATGGAAACTCACCATCCAAAGGATTGGCAACACTCAGGCTCCCAACATGACCAGTTGTTTGATGAAGGGGAGGTCTTTGAATTCGAGCAGCTCTTGTCTTCTTTGAAGTTCTTCAAAAATGGGGTCGGTTTGTCCTCCTTGCCTCTGTTGCCGGGTGTACCTTCTATCCACTAGCTTGGAAATCTATGCTCACCTTTGTGGTGCTAGAATTTGTCTTTGCCTCTCCAATTCAACAGCGTGTTCTTCTTCAAGGTCGAGGATTCTCGTGGCAATGAAGTAGTGGTTGACACTTTTCTCTGCTATGCCAAATAGCTTCTCTCAAATCTGAAGCGATATCTTCTTGGATGTGGAAGAGAAATTCGGGTCTTTCAATAGGAGGATTTCCTAGAATAGCCATGGTTTGTAGACATGTGGCTCATATAGCTATTCGAATTCAAAAATTTTCTCTTTTGAATTTTGAACTTTCTAATTTTTTTTTGTATTTTTCGGACCTTCTGGTCGTATTCAGGTGCAGATGTTGCTAAATCTACCCCACGGTGGGCGCCAAAAACTGTTGGTGAGAAAATTTTTCAGGTGGAAAACTTGTGGATTTCTTGCCAACGCTCTGGGAATCTAAGTCCCTCTACTTAACCGATGCAGCTGCCGTATGTGCATGCGCATGAAAAGGTGGATTTCTGTGGTGGCCTTTCGACCGGGATCCAACAGGGGCACTCCACTGACCCTGCGAAAATGCTTGCATATACCTACAAGAGATGACTTTGCTTGGAATGTGGGAAAGGGAATGAGAAATTTAGAAAAGAGAAAACTAATGTTGCAAGTAGAAAATCAGAGACTTGCATACATCAGCCAGAAGTTTAATTACATGCACTTGAATATAGAAGAAAACAAATCTGCATAATAGCTACAAGACTAAATGAAGCTTAATGGACACAAAGTACCAACAAACTCCTCAATCAAAGAGGCTAAAATTCCTTCTTCCTTTATTGAAGCTCAAGCAAAATTTACACATAGTGTGAGAAGTAGAAGACATTTTGTAATAGGAGAAATGGAAGAAACTTGCTATCTCTTGCTCTCTTCACAAGGATAACTCTCTCATGAATTCACAAAAAACAGCTCCAACATCTAAGAAGCAAAATTTAGAAGAATTTTAGAAGACCTTCAAATGAGGAGCTTGTTACAATTTATAGAAGAGGAGGAAAACTTTTCATCTTCCGGTGACTTTTCGAATACCTTAATGTGACTTAAGACTGTTCATATTCCACTTTAAATACTTAAGTCCCTTTTATAATAACAAGGTGACTTAAATTTACATTATATTTCTGAAGTCACTTAAGTCATATCAAAAAGTGCAACTCTCAACGCAAAAATATAACATTGAGGAGAGAGGGTGTTGTATGAGAAGAGAAAAGAGAGAGAAAGAAGAGGAAGAAGAAGAAGGATTATGTTGAAGGATGAGCTATTGTGGTGGACTTAGCTCTGTTCTCTGACTGCTCTCCACTTTGTGATCCTGAGAAGGCTTCTGTCTTTCCAAACTCCTGGTTGAAATGAGTCACCGTTGGTTCTACTTTGTCGGCATGAGGGATGTGAATGCAGCTCAAGGTTTCAGTCCATCCATCGGTCACACTGTTGATGTCCTTGCACTTCCGAACCATGATGAATGCTTTTTGCGATAAGTGCAATGGAGGCTCAGATTTCTAAGAAGAAGTCAAGGGTATCCTTAGTGAAGGACAATGGGTTGCCCACCCCTTTCTTGACATATTCTTTGAAAGGGCTGATCAACTCATCAACAGTTGAATGTTCACTCATTGTGGGTACTCCAAGTTTCTAAATTTTCTGGTTTATACTATCCTGCAGCTTGTATGTTTGTTCTTCTTTCTCCTCTAGCTCTATGAATGCCCGATTGATTGCTTCAAATCTGATTGCCAAGGCCCTCTCCCATACGCGTGTCAAGTTGTTCAGGAGTTTCAAAAACCTTCTTATCGATCAATTCTTGATGATGGGTGTTGCTCATCTCACTCACTACTGGTCCCAGAGGTTCCCAGTAATCTCTTTCTTTCCCCACATCTTTTTTGAGTGCTCACGTTCTATTGGCGGTGGCACACATGTATGCAAAGAGCTTGATTGCCTCTTGAAGTGCTGACTTCCCTTTTTTGGAGATTGAATCGATCCATTCCTTGTTTTCTCGGCCCTGCATCGTGAATTCATGCATTCTTTTGATGGATTCGGATCGAAGTTGTTGATGGGTACCACTTTCTCAATAGGAAGTGCTATAGTGCTTGGTTCCACCAAGTGTTGCACATAGGATGAAAGAGTTCGCACTTGTTCCTCTAGTCCCTCGATCTTCTCTTTATATTCTTTATTCCTTGCCATCATGTGAGTAGAAGATTGTTGGAATATGTGTAAATCTCCCTCGTGAGTAGTTGGTCCCAATTGGATCGTGCTCATCTCATAGTCAGTCGGTGTCATCTCGTCCACTAGCTTGATTACTTTTGGCCGAGCTACTTCAATGTACTGATTACCTATCTCCTCACTGTAGAATCGTGATGTTGTCTGTGTGATCTTTCTTGACCTTTTTCTTTAGCCAAAGAGACAATTGCTGATATATCGGGGCTACTACTTGTTGCATAGTGTGAGTGTTGAGGATGATCATTTCCCGCATCCATGGAAACATCTCGTCGGATTCAAGCTCAATGACGGTGCATCAACCATTCTTTGTTCTGATGGAGGAGGCAAATCCTGAATGAGAGGAGCATTGGAATCAACAACATGTGGGACCTCTTGTAGTGGCTCGAATATTAGATCATGAGTCATATACTCCTTGTTCACTTGTGCATCTGGTGTTGGATTTTCTGTCTGCATTACCGGGATCACGTCTTCCTCTTGTGGTGACGCCAATGAATCTTTTTCTTCCTTGAATTTCTTGGATGTCTTCTCATGGGGAGAAATTTTCAATTCCGTGGCCTTCCTTTTTGAACTCGCTCCAGAGTGTTTAGAGCTAGAAGTTACCTCTACCACTTTTGAAGATGAATGATGTGAAGCTTGCTTCAGGCTTGGGAAATTCCTCATGATCGAATGATCATAGCCCTCTTCTTTTGAAACCAGTTCCTCATTCTCCTCACCACCTTTTTCAGTCCACTCTAGTATATCTCCTGATTCACGAACATGCCAGTTGATTTGGGGCATTGGGGACATCTTGACTTGCTGCGTACTCAGGATCATACATCTTTGTCCCATCATCGTGTAAGATGTCTTCATACCAAGGAACTTGAATTTCTTCATCTCACTGGTTGTCATCCTCATGTGATATTTTTTACATACTTTCAAACTCATCAATACAATTGGCCCAGTAGTCCTCAACTTGTGGCTCATGTTGCAATTCTGGGATGTAGAAGGAGTCAGGATCTTCTCGGATGTCAAAGTTAGGCCTGGTGATGTAGGAATGCAAAGTCAGATGTGCGAAAGTGGCCTCCAGGTGGGATGCATCATTTGAGCTTTTGCACGTGAACTCCCCTAGAGATATAGGGAAAGAAATCAATTTCTTTCTTCTACTTCTGAGCTTGCTATTTACTTGGGTGATCTTCTGCAGAGTTCGAACAATACAATCTGGTCACTGAGGTACTTGGGTAGTTTTAGAGGAGCTTGGTGAAGCCAGTGACTCGTATGTAGGAGAATGTTGAGAATTGTATGAAGTATGAGCCATATTCCTTAATCAGGGATGCCACTTTTGGTGACATCCTAGCTTCAAGATCCCCTTCCAAGTTTCGGACCATGTACATAGTGAATGCATCATTCACATGGGTGAAGTGCTTGTTTCTCTCCTCCATTATCAACTACATGGAAGTTTCTCGAATGCAGGTACCTTGGAAGCAATTTCGTGTGAGAGCCAATCCCTTGAATGATCGTGAGCTTGCAAGGAGATAAACTAGATAAGAAGTCATGTGGAACTTCTTTGTCATGGTACTTGGAGAAGTTGTAGATGGAGATTGTCACTGATGATCTTGCTCCCAGTCAATTCTCTTGCTTCCCTTCTGTCAATGTTAGGATGTAAAGGCCCATCCAGTCCTTGAAGTCTCTTGTGTTTGCTTCACCCATTACTCTACTGAGGAGAGTGATGACATCAAAATACCCTTCTTGGAACTCACACCTTGGTAGATTCTTGGGAATCCTGGAAGGCTTTCTTCCAGTTTTCAACCATGATCCGAGCGCTACCCCTTGGACATATGAATCCATCATCTCCCAATCATGCATGACTCTTTCCTTGGAAATGATGACCATGTTGGGGATGTCGGTATCTGCAGAGAGATTGAAATGGTTCTAGGATTGATGACCACAATCAACGTTGTACCATTTTCAGCTCGGATGGTTCGCATCTCGGGCTCGATAGTGGAAGGAGAAGGCTAGGACTAGCTCGAGACTTTGCATAGACATTGGGTGTCCTGCAGCAGTGAACAAGCCACTTGTGAATATTTGGTCTTCAATCCTCCTTCGGTCCTTGGAGGCCATGCGAGTTTTAAGGTCATTCAGGTCCATGTACAAGACATCACTATCTTCCACATCATACGCATAGGCAAAGGGCTATGTCGGCTTCTAACCCATCCATTTCGTCTTCATGTCTCCCTTCAAAAAAAAGTAACTTACTATTTTTAGTAAGTGTGAAAAAGCAATTCCTCGATCTTCAACTGGATGTTGTGGCTTAGTTTTTTTTTTTTCTCCTTCTCCCCATGTTCCTCGTTTCTTCTAGATCAAATTTCTATTTTTAGTAGGTTCTCGAGGGCCCACTTACTATTTTTAGTAAGTGCCAAAAATGTTTGTTCTGGTGAATTTTCAGTTGTAGTTTACCTCCAATGTCTTCGTCTCCTCTGCAGGTTCTTTTGTTGCTAACTTTCCCAAAATAGCAGTCTATGTTGTAGACCTCCATTTTTAGAAAGTTTCCTACAATTGATTGATGTGGAAAAATATTTTTGATATGGGTTTTGTCCCAATATCCTCCCTTGGTAGCTTTCTTAATAGTCCAGAGATTTTAAAGTTTTAGTTTTCAATCCGGTAACGGGTAGGCCATTAATGGACCTGAAAATTGCAGGTCTAGTTTTCTCCTCCATTTACAATGAAATTTATATGTTTGATGTGGTTTTTTCTTCGGTGTTGATCTTACTTCAATCCGAAAGTTTGAGAAATCTTACTTCTTCTTTCTTCGTTGAGCCGGAAATGAGATTTCTTCATTGTGGCTACTCACAATGGGGGAGTTTGAAGGTGTCTTTCTGATGGTCTTGGATAGAGGAATGAACAGCAAAAAAATGGTTTGTTTTTCATCCACTAGTTTGCAACATTTCTTTAGATCTTCATTTTTAGGCTATGGGGATTTTCATTGTTCTCTCCTTCTTGCTCTTCGTTTCTCCTTCTTGTTTTGATGAAAGATCCTTTCGAGACCTGAAAATCACCATGGGGATTTTTTTTTAGTGCTTGGGTTCAAGCTGGTCTTGGCATTTGCAACGGAGGAGTGACAGTAGAATGTTGCAGAGGAAGAAATTGAGGAATGGAGTGCACAAAAATGTTTAGAAGTTAGAAATGAAGAAAGTAGCACTTGGGAGATTTTAAAAGATATGCACAATTAGGGTTAGTACAATTTTTCAAAAATTTATGTTCCTAACCTCAGGGATGAGAGGAACATCAATTTCCACAATGAGCAAGATGGCGACATGTGGCACTAGATCCAACGGTAGGGGATGAAGGAGGAAAAAAATTCTTTAAAGCACCGGGAGCTAAAATGAGATCACATGGGTGTCCAGAAGACTCCTCATAGGGGCTGGGTAAATTTTACAAGGCTTGATGTCCCCCACCTAAGGTGCATAAGGTACATAAAATTCCATGGTCCATGGTCCTGGAGCTGACACGTGGCGACCGATCCGACGAGGGAATGCATGCTCCAAATAAGCACTTGAGGGCTGAACTGCCAGGTCTGGAGGTCATATGAGGGTCCCAAGGGTCACATGAGAGCTGGGAAAATTTTTCAAGGGGTGATGTACTTGACCTCAGGGATGTGGGGGACATGAAATCTCGCCAGGCTCCTGGTGCTGACACGTGTCCTCTCGAAAAAATGACTAAGTCTTGAACTGCCTTTGAGAGGGTAACTTGGAATGTAGATAACTTGAGCTTCTGGTGGAATTTATTGGTGAAATTTTATATGATCCTAACTAGAAATGGCATTTTGAATCCAATGATGTGGGTCTTATGTCTTGATTCGATCATATGATCCCTAAAAAATTGAATTTTTGATCTGGGACTCCACTTGTACCTGAGAAAAATTGTCTTCCAATCATATACGCCAAGGTGTTGTGAAAAATATTATTTCACCATCATGTAGGTCTTGGAATCCTATTTCCAAAGATGTTTTTTTACTTCCAACTCCATTCGGAGCTCTCAAAATCTTCTTTTGAAGCCCAATAGTTGTTTTAGGCCTGTGTACTGTCTAGGCTTGTGAACCCTGTTTTTCACTCAGACTGCTCCAAGTCTTAAAAAACTTCTCTAAACCTTCCAAAATCATTTCTTTGATGACATAAGGTATTCCATTCATCTCCATGATGAATTTTTCCCTTCGTTCTATTCCAAGGAGGTGATCCTGTCTCGGGAAGGCCATCGATAGCCCTTCCCGTGACTGCCCAACATTTGCATTTTTAATGAACTCCTAAAATCACCTAGAGGGAATGAGTGAAATTTTCCTAAATCACCTAGGATAATATTATGACATTGGTTGGGAAAATCATTTGGACTGAATGGACAGAGTGGGTTTCTTAGGAATGATAAAACATGAAAATTTTGGCATAGGGGTATAGTTGTCATGCTTGGAAACTTATTTCCTCAGTGAATGGCATAGGAAAGGGATCAATCACACATGCAACATTCAACTCCCTGTAGTCCACATAGATCCTAATCCGACCATCCTTCTTGATACTAATCACCATTGGACTAACCCATTCTGACTCGTCCAGGGGCTTGATGATTCCAGACTTCAACATTTTGTCAATCTCTTCTTTGACCTTTTCACACAAGTTGGGGTTCATCCTGTAGGGTCTCTTTCTAACTAGGCATGCACCCTCTTTAAGATTTATCTTCATCTCCCCTAATGATTCATGTACGCCTTTAAGTTCATGGTACCCCGAGGGAATAAGTCCTGATAATCCAGTAGTAATTCTATGATTTTTGCCACTTCAAAGTCTCAAAAATAGTCTCCAATTATGGCCTCCTCAAGCTCAACATCTGATCTAATATTCACTTTCTTTGTCTTCATAGGTTCATGATAAGCGCGCGTGGTCTTATCTACACTATCCAATAGCTCATGCCTACCTGATGAATGGTTCACATCTAGATTTTCTACTTTTTCATCATCCACTAAGTAGACGAGTTTTCCTTTTTCTTTCTTAAGGTAAGCATATTTGAAGTAACGTGGCATTTTTCTCGGTTTCTTCAACAAAATGTGCTCCCGAATCTCCTTCATCAAATAAATTTTGAACAAGTTCTTCCACCTTGGTGCTTTCCCCCATAGTTAAGCACTTTATGACCTTTAATGCTTCTTCCAATGGAGGTTTAGTAGAGAAGAAGTCAAACATATGGGTCATTCCTGTAATTAAATCCTACCAATCTCCATATACATACCAACAACATGCACATCCATGTAAAGTGGAATAAAACTTGTGCACCTAGAGCGAAGGTGGTAAAGCTTCTTGCCCCTCTATCCAGAGTCTCTCACACTGCTAAACGTGGTGTTGAATAGGTTAATTACCATGATAAGTACATATTTGAGTAGGTGCATTTCTCCTAAAGAACCTAGTAGAAAGAGCAATCCTAATTTCATTCCATCTTACAAGATTATCCTTGTGGACCACCCACCAGCGTGTTGTTTTCTGCGTAGGGTATATGCTAGCATATTCCTTCTCTCTAACTGGTCTATCCACTATTCTTCCATGGCACACATGAAGACTATAGGGTCTCCTTCTTCGGTGTAACAAGGTACCGAGTTGTTACCTATTCTCTTGATATAACGTGGTTTGTTGTCCCTAGGAAATATGCTCTTTACTTCGCACCCTACTAACTCATAAGTGCTATGAGCCTAATTATCACAAGCAACACTTGTAGTATTGCTAATAGACTATGCATCTTCCCACTGAAGGATTCCTTCTTTACATGGCTCAAGTACCTCTGGATCCCGGATGGCACATACATAAATCCTATTCAGGTCTTCCTCACTCAAGGGATCAACATAGGGTGCAGATTGATTTACTATCTGTTAAAGGGATAATAATTCTTTCCTCCTTTTTTCAAAGTTGATATAACCCTTGTTGAACCAAAAATCAACATTATTTACATAGCACCAAGGAGGCCCTAGTAGTCTTTGGGAAGCTATCTAACTCTCTGCGGCGCTAAAACCTCAAAATCTACACAGTGAACTTGGCTCCTTGTATGGTAATGGATGCATATTTCAAAACTCCAATGGGAGTGGCCTTAGTCTGGTTAGCCATGAACAATACATTAGAGGGTGGCTGCAATAGAGGTCTCCACATTTGTACCCATGCATCTAAGGTAAGAACATTAGATTTTTGCATGTATTAATCAATATATTAATCAAAAGCCACCCATCAACAACAACATTTAGAGTGATCTCCTTGTCATAATATAGGCTATGAGGGGGAAGATTTGCATGTAGGATGTGTCATCCAATCTCAATACTTTCACGTGGAGAGTTTTCCTTTAACCAATTCCCTAACAGTGGAATGATATTCTCTGCACAACATCTTGCACACTTCTTTCAAGCCATCCATATCAGATTGGACCATCTCTAATGCTTTCTTTTGCTCCATCTTTCACGATTGCTCCTTTAAATACTATATTTCACCCTGAATATTTATGAGTACCTCCATGGTTTCTTGATAAACCTCCTTCGAAGGGCAAGATTTGGGTACCGTGTATGTAGAACCTCTTCCTTAGTGATGGTAGGCTTCTACTGTAATGCTTCTTTGGTGTGCTACTTTAGTATGGGTCATGATCTTTACCTAAAATGCCTCAGATTTTGGTTCCAACTTGGGAATTCACTGATTTTCCACAGTGTGTTATATCCTAACCATCCCCGCACCTTTGTTCTCTTGTTTATGTTGCTTACTAATATTCTCATACAAGTCTAGGCATTCCTCATAACTATGATTCTTTCCATAGAAAGAACATGTAATATTCTGAGGACATTCACACTTGTAGTGGTTAGGAGATCTGCATGTATAACATGTTCATGCAAGGGAACTCACCTCGTCCACTACCATGGCCTCATCCTCCAAATCCACCATGGCATCCTTAACCTCTGTCATGACCACCTTCAAAATGCCCTTCACTCGATCATAGCGTGCTGATTGTGAGATCCCAATCGATGCTCGATTCTATCTTTAGATTTATCGAAAACTCCTATCTATCATAGACCAATGTCTATAGCATCATGGATTTGACCAATCAGCCGGTGATCTTCCGTGTCATGAGTCATGGACACCGTAAATGTTACAAGTAACAAGAGATGTTCTTCCTTATTGTGTGTTGTAATAATGGGCAGCGACTAGCATCATGGTTTAAATGGCATATCTCATAGTCTAACAGCAATGAGCACACTGATCTACGGGGACAACTATCCTTTGTGTGACCTTCCACTTCACAATCTGTGCACCAAATCCCTATGCATGTCTCATGTGCTAAATTTTTGATAGTTTCTCCAACTGCTTTGCCATAGTTGCGAATCTGTGCTTCTAAAAATGGGCTCACCCCAATGTCTATACTTCCAACTACCTCAGTGCATAAGGCTACTTCAAGTGCTTTGCATGGATTAGTGTATGTCTTATGTGATAGCGCCCTCCTAAAATGGGTAATCAGACCTCCAACAAACCATTGCGCATGTTGGCTCGCATGAATATCATAAGAAATCTTAGATAAAAGAGTTTTAAAACAAGCATCATACTCTCTGACACTCTCAGTAGTGCCTTGCTTAATATCCTTGAGCGCACTTATACTCTTCTGCTCGAACTTAGGGATGTGAAATTCTTTAAGGAAATCATATTTTAAAGTTGCATAGTCTACGCAAGTCTGATTAGGGTCAAAATTTTTGTACCAGTTGTGTGTGCATCCTTGTAACATAGTAGAGAATTGACTTGCCCCTGTGCTCATAAGCCATGATTTCTTTTGCACACCACATTATTTCACAAACGTGCATGTGTTCGAAGCATCTTTTATGCCCCTATGCTTTGGAAGATGAAGAGATATCTCCATGTAAATATTCTGGGGTTGGTGCGGACCTTACCCACCTAATCTAGAACCTCCAATGTTTCCTCTTCCTCTAAAACCACCAGATCCACTAGAAATGGAGCCACCTATACCTCCTGATCCCGAACCTATACCTGGTGTCGAACGAGAAAATGTACTCCCTTGTGTCCCAACAGTAGTACTAAAATACACACCTATGGTTTGCAAAATGTTACTACTCCCAAAAGAGAGCCCAAAATTATGTGTGGATGATACACCTAAAAAGGTACTCCCATACAACAATGAAGACATTTGTGCTGCCATCGATGTGCTTTTATATGACTCACTCCTACTCTCCCACTGCCTAAATTAGCTTGTTGACTATTTTTGTACTAGATACTAGAAGACTAAGCACAAGGGAAATGTATCCAGGTGGATTCAAATGCACACCCATGGCCTAGGTTGTTTCGATGGCACGCTTCTACGTGAGGCCATGGAGGGTTCCCTATCATGCTTTCCCAAATGGGGGAGTTCCTGATGCTCGGTTCCACATCTTCTACGTGAACTTAAAATCCTTCGTGAACTATCTCTCTCCATAATTTCATTCACTCTGCAACATCACATTGCTTCTCTATCTCCCTCTTGCACGCCTCATTATACTTAATCTGCCTTTCCTCTCTCTATCTCTCTTCCACTAGGTCTACCATCTTTCACTAAACCCGATCTTATCCCCGCACATGGTGGGTTTTAGTTATCCATCATTTTACTCTCCAAGTTCAGGGTTACCATCAAAATTTTGATTGCCAATGGAATGCCTTGCAAGTAAGTTCCCCTGGGATATCGTAAAAATTGGAATTTAGCTACCTTTGGGCATGAATAAGTGGAAATTGATTACTCCAAGATATAACTGTTCAAAACACCATGAAACCATGTATCCACAATGCGAGTCCAAATTAGATCAGCATCATAAATGGTTTGAAATTATTCATGTGTCCAAAAAAGTGTGCAATACCTCCAATTCCATTTAGATGTATAAAAACCAACCACTCGTACAATTCTATCGAGAAAAATAGTAAAGAATCTATCATACAAACGGTCATACATATTCTCGCTCCCCCATGTGTGTGCATCAAACTCAGATCTAGTGCTAAACCTCCATGTGTATTCTTCTTCTAGGTCATGTATCCACTCCTCAACACTTGTTAGGGTCAACCAGATGTTCTTATCATGAACTATCCTAAAAAAAACTGAAAAAGAGGTCTCGGAAATGGAACCAATGATGTAGCCTAGAATTTACCAGTAAAAGCCTAGGTGTGCTAGTACATCACTCAGCCTAGACTGAGCACTCACCCAAAGTGCACAAAGGTACCAGACCCCTCTTTAGGGTTGATATTGTAGGATGTTAGCATGATGAAGACTTAATACATTCAGATCCATCATTAATACATCATTCTATAGTGCATGTTAAGATCTAGATTTAAAGAATAATAGATTTAAATGATAATCATGATGAAATTAAGCATAAAAGAACAAATTATACTCAATATTTAATGCTCTGATTAAGCCAATACACTTCATTATATCAAAACACAGGAATACACAAAAGATTCTTACAATAATAGCATCATATGCTCATGCGTGTAACAAATCTGACAACATAATCTCACAGTAATCCAGTTCTTACATACCACTACTATACTACGCAATTCATTACATACTTATAAGGGTGGGGACTTTCCCTTCACCGCTTATCTATTCCCAAAAATAGGTCACATGTTGGAAATAGCCATGCACCTTTACAATAATAGGCTTACATGCAAGAATGCTAACAATAGACCTCTCACAGTTTAACTGGAAGTAGTAATCCTATTCTTATCTCACACCCATGCAAAGCACTCCATAGCCACTCTTCCAAAAATATCCCATGCGTGTCACGTAATTCTTCATCCCGTTTGTGTGCTCCGCATGCCATCTTCCAAAAATATATCACAATCATGAAAACGGCTAAGTCCCGAATATGTCTTTGTCCTCGTGCATGATTCCTTCCCAAGCCTCCCACGCCTTTGAATGCACTATGATCTTCCACCCAAATCTTCGTATGACTTCAGCTAAGTGTTATACATGGTCCGCTCAACAATCAGCCAAGGGAAAGAAGGTTAGTGGAATTTCTATAGTAGTCATGGAAATAATGTCTAGAATGGAGAAAATTGTTGTCTGTGAAGATCATGTCATCAAATCTTGTGGCTTTAATTCAAATGGACTACTGCTAAAGGAAAGAAAATTGGACTTTCACCTATTAAAGATCAGGAATATAAGAGCTTAATGAGGAAAATTTAGAAGAGATACAAGATGCTATATGAAAAGAATGAAGATGAAGAATATCCCAAAGGTAGTATTTTTAAATTCATCTAGATGACTAAGAAAATCAAAGCATTTTATTTTTTCTCTCTTCCTCTAGATGATTTTATTTCATTTGAAGATGAGGAAATGGCAGCCTTGAAAAGAGAGTTCGTGTAAATAATTTTGAGTGTTGCAGAAAGAAATTTTGATCCCCAAATTAACCTTGAAATTCAAAATTATGTTGAGGTTATGCAAGAAATATATGAGCATCTTGAAGCACTTCATAATGGTAAAAAATAAGAAACTCGTCTTTCAAAATATACTAATGATTGTTTGTATTATGAGGTGTTTATCCGTAAAAGATTCTTGTGCACTTCTCACAAATGCTTTTTCCTTGAACCTTCCGATGAGAGTCAAATTAGCACCTTGGAAGATGGTGATGGAAGCATGTCACATGATAGTTGAGCCTCCATTCATAAATTCATGTTGGATCGAGGCATAACCCTTTAGAGAAACAATGTGTACAAGAGATGAAGATTATTATTTTATTATAAATGAACTAGTGCTTATCAAGGACTACTAAATAAATTAATTCTCCATCCTCGACTCAATCTATTCAAGAAGATGACTTTGAGGTAATCATTAATGATTTTCTTTCTAATTTGGTTTCCCCTTTTTATTCATGGATGACCAATGATGAGATGGAAAATATTGAAGAATTCAACTTCTTTCTTGACATAATCATGGATGAGAAAATTGAACAATACCTCTCCTAATATTTGATGTCTTTACCTTTAGCAAAAGGGTGTAATGTTGATCACCATCGCAAGTATGGATTCCTTCCTTTTCCTTATGAACAAGAAGACTCCATAAGGAATAATCAAGATGGAGAAAAATAATTTTCTCATGTTGCAGCCCCAATGTTGTGTTCTTTCCCATGTCACGAGAATGATGTTACAAACCTTGAGCTGAAAGGTGCACCCTTCCCATATAACATGGATCTATTCTCTCTATCTAAAAATGATGAAGACCAAGTATTACCAAGCTTGCAAGAAGGTAACTCATGGATGGAAATAAGTATGTATCATAAGGAGGAGAATTTTTCAAATGAATTATAGCCATGTGTAGATCAGATTTCCAGCCATCTCCTTGAGGCTCAATTTGAAGACTCTTCAAATGAAGATGAAAGTAAGCATGCAGAAGCTTTAAAGGTGGATTCTGTGTAAAACATCTTGAATATTGTAGATTAGATTGAACACCCTCAACTGAGTATCGAGATCTTGACCCATGTCATGGCTATGCAAGATAAGTATGATTTTAGTCATGATCCCTCTTTTTATGCACAAGTACTCAACAATGAGATAAAATAAGAAAATGAGATCAATGTTCTCTTCTTGAAGCCTTGGTGGATGAAAATGAATGTGAAAATGAGTCTCCCTCTTTTTCATTCTATTAAGAAGGTTGTATTCATGGTGAATGGAAATAAAATAAAATGATTGAATCTCTTATGGATACTTTCAGTGATGAAGATACAAATCCCATCATTGAAAATGATATTAAGGCCGATGTTGAGATGGATTGTATAAAAACAATTGTTCAAAACAGAAAAGCGAGAGGCTCAAAGGATATTTTGAATGGGAAGAAAATCACATTGTTCTAACTACTTTTAAGTGTCCTGCTAATCCTTGGAATGATTTCATGCTACAAAATTTTCCCAGTAATGGTGAATACCATCAAGAAAAAATCATATATTCTATTTTTGAGAACATGGAGGAATGGCTTCTCATATTCACGAATCACCAGATGGAGACTCCTTAAGGAAATACCTCTAAGCATGTTACAGAGTGGTCATTGGATGCAAGAATGCTTTCCATGCATTATTATTATGGTGGAATATTGGTATTTATCCTTCTTTTCAAACCATGTAAATCCATCACAAGAACATGGAATGATTAGATAATGATCCTCGAGCTTCATACGTTGGAGTTCAACCCATTTTCCAATGATGGTACATATTTCTCCCAAACTCGTTGTTAGGTATGTGTACATTCTTCCCCTACCTCTGTAAATTCCCCTCCCTCTAACATAGTTTCCCTTTCTATTGTCTGTTTAATTTCAAATTTTTGTGTTGTTTCTTATGTTGGTGTGTTTGTTTGGGTTTTTCACCGTGTGTGTGTTTTTTTCTTGTGTTTATGGTAAAGAAATGACTGCATAAGCCCAATGGATAAGGAATTAGTCCATGTAATGTATTGAGATTCTAGAGTTCTTGATTGTATTTTCCTCATTATGTTTAATTTAGAAACAAGTCCCCAAGATAGAGCCATCTATTATCATGCAAAATGTGTATCATGAAAAATTCAAAAATTGTCAGGAAAACCTAATTCTCATTTGAAAATTCCTCTCTCGGTCAATGTAAACCTATCCTCCGATAACTCAGCTTATTATTGTGTTAACCTCATAATGGCTAGGAGGAATTTTTTAATGTGATTTCAAGTGTTTTTATGTGCATGGGATCCTATTCAATCTAATTCATGAATATATCTAGATCTGGGAGAATTCGGGTGCTTTCGGAGACTCTAAAAGGGCTATTTTCACTATTTTACACTACGTGAACACACTCCAGAATGTACAGGGAAATGTTAAAGCATAGAAGAAGGGTGTGACCAAGCTATGCAATCATATAAGGTATTTTAGGAAATTTTGGAAGAAAAATAAGGTTTAGGAACAAGTTATGCAATACCAGGCTATTATTAGCATGGTACATGAAAATGAAAGCGATTAAAAATATAGTTGTATTATTACGGACATATCGGGAGACTCGTGAGGAGTTAGAAAGAAAACATATATTGATTGGAAAGATAAGAGTGTCTACTTATTTTTTAAAAAGGTTTCAAGGGATTTTGACTAGTAGATGTGTAGATATTGGATTGACAATGCATATAAAGACATTCTATCTTGGTGAAGATTTAACTGAGGATTATGAAAGTTATAAGGAGATTTAGAATATGATTCAAATGCCAAAATGGATCAAATTTTACCCTCTACATTTACCATGAGTTTAGTTGGACAATAGGGAATATTTTCCTTCGGTGGCAGTTGGAAATTCTGGGAACTACCCGTGACTAAAATTGAAAAAGGGCCTAAAATTAAAAAAGGAGGTAGAATCAAGTCTTTAAAATTGTGGCATTATATCCCTTGGGTTTTTTCCACTAAAAATTATACTAGGATCTCCTACGAAGCACCTAGGAAGCTCTCGGGGAAAGAAGGCTCTATAGCAGGCTATTTTTAGTACCGCAATGGTGACACCCAACTTCCAAAAGTGGAAAATTACCACTTGGATAACCATGATTTCCCTTTAACCTTTTAAAAAAGTCAAAATGAACATGGGAGATACTATAATGTGCCACTACGGAGGAGGAGAAGGTTGTGCCACTTAAAAGTCAACTTAAGGTGTTAAGGAGGTGTTTTCAACTCACTTTAAGTTTTTTCCTCTTCCTCATGGCATGTAGAACCTTGGCACACTTGGGAGGCCTTGATGTCCATTTTTCATTTGATAATGGGACATGGGGGACATTAGAGTGTTCTAGCTCCTCTTGTGTCACTTAGACTCACAACTTGGTGGTTAGGTAATTGTTTTCAACTTCACGGATGATGTCACCATTGGCCCCTTCTTCATGATCCTCCTACCCCGGCACATTTTTAGGATTTGGTGTCCCCATGTCCCTTTCACCCTATTTTTTAGGGGGAAACTGAGTGTGTGGTTGCACTTGGGTTGGGTTAACTAGGGTTGGGTTTAGGGTGAGTTAACTAGGTTTTAAGAGGAGAAATGAAGGAGGCATGGTATAAAGCTTTTCCTTATCCATTTTTAAATATTTTTGTAATTTTAAACCCCCTCACATGCTCCCTTACTGTTATGCTTCCAAAATTTGCAGCATCCACCATTAGAGAGGACAAAGAAACTTGCATATCTCTCACAAACCTCCATTTTTGCACCTGAAACTTACACAACCTCTTTTTCCATAAGAAACTAATAGAATGAAACAAAAATCAGTTCCATTGATGTCGTGAATAAGAAAATAATTAACTAAATCAAGCTCAATTTTTTTAATTTCCCATTCATTCCTTGAGCCAAATCAGTTGAAATTTTGTAAAACAACTCAATGTTAAATTCCTAAGCCGGTGGAAGTGATTTTTTTAATCCGACCTCCATAGCTCAACTTTCTATTTATAGTAAATATGAACCGAAGCATTCTAAAAATGGTAAGGTTCATCAAAATGAACAATGCAAACTTCATAATTCAATTCCCCATATTCAGAAGACAAGAAATCTAAAAATTTGAAAATTGGAAAAAACTACTAAAAATAGACCATGTCCTACAACCTGCCAAAATAGAATGTGCTCGGATTGACTTGAAATTTTCACCAAAACTTCTTCATGGAATTATAACACCATTCCAAGCATCATGAAGTTTCACTAGATTTGAGCCCATTTCCACCTTGAGCACTCAACATCTTGAATGTTGGAGATAGTGATATGGAGGAAAATTCAAGTGAAGAAAGTTCCCAAAATCTCCGGGATTTCCACAATACGGACAGATCATTCCAAGAGCTTTACGTCGACTACAAGAACCTAAAAATGGAACCCGTATGAAATTTTTTTCTGTTGGTCAAAGTTTGAACCCTATAAGGTCAACTAGCCAATTAGGAAACGGCACATGGAAAAAATGGAATTGGGCAAAAGGAGACAAAATTGAGTTTGTGACTCGGGTCTTCGATGCTCGATAATCATTATTTATCCAAAACAATAAAAATAATTGCCACGTGGTGGGTCCTCAGGCTGTTAGGATGAGGATTATAAATCCTATTTTATTATATTAAATTAACATTGACCAAACATAATGTAAATGAACAAATAAATAATCAACAAGGTAAATAACATTGTAGACAAGATTTACGTGGAAAACCCACGAGGGAAAAAAAAACCACGATAACTAAGAATTTTAAATTCATGTGAGAAACATTACACAGTCTAGTAAATCTCCTTTACCTCACTTCTCTCCAGCCATTCACCCGAGGTGATATACAATATAATCCACAACCATATTTAAATGACCCCACGGATCATAAACATATTAAGTGATGGGGTATGATTAAATCGTACTCGATTTAATATAAATTAGTTATTAAATAACCAATTAAACATAGCCTAAAATTTCTATTAAATAAATAAGAATATAATCTATTATAAATGATTTAATTATAAAATAATGTTTATAGGAACTTAATATTACGTTTTAACACTCTAACAATTGAGAATTTTCAATTCATGCTAGAAACATTACACAGTCTAGTAAATCTCTTTTACCTCACTTCTCTCCAACCATTCACCCAAGGTGATATATAATATGATCCACAACCATATTTAAATGACCTTAATGGTCAAAAACATATTAAGTGACAGGTATGATTAAATTGTAC
Organism: Taxus wallichiana var. yunnanensis; assembly: GCA_018340775.1. Taxonomy (NCBI): domain Eukaryota; kingdom Viridiplantae; phylum Streptophyta; class Pinopsida; order Cupressales; family Taxaceae; genus Taxus; species Taxus wallichiana. The sequence continues at coordinate 173,937,675 of CM031237.1, read as the reverse complement.
CTTGATTTAATATAAATTAGTTATTAAATAACCAATTAAACATAACCTAAAGTTTCTATTAAATAACTAAGAATATAATCTATTCTAAATGATATAACTATAAAATAATGTTTATATGAACTTAATATTACGTTTTAAAAATCCCCCTTAATATTAGTGGGAAACCATACGCCAAAATTATCTGTTTGTACAACAACAGATTTACAAATCCATAAACCATTAGTGAAGGTTTAAGTTAGCATATCACTTTTGAAGGATTTATAACACCTTCATCATGTTCAACTTACCTTTTGGTACAAAATGATTTGGAATCCATAAATTAGAAGTTATGATTTAGGCTAACAATGATTTGTGAGACTACATCTCATAGTTTCTCATGGAAAAAATCTCTCAAAACCACATCTCGAGGATCCTTTTATAACACAAGGATGTCCTTTACAAATGAATGCAACACACTGGATTATACACCATAAAATTAGAGTTATAAGTTTACAAAATATCATAAAGATCTTTTTACGATGCTTTATAATGGAGAAGAAGTATAGAGGAGAAGGAGATATCAACCGACCGGCCATTAGGAGGTGCTATTTCCATGCACACTCCCCCTCAATGGAAACTCTAAAAGGACAAGAATTTCTTGCATAACTTACAAAGACACAATGGCTTCGTAAACATGTATGTAACTTGATCTTGATCGGGTAGTATTGGAGATCTATATAATTATAGAAAATATTCTCTCGAATAAAGTGCATATAAATCTACATATGCTTTGTCCTTTGATGTGAACTAGATTCTTAACAAGAGAAATGCAACTCGGTTATAACATGGAGTAGGCGTACTTCCTTTAGCTTCAATGTGTATCTCTTCCAACACCACTTCACCACATGGCATCTTTTGCTTCCATTGCACTTCTATAATTTTCCTCGTAGAAGAAATGGAGACTGTTGGTTACCTTTTTTGCTTCAAGTAATGAAACACTGCACCAAACTTGAACACATATCTAGTTGTATACTTTTGATCTATCACATCACCGACATGGTCAAAATCGTAATATCCATATAAATATGCATTGTTAGAAGAATTATAATGTAAACCAAAATTAATTATGCCTTTAATATAACACATTATTATTTTGGCTAACTTCTAGTGATCTTGATATGGCTCCTAAAAATGTAAGAAATCCCTACCGCATAAGTAATGTCGGGTATAATAATAGTTAAATAAATCAAACTACCTACAAGTTACTGTATAAAGTAGGATTAGATTTTTCACAAGTTTAGGATCTAGTTTACATCCAACTTATATGGGAATAACGAAAAGTTTACAATCAATCATATTAAACCTTTTAAGAAAATTAATCAAATATTGTGATTAAGATAGATCAATGAATTTTTATGATATATAGTCATGCCTAAGAAATGATGTAATAACCTAAAAATCTAGTCATTTACAAAGTATTTTTTAATTTATCTTTAATTTTCATATATATTTTTATGATTGGAAAAATAGATTTTTTTGAAAGGGCTGAGATAATTTTATTAAATCACTCAAAAGCTAGCACTTAGTAACATAACCAAAGAGGACCTTTCAGAACACCAAATATGAACAATAAGCCCAATTCAACTCTAAAAATTACCTTCGCCAAGAGAAGCTCTTCAAACCAACAATCCAAGTGGCCTGAAAAATACTAAAAACAACAACTAAACAACACCTAAACCACGAGATAAGGCTAAACATCTACATAATAAACTGCAAACTTTACTTCATAAAATGATAAGAGCTAGCAAAATCTTCGTTCAGCTATAAAGTAGCATCTTAATTACTACTATTTTCAATGAACAGTTTTCTTCTTGTTACGAACCGTAATCCATTCATCCACAGATTTTTGTAAAGGAATGAGAACTTTAGAATCCTTTAATAATTTTGAAAAGTATTATATGAGCAAAAAGGAGATGAGAGAATATTCTTCTTATCCAAGTGAACTTTGTTTTCATGATTAGATACTTGTGTCTCCTGGCACCCTTGATGACTCTTTAATCAACTTTTGAGCTCATTCAAAGGATACTTTTGGACCGACTCTAAGCATGTCTTCCTTCTCAACAACAGGGATAATCAGAGGATTGAATCTCAAATGTTCCGGGAGGGAAATTTTCACTTTTGCTTTCTCCTTTTTGTTTTTATCATTTCTATTTTAAAGAGAATGTTAGAGAAACAATTCCTACATCTAAAAAGCCCTCGAAGTCCAAAGGTTTGAGTCCAAGTTTGATTTTGCACCTTTAATCAATATGAGCTAAGAAGATCTTAGATTTAATCAACCTCAGGGAACAAAAATGGGCTAAGTAGGTCATGTGTGAATCCTAGAGGTTTTGGGTCTATTTAATGATGTTTCACATGCAGGTTTATGGATGAAGTTTTGATCCCAAAAATTGTATAGGAATAAAGGTGGGGTAATCTGATCATAAATCGGTTTAATGATTAGTGAGAAATATTCGGTGAGATTGAAGGATGGGAACCGTGGTTTTAAAATAAGGAATTTTTATGGCGATATAAGCATGATTAAGAAATGATAACCTTATCATCTATGGATTCAAAAGCAACAATGAAGATACCTTTAGCACATGGGTAGAGATCTATCCTTCCTCCTTAATCGGGATCAAGTGCATGGAGATCCATTTGTCAGGACCAAGTAAATAGGCCAAAGTCTATTAGCGAATCTACAAATTAAGGCATGTTCTTGATAGAAAGACTCTGTTTCAAGGACTTCTCTCCAAAGGTAATGCATGGATTTTTCTCTTAGTAGACCCAAACAGCTTCATAGTATTTTTGCAAATAGTCTTCTTGAATCTTAGATAGTATACCATGAAGGAGGGACCATAGCAAAGGATATCTTCCGTTATCCGTATCCCAATTCGCTGACCTCCTTGGTTTAGCACTTCAAGAAAGAGTATGTATCAAATCAGATCCGCCACTCTGCCAAACCACATTTTCTCCATTGAGGGGAGCAATAGGGACCCCATGCTGCGAGCTTGACCCAAAGCCTTAGTAAACCCTTCATCTGTGATTCGTGGAAGGACCCTAAATTCCTTGTTTAACCATTGATATTTTTACCATCCTCACGGATCTTTAGTAGCTGCTTGCATTCCTCTTCGAATGGAGTTTTCATTAGATTATTCTAGAGAACGGGAGTGTCTTTACCAAACGCTAGGTTGATCCATGTCCAGGTCACGCCCAACTCCTCTGCAGAGTGTATTTTTCCCAATTGCTATCCATATTAGGTCTTTCATCAAACACGCAGCCAGGGTTACGATTTAGGGTTTTTTTAACCATGTTATAGCGGCATAAGCAAGTGGCATAACATTTTGGTAAAAGACAACGTGTTACTTAACAAGTTACTTTGGCAGAGTCTAAAGAGAGTTAATTTTCATAATTAAATTGTTAAAATTACCAAGTAATAAGTAAATCATCAACATATAATATAATGAGAATAATCTGATTTTTCTTCAAATTTTACAAATAAATCATTATTAGATGAATAGTTAGAAAATCCAACTTCATTGAAAAATTGTTAATCTTTGCATACCAAGCTCTAGAAGGTTGTTTTAAACCATATAATTATTTTTTCAATTTACAAACATACATTTCTTTACTTGGTTCTTCAAATCCTTTAGGTTGGGTCATATATATTTCCTCTTTTAAGTCACCATTCATAAATGCATTCTTGACATCCATTTTATGGATTTCCCAACCATATTGAGCAACTAAGGCAATCGAATCCTTACAGTGCTCATTTTTGTAACTAGTGCAAATGTTTCAACATAGTCAATATTGAGTTTTTAGTAAACCCTTGAGCTACTAACTGGATTTGAATTTATCAATATTTCCATGAGCTTTATATTTAATCTTGTATAGCCATCTAGATCTGACTATACTTTGTTTTTTAGGAGGAGGGACTAAATCCCAAGTTTTATTTTTAATTAAGGTAGTATATTCAGATTTCATTGCATCTACCCATCTTTCATCAGAAGAAGCTTCTTGAAAGATTGGGGTTCAGGTTCATACATCGTCATCAAAGCATGATATGTATGTTGACTTCTAGTCATTTTCTAAAGGTTTTCAGGATTAGAGTCTTGAATAATAGACTCATCCCATCTAGGTATTTTGGTTATAGAGGAAACATGAACTAACTCTTTTTCAACTATAGGTTCATTATTAATTTCATCATCACATACATCATTTTCACTATTATTATCATTATTTTCAATTTCATTAGAATCATTATGAACAATAGAAACATAAGAGGACGAGAAGAAAAGAAAAATGTTTTTCCAATATTTTACATTCATGTTTTCTATAACTTATCTTTTTGAAGGATCAGATCCTAAGACCTTTAGTTTTACCTCCATAACCTACAAAGATACAAGGGTAGGAGGTTTGATCTAACTTCTTCCTTTTTATTTTGGAATGAAGATAGAAGCAAGGCTACCAAAGATTCTCAAATGAGACACACTTGGTTTTTGATTTGACCACTTTTCTAGAGGAGTGGAGTTAACTAAGGATTTAGTGGGAACTCTATTCAAAATGTGAACAACAATGTTCATTGCTTCAACCTAGAGAAATTTAGGGACTTGTGCTGAATGCAACATGGTTCTAGCCATTTCTAGAATGGTGCAGTTTTTCCTTTCCATAATCCCATTCTGTTGAGGGGAATAGGGAGTATTCAGTTCTATTTGAATACCACATTTCGACACAAAATGATTCAAATGCCTTATTGACATATTCTCCCCCATTATTAGTCCTAAGCCTCTTAATTTTATAACTAGAATTGTTTTCAACTAAAGATTTAAATTCCTTAAATTTAGACAAGACATCAGATTTCTTTTTGATAAAATAAGACCAAATCATACGAGAGAAATCATCAATAAACGTGAAAACATACAAAGAACCATTAAGGATGGAACTTAGGGGTCCTCGAACCTCATTATAATAGACAAGTTATAAAGGTTCATAAGTTCTTGCATCATGATGACTATGGAAGGGGTTAGCAGATTGCTTACCACGTAAGAATCCTTCACACGTTTCATGATTTTGGGAAATAGGTGGCAGACCTAGACACTAGATTTAGTCGAGACATGTCGTACATGCTCCTAAAGTTGACATGACCTAGTCTTTCACGCCAAAATTGCATGTCACTTCTTTGAAATGTCAAACAAGAATCAGAGGGAAAGCCATAAAACACATAAAGACCATCTCTTTGTATGCCTTAAACTATAGTAACATCTTGTTCATTTTAATAAACCATTTATCTTTCAATAGAGTTATAGTATAGTTTTTTTGAGTCAATTGAGAAAAAGAAATCAAATTCATTTTAAGTTTAGGCACTAATAAAATATTGTTAATAAAACCATTAGAAATCTTTTCTTTACCTTGTCCTTGAACGTGAGGATGGAGTGATCACCCAAATAGATATGATCATTACATCCTCTAAGGTCATATAGGATATCTTATCTAAAGTCATGTGCCTAAAGGCACCACTGTCCAATATCCATTCATTTTCCTTTGCAGTGACAAAGGCAACATACATATCAATTACATTAGATTTTTGACTATTTTTATTATTCTTGTTTTGATTTTGATTTTGGTCTGATTTGTTTCCTTTTTGGTTTTTGAAATTTGTCTTTTTTTGATTTTACAATCTTCTTTCTTATGACCAAATTTTCCACAGTTATGACATTTACCATCAAAACTAACTCTTAAGTTTCTAGTTTCTTGTCTTTACTAGGAGGTTTAAAAGTTGATTTTTGATTCTTGTTGAACCTAGAAGGTTTATTTTTCTATTTTTGAGTGAGAAGTTCTTGAGTGGCATTCTATTTTGAATCAAAGTTTGTCATAACTTTCTCTTCTTGAATCAAGAGAGCACTAAGGGTTTGTAAATCAGGGATGTCTTGTTTAGTCTCGATACTTAGAATTCAAAAGATTGAAATGAAATTTCTAAACCTTTCATGTATATTCAACTGAATAATAAAGTAAATTAATTTGTCCTGAATTAAGTTATAGTTACATCCATCCAATTGAGACTTAATATTTTTAATTTTATCCAAAAAATATTACTTTTTCATCTCCCTTCATGGGAGTCGTAATTAGTTCTAGAATGAATTTAATGATTTTTTAGAACCACGTAGCTTCGTGCATTGATTTAAAGTTGTTTCCAAGCCTCACATGACCTTTATTAATTCCCAATATGAAGTAGGAAATCAAATTGTATGATCCGTAAAATAATGGGCATATCTTCCGCACCTTTCATTGATATGAATCAACATTGTCCACAACCACTTGTCTTCCGGTGAAGCCTTCTTTGTTCTGTTCACACAATACCCGCAGCTTGTGAGCCATAAATTTCACCTTCAATATTATCTTCCAGATGATGTAATTGTTTCCATTCAACAACTATGATTTATATCTGTTAAAGGGGTTAGGTCCCATTTTTGCGTAAATAAAATTTCAATAAATAAAAACAATGAATTTTATAGTAATCAAGGTTCAAAAAATCCCCATGTCATTGTTCAAGCCACACATTCAAATTTGATGAATTCAAGACGAAAAAGGACATGTAAAACTAATAATCTACACACACAATATATTAGTTTGATAATAGCAATACTTTATTGAAATGCAAGTAATTGTTTTTAGTTTTTCTTAAAAATGATGATGACTTAGTCATCATGTTGTAAAAGATCATTTCATTTGAAAAATAATTCATCTAATATTTAAAATATTATTAAAAAAATTCTCATTTAGAAAAGAAGGATGAAGTTAAATTAAATTAAAAATCTATTTAATAAATGAAAAAAATAGTATATATAAATTTTTATTTCAAGCTTTTCTCCTATAGCTACCGAATTTGAGTTGGATTTACCAACCTCGGTGAGTCGAGTTGTTATTACAAATATATTGTGACATTATTAATAAATTGTAATATTATTAATAATGAGTTAATACAACTCATATTAATAATATAGTTAATAGTTGTGTGTGAGTGAAGTTGTTGAATAAACAACTCACGTAGCTATTTTGGTGTGTGAGATAATAAAGGGATGTGAGAGATATCCTAGGGATAAGTTTGAGAGATTCATGGAGAGTGATATGAGGGATTGAAGATGAAGTTTGACTCCACCTTTGTAGGAGATCAAACATTATAAAATGTAACCTCTATCATTGTAATTTATATCCCGAATGAATTTAATTTCCATATTTTATTATTCGGTGTTTTTATATTATATTGCATAGTTCTTATCAGTGGTATCAGAGCAGGTTTTTGGAATCCGCTTATCATAGATTTGGGCCTCACAATAGCATGTTCAACATCCTCGAAAGCAAACACAGTCAGTGGAAAGAATATCGTGGTCTACATCATGCGTGGAGAATATCCATTCAAAAATTTTAGCATACTTCTGATGCATCTCCATTAAAATCTCCTTCTGATATGTGCCACAAGGAACTCGTTTTGCATGCAGTTCAATTTCGTTAAACTCCGCATCTTGAAGCTTGTTTTGCAGCCATTTACCTATGCGTCTGCACTACTATGCATTTGATTATGTCATTTTACCCCATTCATTGTATTTTCTACTATCTGGTTTGTTTGTACGAGGAGGTTTGATTAGATCTATTGAGACAGAGTTCTATAATGCGGTCGCAGATCTGTTGAGATAGTCAGTGCATCACGTTCCAACCGAAATCACCCTCCAACTCAGAATTCCATGCACATATGGATCCACGTTTTTTTTTTTTGTCCAAGATCCATGATCGATCTTCTGCCAGACTAGTCAAAATGACAGTTATCTGCCAATCGTGAAATCATGAGTTACAAATCTTCTTTTTCATTTTTTTCCATTTTTGGAAAGGGGTCCGGAAAGATGTTGGATTTAAAATTTGTAGTTGCCATAACTTTCAGTTGGTAACTCAGATTGAGATGATGATTTTTTTTTAAAAATGTGTGTTTTTTTGAGCTCTTTACATTGATCATATCAAAAATTGTAAAAAAAAAAAAATTGCTTTATGGACACATTTTCGGTGGAATCCAACGTCTAATTTTTAAATCGACATGGACAAGTTGAATCGAATTGAAAAATTTGAAGGAAAAGATTTCCATACATGGCAGGTTAGAACTCAATTGTTGTTGATTAACAAAGATCTATGGGAGATTGTGGAAGGAAAAATCAATAAACCACATGACATAGATGAAGCAAGCAAAATGGGAAAGCAAGGATCGAAAAACAATGATGATTATTGGCCTAGGTTTATTTGATGCCTACCTGCATCACATAGATCTAACAAAGACATCACATTTGATCTGGATGAAATTGAGAAAACTATTTGGGTCACAAGAAGAGAGCACAACAGTGGCACTCAAGAAAATTTTTGGACTCAAAATGGAGGAAGGAGAAAGTATGGTGGAACATATCAGTAAGTTTTGTTCTATTTCAAATCAATTAGTTGGAATCAAAGTTGATGTGCTTGATGATGATGTAAAAGCAATATTACTTAATAACATGCCTCCTAGCTATTCTAATATGGTATTCACTTTGAGCAAAATAAATCCGAGTCTAGAGGATTTAATTTCTTCTCTGATAGAAGAAGAAAATAGAACCAAGAAGATTGATCTAGAAGAAACTACAATGTATGTTAGAAACAAATCATATGCTAAAGGAAGATTCAAACCTTCTTTTAAACAAAAATCAACCTCCAAAGGTCCACAAAAATTTCTTTGTCACTATTGTAATGTTCCTAGACATGGTATTATGTATTGTAAGAAAAGAGCACAAGATTTACTTGATGGTAAATTGAAGGATAAAGCCTTCATTTATGAAAACAGAGACGAAGAAAGTGATTGGGATATGAAGTCTCCCCACTCTGATAATGAGGAAACAAATGCTCAACAAAGTGATGAAGACTTCTTATATTAAGTAAAGAGTGCATATAATTGGAGGATGGAGGCAACAGAGGTTATAAGTCAATCAATGACCTCTCGTTAGTTACCAACGATGGGGCCACACGAAGCTGTGGTGACAGTGTGTGTGTGTGTGTGTGTGTGTGTGTGTGTGTGTGTGTGTGTGTGTGTGTGTGTGTGTGTGTGTGTTTTCTTTTATTTCAGATTTGCAAAGTATGATTTCAGAGTTCCTGTTTGAATAAGTGACATGTTCACATTGAAGGGGAGAACTGGAACATGGTCTTAATGTTTAATTTTCCCTCTATTCAGTTTGTATTCAATAATCAGTGGTTCCTACATGATTCTCTGAAGGAAAGACAAAGTGGACAGACGAAAGCACAAAGGAAAAGCATCAACATGATATTGGGTTTGTTGGTTGTCTTGTAAAACCATCCTTTATTTTAGGTTGTTTTTCCTCTAAAACCATCCTTGTTAAGGTTGTTGGCTGTCCTAAAAAACCATCCAGATCATGAGCACGCATGGGTGACAAACTACATAAGGAAGTGTGATTGTTGTTTCTATAATGTCAACATTAGGGAAGTGTATATTGGGACTAAATAATGTTAACAATAGGGGAGTGAATGTTACAAATATATTGTGACATTATTAATAAATTGTAATATTATTAATAATGAGTTAATACAACTCATATTAATAATATAGTTAATAGTTGTGTGTGAGTGAATTTGTTGAATAAACAAGTCACGTAGTTATTTTGGTGTGTGAGATAATAAAGGGACGTGAGAGATATCCTAGGGATAAGTTTGAGAGATTCATGAAGAGTGATTTGAGGGATTGAAGATGAATTTTGAGTCCACCTTTGTAGGAGATCAAACATTATAAAATGTAACCTTTATCATTTTAATTCATATTCCTAATGAATTTAATTTCCATATTTTATTATTCGGTGTTTTTATATTATATCATAGTTCTTATTAGTTATTAATGCCACTAAGTCAAGTTATTAATGCCCCAATGTTAATATTTGCCAATGTTCATATGCCACATGCCTTTTTAAACAATCCTAATGCCAAACCAAATTAACAACTTGGCGAGTAAACCATAACCACATGGTGAGCCCACAAAAATCACCATGGAGCCCACGACGGGTCGTAAGGAACGAGCCGTCACCGAGTTGTATGGGTTGTTAAAAAACATAGCGGTGTGACCGAAGTCACACCACATACCTTTTTCCTTAGGATTTTAAAGCCTTTAACTTACCTAGGTAGGCGCATGACCAACCAAGTCATGTGACCACAACCAAGGTTGAGGTAGATGGTCGATGTCGTAAGGGACAAGGTAGGGAACATGGTATCGGTGGGTTGAATCAGGTGGGGCATGACATAGCCCGCCAAGTGGAGACACAGGAGAAGTGATGGGTTTGGATGGGGCCACCCCAACATGGGGTTTAAAATGTTTAAAAAGAACATAGGCCACTTAGGGGTTTAGCATATAGATTTTTTATATAGTATAGGTTAGATTAGGTTTTAATAAATAGTTTTTAAACTATAATATGTAAACCTTAAAAATATAGTTTATAGTTTAATAAATATTAAACTATAAACTATAGTTTATATTAATTATAAACTATAGAAAATGGATTTGATTTTTTAATATATAGTTATAGATCTATAATGACTATAACTATAGATATTTATAGTTCAAAAAATAATGAAAGTATTAATTAGAATTTTATCAGGAGAGGGAATTAAGTTTTCGAATTCCAAATGTGAATAAAACATGGAATTTTACAGAGGGGACAAGTGATTTAACCTCGGAAAATGGAAAAAATCGACAACCCTATTTTGATGGAACTTGTCTCCTGGCCTTTTAACCTTCATTTTACTCTTGAATTTACCCCCGAAATATTTCAACTTGCACATTTGAAACTATAGAAATATAGGAAAATATTTTACACAATTATTTAACCCTTACCTCTATTTTGCAGGTCATGGTAATTTTTTTCACATGAGATTTCACGTGAGGGGTAAATGTTTTTCAAGACTTTTCCACACATTCTTGGTACTCACTATGTCTCGAGAGGGAGGGGTGTAAATTATTATTTTTTTCCAAAAATTAACCACCCAACCACCCCAATTGACACACCGATAGGTTAATTAAATTAGGATTAAATTACACGCTCTGGTACCATGTTAGGACGAGGATTATAAATCCTATTTAATCATATTAAATTAACATTGACCAAACATAATGTAAATGCATAAATAAATAATCAACAAGGTAAATAACACTATACACAAGATTTACGTGGAAAACCCCCAAGGGAAAAAAACCATGGACAAATGAGAATTTTCCATTCATGTGAGAAACATTACAGTCCAATAAATATCCTTTACCTCACTTCTCTCCAATCCATTCACCCGAGGTGATAAATAATATGATCCACGACCATATTTAAATGACCCATGGGTCATGAACATATTAAGTGATGGGGTATGATTAAATTGTACCCCGATTTAATATAAATTAGTTATTAAATAACCAATTAAACATAACCTAAAGTTTATATTAAATAATTAATAATATAATCTATTCTAAATTATTTAATTATAAACTAAAGTTTATAGGAACTTAATATTATGTTCTAACATAGGACACCACGTGGCTCCGCCACCACCTATATATATTTGTAACTCAAAAAGTCATTGAAAGAGCTATGGGTGAGTTATGCAATCAGTTGTGGATCAAGCCAATCGAGCTCAAAACCGAATTATGCCCCAAGTCATGCAACGAGTGATCCATCCCAATGGCTTGATTGAAAAAAGGGGATTAAACATGGTTGAAACCACAAACGGATAAGCAGAGATAAGCCTAATAATGGCTATTTTATCCCCATTCCCACCACATGTGGTATTATTCCCACCAAAGCATATCCCGTAGCAAAAGGGAGGCCATCCCTGCATCGACAAGGCACACACGGTATTTGGCAGGACACATGACAGTGATGGAGGTGGTCAAGAACACGTGGCGACATTGGGGCAACAACGAAGTCAGCAAAGGATAGGTCAAGGAAAATAAGGGTGAAGGATGAGGTAGTGGGATTTGACACTATGACCTCCCCATGGGCAAGAGCACACCGCACAACCAACTTGGCCAACCGAGTTGGTTGGCTATGAGATGGTGGATAAGCCATATATACAAGAAAATTTCCGCCCAAGGCCTATAAAAGGCCCTCTCCATACACTCAACAAAAATAAACTTCTCCAATTTTAAGTGACACCATTTGAAGCTCAAAGGCTTGGGAATCTAGGAGGAGAATATTGTGAGCCTTAGATAAATAAGAAGGCCACGAAGACCTATTTATTTATATAGGCATGTGGATAAAATATTGCAAGTCCTATATTATATTGATATAGGAATTATTAAGTCCTATATTATATTATTTGTTATAGGCATTTGAGAAGAGGATAAGATCTATATTATTTGTTATAAGCAATTGAAGAAAAGTAAGACCTATTATTATTGTTAATAGGAAATATGAAAAAATAAGTCTTATTATTTAATAGGCATATGTAAAAATTAGGAGTTATTATCCGTTAACTCACCGATCATTGCAAAGGCCAAATTGACGCCTTATTCTCGTGCAGGAGCCCAGAGACTTTGTTGGAAGCCGAGGTACATGATGAAGCACTAGAGAATCACATAAGCTCTAATTCTTAGTATGTTGGGTATATCACCATGTTAGTTTCTTGGAGGTGATGGAGGCGAGTCAAATTATTATTGATCTCATTGACGAGGCTTGGTTTGATCTTAGCTATGTGAAGAGGTTGGAGGCCTTATAACAAAGTGGAAGATGATCATCGTCGTCAACTAGAGACTTAGCTCAAAGCATAGCGGTTATTTTTCCATGTAATTGAGTGGAAGTCAACACTGGACACTATCCAACCTAACACCGTGCATAGGTTAGTTTTTCATATAACGAAGTGGAGGTCAATAGGAAGTGTCAAGTTAGAAAGGTGTGTGAAAGCATTGTATTTTCCAAGATTAGTGGATTCAGAGGATCGACTACCACTAGGTTTGGTTGAACATCCATTGTAGTAATATAAGTTTATTATGTACTTATATTTAGAATGTTATAATGGATTGGTTCAGCTAGTTTGCAAACCCGAAGACATAGGCATTATGTTGAACTCTATTATCAACCCTTGTGTAGTGTGGTTCTTATTCTTGCATTTCATTTGATTAAATTTGATTTATTATGGGGTGAATTTGGTAAAATAATTAATTACCTATAAGGTTCCATGGTCGAGAAAAAAATTGTCGGTTTATGGATCAAATAGTGATGTGGCACATCCGGACTTGGAAGCTATGAAGACAAGGATCCTAAAGGAACCATGACCTGTAATTCAAAGGACTAATAAATGGTACAAAAATAAGAGGGTTGCATTGTAGGTGGTAAAACAATTGCATTGCATGGGCAATATTCTCTCACTTCATCTCACAAAACATCCGATGGAGGTAGAATCTGTCTCATTTTAGAAAGAGGAAACTTGCATAGGTTGATGAAACATCTCCCTTAGTGGAGGTGTACAAGAGGTCCAAAGTTAGAGAAGATCATGTTGAGAAACTTGATCAAGGTGAGATAGATCTCTCATAGTCCCCTGAAAATCCAATGGATCCAACTGTCCCTACGGAGGTGGTTGAATCATCCCATCCTAGTCATGCTTTGGTTTCTTACCAAACATCTAAGGTGTCCAATATCCCTGTCCACTCCTTCTGAGCCCTTATCATAGATTAATGACTTGCTTGGAAATGACTTAAGAATAATGCAACAAGTGGTGGCACCCAAATTCGAGGACATCTCAAAGTATATCAAAACAAAGAGAAAAAGGAAAGAAAAAATAACTTCGTATATCTACACCGAGGCTTCCAAAGTTCAATATGTGGAGGTGGCACATCCGAAGGTAAATAAGCCCATGAAATAAATGAAACTTAATGATTATGTAATGATGAAGGTATCTTTGGGTCAATCTACCCACGAGGGTGATGTTTACTTGTTACAGAGTCTTCAACTTAAATCCTTGCACGGAATGAGGAATAAAAGAAAACCATTGATCAATTGGAGGAGCATGTTAGGACTTTATCTTCATATGTACAATCATTTCTTGAATCGAGTTCCTCATCCTTACCTCGATCGAATTAATCTCTCTCCCATTGGTAGGTTATATTCCAAGACAATATGGAGATCTTAGGGTTTCACCAAGTAGGGAAGAGCCAATGATAAATGGGTGGACATGATTATTGAAAAGGGGAAGACATGTCAACTTGAGGTGCTTTCACTATTTCAATATGTCTCAAAGCTATTGTGTCAAAGATAAAAGATACTAGGAGAGATATTGAGAAGGAAAAGGCCATTTGGGAAAGTATTCTCCCATTGGTCTCTAAGATGACCTCTCTTGACTCTTACTTCTTAGTGAATCATAATGTGTTTTCATCCATTGTTGAGAACTTGTCCCCATTTGGTCCCACACAATGATTGCAAGTTACAATGTGCTGAATGATGGCATTTTTGAGCTTGATGTCCTGTAAAGAAAATGTATTTGGGATCTCAAATGAGATTTTAAAAAGTGTGAAAGATTTAGGAACACCTTCACTCAATAAGAACACATCCTCATAAAGAATCTTGATTTCCTTTCAAGAGCTGGTCTAGATAGTTGTAGGAGAACCCTCTTCATTCAATGAAAATACTTTGGAATATCTCTCGAGATTAAAGGATCTATTTATAATACTACAAAAGATCATGAGAATTGGTTCACATAGTGCAGAAGGCTTGGTAGCATTCATGAGACTTGGATTAGTACTTTGGAACATGTGCACATCCCACATTATGATAAGGTAGCATTTGCAGTGGCTCGATTCAAGTAAGGAGGTCAAGGGCACATAATTCATCATTGGAGATCTTCTATAGAATCCAGATGGAGTTGATTCTTCATCAAAGGAGGCTTCTTCATCAAATAGTTGATCAACTTCCTTCTCTTTCTCCCTCTTTTTTCTCTCCCCCTTTTTAATTCTTTATTGTATGTAATCACAAATTTTTGTCATTTTCACTTAAGTGACTCTCTAATGTTGCATTGTAAAAGTCCCTTTTGATTTATAAAAGGGGAATTATTTACTCACTTCCTAGGAAGATGAAAAGTCACAAGTGGAATAATAACTTGAAAGGTCATGTGGGGGGTAAATGAGAAGTAAATTTACAATTGTTATAAATTGGAAAGGATTATCCATTCCAAGGAGCTTACAAGTGATTTTTTTCGTAGCATTTATGGATTTTTGTAGATTGTTGAGCTTTGTATCACCACTACACAAGAAATAAGAGCTGCATTTATTCCATTTCCTTTTCTTATGCTTTCCTCTATTCCTCTTTATTTTTACAACTTTGCAAGCATAGTGATCTTGAATAACCAAGAAGGAACTTTGAACAAGGTGAAATGGTCTCTCCAAATGACTAAGATGTCATTTTGGATACCCATCTACTAACCCCATTGAAGACTTTAGGCAAGGATTGAGCTTGGCTATAAATCATATTTCTTATATGAGATGCAAATCAAAGCATGGTGTAAATTTGGAAGGTAGTACTTAGTCTTATTTATAGTTTTCCTTTGAGGAAAACTTGCATCTTGGTGCATGTGGGACTAAAAGTACAAATAAGATTAAGACTTGTTAATCATGATTAAGCTTTTTTCTAATCACAATTAGTGAATTAACAAGTGATTAGATGTGAGGAGCCTTAATCAACCACTTAGGGTCAATTAGGAGGCTAGGATAAGATTTTGAAGCTTGTTGAGATGTTGTGGAGGAAGTGGGGTGATTTTGAGTGGTTGGAAGAGGGGTTTGAGCCAATAATAGGGTATATTGACCAAAACAAGGGAAAAATAGGCTTAATTAGCTAATAATCGCTAATTGTCTATTTGGAAGAGGATTTTGACTTACGATTCATCGTAAAGTGGCATCTGAATGTGAAAGAGGTTAGGTAATCAACAATGTGTTGTTAATTGGCCAAAATGGTAAGAAATGTTAGTTAATTAGTGGAAATCACTAATTATAAAAATTGGTAAGAATGAGAGTGATTTGTGTGTGTTTGGCAATAAGATTGCAAAAGTAGAATTTAGGTGTCTACATTTGCCCTATTTGAGGTGAAGTAAGTGACTTCACTTCAAATATAGTAGACAAGCATAAACAAGTAATTTTTGAAGAAAAATTAGTAGAATGAAGGATGCCCCCTCGAGTGTCGATGGGGTGATAGAAGAAGTCAATCGATGATCGAAAATATGATGATCAAAAAACGGATAAACAAAAATATAAGAAATAAGGATAGGGATAAACATGGTTTTTTATTGCCCAGGTGATTTGGAAGAAAAATTAGTAGTGATAAGAAATGATAATGGAGAATAAGAAATAATGGAGAATATAGGACAAGCCCAATCTTTATATCCAATCTTTCAATAAGCAACTTTGTTGTATCATTTTCCCCTAGATCTACATCATCGACCTTTATTGAAATAAACAAAAGTGTAAGATAACATGAAAAGCTAAATTACTAACATTTGTTTCATTGCTAAAAATATGTAACTCCATGCAACATACATAATGTAATGCAATACGAGAAAGTAAAATGATGCTTAACTCCATGCAACATACATAATGCAATAATGCAATGCAATATGAGAAAGTAAACCAACTAACCTAATAGAGAAACCAGTATAATCACACATACTCAAACAAACAACGTTCAAGACAATTGCACCAATGTTTTTGTTATCAAGCTTCAGTTCCTCGAATGTTCATGTTGTAACGACAAGGGTTAAAAATGGTGCCCCAAGCAAGGATACATGTGAGGGGAATAACGGAGGACACAAGTAGTCCCATGGAAATCATTCATGCACTATGACATAGTCTCTGACAACTCACTATTGCATGGGAGTACCGACATAGTAAGCAAGCCAACTTTGTTAATGGAGGTAGATCATGATGATCCGCAAGTCGTTTGAGACAAGAACAAGAAAGAACCTAAGAAAGATGTTTTTGTAGGACAAATTTTGATGTTGAGGACAATGCATTTGATACAGGATTTCACTGTGTGCATGTCATTTACCAATTTTTGAAAAATTTTTTGAAATTTTTTACAATTTTTTTTTTGGATTTTTTTAATGATTTTAAAAAAATTTTTTTTTTGGATTTTTTTTTGAAAATTTTTATTTTTTAAAAAATTTATTTAAAAGTTAAATAGCATATGGGAATGCATGTGCTAGTGAAAAAGGCATAAAAATGCTAAAATTTTTTTTTTTTTAGTGTAGTGTGAGCACACATGCATAAAAGAATGTAGTGTAGCAAAGGCCATGTTATGAGAAAAAACATGCACATGGGTATGAACAAATCAAAAGCAAAATAATTATTTTTGCAAAATAAATCATCACAATATGTGTTTTTTTTTTAGAAGTGAACCATGAGCACACATGTGCCTTTTTTGGTGCAAGAAACATGTACATGTGGGTAAAAATGGGTATGTGTAGTGCACAAAGGCATGTGCCTATGTAATGTAATTTTTTTGTTTTAGTGCATGTGCACACATGTGTAAAAATGCTATGTATGCACATGGCATGCATGTGCACAGTTTATTTTTAGTGCAAAGGGTGAGCACATGCAAATATGCTTTGGTGCACAATATGTGTGCATGCACATGTGCCTATGCACAAAAGGCACTTTAATGCATTTTTAGCAGAAAGAAAATGAAGGGTGCTAGGAAAACCTAGATGGTAAAAATAGATGGATTGGATAACAAAATAGAAGAATTTGATGATAATAGAAGAATATCATGGTAAAATAGAAGAAAAGAATAAGATCATAATAAATGACATTTTTTAATGGGAAATATTTAGATTTTTTTTTTGAAACATATTTGAATGTTTTAATTTTTGAAACATATTTGAATGTTTTTAATTTTTTAGAAGTTTTTGAAGCTATGTATAGGAAATGAAGAAACGTGGATGCCCCAACGATAGATGGGATGTACAAGGGAAGAATGCCACACATATGCACAAGAAAGTGAAGATGTGAAATTTCCCCAATGTTAGATGGGAATATTCAAAGGAAAACTCTTCACATGCGTAGAAGTTGGATCAAGGCCAATATAGATAGGTTCAACATGATGATGAATGTAACCCAATGATGTGCTAGGAAGGAGCAAGGATGCCCCCAACGTAAGTTGGCCAAGAAGCACATGATAGAAAGAAGTGGAAGATTATTTTTGAGAAGGGGAAAAAGGTGCCCACAAACATGGAAAAAAGGAAATATTATACACATGGATGTTCTGAATGAAGTAGAAGAAGAAAAAATGAATGTTGAATGAATGTAGCTTAGAAGCCTCACGATGAAGAAGTGATTAGCCAAAGGCATGAATCATGAGACAAGATACAAACTAGAGTAAGAGTCTAAACAAGGTCCAAAAAAAGACACTTGGTAACATACTAATCCTATTTTCTCATAGAGATCCTAGTGTGTGCACGTGGAAATTTATTACCTCTTGGAGGGAAGATTTGATAGACAACAAGTGAAGACACCCTAGCCAATGTGTAGGAATGATTTATTTTTCAAAGTTGATTTTTTTGTGAATGGATTGTGGAAGGAGAGTCATACATTGCTCTGCTACCAGCCAGGCATCCATAGCCCCGATGGAGATGCATTTGATTCTAATCGCAACATTTCTACTTCCAGTCAGCATGCATCCAGCCCCGGTAGAGATTATTGGAAATACCCCAAGAGAGAGTTATATATCAATTTTTTTTGCTTTTAGCTTTGGATTTTTTTTTGATTTGATTGATTTTGTTTTGCTTTCTGAAAACTTATTTCAGCTCTCTTGTTTGACAAGGGGTTAAGAACCATTGATGGCTTGATGGAAGGAGGGAAGTGCTTGTGATGATGACATTGGCTAGTGTCAACAAATATGTCCAAAAGTTCTTCGCAACAAGTTTTTTTAGATGTTGATTGTGATAGGATCTCTATGAGGTCATCATTCTTTAATTTACCAAGGTGATGAAAGACCAAGGCCAAATGGATACCATAGAGTAAATGTCACAAAATGCGTGTGAATAAGCTAACCAAAATATCATCGAAGGGATGAAAATGGTAGGAAGACTTGCAGAAGAAGAAGAAAGAAAGGGAAGAAAGAACATCCATGTGTATGCAATACTTGATTGCAATGTTTGATCATTTACCTTTGATTTTTTTGAAATGTTTTTTTTTTTTATTTTGTATTTTCATTTTTTTAATGTTTTTTTTTTTTTTTGTTTTTTAGATTTTTGAAAAGTGGGACCAATCAAAGGTCAACTTGTGCATGATAAGATCCAACAACAATGTTAGTGATTTCCTTGATAAGGGAGATTAAGCGTGTTTTCTTATCAAGAGTCATATTATCCCGATCTTGATGATCATGGTGAGCTCATACTCAATAAATGACTGTGTTTTATCATGAAACATGGATTTTATGTGGGAGGTTGAGTTCCCTATCCAGAGGTTTTATGCACTTTACACCATACTTGATGGTTGTGTTGATGTGCATTTTTGAATTGTGTTTGATTCTGAACTTTATGATGGTTTAAATTGTTGGGAGCTTTGGAGCTCTTGGAATTTTTGATCTTAGCTTGATAAAGAAACTGTTTGGGTTTCTTATAAGCTAATATGTGACTTATCTGATCCCAAGAAGTGGGAGAAGAAAGTGGATTTAGACTTGATGTGAGAAATGATGGTGGGCTTGCCACAATCATTGATAGAAGGAAAATGTGATGGATGTGAAGGATATGGTCCAAGAATTGAAGAGGATGGGCTACAGGAGGTGTCCCATAGAATGAAGATAAAGGACTACTAGGATGTGGCCCTAAGATTGAAGATGAGGGACTACCTAGAGGTGTCCCATAGATAGAAGATGATGGGATACTAGGATGTGGCCCAAGAATTGAAGATGAGGGGTTTTAGGATGTGCCCCAAGTATAGAAGATGGGCTAAGAGGTGTCCCATAACTAGAAGATGAAGGGCTACAGGAGGTGTGAGCCACATATATGAAGAAGATGATGAAGGGATTCTTGGAGCCCAAGGATAGAAGATGATGGGCTACAGGAGGTGTCCCAGAGATGGCCCAAGAATGAAGATGATGAGAATACTAGGATGTGTGCACATAGAAGATAGAATAAAATGGGCTACCTAGAGGAGGAGCCACATATAGGAGATAGAATGAAGGGCTATGAGGTGGCCCACATATAGAAAGAAGATGAGGTGGTGACCCAAGGTGAGATTGTGATGGAGGAATCTTGATAGATAAAGAATGATTGGGTAATGAGAAGATAGGAAATGGATCAATGCTAGACCTAGGCATTTCATCACCCAATGAAGAATGTGAAGATGGAAGAATAAGAGGAGGATCAATTTTGATGATCCTAGGGTCTTCCTCTATTTTCTGAAAAGGAATCAATTTCTTCCTCCCCAAATGAGTGCATCGAAGTCAAAAAGAAATCTTCTCATTATCCCCTAGAGGAGTGTCATCATGTAACCTCATGAATTCATTGATCACTTCTTCATTCTAAAATGAATCAATCAACGGAATGGGTATTTTTCTTGACCATGGGAGGTTGACTAGAAGAAATGGGTCCAACTAGTGTGGAAGATTGAGAAGATGATGACTCAAGAGATGAAGTAGATTTAGATTTAGATGTCTCATGAGTAGAAGAAGATGTAGATTTGAAATAGATTGGTATAGGTTTTCCTAGAAGATGACATATTTTGGTAGAGAAATAGGATCCCTCATCCAGTAAAAGATATGATGATATGAGATGATTGACTTGATAGGGGATGACTGCGACATGAGATGTTTAGATGATTGATGAGTGTTGACTTAGAAGATTGTGACATGGGAGTTGACTTAGATGATTGTGACATAGAGTCAACTTAGATGATTATGACACATGGGAGGAGTCAATTTTAGATGATTGTGACATGGGAGTCATCTTAGATGATTGTGACATGGGTGTTGACTGAGAAGATTGTGACATAAGTGTCTTGAAGAAACTTAGGAGAGTTCAAGACAGATTAGATTTTTGATTCATGGATCTTGGAGCCATAGATATTCAATGGAGGAAGAGTGTGTGAGGTGGTGAATAATAAGGGAGGTCCTACAAAGAAAGGGAGGACCGTGACTCAAGAACCAAATTAGATGTTTGATTGATGGATCTTGGAGCCACACAGATCTTTAAAGGAAGATGTCATTTAGGTGATTGATAAGGGAGTCCTGTGAAGAGAGGGAGGACTATGACTTAAGATTCAAATGAGGTGAATACTTTGATGAGAATTTTAGAAGACCGAGGTGAATCAAAGAATCAAAAGAATAATTTGGATTGGAATAGAAGAAGAGTGGGGGAACCTTGAATAATAATTTGGATCAGAAGCATCCAAACCATACCACCAACTATGAGATGAAGGTGGGGAACATGGTACCGAATGGGTTCTCTAGTGTGAAGAACCAAATGAGGCTTAGCCGTGATGGGCATCCTTTGATGGGAATGCCAAAACTTTGATTCCTTAGTGTCATATGTATAAGGAACCTCATGATAGTTGGTCATTGTTGGCATTTGTGGGATACAAATGTCTAGACCGAGATAGTGCGATTGAACTCCTTCAATTGGAATGAAGTCCTGTGTCGATTTGGGCAGCACAATGAAAACCAGCTAGACATTTGGAAAACATGGGCCCTAGGACAAACCAAGTGGCATAATGATGTCAAATCATTACAAAGAATACCAAACAATAAATGGTCATGAATCTGAAGGATCAATATGAACCTAAGGACACCAAAGAATAAATAATGACCTACCCTAACAAGGTAATATATGACAAGAGATATCTAGGACAATACAATGACGTATAAATACTCAAATCCAGTCACAACAAAAAGTTTACTCCCTATGATTTTTTGAGATAGGTTTGAAACAAATAGTGACAACACAATATCACCAGTTAGGCCAAGTTTGAAACAAACAAGACCTAAATGCTAAGAGAGTGTTGACGTGATCCTCTAACAAGGTATACTAAAAACCAGTTTCTAAACACTAACAAAGTCTAAGTCTTGTAAAATGGATGATACAAATGTGAGTAGTGTAACAATGCTATTTGGACACGTAATCAAACTTTGCAAGAAAGCAAGATTTTAGTATCAAAATGTGTTATAGTGATGCTAACAAAGTAACCTCAACACTCACAAAACTCAAGACAAGGCTAGGATGTAAAAACTATGTCTAAGTATATCAAGGAATTACTATGCGTGTGAGCAACGTAACAATACAATGTAGAGATTTAGGCCAAGTTTCACAATGGAAACAAGACGTAAATATCACAATTGTATGGCTATAATGTGGGCAACATAACAACTCAAAAGAATTTAGTGATAAGACAACCTAACTACAATGATAGTAAGTCTCAATATGGGTTTTGAGACAAAGGGGCTACTAGAACTTGATGACGTACCATTCACACTTTCAACTCTTGCATTCGACATTACAACCTGGTCATGCAAGAAGACTACAAAAGTGGTGGACATGATTATTTCTAGTAGGTATCTATATATGTTGTTTTCTTTTGTCCCAAAATGGCAACAAGAAAACAAAAGGTGTAAACCAAGTGGTGATGAAAAATACTTGGTGTAACTTTGGTAGAGTTTCACCTTGTCTTAGGACAAGTGAAAAACTAGGACAAAGTAACACTAAATAGATTTCGTGATGAAATGTCACGTGGTTTCAAATTTAAGAGATTATTTCCCTTGTTCAAAAACAAGAGTTTGAATCCAACAAAGTTGTCACTTTGTGAGAGCTCTCAAGTATAACAACTAAGACAAAATTGGCTCCAAGTCGAAAAGCTTTCCTAGGGTTCTCTCTCTATGTGTCAAGTTTTTATCTAGCTGATTGAGCTCAAGTTTTCCAAGGTTTCCCAAGGAGTATCCCGACTTTACTTTACCCCCTTCTAATACAATGAGAAACTAGTGCATTTAGTTGTATTATCATTGGGGTCGCAATGGAAATAACTTTGACTCTAATCTTTCAAGGTGTACTAGTCAATTCGGTAGTGTGGAGCACTTTCCTGTTTCATTCACAAGGTTCCCTCTTACGTGAACTACTTTAGGGTTCCTAGGACCACCCCCATTGTTGTAGCTTAAGGCTTATGCCAAAGGGGTTATGTCCTAGTTTAAAGTGAGATGAGCCGTAGCTCTTAACCAAAACCTACAATATAATGTTTTGAATGGTGTGTTGGTGTGTTTTTATCTTTTGGATTAAGCAATTTGGTTTAGACCACCATTGGCAACCTACAACACACGTGAATGTTAGAATTTGGTTTGAAGAGAGCCCTCCTTTCTTTGACTAGTGATAGGTCCTTCACACAAATGATTAGTAGTTCAAAAAGATCTACAATTTATAGAAAGAGGATTAAGTGTTGCTTTTTGTTTCTCAAGATCACACTAGGTGCAAGAGAAGAGCATACACAACAAGTAACCCAACTAGATGAAAAAGCTTGTAAATCAACTAACTACCATAAAACTTTTGCAAAACAAGGTTTATTCCCAATTAATCCAAGTGCTTCTTAATGAAAGACTAAAATTGCTTTTGGTTCCCAAGATCACACTAGGTGCAAGGGAAGAGCATACACAAATTTTAGCCTTGATTATTTATCAAGTGAAAAAGCTCTTAAACTAAAAGATCATGTACATGCCAAAATGAAAGTTTATTCCCTTAAGCATAGAAATGAATGATGATTTTTCCTACTTACTCTAAATTAGCAAAAAGAGGTTTAGGGGTGCTTTTGTTTCTCAAGATCACACAAAGTGCAAGAGAAGAGCATACACAACCCTATTCCAAACTCATACAAAGCATGAAACAAAATCACTCATCAAACCCTAAGCCAATTTTAAAAAAAAACATTTATCAAACCCTAAGTTAATTTTGTTAGAAATATTGCTCTAAAATCATAAAATTTGAAAAAAACAACTAAAAACCTTTAAAAAATGACAGAAACCCTAAAAAAAAAAGTTGAATTTTCAAACTTTGAAAAAATTTTGGCCTCGAGTGATAGGTTATGCACACTTATGTGTGCACACAGTGAATGCACACCTTAGAGCATGAGCACACACACTTTGATGCACATGCACATGCAATAGCATGCACATGCATCATCAAATTTACAGTCAGTCTATGCAGCACATGCGCAGCCAAGAGAGGTACAGCATGCACACTTTGAAGCAATGCACAAGTGCACACTCGAGACCAAAAACCAAAGCAATGCACATGCACACATTGATGATGCACACTTTTGCACAGTGCAATGCACACAGTGCACACACACAAAAGATGCACAAACATGCAGTGATGCACAGTGCACATAGTAGCATGCACATGCACATGCATGCACACACACACAGAGAGCACATGCACACACAATAGTGCACATGCACACACCTTCTTGTAGGTGGTCAAAACATGAGTTTTGACAAGGAATTTTTCAAAAAGATCAAATCTTTGGCCTTTTGAGGGAATTTTGATAGCACTTCACCTCCTTGAATCTGCAAGGAACATGAAAACAAAGCAACTACAACTAATCTAATTGAAACAACTATCTAGCTTAAAAATTGAGCTACAAAACTTTGAAAATTACTCTAAAAACTTGAAATTAATCTAAAAAGCTTGAAACTAATCTAAAAACTTGAAAGTAATCTAGAAAGCTTGAAATTAAACTAGAAAACTTGAAATTAATCTAGAAAACTTGAAACTAATCTAGAAAACTTGAAATGAAAAACTTTGAAACTAAGTTAAAAAGCTTTAAAAATGAATGCAATGGGTTTGTCCCACCGGGCATGCCAAATGATAACACCCTAAAATTTACAAAGAAAATAGTATGACTAATTAGGAAAGGCTAACACCATTGCCACCTATATCAAGGCTTCTAAGTCTAGGAATGTAACATAAATGATAAAAGCTTAATGGAATGCTAAGAATGTAACATGAATGGAATTAAACAAAATCTAAAGCATGCCTACTATGTATTGAATTGCTAAACTAACAAAGACCTAAATAGATCTAAGAGGGCAATCAAATTGGGTTTGTTGCTACTCCAAACAAGGTGAAATGGTCTCTCCAAATGACTACAAGATCATATTGGATACCCATCTACTAACCCCATTGAAGACTTTAGGCAAGGATTGAGCTTGGCTATAAATCATATTTCTTATATGAGATGCAAATCAAAGCATGGTGTAAAGTTGGAAGGTAGTACTTAGTCTTATTTATAGTTTTTCCTTTGAGGAAAACTTGCATCTTGGTGCATGTGGGACTAAAAGTACAATTAGATTAAGAATTTCTAATCATGATTAAGCTTTGCTAATCATAATTAGTGAATTAACAAGTGATTAGATGTGAGGAGCCTTAATCAACCACTTAGGGTCAATTAGGAGGCTAGGATAAGCTTTTGAAGCTTGTTGAGATGTTGTGGAGGGAAGTGGGGTGATTTTGAGTGGTTGGAAGAGGGGTTTGAGCCAATAATAGGGTATATTGACCAAAACAAGGGCAAAATAGGCTTAATTAGCTAATAATCGCTAATTGTCTGTTTGGAAGAGGATTTTGACTTACGATTTGTCGTAAAGTGGCATCTGAATGTGAAAAGAGGTTAGGTAATCAACAATGTGTTGTTAATTGGCCAAAAATTTTCAACCCCTATTGATCCAATCTAAGCATTGCACCGCATCCCCTCACAAGTTGGAGTAAACTCCATGTAATTCTCAAAGTGTAGGCATAGTAGTATATACATATCTAATACAACCCCTATGTTTCCCTTGTGTCTCTTGACACAAAGAGTAACATGATTTGAGCTATAAATAGAATAGAGAAGTACCCTATGGAGTAGAGATATAGACTGATGTGCTTTATATGATAAATTTATTCTTTTTTCCTTTAAGACATTTGAAAAAAATTTGTGTGACTTGATCACACTAATACTTGACTCTAGGATATTTGGAGGCTTCGTAATGGAGGAAGATAGTCTCTTGAACCTAGTTTTATTTCTCCAGACTTGTGTGGTGATTAATCTAAAAGATGTGCTACTAATTTAGGAGGGTTTAGGAGATCTTTGAGTGCTTTAGGAGTTTAATTTGCAATGTATGGTATTGAGAATGCTAGGTGTTTACTTAAGTGAATTATACTTTCTTATATAGGTTTTCATAGGTTAGGTATTGCATTAAGGATAATGTATAAGGTAAGAAACAACCCATAAAAGATATTTGAATTGAGAAAAGAGTCATGAGAGAGTGGGAGAGTGGACCGTATAGGTAGGATCAAATAGTAATACAACTTAGTCCGATTTTGTATGTTTTGGACAAGCAAGTAATGATATTTAAGCAAGACTCCAAGTGAGTTGTAAGTGAGTGATATACCACTTTCGATAAATTCAACCGAGTGCACGATAGAGAAGTATGTAGTGTTAATCAAGTCATGTGATGTGTGTGTGTGTGTGTGTGTGTGTGTGTGTGTGTGTGTGTGTGTGTGTGTGTGTGTGTGTGTGTGTGTGTGTGTGTGTGTGTGTGTTCAAGATGCAAAGTCATAGTATAGAAAGAAAGCTGAATTTTTCATTTCCAATCTACGAAACAATAAAAGATTATTTAACTAAAGAGGAAAATATTATAGAATTGGGAACACTACATTCTCACTTTCCTTATTCTTATGACACTTAAAATAATTTCAATCCTAGGACTTGTCCTAGCTAAGTTTTTCAACTTGCAAGGCTTCTATGGAACCATCTTGATGTAGATATGAGGGGAAAATAATCCAATATCTATAAGGGAACGTTCGTGTATAACCTCTACTGATAGGTATGTAAAAGAACACACATGGTGTAAAAACTTTAAAACATCCATCGACTACAAAACTGCAAGAGGCTGCATAAAGACCTCTAACTTACCATGATTTTCCCTTTCTTTGTTTCAAGAAACACTATGCACATACTTATGCAAGGTCACACAAAGCATCATAGATATTTTCCACCTTTTACTCTCCTAACTCTAATTCTTTTTAGTGATGCAAGATTACAAGTGAACCCATATGTTCTTATATCATTTTAGATTTTTAATAGAAAGAAATTGTATCAACCCTAATTAATTTTAATTAGTTCTAATGATTTGATACTACAATAAATAAGCTTGTAAACAAATTCATATTTGTAGTTCTGGGATTAGATAAGAAGAGTATACAACATAGCAATCATAATAACACTAAGATACATGCAAAAGGAAATACAAACAAGATAGAAAGAGGCACTTAACCGTAAATAAGGTTGCCAAGATGTGCCAATGAGTGATTTGGAACAGGAACAAAGTATGGAAACCGATCAAATCATTTCTTGTGGTTTTGTGTCTTTCCGGGCAAGATCATACTAAAATGTTAGGATTGTATATCACAAACAGACTGAACTGTATGGTTTTATCCTTGTGGAAGATGGAAATCTATAACCTTCAGTGTCATTGTGTGTCATTATTTATCATTATTTGAAATCTTTAACTTCACATGAAATCATATATTTTACACTTGAACCTCGTAAAATAAACCTTAACTATCCTGCAACACACTCGAGCAATCATTAGCTCTAAAAATAAGATACAAATGCTTCATTTGGACTAACCTCAATGGTCACCCTATTTGTGAATCATCGAGCACTGCACTACATTTCAGACTCAATGTAGTTCTCCTAATGCTTTTGTGTTGATGTGCATGCAACTATCCCTTGACCTAGGTTGGCCCTTATGCCTCAACACCGATAGCAGGCTATGTTACTTCATCCCAATAGAAACCCTTGTGTGTAGATGAAAAATTCATATTTATGCCCTCCTATGTTGTGTATGTAGTATACAAATGTATCTCTTGCTTCCTTAGCTCAATAGATGGTAGATAGATAGGTGCTTGCTAGATAATAAATGCTTACATTAGACTTGTATATATATATATATATATATATATATATATATATATATATATATATATATATATATATATATATATATGAGTTCATCGTCTTGAATTTTTAACCTTAGTGGCGGGAAAGGATGAACCATAACGTAAGAAAGGACCCATATAAGAGTAATGAAGTAACCCATAAGATATAAATCAGTGAAAAATAAAGGGGTCCATGACCATAAAACTAGGGGAAGACCATGCGTAATGTCCGGACCCAATTGTATGGTTTTGGATCGACACAACATGAGACATAATTGCAAAAGGTCATGGCCAGAGATATATATGAATCAATAAAAAATCATGGGAAAAGAATAAAGAAATCACATAAGGACAATCAAATCAAGTAACGAAAGATGGAAGAAGAAGAGGTTATCCTACTAAGATCTAGTTTCAAGGTTCATAAATCATATGTATAAAAAAATCTCATAAAAGCATGATGTAATAATAATTTTTTTTTGTAGATTTTGGTGTCTATTGACATACACATTAAGAAGCCACACCCTAAAAAATATTTCACAGAATGGGTTAACCAAATGCAATAATGTAAACTGATCATTTTAATTTTTCCAACATAGTCTTAGCCCATGCAAAAATTCTAAAATAGTATTTGAATCACTCACTTTCTAGTAAAAATGCATTCTGACCATCCAATTTGTCTCCTTGGATTGTTTATCTAGATCCTTTTTCATTAACTTATGGTAATATGATTGCACCAATAAGACGATGGGACTTTATTTTTCTAACCTATCATACATGTTAATGTGAGTTATGACGCAATTACACTAGAATCTTGAATTTCAAGTTCTAGAGGGAGTTTCTAATAAAACATTGGGAGTTTTGCGTCACATTTTGTGTCAAAATCTTAGTTGGACCTAATTTTCTTTTGAGCTTGGTATGGTCAATCTCTATGGAAAATTGTCAGCATCTCTTGTTAACAAAAAACTCTAAAGTTATCTGTGCTAGCTTTAAGAAACTTGTTTGGAAGATTGACATTATTTTGGAGGTATTTTCTTCTTTTTACCACAATGTATGTGAACTTTGAATTGTCTCACATAAACTTGTGTTATGTATACTTGAGTGCCATAAATTTGCATAAGAGAATACAAAAATGAGAAAAATGACATCAATAGTGTTATAAAATCATGAAAATCTACTTGCAATTGTGAGTTGACAACTACATGCCAATAGGGTCCTAATTTGAATTCGAAATCCAACTCGCGCAATCCCCAAAAATCGCTAGTTGCCCTAAAATTTCAGCGAGCAATAACTTTTGCAAACGAGCTCTGCTTTCGCAAACGAGCCATGGAACCGATTTTGATATTTAAAAGCAATTAATAGAGATCAATTAAGTAAGAAGTGATAGAAGAGCAATTTCCTACTAGAAGCAATTAAAAATAATTTAGAGAAACATGAATCTATAATTTAAAGAAATTTGGAGATCATCTAGCATTTATTGTGTTGTATTGATTAGATCATGGCAAGATTGGGTACTTTCATTACATTGGACTACTCCTTGACATGTAGTATACTGATTTGTTGTATTTAAAGAATTGTTCCTATCTAAGGGCCCAGAAGATTATGGAGGGACAACAAAAACTCCTTGAAATGTGCCCATTTTTATTGTGTTCTTGTAAGGTGTTGATCCTTTATAAGTGTTCTAAGGAAGAAGATCAATTTCCCATAATTTTTTTAAATTTGGAAAAACATATTAAGGTTTTTGAATCCCGACATGGATGAAAAGGGTGGTGAAATTAGATTTTTCTTATGGTGAAGATTATTTGTTCATACTGATTTTTCTAGCTCCTCTTCTCCTTACTCTAT
Source organism: Taxus wallichiana var. yunnanensis (assembly GCA_018340775.1). Taxonomy (NCBI): domain Eukaryota; kingdom Viridiplantae; phylum Streptophyta; class Pinopsida; order Cupressales; family Taxaceae; genus Taxus; species Taxus wallichiana. The sequence continues at coordinate 173,907,825 of CM031237.1, read as the reverse complement.
GAACCTATGTTGAGTTTTATTTGTGTGCAAGGACTATCTCTAAAATTGTGGAAAAAAAGATATTTAAAATCCACAGATCAATTATTATTGCTTCAAATATTAAGTTTGATTTTACTTTATATCTATTTAGGCTTGCAATGTTTATGAATATATATTAAATTGTTAATGTAAGAAGTCCCAAAAACACCAAGACGCCCATGAGACATTGTTTCATCATTAAATTTATAAGAACATACTTTTTAATATTTATATTTATTTAATAACATGAGATATATATAGAGAGAGAGAGAGAGGAGGTTATATATAGAGAGAGAAGCTCACTATTAAGGGCTACAAGCAGAACCGAATGCGATCAAAATTTTAGCTTTTTTTAAATTATTAATACTAAATGCCAAATCGTTATCACTTCTTATCAAACTAGAGCAGGCCCTTCGGATTTGATAACTCAACGGAGGAATTTCCAGAGCTCCTGTATTGTTTAATTTTTAATAGAAATGAACCCAAAAGTAATCACCAGAAATTAAGAGGATGGTTTACAAACCCAACATTTTAAAAATTTCAGTGAATTTCTACACTCATATGAGGTTACATACGCATAATTGAAATGGAACAACGTTACAGATGATTTCTATTTTGTGAGGCGAGTTTCACCAAATATGATGTCCCTTACACTCCGGAACATGAACAATTTAACTTATTTTTCAGTCAGTACTAATATTAATACTGCATAAACCATAATCAAAGCCAGACCAAAGTAAGCTCCTTCATGGAGCAGCATTCGTGGTAGTTTTTGGATGGGGTTTAGTCTCTTTGGCAGGTTTAGTCTCTTTGGCATGAACAGGAATATTGGAAAGAGCCAATCGAACACCAGGGTCTCTGTGAGGACAAGTGCTGTTATACAGAATGGAATTGTTAGCAGCCTGCACATTACTATTCACAAAAGCATTCGCAGGGCTTGCCTTGGAAGAATGATGACTTCCTTTGCCTTTTGCATCCTGCTTTTCCTCATTCTTGGCATCCTGACCCAGCTTCTGCCCTTTTCCTGGAAAGCCAAAGGAATCATTTTTGTTGGATTCAGACCCCAAACCCATGGTAGCTCCTCTGTTTTCTCCTGCCAAAGTGATCACTCCAACACCCATGTCAGCATGCCCTGCCTGTTTCTGGTCCGCATTGAGGAGCTTGTGCTGTGCATGCAGCTCGGCCAGCCTGCTAGTGAGATTGGTCAATTCCTCCTTGATTCCTTGCTGAAGGGATTTCTCTGGTTCAGGGTTGATCCCTTAACAATGGCCTTACCTTGATCTGCTGGAACAATGCTCAGCTTCTCATTTTTGTTGTTCCCAACCTCTGCAACTGACTGAGGAGGAGGAGGGTCTTTAAAGGAAGCAGGAGGAGGAGGAGTGGGTGACTCTCTTTTGGGCTCTCTAGCAACTTTTGCTCATCTTGTTTTGGCTCACCTTGTCTGGGCACCGGAGCTTCAGTCTTTGAGGGTTGCCTAACAGGCTGAGCCGGCTTGCGGGGTTCTTCCTTCGTTGCCTCAGGCTTGGGAACTTGCTGCTGAGGCTGAGGCTGCGCCTGCGCCTGCAGCGGAGGCTGAGGTTGAGGCTGAGGCTGAGGCTGCGCCTGCGCCTGCAGCGGAGGCTGAGGTTGAGGCTGAGGCTGAGATATGGGAACACTAATCCGGGATGGTTGTCTTGCTGTCTGGCTTCTATCTCCTACACCAGATACTGAATAAGGATTCCTGAAACCGCCCTGAGGGTACATGTTTCCTTAATTCAATAACCACCACTCCTAGTACTTTTTCTAATTTAACTACAAAAACTCGGTAGCTTTCTTAATTGAAAGTTTTCTTTGATTTTGAGGTGGTGAAACTTAGGACTCAAACAACAGCCTAAGCTTCTTAACACACTATGCAGGGAAGTATAGTGGTTCTGCAAAACAACTTTCAGCAAGAAATACACCAGTTACACTCAATTGCAAGAATAATCACCTGAAACAGCCATAAACAAGATTGAATGTTAGTTGCAGGAAGAATATTCCAACCTTGTTAAACTTAAAACCCCAATATTTAAGTGCAAAATAAATCACCGGAACCCTACCTTAAAAGGGCAATATTTAGTGCAAAACCTACCCTTAAAACATAAAACCCAATGACTAATTGTAGGAGAAACCTTCCTACTCTATGAATGGTAAAACCCAATCTTAATTACAGAGGAAATCACAACCTTACAAAACATAAAAAGCCCAAAATCTCACCAACCTATCTAACCAGTTTGCTGTACTGTCAAAGCTGGGGTATCCTGCAAATCTTGGGTGCTGAAAAATACAGAGGAGTTAAAGGAAGACTTAATGGCTTCTCTCTATAAAGCACTGGCACTGATATTTATGGAGCATATGGAGAGTATAAGTGGGCAACGGATATAGCTTGTAGATGCCGGCTTATTCCCTGTTTCCATTAAGAAAAGCATCCATCGGTAGCTTTTACAGAAAAATGTACAGCATCAGTATATATGACATCGTAAACGTCTGTTTCAAGAACAATTATAGACATTCCTTCATCTCCAAACTTCTTTTTATACAGCTGCGAAAGAATACTTAGGAAGCGTGGGGGTGTATTGGCGTGCCAAAATAGTAGAGAATCTGCTTCGTTTAACCGCGTGGAAAAATGCTGTACTCCTCAATTCGAATCCGCCTCTCTTTCTTTTACTTAGGATCGAATATAACTTCTGTGAAAAACAGTCCGTGACCTTGGAATATGGTAAGCTACGTGATATGATTTTCGACTGCTTAGTTTGGAATCATTCTGCATTGACTCATGAGTGGTGGTTTACAAGAATTCATCTCTGCGTGGTGGTTTACAATGAATGGTTTAATTGGCACTCATTTTATCTAGATGATAGATACATAGTTTATCGAGTTTCCTTGAGATTTGTTACATTTAGATAATTTATCGAGTTTGCTCTGACATTTATTATATTTAGGTAATGTTCATAAATGTAAAGCACCAACTTTTTTCCTTTGAGGTAGTCCAACTCAATACTACTCTAGTCCCTTCAATTCAAAAAATATATTGAAAAGAACTATACATATTTATCTATGTATATAGCTAATTTGGTTGAACTTGAGCAATATTTATACTTTGGTTAACCTATCTCCCGAAATAGCCTCCAACTGAACAACACCCCGTCTTGTTGTTAGGACTGTTTTTTGTATGGCCTTGGCAACTTGTCAAGACTCTACTATATGGTCTTGGTAGTTTCTCTGTGACTAAACCCGATGGGCTCATCTACTTCTTTCTACCTTTCTTGTTTTTTGTTTTGTAAGTCAATACACACAATAGTATTAACAATTATTTATTCAAAATGGCATGTAAATAAACAAGTATTGTACAATTCACTTACACAATATAGATCTATCATTGAGTGTATTCTTGATACATGAGAAGCATTGTTTTTTGTTCGTATGTTCCCAACAATTCTAGTATTCTATTACACGGAGTTTGGAATTTAGAGTTCTAAGTAGGGAACACTAGCCATTGATATCCGAATGCAAGTCCAAATACATTTTCCTTGACACTTTAGGTCGAAAGACTCAATTATTGCAGCAACATGCAAATTGAGGTCAAAGAAGTGAAGAGGAACATCAATCAAACAAACAAAGAAATATGAATCTCAATTCCAAACAATTTACTATAAATGCAAATTCTACTTTTGACACATACCATGGGTATTTTGTATGCCCAACAACCTTATCTAATCAAATCCAAATTTCAAGATGACCTTTTTGGAAATATTTGGTGTGTGATTCCAATGAGGTATGTCTCCTACAATGTTCTATGCAAGATGCCATTTCTATCCCTCTATATTTTTGAAATGTTCTTCTATTTACTATTTGGACAATATTATATTTAACATGTATTTGGTGCTTAATTATTTGTAATTTATTTATTTACATTACATATTGGTGAACCCACACTAACTTACGCCTTATAGAGTTAGATCTCTTCATGATCATTCTAGCATTGTATTCTATTTTTATGTTTCATAGGATTTTTATGTGTTATATATCTATAAGAATTTGTCGAAAAAATATTTATCATTCCAAACTTTAGCTATTGGTATTGGATCCTATTGATACATTTATATTTTAATTGTCTCACAAGTACTCTATAATATATAACATCACTTCCTTTGCACTACCTTAGCCATTTGTGATTTGAGATCCTCTTAAAGCTAACTTTTCATTCTTTCAAATTGATAATTCGATAATGCAAGAATTTAGCATCTTATTAGAAGCTATTGGTATTGATTCACAAATGGAACTTGTTAAAATACAATGTAGCCTCTACTTTCAAAAAAAATATCCCAAGATTGACACCCATTTCAAACTCTTAGAAGTTCGAAATACCATATCTATAGTAGAAATAATGGTGGACTTGTTTACATTTTCAATCAACTTTTACTTCATTTCATTATTTATTCATAATGACATAATTCTTATGCAATTATTTCCTAAAAGCTCAATTGGGTGTGCTATTGAATGGTTTTATCCTTAGATTCCTTACCAAAAGTTCAAACATTGTCCAAATTATTCCTTCAAATTTTCCAAGCCAATATTGATTCTATGTTTTCATGTATCAAATATTTAAGAGATCCATGTTTTTGTAATTCACGTTCATATAGTTTTTACACATGGTTCAATTCCTGACTCCTCTATTAAGAGAAGCACAAATGTAGAGCCTTTTACAAATATATGTACCTTCAACATAGAAGTTAAGAAATGTATGATGAAATATTATGATGTGAATTATATAATACAAAGGAAGGATAAAATGCTAAAAGGTGTATCCTAACTTGAAGGAGTGAACAATTAATTATCCCTCCACATCTACCTCAAGCCCCTAAGCTCAAGGTGCACACAAAATATCATGACATCATATATCAAATTCATGGTGTACTCGAAGAAGTAAAAATATATGCTTGAGATACTAAAAATATCAACCATTTATAGTGATATTATTTATAAGGCTTCAAGTGTAAACTAATATTGTACATATGTAAAATAGATAAAATTAACAACGATCTATGTGTAGACACTAAAATTTGGTAGCTTGCCTTTGTGCAATGCCAAGTTTGACCTTGTATCCAAGTCGCTAAGACAAATTCTCACATTCCAAATCCAATCTCCTCATCTCATGAGTCATTCTACAACTAGTTTATCTTTACATTATGCTCTGTTGTCATTTCGGAAATATCATTTCATAAAGGCAACATAAAACATCTTATATTCACAACACTATTTTCATTTTTGATGTTAGTCTCTCTTATCCAAAACCATACAAAAGGGTCGGTATGTGGGGTTTGGTTTTGGTGACCTATACTGATCCTACCACTTTTTCAATATCCAACTCTTATTTCATATCTAAATCATTATTTCGGTCATTTCATCTTCATAGGGTCACCTTCCTATAACTTCCCACCTATGTAATATTATACAAGCAAGTCATTATCACTTTATAACTCACATGGTATCCTTACAAGATCCTATTGCAAACATAATTCCAAAATAACTAAAAGGGTTATCAAGTTTATTAAAATCAATTATGCATCATCTAGGGTAGTCTATACTATGGGTATGAAGCACTCAACTAGTTCAAATATTCTAGTTTCATCTATTTACAAGCATGCAAAGATCATAGATCCATGTATTGACATGAGAAAAAGTCATCCTATGCATTGCACAATTATTTTAATCAACAATAGTGTTAGGTCACATAGATGATGAACACTACAAGTCATTATGTAGCTCTATGTACATTTTATAATATGCATTTAGTATGTTATATTGGTTTCACGAGTCACAATGGATCCCTTAGGGGTTGGTTAGCCATGCGAGACTTGCACCAACACTTAGGAGAACTATATTAGGCTTGATTTACATAAAGAGGATATTAGTGCATCCCTTGGTTTGGTTAAGGAGCTAGGAGTCTAACCGCTAAGGGTAGCTTATCCTTAAACGTGTAAAGAAAGATAAGGTTAAATAATAAACCACATATTAGATATCCATCATATAAAACAGCCAAGGATTATAGTTTATGAATGTACAACAAATTATAATGAATTAGATTGAATTAAATCATAGATTGCATGCATAACAGTGAAAGTAAATAACACATAACACAATATTTAAGTGGGAAAACCTTTCGGTAAAAAACCCATTGAAAATATCACTTATCTTTATTGAGAATTGAATTTCACCTAGCACTCCCACTATTTCCTTGATCCCATACAATTACAACCTTTGAAAGGTTTTATAAACATTTTCTCAATACAAAGTACTAGCTCACATATTTCACATTCATGTTTCTTTCTTCGCATATAGATCACACAATTCATCATGTTGTGTAACTAATCTCAAATAAGATCACCTTGTTATACAAAGAGCGGGTGAAGTGTTTTACCGCTTCAATCTTATAATTCAAATTTTTATTAGCATCCACCTTATACCGGGTCGACATGGGGATTAACTTACTTATGTATTAAACATAAGTTTTAACCAAATATTTTAAACAATATTTGGTGGGTTTTAAATTAAGTGGTTTCTCACTTATTATCACAATCCCAAAGACACACCCCATTAATATTAAGTAGGGAAACATGAAAAATTATCTTTTTATACAAAAGGACTTACAATCCATAAATCATCAAATAAAGATTTAGGCTAGCATGCAAACACATAAAAAATTGTTCCAAAACACATTCCAAATCACCTTTTCATAAAAAAGGAATTACAATCCATAAACCATGAAAAATTATTTAGGATAGCATGCAAAAAAATCTCTTTGTTCCACGGAAATTTTAAAAGTCGCAATACATAGCTTTAGTGTTCCACATGTTTTGAAAAAAAACATGTTGTGCTACAAAAATTTAGTGTTTCACATATTTTGAAAAATTGCGGTACACGGCTTAGTGTTCTCGCATATTTTTTAATTAAAAAAATCTACGTGTATACAGAACAAAACAAAATTCTCAAGATAAAGTGATAAAGTATGAAGTCTTACATAAGATTATGGAGTATTTTATAAAACAAGAATCTCTCATATCTAATGCTTCGCTAGGTATTACAAGTAAACTCACATGTTGTGATTATTTACATAAGATTCACTTATAGTGATCTTTTACAAAATGGAAATAATATTGGGAGTTTTCATCAGGTCGTTAAGAGGTGGCATTGTCATGCACATACCATTTTTATGTACATCCCCCTCAAGGTAAACTCTGAAAGGCCTAACATGGTATGAAATTTGCAAAACTTTTCAACCCACAATGTCTTTGTAAAAATATCTAAGCTACTTATGTTGGGAATCGGGATTGTGGAAATGGAAACAATTCCCCAAAATCTACAGCAGTGGAAGTGTAAACTAGGTAAATCCAAATAAAAAAAGTACACACACATAACACAACATGTACCGTGGTTCACCCAATATGGGCTACGTCTCCCAAAGATAGAGATCTCATACATATAATAATGAACAAGAGTACAAATCAACTCTTCCCACAAGAGTATAGTGCATCTCTCCAAGAGTATCTCCTCTAACATATCTCTAAACAGATATCCATGAGTGCACTACAATTGTGCCTCCAAACCACCAACAGATCTCACATAACTAGGAACTACTGCATCTCTAAATTGCAACCAAGCTCTCCTATGAATTTTCAAATAAGACCTCTTAAATGGGTCTCCCAATGTACTACCATAATTGTGCATTAAGAAGTAAGTATATCCTCCATCACTACATCATTGACTTTGTGCAAACACAAAGATAACATCCTATACAATACTAGATCTACATGGATCAACAATACAACATGATCTCATGGATTTACAATACAAGATCTCACAACAACCTATGGATCTACAAGAAGAAACTCTATGTGCTTTGCATACTATACAAGCCATTACAATGAGATAATAAAAATACAAAGGAAATACAATAGAAGACATTACACTCTTCTCACCATTCAGATGTACCTACTATTTCCTTTTGTCTAGCTTCTCTCCATGAAAGCTTTGTCTTCATGTAACCATATTTTTCTTCTTCTTCTTCTTCATCCTCTCAACCAAGGATTCCACATGCAATAATAATCAATTACATGCAATCTATCTTCTAACCCTATCTTTCAAGCTTATATAGCCATATACAAACTTAGGGCACCTTAGCTATACATTTACAACCTTTAGATCACCTTTAAATCAAAGGTTGGATCTAATCCCATGTCTAAAATAAAAACATAAACACACAGGTAACCAAAGATGTCGGTTCTTTGTTTGCTTTGACGGTGTCGGTTCTTTGACCGACACTAGTTACTTTTGTAAACCTACAAGTTGTAAAACATGCTACTTGTGAAACAATTTAGCTCCATAACTCAACAACTTGATCTTTAGTGGAACAAATCTTAAGATCAATGTCATCATTTAGAACTTTCTCCCAAATTAGGTGCATATGTATTTCAATATGCTTTGTTATTTGATGTTGAAAGTGATTGTTTCATAAGAGAAATGCAACTTTGGTTGTCACATAGAAGAAGAGGGCTTCCTTTGACACCTATATGTAGTTCATCCAACAATATTTTTATCCACATTGCTTCCTTTGTTACTTCCATAACACTTACATACTTTTCTTCAAGAAATAGATAGATATTATTGGTTGCTTCTTACTACTCCAAGTGATTGCACCTACACCCAACTTGAAAACATATGCGAAATAGATTTTCTATCCACAATATTACCAATATGGTCGAATCACAATAGCCAAATAAATGTGCATCATTACTAGAAGAATAATGCAAGTCATAATTGATTGTACCTTTGATATACCTCAAAATATATATTTTCATTTTCCAATGATCATTATAAGGATCATGTATGAATCTAGACACAACTCCAACTGCATAGGATATGCCACGCCTAGTGGTAGTTAAATAAGTCAAACTACCAACAAGTTGTCTATACAAAGTAGGCTTAAATTTATCACATGTTGGATTTTGATGTAATTCAACACCAACTTCCATAGGAATGGTAATAGATTTGCAATCATTCATGTTAAATCTTATAAGAAGATTAATAGCATACCGTGTTTGAGATATAATAGCAAATTTATGATCTTGAGTAATAACAATACCTAAAAATGATTAAGAAGTCCTAAATTAGTCATTTCAAAATATTATCTTATTTTCTCTTTGATTTTAAGAATTATATTCTTATCACTAATAGTAATGAAGAGATCATCAACATATAAGATACTAATGATAATATGAATGTTTTCATATTTTACAAACAAATAACTATTAACAAAAAAATTTTGAAACCAAGATATTGAAAGAAACTATTTATCTTAGCATATCAAGTTCTAGGAGCTTGTTTAAGACCATACAAATATTTATTAAGCTTACAAATAAATAATTTCTTACTAGGTTCTTCAAACCCTTTAGGTTGATGCATGTAGATTTCTTCTTTCAAATCATCATTTAAGAAAGTATTTTTAACATCCATTTGGTGAATCTCCCATCCATGTTGAGTAGCTAGAGCTAGAAGAATTCTAATGATGCTCATTTTGGAAACAAGAGAAAAAATTTCAACATAATTTATACCAGTTTTTGAGTAAACCCTCTATCTAATCATCTTTCCTTAAACTTTTCTATCTTACCAACAGACTTATATTTGATTTTATAAAGTCATATCGATCCTACAATACTTCTTTTAGAAGCAAGAGGAACTAATTTATAAGTTTTATTCTTGATTAGAGCATTTTATTCAACTTCCAAACTTCAATCCAAATTTCATATAGGTTGGATTCTTCAAAGGATTGAGGTTCAACCTCATACAAAGTTGATAAGGCATGATAAATATGTCGACTACAAGTCATCTTTCTCATATTATTAGCCTAAGAATTAGAAACCATATTTTGAGTCCGTTTAGGAAGTTTAGACTGAGACACAGATTCAGAAGACTCCCCCTCAATATCCAAATCCATCATATATGAAGAAGGATGATCATCCTCTTATAATTTGTTTCCATATTTTTTAGAGAAGGGTTAAGGGTTTTAGACTTTGGGGAAACAAAGGAGGGAGAGAGAAATTATGAAAAAATGGTTTCTTAAGAACATGAACATTCCTATTTTCTATGATCTCATGTTTGGATGGATCATATACTCTTAATCCTTTTGTGTGACCACCATACCCAACAAATATGTAAGAGTAGGAGGTAGGATCAAGTTTTTGTCTCTTAGCTTTAGGAATGAGAAGGGAAGCAAGACTACTAAATATCTTTAAATGAGAGATATCATGTTTTTGTTTGGTCCATACTTCATGAGCTATAGTTCAATGATATAAGGATTTGGTAGGAACCCTATTTAGAATGTGGACAATAGTGTTCATGGCTTCAGCCCATAGAAACTTAGGCACTTTAGAAGCATGAATCATTGTCCTAGCCATTTCTATTATGGTTCTATTATTCCTTTCAACTATGCCATTTTATTGTGAGGAATATGAATTTGTTAACTCTCTCTGAATTTCACAAGACAATAAAAACTCATCAAACTTATTATTAACATACTCACCTCCATTATCAGTTCTTATTCTTTTAATTTTCAAATTATCCATATTTTCAACTAAGGCTTTAAACTCCTAGAATATAGACAAAACATCCAACTTTATTTTAGTGTGGTAATACCAAGTCATTCTAGAGAAGTCACTAATGAAACATAAAACATACAAGGCTCCGTCAAGAAAGGGAAATTACAAATGAATCTTACATCACAATGGATTAAATCAAGTAATTTGGAGGAATTATACTCATGATGTTTGTGAAATTTTTCAACGTGTTGCTTACCACATGAGTAACTTTCACAAGATCCATGGTCTAATTTCATTTTTAGAAGACCTATCACAAGGTTAAGGTGAGACATTTCATACAAACTCTTAAAGTTCACATTCCCAAGCCTTTCATGCCACAGTTGAACGTCATTACAATAAGAAGAAAATGATTTTTAAACACAAATCCATAAAAATATACAAACTATTATTTTTGTATATTATCAACAATAACTTTACCAAGCTCATTCTTCAAATACCATTTATCTTTCAATAACAAAATTTTACAATGTTCTCTAGTTAATTGTGAACAAGATAAAAGGTTATTATTTAAGTTATGAACACATAAAACATTTATAATAGTTACATTTTCTAACTTAGCATTTCCACAAATTTCAGACCTAATGAAAAATTATCACCTAGATATATAATTTTATTGCATTCCACAACATGTGAAAGAATTTCATGAATATATGGCATATGCCTAGATGCACCACTATCTAGGATCCATTCATTTTCATTAGAGGTTGAGAGAGTAATATAAAGAGAAATAATTTTCTCAACATTGTTAGCTTGGTTTTTAACATGATTCTGATTTTTATTTTCCTTTTATTGTTGATGTTACTACCTTTATCATTGTTATTCAAATTATTCAAATTATAATAGTAGACAACTACTTTATGACCAAATTTACTACATTTAGTACAAGTGCCATCAAACTTGACTTTAAAATTTTGATTATTCCTATTATTCTTAGGATTAGATTTAAACTTAGATTTTTTATTAGCATTGTTATTCTGATTTTTAACATATTTCTAATTTTGGGAGAACACTGCCTCAGAGACATTTTCTTTAAAATAAAAATTCTCCATTACTCTTTCTTCATAAATTAGGAGAGATGATAGAGTATTCAAATCAGGTAAATCAAATTCATTTTGATACTTATACTTCAAAATAGAGATATAATTTATGAATTTTTCATGTATGTTAATCTAAATAATAAAATATAACTTATCCTAAAATAATTCATAGTTACAACCATCTAACTATGCCTTAATGTTTTTAATATAAGCCAAGTAATTAAATATATTCACATCTCCTTTCATTGGAGTTGTAAACAATTCCATGATTAGCTTAATGATCTTAGAAATGTTACTACTTTCATGCATGGTTTATAATTGATTCCATGCATGTGTTGGAGAGTCCTTGGGTCTTATATGCAATTAGAATTCATCATTAATGCTTTGCAACAAGATTGACATGGCCTCGAGGGGTTTTTTTTGGGAGAAGGAACTAAAGCTTTTAGGGTTAGTTTGTGTCCTAGTGGGTTGTTTTTCAACACCACTAATCGTTATCCAATTTTTCACCGGGACAAAATTGGACAAGATGGGTCAATTGGACCCTAGGATCAAGAAGGGCTTCAAAGGAAAACTTGGGACCTATAGGAAAATGTTGTGCTTTGAGAACATTCCTGCACTCTAGGATGGTTTGGGATCATCCTAGATCATTTTTCCTTTTTGGGTCTTGAAGCTTAAGGTTTGTTCAGACAAGAAATTTTTCTTTGGGAACCACTTCTAGTGAATATCAAGAAAAAATGGCCAATTTTATTAAGTCATGTTTTGGAGGATCTTGTCAAGTTTCCACGACCCTTTGATTTCAAGAGTAAATCAAAATGGTCTAAATTAGGAAAAGAATCAATTGGGGTCAAAGAAGCTCGATGAGCTCATGATGCATTAGAAGGGTTTCCCTCAAAATAGCTCTCGGTTGATCTAAATGGTGTATGAGGGTGAGCTAATGAGTTGTTACTGCGTTTTGGATACCGATTCGATGCCTAGAAATCAACTCACCAAGTTGACAAGTTATCGAGGGGAGGGCTCGTAAGTAGCAAGGTGGGCTAGGTTGATATTGGAGGATGATCGAGTTGTCTTAGCAGCTCACCAAGCTCATGAATGGTTCGATGAGTCAAGGTTTACCTAGCATGGAAACTAACTCAAATGTCGATCAAGGGACCGGGTCTCTTGGATGATGAATTAGTTGTTCGTAGAAATAGTTAAACCAAGTCACTCGCAACATTATAAAATTCAATTGAAATGACTCGAGCTCGAGCTCGAGGCAGAGATGTATAATGGAACATCAACCGTGTCAACTTAATGACTAATAATGTTAAGGAAGCTCGAAAAATGGAAAGCTCGAGTAGGACTAGTGAGGTTTTAGTGATCAAGGCATTTCGAGTTCATGTAACATGAGATTAGAGAATAGTTCGAGTTGCCAAAGCTCGTATAGAAGGAGCCCAATATGAAAGGCCGTAGCCTCTTAAGGAGGCCGAGAATGTAGGATTGGAAAGACCGAGCCTGATAATATCATCACATTAGCAAATGGGGCTCGAGTAGATAGCGGTTGAAGTTTGGCATAGGCTTAAAGCTAGCTCAACCAAGCTAATCTGAGTCATGGAGGAAGAGGATTCAAGATTGAGCTCCTCGGGCTCACTCTGGTCATAGTTTTCAAGAGGGAGATAACTATAGCTCATTTGTTGGTTGATACAAGGTCGAGGCTATCATCAGCCTATCCGCATGGAAGGAGCTCACAAGAAGAACCGAGCTATTGAACTTAAGACGATGCAAAGGAAGCTATCAAATTAACTTAGTAGTATGGAGGTGAGGTTGAATTGTGAGCATGAATAGGCTGAGAGATGTCTAGCTAGAAGCATAGAATGGGAAATTTGAGGTCTGGCGTAGGATCATGCCATGATTGAGGAAGGCATGGGGAGAATTTTACAAAGGAATTTAACTCTAAGTCAGAATTTTTTTCTCTTAGTTGATTAAAGGCTAGTGAACAATGGTACGATGTAAATTAACTAGGTGGAGTTTGTCGTAGAGCTGAGCAGCTCAAGGGAGGAACTTAGTTTGTAAGGGAGATGAGCCCATTACCAGTTTGTAAGGGTGCAGAAAGTAAACAGAGATGGATTTTTTTTTCGGAGTTGTGGAATGTGAATGAAGAGGTCATGCTCGATTCATTTCAAAGCTCGTTGAGGCATGTTTAAATGCAAAGGGTGAGATTGAGGTAGGCCAAAATGCATAGGAGGCATGCATTGATTTGAGAAACTAGCCATAGTGATTTAGAAAATGAACTCGAAGGATAGGGTTCGGTGCAGAAGATATACTTGTCTATGGAACTCAATAAAATAAAAGCTTAGAACCGAGCTCAAGTCAATCATAAGAACAAACAATTCTATCCATAAAGCTAGAGCTCTATGGATTCACCAGGACACGCCATGGAAAGATGAGCTTAGGTAAGCTCGAAACCAAATTAGTGTCTCGTGCATAAACTTAGTGAGTTGAGTTGGGGATTGTGAAAGACTCGGTTGATGCATGACTTGTGGAGATGAGTTCATCGCACAGGGTGAGCTCGAGAATCTTGAGTTAGGACCACAAAAACTTTGTGGGAAAAATCCAAGTTGAGGCCAAGTTCGAGTTGGCAAACCAAGGTGAAAAATCCATGCTCGTAGAGTTTTTAGGCTCACGGCCATGTGAAAAGACAAGAAAATTGGGCTAGGGTGTTTTGGGGATCCACTACATGAAGAGGTCCACTAAGGAGATGTGGCAAGAAGTGGGTGATGTGAAAGAACTCATCTCGACGAGTCATCTTGGTTCGGTGAAACAGTGTCGACGTGTTGTGGAGATAGTGAGTAGCTCGGTGGGGAGTTTCAAGCCTTTGTGGCCATGGTGGAGATAGTGCCTTGGCAAAACAAGCCAGCAAATCCACATAAGAAAAGTTCATCCTGAATCACTATGTAAGGAGGAGGATCAAAGCACGTTGGTGAAATTGAAGGAGGTAGTTGATGACCGAGTCTTGGCAAGTGAATCACCTTGTAAGGAGGAGGATCAAGGCATGATGTCAAAGGTGTAGGATCGAGTCAAATGTCGAGCGGTGCAGAAATAGAGGTCGATGTATGGAGCTCGAATGCATCACAAAGGAGGAATGCCAACTATGCACTAGTTATTCGGCATCAATTTTCTTGATGGTGAGTTTGCATGGGAGATGATTCACTTGGTGGTGAGCTTACAGAAAATCTCATGGATTCGATCCATATAAAGGAGATTGTAGAGAGTATAGAGCGGATCCGGTTGGAAGATAAACTCATGTGGAGAGTGAGCTACACAGGTGCTAGGGAGGAACATTGGAGTCACTCAACCGAGCCAGTTGTTAGGCTCATCGTGCACGAACTCATTGCATGATAGGAGTTAACTTAGCATTAACACAAGAAGAGCCTTAGGATTTTGAGATAAGCAATTACATGTAAGACCGAGTGAGTTTCGCGATGCCAGGGCATTGGAAAATAATTTTTAATCATCAAGCCACATAGTTGGTATGTGACGAATCGAAAGGAGCTCGGGATTGACATGATGGATCATGCTAGTCTAAGTCAAAGCCGAAACACTTGGCCAACAAATTTTAAGAACAAAGAGCTCGATGAGTGAGCCATGTGGATCGAGGTTTCAAGATGGTGAGTCCATGGTGTTTGGATCAGAGCTCGGCAATGGAAGCATTTTGTGCTTGTAAGGCCGAGTCGTGAGTTTTCACAAAGAACCATGTTAAGCTATAGAGCTCGTTTCAAAGTTGGAATGTCAAGCTCAGTCAGGCCCATCATAATAGCTCAGACATAAACAAAATGTGAGGTGAAAAGGACATGTTGGTGTGTTAAGGACTTGATGTTGAATTGAATTGAGCCCAAGATTGGGATGTCAAGTCAATTTAATCCTATCTCGAAGAACAACTCATAAAGGACTCGGTGAATGCAAATTTTGAAGTGGGGACATGAAATTGATGAGATTCCCCTGAATCAAAATCCTCATGGAGAATGGAAACATGAAGGTAAGGATCCGAAATGTTTTGATGTGACAATGCAAAGGAACTCGACATGCCAGAGTGAGCTCGTGAAATTCTATCCCAAATTGGGATGATCTGCCAACCAATCCAACGGAAATTTCACTAGCTCAACGTAATAAGAAAGGATCTCATTCAATACAAGTGGGCGGAGCTTAGTTGAGCTGCCGAGTTAATCCAGGGGTCAAGTGATACGTAGCTCAATGTGATAGAAGAGGAGCTCGCTGAGTCAAGAATCTTATGCCATGAAGGAGCTCCTCGACATATGTGAAGAGCTCATGTAGTAAGAAATCGACATGTGCGTGGGGAGTCGAGCTTGGTCACAGGAGTGGAGAACAAGCTCAATGGAGGAGCTCGACACCAACTCGGTGAGCCAACCACTGAGTTGGTCTGTTTTGGTCTTTTCTCATGGCCCCCTCTCTTCAATACAAACTCGTGTTTTGTGGGGACCCATCATAATTTTTTTAAATTAATATTTTTATTTAAATATTTTAATAATAAATATTTATTATTATTATTAAAATATTTTATTTAAATATTCCTTTAATTAATTGAGAAGATTAGGTCAACTGGTCATTAATGGCACATGATGGAGGATTAAGTGGTTCAATTAACTTTGTAATAAATGAACCATCATGTACCTTCAATTTAGGAAGGAATTTATTACTTTTCCTCTTCTCTCTCACAAATTTTTTCTATAAATGTAACTTGGAAGCTCATTCCAATAGGATTGACAAGTTAGACATCGAGACAAGTGCATATTTTTCGAATAATCCTCATGCAAGTTGTTCTTGTTGGTGTGTGGGATCCTATGTGTCCTCCACTCACATATGGAGGGTCATCTCACATGGGTTAGGTTTAGGGTTAGGTTTAGGGTTTTCTTGTGTGTCATGCACTAGGGTTACTCAACACCCTATATGTACCCTTTCATTTCTTATTTATGAGTATGCCAAGACACTCCGCTATCTTTCCTCTATGTGTAAGATTTATTTCTATTGAGCAAGTTCTTCCATTGTTGATCGATCCTTGTGATTACGCTAGAGCTATCACGATTCCGTTTGAGTGCAACTACTTCATGGTGCATCGTTTCGATTCGATTCTCACAAAATCTTTCATGGTATCAGAGTTGAGATTGGGTAAACATGCATTCGTCATTTGAGTTGCGATTACTCTTGGTCTCATTTATTTTACTCCTTGTGCAAGTTTTTCAATCATTATATTTTGGAAATTTATTGCTAACATATTTAACAAGTTGTTCTTGGAAAGTTTTTTTTGTTGTGTTCTTCATGCATGTGTAGGTTTCTTGAAGCTTTTAAGGGTTTTACAGCTACATTTAGCTAACTATAGCTAAATCTGGTAGATCAGTTAAAATAGAGGTTATTTTTTGGTTTTTAATTTTTTATTAAACTGAAAAAAATTAGATCTCTATTTTTTGGTCTCTCTGTGTTTTTTGCATGGTGGTTTTGTAGAATATAGATTTAAAAATCTTTGGTATTTTGGTTGAAGTTTGGTGTTTTTCTCCTTTGCTCTCCATCGAGCTCCTAACCGAGCTACACCCTCAAACCAAGCTCCTTCGTGACCGAGTCAAGTTCTCTTTGGGGTGAGTTAGTTTCAAACCCTGCAAAGTCATGTTCAAACCATTTACCTCTTTTTTGCTTTGCTCATTTTGGCTCAACCAAACCATTCTCTCGTAGTGTGTTCTAGTGTGTGCATTTTTTAACCTGGCCAATGTTTTTTTGTTGCCTATGATTCATGGCCAAACCTAGAATGTGTGCTTTGCATCTCCCCGTGAGCTACTTCTTCGCCGTGTCCGTGACACCTTCTCGCCGGCGTTTACTCCCTACTCCGCCTATCTACCAACACTTTCCGCTCCCGCACCTGGTGACTTGGTTCCCACTCCCACCTTAGGCTTCAACCCCGCCCACTTCCATTCCCGGCACCGAAATCCTCCCAAATGAGGATCCTCCCACCTTCCCGACACCGAGATCCACCCAACTTGGATCCTCAAAATGGTTTCCAACGTGATTTTTGGTAAGTTTTGGTCAATGTGCTTTTGGTAAGTTTGGTAAGTTTTTAAAAATATCTTTTGGTGGGATTTTTTAAAGTGGACCGTTAATATTACTTAAGGCAAGTTTTTAAAAATAATTTTAGGTGGGAATTTCTTTTAAAAAAGGGGGAAATTATTTTTAAATATTTAATTAGGATTTAATTTTGCACTAGATCTTAATTAGATTTTTTCGTAATTAATTAGATTTAATTGTAATTAAATCTATTTGTATTAATTAAGATCTTTTTTTTTTATTAGTAAAGTATTAAAATCATCTTTTAAAATTAATGTTAAATTGTCATTCTTTTTAAACTCCTATAGCTTTAAAATTAGCTAAATTAGGCGTTCCAAAATGATAATTTTTTAGGCGTTATTGTTGATTTTTTTACTAATCATGCGCTCAAGTGTGTAGTGACACTCTGAGCACCTATTTGTCTTCCACGTGCTTTTTGGCATTCTGAAGATCTTTCGAGACTCATCTTGAGTTCATCTAAAACTTGTATTTACCCTTATTATTGCTTACGACTAGTGAGCACATCCACCACAATTTGCAACAAGGGGGTATATTTGTAACGTGAGATGCTTTTTCTCACAACCAAGATTTGATTTTACCTCCTTCCTAGTTTTTTGCAAATTTTGCTTGTGTACGGTGTCACTTTGCTGCACTCCACAAAACACAATTGTGGTCTCCTCTCTTGTGCGTTATTATGCTGATTGCAAGGTGAGTTACCAATTGTTTCAAGATGCACGCTCGGACCTGATTGTATTCCATACACTAAACTATAAAGTGCCAAAAGGGGGTTATTATATTGTCCTGGGTGGTTGTGATTCTTGAGTTTCTTTTTTGCATTCCTTCTCTCTCTCTTCACCATGGATGCACTTTCAATTCCTTTGCTTACGCCGTTCAACTTCTTTGAATGGAGATTGAAAAATAATTATGAAACTAAGGGGTAAAGGGTTATTCCACATCACCATGGGAACTGAGACTGAACTAGACAATGACCCTGAAGAATCTAAGTGGTTAAATCGTAGTGATGAAGCTTTAGGTCTTCTTTACATGTCATTTCTCTTGACTTGCTCTTCCACATTGAGTCATCTGAAACACCTAATTCTACGTGAAAATGTTACATGGAATGTTTGGACAAAATAGATGAAATGAGAGCGCATGAGTTGGAAAAAAACTACTAGGGTTAAATCCTATTGATTTTGAAAACCTACAAGCATTCTTCTCTAAGTTTGTCCACACTAGATTGTTGTTAAAGGAATTTCAAGTAGAGAAGAAATATTCTCAACTGATCTTGTTGATTCTCTCTAAGTTAGGTCTTGAATATTCTATCTTTGTGTCAACTTTTTACGCTACAAAATATTCCTTGGGCAAGGATTGGAATATGCCCTCCTTTGACTATTTTTCATCCCAACTCATTTGAGAACATGACAAACTCATTCAAATGGGGTCTCTCAAGTCCAAGTCACATGCCCTTGTAGCAAGTACTAGTAAGGAAAAGAATATTGAAAAGAAGAAAGAAAAAAAGGATCAACCTAAGAAGGAAACCAAGACCAAAACTAAATTTAACACAAATGCTTTGACTTCTGAGCCTAGAGCACAAAAAGACAAGTATTTGTGTTCCTATTACAAGAAGCCTGGTCATAAAGAGAATCTATGTATGAGAAAACAAATTGATCACCTTACGCATTTACTTGAGAAAAATAAAATAGGTGTTCCTGAGTCTATCAAACAAAATGCTCCGAAGGCCTAGTCTTCTACTGTAAAAGGTTCTAAATTTGATAAGAAGAAAGGAATGGCCCTTATAGCCAAATTTTTTATCCTTTAGCAATGTGGATTATAGATTCCGGTGCCTCGCACCACATGGATTCTTCGCATGTTGAGTTCTCCAACATCGAGCCTTGTGGTATGTCCCAAATCACGATGGGTAATGACACGACAGTCTTGGTTTCCAATAGTGGATCAATAGAGATGAATGGGGGAACATTCAACCAAGTGTTGAGTGTTCCTGATCTCTCTACCAATCTCCTATTGGTTTACCAAATTACTCACCTTGGTGAAGGAATGTAAGTGGAATTTGGTCATAACTCGGTGATTATTCATGAGCTTAACGATGACACTACAGTGGCCGAGGGAAAGGTGGATCACCATTCATGGTTTTATTCCTTTTCCCAATTTACTTTCGATTCTACATCCACTGCCTTGCTCACTCATGCAAATGAGGTTAGTAGGCTATGGCATGAGCATTTTGGAAATCTAAATTATCACTACCTTGAACAATTGAGCCAAAATGAAATGGTCAATGGGTTACCCCGCGTCAAGTTTTCTAAGGGTCTTTGTGAGGGTTATACCCTTGGAAATCATCCTAAAAAGAAATTTGACAAAGGAAAATCCTGGAGAGCTACTCGTCCCTTGGATCTTGTTCACAACAATATTTCTAGTCCATTTCCATCTCCTTATTTTACTAGAGCTCTTTATGTTCTCACCTTCATTGGTGACTATTCACGATATACTTGGGTATATTTTCTTAAGCTTAAGTCTAAAGTCTTTGAACATTTTCAGGACTTTAAGGTTCTTGCTGAGAAACAGGCAGAATGGTCTATTAAGGTTCTTCAAACCAATAATGGAGGTGAATATGTAAATAATAGGTTCATGGATTTTTGTACTTATGAAGGGATCTCCTTGACAGCTATATAGTTCTTATAGCCCTTGCGAATGGAGTCATAGAAAGAAAGAACCGTACTCTTAAAATAGGGGTAAGTGTAGAAACAAAAGTTGGGGGACAAAAAGGGGGCCATAAGTGGACGTCATATTGTAAATAACAACATAATATCAAAGTAGGGATTATTAGCAATACATACACTCAAAATTAGAAAAACTTATATTAATATGAATCATAGCATCCAAAATCTAGTTTCTAAAATACTAATTTTTTAAAAAATGGACAAGATTAGCTATATTAAACACTCAAAATTCAATGACTTGGTTTTTTTTAAAAATGCATATAAAATTATAGTCCATTTGCCCACAATTTGGATGACCAAAAATTGATATATATTTTTATCCTTTAGTGAGAAGTTAGATGCCACTATCTATCTTGGGATGGATTTTATTTTTTATTTTTTTGAGTAATATTTTATTTTTTATGATTTTTTCCGTGAAAGTGGTATGAAAACATAAAGAAAACAGAGCACTTTCCATTTTCCTTATAACTTTATCAATATAAAATTGAAATCAAATAACCCTACTTTTTTACCCAAACTTTGTATATAATTTCACCACGGTTGGGATGGTATAAGTTTTATCACATTCTGATAAGTGAAACAAAATTTGTAGTCTTAAACCTAGACATAAACATTCACGGGAAAAAGTGTCTTAAAGACCTACTATTAGTAAAAAATTATAAAATGATATTTATCCTATTCTATTCACTTTAAAATCAGTATTTCTACAAAAATTTTAGTCTCCCTACCCAATGGTACCATTTTTATGACATATTTTTACTTTTCGGCATGGTTCAAGTCCGTGGAAGACTAAATTTGATGTTTTGTTGTTTTTAATGTAAAATTGGATTTGATGTCCACTTAAGTCCCCCAACTTGGTGCTCTTACCCAAGATGATGGACTTGAATGATTCTCTCGAAGTCTCTTCCTCCGCATTATTGGGCTGAAGCAATGAATTGTGCTAATTACATTTAGAACCATGTTCCACATAAGGTAGTAAGAGGGATGACACCCTTTGAAGCCTGGTTTGGATGCAAACCTGATGTTGAGAACTTTCGAGTCTTTAGATCCAAGGCTATGGCTCAAATTCCCAAGAAGAAACACAAGGAATTGGAACCACAATCCAAAACTTGTATCTTTGTAGGGTATCCTGATGGTGTGAAGGGATATCGATTGATGAATCCTACTTCTCATGAGCTTTATATTGAGAGAAGTGTTAAGTTTGATGAGTCTTCTTTGACTTCTACTTCTCTACCTATTGAGGTTCTTCAACTTGTTGATTTGGATTCTGACTCATCAAATGATGATGTTGTTGAGCGTGCTCCTCTTCCTAATCCTCCCAACCATCAGACCTTTGAGTCTTCGATTCTGACAGTAGTGATGATGAGGACTATGTCCCTTCTCACTCAAGTGACGAATCTTCCGACTTAGAGCATGATCCTCCTGGTCCTCTTTGGGCTAGGAAAAATTTGCAAAGTGTTAGAGATTTAGTTGGAGATACTTTAGATATGAGATGCACTAGCTCAGATTTCATTGGACCCCACTCTTTCTTCACCTCTGCTTCTAATCCATAGTCTTTTCGGGAGGCTTATGGTATTCCTGAGTGGGATTCTACCATGGATGAGGAATATTCCTCTCTCATGAAGAATGATACTTGGGATCTCACCCCTCTTTCGAAAGGAAGAAAAATTCGGTGTAATTGGGTGTTTTGAACAAAGTATGGAGTAGATGGAGATGTCGAAAAGTTTAAAGCACGGTTAGTAGCTAATGGTTTCTCCCAGATAGTTGGGGTTGATTATACTGAAACCTTTTCTCCAGTTGTGAAGATAACTTCTATTCGATTGGCCCTTGTCATTACCATAAGAAAACAGATGGAAATCCCATCAAATGGATGTTAAGAGTGCCTTCCCTTCATGGTGACCTAGAGGAAGAGATCTACATAGAGAAACCTTCAGGTTATGTCCATGATCCCTCCCTTGTTTGTAAGTTAAAGAATTCTCTTAATGGCCTTAAACAAGCCCCTCATGCTTGGTATGCCAAGATGGACTCCTTTTTACTTACATCAGGGTTTACTAGGTGTCACTCTGATCCAAATGTTTATATGATATGGCAAGATGACTCCATACTCATTCTTGTTCTCTATGTTGATGACTTGTTGATCACAGATAACTCTTCCTCTATCATTGATTCGTGAAGATCACCTTGGCCAACAGGTTTTCCATGACTGACTTAGGTATGCTTCATTACTTTCTTAGGATCCAGATTTCACAATCTGACTCGGGAATTTTGATTTTGCAACCTAAGTATGCTCTTGACTTGCTTGCTTGTTTTCAGATGTCGATTGCAAGTCTTCTCCTACTCCTTTTCTTTTCGAGGTTAAGTTGGTTTTTGATTGCTCTCTAACCCTTGGTTGATGGTACCCTTTATCAACAGTTGGTGGGGAGCTTGATTTACTTGACTCACACTCAACTAGATTTATCTTATGTTGTTGGGATCATGTCTAGATTCATGTAGGAGCCACATGAGCTGCATTGGAAAGAAGCTAAGTGGATCCTTCATTATGTTCAGGCACCTATACTGATGGCATTCACTATTATGGAGGGGTGGATATTGAATTGATTGGGTTCATGATTTTGATTGGGTGGTGACTTAGATCATCGAAAATCTACCTCTAGCTACAATTTCTCTCTTGGTTTGGGTCCTATTAGTTGGTCTAGCAAGAAGCAGAATGTAATTGCGATATCTTCTATAGAGGCATAATACAGAGGAGTAGTTAATACTACCACAGAGGTTGTTTGGCTATAGGGTATTTTGACAGAGTTTGGCATCCACTTTTGGTGGCCTACCATTATCTATTGTGATAACATGAGCACTATCTCAATTTACGTAGAAATCTAGTTCAAGCATCAGCAAATGAAGCACATTGAGATCCATATGCACTTCATACAAGAGATTATTCATGATGGTATCATTGACATTCAAGTACATTCAGATAGCTGATCAGATTACAAATATATTCACCAAGCCCTTCACTGAAGTGAAGTTTCTTCACTTACGGTCTCTTCTTGGGGTGAGGTCTTATGCAGCTACTCATCTTCTTTGGGCTATATAGTCCTTCTCTTCCTCTTCTTCTTCTAGGAAGATGTTGTTTGTATATGGGCACCTTATCAGGCCTTTAGTTTTCAAGCCTCATTGACACATCTTTCTTAGTTGTTTAGGAGTGTCTTCTTGTTCTGTCTGACTCATCATAACCACTACCCTAGCTTTGATGAAGGTGGGTGTTGGTGTTTGGGATCCTATGTGTCCTCCACTCACATATGGAGGGTCATCTCACATGGGTTAGGTTTAGGGTTTGCTTAAGTGTCATGTACTAGGGTTACTCAACACCCTATATGTGCCCTTTCATTTCCGATTTATGAGTATGCCAAGACACTCCACTATCTTTCCTCTATGTGCAAGATTTATTTCTATTGAGAAATTCTTCCATTATTGATCAATCCTTATGATTACGCTGGAGCTATCATGATTCCATTTGAGTGCAACTACTTCGTGGTGCATCGTTTCCTATTCGATTCTCACAAACTCTTTCATATGAGACAAGTGCATTTTTTTCAAATAATCCTCCTTCTTCTACAAGTTGTTCTTATATGTTGAGAGAACTTTCAAGCCTCCTTTCAAGACTGTAATGACAATTGTTGCTTCTTCTAAATGTATGATGCATTGCGCATGTTTTTAAAGTAATAAAAGTGTGTGTTTCGTGACTAATATTGGTCCTTTCATCTTCTATACTTCTTTGTGCCTTTCTCATGCTTGCGGGTACATTATGCAAGTTCAAGTTTCTATTATAGGTTCTTGGAGTTCACGTGCTTATCAAGTGGTGAAGTATTGCATGCAGTTGAGTTCGTGCTTATTCACCCTTCTTAAGTTCATCCTTCTTCACTAGAACATTGATATATTGTTGTCTAATTTGAAGTTTAACAAAGGAATACACACTTCTTAGTCTCGTGGTATTTTTACCCTCTCTAAGTTGCAGTAGAGGTGAAGTTGACTTGTGGTACAAAACACCCTCTTCAAATTAACCCTTCCGAGTATGGAAACACCCTTTATTTGGTGCATCACCATCCCTAGTATAGTTTTATTTCTTGCAAATATCTTTCCCTAAAACCCATGAAAATGTTAGCATAGGTCTAGATAACCATTTTATTACACTAGGAGTAGTACAACACTTAGTTTAGGAAGAGGAAGCCAGCATTCTCCAAAGGTTCACCTTGAGCCCAAGTCCCATAGCTTGAGAGGTGATCCCATGTTACCCAATCACATCAAACGTCATGTTCACATTCTTGCCCTTTAGAGGATGTATTAATTTGGTGATAACACTAACTAGACCCAAAATCTCCTTGCCATGGAAGATGGCTTTCATCCTAACTCTCTAAATACTATAATTACTTCCATTTAACAATTGATATTTATCTATAGAAAAATTATATGAACTATCTATTCTTAAAAAAATAGTAAATTTTAGTGTTATGTGGATTTTAACATTTACATAGATCTACAAGGTTTTAAAGAGTTCCATGGATGTAAAAACCATAGATTTCCATGGAATGAAGAAAAAAAAAAAAAAATTGGCACAACCGAGACTACTTGCAATTCAAAAAAAAAAAGTATAAAAATTGAGTTGAGAAGCCTCAAAACACAAAGAACAAACCGCGAGAAGCCATGAGACAAAAATAAAGAAGTTAGAGATATTTTAAGTTTAGAAGTCATGAAACAAAGAATTAGTGTTCTAGGGTTCTTTGTAACGCCCACTAATTCATGACACAAAGACCAACATAGCAAAGTACAGGATAAATTTTTTTGACTTGTTTGATGTACAAAACGACACAACAGGTGGTCACAAAGGTTACGGCTAACTCTTCAAACAACTTGACTCAATGATGACCTTATGGCCAACACGAAAACAAATAACACCCATCAAGGACAATTCACTTTACTCTTTGACAAGGCACCACGAAACAACTCAACCACAATATACAGTCACAGTTGGATACACTCCATGGTTTACAATCCCTTAAGGTTATGCATTTACCAAAATGTTTTTTTCAAGACCTGCCTTAACAATCTACAAGATTCATTTTTTGGTTCAAGCATTATTCTCACAAAGGTGAACTTATTACTTTGGTAGTCTAGAATAACTATCCAAAGCACAAGATTTCTGAAAGAGGTTCAACTAAATACTAACAAAGCTAAATAAATTCATTTGACCAAAAGGGACACCTTTCATCTCTCACCAAAGTTGCATAAACATGCCCAAGCTAAAAATATTGATCCGGACCTCCATCACACAAGCGATGAGAAAGCTCTAATCGAAGTGGAGTTCCATTACATGATTATCAAAACATCCTACAAAACACCAAGAGAGAGAAAGTCATCCTTAGCGCAGATAGATTATCTTCTTGCGGGGCGCGCGAAAGAAATTTCCCGAGTGTGGAAGAGAGGCGCAGAAAGAAATTTTCTTCTGCGGGTGTAGAAGAGAGGCGTGGGAGAAACTATTTTTCTCCCGGGTGTGCAAGACGGGCGCAGAAGAGACTCCTTTTTCTCCCGGCTCACAAGACGGGCGTGGAAGAGGCTTTTCCTCTTCTCGTAAACTTCAGAAGGCCATAAATTTTGATAGGGAACTCCATTTTTGGAAAACAAGGACTTTTCAAAAATATCTCAACGTCCTCTTTGCATAGAAATATTAAGAGTTTAACTTAGATAAAGCTTTAAGGGTAAATTTTGAGAAAACACTCTACACGGGCTTATAAAATGGCGGTGACATTCGACTTATAAAATTTTGTTCAATTTGACCTCCCTCCTTTCACAACATGCCAAACAGACATAGAGGGTTACTCTTAGAGGAATTTAAGATGGATTGCAAGGTATAATTTTTTGATTGAAGATCAATTCAAAATTTCTGAATTTTGACAGCTAAACGGCTACGTTTTGCCTTTGTTTGATTTGAAAGGATCCTTAACCATTTCTTAAGTGGTTTAGTTTGTTTGGGGGTACCTTAATCATATTAAGTTCAATTCAATGTTTCATTTTATTTTTCATTTTTTAGGGTCGTTCTATGCATTTTGAATAAAATATTTTCCAATTTGAAAAATTCTCTAACAAAGTTCTACAACTTCAATTTCGATTTGATCCATTTACATTTACCAACATAAGTTTATGAATTCATTCTAATCCAATCACTACAATATTTTGTTTCCTTCAAATCATGCATTCCAAAGGAAAAGAGTAATATATTCTCTTCATACATATTCCCTTTTCAATTTTCCAAACAAAGATTTCAAATACATTGCAAACCCAAATTTCCAATGAAGACAATATCATCTTAATGTAACTAAATACAAATTTCTTTCCATTGATCAAATACAACTTACAAGGTATAAATATTTCTTTTCTTTCATCAAAAACAAAAAATAGAGTACATCTCTTTCACATTTTAAATTACAACTTTCATAACCAATACAAAACATCTTTCCATCACAAAAATTTACAAGGTCATCCACTTCAAGTGGGAAAGGGTTACAATAAATAATGATCCCAACAAGGACTGTCAAAACTGTCTTTTTCCTCTACTCCAGAATAGTAACATGAATATTCTCCATCCTTTTCAATTTTGATCACAACAAAAGCAGGGGAAAGGAAATGCTCTCCACCCAACCAAGACATCCAATGAAAGGAGAATCCATCCTTCTTCATTGGCCCTTGAGCCCCAACCACAATGCAATAAGAAATGTGTTTCAACACATGGCAACAATAGGCTTCCACAACACAAAGGCAATCTTTCAACATGCACATTTCATATTAAAAACACAGTCAAAAAAAAAAAAATTTTTACAACCACCTAAAAGACAACAAACAAAACTCAGGCTTCTTCATGCAAGCCAAAGGAGCAAGAAACTATGGGGGATGCTACTTATGCCTCCCAAAGGGGAAATGGGTATCACCACCTGAGAACAAACCGCCAAAATATAACATTTCAAATCCCTGACATGCCCTTATGCCTCCCCAAGTACCCCTTATTCCTCACATTTCCTTATGCCTCCCCAACCTCTTATGGCACCCCATAATGAGTAAATAAATGCAAGTTATTTCTTTGTAAAAAGGAACCCAAATCCCAACTCCCTCCACACTTATGCCTCCCCAAAAACACTTATACCTCCCACAAAATAAACCCCATAGCCTTCTCCTACACCATTCCTAGGCCATCTACCCAACATCCCACAAACAATAACAAACCAAGCACATTTAAATATTCAACTTCTTATTCTCCACGATGCATAATCAATATGTGGGTGCAAAATAATCTAAGAGATGATAGTTTTACTTACACACTCAAACAAGCCCAATTTATAAGAGGGAAGGAAGTGGATGAGGTGGATCCAGTGGGATGCCACATGCACCACATCACACATCCTAACTCCTAAAGCACAATGGGCAAATCAAGCCCACTACTCCCATAAGGACTGAAATTAAAACATGTAAGAAAAGTGCATGAGGTGGAAAAAATTCAACTTGACTTACAAAAATGCATAAAGAAGGGCTAAATTTAACTCTCCAACCATAGGTAAGGTTGGTATATAAATTTAAGAGGCATGGGACAAGTTTAACTTGTCCCACAAGTCTCCAAAATCAGCCTCCAAGGACAATTTCGAATTTCAAAGAAGATGGAGTGTTTCATACTCCAAAATCAACTTACACATCTCTTACACATCACTTACACATTTCTTACAACACTTTAATTTTAGGCCAACAACTCTAATAATTACTTTCTTATGACCCAATTTGATTAATTAATTTTTAACAATATGATTACTCACATTAATTAACACACCATTTAATAAATAAGGAAAGGGGTCAAAGCACCACAAAATAAACACATGCAACATTAAACCAAGGAAAATAAATAAAAGAAACATAAAACCCCTTGGTCACATTTGAAGGTGATCCCCCCATGGGAATCCCTAACAACAATCAAACACACACAACCAAATAAAGTTGCCATGGTGACTGTGTTGAATTCATCTAGAATTCCAAAGTGGTTGGTCTCCAATCCCCCGAGGTGAGTTGTGATATTTTAACCTGCAAAACAAAAATACCTCCTTCGACCTCGTGGCTGCATCAGAACATCCAAATGAATATAATATACTTCCAAAGTCATCAATATGTATGTGAATCACAACAATCATCAAGCCAATCAACAAGTGTCACTTAAAATTTCATCAACAACTATATCATCATCAATTTAATTCAATTTTTATTTTCTAGGTCTACTCAAAATATCCAAATATCACATGTCCGAACAACATCTATAATGTAACCATGTCAGACAGTATATCAACATCAATATATAAAATATCTCTAATAATCATCATGCATCATATATGAATCAGAGTCAAGCAATAATCCATGCTCTAACATCTAATCATCATACTAAATCAAAACTATAACAATGTCCATGGTATAGTCAACAGTGTCATGATCAGTATCAAAAGGTGTCAAAGGGAAGTGGGCACTACATCCCCCTCCCCTTAGACTCGACTTCCTCCTAGAAGTCACAGGAAAGAGAGATAGGAACAAATGCAACAGAAAAAGGATCACTCCCATTATGGGATTTCTTGCTTCAAACAAGTGTGGGTCCACAGAATCCCAAGTTTGGTCCAATGTAATTTAGCAAGAAAAAGGGAGATTGTAAGGGATGAGTTCTAAACTTTCTGCATGCAAGGCTACGACATTTAAATCTAGAGAGTAACTTTACGCTATCAACCAAGATACAACACATAGCAATATAACATGAAGAGTTCAAAAGAGTATTAAGAGTAACCACCAAGTAGAGGAATAATAAGGAGAATTCCATGAGTTGAGAAAGACCACATAGTTTCCCAAGGAATACAACATACTACAGTAACAAAAATTAAGGTTTCCACTAGGGTTAAATTATGCTTTCATAATTTGTTGTTTAGGCAAGGCTAACAAAATCAACCAAGGCCACAATTTTGTACAAGAGACATGTTTACTCAAGTTCCCACAATTTGAGGTCACACAAGATGAGGTTAATCAACAAGGAAGGACACCTAAATCAGCAAGCATTTACAATCGAGGAACTATTTATGGAAAACACTTCTATAACTTGAGAGGGTACAGTTAACTTTTCATGGTAATATTAAGAAATTACATGACCACAAGGTTTCCTATAGTCTGATTTTTACACTTTTGTTTTAAGAATCGAACACACCACACCAACCAAATCTAGAGATGTCAACCATTTAGCAAAAGAAAAATATATATATCTCCCCTAGCAACTAACATATCAATACAAGAAGTACCATTCACAATAACACAATGGGATTCATTTATCTTATTTCTGATCAAGCTCGGAATAACCACAAAGAGAGCACAAGCATAAATCGTAACACCAAGAGAGCACTCAAGGTCTCTAGGGAGAAGAACAAGAAGAAAAGAATACTTCCCAAAGTTATTTTATATCCTTAACATATGTTGCCTTAAAATTACAATAACTTAGGTCTCCAAGGACAAGACAACACACAAGGAGGTTGCTTAAACAAGAGATAAGTCTCAAACCAAAAAGGCCACAACTCACACTCGTCGAGCTATGGGATGATAAGGGTATGATGACCCAAAATCCCACAAAGAAAGGCACATACCTCTATGAACAAGAAGGTACTAAGAAACTATAACACACTACTATCCACCAGGTGCTTCACAATTCTGGGTAGGTGACAGAACTACAGGTTCACTATACATTATACTCAATACACATAAATCTTACTTATTTATAAATCAACTCATTAAGTCAAAAGTTGTAGTTTCATTTTCTAAGCACATTCCTTTACGAGTTTTCTTAATTAAACTTCCTCCTATTATGACATCACAAGTTTGTGTTATAAGGACCACTAAGGGGGCATGATATCTCGCCATTTTATAAAGGTAGAAAAGAGAAAAAGTATTTATTTTACTCCTAGGAGGTAGATGGACAATTTTTTTCCCTTTCTATTCTTCTACATGGTTTTTATTTCTTCTATTAATCTACCAAGGTTAAAGCAAGGACCATTTTCTCTTTCTATGTTCCAGTTTATTTATTAAGCTTCAAGGCCAAATCTCCTCAATTATAGTTTTATGATGTTTGGGTGAGTCAATT
Organism: Taxus wallichiana var. yunnanensis; assembly: GCA_018340775.1. Lineage (NCBI taxonomy): Eukaryota > Viridiplantae > Streptophyta > Pinopsida > Cupressales > Taxaceae > Taxus > Taxus wallichiana. The sequence continues at coordinate 173,877,089 of CM031237.1, read as the reverse complement.
TGTCAACAAAATTTAATGAGAAGGAAGGGTAAACATATCACACTATTACTTTTATGGGAGAGAGAGGTAAATCAACACACCACATTTTTAATTCTAAGGAAACAAGGGACATTCAACATAGAAAACACATTATTAATTTGTAAGAACTAGGAAACAATCAACCAACATGGATCACAACAATATTTTGAGAGTTTTCCACTAATTACAAGTATCATAAAACATTCCTAGTGGGTTTCTACAAGTTCTCAAAGGAAGTTACAAGGAAGACCCATTAAGGAAGCATAATTACTTTTACTGATCTACTAGGGTTTAACAATGTTTGTTGTTTTGGCGAAAACATTTTTACTCACATGATAAGACAAGGAAAGTTTTCAAATCTACACCCATATTACCACAGGATACCACCAACCAAGCAATCAAAATGACAAGGAAATATTTTAACTATAAGAACACCACATACTCACTAGAAAGCATCAATTGTAAGCAGCAACCAATCAGCTATCTATTCAATACGGCTTTACGACCAAGAGTTACAGTTTCGCAAGAAGAATCCCATTATAAGATACCATTGAGATTAATTCATCAAGGTCTAATTACACTAACATCACTAGTGGCATGGTCCAAAAGACTCAAGGCATCCATAAGTGTCTCCACGTAATTTAAAATTAATAGGTCATAGAGTGTTATTCATAGTAACTAAAAAAATTTAAGGGTAGACTTATTTATAGGTCAAGAGGGAAACCAAACACACTTAATTTACACACACAATACTTGAATGGGATTAATTCTAACCATAATTATCAAGATGCATACAATCCTCAAGTCACTACTTTATATAATGAAATAAGGAAATCCTGATAAAACTTAGCATGCCATCGAAAAGAAGCCACTACCAGACACACACTTTTCTACTAACATCCAGAGCCAGCCAAAATCAATCCAATCCTAACATAATTCATCACCCAATTAAACACCTCTACTCGACGAGGTTCAAGCTCTTACCAGATTGTAAGAGAATCACCACCACCGCTAACAGACTACCAACTAGAACGCTCAACACAATGAGCTCTCTATCTAGCAAGGTCGAGCAACAAAAATTCACTCTAAGATCCTAGACACCCTCAAGGTTCCGTGCATCCAAAACCAAGGCATAACTTTAAGCACCTAAGAGGACATTCAAGACACCAGGGTGTACCCCCATATAATGAAATGTCACAATACAAAAAGCATAGAACCAGCTCATCATCATGCAAGAAGGAAACCACGTAACATTTAGCTAAGTAGCCAACAACATAATGAGCTCGAGTCACCAATCAAAATAAAATCTAAGAAATGTCAACAATCAAGGAAAGTGGCTAAGTAGCCGTATTGTAAAGTCTGAAAATTCTCGTAAAAAATAAAATAAATAAAAGAGCCTCAGAGCTTCTCAAATCAATCATAAAATAAGATGTTGGTCCTTGATAAAATAACACAATATTACGAATGTAAAAAAAAAAAATTTAACACCACATTCACTTTGTAGCCCTTCATGGCCACCAATAGGGGTACTCTACCTCGAGGTTAGTTCTAGGACACATACGCAATATTGGGTCCTAAACGACACCTAGACTTAATGTCCACTCTCCCATACAGGTAACGAAATGGAAAACTGACAACCAAACCCTCTTTCCTAACCACTGAAGGAAGGAAGCTCTAAACAACTTCTAATTTACTCTTCCCGACCCAGAGCACAACCACTATTGTCCAACCACAAGAATCACACCATACAACTTATCATTCCAACAAATTTAATAAGGATCTCAAAAGGGCTTAACACATCATACAATTAAATCAAGATTTAGGACTTGTAAAAACAACACATTTTCAAAGGGGAACCAAGTTTCCACTACACTAGAAGTTCACAAACATCAATTTAATTTGACATTCTTAGTTACCGGGTTTAGACAAAATTCCACTAAGTAAGCACAACAACTCAAACAACTTGTTATTTTATTATGATTTTAATTTTGATAGTTCAAATGAACAGAGTAATGTAATATTTCTTCACACGTATTTCTTTTTTTTTTTCAATTTTCAAACAAGGTTGTTTTCTAGATTTAAAAGTGTGCTAGGTTTATAGTTCATGTCTCAATTTTTTCTAGTGTGCCCAAAGGTCCAAGATTTTGAACCCATGGCTCTGATACCAAGTGTAACGCCCACTAATTCATGACACAAAGACCAACATAGCAAAGTATAGGATAATTTTTTGACTTGTTTGATGTACAGAACGATGCAACAGGTGGTCACAAAGGTTATGGATAACTCTTCAAACAACTTGACTCAACGATGACCTTATGGCCAACACGGAAACAACTAACACCCATCAAGGACAGTTCACTTTACTCTTTGACAAGGCACCACGAAATAGCTCAACCACAATATACAGTCACAATTGGATACACTCCACGGTTTACAATCCCTTAAGGTTATGCATTTACCAAAAATGTTTTTTTCAAGACCTACCTTAACAATCTACAAGATTCATGTTTGGTTTGAGCATTCTTCTCACAAAGGTGAACTTATTACTTTGGTAATCTAGACTAACTAGCGAAGCACAAGATTTCTGAAAGAGGTTCAACTAAAGACTAACAAAGCTAACAAAATTTGTTTGACCAAAAGGGACACCTTTCATCTCTCAAACAGGTTGCATAAACATGCCCGAGCTGAAAATCTTGATCTGGACCTCCATTGCACAAGTGATGAGCATAAGCTCTAACTGAAGTGGAGTTCCATTACAACAGTTATCAAAACATCCTACAAAACACCAAGAGAGAGAAAGTCATCCTTAGCGTAGATAGATTATCTTCTTGTGGGGGCGTGGAAGAAATTTCCCGAGTGCACGAAAAAAGGAAATTTTTCTTCTAGGTGCGGAAGAGAGGCGGGTGGATAAACTCTTTTTCTCCCGGGCGTGCTGGAAGAGACTAAGAGTGCATAATAAGGGCGCGGAAGAGACTCCTTTTTCTCCCGACTGCAAGACGGGCGCGGAAGAGGCTTTTCCTCTTCTGCGAACTTCAAAAGGCCATAAATTTTGATAGGGAACTCGTTTTGGAAAACGAGGACTTTTCAGAAATCTCTCAATGTCCTCTTTGCACATAAACCTTAAGAATTTAATTTGGATAAATTTTTAAGGTCAATTTTGAGAAAACACTCTGCAGGCTTATAAAATGAAAACTGGTGACATTCGACTTATAAAATTTTGTTCAATTCGACCTCCCTCCTTTCTCAACATGCCAAATAGACATAGAGGGTTGCTCTTAGAGGAATTTAGGATGGATTTAAGGTATAATTTTGTTGATTGAAGATCAATTTGAAATTTCTCAATTTTGACAGCGAAACGACTGCAGTTTTGCCTTTGTTTGATTTGAAAGGATCCTTAACCATTTCTTAAGTGGTTTAGTTTTTTGGGGGCACCTTAATCATATTAAGTTCAATTCAATGTTTCATTTTATTGTTCATTGTTATAGGGGTTGTTCTGTGCATTTTGAATAAAATATTTGCTAGTTTGAAAAATTCTCTAACAGAGTTCTACAACTTCAATTTCGATTTGATCCATTTACATTTACCAACATAAGTTTATGAATTCATTCTAATCCAATCACTACAATATTTTGTTTCCTTCAAATCATGCATTCTAAAGGAAAAGAGTAATATATTCTCTTCATACGTATTCCCTTTTCAATTTTCCAAACAGAGATTTCAAATACATTGCAAACCCAGATTTCCAATGAAGACAATATCATCTTAACAAAACTAAATAACTTCTATTGACTTGTATGATTATTTTACAACTTTCTTTTCCATTGATCAAATACAACTTACAAGATATAAATCTTTCTTTTCTTTCATCCAAAAATAGAAAACAAAGTACATCTCTTTCACATTTCGAATTACAACTTTCATAACCAATACAAAACATCTTTCCATCACAAAAAAATATACAAGGTCATCCACTTCGAAGTGGGAAAGGGTTACAATAAATAATGATCCCAACAAGGACTTATCAAACTGTCTTTTTCCTCTGCTCCAAAATAGCAACATGAAGATTCTCCATCTTTTTCAATTTTGATCACAACAAAAGTAGGGAAAGGCAATGCTCTCCACCCAACCAAGACATCCAATGAAAGGAGAAGCCATCCTTCTTCATTGGCCCCCGAGCCCCAACCACAATGCAATAAGAAATGTGTTTCAACACATGGCAACAACAAGCTTCCACAACACAAAGGAAATCTTTCAACATGCACATTTCATATTAAAACATAGTCCAAAACAAAAAACAACTTTTACAACCACCTGAAAGACAACAAACAAAACTCAAGCTTCTTCATGTAAGCCAAAGGAGCAAGAAACTATGGGGGATGCTACTTATGCCTCCCAAAGGGGAAATGGGTATCACCACCTAAGAACAAACCACCAAAATATAACATTTCAAATCCCTGACATGCCCTTATGCCTCCCCAAGTACCCCTTATTCCTCACATTTCCTTATGCCTCCCCAACCTCTTATGGCACCCCATAATGAGTAAAGAAATGCAAGCTATTTCTTTGTAAGGTGGAACCCAAATCCCAACTCCCTCCACACTTATACCTCCCCAAAAACACTTATGCCTCCCACAAAATAAACCCCATAGCCTTCTCCTACACCATTCCTAGGCCATCTACCCAACATCCCACAAACAATAACAAACATACAAGCATTTACATATTCATAAAAGGGAAAAGAAGAGCATTTCCAAGAGCCAAGCTCTTACCTCTCCATGATGGAGTTTGTTCCAAGTTCAAAACAACAAGCTTTCCAATGCAAAATAGTCCAAGAGATCAACAATCTACAAGCATGCAACAATCTCCAATCTTCTCCAAAAGCAAGAGCTCTCCAAAACCCCAAAAGAAGTCTCCCAAAATGAAGTGATAAAAGTGGAGCAACCCAAAACCAAGCTAAAGAATTCCAATTTATAGAAGAGGGAAGGGAAGAGGATGAGGTGGATCCAAGTGGGATGCCACATCACACATCCTCAACTCCAAGCACAAAATTCAACTTCATTCTCCAATGCATAATCAATAGGTGGGTGAATAATATGACAATTTTACTTACACACTCAAACAAGCCCACACCCCATAAGGACTGAAATTAAAACATGTAAGAAAAGTGCAATAAAAACATTCAACTTGACTTACAAAAATGCATAAAGAAGGGCTAAATTTAACTCTCCAACCATAGGTAAGGTTGGTATATAAATTTAAGAGGCATGGGACAAGTTTAACTTGTCCCACAAGTCTCCAAAATTAGCCTCCAAGGACAATTTCGAATTTCAAAGAAGATGGAGTGTTTCATACTCCAAAATCAACTTACACATCTCTTACACATCACTTACACATTTCTTACAACACTTTAATTTTAGGCCAACAACTCTAATAATTACTTTCTTATGACCCAATTTGATTAATTAATTTTTAACAATATGATTACTCACATTAATTAACACACCATTTAATAAATAAGGAAAGGGGTCAAAGCACCAAAAATAAACACATGCAACATTAAACCAAGGAAAATAAATAAAAGAAACATAAAACCCCTTGGTCACATTTGAAGGTGATCCCCATGGGAATCCCTAACAACAATCAAACACACACAAACAAATAAAGTTGCCATGGTGACCTTGTTGAATTCATCTAGAATTCCAAAGTGGTTGGTCTCAATCCCCGATGTGTGTTGTGATATTTTAACCTGCAAAACACAAATACCTCCTTCGGCCTCATGGCCACATCAGAACATCCAAATGAATATAATATACTTCCAAAGTCATCAATATATATGTGAATCACAACAATCATCAAGCCAATCAACAAGTGTCACTTAAAATTTCATCAACAACTATATCATCATCAATTTTAATTCAATTTTCATTTTCTAGGTCTACTCAAAATATCCAAATATCACATGTCCGAACAACATCTATAATGTAACCATGTCAGATAGTATATCAACATCAATATATAAAATATCTCTAATAATCATCATGCATCATATATGAATCAGAGTCAACAATAATCCATGCTCTAACATCTAATCATCATACTAAATCAAAACTATAACAATGTCCATGGTATAGTCAACAAAGTGTCATGATCAGTATCAAAAGGTGTCAAAGGGAAGTGGGCACTACATTATTTTTAAACTTTTAGTGTTCCGTGGAAATTTAAGGTAAATTTTTGCGTAACAAGGGAATGTAAAAATGTCATGGACAAAGACTTAGTGTTTCATGGAAATTTAAAGGAAAAGCCTCAAAACAAAGGATTTCGTTAAAAGAAAGAAAGTATATGGATCAAAGTATTTTGTCAAAAATAAAGAATTTTTGTGGATCAAAGGATATCTTCAAAATGAAGAAAAATTCATACATCAAATGATTTTGTGAAAGATAGGAAAATACAAAAAAATGTGAAACAAGCAAAAAGCTACGTAACAAGTAGAATGTTGTGTAATAAAGTGGAAAGTTACACAACAAGAAAAAAATTGTGCAACAAGTAGAAATTACCAAAGCAAATAAAAGTTTTCACAACAAGGTAGAAATCCGCTAAGACTGGAAAACATCGAGGTAGGCCACGGAAGGCCAAAATGGAGATGGAAAAATTTGAAATCATACACAATGCACATAGATCAATTTGGGGGTTTCTATAGTTATTCAAAACTTACAAAACTTAGCAAATTTAATTTATTTAATAGAGAATTGGAGTTTGGCACTTGTAGACTTTTAAAAAAAAACCGCAAAGCAAATAACAAGGTTTCTCACATTTTAAAATCTTTCAAGCAATCTTCCTCAAATTGATCTACATATGAATTTCCCGCTGTAAAACAAACTTATCTTGCACAACCTCAAAATCAAGTCTCTTAAACCATGTAAGGAAAGACAAGGATAAATAATAAACCATAGATTAGATATCCACCATATAAAACAACCAAGGATTATAGTTTATGAATGTATAACAAATTATAATGAATTAGATTGAATTAAATCATAGATGCATGCATAACAATGAAAGTAAATAACACATAACACAATATTTAAGTGGGAAAACCTTTCGGTAAAAACCCACCTGAAAATATCACTTATCTTTATTGAGAATTGAATTTCACCCAACACTCCCACTATTTCCTTGATCCCACACAATTACAACCTTTGAAATGTTTTATAAACATTTTCTCAATGCCGAGTATTGGCTCACATATTTCACATTCATGTTTCTTTCTTTGACTTGCATATAACTCGCATAATTCATCATGTTCTATAACCAATCTCAAATGAGATCATCATGTTATATATAGGGTGAGTGATGCATTTTACCACTTCACTCTTATAATTCAAATTTTAATTAACAACCTCCTTATATTGGTTGACATAGGGATCAACTTACTTATGTTTTAAACAAATATTTTTAACAGTCTTTAGTGGGATTATAATTAAGTGGTTTCCATCTTAATATTACAAACCCCAATGAAACACACACACACACACACACACATGTTTTCTCCTTTTGTTTATTAATTCTTTGATGAAGGGTTTTTCATGTTGCTAGGGTTTCAGCTTTGTTGCAAGTCATTGCAGTCATCCCACAGTTGTGTGAACAAGAGAAACATATAGTGAGCACCATTTCAAGGTAAGTGAAACACACAAGAAGTTATAGATCCAAACTATCATAGGGTTTGAAACCGTTAACTCATATACTTGACAATACATATCCTTCATAAACCATATAGATTATATACAATCTCACACATGATCATTTTCCACTTCTATAATATTCAATATAGAATCCAAGGTTCCAAATCTTCTTGTACCACTACCTTGTATAATCACAACATCCCTAAATCATCCTAAATAACCAATTTTATCTCTCTCCTTTTGTTTCGAGAAAATTAATTATCATTTATCAATCGCTCTAATCATTTCAAGTTTGAATGCATTATTATGTTCATGCGTAATTGTTGTTAGAATTTATTTAGATGATAATAGTATACCTATCGCTAACCCTTACGCCTTTTTAGTTATACAATAACATTATAAATTATAGATAGGGTGTAAACATTTGGTGAACCCAAATTTTGAATCAAATCCATTTCTCAAGCCCTAGATCCCTAGGGTTTTTGATTCTAAAACTACAAATAATAATTGACTCATAATGTCTCTTCCTTAAATATTTTATGAATATATTATCACCATTTCAAGCCTAGAGGGCCACTCCCCAATTTTATAAAGGTTATTATCCCTCTATTCAAGTCCATACCCTTATCCCAACAAGTGGAGCGGGCTTCTATGATACTTCTTCTTGATTCATGATTGAAAAAATCCTAAATCAAGTTAATGTAAAAGTTGATTATATTCCTCATAAGTGACAACACCCACCAAAATTTGGTTCTTCCCACCTGGATACTATTGTTAATGTTTTCAAAACCTGTGACACTAAAAACCTATAGGAGGAAACCCGCTATCACCTCTCTCTTTCATAGCACTTGTTGCTAGACCTAGTGTTTCTTGTAATAAAATTGAAATCTTAGACCAATTAAATAACACCCCCAATTTAAGATTTATTTTCCAAATTACTACAAAAACATTGTATTTATAAAGACATATTGCATGAAACATTACAATTTGTTACATTGATTGTCACTACACAACATGCTACTTTTCCTTCTATCATAGACAAATTCAAAACAATTGATAAGGACATAAATTTTAGCTTGACAAATATCCCACCTAAAATTAGTAACGAACCTTGTGCACCTCTTTTGATTACAAGAAAAGTTTATAATGACAAGGACACAAGACTCAAAGAAGCAAAGATTAACATCACACCTCCCATACTATTGAATGGGTGGAGTGACGCTACAAATATGTATGATTTATCAAAACAAATACTTAAACATTGAAAAACTAACTTTGGGCTTTAATAGAATAAATTCCCCATAAGAGAAATTGTCAACATGCCAAATTTTATTTGGGTACATTGGCACTTCATCTAGACAGAGCTCTAAATCCTCACCTAAAGCGTGCACAACCACCAAGTCCCTCCTTTGTTCAATTATCAAGATGTGGTTAGATCATACATAGTCATCATAACCATTACAAAATGAATGAAGATACAACATAGTAACCAAAAGTAATGAAAGCATATATAATAAGGAAACCAATCAACATAGACAATAATCAACAAGATTTGAATTCCCATAATACCATACTTAGATATGCAAATCATGATAATCCATACACAATTATCCATCATAAATAGATTTCATTACATAACCAACATGTTAATTACATCCAAGGGTCAATTAAATCCATGAGTGAACCTATGTACACATATAGAGTTCTCTTTGATTCAATTTAATTTGAATTAAATCTAATTGCAAAGTCACTATTGAAATAAATTATGTACAAATTCTACAATACAATAATGACACAAGAAAACTAAGATGTAGAGTGTAAAACCATAAGAAAGAGAGGGAGAAAAGATGAATTAGCTGATATCCGTGCAATCTAGAATTGATCTGGATAGGGAGAAGTGATGAAGAAGATGCAAGCAATGACATAATTGATCTTTGTAAATTTTGAACTCACAAACAATGACGGACGGGGTGCCTACAACAAGATAGGGGTGCCTAAGCGCGATGACTACATCTAGGAACCCATGACTATGTAAGAGATTTGGATTTGATTTTTATTATGTCGCAATTGCTTTCTATTGATCACATGATGTCTGCTCCATGATCGTTCAAGGTACCCGTAATCTCTAAAAAGAGATGTTCACCTACACAATCCCATAAAATGCATCAAAACTAAAAAGGAAAATACAAAATGGGGAGTTGGATTGACCCCGATGGTCACCCAAAGAATGAACTTGTGAATGAGAAAGTTGCACTACATCTTAGATTCCATGTAGTTCTTGTGTGTGTGTGTAGAAATGGTTCCCTAGAATCACCTTGTGCAAGTCACACAATGATAGCAGGATAGATCTAGAATGTAGAAATGTATATCATGTGTGGATGGAATAGAAGAAACTTCCCCCTCGTATGTATCAGTATGTAGAAATACACATCCCTTGTCCCTTTTATGGATGATAGATGGATCCATTTAGAGTGATTTAGTGCCTTTTAATGCAAGATTAGGTGATGATAGTAATGATTATTGCTTGGTCCATCATTTTAAACATATAACTATGTATTTATATGATTCCCTTATTTGAATTTCATAATAAAAATTGGAAGGCCGATCCATAAGAGAAAAAGATGCCCAAAATATAAAAGAGACCCAAAAGGAGTGAGTACGGTGAGAAAGGGTCGGGGATGCCTAGAGGGGATAGGGACACCTGAGTGCATCTTTGTTTCCCTAGTGGGTGTTGGTGTCAAGTCATGAAAGATAAGTAAGTAGAGTTCGAATGGGTCAGTAGGGTGTGTAAGACCAAATAGAAAACAAGAGACAGAGAAAAGAAGCCAAAGATAGATGTCAATTACTAGTTTTCTCACTTAAGAATCATGTAAATGCTAGTATGATTTTAGCACCTAGAAATATACCCAAGTGCGTGATTTAGTGTCTACACTCTTATAGACTCCAACACCGACCTTTCCTTATGCACACAAAAAGGTATCTAATTACAAGAATGCTACACCTATTTATACATAGTGGGGACTTTCCCTTCACCACTTACATACATTTTTCCCTAATAATAGATGTGTTAAACATAGACTACATTCTTTTAAAACACTTTGCTTTATCTTTAGTTTGAGCAATAAAAAGGTCAAATTTAACATGCTTTAATTCCTATAAATAGATCACCTTATTTCATGGGATTTTCTATTTATGTACCTTGCTTGTGTGATACACCATTTTTGCTTTCTTTCCTATTTTTATCCTTTGCTCTGAAAATGGCTAAGTCTTGAATCTTTGTGTATTTGTGCGAACCTTTGCCCGTTGACCTGTTCCTCCATGTTGTGCGTGCCCTCGTGCACTTTGTCCTATCTTTACTTCTTGTTTGTTCATTCATGCTTTCGCGCATCCCTCTTTTCTTTTTTTCTTTTCTTTTACTTCCTCAGAAGCACTTTTGTGCGCGACCTCCCACTTCGTGCATGGTTAATACTTAGCTTTTTCTTGACCAACACAAGGAGTTCGATATACTTTTCCTAGCCTTAAATATGATTCTCAAATTCTTCAATATCGTAATTCGATTAATATCTATTTTTATAACAGCTCATGCATACTACAAATAATGTTATGGGTAAACAAACATGGGTGTCCGTAAAATCTTTTTTTAGGCACACAAAGTTTACAACACATGGGGGTAGTTATCAATATTGATAAAAATTATCTTTTATTCCCTCACGATGGATCTCCATTTTATGTGACTCTTATTTTGTACAACAAAAAAACCTTATGTGTTGGATAATTATCTTGTCACCACACGACACCTCTATTAATCGATGAAGAATACATTACGATCTCTTTCACCTTTAATTATTTGGTCATCTTAATATTCCTTTCCTTCATAGGCTTTATCACTCACTTGACCCTTGAACATTTTTTTATTGGTCCCAATGATGATATTTTGTATTAATCATTCACTTTAAAGAACATGAACACAAAATACAAAAACATTCATAGTATTTTGATAAGCACAACAACTTTCAAATATTATTAAAATACTAAATCATGGCTTGAATATGATTGAATTTTCTAGTTCTTAACAATACATATGTTTTTTGCCACATGTTTTGATAGATAGTATAATCTATATACTTTGTAGACACGTGTTTCATGAGGTATTTGATCATGTTGAAAGATACATGTGACTCTAGATAATGATAGGTGCTAGTCAAGTCCCTTTCCCATTGCTTTATCACATTCTTTATTAATTTGGATCATATTCTTTATGATTAGGTGTCATTGTTTTATCACATATTAATTTTTCACATCCTCATTATGTGTATACTCTATAGTACATGTTATTTCTTTGGACTATTGTAGATAAGATGTGTGGCTTTTACAAGACTACTATATCTTGTTCTTGATGCCTACAAAGCTACTATATAGTTTTCACGGTCTGACTTTCTTGTATGTTGTTTTATGAATGTGGCCTTTGACCTTATCCATGTGTGTACTAACACACACGATTCCCTTATTTGCAGCCTTCATTAATGCCTTTTCTTATGTGTCCATGCAACCCTTGTTATTTTTGTGACACTATGCACCTTTGGCCTTTTCTATGATTGTTTATGTGACATTAATTGTTGTACTTGTATGCTGATATGATTTATGATTGTGTGTTTTGTTTATATCTTGTGTCATGGTTTCTACCATGCATTCTCTTGCATGAATATAAACATTACAATGACCACGTCACAATTACCTTTAATATGATCCAACACTAACTATATGCTACATTTGACTTGGACACACTTCAATTCTTATAAGATGAGCAATCTACAACTTATCTCACTCACCTAAAAAGAGCGAACATTCGGTGGGGTCATCACCAAGTATCAATGCAATTTAACATATAGAAAAACTATAGGATATGTAATTTAATGGAACATATGCAAATCAATGGAAAAATCTTAATATAGACAAATTGTCCAACAAGTATGGAAATGTTAGACATTATTGTCTTAAATGGATGATTTCGCCCAAGGTAGAATTTGGAATCTAATTTTATAATTTTCTAGACAATGTTTTGACAAGTTTCTAATATAGATCCAGGATAAATACACAAGTTTAGTACATATTTCTATGCATTTCAATACTAAATGTGGGGGCATGATTATAGTTTCAAATCTAATATTAAGTTACACATTTTCTATACATATTGACACCTTATACAATGTATGGTGGGGGCATGAGCATATTCATTCCCTTTTGAATTGGTATGGTGTATTGAACTTTTTGAATCTATATCCATCTACAAAAGTGTGGTTCCATGGGTAGAGATACCTCCTCCTCTTTAGTGTCTGGGACACCCAAATCCCAATTCGGTATAGGGACACCCAATTCTCTCTTGGTTCCAACTTCTTCTTCATAAAATTTGGGACTGATCACCCCCAATCCTCTAATAACTCATTTCCAATCCCTCTCTCCATGGGATTTATCAAATAACTACTCCTTTGGAAAGGAAAACGAGCGTACTCCTTCCATGCTTTGTTCACATGCATTTTACAAGCTTTCACTTTCAATTTTCAATTTACTAGTTCCATTTCATCTTTTAGTTAATGTTTAATTCTTCCTATGGACATTGACTACACTTTGCATCAAGTTTCACTATGGTTATCATTTTAATACTCAAGAAAATAAAGCACCTCAAGTTAGAGTGTGTCTACACACTCAAGTATCTTTTCCTTTAATTAAGAAAGTTGCATTTCCTAATTAAATGAGGGAAAATGTAGACACCAAAATTTGGTAATTAGTCACTTGATAATGATAATATTGGCTTCATCTCCAAATCATGACTTATGCACACATTCCGAGTGAATCACTATACCCTAGCCTATCTATAGCTCTATTACAAGACTTGTTCTCCTCATTGAACTATCCAATCACTCACAAAAATGCTTGCATCAATCCACAATAGGCTATGCTCCAAATTCTCATGCCCAAAAATTTACAACACTTCACTCTTTACTTGAATGAAAATGCCAAACAGGGACTAAACTGCCAAATGGTTTGGTCTCGAAATTGGCATTTTCATTCCTAGCCTACCCAACCTGTCATTTTTTCAAGTTGATATCTTTTATGGGTCAATAATTTCCTCATGGGTCAACCTTAATGTGAAATTATACCTATAAAACCCTATATAAGAAAGTCAAATGTACTCATCTACTCACCCGACAATTACCTAGCACTTTCAAGTTCAAATCACTCAAATATTTTGAAGAGCTCATGCATGATGCTATGATGAATATTTTGGGTCTTTAATCACATGTTTCATGGTAGAAAGACTAACTCTTGAATTATGATTTAATTTATTTAGAAAGTATTCTTGAATCCTACTTCAAACAATTCTTAGCCTCGGTTCCTCAACTCGAACAAACTTAACAACTAATGAAATTTAAATTCTTCACCTAGCAATTGGATTTTTTTGTCGTAACCAAAATTGGGAGGCTAAGTTGGAGCTAAAATTAGCTCGTTTATTCTATGATGTTTAATTTATCAATTATATTCTAAAATAGGTTAGAGGAATGACTACATCCAAGTTTTTGTTTCACCATTTCATTTGAAGACAATATCTTCGAGGATTTTTCTATTTAGGGTATTTTCTCAATGGTTGAGTTATATTGCTTTCATTTAGATTCTTTTGTTAGAGATTATGTTCTATTTTAGCTCTAGGAGTCTAAGAACTTGACTAGTTTTAACAATGAGATTATTTCTTGGTATTTTTCAACTAATAAATTGTTTTATGTGTCATTTAGGGTTAAGCTTACATAGAGAATTTCTTCAAAGTTCTAGCATATACATGATCTTCTCATCCACTAGGGGAGTGCTCCTTTTACTATGGGCATAATCCCATCAGAAATCTTGCCACAAAGTTCCCTCGTCAAACACCATTATGATGGCAACATCTGTCACAAATCTACTTCTCTACCCCTCCCCTTAGTAGAAGAATTAAAGTCTATGTACTTGTGATAAGACTCTTGCTAAACCTTTTCAGTGGAAGCCCTTAATGCTGGATGTTGTGGGTACTAGTGTGATAGCTCCCTTGTCTATTCAAAATGAACATGATGGTTGGGTGGCATCATAACTGCTGTCATTGGATCCCTCTTCTTAGGACTCTCTCCTCCATAACCAATTTATCTCCTCCTCCTTTTGACATTGTTCATGCTTGACATTTCTATGTGAGCTTTCATACCATTTATTGATTTGATTTGTAATTGTGAGACTCGTTTTATGGGCCTCATCTGTTTATTGTAAATCATCTATACTTAGATATATTTTTGAATTAGTAAATATGCTCGTAGGTTTCCAATTGAAAAATCATTAAAAATATGCAACACATTAGAATCGTCTTAAATGTATCGAATTGTCATAAAACCGACGTAAAAGTAGCATACGAATTGCATGTCATTAAGAAATATGGGGTTTGGAATTGAAAACCAGGGAAATACATTTTCAGTGGCGATTCAACGTCCATTTTTATTGTAGATACTTGACAGGATTGGAATCCCAACTCTTCATATAATATGAGTTTCTATAACTTAGTATTTCATAAGATATAATATTAGTAAATCTATAGTGAATACAATAAACAGTTTTAAGCAGAATCTTTTAAAGCTTTGGTGGGTTTTGCACGAGTCTCCTTTCCAGCTGAACTTACAGGGCAATTGGAGAGAGCCAGACGCACTCCAGGGTCTCTGTGAGCACAGGTACTGTTATACAGAATTGAATTGTTAGCAGACTGCACATTACTATTGACATAAGCACTCACTGGGCCTGCCGTCGAACCAGTTTTGCTTTCTTTGCCTTCTGCATCCTGATTCTCCTCATTCATGGAATTTTCTTTCCGACCTACCTTCTGGCTGTCATATATGGAATTGTTTCTGGATTCAGAGCCCAAATCCATGGTGGCTCCCCTGTTTTCACCTGCCAGAGTAATCACTTTAAAACCCAAATCAGCTTGCCCTGGCTGTTTCTGGTCTCCATTGAGGAGCTTATGCTGTGCATGCAGCTCGCTGAGCCTGCGGGTGAGATTGGTTACGTCTTCCTTGATGCCTTGTTGAAGGGATTTCTCTTGCTGGGGGGTTGATCCCTTCACAATGGCCTTGCCTTGATCTGCAGGAACGATGGCCTTGCCTTCATCTGCAGGAACAATGGCCTTGCCTTCATCTACAGGAACTATGCTCAGCTTCTCATTTTTGTTTTTCTCAGCTTCTGTTGCAGAGAAAGTTAGTGGCTGGGGAGGAGGATCTTTAAATGAAACAGAAGCAGCAGGACGAGGAGGAGTGGGTGGCCTGGGCACCTGAGGTTCAGCCCTTGAGGGCTGTCTAGCAGGTTGAGTGGGCTTGGGGGCTCCTCCTTGGCCTCAGGCTTCGGGACCTGCTGTTGCTGAGGTTGAGGTTGAGGTTGAGGTCGAGGTTGAGGCGGAGCTTGAGGTTGAGGCTGAGGCTGAGGTCGAGGTTGAGGCTGAGGCTGAGGCTGAGGTTGAGGTTGAGGCTGAGAAGTAGAATCAGTACCCCGGGATGGCTGCCTAGAAATCTGGGTTCTGTCTCCTATGCCATATATCGAATAGGGATTCCTGAAACCGCCTTGAGGATACATGCTGTCCTACTAGTTTGGTTTGTTTTTCGGCAATCTACTTTGATTTTGAGCTGGTGAGACTCAGAACTCAAGTACTGCTCCAAGCTTATTGAAATGCTGGAGTTTGAGCTTCACAATGGAGCAATTCTCCAGTAATGGATAAGTCTCAAACAGGGGATATAGATCAGAATGAGAAAAAATATGCCTAAATCCAGGAAGAATTGCCTCAATCTTAAGAATGCGAAAATCCCAATGCTTAGTTATAAGAGCAATCAATAAGCAAAGACGCACCTAATTGCAGAAGGAATCACTTCAATCTTAAGAATGTGAAAATTCCAATGTCTAGTTGTAAGAGCAATGAGCAAAAGTACCCCTAATCGGAGGAGGAATCACTGTGAAAATCCCAATGCCTAATTGTAAGAGCAATGAGCAAAGGTACACCTAATTGGAGGAGAAATCACCTCAGCCTTAAGAATGCGAAAATCTCAATACCCTGTTGCAAGAGCAATCAATCAATAAGATAAAAACATATTATTGTACGAGGAATCACATCAACTTTAAGAATGCGAAAATTCCAATACCTAGTTGTAAGAGCAATCAATCAGCAAAGATGCACCTAATTGCAAAAGGAATTGATCACCTCTGCCTTAAAGAATGGTAATAAGTAGTTGTAAGAGCAATCAGCAAAACCCTACGAAACAGCTCAATACTTGGTTGCAGGAATTAGCACTAATATGAAAGCCAAAACAGTGTATCAAACTCGTTAAAAGGCTTAAAAACACAATGGATTAGACTTGATGGTGTTTCTTTATAAGCATTGGCTTTGATATTTATACAGCATATGGAGAGCATAAATATCCCTGGATACAACTTGTAGATGCCTTATTCCTGACCGTCATTTAGAATAAAAACCTCCATTGGTTGCTTTAGGGAAAGTGATAGAAGGTGAGTGTACAAGAAACCTCAAACGTCAAATTCATTACCATTACAGATTATTCCATGCCTTGAAAATTTGGCAAACAGCTGCTGAGGAATACTTGCAGGCATCATTACGATTTACAGATTATTCCGAGCAGTGGCTTATTGACAGGGTAAAGAATATGTTGTTGCAGGAGAAAAAAATGCAGATGCTGTGCGACACGGAGACTAACACTTCGTTTTCTTTACTCCCATAGCTCACATGTGAATATGGCTTTTGTGAATGTTACATTCAACGGTCGTGATATTTTGTACCAATTGATGTCAGAAAGTAATCTTTGAAAGCTACGAAAAGGGGAATTTATGGAATTGAACTTATAATTTTATTTATTTATTTGCCATTACATTTCAACACTTACTGCTATTTTATAGAAAAATAAATATTGATTAAAATAAATATTCAATAAAATTATAAAGTGAAAATAAAGAAATGAGGGACTATCCTGAAGAGGGAATTGAATTCGTATAATTGTTTGAAAAGTTACTTGTGACACATTTACGATTTGTTCAAAAACTAAAAAAACTATTTATGAGTTGAGAGTTCAAGTCTTAGTTATAGAATTTGGATGAATCATAAGACTCAAATATGATATTTTAAATTCTATTCATCCGTAGTATGTTAATTGAGAAGTGGCATGCAACCGGTAAGATGTACTTTTGCGATCAAAGAAGTTGATACTTCCTTTTGTGACCTTATGCTTATCTTGTGTTAATTGTGGTTCTTCATTCATGGACTTTTCCCGACATCTCTTTTTAACCTTTTTCCTCATAAGTGCCTTATGAGCACATTTTGTCGGTTAACAACTGTTCACATTCACATTGGTGTTCCCTAACCTTGCTCCATTTTCACAACATTCGAATGTTATATTAATTTTGTTGTTACAAAAGTAAAAACAATACGGGGTAAATTTAAGAAACCGAACTAGAAATTGCAATATTGAAATGGATGTAACAAAAGTATACATTAGTTGTGATCTTCCTTGATCCAATCATCACGTTTAACATATTCCATTCTCATTTGTGATTCTCCTTTCACAGTCTTTTCTTTTGCCCTAAAATAGGGAACAAGTGGTCAAGATATATAATACCTAAACATTTCATAGGCTCAATCACAAGAGTTACCCTCAAGAGGAATTTAGGGAATTGAACACATATAATTGTTTCAAAGGTCACTTGTGGTCACACATTCATGACTATTTCAAAAACCTAAAAATCTAAATATACGAGTTTGTTACATTTGTTTTAAATATTAGTCAAAGTATTAGACGATCTTTAAAACTTGACCATGATATTCCAATTTACATTCATCTAGCTCATTAATTGAGAAGTGGCACACACCGATGGGATGCACTTTTCAATCAAAGAAGTCGAGACTTCCTCTCGTGACCTTATGTTTACCATAGACTCCCTTTCATTATCAAACTAATGATCTACTTTCTCCGCTCACCCACTAATATTCCCATTCAAAGTAACACCAAAGCCATGATGGAAATCTTTTTATTCCCCTTAGGCTCAAATAAGGAAGGTTTTGCAAAGGAGAACAATGTTTAAGTGTATCAATGCTATTTCATACCTAAACTCATTGTAAACTAATACAATAGTACAAGTTTGACTAATGATGGGAAAATCCATCCAATAACGACCTCCACCGTAGTAGTGATAAGTGAAAATTCTATTCATTGGTGTAATAAGAAGTTGGATGAAATCACATCCATTTTAAAACAAGTGAACTCCTCACATATATCCTATCGAGATCCTTGCATAAATATTTTTGCAAAACTACTTGCTAAACTCCAATGCCAATTGTCTCGTGAGAAAGTAAAATTGAGATGTTGATATTTTGTTTAACACAAAGCACAAGGTTACATAGGAGTAGATAGAGGCAACACAAACATGTGTTATCTCCATTCCAATCTTGAGCTCCTTGTAGGAAATATCTACCATAGGTTTGATATGGGATGAATACAAGCATGCTCCTGGACTATATTTTTCTCGCTAATAAACCCATGGGAGAAATATTGTGATCATTTGTATTGCACATAACACAAGGTGGAAGAAAGAAGGATCAAATAGAGGCAACACAATTTTGAACCATATAGCCCAATTATAGAGATGAGTGCCTCAACCAATGCAAATGTGACACCATAGTAGATCCTAGCTTTGCAACCCACCTCCCATCATGGGGGTTCACTTAGTAAAAGTATGGTATAACACGTTTCATTCAAAGGGTATTAAAGAATACCCTTAATGTTAGTTTTTACCTCCAATTATTCAATTGATAATACCCCCTCCCATTATATTATAGAATGAAAATACCCCCATTGTTTCCTTATAACTTCTTTACCCCTTTTTATTTCTACCCTAATATATCAAATAGAAAATATATCATGTTTCTCACTCAATTATTATTTTCTTAATACACATTTTCTCTCGAAAGAGAGTTTGAAGCCATTCAAGACCTATTACCAATTACCTTATAAATGTTAAGCTTTAATCATTTATCAATAGTTCTTCAAATAATTAAGATGGTGAAATAATATCACTTGTGTTGAAAAGCATACTCAATCCTAGTTTTCTAATATCTTATTATTTCTTGGTTAAGAATCTCTTAATTGAGATTTCCTTATTCAAAAAGAGATTATAATTTAACTTTATGACCACACTCCTTTTGCAATTTTAAGGTATTTAATATTTAAAAATAAGGTTCAAATGTTTTAGTTTATATTAAAATTAAACATTCCTATCCTTTGTCTCATCTCTCTAACCTACCCCCAATACCGATTCAAAATATTAATAAATCTTGAACCCTTTCACCCCCTCATGTCTACCAATATCTTGACTTTGTTTTTATCAATTTTAATTACCTTAATATGGATGAACGTGCTAAGATATTGCCTAGCTAACAAACCCCGTATTCCTCCCATACGTACTCATGGATGTTGAGGAAAATAAAAACTATACTTTTAACAAGAAATCCCATTTAATTATGTTTTGATGGATCTCATTGTCGTGCCACCATACTCACTCCTCTTCCAAAACCATTAACATCATCACTCCACCAACCTCCCATTACTCCTATAACCACCTTCATGCCTCCACCCAACAACTCAACCACATCCATTTAAATTCATTTATTTTATATTTTGTTTATTTTTTTGTTATTAAATCATTTACATATCTATATTTTCTTCATTAATATAATTTTTATTTGTTTACATTATAGGTCAATTTACTAGTAAATGTAAACCTACACCAAAATATCAAAGACAATGCACTTAAAAGTTTTGATGTAAATAAACGTTAGCAAATGTAATTTTTCTCTTAACACCAAACAAGGGTGGTTAGTATAGGGAACTTACAAACTTTTAACAATTTATGGTCATGCTTAAGTTGAAGTTCAATCTTGATTGACATTGACATACCATTGTCAATAGAGGGTTTAATTTCCATTGACCACCATCTATGGTGAGGTGGCATAGGGCACTTGATGTAAAAGGATCCTAGATTCAAGGATATCTTACATAGATTTTGACCGAGTGTGGGTGCATGCCGGGATGGGAGTTGTGACAAATTGAAGAGGAAATTGCATGGCATACATGAAAGGCTTATCACAATAGAAGAATAAGGGCACAAAATAATGTGTTAAGGTTTAAATAGGTGTGGAATAAAATGAGGCACACAAAAATTCATGGAGAAAAGAAAGAATAAAGAGATGCACATGAGTATATTATGTGGTAGTGCATGGAGGTATTTTGATGTAGAAGTGGATGAATGGAGGCATATAAAGATTGCAAAGGAGTTTAGCACAAGGAAGAAAGGTGTGAATAATGCACGAGAAGATGAGTGAAGGGATAACATAATGGTGTGGATTGTGGAACCGATGCACAAATACTTAAGAAGACTTGAAAGATGACAAAGCAAAATAAAAGAGGAAAAGGTGTAGCCCAAGACCATAGATGTGTGTGAGATTTTGAAGCTACTTGGCAAGTAGAAAGAAAAATAGATGTGCATGATAGAGTAGGTGGTCAACTAAAAGTGACAAAAGTGGTCACAACTATCTAATCAAGGAAGGTGATATTGACTTAATGATCGAGAGGATCCCAATTATAACTAGGTCAACATGGAACAACATGTACTTCTCGATGGTGTATAAGTAGCTCAAAGAATTTATGGGCTTGATAACCAACTCGAGTTTAAGCAAGAAATCTAGAAGGGTCTAGAAGAAGCTAGCTAGGAGAGAGAAGTGGGAAGGCGCGGCTATAAAAGGAGGTCGGGTACACCAAAAGAAAGAGATTGGGTAGAGAAAGGGAAGAAGTGTAAGTCAACATAAAAAGAAAAAGGTTGAGAGCCAAGGTTGTTGAATGTGCTTATGACACACATAAACCGATCTCGAAAAGGTCTCGTGGATAACACCAAAGAGTTTGTAAAGCTCCACTTGAGAGTTTGTAAGCTCCTCAGACAAAAATTGCATGTAGATGTCGTGAAGGCCATTAAGCAAATAGAAGAAACATTTAGTGTTTCGATCTATTGTGTTGAACTTTGTAAATAGCCTAGTGTCATTTCAACCCTTGTGTCATTGTTAGCACTACAAAACTCCATAATTATAGAGATATAAAGACGATAAATATGAAATTGAAAAAATATTTATATTCTTTAATAGTGAGGATGCAAAGGTACAAAAAATTGTGGTACGTTTGTTCCACCATTTGCATCATCTTTACAAAAAATGATGTAACACACTAAAAAAATAAGTTTGAGTTCAGATTGTGGAGGATAATGTTCCAAAATAGGATAGGACATTCTAGTTTGATATGGGATACACTTTGTTCATGATAAGATTTTTGATACAAGGAATACACCTAAGTAAGAGGAATCATCTCAACATTACAATGGTAAAAATCTAGATGTCTTATTCCTTGTATTTATTAAAAAATAAAATGATTATAATATTTCAAACGAGTTGTAGTTTAATAATGTGTATGATGGTGCAAAATGTATTTATTCAGCCATCCGCCAAGATTTTAATTTTAAGAGATATCAAATAATAAGATATTAATGAATAAACTCCAGTTAATGCCCCAAACAAATTTGGTGGAATTGAAATCTCTCAATCCTTAATAATTCTGCACACCTAACCTATACAAACTTCAGATTCAATGAAAACTAACAAAAACAAAAACAATAAAATTTAGCCGTATATATGTCACCCCAAACATCAATCTCTGATTGTTTATTCCATGACTTCCCAGTTTGGCATACAGCTTCAGACGAATAGTTACCAAAAATGCTTTGTAATGGCCGGCTGAGTAGGTAATTGAAAGATGTTGTCTAAATCAGAATATAACTCTTTTCCTTTTTGGTTTCCCCTAGTCTAAAATCCGAATATGACATTATGTAAAAAACAGACAAATTTGACTTCTCTCAATCTCAAGTAATGTCATAAATCTTTGAAAGTAATGTCTGAATCTCGGAAAGGACGGTGAACAGGCGATGGTGGAGAACTTTCATTCTGAATTGTCTACAATCATTTACGATTGCGACCTCAAATGTCAATGGCGAATCTGTTACTTGTCGATATACCACCACCTTTCACATTAAATAATGTAAAGCAACTTCACTGATGTTTTGTTTTTGTGTTTTTTTTAAATGAAAGTAAAACACCACCTTTCTTTAGAGTTATGTGAAAGATGTCAAATTGAAGCAACACCATATTCTAGTAAGTTTTGATGTGGTTTCACTCGTGTTACCATGGATATTGATATAACTCTTCTGGTTTGGTGTCCATTTTCTCATACTCCTTTAGGAAAAAATTTACAAACAAATGGAAGGTGTAGCCATGTCTCCCTTAAGAAAGCTAAATGCTCTATGGACTATTTTGAAATAAGTTTTTACTAAATTTAAAAAGGAATTTTTAAAGATGGGAGCAACACTTAATTCAAATAATTTTGATTGTTTGCATTGTGCAACCACCACCACTCTTGTTTATGTTGAGACAAGGCCATTAAGACTGTGATGAGTAGCTCTACAAGTTGTGAGAATGGTGATACCCACAATGTAACCCCCATGCACACATACTGAGAAGGAAACCATCAAAGGGGAGAGTCAAGTGAGATTTGGCTCACTATGCATGGACAATGTTCATAGTAATCCAGAGTGTACTAGAGATGTTTGACTTCCAATTAGACTTTATTTTCTTAAATTTGTATTTAAACCATGATATGGGAGACGTCATCTCCGTTGGTTGATCAAGTCATCTTCAACTAATTGTTTAAACTAGCAAATGAAGAAAACTTTTAAAGAGGGAAATAGAAACATATCATTATTTCTTTCTTTCCATATCTAAAATAAAATAGATATGCATGAAAAATATGTCAAAATGATTAATTTTGCATATAACATGGTTGAATTTCATAGAAGAACAATTTTTGAAGTGTAAAATGTAGAAAGAATGAAAGTGCATGAATCCACTTCCATATTGATTGAGCATTAGGGAAAAACAAAAAGAGATGCTTCAAAGTCCTAGGTTTCGGCAAGAAGATATTTACACCCTATAAATACATATACTAGATGAAATGTACAAATATATAGGATGTAAGGGTTCATTACAAGGATTATTCTAAATTAATTGATTTAACATTAACCATGTACAATTAGAATAATGCATTAATACTTGTAAAAAGATAGCTCAAAAAATACAAGAGGAGATGTAGACCTAGTTATGCAAAGTGGAACAAAGAATATCTAGATTTGCATAATGGGTAAATTATAAGATGATATGAACACGGAGACGCTTTATTTATGATACTGCTATAAAATGTTTGTGTCTAGGAAAGACATTCATGCCCTTATTTTGTACATTTCTTCTCTTTGTTGTATGGTCTTAGACACGCTTACAATGAGGTTCTATAACTTTCTAAGCATTTCACTTAGTTAGAAATATTTATCGATGTATGTTGCTCTATTTTGCATAACCTACAAGCAACCTATAATGACTTGCAATAAGTAGAAATCCTAGATACTGGATACCCTTCATCAAAGCATTAGATAATAAATGGATAAATTAATGTGTCGGTGATACTTGACTACCCTCGATGGTCATCCCCTACCGAACCAATCCAAACCAATCCAAGTTTTGTACCTTTGTATATCTTGAAGAAGAATAAAGCTTCACATAGATCTCCTACTTATAAGTGTATGTGTGAATGTGATCTTAGCCAATGTGTGACCTCACATTTTTAACAAAAAGATTGTGAAATAACTAGATAATGTATTTAATGTAGTAGTAGTGTGATGTGATGTTGTTGGCTAGATTTTCTACATAGCTGAAAACCTAGCGATCATGAGATAAATCTCCCACATTTACTAGTGAGGCCCCGTGTAAGATTTATATCAATTATGGATTTGCGTGAATCTGTTCGTGGGTTTTACTTTAATTGCAAAGCTCATGAGCCATAACTAAGCAATTTACAACAAGTAAGTAAATTTGTCAGAAAAAGAAATATTTACAAAAAGGGGGAAATAATTGAATCCGGGAAGAAAGAAGAGAAGATGTGCAATCTAACCAATAGTTCACAGAGTTGGTCTCATGCACATAGATAAAACAAATATATCTCAAAATATAGAATTTAAAGGAAAGGAAAGCTTCAAATCTAGATCTGAGATAACACAAAGTTTATGCAAAGATCTATACAAAAGTAAGAAACACAAGCACCGTTGACACAAAGTTCTCTGGAAATCTGTCTCCTTTCAATTCCTTAGCTTTCAAAAAGATATCAAGGGTTTCATCTCAAAGTCTAGAACATGAGAATGTTGATTACAAATTCTGATCCTTTAACTCGTAGGTTCTTCCTCTATTTATAATGTATAGAGGGAAATTACAAATAGGAAGCTTTTTTAATGAATTACCACATGTTGAAGCTATGAAAAAGGGAAGCAGCTGGCAATCTTCCTCCTAGAATTCCTCTTTGCATGACATGCATAATTTATAACTAAAAATAGAACCTTCTATTTTGCATGTCTGCCACCTATTTCCAAGTAATTGACTTCTTCCAATAACTTGAAGTAATGGATTTTAAAACCAATCACTTAAGTTTTACAATTTAATTGATTACTCAATTACTTTGTCGGAGAAAATAAGAGAAAGAAAAAGAAAGAGAAGAAATTAGAAGAAAGTTGCTACACTCCCAGTCTTGTTCTTTTTCCATATTTTGCATGTGGTTGACTCTTTTGCCTTTGATTCTCACCAAACTAGATCTGGAAGCAGCTGACTGTGATTTTCCTGTGGAGTGCTACCTCTGACCTGTCTTCCCTTTTATCCTTGAAGCTTTTGCAATTATTCTCCAGTATATGCACCAGTGCAATGTTTGCCATAAATAATTCAAACAAAACTCATCATCTTTTATTTTTAATTGCATATGAGAAATTTTAAATTGGAAAACACTCGGGTGCAAAGGAAAACATAGATAAATTCAATGAAGGCTTCAACTGGAAGATTGGGAGCACATGTACAAGCTCCTGGAAGGGATTTTCCATGTAATGACTTCTACTTGGGCTACATTATAAACAAGAGGATGAATTTTTGCTAGAAGCCTTTGCAATTATGAGATCTAGATCTATTTCTCCCTCTGATTTTGAAGATATATTCAATGTATCAGATATTGAATTCTTATTTCTTCACCAATATGGGCATCTGTGATGAATACCTACAATTGATTCAGACAAATATGGAGTCCATGACATGAATACTCAATTTTCATCACCAAAATCTGCTTATAAAGCCTATTGCCCTCTATTTTTAGACTTTTCTTGCATGCCAAGCAAGCTAAAAATATTATTTTATTCACTTGTGCACTCACATCAACATGCAGATGCTCTAAATAATAAAAAGAAAGCTTCTCCAACCCTAGGCGCCAAAACTGGATGCTTCCCGACAATTAAAAAAATCAACTTTTAGACATTTAGCTATGCCAAAATGGGTCGCACTTTTTGGCTAGAAGTCATGTTAAAAATAAGAAGTCAAAGCAATGGGAATTTTCACCTATAAGTCAGGAAATAATTTCACACTTTCACTTAAGTGACTTTACTTTTATAATGGGAATTTTCACCCTGCAAGGCAAGTAAGAAATTCTCACTTTTCACTTAAGTGACTTTACTTTTATAATGGGAATTTTCACCCTGCAAGGCAAGTAAGAAATTCCCACTTTTCACTTAAGTGACTTTACTTTCATAATGGAAATTTTCACCTGCAAGGCAGGCAAGAAATTCTCACTTTTCACTTAAGTGACTTTACTTTTATAATGGGAATTTTCACCCTGCAAGGTAGGCAAGAAATTCTCGCTTTTCACTTAAGTGATTTGTCCTCCATCATGGGAATTTTCACCTTGCAAGGCAGGTAAGAAATTCTTGCTCCCGCCGCCGAAATTCCTCATTGGCGTGAAACTTAAATCATCTCCCAAAAAGTGTGACTTGTATGGAAAATAACTTTTTTTGAAAAAGTATGACTTGCATGGGTGAATAAACCTCTTTGATGGGAAAAGTTAGCTTGTTAGGTAGGAAATAAATTCCCATTGGTGCTTTAAGTGATTTTTCTTTATAATGGGAATTTTCACCATGCATTACAAGTAAGAAATTCCCGCCTGCCTACTACCTCCAAAATTCCCATTGCAACTTAAGTGACTTTGACTTGATGGGAAAATGTAACCTGCAAGGTAGACAATAAATTCCCGCCTGCCCGCTACCTCCAAAATTCCCATTGGCAGCTTAAATTCTTCCTTCCAAAAAGTGTGACTTGTATGAAAGATAGCTCTTTTCCAAAAGTGCGACTTGCACTATGACTTTTGCCTTTAAAATTGCATGAAAATTCGTCATTGAAGGCAAGTGTGGAAATTGGACGTGAAAGGCAACTTTGAAAATTGTGAGTGGCATGAAGACAACAAGTATAGAATAAAATTTTCCATTTTTGGAAAGGGTCCAGGAAGATGTAGCAACAAAACTTGCATGTGCCATAACTTTCATTCTGTGGCTCCGTTTTAGGTGTCATTTTATCTAAAAGTGCATATTTTCTCGAGCTCTACACATTGATGGAAATGTGTTTCTTATTTTCATAAAATCCATTTTTGCACCTTTTTGAACCAAGCAACTTCGCAATCCTCCGAAAGAATCCGAGCTCGATCACCTATATACAAATTAGTAATTAAAAAAACTAGATAGCTTCTTCAAAACCCTAATCCTGGGGAAAGATATGACAAGAAGAATGAATAGGATACATGAATTACCATAGAAAACAAACCAAAACACAAACAAAAAGAAATAAAGAAAAACAAAAAAAGCTGTCGGGCAATTGTTAGAAAAATTTCTACATTTAGTTGATCTCGCAAAAATTATTCCCCGGGTGAATGTTCTGTGGTAATAATGATGGGTGAAGTGCTTTATATAACCTAAATCCTCCAATTTTATCTCAATCTATTTTTATAAGAACTTTATTTATTTAATAAATAAATAAATAAAACACTTACAAACAAAGTCTAGCGAAGGGATTGAGTGAGCTTTGGCATGTGGGTATTTGTCAAATTTGGCTTTGATGAAGGGATATCTTAAAGCAAAGGCAAACGACTTCAAGCAAAACAAACATAAAAGGACCCATTACTTTAAAAAGAACGAATTATTTTAAAAGGGGTAGTCCTAGATTTCAAGGTGAAATCTCAGGGACACAGATGTGCTTCAACTGCTAGACTAAACCCTTTTATCCTTAGTAGACAATTAGCAATGCTTGGAGTGTCTTTTCACTTGTTAAGACATGGCTCTAGGACCTTTGCATGCTTGGAAATGGAGGAATATAGACTTTTGAATTATTTGAGTTCTTTAGACATGTAGTAGTGACTACTCTAAATGATGTGCAACTAATTTTGGAAGATTTAAGAGATCCTTGAGTGCTTTTGGATTGATATTTACAATAGGAGCTTATGAAAGTGCCAAGTGAGTTATGAATTGATATTGACTTGCTTATATAGGATTTTGTAGGTCAAATGTCATACTAAGGATGACCCTAGAAAGATGAAATGAATCACACAAGATAATAAAATTGAAAAAAAGTCACAAGATAAGAGGGGATAGGACCTTACAAGTTAGCCATGAATGTAGTCCAATATGGCCCTTGAGATGTATGGTTTTCCCTAGAAGATAGTGAGATAAAATTGAAATTTTGACATTGATTCTTGGGGTTAAATGGGTTAATCGACGTTTCCTAGATGAATGATAAAGTAGAGTTTATACATGATAAATTCAATAGAGATACATAGAAATATTATTATTGTGTTTAGAATATGAGCAGTTATTTTAGTAAGTGAATAGAGAGAAAAAAATTGTTATCAAAGGATAAGATACCAAATTTAAGTGTCTACATTCCCCCACTTTAAATCAGAATTGAAAAATTATATACTTAAAGGAAAACATAGTCGAGTGTGCGCACACACTTTGTCTTTACTCAATGGTTTTCTTCGATGTGTTGGTGTTGGCATGCTCCATGGTGAATCCTGCAACATATAGTGTGTTGTCAATGTCCATAGTAGAATTTGATATGTAACTCATATGTAAATAATGCTTGCAAAATTATACTTGCATAAATTAAAGTAAAGGAGATGTATATAAAAAAAAGTGCTTGTTCATTTGATCGAGGGAGGATATCATGTTCTTTTTGTACTTTGAAAATTTGAGTGTATATAAAATTCCTAAGGATTGGGGTGATATGCCCTAATTTTTGTCAAAGGAGAAATTGAAAGGTAGGTACATGCAACCCAACACCAAAGAGGGGAGAGAGATAGGTACCAAAGAACTCTATTAAGAGGTAAGAGTAATGTATCAAAATAATTAATAACCTTAATATATTCCAACACAAATGGGAAGGAGGAAAAGAAGGATATCCTACAAATATCTTATCGTATTTGATACCTTCGAAACCCTATGGACCACACCACTACAAACGGATCTATTCATAGTTTCATAAATACACCAAATAGTCAAAAAGGAGTTGATTCACCTATGCCCCCACTATGTGTTGTTTAAATAAGTTTGAGTATGTAAATTCTAAAACAATGTTAAAGGAGGAGAATTCTCGTGCCCCCAATTTTTTTCTTGTAACTCTATCTTAATAGTATAAAGAAGAAAGAAATAATATTCATTCCCCATGCATAATGCTCTAAATTATTCCATTTGTGTGTGAATCTATACCAAAAGTATATAAATAGTTGTTATGATATGAAACTATTTGAAATTTATGAGAATTTTCCCTCATGTTGGGAACATCTAATAGGGTTAGTACTATACTATGGTCTAGATTTGAAGTGTACAATTTTGCTCAATGTATACCCTAAAATATACACCTATTTCTAAGGATCTATACCCTAAAAATATCTATTCCTATTTCATAAAATAATCCTATAGTAGTTTTATATGTAGAATATATACCCTTGAATGCCTCAATTTTTAGACACATCGATAAATAATTTGAGTGCATGGATTAAAAAAATATGTGTACCCATGTTGGATAAGTCTGATAATCTTTGTTGGATCGCATAAAATATTGTAATGGTGACCATCAATGAGAATATGTTCCTACAAAATGGGTTGCAGGGTGGTGGAGACCATGGTACAAAGACCATGGCATAGAGAGAGAAGAAAGAGAGAGAGAGAGAGAGAGAGAGAAATAATAATAATAATCACATGTTAGATAACAAAATAGGCACAAAGGAAAAGACATGGTCAATCTAGTCAACATTAACAAGAGTAGTGATAATACATGTGTATATTAATGAAGTAAGAATATTTTTGAAGATATATTCCAAAAGGATATCATATGCGATAGCATTGAAAATAGTCACATCAAGACATATAGCCACAAACTTGGGACACCCATGGTGTCACAACATAATCACATATAAGGATGTGAGACCACATATAAAGAAGATAATGTATACAAGCAAGACAGGCATGCATCCATAAACATGAGACACCATGGTGTCACAAGATAATTAAGGCACGCAGGATGCATACAATAAGTAGTTAAGTAGTCAACATAAGAAAGTGAGAAATTAATGTAACAACCAAGTATAGTATAGTATATAATAGTGGAAGAACACATATGTTAATGTTACGAAAGACACGTGTTATTTATGTTATCTCAAAAGATAACATATACATAATCTTTGTAATCAAACATATGAGGAAGTGTAAAGGAACTATAAAAATACAAAAATACATGTAGAGTTTAGAATATGCTCCAAAGATTAGCGCAAGTGGGAATAGACTAAGCCAACATGTTTCATTGTGCATTAATCTATGTGTGTCCTATATGAAGCTCAAGATACCTTGTGAATACATGTGTATATAGAGAATAAAGACAAATATTCTATCTATCAAACCAACATGAAAAAATAAACATATGTAAAGGAAATAACTAGCGAATAAAATCATGAACAAGTACTAATTTTAAATTTTTGTAAATATTTGATTTTTTTGTATTATGTGATTATTTGATTTTTTTCCATTTTTATCATCACTATGGATAGGAAAAGGGGGTATATAAAGAGATACCCAATAAGATCTTCATGTCGAGGTGAGAAAAACCCATAAGGTGAAGGAGGCTCAAACCTCACAAGTGTCATAAGAGAGAAGAACGATGATCTTGTAAAAGATGTGTGTTATTGCATAACACCCCTACCTCTAAAAATAGTTACATTTTAAAAGTAGGGACCTCTTTGGGTTAAAACAAGTTGGTAACATTCAAATATCTACCTTTTTTCTAATAATATTCTTTTGTTGGGTAACCTTATTTTATAGTTGTTAGTGTTGGCACTAAATTGGATTAAGTATTTACTTAGTTAAGTATTTAAAAAATACTTCAAAAAAATTGGTACTTTCACTTCCTATGTGCGAAGAATCACCCTTGGATATTTCTTATTCCTCACACTCACACTTCAAAATTTTATTTCCCTCGCACTCTAAAAATCATTTGCATTTAAAAACTTTAAATTTTGGCTAATTAAAGATTTGAATTTTCCTTACAGGGAAAAGAAAAAGCTCGCACTTCCCAAGTGCAAGAATTTTAAAGAGAGATATTGCAGAGAAAATTATTTAAAACCCACACTTCCCAAGTGTGAGTATTCAAAATATTTCCACCAAGTTGCGAGTACCTAATTTTTCAATCTCACACCTCGCACTTCAAGCTCATAACACCTTGCACTTCCCAAAGGCAAGAATTTTTCCAAATTAATATAAATTAAAAGGAATGTTTAGTAGTCGAGAGGGGAGAGACAATCCCAATCTTACATGTGGCATCCCACATGTCATATATGTGGCTTCTATGCTCCAAAAGGGAAAAGGCCATTTAAAATTAGTGATTGTAATTCATCCTAGCTTACACAAGTGTAAGGACCATATTCAAAAGGATAATTAATTCAAAAAGCAACGTTCCCTGAGGTGAAAAACATCAAGTCACACATTATGTGCCATTAATATGGAGCACACCATTTTAGACGAAATATTTCCTAATTTATAAGGATTTTATTTTAACCGAGTTGATTCATTCAAGTTCCTAAGTTACAGAATTTCCTATAAAAGCTTAATCTCTCTAGCTCATCATCAACTAAATTAATTTTGAAAAATGCTACAAGTAACCTTCCAAGATAATTATCCTTAAAAATGGTGGGAGAAATAGGTCCTTTGAATGTGGATGTTCATATATTATTATGTAGACACAAGGGTACTAAGGGATACCATGTTTGACTCTAAAACTCTTGATCATGGGTTTTAGCACTATTCAAGCATCTTCTTGACCATTTCGAGTGAAAATATTGATTTAGATGTCATAGATGAAGCAAGAATGTTGAGAAAAAAAAAAAAAAGAGACGTAAACCATAGGGCATTAAAAAGGTCCACCCTCCATCAAATTGTAGACAAAACTCGAGGTATTTCCATGCCTGGAATTACTATTTTTTCTTCTCATTCATGCTAAGGTATAGAATTGGGATTTATATTCCTAAACTAAATAGATTAGGATAGATTTATTTGTTGTATATGATTTTAAATATTATTACAAATTTCTTGAGTATGACACTGTCTACAACTCAATTACCACTAAAAATGGATTGCTACATGACAAATAAGGACTATTTTATATAACCTAACTTGACTTAGGATCCAATTGACAATATGGATGATCCACATTTAAATTATATCATTATTCAAAGGTTCAAGCTTGGAGTTTGAATTTTCATGGCATTTATGAACATACTATATGGAAACCCCTCCATCAAAAAGATTGATGTAGCTTGAATTCCCTCATTTCCATGATTATTGATGAAAACAAGATTCCTTCTTTAGGGCAAGTGGTTACATCTAATTTGCTATCCCAATTAGGATAGATTTATTTGTTATATATGATTTTAAATATTATTACAAATTTCACGAGTATGACACTGTCTACAACTCAATTACCACTAAAAATGGATTTCTACATGACAAATAAGGACTATTTTATACAATTGGGCTAAGGATCCAATTGACAATATGGATGATCCACATTTAAATTATATCATTATTCAAAGGTTCAAGCTTGGAGTTTGAATTTTCATGGCATTTATGAACATACTATATGGAAACCCCTCCATCAAAAAGATTGATGTATCTTTAATTCCCCTCATTTCCATGATTATTGATGAAAACAAGATTCCTTCTTTAGGGCAAGTGGTTACATCTAATTTGGTATCCCAAAGGGCCTCTTTTATTGATCACAAGAAACCATTTTTCATGGCCTCTTACCTACTATATGTGGTCTATGGAGTTCTCAAATGTCCTAAATTATGTGACCCTTGGCTTCCCTCATCCCCTTTGGAAGTAAATGAAGTATATTCATATCTATATGCACATAGATTCAAGGGTCATATTGAGAACACTTGTATTTTCTTCTACCTTCAATGTATAGAAAAAGTATGAAGTACCAATGCCAAGGGTGTTTAAAATTTTCTCTAATAAATTAGATAGATGGGAGATTTTTTTTTAACCCTGGATATACTGTGATAATGGTTGAGGATTTCTCACACCACCACTACAATTACCTTACTATGTGCCTGATAAATTGGTTGAGCAAGAGGTTGCTTATCAAATCTACAATGGCATAGCTGGAAAATGTAAGGAGAAGAATATTAGGAATCATCCTCCCTTTTACAATAATGGGATGTAGGGAGTTTAAGAGATGGCTAGACCTTAAAGATGCATCTTCCCATCATAATCCTTTTAACTTACCCTGTCATCCTTTAAAAAGATATGATTCAACGAGAAGAGTTACAAAACATCTAGAGTCATATAAGGGGAAAATTAATTTTCTTATGTGCACGAGGTTGATGTCAATGATTGGGTATGGATCACCCAAATAGATGACAACCTAATCAGAGAAAATATGAAGAATACAGGAGAAATTCCTCCCCTAAGAGGATTAATTAGAAGGTAATTCACAAGGATTTTACTTGGTTATATGGAACCACCAAGGAAATCAAGACACCAGTTATCCTATTTCTTCTTGGGACCAAAAGAAACAAGGATTATCATAAAGGTCCAAGAAGTTATTCTGAAGCTGGATGAAGGCCCCTCTTTGGTAGCATATTACTTATCCTCTTCAAATGATGAAGCCATCCATTAGACTACAAGGGAAAATATTGTAACCTGAATAGTAAGAAAAAATAGAACAAGCCCAAGTAGAACCAAGTCAAGATGCCTATACAAATTTACCTACACTAAAGCCTCAACAAGATTGGGTTGAGAAGACCATGATCACCAACAAGGAAAACTAGAATGGGTATCTCACGAGGAACCCCTAATCAATATAGAATTTAATCCAAGGATGGGACTTTAATATGGGTGATAAGAAAAATAATTTCCACCCAACAAGACATTATATAACATGAAACATTTGAGGACCATTTCTCCCTCACCAAGAGAAAAAAGGCCAAAGGAACTCAAGTGGCTCAATATCAAAGAGGACCAATATCCTACATTAAGGCCTCAGTATAAATTATAGTAGAAATGGTAAGATGAATAAATGTCAGAATAAGGAGCTTGAGACACAAGCCAAGGCCATTGTCCCAAAAAACATTGCCTCAGATGTGGAAGAGGCCTTACTTATTCTATATGATGTGGTCAAGGATAGAATTGATGACAAAAAGAAGGGACATGCCTTCTCTATAAAAACTAGCGTAATCATCAATAGGATGAGTATCATTTTGATGATGTTAAGAATTATGGATCAGGCTATTGATGAAGGAATTTAAAAAAATCTTGTTGTAGTCACAATGGAGGATATTGTCCTATTTCAAACATATGTCATTTATATAAAGGATTCCCTAAAAGAATGGGAATAATAGATAATTAGACTCCCCCATAGCTAGTTGATGTGATATCAAGGGGAAGTCAAATATTTTCAGAGGAAAACTCATTGGAGTCTTCAAGAAGAATCAAGAGGTAATATATATGGTAGAATTTATAGAGTTACTCAGCCGATTCATGATACATTTCCATAGAAATATCTCATAATCTAATGAGGTAAAGGCAGCCAGGTCATTGAAATTGTTTCTAATTTTTTTTAAAATGTCCTAAAAATTGAGACCTTAAAGGAAATTACAGGGAAGGTCATGGATTCTCAAAAAACCCTGCTGGATAAGACCCCTAAACTATTTAGGAAGCCTATAATTGACCTCACAAAGCTCGATGAAGATTATAATATTTGCATAGAAGATTTTATATTAGTGGGAAAGAGTCCAACACAATTTGATCTAGCCCAATATGGACCCACATAAGCTAATCCAATCTAAAAGGGACCCATGTTTAAGAAAGAACATAATTAGTTCTTGAGAATATTTTGTACCCCTAATAACGTGATGGCCTTGCTCTTGATGTAATCATCCTAACAAGAATTAGTTAGGATATTTTTATAGGATCAATTTTCTATGTAATATTCCTTGATGTTACACAATCATCACTTGGGAAAGGTGGTGAAATGAGGCATTGGATTGTGTAAATATATATTGTTGAACAACCATAAATATTCTAAGTTTTGGGTGAGTGAATATAGGGCGTTGGAAGCACATGATGCTATAATAAGACTTAGTTGTTTTATGGATAAAGTCTATTTTTTGAGATAGCGTGCGAAGCACAAATAGAGGTGAAGACTTGCAGACCGCATGCAATGGTATTTTGGGAACAAGCAATAGATAAGCGTCATGCATAGTTTAAGCTAATAATAGGATTTCTACTTGAAGTTAACTATATGACATCTATTGTTAGAGCACTTGCATGTTGTGCATACTATTGTAAAGGCACATGGCTATTATCAACATGCAACCTATTTTGAGAATTGCATGGGTGGTGAAGGGAAAGCCCCACCCCTATAATTATGTATTGAATAGTTTAGGTAGTGGTGAATTATTGTAGAGTTGTGTTGCTGGTTTTGATGCACACATGACTCATGGAGATACTTTATAGTGTATGAAGCTTATGTGTTTTACAATATTAATGCAATGGAACATATTGGTTGGATAATGGTGTTAGACATGATTGAATTTGGTTCTTGTATGGTTAATCTTATCATAGTTATTGTTTAGTTCATTTATCATGATTCTCTAAGATCTAGATCTGGTTTATGCTCTGTGGAATGTTTATATCTAATTATGAATTTGAATATATTTAAACATCATCACACTAACATCCTATATAAGAAACTCTAAAGAGGACTTGGTACCTTTGTGCGCTTTGGGTGAGCGCTCAACTCAAAGTTGAGTGATGTGTCGGTGTGTCGGGGTTATTCATAGTAAATTCTAGGTTGCATCATATATAGTCTTGTTTGTAAAAAGGGGGCGTTGAAAGTTTGATAAATGAATGAAAGTTATTTCAAAAATTTGGCTATGCAAGTTGAAGTTGTCTTTTATCATCTCTATTCTTTACTATAAATTTTGTTGGCAAAGTGACTAGTATCGATTTATAATCACGCTTTCTTTTTATCTTTAAATTGTGTTATTTCTACTTTAAATAGTATCACTATGGTAAATTGTGTATTGGATTGATCAAATATATGCGCATCAAAACAATTTAAATGTTAAATTCAAGTTACAATTTTGTTATTTCAAATTCCTTTGAATCTTTGCATCAGTAATATAAAAATTTGAGCATTAGCTAAGTTTCATTTTCCTAGTAAATAAAATGGAAGAATATAATCTCTCATTCTTATATATTAGTTTCTCAAAATACAAGTTTAAAAAAAAATTCTCTCCTCTTCTAGTTTATTTTTTAGCACCCTTAGATTAAATTATTTTATGATGATTTCAAAGTTAAAACAAGTGATGAAATGGAAATGAGTGGGACTAGAATGATCTATTTAGTCTAGTGAACACCCCTTTATTGGTTTAAATTACTAATACCTTGCAATTTTTGTATTGAATCCCACTTTTGGTCCTAAAATAAGATCTTGTCATTGCTTCTTTTAGTGTGCTATTTGTGTGCATTAATAGAAATGAAGGAAAAGTTGGTGCTAGAAGGAGGGCCAAATAGAAAATTATAAAAATAAGTAATTCCTTGTGTATTCATTAACATCACAACTTGCATATGTTTTCACTTAAAGTTATTTGTGCTTAGTCATTAATATTATGCATATACACTAGATTTACTAAGAATTATGACTAGGTATTTCTTTGACACTAGATCGACCCATATATCTTTGGATTTTCATAAGAAATTGGTATGGTCGATATAGGAAAATCCAAGAGTCCTAAGACCTTTGTTAGTGTTTCTGGGTTGGTAGGTCACCAATTCCTCATAAATCAAGAAATCTTGTTTCTACTGTAGTGACCACAATGGTCTAACAGGATCTTCCATTAATATCCTTGACACTATCCATGATTTACCCATAAATATAGAGAAATATATCCTTGATTTCAACCGACCAACAATATCTCTCTATCGAAGATCCTATTAAGACATTTAAGTCATCCTAAGATTCCTAAATATAACACATGAGCATGTGTCCTATAAGATCTTCCCATTTTCTCACAAATGTAGCATAGGATATGTTATTAAATCTACTAGAAGATACAATCACCAGGTGGAAAGGTTTCCATAATATATTTGTTTCCCAATTTGGAAGGGTCTTTATTCCAACAATCTTATATCGAGGTTCATCCGCTACAAAGGGATGTCCAAGAACCCATCAGTCTTTCAATACTAGATTCTAGAAGATTTATAGCCTTACCACCTAGCCATACAAACCCGTAGATGACTTAATACTAGAAATTTACAAAAATTCCTTAGATCCAATGACCTTAGTCTTTTTGAGAAGGTCCCAAAACATCACTACCTTGATAGGTACATATGATGAAGCTATCCAAATCAATGAACAAATGCACCCTCGAGGGATATGTTCCCTCTTCCTTCCATAATTTATATCTCAATCAATTCCTCGGGATAGTCAAAATTTCCCAAATCCTATATAGACACCAATTCTAAATTCTCTACTTATCAATTACATAGCCCCAAATCAGCAACAAAATTTATCTAATCATATATCCTTTGTTGATCCACAAGAAAATTATAGTCAAGAACTTGTCCTGTTAACATACCAATTCCCAAGTACCATAAAGAGAATGCAAAAGGAGAATTGGATTCTATCCAAAGAATGATAAGAAAACTAGCCAATATTTCATAAGTCTGTAGAGATAGATAAGCAATATAGGGAAGGTAAACCAAATACTAATTACAGTTATTAGAGGTATAATAATAGATCCTTCAACATGAATAAAAAAACTAGGAAGAGTCCTCTCAAAAAAAATTCCATAAATAAATGTATGTGAAATTACATTACCAAATTGGTGTAAAGTCCATAATATAGCTAAACATGGTGAATTGGATTGTGTTGAGTTTTTTCATGCATTTGAAGTCTTTCAAAATGAGTTAGATAACTATGAAATAATTTCAAATAAAAATGACATGGATAACCCATCAAATGATACAAAGTCACCAAGCATTACCATAATGGTAGAAACATTTTACTTTTCTTGCAGGAGGATAATGAGCTAGAGGAGAACAAATGAAGTGCATGCATTTCAATAGTACCAAAAGAGAAATTATGCATTGAGGAATAGGGCCAATAACACTACTTCAACACCTCCAAATGTTATTACAAATCCACTAGACCCAAATGTCAACAACAATCATCCTCCTCTAAAAGGAAATGATCCTCATCCACTAGAATTTACTTCAGATATTTCTAAAACTAGTTACAATATTGTAGAATACATGAAGAAGATTAAGAAAAATATTACTTTACATGAATTATCTCATATCATAGAACATAGAGATGTTTTGTTAAATTATTTATCTAACAAGACTACTAAATACCCTCAAAAGTCCTCTCATGCCAATATTTCCTTATACATGTATGCAAGGGAAAATAAGAGATAAATGAAGATAACACACAATTATAACCTTATTCTTAGATTTCTTGCAAACCTTAATAATGTTGTAGATGTTTTTGAACTTGTGGAATCTTGTATATTATGATTCATTGGTGCTCTTGATTAGCCTCTCCAAGGTGGATGAATGCAATTTTACCAGCTGGTTTCACGAGGATCCAAGCATTTTCTCATAGATTTCCAAGGATGAGTTTGTGAAGGAAATTCCATGCATTTATAGCTGAGGGTAGGACCATGAAAGGTGGATGCAAGTTTGACTAAACTCTAGGTTATTTATTACAATCACCTAGGAATAGAAAGTAGATTGATTCTATGAGGTTGCAACTTGTCAAGGGTCAATAGACATTTGGAATAGTATAAGTAAGATTCGGAAATTGAATTACGTGTAAAATATAATATCCCCAACACTTATTTGAATCTAGAAGTGGAGTCCAAGTTGATTTGGGAAGTTGAGTTCCAAGTGTAGCTGTTGATGGAATGAGGAAGTGGAGCTCAACTAGGACGATGAAGTGGTCTTGAATAGGAAAATAGGTGTATTTTCTTAATTAAGTAACTAATTTAATTAACTACAATATGAAACATATTAATTAATAATTTTTTTAATAAATGATAATTAACTTAGCTAAGGTGGTATTATGGACTAACTTAATTAATCCAAGGGGTGAATGTACCGATTAATTAATTTTATTAATCAATCACAAAGGGGGTATGAACTAGGATGTGAACTTGGATAGTACTAAGAACTAGTATGTAATTTTTGGTTGTCTACATTTTCCCTCAATAAAGTTATATTGATAAGTAATAGTGCTTTAAAGATATTAGATGCATGTAACTTAGTGAGAAAAAGTAATGAAGGATTACGATGCCCCAATGAGTAGGAAGTGGTGAAACATTTTGATGCCCAAACTAGTAGAATAGTAGAGGAATGTACCCTCAAGCGGGTGGATGATGCAATAAGGTGGTGGATGGTTGTTTGATAGGAAGAAAGCAAGGAAGATGAATAATGAGGATGGGAGGAATTGTGCTCGTAGCATGAGTGCCATTTGGAGAGTATGAATATAAGAGTAACCTTTATTTTGTTTGTTGCACAATAGAGTTGTCACCATGATTATTAAGGAATCAAGATGGTTAACCCATATGCGCATAAACAAACACACACACACACACAAAAAAAAGAAAAAGGAAAACAATCCCAATATGAATAGTAGGTATAGGCATAAGGTTTATAAAGTATCCAAGATGTTATCACACTACTTTTAATTAGTCCAAGAAGTAAACATCAAAAATGCAAAACAACTTCAAAGTAGAAAGCAATAAGTTATTCCCGAATGCATGCAACAATGACTATTAAGTAGATGAAAATGATCCCAATGTGGGAATAAGATCATATTGGAAGAGCAAGAGTATACTTAGAAACTCCTCATGACACTCTTGTTAGATCCATTTGACAAATGATCTCGAGAAAAAATTTCCCCAGTGAAGTTATATTGCAAAGAAAAATAATTTTTTGACTTGCCCCAAACAGAGTAAGTAATCATACAAAGGGAAGAAAGTGATGGTTGTAAGATTGGAATGATCATTACAGTAGTATATAAAGGTATGACTTTACCAAGTTTGTGTTTAAATTTTGAGAGATTCGCCTTAATATTTTCCAATTGTAGGATGTCGATGATAAGTGAATGTTTGTTCAAAACAAATTATGATTTTTCTAATTTTTTTAAATTTTTGAATATATTTTGATTTTTTATGGTTTTACAAATTTTTAGAAAAACTTGATGTAAAGAAGAGGAGTGGCGTGTTTGTTACACTTGATTTATTATGGACAAAACGATGTTGTTGAAAGCATAAAACAAACATGTCAAACAAACCCAATATGAATAGGAAGGAACCACACCAAAGTTATATGTGAACTAGGATGTAGAGAATTTTCCTGTAATTGGTCTACAATGCAAGTAAACAAAGTGCAATAAAATAACAAACTGAAAGAAGCAAAAACATTATCACGATGTTGAAAACCGCAACAATACAACACAATTTAAAAAATGATGTCAAATGACACTCGAATGTATTCCACATTAAAGAACTAGACAAATATGAATGCCCCCAAGTGATAGCTTATAACGCGAGAGGATTGGATCGGGACAAAGAGCGGAGTGATGCTTAGATACTCTAAAAAATCTTGTTGGATCCCATTGAAATTTGATTTGTATTGAATTTAATCCAAGCGTGCCCCAAGCAAAGTTATATTGTAAAAGGGTAATTGATTTCCTCGAGCATAGATATACACCATGAGTAAGAAAGATGATTATCAAAAGATGATATAAAATGATCATGATTAGTGCTTTCAAATGAAGAAATTATTGAACTATGTTATCCGATTATTTAAATTTAGTCAAACATTATCTAATTTTTTTATTTTGACAAAGCTTTAATACTATTTTTGGATTTTAGAACAATTTTACATTGTAAATTTGTGTTTTTTGAAACATATTTGAATGTTTGTTTATAATTTTGAGAAACATATTTAAATTTTTTTATTTTTGAGAAACATATTCGAATGTTTTTGGTATTTTTAGAAAAATATTGAATGTTTTTGTATTTTTGACTCAATAAAAGGGTTGCACAACTTGAACACAAGTGTAAACAATTAGAAGCATTCCATTGCATTGGATGAAATGTAGATTATGTAATTATATGGTGTTTCACTCTACTCGTGACTCCATGCAATTAGGAAGATGTAAGGGTTCATCACTAAAAGCAAGAAGGATGTGAAAACTAGGTGAATAGTGATATGAAGGTGAAGATAATGGATGCTAAAACACAAGATGTAACAATGATCCATGTAAGAAGAATGTAACTAATATTTATCCA
The DNA here is from genome assembly GCA_018340775.1 of Taxus wallichiana var. yunnanensis. Classification (NCBI taxonomy): domain Eukaryota; kingdom Viridiplantae; phylum Streptophyta; class Pinopsida; order Cupressales; family Taxaceae; genus Taxus; species Taxus wallichiana. The sequence continues at coordinate 173,835,427 of CM031237.1, read as the reverse complement.
AGATTATTTGACTAATTCCAAGATGATTCCACTTTATAGGTTTTAACTCAACTTGGATCCATAGATGGCCTACCGATTGGAAAAATCTGTTTGAAGGAATTGTTGTCTCTCTTTAAGATGAGTAACTAAATTACTTCTAAGGATGTTTTTGATTAAGCACCTTTTGATTCAAATTTGATAAGGTGTTATTGATTAATTGTTTTATTTTTTTATTTTTATGAATGACCCATACATGTTACCCCATGTCACCATAAAGAGACAAGAGCTCAACACCGAAGACAAAATGTAGGCGAGTAATGGCACCTTCCCCATTCCTAGTCTCATACTACTAGTGAGAAGTATGGGCTCATCACCAAAGGATGTAAAGGATGAAAGGTATAATGATTGATTTTATTTATTTTGTATTTTTAGATTTTTTTCCTAGTTGATTAATATTTTTCATCCAAGGAAGGAACATTTTGCCGAGTCTCATTTTCATGCGACTAGTAGGACAAAAGGGTTCAACACCATAGATTGAGATGGATGATCAAAAGGTTCAGGTAAATAATTCTAGTTCTTTCGTAAAAGAGAGTTCTTGATTTGAAAGGAGGAGTTACCATCAGTAAGATTCAAGACAAAACCATAGGTAAAAAGATCTAAAATGGTAGAAACCATAACATAGATGAGACATAATGCCAATACGACCAAGGTTAACTTGTTTCATGATAGGTGAAGAATACGAAGATATGATTATGGTATGATTAAGATATTTACCAAAAGATGGAATGCTTAACATTATTTGCACTTGCTTTTCTACTTTTTATTTGTAAATAATAATTTAAGAAAATGTTTAATACAAAGTTTTATTTTCTTTTTATGCTTTTGAATTTTTCTGAATTTTGATGGATGAGATATTGCAATGGACTCATCAAGAGAGAGGTCCATGTTTATGAAAATGGAATGGTCTTGATTTATGAGACTTGGGCAGACAAAGTCCAAGTTAAAGGAGAGAATCCTAAGATTCAAGAATTCATAATTTACGAGACTCGGAAGAAAAGGTCTAAGTCAAAGGAGAGAATCAAATGATTCGATGAGTCCTAAGTTACAAGACTTGGGAAGAAAAATTCCAAGTCAAAGGATGGAATCAAATGATTTGATGAGTCCTGAGATAGGAAACTTGGTCATATAAGGTTCAAGTCAAAAGAGATAATCAAATGATTTGAGATGTCTGATTTATGAGACTCAGTGAACAAGGTCAAAGTCAAAGGAGAGAATCAAATGATTCAATGAGTCCTGAGTTATGATACTTGAGCAGAAATGTGCCAAGTGAAAGGATGGAATAAAATTATTCGACAAGTCCTAGGATACGAGACTTGTTTGGACAAGGTCCAAGTTAAAGGAGAGAATCAAATGATTTGACGAGTCCTGAAGTATAAGAATTGGCCGAACAAGATCCAATTCAAAGGAAAGATAAAAGGATTTTCAATTATCCATGATTTGGTAGTCCTATTCTATGAGACTTGGTCATACGAGGTCCAAGTCAAAGGAGAGAATCACAAGATTTGAGGAGTCCCGAGTTACAATACTAGAGTGGAGAAGGTCTAAGTCAAAGGATAAAATCAAATGATTCAATGAGTCTTGAGTTACGAGACTTGGTAAATAAGGGCCAAGTAAAAGGAGAGAATTAAATGATTTAAGGAGTCCTGAGTTATGAGACTTGAGTGGAAAATTTCTAAGTCAAAGGATAAAATCAAATGATTTGATGAGTCCCAAGTTACAATACTTGGCTAGAAAAGGTCCAAGTCAAAGGATGTATGATTAGATAACTCCTCGATGTGATCGGAATACCTATGTGATGTTAAAGGAGGATTTCAAGGTGGAGGATATGTTGATATGCATACTCATTCGTGAGTGGAGGAATGTGAGAAAAGAAGGGTTAATCCCTATATGTACACTTGAGGATCCCTATAGGTTGTAGAGAGTAAATATTCAATGTTTATCCTTTGTGGTTGTGGATTAATTAATTTGATGATATATTTGTAATTAAAGTGTGAAAAGGTTGTATAAGGATATTCCTTAGGTATACACAACTCATGGAGTGTACACTTATAGATGTCTTGATGGGTATGAATCATTATTGATGAGATACATGTAAGGATGATCATTTTGGGGATTGTGGACATGAAGAAGGTGTGTTATCACAAATGTCCAATATTTTTGTGGTTGTGTTTCTACAATAAGACTAGAGATATTAGGCATAAGAGCCAACAAGTGAAAGAATAGAATCAAGCTCGATGGTGCTTGATGATGCACCATCTTCTGTAGTGTCTACAAATTATATGAAGGGTTCAAAGGGATTCTTGAAGTAAGGTCAATATCTCGTTGGATGTTAGAAGATTGCTATCTAAAATAATTTCAAGTGTCTGTTGGGACTAAAGGAAGAAAATTTGTTGAAGAGATAGATTGGTTGTGATTGAGATATACTTAACTTCCTTCGTGATCTCATTGAATTTTAGTATGTATGTACAAAAGTGGGGACAACGTTTAAATATTCTTGAGAATTTTTAGTAGTTGTGTCTTCGATTACGATAGCTTTTTCTTAAGCTCTATAAAGATATCTCCGTCATCAATTAAGTCTTGGACATAATTCTTAAAATGCACACATTTATCTATTGAGTGGTCATCAATGTGATGAAAATAATAATATGTATGAGGTTTGTACTAGTATGGCTTATGTTCTCCTTCAACCGGAGGTCTTGTGAGCGGATATTTTATCATCCTAGCCTCTTTTAGCTGTTGAAAAACACTAGAGACTTTCTCCGAGGGGTGTAAATTGTCATTTAACTTTGTGTGGAGTGGTGTCTTTGCTAGGTTGTATGATTGGATTTTTGGTTGATTTTTCATGCATGTTGTGCATGTTTTGATTATCCATGACACCATCATTGATGATATTATAGTTTTTGTTGAAGTACCAAGATTGATCAGGATGACTACTAGGGTTGTTGTTATTGTTATGATTGTGATTGAAGTTGAAAGAAAAATGGTTGATGAACTTCTCCAAGAGGTTCACAAAAGTGGTGATGGATCCCCTTGGAAGGTGTAAGAACTATTCCAAATATTTTCCTCCTAGACTTATAGGAAAAAGAAACTAGAGAAATATATCATTATATGCCACTTCGTGGCATGCTAAAAAAATTCTTTGATATGCTTTCTAGGATCGGTTTTTCCCTTGTATTTTTTAATTTGGGCATCTCGAAAGAGTTTGGAAAGGGTGTGTGTAAGATGTCCATGCTGAAAGGGTAAGGAAACAATTCATCAAATTTTAATTGTTTGTGTTGTTTTTGCATACCCACAATGGTGTCTTTCATCATTTGTCATTCCTAAGAAAATTATGAGTTGTGTGAATCCACCATTATAACAAAAAAATGGGGAGAAAAAGAAAGGTGTGGTGAATAAATCAACCCTTAGCCAATGGAATGAAAATATGGAAGATTTGAAAAGGTTTGAAAGCTTGACCTTAGCAAAGTGAATGCTAATATGGAAGAGGCGAAAAGATTTGAAAGCTCAACCCTTAGCAAAGTGAATGCTAAGATGGAAGAGGTGAAAATATTTGAAAGCTTAACCCTTAACAAAGTGAATGCTAAGATGGAAGAGGTGAAAAAAAGGTTAGAAATGTACTCAACCTCTAGAAAATTGAATGCTAGAATGGAAGAGGGGATGAAAATATTGAATGATGTGACTCTTAACAACGTGAATGCTAAGATGGAAGCGAGATTGAAAAGATTTGACTGATTCGACCCTTAACAATGTGAATGTTAAGATGGATGAAGTGTGAAATGATGATAGACTACTCAACCCTTTACAATGTAAATGTAAATATGGAAGATTTTGAAAAGGAATTTTCTCAAACCTTAAAAATTTTGAATGTTAAGGTGGAAGAGGATTAACGATGAAAAAGGTTACTCAATTCCTTACAAAGTGAATGTAAGAAAAGGAGTGAAAAATATTTAATAGAATTAACCCTTAACAACCTGAGTGTTAAGATGGATGAGGGAGGAAAGGTTTTTTTAGGTTTGACTGTGACAATGTGAATGTCAAGGTGGATGAAGAGAATAAGTGTTGGAAAAGAAAGTCCAATTATGGAACTCTTAGCAAAAGAAATGATAAGATGGGAGAATTATCGTAAGAGCTAATGATGTGCTCAAAATTATGATAAATTGAATGTAGAAAAGGAGATGAGACTTTAACAAGCTTATTTTTCTCACCTTCTAAAATGGATGTTTAAAAGAGAAGAGAGTTAACAATATGAGGTAATCAACTCTTAAAAAAGGTGTGTTAAGAGAGAAAAAATGTTTGCAATGTTAACTCTTAACAAGATGAGTGTTAAGAGAAATGAAAGGAGACTCAAGTGACACTTAAAAAGTAAGTTGTGTTAAGGTGGAAGAGGGATTGAAACATTAGTTGGATAGAACTTAAAAAGTGAGTGTTAAGAGAGATGAAAAGGTTGGAAATTTTTCTTGATCCTTTACAAAGTGAATGTAAAGAGGAAATAGGGGAAAGAAGTTGGTTTTCTCAACTTGTGACAAAATTAGTGTTACAAGAGGAGACTTGAAAGCATGATGAAAAATATCAATACTTAACAAAATGGGTGTTAAGAGAAATGAAAAGGAATGAAAGACTTTGTGATCCTTTACAAAGTGAATGTAAAAAGGAAGAGATTAAAGGAATTGGCTTGATCATCTTGTGACAAAATGAGTGCGACTAGAGGATACTTAGAGACATGATAAAATATGCTCAATTTTTAACAAGATGGGTGTTAAGAGAGGAGACTTGGAAAGATGATGAGGGTGCTTGACTCTAACTAGATGAATGTTAATAGAGGATACTCAAAAGATGGAAAGAGTGTGAATACTTAAATGAAAATAATGGGATTGTTGAAGTATAATGGTGAACAATGAATGAAAAACTTGAATCTCAACAAAGTGAATTTGAGAGAAGAGGAGAGAATGATTGGTTAAGGATCTAAAATGAGAGTAAATTAAATTCTCTAAAAGAGAGTGGTGAAAATATTTTTAAGATGTAGACAAATGGACAAATGAATGCACAACTTGAGGACATGAGATGGTTGAAATAATTAAAGATCAAAAATGTAATGTCAAAGTTAAGAATTAGAAAAATGAAAAATCAATGTTATCACAAAGGTGCTTGACTTGTGAGAAAGTAAATATTATGGTGTTAAGACTTGGATGGGAGATGATAGAGCTCAAGTGTGGATACAGATGTCCATGACTCAAGACTTAGACTCATGTACAAAGAGGTGAAAATGAGAATTTTTTGATACAAATAAGGAGTATTTGGAAACATGAAAGAGATGTGAATGCACCCAAATAATGAGTATTTAGGAGAGATAGAAAATGAGACAAAAGTGAGAACGTGAGAGACAAGTGTGGAACACAACTCATGAAAATGAAAAGAGAAAAGAGAACGTGAAAACAAAAGTTTTGTTTACAGATGTTTTGGCCTCTACCTTAGATTGGCTTGGATAGTGTTTGGCTTCTTAGGTGGCTCTCTCAACTAGGTGTTAATAGTATACGTGAGTGAGCACAAGTGCTATTGCTATATGTTGGCTTTACTTTACCCCTTTAAAACAATGAACAAAGATCTTGATCAAATGAATCGCACTGGGGTCACCACTAAGGATATCCGTGACTCTAATATCACAAGGTGTACTAGTCATTGGTATGTGGGTACTCATTTTGTCAGCTAGTTCCCTCAATGTATTAATTACTTTGGGGATCATGTGGTACTTCTCAAATTAGTTTCATGGCTTATGCCAAAGCACTTCCCATAGTTATAGTAGTTGGGCAATAGCCTTTTAAACTCCACCTGCAAATACAATGTCAATGGTTCATTTTATCTTGATTAAAAGATGAGATTATTTGAACCACTAGTCTTTAACAAAGGAAAGCTATAGTTTGTATATAAAATGGAAGTATATAATATCTATTTGTTATATATTAGTTTCTCAAAATACAAGTTTACAACATTTTGTTTTTTGTCTTCCTTTTCTTTCTTCTTTTGGTTTATTTTTGTAACACCCTTAGATTAAATTATTTTATGAGGTTTTAAAATTAAATTAGGTGAAGAAAGGGCATAGAGTGGGACTAGAACAATCTATTTGGTCTAGTGAACACCCCTTATTAGTTCAAACCAATACCTTGCAACTTGTGCACTAAATCCCACTTTGTGGTCCTGAAAAAATAAGATCTTGTCATTAATTCCTTTGGTGTGTAACTTGTGTGCATCAATAGAAATGAAGTAAAAGTTGACACTAGACGGAGGTCCAAATAGAAAATTTATAACAATAAGTAATTCCTAGTGTATTCATTTAACATCACAATTTGCATATGTTTTCACCTGAAAGTTATTTGTGCCTAGTCATTAATATTATGCATATACGTTAGATTTACTAAGAATTATGACTAGGTATTTCTCCGACACTAGATTGACCCATATATCTTTGAATTTTCATAGGAAACTAGTATGCTACGATATAGGAAAATCCAAGAGTCCCAAAACTTTTGTTAGTGTTTCCGGGTTAATAGGTCATAAAGTCCTCATAAATCAAGAAATATTATTTCTAGTGTAGTGACCACAATGGCTTGGATGGTAGGACCTTCCATTAATATCCTTAACACTATCTATGATTTACCACTAAATCCATAGAAATATATCCTTGTGTTTGACCTAAAATGAGAATATCTTCTCTTGAAGATCATATGAGGAAATTTAGGTCATCCATAAGACTCCTAGATATAACACATGAGCATGTGTCATGTAGGCTCTTCCCATTTTCTATCAAAATGTAGCATATGAATTGTTATTGAATTTACTAGAAGATGCAATCACCGGTGACAAGATTTCCATAATATCTTTGTTTCCTAGTTTGGAAGGGTCACTATTCCAACAATCTTGTATCGAGGTTCACTACGTTGCAAAGGAATGTCCAAGAACCCATCCGATATTTCAATGATAGATTCCATAATATTTATAGCCTAACCACTTAACCATACAAACCCATACACGAATTGACACTAGAAATTTACAAAATTTCCTTAGATCCCATGACCTCATTCTTTCGAGAAGGTCCCAAAACATCACTACCTTGATAGATATAGATGATGAATCCATCCAAATCGATGAAAAAATGCACCCTCGGTGATATGTTCCCTCTTCCTTCTAGAATTTGTATCTCAATCAACTTCCTCAAGATAGTAAAAATTTACAAAATCATATACATACACTTGTTCTAAACACTCTATCTTTCAATTACATAGCCTCAAATCAGCAACAAAGTTTTTCTAATCCTACACCATTTGTTGATCCAAAAGAAAATTATATTCAAGCACTTGTCCTTGTTAACAATACTAATTCCCAAGTACCAAATCAAGAGAACGTAAAAGGAAAATTGGATTCTATCCAAAGGACGGTAAGAAAAATAGGCCAAGATTTCATAAGTTGCGAGAGAAAATTAGGCAAAGACAGGGGAAGGTAAACCAAGTACTAATTACATTTATTAGAGGTATTATAATAGGCCCTTTAACTTGAATAAAATCAATGAGGAAGATTCCACTCAAAATAAAATACCATAAATAAATGTATGTGAAATTGCATTACCAAATTGGTGCAAAGTCCATAACATAGCTAAACATGGTGAATTGGATTGTGTTGAGTTTTGTCATGCATTTGAAGTCTTTCAAAATGAGTTAGATAAATATGAAATAATTTGAAATATAAATGACATGACAAACCCATCAAATGATACAAATTCAGCAAGCACTACCTTAATGGTAGAAATATATTACTTTTCCTTGTAGGAGGATTAATGAGCTAGGAAGAACTCGGATGAAGTGCATGCATTTTAATAGTACCAAAAGATTAATTATGCATTGAGGAATAGGGCCAACAACACCACTTCAACACCTCCAAATGTTAGTATAACTCCACTGACCCAAAAGGCCAAGAACAATCATCCTCCACTAAAAGTAAATGATCCTCATCCACAAGAAATTGCTTTAGGTATTTCTAAAACTAGTTACAATATTGTAGAAGACATGAAGAAGATTAAGACAAATATTACTTTTCATGAATTATCTCATATCACGAACATAGAGATTTTTATTAAATAATTTAGCTAACAAGACTAGTAAATACCCTTAGAAGTCCTCTCATGCCAATGTTGCCTTATACATGTATGCAAGGGAAAATAACGAGATAAATGAAGATAAATGAATAAAATACACAATTATACCTTCTCCTTAGATTTCTTACAAACCTCAATAAGATTGCAGAAGTTTTTGATCTTGTGGAATCTTGTATATTCTAATTTGTGGGTGCTCTTGATTAGCCTCTCCAAGGTGGATGATTGAAATGATACGAGCTGGTTTCATGACGATCCAAGATAAAAATAAGTAGAGCTTTGTTGCATTTACTCATGGATTTCCAAGGATGATTTTGTGAATGAAATGACCTGTATTTATAGCTGAGGCTAGGACCATGAAAGGTGGATGCAAGTTTGACTAAGCTCTAGATTATTGATTACAATCACCGTGAATAGAAAGTAGACTGGTCTAGGAGGTTGTATATTTTCAAGGGGCAATAGAAATTTAGAATAATGAAGTAAGATCCGACAATTGAATACATGTATAATCTGATTGCCCCACACTTTTAGGAATCTAGAAGTGGAGACCAAGTTAAGTTGGGAAGTTGATTTCCAAGTGAAATTGACTAGAATGAGGAAGTGGAGCTCAACTCGGGATGAGGAAGTGGTTGTTGACTAAGAAAATAGATGTATTTTCTTAATTAAGTAACTAATTTAATTAACTATAATGTGCAACATAATTAATTAATCATTTGTTTAATTTAAATGACAATTAACTTAGCTAAAGTGGTATTGTGGACTAATATAATTTATCCAAAGGGGTTAATGTACCTAATTGATTAATTAGATTAATTAATCATGAAGGGGGTATGAACTAGGATGTGAGCTCGGATAATACTTGGGAACTAGTATGTAATTTTGGGTGTCTACAATAAAAATTAAAGTAGAAGTTCCTCCCTTCCTACTAAATATGAGGATGGTTGGAAAGAGATTGCATAACTATCTAGTTAAATCTGGGGCCTCCGCCAACATTATTCCTTCAAGAATATTTAAGAAACTCAAGTATAACCCTAATTAAACATGATAGGAAAGTGGTCCAATTAGAAAAATATAAGGTATAAGTAATATGGGAACTCAATGTGCACGTGGAACTAACCTTTGAGCCTATGATCCAATGGTTCATAGATATACAAGTTGTAGAAATACCATATGCTTATGAAATGTAATTAAGTAGGGATGGTTAACAATATTGAATGGTTACATGTCCACCAATTGTTCCAATATGTGGTTTCTATGGAGAGGTATCCCAAATCATATCAGGATAGAAAGAGATCCCAAGATGAAACACATGATTACTTAGTACAATACTAAAACGAAGAGGCCAAGTTTTGTTCAATGGATAATAGGGTATATAATTTGGAAATAGAAGATTCAAAACAACCATAGGGTAACTAGGATGCCTTAGAGATATGGTCCATGAATTTTTATGGAGCTTATTCCAAGAAAGGCTTTGAAGTAGGAATTATCTTAACAAGTTCAAATTTATAACAACATTCAACCTCCTACAAACTATAGTTCCCTTGCATAACCAACTTAACCAAGTATGTAGCTTTAGTATTAGGATTGTAATTTTCCATCAAACTATTGGTTCGAAAAGTCAGTCGGGTGGACAGATCTATGGATAGACGAGTCAACAGTGTGTAGGGCATATCCCCTCTTTGAGTCAGCAAAGCGAAACTAGTTTATTGCTATTCTACCAACATGAATCTGTGCAAGTCTCACAATATTCTTCCTTCGGGGGTTGGGATCTCATCCCAGTAGAGGTACTTCCAACCGTAAAAGAAGGGAAAGAAACGAGGTGGGGAGATAGGAAAGATCTCAAGGGAGAAAAGAAATGAATTCCAAAGCAGTAAAGCTGAGAGGGTCTATGTTTTGGGCTGGTAGTAAACAAAGCCGAACCTACTTACATGTACGAATAAAGCAATACTTGATGAATAAATGACAAATAAGTAGAGATAGATTCAATGAATAAACTCATAAATCGACATAAGAAAGATTAAATGCTCATAACACGTATATTCAAAGACAAAGTCTTAATATTTGTATTACTATTTTCTTCTATTACAAAAGCTCAAAGTCTTTTCTCGCCTACTTCTATTTTTCATCCTGAAAAGTATCCATCCCTTGAATACAACAAGTATCCAAGTATATATAGAAGAAGGAGAAGAAAGAAGGAAAAAGGGAACCAACAACTAATTTACAAAATATCTAAAAGTCAATGTTGACTTTGGACAACTTGGTGGATGACAACATCCCATGGTGCAACATGGATGAGGTCATCGTTTGTACCAACATACTATTAGATATTTACAAAAAGAGAAGCCAAGAGGAAGAGAGCTATTCATCATCGTCTCATGGCTAGAAGGGGGTATCTTGCTTCTATTGTTGTTCGGGAGAGGTGATGTGGAACTGAGTCTGATATTCCATGAATTTACTGATCATGGGCTGAAGTTGATCCTGAGCAGGACCCTTCGTATGATCACCGATGACCTCACAAGTCTCCCGCTCATCTCTGAGTTTTTCAGGGAGTTTGAAATATTCATTTCCTACCTCCATCAGGAACCCCACAAAATCACGGCAAGCCAAAAGGTTGTTGATGCATTCGGTGTCAAAAGTGGCTTCTGGCCCTAACCCTTGCGAGAGGATCTCTTTGAAGATCCGGATAGTTTTGTCTGCCTTCCTCAAGGCAAAAGAAGGAGTAAGCAAGCCTGGAGACATCCTCAGAACGATTTGTTCCATTTGATGCATTGCATCCAGGGCTTCCTCCTTGACTTTATCGATCTTTTCTAGGATGAACTCCATCTGGTCGACCCGGTAATCCAATGTAGCAAGGATCTTGTTGGGTACCCTGGGGTGATCAAGATGCAAAATTTTACTAGATCATGATCGAGTTGTTAGAGCATTTTCTGGAATGTTTCGTGTTGCAGCCTTGCATGGTCCAACTCCTCGGAGATAGGTCCTGTAATCGCTTGGAGATCTTTGTTCACCTGATTGATGTTCTGATATAACTCGCTGAACTTGACTATTACCTCCTCACTGTCTTTGAGGATTTGATCTCTCCAGGCGGAAACTACCATACCTTGTTTGCCAATTTTGGCGTATTTGTTTATCTTGTCCTGACTTAGGACCTCAGGAGTTTCCATGGCAAAATTTAGGAGGTGCATTGCCCATTTTCATTTTGGACACACCTCTTGTCTTTGTTTAATGTGGCGGGCCACTACCATCATGAATTCATTGTTTATCGCACCGACCGGGATCCCCTGCAAAGAAATGCAAAGCCACCGCTACTAGTTTTTCCATCCAGTGGACTCCCCGTGACTCTCCCGGTTCCGCCTAGAAATCCTCCATGTCGATGTGATGAGCTCGCAGTCTCTTATATCCAGTCACATTCTTCCTAGACTCGAGCATCCAAACCCTCCGGTATTTATACTTCATTTCTTCTTCCGTAAGATTAGCCTTACCCTTCAACTTGGTTGGCTTCTTACTTGATGTAGACATACATGGATCTAAGTTCAGTTGCTGATCTGCAAGAAGAAGAAGAGAAGTCCAACGCCAAAGAGCCATATTAGCTGTCAGATCTTCCATTAAAGCACTACATAATAGAATGAGGAGTTAGCAATTTCAAGGCCTCAGGGCGCAGGCGCAGAATACTGTAGGTTGTAGAGCTATTAGAATGGCGCACTGAATCAGAGTGTTACAGGGAACAAATCAGCACCAAAGGGCACAGGGCGCAAGGATTGTGCATATGACATCATGTTATTGTAAGCGGGGATGTGCCTACGCCGTTATGTAGTTTTATACTGGGCGCAAGGAATGTTGGTGTTGCATGGGTGCAGGGTGCACCTGTGGTGCAAGTATTTGTCCTGCAACATAGAAGTTTGGTGCGCCAAAGGGCACAAGTTTATTGCATGTAGCACTAACTTTAGGCGCGCAGAAAGGGACTTTGGTGTGGCGTGGGAAAACTTGCATGACATATTGTTATTGTAGATAGGGGTGCGCCTGCACCATCTATATAAGGTTATGTTGGCGCAAATAAACTTAGTGTTGCATGGGATCAGGGTGTGCCAATGGCGCATGCAATTTACATGTAACAGGGGATGTTGATGCGCCGAATGGCGTAGGATAAATGCGTGTTCAAGCAGGAAAAGTGTGCCTTCTTGGCGCGACTGTATTTTATGCAGCAGGAGTGCCGATTACGCCAAGAGAAAAACACGTTTAAACTAATCATTAAGGTTTTCTTTCTTTCCCGATAGGTTTGTGATCTTTCAGCCTCTTTTCAGTGATTTTTGATGGTGAAGGGGGCACAAGAAAGGGATCCAGTTGATTTTTGAGGCGTGAGCCCTCCGACCAATAGATCTAAAGAGGATGAAAACGGTTTGGGGGAAAGGTTGCAAGAACGGTAGGGGGTTTAATGGATTTGCATATTCATTCTATCCTACCACACAAACAACCAAAACAAAACACAAGAGGAGAAAGAACCACCTACCCGGAATATATAGAATGTGAGAGACGAAACGGGGTCCACGAATGCGACACGAGGACGACGGGCGTGCTGACAGGTGTAGAGGAATAAAGTTATCACGTGTTTTGAATTGTGAAAGTGACAGGGTGGGTGCACCTATATATAGGCAAAGGTGTAATAAATGTGCCAACCACTTTTTCAAGAGGCACACCAAAACATGTGTCGACACATAAAATGGTGTGCCCTTTGGCGCGGATAAACACGTGTCAACACGGGATTACTTGTGCCTTGGGTGCAAATTTAAGACTGCCAACACTTCATCCCTTACACCCTTTGGTGCACCAAAACATGGCACAACAATTTAGTTGTTAACATGAAGGTGCATGCAAGAAAGGCACATCACGGGAAGGTGCAACAATACATGTGTCAACACGTCAATCTGTGCAAAGGAAATGAAGGGGGAAAAATTTATTCGTGTAACATAGATAAAAGATGTGCCCAACCAAAAAGGGACCAAAATGGCTAAGTTCGGAGAACTAGATTTCCCGGAAATGGATTTTGTAACATTCCGACAGAGGGTCCTCGACGAGGACCAGACAAAATTTAGTATGGTTACCTATAAAATTCCCATCATCAATTTTACAGGATAACAAGCTGGCTCTTTCTGGGGACTATCTTTGAGCGAAACTCAAGGGTAGAGAACCTCATATCAACATGTGCCTATCCATTGGGTAACAGGGTCAAAAATGAGTGCGAGGATGAAAGAAAACACACGATGAAAGTAAACACATAGAAAAAGCAAATTGTACAAAGAAGAGAGCAAGCTCTACTTCCTGAATATTTTGAGGTGTTACCCGCCTATAGGAAGCGGGAGATCGGTTCCATCCAGATACGAGAGATAGAAGCTATTTTCTCCATTGAGTTGTTTAATCTTGAAAAGCCCTCTCTATAGAGAATCAAATTTCCCATGCATGCCCCCTTCGACTCTCCGCGTTTGTCCCACAAAAGGACGAGATTTCCCACTTGGAAACCTCTTTGCTTAGCCCTTTTATCGAACACTTTCTTAACTTGATTCTCGATGTTCGGTGATTCTATCGACCACTCTTATTATTTTCTCCTCAAGCTCTTATAGATACATGATCCTCCTTTTAAGGGAATTTTGGAAAGTCTCATCTTCGATCGCTCAAAGTGCAAGCACGAGCCGGGAGTTCTACGAAATGGGAAGCTCAAGTGTTGGTCCCATATAACACTTGAAAAGGTGACATACCGAGAGACCTCTTGGGAGTAATGCGGTCTACCCACAAAGCATCTTATAATGATTTGTGCCACATCCGCCGACTCTCATCAACTAGCTTCCGTATGATGGTCACTAAGTTTTTATTATGGATTTCGCACCATTTCCTCGGGGGTAGTAATCCGAGGCGTGGGCCAAGGTTAACCCGTATTCATAGTAAAACCAACAATTTCTCGTGAGGATAAATTGGAAGCGTTATCATGAACAATCTTGTTTGGAATCGCCAAACCCGACAATGATATTCTCTTTGATGAAACCGCTAAACAACCTCGGAAGTGGCATGTTTGGAAGTGTATGGCCTCTACCCATTTGGTGAAGTAATCTGTTTTCAGGACATAACTATGTCCGCACTCGATTGGGGATGGAGTGCTTTGATAAAGTCAATTCCCACCTTTGCTCGAATGGTTCATCAATAATGACCAGCTGAGGGGAAAAGTAGCCAATTTTGGCTTCTTAAACAAATTGTTGGCAGGCTCTCACTTCTACCAGTGGCCGTATCCCAAATGGCGTCGGCCAATAGTAGACGGCCCAGATTATCTTGTGTTCCATCACGGAAGAGGAAAAGTGACCACCACAGTGAATCATGAAATCTCTCCAAAGAGCTTTATCTGTTGTGGCTTGTCGACACATCGCAAGAAGATGCCATCTATTCGTGTTTTTATAAACCGTCATCCCAAATGACATATCGGGCTGCTCCGAGCTTTATGGCACGTTTCCCCTTTGAATTTAGATGAGCCTGGACACTCACCATAAGTGAGAACGAAAGCGATATCAAAATACCATTTGTTGTTAGTGGCACAAATAGAACCATGGGTAAAGAATAGGCTTTCTCAAACCTGGCTTTGTGCTCCCTTAGCGCAATTATCCTTTTCCTCAGGGTCTTCTGAATCCCGGTTTTCAGCCATAAGCTGACATAGGTCCTTGCCCCTTACCAGCTTGGTGGGTTTTATGTCTAGATCATATTCCCGGACTTTTGCAATCTAATTTCCTTCAGCAAACTCCCTAACTCCTATTGAGTTAGGATGGACTTGATTTCCGTGTCGGGGACCAGTACCGTTGTATGAGAATTTAGAATGTAATACCTAAAGTTCTTGACTGCTTTGACCATGACAAAGGCATGCTTTTCCAATGAGACATATTTAATTCGTGAGGATTGAGAGGAGAGATCATGAACGCAATCGGGATTCAACATCTTCAGAATTCTTTTGCATTAAGATAGCTGACATGGTATGTTCGGATGCATAGCTATACATGATAAAATCTTTGGAGAAATCAGGACATACCAGGACTGGTGCGTGAGCAACGGAGGCTTTTATATCTTCGAATGACTTCTTTCCTTCTTCACTCCACTGGAAATTTGGTGATCCTTTCATCATGTTTGATATGTGGCGAGTCTTTTCAGCAAATTCGGGAACAAAGCGCTTGAGAAAATTCACTTTTCCGAAGAAAGAGTGAACGCTGGTTTTGCTTGTGGGTAAAGTAAGGCTCTGAATAGCCTTAACCCTTTTGGCATCTATCTTCGTTCCTTCCTTGCTTATAATGTGTCCCAACAACTTTCCCTCTGTGACTCCGAAAACAAACTTTTTCAGATTTAGGGAGATTCCATGTTCCCGGCATCTAATCAATACCTGCTCCAAATGATCGCAATGATCATTCCGCTGTTTAGAGAACACAATTAAGTCATCCAAGTAGACTACGATGAATTTTCCCATCATTCCTTTGAATGCAAAGTCCATGGCCTCGCTAAAAGTGGCATCGGCATTGAGTCGGACCAAAAGGCATCCTACTATAAGCGAATGTACCCCAAGGGGTAGTGAATGTTATTTTGAATTGGTCTTCAGGTGAGACTTCAATCTGATTGTAGCCTGAAAAACCATCAAGCATGGACATCATTTCTGATCCAGTCACTACTTACAGAACTTGATCCATATGGGAAGAGGGTAGTTTTCCTTCAAGGAGGCTTGATTTAAGTTACGAAAATCTACGCATATGCGTATCTCACCATTCCTCTTGTGTACTGGTATAATGTTTGCCACCTAGGTACTATGATGGATAGGAAAAATGATCCTTGCATCCAGCATTTTCTGAATTTCAGCCTAGATAGTACCTGAGATCTTAGGATTGTAGTGTCTCTACTTTTGGCGAAAGGGTTTGACATCTTCTTTCAACGGGATGTCATGTTGGATGTCCTTTGGCTTGAAATACTTTAGATCGGCATAGGACCACGCCAATACATCCATGTATTTCTTCAGCAACTTGATGAATTTCGCTTCTCTTTGGGTGTGCAACATTTTCCAATGTTTACAAATCGTGGATGTTCTACGAACCTATATTGACCAGTTTCGGTTTCGGGAGGAGTTAGGATTGTCTCACCTTTCCTTCTTGACAAACGATCGTGCCTATTGAACAAACGCTCTAGAGAAACCAAGCCTTCGTAATTTTATTCCCTTTGGTGACATATGCCATCGCTTCCTCGATTCCCGTTTTGATCATTAATAGCCTCATGGCATGCGGAAGTGGATCCTTCAAAATGAAGCTCTCTAAAATTCTCTTCCTTTTCCGAGTAAAGGTGATAAGTTGATTGTCATCATTGAATACCGCCAAAGGCTTGAGAATTGTCAAGCACGCTTGGGCGGAAAACCACTTCAATGGTGTATGTGTCTGTTTTCAAACCCGGGTGAGGGAGCATGAGGGATCTTTGAGACGGCTAATGAGTCGGCCATGTCATTCGAGCTCTTGGGATGGCTTTTATTGAAAAAGCATCAAACTCCTCGATGCTATCCCATACCGTGTTGCGGTAATGTCTCGATCCTTTCATTCTTCACTTGGTATATCCTTTTAACTTGATTTACGACCAGCTCGCATCACCCTGTACTTTGATTCTTGATTCCTCTTTCCTTTGCAGCTTGCATACCGAGTAGCAAAGATTCATACTCGGCCGTATTATTCGTGTTGAAAAACCGCAACTTGAAAGAGAGAGGGATAATCTCCTCCTTGGGAGATATCAAGACGGGCTCCAACGCCGCACCCACTATCGTGCCTGCCATCAAATCGCAAAGTCCAGATCTTGTTAATATCATCTGCTTGGATGAGGACATCCATTTTTTCAGACTCGGAGACAAGAAATAGTTTCCCATCCCCGATGATTCAAGAGAATTTGGGCTTTGGGGTCATCGAAGTTAGTAACTGTGGTACTTCTTTTGTGATTCGGCTCCAACGTTTGCATTATACCTTTTGACGGGAATCCTTTCCTTAGACCACCCATATGAATCTCTTCACTAACCTCACCTGCAAAACTCCTTCCTAATAGAATTCGTATGCCACCGGAATATCGGCAAGAAAGGACGGTCATCTTTACTCTTTTCTGGGAACACCACAAATGCAAACCGTAATGCGTCTTTGATTTGACCGATCAATGGAACCTGCTTGGTTTCCAAGGAATAACATCTGCCAAAAGGCTTAGTAAGGGTGAGGCCCAAGGCATGGGCAACTTTTGCTGGCATGACGTTATCGGAAGCCCCGGAATCAATTATGCAGTTGCTTAGTTTGTGGCCATTGATTAGGAGGGAGAGATAGAAAGGTTCTATCTTGCCTGACGTAGATGTTGAGGCAATGTTTATGTGAGATGCAAAAGGAGTAGAAAGGATTCCTTTTGGGGAAACCTGAGTAGTTATGACAGCTTGGCTTTGGATGTATTTGGTCAACCTTACAAGCTACTCAGATTTGACCGAAGATATTTAGCTTGCATATCGGATTTTGGTCTTTTTAAAGATGATCGATTATGTCAAACGCGCCAAGGGTTGCGTTGATGAAGGAATGAGTCCTCATTTCGTGATGGTAGGGTAGGATTACTGCTCGATAGGAACATGAGAGGATTGATTCGGAGGGGAGATAGGGGAAAATGATCTTTTCGAAAAAGACTTAATAACAGGTTGAGCAGGAAGGGGACTACCTTGTTTAGCGATGGTTGGAGGCGTGTGTGACACGGCCTTCATTTTTTATGTATTGGTAGCCACTTCTGCTTCTTTTCCTTGTGAGCGGGTAAAACAGATATGACTGCCCACTTGCATATCCTTGGGTACCCTCTTCTTCGTCAGATTCTTCCTCATCAAATTCCATATACCTGATAGTAGAGTCGTCAGTCGGTTCACTGACATCTTGATCATCTTTACCTGGCGATGAAGGTTCTTCATAATTTTTTTCCTCTTCTTTGATTTTGGCTAAAGCATTAATCAGAGGGGCCTCAAGCGCCAACCGTGGAGTAGCTGCGGGTAGGCGGGGCCTTTGTGAGACGTTGTTAGAAGTAAATTTCCTCCGTGGAATATCCCGGTATGAAGTGCTAGGAGAAGCTTGAGCTAGCTGCTTCTTTAAAGCAAGCAAATCATTCGCCATTTTTTGAAATGCCGAGATCAGATGAAGTGGCGGGAGAAGGGATCGAAGCTTTAAGCTTGGACGGTTCTCTTTTTAATTCGCCAGATATTAGCAAGTTATCTTCAATCCGTATGGTAGCAGCTTGGGTGAGAACCAAAGTAGCGACTTGTTCTTGCAAGAGTAAAAAACTTACTTTTGAGCTCATGGCATTGACGAAGAAACACTTCTGATTCTCTGGTGTCGGAAGCATGGTAGGCGGGACACGGTTAATTAGTGAATTGAAACGGGTGATGAAATCGTGCATAGTTTCATTGACTTCCTTCTTTAGATGAGTGATCTTTGACAACAACGCAAACGCGTCTTCGGAAGGCTTATACCTGTCTTCAAACGTAGCTCGCAAGGTGGCCCAACTGGTAATAGATCCGGCCGGCAAATGTTGGAACCATTCTGCTGCAGGTCCTTGCAAGGTCTCTAGAAAAGGCAACCGACACATCTTCACGGGTCACATCCAAGATCGCATGACATGATGAATGTAGATATGTCTGAATCGTGCTTTGGTTCCCACTACCATCAAATTTAGGAAAATTCTTCCGGTTCCCGTGAGGGAGTGCATGAACGGGGTGTGGCAAAGCGAGTGGGCCCATAGCATTTACCCATGGCACTGCCATTTAGATGGCTGGAAAAAGGATGTGATCTGGAAGCACAGTTCCACTGAGCAAGCAAGGCACTGCTAAGTGACAAAGATGTTCCTTGTGAGAGACACTTCCTTCATGGAGGTGAGATGCTCCTGGATGACTAGTTAGCTAAACTTAACAATGAGAAGCGTGTCGGTGTAACACTAAAGTTATGTCTTTGAAGCAGGTCAAAAGTAAGATCAAATTCTCCACGAGCTCTCCTGCTATGAGTAAATGGTTCACCCGCCAGTGTACCTTCCAGATCTGCAATATTTTGGAGCAAACTTCAAAAACTCTTTTTGGTTGTACTTGTTGATTTTCTGATTTTTTGACAAAAATCAGCAGCATGTACTTTTCTAAATATTTAAACTTATCCCTCTTTTGAAAACCGATTGCGGTTTAATGACAAATGTTAATGGGGATAAAAATACGGCCAACTTAGTAGGCTGATTTTCGGATCTTAGATTTGACTTTTTGCAAGGGTTTGAAATTTTTGTAAAACTGTCAAAATCTCAAATCTATGGAAATATATGGGTTTTTGTAAAAACTCAGCGAACTAAAGATCTCTAACTAGTCCCAATCTATGGATTCCTGAAAAAAATTTCAGTTTGGATCACTTTTGCAAAAATTTTGGATTTTGAACAAAAGTTTAAACTTTACAAACAGATAGTGATTTTTCTTATTTTTATTGGTTTTTCAACATATCACTACCATAGATCTTGTAGATCTCATTCGGTCCCTAGCGGAGTCGCCAAAAATTTTGGTCTGAAAATCTATCGGGTGGACAGATCTATGGATAAATGAGCCATAAAAGTGTGCAGTGGCATAGCCCCTCTTTGAGTCAAGAAAGCGAAACTAGTTTATCGTTATTATACCAACAGAATCTATGCAAGTATCATAATATTCTACCTTCGGGGTTGGGATCTCATTCAAGTCTGAGTGTACTTCCAACCATAAAAGAAGGGAAAGAAACGAGGTGGGGAGATAGGAAAGATCTCAAGGGAGAAAAGAAATGAATTCCAAAGCATAAAGGTCGAGGGTCTATGTTTTTGGGCTGGTAGTAAATAGAGCCGAACCTACTTACATAGACGAATAAAGCAATACTTGATGAATAAATGACAAAAAATTAGAGATAGATTCAAAGAATAAATGCATAAATCGACATAAGAAAGATTAAATGCTCATAAATACGTGTATATTCAGCACAAAGTCTTAATATTTGTATTACTATTTTCTTCTGTTACAAAAAGCTCAAAGTCTTTTCTACCTACTTCTATTTTTCATCTGAAAAGTATCCATCCCTTGAATACAACAAGTATCCAAGTATATATAGAAGAAGGAGAAGAAAGAAGGCAAAAAGGGAACCAACAACTAATTTACAAAATCTACAAAATATCTAAAATTCAATGTTGACTTTGGATTAACTTGGTGGATGACAACATCCCATAGTGCAACATGGATGAGGTCATCATTTGTACCAACATACTATTAGATATTTACAAAAAGAGAAGCCAAGAGGAAGAGAGCTATTCATCGTCGTCTCGCGGCTAGAAGGGGGTATCTTGCTTCTGCTATTGTTTGGGAGAGGTGATGTGGAATTGAGTCCGATATTCCATGAATTTACTGATCATGGGCTGAAGTTGATCCTGAGCAGGACCCTTCGTATGATCACCGATGACCTCACAGGTCTCCCACTCATCTCTGAGTTTTTAGGGAGTTTGAAATATTCATTTCCTGCCTCCATCAAGAACCCCACAAAATCACGGCAAGCCAGAAGGTTGTTGATGCATTTGGTGTTGAAAGTGGCTTCTGGCCCTAACCCTTGCGAGAGGATCTCTTTGAAGATCCGGATAGTTTCGTCTGCCTTCCTCAAGGTGAAAGAAGGAGTAAGAAAGCCTGGAGACATCCTCAGAATGATTTGTTCCATTTGATGCATTGCATCTAGGGCTTCCTCCTTGACTTTATCAATCTTTTCCAGGACAAACTCCATCTGGTCGACCCGGTAATCCAACGCAGCAAGGATCTTCTTTCGGGCAAATTTTACTAGATCATCGAAGAAAGCATCGAGCATTTTCTAGAATGTTTCGTGTTGCATCCTTGCATGGTCCAACTCCTGGAGATAGGTCCCTGCAATCTCCCGGAGATCTTTGTTCGCTGGTTGATGTTCTGATACAACTTGGTGAACTTGACTATTACCTCCTCACTGTCTTTGAGGATTTGATCTCTCTAGGCGGAAACTGCCATACCTTGTTCGCCAATTTTGGTGTACTTTTTTATCTTGTCCTGACTTAGGACCTTAGGATTTTTGTGGTAGTTGTAGGAGGTGCATTGCCCATTTTCATTTTGGACACACCTTGTGTCTTTGTTGTAGCAGCGGGCCACTACCATCATGAATTCATTGTTTATTGACCGATGGGGATCCCCCAAGAAAATACAAAGCACCGCTTAGTAGTTTGTCCATCCAGGGACTCCCTGTGACTCTCCTGGTTCTGGCCTAGAAATCCTCCATGTCAATGTGACCGAGCTCAGAGTCTCTTATATCCAGGTCACATTCTGCCTGGGACTCGGGCA
Organism: Taxus wallichiana var. yunnanensis; assembly: GCA_018340775.1. NCBI lineage: Eukaryota > Viridiplantae > Streptophyta > Pinopsida > Cupressales > Taxaceae > Taxus > Taxus wallichiana. Next base: position 173,813,855 of record CM031237.1, on the reverse strand, counting down.
TCCTAACCCTCTGGTATTTATACTTCATTTCTTCTTCCATAAGCTTAGCCTTACCCTTTGACTTGGTTGGCTTCTTGCTTGATGTAGACATATATGGATCTGAGTTCAGTTGTTGATCTGCAAGAAGAAGAAGAGAAGTCCAACGCCATAGAGCCATATTAGCTATCAGATCTTCCATTAAAGCACTACAGAATAGAATGAGGAGTTAGCAATTTTAAGGCCTCTACAAATCTATTAGAATGGTGCGCCGAATCGAGAGTGTTACAGGGAACAAATCAATGCCAAAGGGTGCAGGGTGCAAGGAATGTGCATATGACATCATGTTATTGTAAGCGGGGATGCACCTACGTTATATGTAGTTTTATACTTGGCGCAAGGAATGTTGGTGTTGCATGGGTGCAGGGTGCGCCTATGGCACAAGTATTTGTCCTGCAACATAGAAGCTTGGTGCGCCAAAGGGCACAGGTTTATTGCATGTAGCACCAAATTTAGGTGTGCAGAAAGGGACTTTGGTGTGGCGTGGGGAAAACTTGCATGACATATTGTTATTGTAGACAGGGGTGCGCCTGCGCCATCTATGTAAGGTTATGCTGGGTGCAAATAAACTTAGTGTTGCATGGGATTAGGGTGCGCCAATGGCGCATGCAATTTGCATGTAACAGGGGATGTTGATGCACCGAATGGCGCAGGATAAATGCATGTTGCAAGCGGGAAAAGTGTGCCTTCTTGGCGCGACTGTATTTTATGCAGCAGGAGTGGCGATTGCGCTAAGAGAAAAACACAGTTTTAAACTAATCATTAAGGTTTTCTTTCTTTCCCAATATGTTTGTGATCTTTCAGGCCTCTTTTCAGGATTTTAGATGGTGAAGGGGGCATAAAGAAAGGGATCCAGGTTGAGTTTTGAGGCAGAGCCCTACCGACCAAATGATCACGGAAAGAGGATGAAAACGGTTGGGGGAAAAGGTTCATAAGAACGGTAGGGGGTTTAATGGATTTGCATATTCATTCTATCCTACCACACAAATAACCAAAACAAAACACAAGAGGAGAAAGAACCACCTACCGGAATATATAGAATGTGAGAGACAAAACGGAGTCCACGAACGCGACACAAGGGGACGACGTGGGCGTCTTTGCAGTGTAGAGGAATAAAGTTATCACGTGTTTTGAATTGTGAAAGTGACAGAGGGTGTACTATATATAGGCAAAGGTGCAATAAATGCTCCAACCACTAATTCATGAGGCACACCAAAATGTGTGTTGACATGTAAAACGGGTGTGCCCTTTGGCGCGGATAAACGCGTGTCAACACGGAATACTTGCACCTTGGGTGCAAATTTAAGAATGTCAACACTTCATCCCTTGCACCCTTTGGCTCACCAAAACACAGCGCAACAATTTAGTTGTTAACATGAAGGTGCATGCGCCTTGGCGCACGCAAGAAAGGTGCATCACGGGAAGGTGCAACAATAGACGTGTCAACACGTCAATCTGTGTGCCAAAGGAAATGAAGGGGGCACAAATTTATTCTATGTAACATAGATAAAAGGTGCACCCAGCCAAAAAGGGACCAAAATGGCTAAGTTCGGAGAACTAGATTTCCCGGAAAGGGATTTTGTAACATTCAACGCAGAGGGGTCCCTGAGGACCAGGACAAAATTTGGTATGGTTACCTATAAAATTTCCTCGTCAATTTTACAGGATAACACAAACACAAGATCAAAGAGTTAAAGGTTTTTAGGTAGTTAGAAGTTATAGTCAACCAATTTTGGAGTAAGTATCAATGTAAACAATCATATCTCAATAGATAAAAATATAGAGTCTAGGATCTTATTAAAAATCTTGATGCATTTAACATTATATCAGTTCCCATGAAACAAAATCACGAAACCGATGCATTGGATAATTCTACTACTACTCTCATACTATCCCAAGAGTTAATTAAGGAAAGGTTGTTAGTGGAAATGGTTCACGTTCCCTTAATGAGATAAAATATAGATCATTTTTAGGTATTCAATGATGACCATAAAATTATTCAATTTCTAACTAGTTTGGACATTTTTAATCCCAAATCGTTGATAAAAAGGATATAAATAAATTAATTGAAGATGACATCATAAATATTAAAGAGAATAAGATTCCCAAATGCATGATATATCTTGAACAAATGTTTGATCTAGATCAACAATCTCAAAATATTGATTTAAATCTAAATCGATGACGAAGATTATACTAAAATAAACCTTGACATTAAGGAACGTCCCTAAATTTTTAAACATAGGTTTATAATTTTTATATGAGGAGAGAAATAAATAAATAACCCTCCTAAGGAATTACACAAATTTCATATCCTGGTCTTATGATGATTTGAAGATATTTGATCCTAGAGTTATCACCCATACCATACCACTTTTGGAAGATCACAAACCTTTAGGAAAAGGAAAAGACTAGTAAATCTAGTGTTAGAATCTTTGATGCAAAAATAAGTGAAGAAATTTATAGTTTCTAGGATAATATTTCCCATTATACATTCAACTTGGGTGGTTAATCTGGTTCCTGTACAAAAAAGAATGGAGAAAAAAGACTGTGTAGAATTCAGGAACCTAAATAGAGCCTCAAAACCTAAATAGAGCCTCAAAGAAGGATAATTATCCTCTTCCCTCTCTAGATGAAGTCATACAAATAGTAAGTGGATATGAGATGATGTATTTTCTTGATGGTTTTTCAGGATATAACTAGGTGCTAGTAAACAAAGAAGATAGAATGAAAACTACCTTCACTACCAAGTGGGGAACATTTACATACAAGATATTTCCCTTCTACCTAATTAGTGTTGGGGAAACATTCCGAACAAATGTGGATCATTCTTTTCAATGCATTAGTGGTAAATATATCATTATTTATATGGACGATCTAACTATGTTATCTAAAAATAGGTTGGACCATGATAGGCATCCTACATAACGTTTTTGAAAGGTGTAAAAGATATTGAATCTTCTTAAATCCAAAAAGAGTATATTCTACTTTACAAAAGGAAATTTACTTGGCCATGTTCTCACCAAAGAAGCTATATCTATTAACCATGATAAATTTAATATCATTTCCAATGTTGGTCCATTGAATAACATTAAAGAAATGAAATATTTTTTTTGGAAAGATCAATTTTGTGATAAAATTCATTTTTAGCATTGCTGAAATTGTTAGGAATTGAATGCCATGATAAAGAAAGATACTAAATTTGAATGGACTAATGATGCTAATAATTATTTCCAATATATTAAAGAAGCAATAGCTTAGGCACCTGTTGTTATTAGTTCTGACTTCACGAAGGACTTCTACTTGTATTCGTGTGCTTTTGAGCATACCATCACAATTGTACTCACTCAAAAAATTAGAGACATTGAATATCTAATTGCATTCATGAGTACCAACTTAAAGGATGAACAACTGAAATGATGGATAAGAAAGAAATCTTTCTCATTATCCAAGGAAGTAAATAAATTCAGACATTACATACTTAGAAATAAAATGCATGAAATTGTCATAGATCCATCCATTAAGTTGATGTTGGGGCAAAATGAGTTGGGAGAAAGAAGAGGAAAATGGATGACAAAGTTACAAGAATTTGATTTGTAAAATAAACCTATAAGATGGTTAGAGGTTAAGACTTGGCCCAACTCATGGCATATGTAGATCAAGAATAGACATAATGTAAGTAGATGAAAGGAACATGCAAAAAAGAGGAATGGTATAACCACATTATCCATTATCTATTGTATGGTACATGCCCATATAAATTAAAAAGAGAACAAAGAAGAGAATTGAGACTGAAATAATCCCATTTCATGATCAGAAAATGAATATTATATATAAAATTTATGAAGTTATCTACTTAATATGTGTTTCAAAGAATAAGTTACAAACATTATACATAATTTTCATGAGAGGGTGGGAAATGATAATCCATCAGGAAGATAAATTGCTAGCAAGATTATGAAGGTGGGTTATTATTGGCTAACCATATTTAGAGATGTGCATGCTCGTGTAAGAAGCTTCCATAAATCTTAAAGCTTTTCCAATAGAAAAAAAATGCAACTATATCATTACAACCAGTAGTTGAGAGAAAGCATTTTACACAATGCGGCCTAAATTTCATTGGAGTCATTAACCAAAACTCTTCAACAAGACATAAGTTTGCACTAATGGACATTGATTACTACACAAGATGGGTGAAGCCACAACTACCAAGAATTACAAGACAATTGATGTTGTCCAATTCCTTGTGGAAAATATTATAACCATGTTTGGCTACCCCTTTTCTCTTATATGTGGTAATGGGATGACCTTTCCTTAGTAAAATTCAATAAATGGGAATATGATAATTGGATAATTATAAATTTTTCATAAAATTATCATCCCCAAGGCAATGGAGTATAAAAATAAACAAACAATAACTTCATCAACATTATAAAAATTCAGTTGACAAAAACCCAAGGGAATGACATTATCTCTGTTAAAACATGCTCTATGGGCTAACAAAAATAGATACAAATAAGATTTAAATATGTGATGGCATTGGCTAAGGGAAACCTAATACCAACACTATCACCCATGAGTGATGGTGTCAAAAAGGATGCCTAAATGTCATAAGTGGTGCAATGCATCGTAGATCAAGCAAGAATAATTGTAAAAGGTGTAAGTGATGGAGTTAGGTGTAAGCAAGTGTCGGGAGTGCTATTGTGTGATACGTAAAGGGACATAGATACTAATGAAAAAGATTCTTCATGACTAAAGAATATAAAGTTAGGCTTAGGAGGAGACTCTTGAACCTCATCTATATTACTTTTATAAGAAACCATAGTTTGTTCATGGGTAGTATGGAGTTTTTACCATGAAATATTTTTCCCGAAAGAAATTCATTCCAACCTCACATGTATATTGATTATAGGGTTGATCACATGGATAAAACCATTCAAATCCTTTCTACATGTTATTTTGGATTGAATAATGGATTTTCCTAATTTAGGAGTAGGTATGGGTTACAAATTTGGATTTGGTGGTTTTCTTGGAGGATAATTATGAGGAAATATTTGATTTGGATACTGAAATCCTTATTGTAGGTAACCCTAAGGAGGGTTAGGATAAGTTTTAGAGCATGATCTTGATTTATCTTAAGGGATACAATATCATTTGTTATATTTTTAAGTTAGATAATAAGACTTTTGATTTCTTCTTGTTTGATAGAGGAACTAGATGTGGAAGTAGAGATAAAAAGATGGTTGAGGAACAAGAACAACATCGGGTTGGGTATCATGCGGAAATTTAGGAAAAATGGGCATAGGAAATCTAAGGGATAAATTTCCCGCTTGGGTAAAAAAAATTCAGATCTAATGGCTATGCATACACATTTGGTAATTTAATAACACCCATGGATTGAATCATTCCTACTATATTAGAATTTGAAGCTCTAAGATAGTATAAAAAGGCACCTTGTGGGTGTAGTCTTATCAACACTGGAATCATGTCCCATGCTCCTTGGAACTTGACACCATGAGCTCATTTCTTGTTATGAGTTTTTCTATCAAAGATATGTTATCTTCTTTTTCCTCAAATTTTGACAAAAATTTGGCCAAGATCATCCCAATTGTGAATAGAAGTAGGTCTCAAAATTTTGTACCATTTAAGTGCTTTAAATTTTAATGAAGAAAAAATAATCCTAACTGCAACATCATCTTCTATAACTAGATGGGTTGAACATACATGTTGGCAATATCTTGAATATAACTAGTTAGGGTAGTATGGTTTTCACCAATGAAGGAAGGAATACTTTTAAGAAAAGACACTAAATATAATGTTCATAATTTAGAGCTAAAGGACTACCACCATTAAAATTGAAAAAGGGGATTTTTTTATTGTGTAATGAATGGAATGGGTTTTATAACCCTAGAGGATACCAAGAAATGCCTACAAGGCGAAGGAGTAGAAAAGTTCTATTTGTAGGAGAGATTGATCTCTAAACTAATCTACCTCTTCTTCTTCTTCTAGGTGACAACTACAAATACTCAAAAGGCTGACTACTTTCTGCACTCGATCTATTTGTATTCTTCTCATGGAAATGGGGACTAGCATTCTTGATCATATGATTTAAACTTGGGATATATATGTATAGTTAAAATATTAGTTGTGAATATAAGAAAACAAACAAATTGTTATCCTATGCTAATCCTCCAAAATACCTCAAATTGAGAAAGATATGGAAATGGGGAGAGAGTCAATACCTGGACTTACCAATCAAACGCAATGCTCCTCCTTTGTTGAGTTGGATTTTCAAGGATGTGTTGATTGCTTCATATTTTTTAGAGACACTTGGGCAATACCTCCCCTTGATTTTCTTGGATTGATGAATGATGAATGATGAATGGGTTGATTGATTGAATATTTCAGATGAAATTGATTTGTTATGGACTTATAATATTTTCCACCTCTATCTCTCATGGAGGAGGAGAGATAAATTTATAGTTTATGGTAAGGAGGATGGATGGTGAGGATTGATCCAAGTGGGATGAGGATAAATGGTTGAGGATTGAGGAGAGGATTGGAGGATTCTAGAATGGAGAATTCTATATTTTGTGAGAAGCCTCCACTAAATTAAAATGCAATGGAGAGTAGAAGAGATTTGGAGAGGCTTCTAGAAATAGAAGACTCTATATTTATAGGTATAGGATGTTATTAGTTTAGGATTATATTAGATTAATATGATTAGGGATGTGATTACATAGAGAGGATAGGTGTAGGGTAGGTGTAGAGTAGGTGGGTAGGTAGGTGTAGGAATATTAAATTCCTAGAAAATGATAATAAGGATTAAGGTGGGATAATGGGATATAATAATGAATTAAAGGGATTAATGATGAAATGATGGGATATTAGATAAATTATGAAATTAATTAGGATAATGGGTGTATGTGGCATTTTATAGAAAAGGGATGAATTAGATAATGATTATGTTAATATATTTGTTGGAAAAATTAATCGAATTAATTATATCGACATTTTAGATGTCTACATTTTCCCCCTCTTTGAAGGGTTATTATGGAGCAATGACCGTTAAAATAAAAAGAAGAGAATATGTTAGGATGGTGATATGATGCCCCCTTGAGGGGTTAGGTGGGGAAGGAATGAGTTAGGTAACCACTCAAAAAGAGGAGATGCCCAAGTTAGTAGATAAGAAAGGTTTATAAGATTAGAAGATTGATTGAAGGGGTTGGATTATAGGATGCCCCATTAAGGGGTTGAGATTAAGGATATTGGATTTGAGGATAATCCTTTGATTAGGATGTTGATGAGGATGCATGATTAGAGGATTAGAAGATAGGAGAGAGGATTAGAGGAGTAGGAGATTAGAGGATTAGAAGATTGTTTGATTTTGGAGTAGAGGATGCCCTGGTCAAGGGGTTAGGATGGAAGATTTGGGGTTTATATTTGAGGATGTTGGATTTGATGATGTTAGATGTGATGATGTGGGAGTTGAGGATGTTACATTTGAGGTTTGATTGATTGGATAGGAAGATAGGGTATAGGATGTTGGATTTGGAGGATTAGAAGATTGAGGATGTTTGGATGAGATAACAAGGAGATGATTTTGAATCGATTTGGATGATAGGAAATTGATGAGGAGAGGATTGGGATGATTATTGATGAAGTGATAAGAAATAATGTGATGCAGACTTAGAATTTAGTGACATAAACCCAATGAGAAACCCTATGCACGCTGGCACATCACTCGGCCCTAGGCGAGCGCTCACACAAAGTGCGTAATGGTACCAAGTCCCTCTTTAGGGTTGTTGTAGCAATATGGTAACATGACAAGATACTTAACATAGATAGTTCTATTACTAGCACATCACTCTCACATAGCATATAAGATATATATCTAAGGAAAAATAGAACTAAGTACTAACCATGATGAGATAAAAAACATACTTTGGATTCGAGATAATCATAGAACTAATACTTAGATTCAATCAATATCCTCCATTATATTCAATGCATTAAAGTTACAGAAGCTTCATTACAATATCAAAAGTATGCGCAAAGCATAATGTTGTATGTCTTTATCTCCTCACCTCTCTTCATGGTCTCTCTATATATATTCCTCTCTATATTACACAATCTACTACATATATATAAGGGTGGGGAATTTCCCTTCACCACTTATCCTTTCCAATAATAGGTTGCATGTTATTCTTAACCACGCGCCTTTACAAAACTAGCCACACATGCAAGTGTGCGTTAATAATAGATTACTACTAGCTAAATGATAGTAGTAGATCTATTTCTAGCATGTGTCCATGCAAAGTGCTTCATATCCAATCCTACAAAAATAGCTAATACGTGGTGCACACGTATTTTACCTCATTTGTGTGCTCTGCACACCATCTCTAAAAATAGACATTTATGAGTGAAAATGGCTAAGCCCCAAAAATTAAACTTTTGTTCTACGCGTGCACATGTCCTCCCTATCCATTCACGCCTTTGCGAATGACTTTCTTTCCTGCTGCGCAGACTTTCTTTTCGATTTCTCTATCAAGTGTTCTTTGATCAACATTACCCCACACTAATTTCATTGTCACCCTGACAATGGTCATCTCCAACAACTGAAGTAAAGAATAGAAGAATGGAAAAAATGGAAAGAATGAAAGAATGTATGAAAGAATGTTTTACCCTATAGTCTCCTCTTCATCCTGAACAACTAATTTAGGATATTCCTATTTTATTTCAGCCTCCAAGGTCTGCCATTCAACAAGTGCTTCCTCTATTTTTTTGGAATGTCCATAGCAATGGACTCCAATTCATCCCTCACAATCTCCCCTTTTTCATTTTGCAAGACTAACACAATATTGGACATTGAGGTCATTCTTCCCTCTAGTAAATCCATCTTCTATGTAATGAGATTCCCAAGCTCTTCCAGCCGAGTCTTGTGTGGTTCTTGTGCTACTGCCAAGGCCTCACGCTTCTACTTAACCATTGATAATATTTCTGCATGGCCCAATGTTTCATCCTTCATTTCTCTGGACCTCATTGTTCTCTTTCAGGGTCTTTACGTTGATAAGCACCTCTGAGAGATGTGTAGATGTTCAAGGCTTGGTCTGCTTTCTTCAATTCTTCTTGTAGCACTTGTAAGCAGTCCTTCATAGGATGCAATCTTCCGCATCACTAAAGCCTTCTCTCATTCTGCCTCTTTTGCTAGATCCTTTGGTGCTGGCATGCACAGAGGCTCATCTTCAAGTACTAGGTCCACCAACTTTCCTACATAATGTATTGCTAAGGGAAATGTCTGTGGTACTTTTGGCTCCAAGTGTGGCCTAGCTCTTATGACATTGTCTCCAATTTCCTCTGTGATGTTGATAAATATAGTGTTCTTCTTCTACGCTAAGTCCCTCTCTTGCGTTAGGTGCGCTATTTATCCATCCTTAGTTTTAATCTACTACCATGAGCACCCTAATTGTGGCATCCTTGTCCATATTATGCCTTTCCACCTCTGTTGAGACTTTGACCAATGCATTACTCACCTGTTCATCGACATGATAGTAGGCTTTACCATCATGTGTTTGGCTTGAGGCATCTTCTTCAACCTCCTTGATACGCATGACTCCTCACATACATCAAAATCTAGCTCATCCATGTGTGTGTGCATGGACCATGACAATTGCTTCCTCATGTGCATTGTGGCCATATCTTCATCCATGAGCTCCCAGCCATATAAGTCTTTTATGTGTCGCATGCTCTGGAAACAGGCGTGAACAATTTTACCTATGTCCTCTACATAACCCATAGCTGGTGGAATGTGCTCTCCACTCGTTCTTCTAGATCGTTGCTGCTTAGGAACTTTAGCTTCCAAATTTGGGACTTGTGTCTCCATGTCCTGAGTAGTCTCTGCAGTTGTCTCCTCTATTCCCTTTTCCTTCCTCTTTTTTTCTTCTATGTTCTTAGAAGTGTAGGAGAATTAGGCATGATTTCCTTTGACTCTTCTACCTCCTCATTCAACTTCAATTTCCTCCTTCTTTGCATGGTTATCTCCTTATGTGGAGAGAGTCTGGGTGATCTACGCACTATTTTGTGGAGTAGCACCTTGGGTCCTTGTTCTCCTGAACACCCTCTTAAACATGTGCTCTCCTTGGACTACATTCAAGTCCTCATCATCCCCCTCTTATGGTTGAGGTGGTGTAGTGGCGTGCTCAACTTCATCCTTATTCATAGGATGTCTTCTACCTCTATGCTCCAAACCACCACTATCTTTGCGCTCATCCTCCTCATCCTCCACTTCAATTGGCTTTGTGGGCTTAGGTACTAGGATGTTCTCCATCATGTGCTTACCCTTTGGTGGTGTTGGAAGTGCTAACTCATCTTCCACATACTTGTTATTCTCCATCTTGGGTTTTAGTTGAAGATACACCAATGCTACTCCAATGTCTCCCACAACTAAACTTATTGGTTTAATGCTCAATACATTTGAAATGAGTCTTTCAACATATGCACCCCACCCTAGATACACATATTTCTTCCTTAGTGTGTGGTAGTCGCAATCTACCTTATCCGTGTTGAATGTCAGTCACCACGCGTCTGTGAACCTGTGTATTGATGCTTGGAAGTACCTTGCTATGAAGGCATATGGAAATTTACACCAAGGACTCCATGCTCCATCCTTCATGGTGAACCGTGCTATACAAAAATGTTGGTATACAACAAACTAGACCACCTTTCCAACCACCGAAGGCAAGTCTTTGGGGATGCGCCATTCTTCCTCAAAATCCATGAAGCCTATCATACCACTTCCTAGCCCTTTGATTAACCTTATCTATCATGGATCCCTCACACAAGTACTTCTTGAAGCATTCTACAGGTGATTTGTGTTCCATTGGATACTCCCATACCTTCTCCTTTGTCCATCAGGTACTTTGATCTCCATGAACACTAGTGATAACAAAACAGCTCCAAAGCTAATCTTTCCTCCTACACGTGCTTCCTCAATGATTGTTTCTAAAATATAACGTGAAATGTTATAGACTACTCCTTTCAGACATATTTTTGGCAATATGTAGCCACATGGTGTTCACTTATGACCACCTTTCTAGTCATTTAGCTTTGTAACAAGATGTGTGACCGCTTGCACAAATGGATACTTCTTCAGTTTATCGATGTCCATACCACACGGACCCTTTGTGTACCCCAACTCCTTTCTGGTCTCCAATATTGTGGTCTTGTCTATCAGATCATCTCACAAATCATCTCCTGTGCCTTTCAACCCCATTACCATGGAGATGAGCATGGCTGAAATTATGACTCTGTGACTTGCAAAGTAGAAAAAATCCTCGTGCACTCTGCTCATGAGCCATTGGTACAAGGGCTCATATTTCCCAAAGTAAGGGAGCTCATATAGCTAGTAAAATCCTATCTTTTGCAAGATCTTTTCACCAACATCATCATACATTGGCATGTCTTCCACCATGCATTTATTTATCTTTGTGTTCAGCAACGTCAAACTCCTCCTTATTCTCTGTGGTATGGTGATTGTACTCACTCACCTTACTTTTCCTTATGTGAGAATCCCACTCTGGCTGACGATAACCCCTTCTGGATATTGCATCTCAGAAAAGTTTCTTTTAGGAGCCATCTCCTCTTCTTCTTCTACCACCTTCTTCTTTCCCTTCACTCCTGCTACAACTACTTTCTTGGGTGCCATTTCTACCTTGCAATCCTTTGTAGATCCTTGCCTCTTGAATTCTAAAATGTGTGAAAAACCCTAGCTTGATTCAGCATGCCCTAGGTGAAATCACGTGCCCTATCTCCTCTCTGTCACCTTGCTTTTCTCAAACCCTTCACCACCGGGGACACAAGCTCTTTCTACGCACATATCTCTTCATCATGACTAGTTACACACCTCTCGCACCTTAATACGATCACTCGGCTCTTTGCACTTGGCTCCTTTTCAAATACTCTTAATCACAATGGTAAAAATGAACTCACATCCCATCCTTATATATATTTTCAAATTTTTGATGCATTCATTGCTCCTTCACCTACCAAATATCCTCTCATTAATTGACCAATTCCATCCTTTCTACGCGCATTACATCCTCACACCTCAGCTATAACCTTCTAGTGCGTGCCTTCTACCCTCTGGTCACAAACTTCTCTTCAGCATGCTTCCTTGCACCCGAGTACCTCATCACTACACCTTCTACTGGTAGTTGTTATGGCCTCTGCTTACCTTGTGTTATATTGTTTCTTCATTTATCTTCATCTTTGGTCACTTTTTAGAAGCAATCCTTTGACTTCAAATAACACTTGTAGCAACTTATTCTTTTTACCTTTCAATTCCCAAAATCTTGTACTTGGATATCAATAACCACCCACACTAAAAGGATGTGTAGTCCTCTGCGCATAAACATACTTCATTTAGTAATTAGCTTCATGTGCACAAGTGCGCTTATTCCACAACACACCAACTAAATTGAAAAAGCATAACGACAAAGAAGGAAACATATTAAGGAAATACAAAATTGAAAACCTAATCTAAATGGAAATACTACCTTATTACAAACACCAAGAAGACTTATTTATAGTAGGGCTTCAGCCTACTCCGTTGAAGTAACCGGGTAGCCGTGTTCCATTAAGTGCTTCTAACTAGAAAGAGCATGTTTCAAGCATGTAAGTGATAACATACAACCCTAACCAATGTACCTTAAGTTTTCCTAGATGGTGCAAGAACTTAGAGTCATAAAGAAGTACCATTTTTCCAATCTCAAATTTCTTATCCCTTATTTTTCTATCATGCCATGCTTTCTACCTATCCTTTTCTTGCTTCTAAATCCAACATGCTATGGCTCATCACTCATCCATCTAAATTATCTTCTCAATCCATTCTTCTAGAGCTTGTTCATCAGTTATACCTCCAGCATGCACAATACACAAAGAAGGTAACATAAACTCCATAGGAAGAACAAATTTTGTGCCAAACACTAACTGAAATGGTGTGGCTTTGTTCAACCTTTTATATGTTGTTTGATATGCCCAAAGTACTACAAATACTTTATCATCCCAATCCTTTCTTCCAACATCACAAATTTTTGTTAATATCTGGCTCAAAATTTTGTTGAAAACCTCAATAGTCCCATTTTCCTAAGGATGATAGGGTGTAGTCTTATGGTGTGCAATCATGAACTCATCCAATAAAATTTTGATTGTCTCATTAAGAAAATGTGTTCCCCTATCACTAGTCAAACTCAAAGGACATCCATACCTTGTAATAATATGTTCCCATAGAAACTGAGCTATTGTAGTTGTTGTACAGTCCTTGGTAGGTGTTGCTTCTGCCCACCTTGTCAAATAGTCTATGCAAGTTATAATATAGCGTGATCCAGTTCTGTGCGCAGCTGGGAAATAGGACCCACAAAATCTATAGCCCATTTCTCAAATGGTTCTACGCTATGTAATAAGTCTAAGAGGCATTACATCTCATTGACCTAGTCTTCCAAGACATTGACAATGATCACATGCCTTACAGAATTCCTTATAATATTTATAGAGGGTATCCCACCATAATCCAACGAGAAGAATTTTATGTGTTGTGGCATCACCTGCATAGTGGCCTCCTACAATTCCACCATGAGCTTCTTCCATAATGCCCATTCGCTCGTGTTCTAATACACATCAGCGTAATATTTCATCCCAGCCAATTTTATACAAGTCACCACTAATTAACATATAAGGTGTAGCGCATATAACAAGTTTTTTCTTCTCCAAGGATTTCATTCCTTCTAGTGCCATCCTTGTGTGTAAAAAGATAGTAATGTCCTCTAGTTTTGATGGTGTGCATTGTAACCTGTATAATTGTGCATCTGGCATGGTATCCTCAATTTCTTATGCTACTTCTCTTGACTATATTCTTGATAGATGGTATCATCCGAATTACTTTTTCTGGTTTTACCACAATTGTGAAATAAAAATCTTGAAATAGGAGCACCCATCGAATATGTGCCCTTGTAAAACAAGATTATTTACCAAATACTTTAATTCCATGTGATCGTAAAAAATATGAATGGTGTAACTAGTAGGTCTTGATGAAATTTATGCAACACATAGATCATGGAAAAAGCTTGCGCTTTGTAGTTGTGTAATTTTGTTCTGCAGAGTCATTTTTCTACTAGCAAAAAAAATAGGATGATCTACAATACCTTCTCGGAGTTGAGCCAATGGCCATGTCGATATGTACATGGAATGGTTTGTCCCACGAATGGAAAACAATGGAATGGCGTGGTAGTAAGTTTCTCCTTTAATGTCTCGAATGCGTGTTCTTTGCTGGTGTTTTGTCCTAGTAGAACATACCTTTCCCTTTAAGTAACTCTTCTAAAGGTGTAGCAACTTTAGCATATCCTTTGATAAATTTTCCGTAATATCATGTATGTCTAGAAAATCTACACACCTCACTTTGGTGGTAGGCTCCCTAGGCCTCTAATGACTGCAACCTTCACCGGGTCAACCAACAAACCCCCTCTTGCATATTATGTGTCCTAAAAGTATCCCAAACGATGTAGCAAATATGCACTTCTTGATGTTCAAAGATATACTCAACTATCTACACCATTCAAAAATTAAGCATAGATTGTCACAGTGGTCCTTAACTAATCCATACACCATCCAATCATCTAAATATACCTATAAGAAGTTGTGAATAAATTATTTGAATGTTTGGATGACTATGCGTGAAAATATAGCAGGTGCATTTTTAGACCAAAAGGCATGACAGTATAGGTAAAGCTACCCCATTCAGTAGTAAATGTAGTCTTTTCTTGATCTTCCTAGGAAATCCTAACCTGATGATACCCAGAGAATCCATCTATAAATGAATAAATTTCACACCCTATAAATTCTTCTAGTATTTCCTCAGTAAATGGCATAGGGAATGGATCTATTACACATGCATAATTCCACTCCTTGTAGTCCACACATATTCTAATTTGTCCATCCTTCTTGATACTGATCACCATTGGACTAACCCATTCTGACTCATCAAGGGGCTTGATAATTCTAGATTTTAAAATGTTATCAACCTCTTCTTTGACCTTTTTGCACAAATTGGGGTTCATTCTATAAGTCCTTTTCCTAACAAGGTGCTCCCCCTCTTTAAGCTTTATCTTCATCTCCCCTAATGACTCATGCACACCTTTAAGTTCATGGTACCCCCTAAGAAATAGGTCCTGGTAGTCTCTTAATAACTCAATGATTTTTGCCACTTCAGATTCTGACCAATAATCTCCAATTATAGCTTCCTTAGGCTCAGTATCTATTCCAATATTCACTCGCTTTGTCTTCATAGGTTCATGATAGGTGTGCGTGGTCTCATCCGCACTGTCCAATACCTCATGCCTTCCTTTTGAATGATTTATATCCTATTGAATGGTTTATATCCATTATCTACTTCTTCATAATCTACTAAGTAGACCATTTTTCCTTTCTCTTTCTCAAGGCAAGCGCGTTGAAGTAATATTGAAGTAATATTTCAGGTGCGCTCATGAGTCCTCCTTATCTAATAATTCTGGACGAGTTCTTTCTTTATCATAGTTAAGTGCTTGATAAATTTCAACTCATGAGTCCTGCCATTCTTATCTAATAATTCTAGATGGAGTTCTTTAGCCTGCGTGTGACCTTGTAAAAGTGGCTATACCCATAGTGAAGGTGGTAAAGTGCTTGAGTCTCTAACTTCGAAAATGCTTCTTGTTGATCACCATGATAATTGAGGCATTTCTCTAAAGAACCTAGAGAGCAAAGAACCCCAAACATCTATCGATGTGGACCACCTACCAAGCATTCTTATCCCACGTAGTGTATATGCTAAATTTCTCCTCTCTAGTGGGTCATCCATTTTTCTTCCATGGTGTGTAGGAATACCATGGGATCCCCTTCCTGTGTAGTGTTCTACTTATAATACATGGATTAGTGCATCCTCCCCACTCATGAATTAGTCCTAATATTTGGTTGGTTCAATCATCTCTAGATCTCGGATGACACGATACATAAATCCTATTCAGATCTTCTTCACTTAAGGGTTTAACATAGGGCTGGACTTTCCATCTATTAAATGGATAATGACCCTTTCCTCTTTATTTTCAAAACTGATATAGCCCTTTATTGAACTGAAGATCAACATTATTTTCATAACACCAAGGACACCCTAATAGAGTTGGGAAGCTATCTGATTATATCAGCATTAAAACTTCAAAGTCTCTAGTGAACTTTTCTCCTTGTATGGTAATGGATGCATCTTTTAAAACTCCTATGGGATTGGTCTTAGTCTGATTAGCCATGAATAATACATTAGAGGATGGATGCTAATGGGGTCTCCCCATTTATACCCATGCATCCAAAGTAAGAACATTGACTTCCGCACTGTGTCAATCAAGTATATTACTCAAAAACAACCCATCCATAACAACATTCAGAGTAATTTCCTTGTCATAATCTAGGCTATGAGGAGGGAGATTTGCATGCAGATCTGTCGTCTGGTTTCAATACTTGCATGTAGAGTGTTCCTTTCAACCAACTTCTAACGATTGGAATTATGTTCTCCAAAGTGCAACATTTTGCATTTTCTCTCAAGTCATCTATATCAATTTGGATTGTCTCTTGATGCTTCTACTCCTTTAAATATTATATCTCACCCTAAATATTCCTTAGCACTTCCATGGTATCATGATAAACCTCCTTGATAGGGAGGATCTATGTTGACGTACATGAAGAACCTCATCCTTAGTGATGGTAGGTTTTGTTGTAATTCCTCCCTAGCATGTATGATCTTCACTCAAGTGCCTCATATTATGATCTTCATCTTGGGCATCCATTGATTGTCCACAATTCATTGTATCCTAACCATCCGTGCGCCCTTGTTTTTTGTTTATGTTGCTTACTCAGGTGCTCATATAAGTTTGGGCACTCTTCATAGCTATGGTTCTTCCTACAGAAAGAATATGCAATATTTTGAGGACACTTGTGCCTATAGTGGTTAGGAGATCTACATGTATAACATGTTCCATAAGGATACTCACTTCTTCCACCACCACGGCCTTGTCCTCCAAATCCACCATGGTATCCTCGACCTCTGCCATGACTACCTTCAAAACGCCCTCATTCCGATCATATCATGATTTGATTGTGCTCCTAGTCTTGATGCTCATTCTTGCCCTTAGAGTTATTTGAAACTCTTGTCTATGGGACACCAATATCAATAACATCATGGATTTGTCCAATCAATCGGTATTCCTCCGTCTCATGTGTTATGAACCTAGATTTTATAGTAGCTTGAAACATTCTTCCTTATCATGTGTTGTAATAATGGGCAGTGGCTAGCATCATGGTTTAAGTGGCATATCTCACAATCCAAGAGAAATGAGCGTATTTTTCTATGAGGACAAATATCCTTTGTGTCACCCTCTACTTCACAATCTATACACTAAATTCTTGTGTGTGTTTCATGTGTTGAATTCGTTGATAATTTCTCTAGTTGTTTTTCCATAGCTGCAATCTGTGCCTCTGAGAATGGGCTAATTATAGTGTCAATACTCCTAACTACCTTAGCACATAGGGATGCTTCCAATTCCTCACGCGGATCAATATATGTCTTATGTGACAACACCCTCCTAAATGGTGTAATCAATCCCCCAACAAACCATTGTCCATGTTGGCTCGCGTATATGTCATAAGAAAGATTTGATAACAATGTTTTAAAATGTGCATCATACTCTCTAACACTTTCATTAGTGCCTTGCTTAATATCTTTGAGGGAACTTATACTCTTCTACTCAAACTCAGGGATATGAAACTCTTTTAAAATGCATCCTTAAATGCCATATAATCCACACAAGTATGATCAGGGTCAAACTTCTTGTACCAACTGTGTGTGTGCCCTTATATCGTAGTAGCAAATTGGCTTGCCTTATGCTCAGAAGTTGTGATTCCTTTTACGTGCCACAATATTTCACACATATGCACATGTTCAACAACATCTTCTATGCCCCTATACTCTGGAAGACGTAGAGACATTTCCATATAAATATTCTGGGGTTGGGGTGGACCTTTCCCACCTAATCCAGAACCTCCAATGTTTCCCCTGCCTCCAGAACCTCTAGATCCACCTGAACCAGAACTTCCCATACCTCCTTCATACGAACATGTAGTTGGAATAGGCCTTGTAGACATACTCCCCTATGCTCTCAAAGTAGTATTATACTGAACCCCTATGGTTTGTGAATTAGTTCCACTTCCAGAAGTGAATCCAACATTTGGTGTGCTCATATTCTATGCGGATAATGTGCACTTGAAAACACACCTCCAAATAAAAATGAATTCGTCTATCTTGTTATTGATGTAATTACTCTCTTACCTCCCAAACTTTCTTGTTGATTACTTGTCTACTAGATACTAGAAAACCAAGTGCAAGGGTAGGCTACCGGGTGGATTTAGATGCGCACCGCATGGCCCAAGTCATCTTTGTTGGCACTCTCCTTGTGAGGGTGAGGAGGGTTCCTTATCATGACTTTCCCAGATGGGAGAGTTCCTGATGCTCTAGCTCCACATCTTCTACATGAGCTCCAAATCCCTCATGAGCCATCTCTCTCCTCAACTCCATCTGCACTACAACATCACGTTGCTTCTCTATCTCCCTCTCGCGTGCCTCATTATAATTAAGCCACCTTTCTTCTCTTTTCCTTGCCCTTTGCTAAGTCCACCATCCTTCACCAGTCCTGTCCCTACCCCCACGCGTGGTGGGGTTTAATTAGCCATTGGTTTACTCTCTAGGTTCAAAGTTACCATCAAGATCTTGATTTCCAGGAACGCCTTGTAGATAAGCTCCCCATGGATGTTGTAAGAACTAGAATTCAACTACCTCTGGACACGAATAAGTGGAAATTGAGTATTCCAAGATATAACTATTCAAGACACCACAAAACCATGTTTCCATGGCTCGAGTCCAAATCAAATCAGCATCATAAAGGGCCTAGAATTCTTCCTACATCTAGACAAGTGTGTGATACCTCTAATTCCATTTAGATGCGTAAGAAACCAGCCATTCGTATAGTTCTACTAGAAAGATAGCGAAAAAGCTCTCATATAAGTTGTCATACAGATTCTGTTCTACCCAAGTGCGTGCATTGAACTCAGATCTAATGCTAAACCGACATGTGTATTCTTCTTTCCAGATGGCATATCCATTCTTCAATACTTTCTAAGGTCAACCGGTATGTCTTCATTGTGAACCATCCTGAAAGTAATTGAAAAAGAGGTCCCGACAACGGAACCAATGATGTAGCCTAGAATTTAGTGACACAAACCCAATCAAACCCTATGTGTGTTGGCACATCACTCAGCCTAGACTGAGTGCTCACCTGAAGCACGTAATGGTACTAGGTCCCTCTTTAGGGTTGCTATAGCAAGATGGTAGCATGAAGAAGACTTAACATATATAGTTCTATTACTAGCACATCACTCTACATAGCATACTAGATCTATATCCAAGGAAAACAAGAACTAAGTACTAACCATGATGATATCAAAAGCATACTAGATTTAGATACTCATAGAACTAATACTTAGATTCAGTCAATATCCTCCATTATATTCAATGCATTAAGTTACAGAATATTCATTACAATATCAAAAGTATGCGCGTAGCAGCATAACATTGTATGTCTTGATCTCCTCACCTCTTTGTCATGATCTCCTCTATATATATTCCTCTCTATATTACATAGTATACTACATATATATAATGGTGGGGACTTTCCCTTCACCATCCTTTTTATGATAGGTTGCATGTTATTCTTAACCATGTGCCTTTACAAAACTAGCCACACATGTAAGTGTGCTAACAATAGATTACTACTAGCTATCTGATAGTAGCAGATCTATTTCTGACCTATGCCCATGCAAAGTTATTCATATCCAATCCTCAAAAAATAGCCAATGTGTGGTGCGTAGGTCTCTTCCTCATTTGTGTTCTCTTCACGCCATCTCTAAAAATAGACATCTATGAGTGAAAATGGCTAAGCCCCGAAAACTGAACTTTTGTTCCGCGCGTGTGTCCTCCCTATCCATTCATGCCTTTGTGTATGAATTTATTTCCCACGTGGAATTCTTGTGTGCTTTCTCTATCAATTTTTCTTTGATCACCATAATGTTCTATTTTATTGATAAGAGGATGTTAGAATATAACCCGCCAAGGGGTGAGGATTTTGGATGTGGATATTGATTGATTGATAAAGGATGGATTGAATAGGAGTATGAGAAGGTTAGATATTTAGTTATATGATGATTATGATTAGGCTAAAAGATGATGATAGAAGGGGGTGTGCTACCATAAAGTTCCCATATTTATAATCATTAGAAGTTGTGATATAGCATAAAGTAGGATGCACCAAGGGATTACAACCATGATGACGTAATTTCCAAATAATTTTGTCCTCGTATCATTGGACAAATTAATATAAAAAAATATGGTCCTCATATCATTAGACCATGTGAAAAAAAAAACATGGGCATCATATCATTTCCAAAAATAAAATGCAAACATGAAAGCAAACAAAGCAAAAACACACACATTGCATGTATGGATTTTATGAATGGTTTGATTTATAGATTTTGGATTTTGGGGATGATAGATTGTTTGATGTTGGATGCCGATATTTGGATTTGGGATGGGGGAATGGTTGATATTAGGTAAGATGAAATGATTTAGGATGGATAGCTCATAGGGGGTGGAAAGGGGTTTAAGGTGGGATGTGACTTTCTCCTATAAGTTCCAAAGTGTTTTTGGGTAGGATGAAAGGGAAGGATTGAGGTAAATTGGATAGTTTAGATGGGATATGGATTGGTTGATAAGTTAGGATTAGCTAGGATTTGGGATGGGAAATAGTTAGGAATAGGGATGTGCGGAGACGATAGGATGGAAGATGATAAGATATGTCCCTAAGTATATGGGGATGGATTGAGGGATAGATTTGGTGTGTCCTCAAGTGTAAAGTAGGGTGGTGTATATGTATGGATGGATGGGTTCAATTTTCTCCCAGTGTCTAGGGTAGGATGGGAAGTGAGGGGTATCTAAAATGGATGATGCCCCCATTGGATGGTAGTAAGGCTGCCCCAAGTTTTGATTATGAAAGTTGAAAAGGGACTGAAGAGTACTGGATGAAAAGGAAAGGAGCATTGTTTTACCACAAATGTTCGATCCAAGGAAAGCAGGATTTGGATGTGATGGATGTAAGGAAAATAACATTAGTGATGAAAAAAATATGAGCCTAATGGCACATGTTGTAAGGAAAGAGTTGGGATAAAATAGAAGTGTGAAAAAGTTCTAAACAATACCTGGAAATATGTGATCCCTATGTCTATGTGATATCAAAGTGTTTGTGATTGTAATGGTTAATTATCGCTTGAAGTGAATACTTTATGGGTGGTATGTAAAAACAAACTATCAATGTATAGGGAGTGAATAAGTCAAATAGGTGGATGGAGGGTGAATGTAAGGCTAATCTATGCGTTTCTCTTATTGCAGCCAAGCATCCATAGCCCTAATAGAGATGTTGGAAAGACCCCTAGAGAGAATCTTGAGATGGATTTTATTCGATAATTTTTATTATGATTTATTTGCACTTTGAAATTTGAATTTTTACATAAAGAGGTTCCACTCTCTTGATAACTCTCAAGGGTTAAGAATCACTAGTGGCTTGATGGGGGGATGGAAATGAGTGTGGAGATGACATTGGCTAAAGTGTCAAAAGATACACCCAAGGTCTCCACTAAAAGTTGATTAATTTGTAGATCTCTAGGAGGACAATTTTGCTTGAATGTTGGAGGTAATGATAGGCCAAGGTCACATAGTTGTAGTAGGTACTATTATCTTACAACATGTGTGAGGAATATGATCAAGTGTTTAATTGAATGGATTGGAAGAGGATATTAGTGGATGTGATGATAAGAATGGATTAGATGCAAAGGGATGTAGATGTTGGATGGAAGGCAAAGAACATTTGTGTGCAGGTGATGAATTATGTGCTCAATCCATTTTTAGATTTTGGTATTAGTAAGGGGATTAAATGATTTGTTTTGGGATGAGTGGTTGGGAAAGAGGTCTAAGGAGTGGTAGAAATGGGTTGTGATGGATTAGTGGGAGGGATAATGTTAGTTTTAGGTTTATAACCTAATCTAAACGACCTGGAATTTTGATGGAGGGAGATGGGTTCGCAAATGCCTTGTTCATGGATGCCTAATCCTTTGCCTCGATGTTTCATATTAGTGAATATATTTTTGGCTATAGGATATGAATTGGATGGAAAATATGATGCCATGTGGTCATCATGAGATTGGGAGTTATAGTTTTGTCATCCACTAAGAGTATAGACTTAACAAAGGATGGGAGGTGAGATTTGTTTTGGTTTTTGGTTGTTGAAGGATATTTTGATGTACAATGAGAGTTGGATGGCTAACGATGTTGGGATGTCGGAGATGGATTTGGATGGTGGACAATGGTTAGGTAGAGGATTGGGATGTAAAGGTGGTTGATAAAGAGGTACAATGACAATAAGCCCTTAGTGAATGAGCTTTTGTACAAAATACCTAGATTGCATGCAAAGATTGGTCGAATGTCCATGGGTGCGATGAAATTCATAATAAAAGTGTTCCCGATACCAAGATGGTTTGGGAAGGTTTTGATCATGTGATTTTATTAGGGGATGGATGATCATGTTGAAGTTTTTTAGACGATGGAAGATGGTGGTCAAGGATTATCCTAAAGGAGTGATGTGGTTTTGGGTTAAATGGTTTTGGGGAGTAGGAAGTAAAGGTATAGGATTGGGTGGATTATGATATGTTTTGGATGATTTGGATTTGTGAGTTGGATTAGATTGTTGTGGTTTAGAATATGAAGGGGATGGTTTGGACTTGGAGGTCGATGTAGATTTGGTTGATTTTGGATTGGTTTGAGTATGTGGTTGTGATGAAGGGGATGGGGTAGATTTAGATGAAAGGGATGGGTGCGATATGGGGGTCGCATTAGATTTGGGTGATGTTGGGGATGAAAGATATTTGGGAGATGGGTGTGGTGTAGGAACCACAATAGCTTTTGTTGATTTAGGGGATAAAGTAGATGAAGGTGGCATATGAGCCTCATTAGATAGGGTAAGAGATGGGGTTGGAAGAGTATTGGTATTTGATTTTTTAGGTTTAGGATTTGGTGACATAGGAGTCACGTTAGATGTTTTAGGATTTGGGGATGGTGGATTTGAAATAGGATTAGAGGATAGGATAGTGTTAGGTTTAGATGATGAAGGGGTTAAGATAGGATTAAAGGCTCAATTTGATGGTGGATTAGGAGATGTGAGATTGTCAGGAGAAAGTCCATAGGATTGGATTGGTATAATGAATTTGGAAAGGATGGAGGACTAAGATGACATGTGGGTGATAATAATTTTGTGTCAAGTTTGTTGGGATTGTTGTGGATATACGAATGGGACTCGATTATAGGTCTTACAATGATTAGATTTAGGAATTGAGATTTTTGATGGTGGTGGATTATCGTATGCATTTTATGGGAGAAGGTGTAGGTCATGATGATTAATAGGGGATTTGGAAGTTGAAATTCGGGATGGTTGTGTGGGCATGGGATTGGTGACTAGATTAGTAAGGACATGAAGGAGGTCCTCTTGGATCTAGGTCAAAGTTAGTGAGGTGGTCAAAGTTGATGTAATTGGCTTATGGGGATAGTGGTTTATGTTGATTAGGTCAAGGTGTGGATTGAGATGATTCGGGTTCCTCAAAGAGGAAGTCAATGGGGTGAGTGGTAGGGATATTAGGAAGGGGAAATTGTGGATGGGGTTGGTTGAGAGATGATGGTTTAGGAGGTGATTGGTTGATACATAATTTAAGATCATATTTTTGTTGATTGAATTATTGGATATTTTTAAGATGTTAGGATTAACATGGGATGGTTGATTTGGATGGAAAGGAGGGATTGGTTGATGTAGGATGTGAGATTTGATATTTGTTTATTAAGGTTTTCCAGTTAGATAGTGTGTGGGATTTCATGATCAACACGATATGGTTGACTTTGATGGGTGGGGGATGATGGGAAATCTTGGTTGATGGATTTAGAAAAGAGGTAGGGGTTTAGATGTTGGTTTGGAGAGGATGGGGATTGAGGATCAAAGGCCATGGTTTGCTTAAGATGTGTAGGGGATTAGATTTGGATTAAATTGGTTGATTAAGGATGGTGATGGGATTTGGATTGGGATTATTTGATTAAGGATGATTGATTGTGGTGTTGTTTGATTAATTAAAAATTTAAGGTGATAGGATGGTTAAAGGTGTTCACAAGAAAGTGATGAACATGCAATACATTCCTTAACTATTCAAGTGGGATTACAATACAACTATATCCCACTTTAAATACCACACACCGACGATGGTGCCATAAACTAGCTCTCCACCTATGTTTCAATGTCGGGTCGACTAGTGAGTAATATTGGGGAGTGCGGCCTCCTTGCACTATAGTTTGATTCAACTAAAAAGGTTTTCTAGCCTAGGATGTATGAGATCACTATGCGAGCCCCGATATACCTTGCGATACGTGGGGCCCAAGTATATGTTACAAGTATGTTGTCTAAGGCCTAGGTATTGGGATGTGGAATCCCCTCACTTCACATCACTCTTAAAACAAGAAATATCTTAGCTAATAATGACATCTCTCCAAGGATTTATATACCCTGTAGGAACATGGGGTGTGTCTACATGTGCATGGAGATGAAGCCCATGGTCATGAGACTCCTAGGACTATGGAAAGTGTGTGGATGTCACTTCCACATTAGGTTACCCCTATAAAATAAAAAGAGGAAGGCTAGCCACTTTTGATCCTCAAGATCATCCTAGGATGTGAGAGGAGAGCATACACAATTTTTCCTTCGAGATAAAACACACATAAGATAGATGATGCAAGAAAATAGATGCAAGATAAAATTAAATGATAAAGATTATGTGATTAGGTCTTCAAGAGGAGGCCTTGCAAAACAAATATTAGTAATTTTATTTATAAACCCAAATGTCTTGGACCGATCATGCTACAAAACAAAGGGTTAGTAGTTTTAGACTGATTTTTATCTTTGGTAAGTGTAGGAAGTTGCACACAAAGTGTTAGTAGTTTGGAGAAAGAAAAATATAACTCAATGTGTAGTTAAAATGACAAGATTTAGGAAAATGAAAACCATGAATAAATTATCTTATAAAATTCTAAATTAACACTTTCATTACATAGATATTTTGATACCTTTCTAGGAAAAAATGGAGTCATTTCAAATTTGGGATCAAAATTTATAGCCCTTGGAAGGAAGGCAACACAAAAGCACTACAACATGAGAGCATAGGCATTGAACTATGTAACATAGGTGTCAAATCATAAGTGAAAAATATATGTAGCATAGACATCGAAGTATGGAAAAGGTTCCTATTCAAGATAAAGGCACCAAACTGTGAAGTGTAGGCACCAAAACATAGGGCATATACACTAATTCATGCTGAAAATAGTAGATGAAGGTGAAAATTCAAAATTTGAAGGTGAAAATAAAAATGAAAATTCTTCAAACTTTGACAACTCGTTTTAGGGATGAAATACTATTGAAAACAATAAAGAAATGGGGGGTAAGCCCCATGGTGGGTGCCATAAATGTATATGTTAGAAAATATTAGTTGTGAGTATAAGAAAACAAACAAATTGTTCTCCTATGCTAATCCTCCACCAATAGCTCATATTGAGAAAGAGATGGAAAAGGGGAGAGATTCAATGCCTGCACTTACCAATCAAATGCAATGCTCCTCCTTTGTTGTGTTGGATTTTCTCAAGGATGTGTTGATTGCTTCAAACTTTGTGGAGACACTTTGGCAACACCTCCCTTGATTTTCTTGGTTTGATTGATGAAAAATGAATTGATTGATTGGATGATAGAGTGGATTTATTGATTGAAGATTGTGGATGAAAGAGATTTTTATGGACTTACAATATTTTCCATCTCTAGCTCTCATGGAGGAGGAGATCTCAATTTATAGTTTGTGGTAGGGAGGATGGATGGTGAGGATTGATCCAAGTGGGATGAGGATCAATGGTTGGAAATTGAGGAGAGGATTGGAGGATTCTAGAATGGATAATTCTATATTTTGTGAGAAGCCTCCATTGAATTTAAAATTCAATGGAGAGTAGAAGAGGTTTAGAGAGGCTTCTAGAAATAGAAGCCTCTAGATTTAGAGGTAGAGGATATGATTAGTTTAGGATTAGATTAGATTAATATGCTTAGGGGTGTGGTTACATGGAGAGGGTAGGTGTAGGGTAGTTGGGTAAGTAGGTGTAGGAATATTAAATTCCTAGAAAATGATAATAAGGATTAAGGTGGGATAATGAGATATAATAATGAATTAAAGAGATTAATGATGAAATGATGGGATATTAGATAAATGATGAAATTAATTAGGATAAAGGGTATATGTGGTATTTTATAGGAAAGGGATTAATTAGATAATGATGATGTTAGGATATTTGTGGGACAAATTAATCAGAATTAATTATGTCAACATTTTAGATGTCTACACATATGTTATATTCTTTTTCCTCAAACTGTTGACAAAAAATTGTGCCAATCTCATCCCAATTATGAATAGAAGTAGGTCTCAAACGTATTTACCATTGAAGTGCTTTAACTTATATTGAAGAAATAATAATCCTAACAAAAACACCATCTTCTATAACTAGACAAGTTGAACATACATTGCAACTTCTTGAATATAATCAATATGCGTAATATGGTTTTCACTAGTGAAGGAAGGAACACTTTTAAGAGCAGTTTCTTGGTATATCATGTTGGGCATTTAAAGCTAAAGGACTACAACCATTAAAATTGACAAAGGAGAGATTTCATTTTTTGTGTCATGAATGGAATGTGTTTTATAACCCTAGAGGATAGCAAGAAAGGCCTACCAAGTGAAGGAGTAGAAATATTTTTATTTGGAGTAGAGTGTGATCTACGAACTACTCTACCTCCTCTTCTTCTCCTAGGTGAAAATTGTAAATACTCAAAATGATCAATACTTGATGCACTTGATCTAGTCTATATTCTTCTCATGGAAATGGCCACTGTAATTCTTGATCACGATCTAAACTTGGGAGTCACCATATGTGCTTTAAAAATACCTCAAAAAGGCTGAAATCACTAAGTCACACACCAAAACTTAGCAATAATGATACCTAAGAAAATCTTTATCAATATATCCCATCGGGTGTGCCAAAATTGTTGGAGCTCAAAATTGCACCCAACTCGAATCACATGGATCTAGGATTTTGAGGCCATGTGGGATGATCTCTATAATTTGGGTGTTGTAAAAGCAAGATCAACTTTTTGAGAAGGTCATCTTCCTTGTTACACGGGTTTGTGAAAACACACATTACACAACCTACTTTAACGCTAAAACTACTCCTACAACTAATACTACACTAATAATTGCAAGGGACTAGGGAAAGATGGGTGCAAGAAAGGTAAATCCTAAGCTAATGGGTGGTGATAGTGCAAAATATGGTGGAAATTTTCCCAAATAAAGATGACAAAGATGTAAGAAACACGAGCCAAGGTCATAACAATGCACTAAAATCATATGCAAGGGAACATAAGAACACAAACTATGTAAAAGGGAGAAATATTCACACCAAACACAATGTATTCAAAGGAAATAGATAAACCATAATTGCATTAATCATTCTTTAAGAGCTTTCATATAGAACCAAGTTAAGGAAATACCTAGTCACGAGTTATAGAGGTCGAAAACATGAAGTTTCAAGTTTCACACAAAAGAGTTAAAAAAATTCTAAGGAGAGAGGAAGAAAAACCCATACAAAGTCCACAAGCACTTACATTTATATACAATTTTATGCCAAAGAGAGAAGAGAAAATGAGAGGGAAAAGGACCACCAAGTTAGAATTGATTACATTTGAAAAAAGCATTGAATGAGTGTGGGCGTCGTGAAATTGCATAGAGTTTTCTTATAGTACAAGCATGGATGCCTCAAAATGTAGCCAATAACCATAACATGATCCCTTAAGTCTATCGCATGCCTATCGATGATTATAATGGTGTCATAATTCATTAAATTCCAGTGGTTGGGGTGGTGGTGTTGATGTGTAATCACAGCACCCCGAATGTCTCTGCAACTCAATGGGTTAAAATTCTTAGTGTGATTGCATAACATGGAGCTTTTCCCAAAGTGTGGGAATTTACAATCGGGAAAGCTCTCCGAATGAAGGTTGGTTCCTATTCCTTTTTTAGATGCACACATTCAAATTGTAGAGGATCTACTCTAAAACCTACTCTAACTTGCCAAGGAGACAAGGTTAAGGAGATGCAAGAAAATAAACCTAAATTAACAGAGGTGATGCACCAAAGGAATGTTGAACACCTGATTTGCAATTAAACACAAACCATTAAAAATTTAATACAACCACCATGCACAGATAACTAGGATTGCAATGAGAGATCAGGAAGATGCAATGAACATAAGAGAGGGTTGAAATCATCCACAGACTTATTTTTATTGCTCCAAAAATTTGATACAGTCCATTACAATGGCCAAGAGGAAAGATTACATTTACAATTTAGATGGGAGGTTTGAACTCCACAAGATCACTTACAGATAGAAAAGAAGGGAGGGTGCAAAGCCAAAATGTCCAACCTTTAGAAAAATGCCCCTCCTTACAATATATAGGAAGAATGAGAGAGAAAGGATAGAAGAATTTGAAATCCTTGCTTCAACCAACATAAAATTCATTGAATTATGCTACAATAGCGATGGGTTCCATGACAAAACCCATACCCCCATGTATTGTTCCTTGTTGAGCAAGAAAGGAAGCCCATACCTTCATTATGGTGGTAGGTGAGAAACCTTGAACACCCTCTAAAAATGCCACACTGTATTGCTTGATTTTGAATAACTTAGTCTCACTAATTTTAAGATATCTAGTCGTATTTGTGTATGAGATGTTGATAGCTTTCCAAAAAGTCCTCTCTTTTGCAAATTCGAGCTCCAGGTCTAAAGTTATGGTCATCTCGAAGGTCGAGTTATCATTCTGCAAAAATGGTGGGTGGTTGGCTCTGTCATTCTTGAGTCCGAAATGCATGCAACCTCAAAATACCAAAATTCAGAATTTCAGACATTTCCATTTCGGAGATTGAAATACTATTCATCGCCAAATTTTCTTGAGAGTTCGAAAGTCGAAACCCAAACCTTCGAAACCCCGAAACCCGAAAGTTTGAAATTTCAGACTTTAGACATTCGACATTTTGCCTTTTCAAAAAAAAAAAAATTCACTTGTTCATCACCCAAATCACCTCAAGAGTTCGAAACCCGAAACCCGAAGTTCTAAAACTCGAAACTAAAATTGTTGCTACATTGACCCCGAAACCCGCGTTGACTTCCGAAATCCCGAACTCTTTGGGATTGGACTTTTGGGATTTCGGACATTTTGGTCGCTTTTCCGTTTTGTTGCCGAGACTTCGAAACCACGAAATTCCGCACCTCAGAAACTCGAAACCTAAAAATCCAAAATTTGGACTTTCGAGTTTTAGATTTTAGGCTTTTTTTTCTCATGAGATTCCCAAAACCCAAAAGTCCGAAATTTTGGAATTTCAGAGTTTCTGGTTTCAAAAAAAAATTTTCCTTTTTCTAACTTTGGTCGGTGAGAACTCCAAAACCCCAAAACCCGAAAGTCTGAAATTTCATACTTTGAGTTTCGTGTTTTCAAAACTTTTTCCTTGTTGAGTCCCCGAAATCCACCTTAGCCCATCTCGAAAAGCTCAACCTCTAAAGTCTGAAACCCGAATTTCAGACTTCTTCTTTTCCCAAAATTTGTATAATTTTCTCGGGCTACTTCAACCATATTTTCCCAACTCCAAAAACAATCCTCCATGACTAAATCAACCACATTTGGCTTCTCTACGTGCAAGGTCATGTTTGTCCATTTTTTACCAAGGGGCAAAATTGGATAACGATTGGTTCTCTAGTTGAAGTTTGGTGTGGCTTGGAGGCTTCTTGTGGTTTTCTCAATGTCTTGCAGCTTTTATCGTAGCCTTTAAAATTTTCTTTGTCCTACGGAGCCCAATGCTTTTCCTCTCGCTTAAATGAGACGAAACCCTCTATGCCACCCATAAGGGTATAAATTCTTGATCCTATCCTTTTAACTTAGTCGATTCTTTTAGTTCCTTTGTGGATAAACAAATACATGGCACTCATTTTAACTTATTTGCTAGGGATTCATTTCCTTAGTGTTGCAAAATACTTTAAAGGAAGCTACACAACACTAACATGAGCTCAACACCTTGCAAGACCCATAAAAATGGAGGGTGTTAATGGGGACTTGTGTTATCCTTCCATTACTATTAGGCCCCTTGGATTTTGAACAATTTGGCAATGAACACTCAGTGTAAGTCATCGAGTAATCAAGTGTATGCAAGCGTAATAATCATTATCCTTTCAAATGGATGTGACAAGTAGTAAATAATAGACACTCTCTTAAGGTTTGAATTCTTCTTTTAGCATGAGGATGCTCAAAAGAATAAATTGTGCTTTTTTTTTTTTTTATCTTCAATATATCACATTTATACGAATGTAATTCATTGTCTGGATGCATCAATGCACTCATTCAAATAAAGACTTCTCAAATTCAAATTAAGGCTTGTGTGTCGCACAAGTCAACACACAATCGATAGAAAAGGCCAACAAATGGAACACAAAACCTTAATAGCCCAACAAACAAGGGTCAAAAGGGCCCATGAATGCAAGAATAGTAAGTGTACAAATATGTTAATGGTAGACCATAATTTTACTTGATGTCCTCGTAACAAATGGAAAATCTAAAGAAAAAGAGAGAGAAAACGAGGGAAGAGAGAGAAACATGAGGTCATAGATATAGTAAATGTACAAAATAGATTTGAATAAAAAGTCGAAGAGAAGAAAATGAAATCCTAAAAATCTACACAAAATCAAAAATAGTGAAAAACAACATACAATACAGAAAACAAATAAAAAATTAAACAATACAAAAACACACTATCTTAAATCAATAATAAATAATCATATAAACACACTCCTAAATAAACCAATAATTAATAAACACATACATACACCAAAATTAGGTGTCCACACACGTAAGTAAATGCTCTAAGTTTAGCAATGCCTTGCCATGAAAGGGAAGCATTGTAAAAGTGACAAATCCATTTACTGCCGCGAAGGATCCCAAATTTTCAACGAGATGGAACCAAAAAGAACGAAGAACTTTATCTTCACAAGTAGTTGTTTTCTTAAGAAAAGAATATCATTACTGGGCAATTTAAATTTCAGCAAATATATAGAGACCAATTATGTAAACTCACTCTTGACAAAAGAAATAGACAGCATATTCTATTCCCACCCAGAAAGTTATCAGGCAGTTTAATTTGGATTAAAAAAATTTGAAAACCGACCAGAAGAGTTGTGAGATCTGCTCTGTACCCTAACCAAGTCCACCATGAAGTCCAAACTTGAAGTAGCATTATGTAAGATTTGATGTTGACAATTCTCAGAAAAAGAAGAGCATCTCTAAGCAGTTGTGGAAATGCTTCCCATTTAAGAAATCAGATTGCTTGCATTGATGCATTGTGACTGGGAAAAGCCTTTGATAGATGCTTTGCAGCTGAATGGAGATTAGGGATCAAAAATTCTAAAGGAAATACATTGTTTCTGTATTCAAATCTATATATATTTCTAGTTGACAGACAAGAGATAACATGCAATCTACACAGAGTTCAGCATAAGAGACATCATTCAAAGTTATCAGATCTGCATTTGTGTTATACATTATTTTTTCCCTCCATTAGAGAAACATCTATTAGGTGCTTGAATCATGTTTCCTCAAGGCAGTTTCAGGAACCCATCTTCTTTGTCAATTGTAGGAGATAGAAATCAGCCTAGTAGAGAGCCAATGCAAGATACCAGAGAAGTTGAGCTGAAAGAGGAGTATTTTGTCCCTTCTAATGTGACCCAATTGTTTTCAGAGAGTGATACTAAAAATATGAAGATGGTACCCGTGACGGATGCTTTTCCAGATGAAGTGGCACAGAGAAATGGTAAGAAAGTGCTTCAAGAAGAAATTCAAGATGATATCTCTGATCTGATTCACAGACTCGGAGAGCTGAATTCACTGAGGAAAGCTGATCAGATAGAGGGAGGGGTGCAAGTTATTACATTGTCAGGAGAAAACAGAGGAGCCACCATGGATTTTGGGTCTGAGGATGGCATAGTGGATATTCATACAAAATACAAGTCGAATCAGGATGATATGAGTAAAGAAAATATGAATGGGAAATCCCAAGGTAAGGAGGGTACTTATCTCAACAGCAATGTACAGAGTATCAACAACTCTTTTTGTACAACAGCTCCTGCGCCAATAGAGATCCAGGTGTGCATATGGGTTTTTCCAATAAAACCCATGAGCAAGATCATGATAAAAGTCCAAGGAAAGGGAAAACAATTGACAGAAAACCTCCAGAAATAAGCGCAGTTCCTCCTCCACCTGATCCACCTGTAAAGAGAAGATGCTTAAGAGCTATGTTTTGGAATCCAGCAGTGATTCCAGCCCTGAAAGATCAAGAGACAGGACACCCAAACAGAGAAGACATGGATGCAGGTATGAATGCCAGGGCCATGGAAAGTGCAAGGATAACACAACCAGAGATCAGCATAGACAGGAGGAAGAGCCTCAACATTCTGATGAGAAAGTATCAGGCGAACAACCCAAGTGCAACGTTAGTTGTTTTGGAGGAAGGCTTTCTAGTAATAAGAAAAGGTCACCATAGGACATGTAAATAACATTTCCTCCCCTGTTTCCAGAGGATATTTTTATTCATTCTTTCTGCACCAGCATACCTCTAAGATAGAGGTCATAATATAAAAAGGGTGTCAACAATAAGAGAGGCTAGTGGTAAAGTATAAAACTAAGGCAGAGTATTCAGAAGCCTATACCCCACAGATCTTGGCCATGTTTTACTAAAATGATCTTTAATTATTGGTAGTGTAAGGTTCATAATACAGATTGTGCAGCTTAGAGAATTCATCCAAAGTGGTCTGCATGAGGTTCATTTGACCTCAAGAATGGTTTCAAAATTTTAGTGGAGAGTCCTGACCAGGTTATTTCATGGCCAGCTACAATTTGATTGTATTCTTAGTCGTGGTTAAAAACTGTTATGTTTCAGCATGCAATATACACATTCAGTGTAGTTTTACGTATGGTTTGTTATCAATGTAACAATGCATAATATTCTTCTGGATTCATATGTTTCAAAACATATTTTTTCTGTTTCTGCTGAATCCATCTTCAAGGAAACAATGGAATGAAGCAAATAAATGTACTACCATCAGGGTGGAGTTTCAAAAATCAAATGACAATGTAGAGCCTTCAAAAAAATCTTTATTTTTAAATATTCATTGGATATGGTCCATACAAAAAAACAATAAATAATAAAAAAATACATCATAAATCATATATTTTTGTACATGAGCATTATAAGCCAAGGTAGCAACTGTCCATGAGCATTAAAAACTAGCAATCGCATATGTAACGTGAATGCCGAATGGTATATGTTATTTGATTTAGAGGGATAGTTACTACTTTCATAGTTGATGTTGATAAGGGGTGTGATTGATTTTATAAGTGTAGGAATATAGATGGAGCATTACATTTTAAGGTTCTATCTCTACATTTCAAATTTGTTACAAATGCGTACATATACATTTGCAAATATTATATCATGACTGGTAGTGTTTTGCAGACTATTTTATTTGGCATTAAACATGAATACATGAAGACTTCCCTATATTTATTCCAAATGTTAAAAGCTTGTGTCATAATGCTTGCATAGAAAGTAATGGGCTAACAGTTTCAACCACTAGTCAGAAAAGTCCATATCCATCTTCCTAATTTTACAATTACCATAAGATTCCCTCATTCATCTAAACGTAAAATAAACACGGGTGGGATGATATCCAAGTGATTCATTCAACATATTGAGATATGAATATTTGTGAATAAGCCTATGTAGAATTCGTTAATGTACCATAGATGTTGATGATTGAATTGTAATAATATATTTTTAAAAACTTTAAAAGTAAACATGAATACAATTGATACATTTGATACCGCTTTGGATTGTGACCATATTTCCTTCAAGAATTTTGTCAAACATTTCACATGCCTTTGCATGCTTCCCCATTTTACATACATATATGTCACTAGAAAGATGTTTCAACATTTTGTAATGACATTGAAGACCGAGTACTAATACAAATAATAAGAACCCATAAAAATATAGAAATAACAGGCTTACGAAACCTTGCATAATTATAGCTTTGTACCGTTCAAATCATCCAAAGGCATTTACGAAAGGCTATATTTATTGAGTTTTTCATTTCTATTGATAATCTTCCTCCCTGACATGCAAAAGTTGAATCGACAATCATGGTCATAAAAAATAGGCAAGGAAAAGTCCAATCCACAATCAACCTTATAAATAGAAGTTGGATGCATATAGATCCACCAAAATGATGCCAACACAACAAATAAATTATTATAAAAGACTAAATTTAATAATAAAATAGCATAGCAAAATAGGAATTCAAGTAGCCAATCCACAAGTGAACACAGAAACAGGGGCAGATAAAACAATTATGTGTAACATAGATTTTAAAGAGCAATAAATTTTTGAAAAGAACACAGTAAATTTTAGATGCAGGGGTCTGATAATGGTAACATTGAGGAAGTAATGCTTCCCTTTGTATAATGCAAAATGCCCCAAAGTTAAATATGCTTAATAATTACTTTGCACAGAGCAAAACCGCATCGACTTAGTTAATCAAGTAATAATTAGTTAATCAATCTCGTCCTACCAATGTCATTAAAAGTATGTACTACCTGCATGATTCTGGCTATAAACTGGTAATCAATACGCCATCACTACATCCTACCAAATGAGATGATAAAAAGACAAGGGACTGCTAAACTTGCAATATCTTTAAAATATTTCCACTTCCTGCCTGTTCTTGGAAAATATTGTCTGTTATGAGATATTTCTCTTTCCATGGATTATAGATAAACAAATATTTGGTTGATTTCTGAAGATCCCAAACCTAAAACTAACATCAAACTACCATTAGAAAGTGAGCTGAAAGGCTTCAATTTTGTGCAAGTATGAATATCTCAGGTAACGTCGACTTTTCTTTTTCAGCCACTTGTCAAAGTTGAGAATCGTTATCAGGGAACAGTTTACATCCACAAAGCAACAAATAACAACCCATTAATAGTAGAACAAATAAAAGTCCATTTTTAGTGGAACAAATAACGAACTCTAATGCTTAATGGAAGGACACTTCATTTTACAAGCGCACTTGTGGCCTACCTAGTAAGATCATTAAAAATTTAGACTGCAAAACGAATATGATTTGACTGTACCTTACCACATTTATTGACCATCTAATTATGAGTTCTAGCAGCAAGAAATATCTCAGAAAAATAAGCTTAAGCAAATGTTGATCTCCTAGAATTATAAAGAAATAGCCAAACAGTTATAAACTTTTATGATTCCAAAACATCCCGACAGATATTTAGTTCTTTTGACTACATTAGTATAAGCTTCAAAATTTTGGGTGATAGAAATATAATAATAAAAAAATGTAGTGATCAGTATTTTTATGAAACTCCACAAAAACAAGACAAACAACAAAATGTTATCGGCTCAACATCTTAAATTGAAATACGATCCTTATGGTTGAAATTCATTCTACCCAAACAGAAGTCAGGAAGAACTGAAACAACTCCATAGAAGTTTCCTGACTTGACCTTGCAGATTTTGATGATAGAGGCAGATCCTATAAGGTGTAAGGCCACAATTGCATCTCCCTTCTTACACAAGCCTTTTTGGTTTGTAGTCAAGAGCAACATCCAAAATCACTTCAATCGATTCAGAATCAGTCGGCTTTGCTGACCCTTCTTCCAGAAGTGGGAACAATCCTCCGCATATGAGACTATGTTTGGCATGAGTTTCATCACTGCACATTCAGTCAAATGATTTTTTTGTCAAGATAGGAACCACAACAAAAAGAATAGGTACATGTGGTTTGTACTTTGCTACTAGTTTAGCAGTGGTACCACAACGAGTTAGGACCACAATTAGAGTTGCCCTAGCTTTGTTTGTTGTCCGCACCGCAGATGATGCAAGACTCTCCAAAGGGCTCATAGGCTAGAGGAGTGGATCTTATTAGTTCTCGGAATATAGAACCATATTCCAATGAGGATTCGACTTCTATACATATGTGAGACATGATCTTCACTGCCAACTCAGGATATTCCCCTGCTGCACTCTCACCACTAAGCATGACACCATCAGTACCATCAAGAACTGTATTAGCCACATCTGTAGCTTTCAAAGCACATGTTGGACGAGGAAACTTAATCATAGATTCCAACATTTGGGTAGCAGTAACAACAGGCTTTCCAAGGAGATTGTATTTGTAAATCATAATTTTTGTGCCAAGAATATTGTTTCAACTGGAATCTCCATACCAATATCTCCACAAGCAACCATGAATGCATCCGACTCCTTCAAAATCTCATCAAAATTGACTACACCTTCCTGATTCTTAACCTGCAAGGAAAACAATTAAGAAATGAAATGTTTAATCCCGAGAAACATGTTTACTCTATTCTTAAATTTTCCTAACCAGTAAAGGTCACTACTTTCATATAAGATTCATAGCCTGTGAGACATACAAAATTCAAACATATACAACTTTGTTAGTTATTAGTTCGAGATTACAGTGGCTTAATTCCACCTGGAAGACCACTAATATTGAACTGTCACATAAGAAACAAACCAAAAGTCAGTAAAACCCATTAAAACTTACTTGGATTGTTGGTGGTTATATTTCTTGTTCCACCAAAATTGCAAGCCATAGATGAATGCCCATTCTTCCGGTCATAGTTGTTGAAAGCATATGAAGCATGGGAAGAAAGGCTATCTGGTAGAGAACAAGGTTGGCCTGGTTGAATTGGAGAACAATCCACATTACCAGACCCACAAGCCCAATCGAGAGCCTTCTGGATGTCAATTTTATTGGCAGATGATGAAGAGATGCACCAAGTAGCACCATCAAATGATGTTAAGGTACCACCAATAGCCAGGTAGGGAAAGCCAGTAGTGATGTCTACATTGTAAACCAAAGGCAACATCAAATTAGATAAAAGAGAGGTCGTTATATTCCATAAATTCATCATACACGAAAATGGAAAAAATGTATGTCATTGAGCCCTTCCTGCAACATTTGTTTTGGGTGTAATAGAAAATCGGTTGTTAATCGCACCCCTATCAACATCAACCACAAAAGTAATAACTATCTTTCTAAATATAATAACACATACCATTCGGTGTTCACATTGCAGGGCACACAACATCATTGATGCACAACTATAAACACAAATTAAATACATACAACATAGCCAAACAGATTAGTATAAGCCCAACTATAAAATAAATTAACTATAAAAATGATCAATCAAATGTACTCATGTACAAATTTTTGTGATTATTAGGTCACCTCCATGGTTACGAATAACTCCTATCCATCTCATGAGATACTTGTGAGGGACTATCGACTGGTAGGCATTGGTAAACATCTTCCAAACTTGGGGACCGATGACCCTCCGACCCCCTCTTGATCATGGCTCTCAACTAAGGCATACTTAGGTTCAATTTCACATTCATGTTTGACAAGTGATAAAGTATCGAGAATTTCTCAAGGGATAAAGTTCAGGAAACAAAGTCTTTAAGTTCGAACAATTTTTTTCTATAAAATTTATTTTTGAGCGTGTTCATAAATATGTTAGAGGGATAAAGTGGAGAGAGCTTTCCATAAACTAATTTTAGTAGGTATATGGATATATAATATATACATATGTTTGTAATATAATGTAAAATTGTGTCAAAAATTTTCCACTCCAAATGTATACTTCTTTTCCTTGTTGCAGTTGGACAGAGATACAATAGGAACTTATATTGTATACCATGCACACACACTTCTTCTGAACCTTGGTCATTCATTTGATATAAAAATAAGATTAGAATCTGATACACCAAACTGGAGTTGGTGAGAACATGGATTTCAAGTAAATTCATTTTGTTTCAATTTTCAATTGTTGTGATTGCACAGATCTTCATGAAAAGGAGAAAAGGCCCAAGGGAGGCCTTATGAAATCAGTTCTTTTTATTAGTTCTTACATGCAGTTTCACCTATTATGTTGTGCCTGGCTATTTGTTTCCCATGATCACATCCCTGTCATGGATCCGTTGGATAATTAATCAATTTGTTAATAGAAAAGATTCTTTTTTAAAATTCATATTCTGTTATATTTTGTTTACTAAAACATGAAATGTTGTTGATGGTTAACAGCCATGATGGAACAGACAGATACACCCACTGTAATTTCCGTCATTTATTTCAATTGGGCTTTTAAAACTTTTTCAATCGAAAATACACCATTGAATACTACTGTCACACACGCACCAATGCCCAGGAAGACCTAGTCACATGAAACAAGCTTGAGGGTAATAGCCTCGAGGTCAGAGGATCGAATCCTCAGGAGTGAGGAGGGGGGAGATCATATTTATATTTCCCGACTCCCCATGTGCGCCTCTGTTATATCCGCGCCGTGTGTACGAGTCGTCGGCAGGGGCCACACAATACACAAACGCTCAGTGCTCCCTACAAAAGCTGCCGCGGCCTACACCATTCCGACACACATTTTCTCAAGTCTATGGGAAAAATTGTTACCAAGTTGTGGAATTAATTCAGTGTCGCCTGCATTCTACAGGCCTCCAAATCACACTTCGTTTTCGCATTGAAAGAGGCGAGGCGAAAAGCACGTGGAATTCGTCCCACACTGCTACGCAATCAAGGATTTTTCTCTGAGACGGAGATTCGAATCCGGGTGGCTAGATTTTGTGAAAAGGATTTTCGGTACTGGCTAGCCCCACCCGTCTCATTCCCTCGATCTCTCCAATAGAAGAACCGGCTTCCTTAACAGAACCACGAGCCACACCCGCATTCAATTCGTAGGAAAAAACATTGAACTAACAGACAGGCCGAGGAATGGGTAACAATAATCACTTTGGAAAAACGTCCGGGAGGCCGTCAAATTTAACATCGTTGTAGAAACGTCCGGAGGTCCTTTACCATAGGGGGAACGCCTTTGGCGTAATAAAAATATAGTCCTTACTACTTAATATCTTACTCTGTTGGTGCTTCATGTGTATTATGTAGTGTGTTATAAAACATTAAAAGACATGTTTTTAATTAATAATAAACAATACTAATAATAACATAAGTTTGAGATTTGTTTTTTGGAGTTTTATATTTTCCTTAGTTTTCTTGATAGACTTTTATTAGATTTTTGGGATTTTTCGTATTATAATTATTTAAACCTTAAAAAATGCGTATTAGAGAAAGCGCAAAAAAGAAATTCTCACCAAATCCACCATATTTGGTAGCTATGGTAACAACTAATCTGTTGCCATTGAAAGTGTGGATTGCTCCGTGCATTGTCTTCATGATTATAAAAACTAGCAATTGCAAATGAGTTGCAAATTACACCAGGAGAGGATAACAATGTTTATTTTTTGGAGTTACAATTTGTGGTGAAATATATGCTATCTTAAATTGTTTCAAGTTCATATTATGGGCGGGGGAGAAATATAGTACAACTACAACATCTGGAAAGGAAAACAATTCTTATTATGCTTTGGTGAAAGTCCATGACTGCTTTGAAGCTCCTTTTTCCTCACAGGATGTGAGCATGTGCTAGAAAAAGATTAGACATATGTTGGTTGTATTAGGTGAAACAATGTCAACATTTGACTAACATTGAAGATTTCACATGTAGTGTGTAAATCTCCCATTGTGAAATGTGGCACTCGTTATTATAAATCATTCGAGACTAAGTACCTTGGTTCCATAATCACCCTCCTCGCTGAAGTGAACTAACATTTATGAGCTTGGCATAAGATTTAACATCGAATTATTTTCAAACTTTAGACCAATTCAAGTTTGTTATTAAGGAATGGTGTAGACAACTCCCAATCTCAAAGAGACTCTCTTAGCTCGCATTTTATAAAATAGCAAACTCATGTCATTCACAAAAATTATCTATGAACTTGTTCATCATATTAATATTAATTACACCCTATAGTTGTGGGATCCAATCAACCATACAAGGAAAAGTTGGAGAATTCTTGATAATAATAAGCATGGTAGATACATGCAACGATCACTTTTATTTGTTTGGACGCTAAGTTGTTGATGTGTCCAATTCGAAGGGTAGGTGGGGGTAGATTTCCGATGTGCATTGAGTGTGGCACTATGCCAACTCGTGCAAGTGCAAGATAGTCAATAGTCGCTTGCCTTTTTTTATTTTCTTGGATTGAATATGAACGTTCGTTGCAGTTTTCGTACATGGTGATTTTTTCTATACCAAGGAAAGGAGGATTATGAGACATTCCCTACCTGAGACAGTCACTTACGACAATGAATCCATAGTAGTATGCAAACAACCATCGAAATGAATCAAGAAAATAGAGATTGTGGACAAAGGGGAAGAATACAATGTAGGCAGTAAATAACAATTGCGTCTGTTGAAAATAATGCACCTTAATCAGTTGTCCCGCACCCCCCGTTCACACCTTCGTTATGATGTGTGATGCATTTGATCTACCCTATATAAATTGTCTGACTGACACATGTAATCCATTCAATTCGCCCAAGTCTCCGATGCGACATTGGCAGGAAGAAGTTCTGTTAAAATGGCACCTAGAAAGGCTAAAGTTTTAGCGGTGGTGAATTTAATTATTTGCTTACACAGTTCCATTTATGAGGATGATGAGAAAGGTAGATACATGAAATGATGTGTGGCACGAGAGGATGGCGTATGCGGTGGTGTCACGGCCACGCAGTGCTTAGGCTCAATTGAGCAGCAGTGATGAAGTTATAGCGGTGTTTATGGTTCTTCTCTGCTCGGATTTCTCGGCATGTTTACACTCCCAATAGCCCAAAGGGGCTCGAGACGGAGCTTATTAAAATATTTTAGGGCACTACACTAACAGGCCCTTATTAAAATATTTTGGAAAGCGATGTTTGTGCAAATTTAGTGCAGAAATTTAACTAAAGATCAAATACAATGAAACACCCTCCCTTTTGGTCTACAATACAATTTTATTTTATTTCTATCCTCTCTTCCTCCTCAGAGGGCTACTCTCAACCCTTTTCCTATCACCTAAAATTATATCTACAATTCAATATTTTACACTTAATTGGCTCAAGGATCAAACTTCCTCCCCAAACCCCTTTGTATTTGCCTGCAAAGTACAAAAAATAGAGAGCATAATACCCTTCACAATTGAGTAAATAAAATTAATAAAAAAAACACCTAGGGTCCTTGTCATCCTCCCTCGTGTGTTCCACTGTAACCTCAGTTGAATCCAAATCTCGGGCACACAGAGCCCCCTCTGTATGTGATACCCAAGGTATTCCCAATACTAAGTAGCAGCATGAATCCCAACAAATATCTTTTCCAGATTTTAATATCTTAAAAATTCATGTTTACCTTAACATCTTTAATTCAGATTTCAATATTATAGAAAGATTTAACAGCTATAAAAACATTGAAAACCTTCCCAAAATACACAAATCGGTCATTAGATATTTTTCCATTAATCACGAGAAGATACATGCCATTTTCTCACCTTGCAAGATAGTTTACCCGGCTAAGTTTTCTATATACCATACCAAGAACATTAAAGCATTGTGGAAATAGTTAATTATAATGAAAAATATGCTTTCAAGAAACAAGGTCAATTTAAAAATCTAAAAAATGCTTGGTGCCAAAGAGAGAATCAAGGTTTTGTTAAACATTAAGCATCGTGTCATTGAATTGTAACAGGGATGCATTGTTTGATATTAACCTTACAGGCAACTGTTTTGGTAACATACAGTAAATGGTAAAAAAGAAACAATCTTCCAATCTATTTCCAGTATTTAATTTCGAGCCGTCCTGATTAAGAAGTGATGCCTATACTGGAGCATAAGAATTAAGTCGAGCGAAAAATGGACAGTTTTTATGTGCATCGGTGACGTCCATGAGCTTAAGCGGCAGCACGTCCAAGGCCGTAGCCATGTCCTGTGTCAACTGGTGAAATTGCTGAACATGACCTCAAAATCTGCATCAATGACCAAACGCTTTTCGCACTATTCCATTCCTCCATGCAAGACGCTTCGTTATTGGAACATAACGTGCATTTCCCTGAGGCAAAGCAGGGCAACTTAACTGAAAATATTACAATACGGTTTGGATGCAAAGTGAAGGTGACTTGTATCTGTATTGCATTACAAGTGGGTTTTGTGTATATATATGTGCAACACTTTACTTCTATATGTAGGTTGGAACCAAGATCTGGGCACACTACTGCGGGTATGATGTAGGTAGGAGTGTGCACATGCATTGTATGTGATGAGACAAATGTGTGTTACAAAGTCTTTGCTCCTCTTCCTTGCATGCTTTTACATTCTTTTTATATCTCATTCTTGTGTAGCATTCAAACGTAAAAGCTGGTAGAATTTGTAGATCTTTTATGGCATGAGCTCTTGACATTGCCGTGAATGTTAATCCTTGATGGTCAACATTTCTGATGTCTACTGTGGCCTTGTCAAGAGTTAGGCCTTGTGATTTGTGGATGGTGAGGCCCCAAGACATTTTTAGGGGGATTTGGCAACGAGTGCCACATGTGACAGGAGGTAGGGGCAAGTGGGTTGGGTTGAGTTTGTCCCATGTGGGCCCTTGGTAGTGTCTGAAGTTGACAACAACAAAGGATGACAAGTCTGGTGGGTGTGATTCTGGATTGTACACCACATCGAGCACTTGCCCTAGTGCACCATTAACCAATCCTGAGCTAACCCACAAGTTAGATGTCAACATGACCTCCTATCCAGGTGCATAGGAATATTATCGGCTCCAGTTGAGGGTCGTTGATGTTTGAGTCAAAGTTATGCTTGCTTTGTTCTGCGATGCTCCTTGCAATTGGCACATGTAAAGATTTTAGCATTTTTATTGTGCTTGCTTGCGAGTTCCTTTGTTGCAAAAAGGTGTTTCTCAGTCATGAAGCTGGATTGCTCTGAGGTAGACGTGTGTGAATTTGTACGTGACATGAGAAGAGACCAATCCTTAATGGTTGCTTCTACATTTATGATGTTGGTCAACATTTCCCTGAATTCAAGTTGTGTCGGGTTCAATCCTTGTTGCCTGAAGTTTGTGTCCAAGGTGATCACTGTATCAAAAGCATGCCAAAGGGAGATGCCTATTTTGTTTCCTGCATATAATGGTACATCGTTGACCGGAGGGAGCTGGCCTAAGCCACCCACCAAAATCATTGAGTAGAATGCGTGGTTATTTTGTTGGGGGAATGCCTCACGAAGTCTTTTGTTGATGTTTTTTAACGTTGTAGGACCTATAAAGCTCATTTCATCTATGAGTATGTATTGTATGGCACTCATACACTCTTGGAAGATTTCTAGGGCTTGGCCTTCAAGAGGTTTCATGTCGGAAATGGGTATTCAGAGGGAAGAATGTATAGTAGATGATTTTATGTTGAATGCAACAATACCTATTGGGGCTAGTACAAGAATGGAAGATTTAAATGTTCCTGTGATATTTTGAAGCCCATTTCTAATGCATTGTATGAGGTATGATTTTCATGTACCAGCGGTTCCCTGAATGATCATCTTCAATGGTGGGTGTTTCCCTTGTATGAATTTTCAGTGCGGGCAAGGTCTATGAATTTAGGTGCACTTTTTTGTAAGGCAACAGGGATGGAATGTACCTTCCAATTGTGGTTAATGTCAAAGTCATGAAGGCCTATCATGTCTACATCATCAATTGTTATATTGAGTGTTGGGTGCATGCATGCTATATGCTCCCATTCAAATAGTTCTGCATGCAGGGGGTTAGATCCCTGCGAGTTATTGTAGTCACTACTTGTTCCAGTTGCAGTTTCTTCTAGAGTAGTGGCTCTATGTACATGTAAAGGGATGTAGGAGTTTTTTAATTTTCCCCATTGGTTAGTTATTTCAGATGTAGAGATGTCAATAGCTGTTTGGATATGTCTATAGTTTGATGCAGGGAAATTCCATGTTCTAAATCTCTACCTATACCGTAAAAGTATTTCGGGAATGACACCTCACAAGCTTGGGAAGTTTTGGAATTTGCAAAGGGTTTTCCTTTAGTAGAATTACCCTGTGGCAAGTAGGCTGGATGAGATCACATTTCTTCAAGGTATCTAGTTGAATAGTTCTCATGCCCTATGCATGCATCCACATTTTGCAGACATCTCCCAAGGCACCTGCAACTCAACATCTATTGGAAGTCCCTTCTCCATAATGCTTTGGAGGTTGTCCCACGCCCTGTTTCAAAACTCCTCTTTTTACATAGTCTGGTAGCATGCTAGCAAAGGTTATCTGATTGGATTGAACACCTTTTGGTTACATTTGGTGAAACGACATCAATGTTGTGTGAGGATTCCCATGTCCTCTGTTAGCTGCTCCCTCCTTAGTCCCCTCTTACTCATTCTTTATCTGTAATTTGACGTTGGAAAATGCCACGTTTTAAATCTCCCATTCTGATAGAGGCCAGAGGAATGCTGGCAAAGGTTGTGCA
Source organism: Taxus wallichiana var. yunnanensis (assembly GCA_018340775.1). NCBI lineage: Eukaryota > Viridiplantae > Streptophyta > Pinopsida > Cupressales > Taxaceae > Taxus > Taxus wallichiana. The sequence continues at coordinate 173,768,943 of CM031237.1, read as the reverse complement.
CTCTGGTTTTACACCTGCAAACTACATTTGGCTGAAATTTTCGAAGGTCTTTTCAACAAACTCATTTTTTTCATATAGTGCAATCATTGTAGTCCACGATACCACTTATCTTACTCGGGCCACTCGTCTCTCCCTGTAAACTGATACATTTAAATTTCTTTCCTATTATATTTCTCTCACATAATTGTAGACCTCTTTTTCTCCCTAAGGGTTCTTGATCTTTGCTGTTTCCGGTCCATATTGACGCCAAATTTGAGTTTGCTTTGGATTTTTTTAGGGTTGTTTCCCTCTTAATCGGAATTGGGAGTCTGCGATGACCCATGGGTTTTTACGGATATGGATCGTTTTCGCATTGGAAAAAATGTGGTTGCATGCAATTGATGCAAGTATTTTTTTTGAGTTCGAAAGTGAAATACAAAAATGCTTATATTCATGTTTGTGATTTTAACTGTATATTAGTGATTTAAAAAAACCGTAGACAATGACAGGCTGTAAATTTTAAAACCGTAAGTTTTTTTTGTGGTTTATATAAAAAGATAATACCTATGTATATATATATGAACAAATCTATAAAAATTACTGGAATTTACAGCCACCTGAAAAATCTAATCCGTTAAGCGATTTTTTTTTGACAGGCACAGATAATTTGAAATTCCAGGCTTCTAGCGAGTCAGCGACGTATTTTTCCATCACACAATCAGATAGGTAACGTCTGTGGGGCCGAATTTGCTTACACACAGGCTATCCGTGCCTTTGCATACATAGTCACACCACCGTATGTATGCATTTCGTCCCTTTGGAGTGCAGAAGAAAAGAGAAGCAGGATCGACTGCAATGGAGTAGGATCGAACCCTCGACCTGTGTTGAGTTTTCATATTATTGGCAGTAAATTGGGGGTTTGCGATGTAAATTGGAATAGTGTGTTGGAGCGGTTGTGAAGAAAATTTGGCGGTCGGCATGGGCATCCAGAATCCAGAGAAATGTCGTTCGGAAATATGCTCACCCATTATCCATCTAAGCCTAATGTAATTCCTCACCTGTGGATCCGGAAGAAATATGCATCCCTACTGCCGTTTAGTGATAAGAATACGAAGAAGGTGATGAAGGTGTGTAAAATAGTCGCACACATCACAAATGCTTGATGGTATCCGCTGCCATTGCCTTCGTTTCTGCCCGATGACATTCACTAGGCATTCGTAATCAGTATATTGTCATTGCGTGGATAAGAAACCCAATTTAATTGGAAAATGTTTTTCGGGTCTTTAGGAAATAATTCCGTGAAGAGTTATGCGGAGTTTGACTCTACTCTTTACATCTAAAACAATGGCCATGTATGGATGCTTTCCTTTTAGAGGGGCTTTGCCTCATACCATGACCAAGAATAGATGTCTCGTGTGAAAGGCCTCTTTCCATTTAAAATTTTATTTCGATGAGATTTGTTTCTAGCTTTAGTAATTGTTTAATGTATCTTTTAGTACGAGGCTTCCAACAATTCAATTGAGGTGAGGGTGGGTTGGTAGTTGGTTTTAATGGTGGAGAACCTTCCCTCCCAAAATCAAAATTATGTCACAATTAATAATTAATCCCTTATGTATGACAATTGTAAGTCACCATGAGGGCTAAGAGCTTTACTATAGAGTAAGAAGATAGATGGTGAAAGGCTCAATGTGGTGCATTATGTTTTTCGTAATTTCTTAATTAAGATTGACGTTCACATCGGGAACCATAAACAACGAAAAAAATAGACATGATCAACAAGCAACAACCTTAGAACTTCCTTGCATATTTGTAAGAGCAACTCCAAGGTAGGAAAAAATTGCCTAGAGTCTCTTAAACACAAGAAGGGCTTACCATATACAAGTCTCATGCATATATGATTTTGAATGATCTTGAACTAAGGGAGATGGATTGTATTAGAAAAACTCTAATTGGCCAAATCACCTCATATTCACTCGTGATTGGCCAAAACACTCTTTCCAATGCTATTGAGCTATGCTAACACAACATACCCCTTTTGTATTTCATAATTCAAAAATAAGACAAATACAAAGGTTTCTAAAGCATACTAAAATACTAATATTAAGTAAACTTATGTCTATGGTGGAAAAAATTCCTCCACCAAGTTATCCCCACCTTCTCTATGTACAACTTAGGAGGTGTTTATAAAAACAAGGTTGAAGCCTTTAAAGATGAGATGCAGGAGCATTCGAGTTCATGGTCAATCATGTATCGGTGAAAATAATTGAATAGTCATAGAGTCATTTGTGTTTGCATTCTATTTACATTTTGTGTTATTGGTGCATTGTGTAGTGAAAGAGTACGTTATTAGTGGATGTCAAATTACCAATTCTACATTTATGTATTGTTTGGCTTTGTGTACAATTTCACTATCATTGTGCACAATTATCTTGCACAATATTTGATCTATTGCATAACTCGCGTAAGTTTATGGAACCATTACACAAGCCCCATGATACTATTTAAGGCCACAAAAGACTACAAAGCTATTTGAAAATGGTAAATTGTTGTAAAATCCATAAATGTTGAGAAGATAGAATAAGTCATGTAAGGGATCCTTTAGTCTATATTGGGTCCTTTAGACCAAGATTTCATATTAGTTAGAAGTCTAGTTTGTGGTATTGGATGGCTATATAAGAAAATTCCAATTTCCTTAGGTAAGCAATTCTCAATTCTTATATCAAAATTAGTAAAGAACTCATAAAGAAGAGTGGGTGTGAGCTTAACACTCAAAGCATAGTGCCTTGGAGTTGGAAATTTCCTCTATGCAAAGACTTGTGCAAAAGTTTAGGGAAGGCATTGTGTTGTTGAAAAATTGTTAGCCTATTGGCATTATTGTGAGTTATAAGACCGTGTCGTTGAAAATCAGTCTCCATTATTCTAAAATCTACTTAATATTATATATTTTTATTAAACATGGTTTTGAATTGTTTCTAAATTGTTATATTTTGGTGAGTTTTATTATGCTACCTAATACTATAGCAAACTTGGTATGATTTCTTAAAATGATGGGGCAAGGAAGTGTGGTGGCGAATAACATAGTTGGAAGAGTTGAGGAGATTATAGAGATTATACAAACAATGTAGGCTAGGTTGAAGGTAGTAGTAGAAGATTATATAAGAGGATTTGTCTTGAGGGATGATATGGTGACATGGAAGAAGAAGGAAGACCATAAAGAGCACTTGAAGGTGACACTAAAACACTTGTTCCAACACGAGGATGTGGATAACACAAAGGATAGGTTGTTGAAGGATATGTCAACAATGGTAGGGGAGTTCAAATGGATGTTCCTTATTTTTTAGGGATGCTAAATGTAGAGGGGCCTATTGATTGGCTCATAGAGATAGATAAATATTTTGATTTCGATGAGATTGTAGAAGAACACAACATGAATATTAGACATACTAAGTTGAAGAGTTTGTGATGTTGTGGTAGAAGACAATTTAGCTAGAGCATAATGAGAAAGGAAAAGATAAGACAATGAAATTGGAGTGTATAGTCGCGAAGCTAAAAGGGAAGTTTCCACGTAGATATGTTGAGATAGATTTGTTGAAGAAGTTGTACAATCATGGTCAAAATGAGCTAAGTGTGAGAAAGTGCACAAAGAGTTTTATAAGGTCACAATTTGAGTTGGCTATAGTGATATGAACCTAGACAAGGTAGTAAAGTATATCAACAGACTATGGTGGATTATGCGGGATGTGATTATTTTTATAAAGGTTCGTATAATTAAAGAAGAAACCAATATTCCTTAGGATATAGGATAAATTTATGCATAAAAGAACACACAAAAGAATAGATAAAACCCCATGGTGACAAAGAACCAATGACTCTCAAGCATAAGAATGAAGAGTGCACATTAATATATAGTGAACAAGGGAAGAATCAATCTGCGAGAGGAAGAGGTCAAGGTGGAAGATTTAGTGGGATATGTTTTGACATGGTGAAGTAGGGAATAAAGCCTATGAGTGTTTGTGATAAGAAATTACCCACCCCAAAATATCTCATATCCAATAAATTAAATTAAATATATTTTTACCATGTATTTCGTGTTACTTTTTAATTAACAACTTCCAATCAAATAATATTTTCATCGACCATACCCTTACTCAAGCATTAAATATTAAGATGTTAGTTTCTATATTATGTCATACATTTAAAAAATAAAAATCTCCCCCCGCTTTTTTTAAAAAAAAAATGTAAAGTAAAATCCCCAAATAAAACAATTTTAAAACAAAACAAAATCACATTTATAAAAGGTACCCATATAAGATATGCACACCAAAATCCCAAAGCCAATGTACATATATATATATCATAGGTATGATGCGACATTTGCTAGTTGTTTTCATTTTCTTTAATGAAAATTTTGATTTTGGCAATACCAAAATTTTGCATTTATTTAATGTAGATTTCCATAGCAAGAGATCAATCGATATTATCTACATTCCAGGTATATCTCATTGTTCAATTATTCTTTATTATGCGTCATTTCACCTATTTATTGATTTGAGAAACCCTTAAATTCCATATTATGTTCGCGGTCATATTATACAAACATAACAAAAGCATTGTAATTATGGTCCTGGTTGTCTTTTTCAAACACAAAAAATTTTTTTATTGTGTTCACCGCTCGTCCTATCATACACAATAAATCTTTTCCATTGCATTTTTCGGCCATCTAATATAGAAACACAATGGAATTGCTCATCAATTCTCATATAGTTCAATTTTCAACATTTTTTATATTTTGATTTTTGTAGATAAAATTAAATCTTGCACCTAACCTAAGTACAATATATTATTCCATTGAGGTATTTTTCTTTAGCTTCATATTCCTTTTTAATGATTTTTTTTTCATTTGGGAAAAATTAACATGACTAAATTTTTAACCTAATCCTTTAAAATGTAATGACTGAATTTTATTCTTTGCTTTGTGATTAGTCATGGGTAGTAACTTAGAACAATGTCAATTTCTACCCTCAATAAGCATTCAATTGGCACATGAAGTTGTTGAGAAAGCAATTTGATTTGGTGTAGAATGTTATGCTAGTAATTATGATAGAGCTCAATGTACTCGAGATTTTAGATAATGTTACTCTTTCTAAATTTGGAATTATCAAATATTCATCATCTATGACTACTAATGAGATTAAGGAGGATGTTACTCTTTTCTGACTATTTATAACAACAAAAAAGTCAAGAACCTAATTGCTAGAGCCTAAATCCTCCTTTGACCACTAGAAATAATTCAAAAGTTAAAGGAAATGATAATACGATATCATACCATCTTCATGATCATCCGAAAACCATTATGTGAAGGGGATTGTACTAAAATATGAGATTATTTCTGTCTTAAAGATGATTAATATGGTTCATAAGATGTAGTTATCTAAAGAATTGTTCATGAGTCTCACACAAGAAACATCAAGACTTGACACAATTAGACTATTATGACAATGATCCTAACCTTTACATTCTTTGTATGAATGATTCGTGGACAAGAATTATGCAAAAAAATAATCCTTGTGCATATGGTTTATGCAAATGACGATGGAAAACTTATGCTACACCATCCCTCATATTTTTAAATAAAAAATCTTTTAAATGGAGCTGATTTGGAAGCATTTGATGACAAAATAGATAATAATGTTGGAGTAATTAAGCAAGGGTATTACATGGGATCCAATTTAGATGTTTACCCATTAGAGAGAGTAGGTTGTATTTTGAAAATTATTGGGAATAAATTCATTCATTTAGAGGTACTTGTGAAATCAACATCAAATCCAATACATTTTACCATCAAGTCAGGCATGTATGTATGCATTTACTACGAAAATTTGCCCGGTTTATCTAAAGAAGCCTCATTGAGCATTCCATATCCTATAGAAGTTTTGCAGGTGTTTAGTAGGTGTTTTTATTGGAAAAATATTTTGTTGGGTAATAATTTTTAGAGTTACGAGGATGTATTGGTAGAGGTCACAAGTTTCCTTAGGGTGTAAATTTGCATATGTGTGAAGTTTTTAACACAAAATAGGGGTTATTGATATGGAATGAAATTATTAACGGTATGATATTGTATTTTTTAATATTGTCATTCATTTTGTAATTCAAAATTTCTTATTTATGATTGATTTTGTTGTAATATTCATATCAATAAATTGTATAATGTTATGTGCATTGTTTGTTGGTGCAAGTTTTTTTAAGCTCTTTTTCTTATCTATGATGGAGTTTGATGTAACATTCATAATAATAAATTACTTACTAATGTTATGTGCTTTATTTTTGATCTACAAGTTCTATTGATTTTTTACTATTAATTCTATTAGAAGGTGGGGTCCAACCAATTAGGATGGAGAAACATTATTTTACCACTTTATCATTGAAATTGATGAAAATCACATAGTTTTCTAGCTTTTGGAAATAAAATTTGATGATGACATTGTAATTACTAGATTAGTTGTCTCTATAAAATACAATATACACAATGCATTACCTGCATACCTTGAAGTCTTGCAACCACATTAAGTGCATCATCACAATATTCACCTTTTATGAAACAATTTTTTTAACCACCTTAGTTGTTGTAACATAATTTATAGTGAAACGTGTGTGGAAATGCCACGTTTAGATGAAAGCTTCATGGTTACATATAAATTTATTGTTATGCATTTTGTGCCACATGGTGTTGTTAAGAATAATAATTCACTAAATTTTTCTATGAAAGGTTATGAAAATTTAAACAAAGTTATTTTCTATACATGGCCAACACTCCGATATATTTCATGTGTCTTAGGTTCTCTTATAAGACCTAATCTCTAGGTAAGTGGTGTGTGAGACCAATATTTAAATTACATTATCTTTATAAGATCTTCTGCAACCTTGTGTTCTTGCGCATCTTGTTCTTGGGATGTGCACCAATGGGAGCCAACATGTAATTATTTTTACTATGCTTGAGAAATGGTCCCCTCATATAGAGTTATAATTATGAAACTATTTAATATGATGTTTTTACATTAATTTTTGTTATGAATTATTTATTTCAATAAATGTGGTTAAAAATTTATTACATTTCACTATTAAGTTATTTAATTTGTCACAAACATTTCATTTTGTATATTTAATTTGTTACAAAAAAATTATGCATATGTCTACAACTATTTTTCCTTCATGTTTATTTAATAGATACAATCTTAATTCATTATGCCATGTATGTAAAGATTTCAATATTGATAATCTTATTAGAGAAAATTTTGATATAGGGATGACATATGGAAAGTATTATTCCATGCTTGCAAAAACTAATGTACTACTCCATGTAGATCATATATAGAGTATTGTGTTAGGAAAACTATACTATTAGTGCATACAATGTTTTACATTGTTAATTGTTGAATTAAAAACAATTTAAGAATATAATATTGTGAGACTAATATTATTTCAGTGGTTAAAACAATCCACCTAAAATTAATTTGAGTTATTTGTGGAGATAGAATAGGACTCCTTGATTTAAGGATAACCTATTCCTATACATTTATAAATTTAGTTCTGTAAGAATATGGTCCATAGCGATCATTTGGTATCGAGCATATTAATATGATTATATGAAATCTATGAAGGTTTGAAGTCATTCAAGAGGCATTGTTTAATTACGTTATTACCTTGTATAGTGGAAAAATCATATCTATATACATTTTGATAGCCCGTACATCTTTCCATTCATTATTTTCAAAGCCTCATGTATTCATTTTGTTTAAGGACATTCATCCCATAGATTAATTGATCCAAAAGGAAAATTTATATAGGATTGTGAGAGATATTAATTGTTCGCCGTTCAATTAACAGTTCAACAGAATGCTAAATTAAGGCACGTTTTTTTATGTGAGGTTGCATATTTGATCATTCTATAGGATATGATTTTAGACAAGTTCAAAACATCATCTTTCCCACATTTTTAATTTACCAAGGGGCATTCGTTGTTAACTTGTGCCTCTTTCAAGGCCTCTACTGAGACTGTTCAATTGCTGCAGTTATGTACATTTCCTATGCATCCATTGCTCTATCAAGTGAATTTGTCCTTGCATTGCCATCATGGTGACAACATCTTCCATCTAGGGGATTCATTAGCTCCCACATCATCATTCTCCATTCATGTGGACTTTGGTTTTTCTAAAGTATATTAAATCCTCCAATATTTAATTTCAGGTGTCAAGTTCATAGTTGTAGATTTATAAATTGTGTCATTGAAAGTCGGCTCTAAAATCTTATGAGTTAAGGTAATCAGCTAAGGTAATGATTCAATAAAGTGTATGTCATCCTTTGCCAAAAAAATTAAGAGTTTTGATTAGTCTTAATGTCATCAAGTTTGTCCAATTAGTATAGTCAAAACAAGTCTTCGGTCATTAAGAGTGTTAAAATCAAAGTTTTATTGATTCCATGGTGTGTGTGTGTGTGTGTGTGTCAAAATTAACATTTCAATCGTCTCGTCATTGTCAAAATTAGACAAATTTTGTGAGTTAAAAATTATTTAAAAAAAAAAATAATCTTATGGATGCATTTTTGGTGTTATTTGACGTCACAAGGGGTTCATTAGCAAGGAAATATCCTCGCACATGCATTCATATTAAGGTAATTAACATTGATAAAATCAAATTCAATATATTGGTAGACATTAGGGGGTGGAGGAGTTTAATTTATTAATATTTTGAATTAGGTATTGGGGGTAGGTTAGAGAGTTGGTTAATTTTAATATAAAACTAAAACATTTCAACCCTAGTTTTAAAGCTAAATACCTTAAAATTGTAAAATGTTCGTGGTCATAAAGCTATATCATAATCTCTTTTTGAATAAAGAAATCTGAATTAGGAGATTCTTAAACAATAAATAATAAGATGGTAGAAAACTAGGATTGAGTATGTTTTTCAACACAAATGATATTATTTCACCATATTAAATATTTAAAGAAATATTGATAAATGGTTAAAGCTTAACATTAAGGTAATTGGTAATAGGTCTTAAATGTCTTCCAACTCACTTTTTAGAGAAAAGACACATTAAAGAAAATTAAGTGGTAAAGATGATATATTTTTTGTTTGATATATTAGGGTATAATAAAAAGGGGGTAAATAAAATTGTAATCGAAAAATGGGTAAGGTACATGGAAAAAATACGGAATATTTTGATTCTAATAATATAACAGGAGGGGGTATTATCAATTGAATAATTAGAGGTAAAAACTAACTTTAAGGGTATTCTTTAATACCTTTCGAATGCATGTGTTATACCATACTTTTACTAAGTGAATCCCTCATGCCCGACGCCTAATTTTTGAAGAATAAGATGCAAATAATTATATTTTTAATGAATTGTTTGAAGGTTGTAAATAAGGAAAAAGTGCTTTGTTTGAGGCTCTCGCCCCTCAACCCCACCCTATACCACAATAGGGAGCACTCCTGTGGTGTTAGCCCAAGACCTTACAAGGGTGTTGCCCCTGACCTTGTTAGGGCTATCACTCATGACCCTTGCTTTGGAATTTTAGAGACAAAGTCAAAATTTGCGAGGAAGCCATGTCAATAGAAGATGGTACAAATTTGAGCTGCAAATTTCATTCGAGTTGATTAAGTAGCACGTCATAACTTTGGAGGATATAGGCACAAGAGGTTGGAGGTAAAACAATGATCTCTCCATCTACAAGCAACATGGTTTGACAATGAAGTTGTGACCAACATTCCATTTCCATTATGTTGAAGTCAACCATATTAAAAATATTCATATGTACTTCCACCGATGTGAAAAATATAGTGGAAAGATGAAAACACAACGTAAACTTAACAACATGATACTTGAAGAGGATGAACATGCGTTCATATCTTGGACAATGGTCCATATTTAATGAAAAATGGTTCATATCAGATGAACAGGGGTTCATACATAAGTTCTTCATCAGCCTTTGCAAAACCATCTACATGCCAAGATCATGAGAACGTAGGGGCAAAAATCTATAGAAGAAGTGAAACTATGTTTTCTCTCCCATATTTTCCCTAGGGGGAGTGTTAGGAAAAATATACTATTAGTGCATACCTTATTAATTTTTGAGTTGTAAGAACAACTCACGAATATAATATTACGAGAACAATATTATTTTTGGTTAATACAATCCACCTAAGATTAGTTTGAGTTGTTTGTGGAGAAAGAATATGACTCGTTGATTTAAGGACAACTATTCCTATATATTTATGAATGTAGTTCTATAAGAATATTGAAGATTACAAGTGGTTATATTGTGCAAATCTAGTCCATAGCATTCATTATGTCGATCATCTCAACTCGATGGAAAAATTTGATTTAGGGATGGCATGTGTAAATTACTATTCCATGCTTTCAAACAACTAGTGTACTTGCTCAATGTAGACCATAAATAAAGTATTATGTACTGATCATCTCAACTAACGGAAAAAAAATTGATCTAGGGATGAAATGTGGAAAATATTACTAATTAGGTGTACTCTATCTTAGCATCATGCATCGTGGGGTTTCAGTTTCCATATTATATTGAGGTTACGAGTTTGGTATTATTTATCTCTATTGTATATAATTTTGTGTCATCATTGTTATACTCTTTTGTATAGTTACTATAATATTACTTTGTCACATGTTCTATATCATAAATCTAAGATGTATCACTTTACATCACAGATGATATTTACATGGCAGGGGGTTCTAATTACTCTTGGAATAATCAAGAATCAAATAATTTCCCACTAATTTTTTTCTCTAAGATAACAGAAATAGGGAATACTCTCTATACACATGCATCAAGAACAAAAAGGATAAATTGAGTGTTTACAAGAGGCTTTCACTATAGGGACCAATCAAACATTTGACTATCTCACAAGATTCCATTGTTTTAAAAAACCCACGTCTAATGGGACCATTTGAAAAATAAAAGTTACCATGTCATGCTTGCAAACAAGTTTACTACTCTTTATAGATAAGAAATTGAGTAGTATTCCATGCTTTTGAAGATGCTTCTCCTTACTATCAAATGTTTCATGGCATATAAAAGACATGCGACCATTATCTTGTAGTAGCTCAAGTAATATATCACATACCTAAATGCCTCCATCATAATGAACATGAGAATCAATACCAAGATTGAAAAAAATTCATCAACTCTAGATCCTATTCTTTTCTCAAATAAATCAACCATAAAAGATGCATATGCATTTATGTCCTTTACTTTAACACCCATAGTAACATCATTTGTTATGTCCCAACACAAATTCATTTCCTCACCCTCTTTGATGAATAACTTCATCTCCTCACAAACTGAGGTTGCATTAACCCCTTGAAACACTCTATGTGTGTCAATGCATTTTAAATATGTCAAGGCCTTATTAGAATTTCTTAATACAAAAACACTAATGCTAACTTACAGGGATGAAATTCATTGCAAATCTCATCCATAACAACTGATCAACACATATCCAACAATTTATCAAAGTGCACAATTATGTCTTTCATTAGAGATATTTCATCATAATTCTTACTTACATAGTACTCAATTACATTAATGATGTCATTTTCATCCAAATCATCAAAAAATTTCCCACATAACCATGACCCTATGTCCCTAAGTAATTATTTTCACTCCAACATTTTATGATGATTTCATCCTAATCCTTTCCTTAGGTTCATAAATCTTTTCCTTGATTTTCCATTTTTGACCTTATATTCTCTCGAGTCCTAAATATTTTAGTTGTATTTTTTCCCCATCACTTCCAACATTGGATTCACCACCTCCAATTGTTGCATCTAAATATATTCCTTTTATATCCATATCCTCATCTTTTCTCAAAAATGTTGATGGGAAATTTTCCATAAAAGAACACTTATCTTTGTAGTTGGAAGACCTACTATAAAGGAAGTTTGATGGCTTCCCATGCTCAATGGAGTTTGATGACCTACCATGGAGGGATTTTGATGGCCTATCATGTTGAATGGAGTTTGATGTCCTATCATGGAGACCTATTTTGATGGCTTTCCATGTTAAATAGAGCATGATGTCTTTCCATGAAGGGAGGTAGATGGTCTCGCCATGTTAAATGGAGTTTTATTCTTGTCATGAAGGGAGGTCAATGACATGCCATGTTGAGTGGAGTTTGATGTATTGCTATGATAGGAAGCTCATGGCATGCCATATTGAGTCAATTTTTATTGCGTGCCATGTTGAATAAAGTTTAATGACCTTCCATAAAGTGATTTTGATGGCCTTCCATATTGATTATAATATTATTCCTTGCCATAAAAGGATCTTGAAATAGAGTATGAGGTATGTTTTCACTTGTATGCATTTATGACCATTATTAGTAGTTTCACTTAAGGGAAGAGGTTCTAATTTTTTTATATCAAAAGGATTTTGTGTAATTCATATCAATTGGATTTAAAGGTTTCCTACCATTAAGGTGTTGAGAATCACTTCCAACCATTATATTGGAGTTTTTTAAAGCTTTTAGGTCATCCTCTTCTTCACAAAGGAATTTATGATGCTTTTTGGTTTGTAGAATTTTCCATTGTAGAGAAACTCTAGAAAATAAATTAAACTCAAATCTATGGAAACTTTAATAAAAATATATATGATGGCATGTTAACTCAATTGTATGATACATACTATTTATTATATTAGAAATGTAAAGTTCATTTAGAGGATCCTTTTACAATAATATATAAAATAATTCAATTAAAACATACACAAATCTATTATAACTCATAGAGACAATTTTACATATATAGATACATGAATTTGAATGAATAACCTCTATGCCAGAGAGGCTACTAGAGAAAATGTGGGAACACATCTCAAACAATAATTTAAACCAATAACCTTACTCAATCAACTCATTTTGATAGTTATGGAGAAGATGAAGATGAAAAGTGGAGATAGTGTTGGTCTACAAAGGTAACATCTTCATCCTTTGGGTGTAGATATATTTAGCAAAACCTCCTATTCCACAAAATTAAACTATGTAAGACATAAAGAAAAAAATTCTCTCTTTTTATAGGCTACGGAATTAGGACACCAACAACCTCTATACAAGAGAAAATGTGGGAGAATATAGAACAAAACCAACGACTAATAAAGTTACTTGGCCAACCATAGTGATGGTGAAGATGAAGAACTTGGGTGGGAATAATGAAGTTGGAGAGGAAGGTTCTTCATGCTTCGAGCATATATATTATTACCAAAACATCCCATTCCAAAAATTTATAATATATAAGACATATAGGGAACATTTCTTTCTTTCTTTGGGCCACAAAATAAGGAAATTCCTGTCATTGTGGGGGTTTTATTTCCATCTTTGATGGAAATCCAAAATTTATATTCACACACATCTATAAATAAAAATTTATGAAATAAATTGAATAACTTTTTCTTATCTACCTTTGACAAATGAGATTTTGAATTACTCTTGTGGATATTAACTTAGTTCTTCACCACATGTTTGGATTACTCCGTCAGAAATGATAGTGTGGCTATATTCACCTTTATTAGAACATAAAGTGAGGATGTAATTGCAAAGCAAAAACAACAATATTTTATCACCTATCGATAAAAAAATATTACTACATATGTGCACTCAACTATCTGGCTAACATTTATGCCCGCATATAAATTTGCATATTGGCAAACAAATTATTTCTCCAAGGATATGTTGTATAAAATTACACCCCTTGTAATTTTGAACAATTCATCAAAAGGGCTTGATTATTTTGAGGCTCTAGAAAAGCTGCGTGAGACTAGTTAAGTTTACCGTGGAATGCATGAGCTTAGTGTTATGTGGATTTTCTCAAACCCACATAACAAAGAAAGGAGTTTTAGGGGGCTTGTGCCTAAATTGATGAAGTTAGGGTTTGAACTTTGGAGTGAAGGAGAACAATTTCTAGTGACCTTCAAATTTTGGAAAAGTGAGAGAGATTTGTGGAGCCAAAAGTAGAAGACCAAATTTGTCAAGTTGATCTCATAGATGTAGGAGGGTACAAACAAGTGTACTCCAATAGTTTTGATTGAGCCAAAACTAAACTTGTATGGATATGGTTGTGGTGGCTGAATTTTCATGTTCTTTCAAGGTTTGTTCAGCCTTGTTGTTTGGAATTGTTTTCATCAACACAAGTGCTAACGAATATCTCTATATTGAAAAAAATTGAGCATCATTCTAAAAACCTAATTCTCTAGTATGTTCAAGTACTTCAATTATTTAAATTATTTCTTGATATTCATATGCTCCTCGATTTACACCATTTATGTAATTAGGTTTGATTTATCATGTTATATTTAGTTTTTCCAAATAACCCCATAGATTGTGGTTAGTGTAGGTCATTTATTAGTGTAAACCAATTTTCATGTATACATTTAAGTGAAGCCAAATGTTACCCGCAACCTAGATTTTCCATTTTAGTGGACTCATTCGAAAATATAAAAAACAACCTATGGTTTCTATACTTTGTGTAAATATGCATAACTTGTAAAATTCTAAGGATTAGGTGACTGATATTGTTAATATGGTTCATTTCCTTGGGTTTATTTCATATGTTCTAAACAAGTAGAAAAGGTAATCATGTGTTTGATATTGGATGGATATTGTTCTTTGACATGTTCATCTTTTATTCCATCCAAATTGATTAACAAGAAGACTCCAATTAGAACAAGTGCTAAATTAAATACCATTCCACTTGATCTTGTTGATATTACCTTGATAAATCCTAGATTATATGAAATTTTATTAACCACTCTTATCGAGACACTTATGAATGTTAAATCTTTGAGTGGTTCACAAGATCCTATCAAATGTCAAAGTAGAAAAGAGAAAGAGGATTATGTAGATGATCAAACCTTAATTGAAGCATTGGTTGTGCTTAAATTTTTCTTTTGAAAAAACCTAATGAAATGGGTAACTTGCTTTGAATGTGCTACTAAAGTGCCACTATCAAATTCAAAATCAAGAAACTACTACTAGGTTTTTTTATTCAAGATAATATTTATAAGGTAAACCATGGATTCTCGAATTCTTGTAATGATCAATCACCTAACGGAAAAAATTATTTACCTTCTCATGTTGTCATTTCTCATATTTCTTCTAGCATCATATCTCTTCATGCATATCCTAGTGTTCATGTTTCACTTTCTTCTTCATCTCCTAAGGTTGATTATATCTTTTTTCTCAACATTTTATAACTCCTCAACTTTTTTTATAGATTCCCTATATTTCTATGACATTTCATAATGTTTCTTTTGATAATCTATACATTCCAACATATTTTACTACCACTTTTCTTTCCTCTTAAAGTCGATTGAATTATTGTGCATTCGCTAAAAATCATGCAATAGGGCCACTTTCAATAGAATATTGCTTAATAATTTCACTTGTGATGTTTATGTTAACCCCTTCAAAGTAGGTTTTCCTACTCCAAAGTTTTAATCACATGATGGAAAATGAGATCCATCTCAAAATCTAAGGTCATTTTATGATCCTTGTTTATATTTTTCATGGAATTGACCAATCCAGCTCTCGGGCGTGTTAAATTTAATTCCTAACATGCACATTGAAAGCCATGAAATATGATCAAATCTCTCTAACTAGAACTAACCCTCACACCTCATATTGGGCCAAAGGAACAACAAGCTCAAGATAATCAAATTTGGACTATTTTTACCTCAATAAACTTTGAATGTGAATTGCTCCTTGATGGAATGGATTCACCCCAAGTTTTATTTTTGATAGATTGTTGTTAGCTCCAAAATTTTCAGCACATAATTGTACTAGGCTTGATTGATCTCAAGGTGGCATGAGTTAAGTGTGCTTCTTCTACTAGTTAGTATGCATGGAGTGCAGGGATTGATTTATAGGAAAATGGATGGTCACAATTAATCCATATTATATCAAGGGTGGAGGATGAGTGTGAGGGTATGATATTATAGAGGGGGAGGTATTTCAATGAATTAAAATTTCATGGAAGGTGGTGGAATGAGAAGGATCTCAAACTAAAGAATTCTATAAAGGTGCTAGAGAATTTTAGAGTTTCTTAGAAATTTATGGATTTGATTAGTTTGTTAACGAGTGATTAGTAGCATAGTTAATAAGAGAGGATAGGTTAATTGGTAGGAGTATGTGGATAGGAATATTAAATACCTAAAATATGTGAGAGAATCGAATAACGTCAAGCAGGTGATTAATTAGGGTTTTAGAAGGGTGGGATAAAGGGTATTGTTAGTGTGTGTAGGATGATGTTAGTGTGTGAGTAGAATCATTCCTACTATGTGGGTTGGAAGTGAGTAATGAAATGTTCAATACCATAAAGGTTGAGTGCATATATATTTATTCAATGTACAATTATAAATGAGGTTATTGCAAATAATAATGATTGTAGGAGAAATGGATGCAAGATACTTTGGTCTTCCCAAGTCAAGTAACGATTGTGAGCCATAACTCAACATATTGTTAAGATGTTATTACATCATGCTTAGATGGAGTGTACCACTTGGCATGCCATGGGAAACAAATTAGTGACAAGAAAATGTTGAGTATGTAAGTCTTGTGTAGGTACATGGTAACATTTAGCATGTAAAGGAGAAATGTACAATTATATTGAGATACCATAAAGTTGAGGCTTGATACAATGATATGAGAAGATGTGAGTACTTCATAAATGTGTATGGTAGCAAGAAATGTGAAATTTTCATCTAATATTAATAAATTTTAGATACTACATAGAAATTTTGATGCAAGATAACAAGAGATGTGAGTGTTTTCTTGTGATATATACAAAAATGTAGATCCAACAAGAGTAGCATTGAAATGACACAATGCTATAAAATCTGAAAGGGATAAAAATTAGGTATGTAACTCACTTAGGAACTCATGAAATAATGTACAAAGGTTTATTTACACATAAAAAATGATTCTAAGCATTATGAATATGACGATACCAATGGTAGTTATGGGGTATGCATTCAATGGTTGAAACAATGATGCATGCATGAAATTTTCTATGATAAGGTAAAAAGGAAAGGAACAAAATTTATAAAAGATAAGTGACGCATCTTAAAAGGATAGACACATATCATTCACCTTTTCTTTGGAAATAAAGGCCCTCGGTGCATCTTCTATTAACTATGATGTAGACACTAAAATTTTATAATGTATCCTTTATAAATGATAATTTTTTTCTTTGCTCCTATATTAAGACTTACACTCACATTCTAAGCTTAATTGGAATATCATATTATCTCTTTTTTGACTTGCTAATCTCTACACAATGTTCTATCTTTCATTCATGTATTCCATTATCCAAAGAAGTATTCTATTACTAGGATATTTCCTGGAATTTAACTCTTTGCCACTAAATTCTTGTCTGGGAACATACACAATAGGACTAGGCATTACTATGGTTTGGGATGATATGTACAAAGTGCCATAACCTACCTTCTAATGACCATTTTCTTGATTTTAATATCTTTTTTGTGTCATTTCATCTTCCCTAAGTCAAGATTAGTGCAATATGCAACCTTTAGAATCACATATAAGAAACTCAAGTGCACTTCATAACCCACATGGAATTATCAATATAAAATAATACCAACACTACATAACTCAAGGCTCACCTAAACATTATTAAATCATTTTGATATCCTTTAGAGGACTCATTACACAAGTCTAAAGAACTCAAACTAGGTTCCTTCATTACTAGGAATTTAAAGGTCCTAGAGCTATGTCATAATAAGATAAAATCATTTCAAGCATTGAAATTTTTCTTAAGGGACAAAGGGTGTCAATTTTAACATATTAAGTACATCACAATATATCACTACCACACTTGGTACAAATCTATTCTATATATAGTTACGATTTCCACTTGTTGTGTCAATAAACACAAGGGTGTGATAAGGGGTTAGCTTAGATTGCATAGACTATTTTCACTTACATTAGGATAACTACACGAGGCTTTCTCCCATTTTAGGTGATGTAGTGAAATTCCTTGATTGTTTCAAAAGGGATTGACTACTAGGATCAATCTAGGCTCACCCACACACCGATTTCTCCTTTTGTTATCTATTTGTTTAATTTTATTTTTACAAGTATCTAGGTTTTCTATCTTTTGTAGGTAGCTACATGTGGTGTTGAAGGTGTTTAAAACCTAAAAATATCTATTTCGACAATCCCCTACCATTGATATGTAGGAAAATGAAGTTATAGATCTCAACCATAGAAAGTAGGAATAGATCATATTATGCACCTAGCCAAATCTAATTGGTTTCGTAAGGGAGAATTTTCTAGATACGGTATGTAGGAACAAGTGTTGAGTTGTGGATCTCAATTACTTAAGATTAGCATGCAATGTAAACTTGCTGGAAAACATAGTCATCGTCATCGGTTAGGAGGGACCAAGATAGGTCACCTAGGACAGAGACATCGGTCAAGCAAGGAGGAACCGACATCGTTAGATTGAACCGAAATCGGTTACATGTGCGGGAGTGTTTTAATTAAGTCTCGAGAAGTAGATATATTTTTAGCAATAAATTATATCTATTGATTGTAATTGCATGGCTAAGTGCCCTAAGTTTATAAACACTTATATAATCATAATAGCTAGGGTTTAGAAGTGGAGAATTAACAAGAATTAAGAATAATTGTGAGAGAGAGAATTCTTGGAGAAGAAGAAAAATCTTGAGAGAAAGAAAGTATTGTACATCTGAGAGGTGTGGAAGATTGTAAATCTTCAATTGTATATCTTGTCAAAGCTTTGGATAATATATTTGCATGTTTCTTAGTGGACGTAGCCCACACTGGGTGAACCACATAAAATATGGTGTTGATTTATATATCTTGTTTTGTATATTTCTTCTGGTAGAATATATGATTTTATTTGCAAGTATGCTTAGATCTGATATATTATCTGTACAAATGGTGTGCTAACCCCAAAAACTAGTATCGAGCTTTGTTTTAGGGTTTTATGTGTTGAAAAATTTACTCACGAGTGTTTTCGATTGAGTGGGAACTACAACAATGGAAAAAGAAAACAAATACAAGGTAGAGAATTTTGATGTCCGAAATTATCAATTATGGAAGATGCAAATTGAGGATTATCTCGTATCAAATATATTTGTATTTACCTTTGGATGAGAAGTCTAGACCTACAAAGATGACTGATGAAGAATGGAATATTCTTGATAGAAAGGCTTTGGGATCTATAAGATTGAGCCTAGTAGCATCCGTGGCTTCCAATATTACAAAAGCGACTTCTATGGTAGAGTTAATGAAATCTCTTACTAATTTATATGAAAAACCTAGTGCTTCAAATAAATTTTATTTGATGAAGAAACTATTTAGTTCTAAGATGCATGAAGGTGGATATGCATCTAGTCATTTGAATGATTTCCAATCTATTGTAAATTAGTTAAAATTAGTTGATATACCATTTGATGATGAAGTAAAATCACTTTTATTCTTATGTTATTTGCTTGATAGTTGGGATAACTTAGTAATGGCTGTTAGTAATACAACATCTGCTAATAATATTTTAAAGTTTGATGATGTGGTTAGTATAATCTTGAATGAAGAAATTCGCAGGAAGATTACAGAGGAATCATCATCTGGGAATGCTTTAAGTGTAGAAAGCAGGGGAAGATAGAAGGAGAGATCTAAGAATAAGAGTAATGGGAAATCAAAGTCAAGGGATAGCATATCTAAATCCATAAGTAAGGGAATTACTTACTGGAAATGTGTAAAGAAAGGACATGCAAAGAAATATTTTTGGTCAAAGGACAAAGAGAACCAATAACTGACAAAGTTAAAGACACAAATCTTGCTACATCGAGAGGTAATGAAAGATGCTCTTATTATTTCTTTAAATGATAGAAGTGAATCATGGTTTTTAGATTCAAGAGATTCTTTCCATGCAACCCCTAATAAGGATTATTTCAGAAATTATCTCCGTGGTAATTTTGGGCATGTTTATTTGGGTGATGATGAACCTTGTAGTATAATTTGGAAAAGGGAAGTTCATCTAAAATTCTAAAATGGAAATACATGGGTATTGAAATATGTGAGGCATGTGCCAAGACTTAGGAGGAATCTTATTTCTACAGGAAACTAGGTGAAGTTGGTTGCATGGTTACTTTTATAGGAGACTCTTGGAAAGTCACCAAGGTACTTTTGTTGTGGCAAGAGGTAAGAAGGTAGGAACATTATATTTATCTACCTATGTTACTGATTCTTTTTCTGCATTATTTACTTCATATTCATATGCATGCATGTGGCATAACTGGCTAGGCCATATGAGTCAAAAAGGAATGTAGATCTTAAAGGCTAAGGGTAAGTTATCAAATTTGAAGATTTAGATATTTATTTCTATGAGCATTGTGTCTTTGGAAAGCAAAGGAGAGTGAGGTTTCTCAAAGTTGGGGCACTAAGAAGGAGTAGAAATTGGATCTTGTACACTCAGATGTGTGGGGACCACTGTGTAGCTTCTCATGGAGGATCCCAATATTATGCTACTTTCATTGATGATGCTCCAAGAAAGGTATCGGCTTATTGTATTAAATGTAAATCTGACGTTTTTGAGACTTTTAAAATATGGAAAGCCCTTGTTGAGAATGAATCAAATTCTAAGTTAAATTTCCTTAGATATGAAAATGGTGGTGAATACCGTAGCAAAGATTTCAATGATTATTGTTCGGTGAATTGGATATGTAAAGAAATAACGGTTCCAAGAACACCATAGGAGAATAATGTTGCAGTAAAGAATGAACATGATAATCATGGAACATGTTAGAAGTATGAGGATACATTCTAAATTGCCCTTACAGCTTTTGGTGGAAGCAGTTGATATAATGGTTTATTTGATTAACCATGGGACTTCAAGTTCACTAGATGGAGGAATACTAGAGGAAGCTTGGACCGAAAAGAGGTAGATATTTCTTTTCTTAAATTTTTTGGTTGAAGCTTTTGTGCATGTTGATAAGGAAAATAGGAAGAAGTTGGATACAGAATCAAAGAGATGCACTTTCATTGGTTATGGATCTGGTGATTTCAGATTCCATTTTTAGGGTTTAGAGAATTCTAAAATTATTAGGATTTGTGATGTTGAATAGAATGAAAAGAGAATGTACAGGGATCAAATTTTGGTACCCAAGGATGAACTGGTTGAGAAGTTTGTGCATGAAAATGAACTCTTAGATTTAAAAGTATTACCTACAGGGTTACACAGTAACCGATGTCGGTTTACCCTTGACCAACATCGGTCACAGTAACCAGTATCGGTTACAGAAGAGCCAAACCGGCATTGGTTAGTAGAACCAACATCGGTTATAGGTGACCGACGTCAATCACTATTAGATTTGGATACAAATGTCCAGGAGGTCTAGATTGAGCCTCCAGTACCCCAAACTCCTGTGAGAAGGTTAAAAGGGTAAGTAAACCTCCAGAAATATTTACACCTTCTCTATTTTATTTATTATTAACTGATAATGGTGAACTAGAAAGTTTTGAAGAAGCAATGTAGGATAAGACCCACGTCCAGTGGGAGCATGGCATGGATGAGGAGATGGACTCCTTGGAATAGAACTAGACTTGGGATTTGGTTAAGTTTCTAGTAGGTAAGAGGACATTACTAGAACAAGTGGGTTTACAAGATCAAGGAAGAAGAGGGTGGACATAAAAGATACAAGGAAAGGATTGTAGTAAAGGGATTTACACAGAAAGTAGGTATTGAATTTAGTGAAATATTTTCTCTAGTTGTAAAAATGACTTCTATTCATATTGTATTGAGTTTAGTTGTAGTAGAAGATTTGCATTTAGAGAAACTAGATGTGAAGATGGCTTTCCTTCATGGTAATTTAGATGAAGAGATTTATATGTAGCAACCACTAGGGTATGAAGTCAAGGCTAAGGAGAAATTAGTGTGCAGGTTGAAAAAGAGCTTATACGGGCTCAAATAAGCTCCAAGGCAATGATACATGAGATTTGATAGTTTTATGCATCAACATGGTTACTTGAGATGTGAATATGACCATTGTGTTTATTTCAAGAAGCTTGAAAATGGGAGCTATATTATTTTGTTACTGTATGTGGATGATATGCTTATTGCAGGATCTATTATGTAGGACATTGGTGAGCTTAAGGGAAATTTAGCTCACACATTTTCTATGAAGGATTTAGGAGTCTGTAAAAAGAATCTTGGCATACAAATACATAGAGACATTACGAACAAGAAATTGTATTTGTCTCAGAAGATTGTAACTACAAGGTGTTAGAAAGTTTGAAAATGTAAAATACAAAACTTGTTAGTACACCTATGGTAGGACATTTCAAATTAAGTAAAGATAAAGTTCCATCATCACATGAGGAGGTCAAATACATGACATGAGTGTCATATGCTTCAACAATGATTGGGAGTCTCATGATTGTTATGGTTTGTACCTGCATAAGACATTGCACAGGAAGTGGGAGTTGTGAGTAGACATATAGCTAATCTAGGTAAAGAGCATTACAAAGCAAAGTCTAATGTATGCTCAGGTATTTGAAAGGGACATGTAGCATGCAGTTATGCTATGGAGGTTTAGATATTTCATTATGTGGCTATGTTGATTTGGATATGGCTGGAGATTTGGATGGTAGAAGGAACACTACTGGATATATTTTCATAGTAGGTGGGATGACAGTTAGCTGGATTTCAAGATTGCATAAGGTTGTGGCTTTGTCTACTATAGAGGTAGAGTATGTTGCAACTACAGAGGCTAGAAAGGAGATGATATGGATGAACAAGTTCATGAAAGAGTTAGGAAAGGAGCAAGATGATTGTGAAACTATTCGGTGATAGTCGAGTGCGATTCATTTGGCAAAGAACTCAGCATTTAATTTGAGAAAAAACACATTTAGTTGAGGTATCACCTCATAAAAGCAGTATTGGAGGTGGGACAGTTGAATCTAGAAAATATTCATACAAGTGAGAACCCTGCAGATATGATAACAAAGCCATTAGCAAAGGAGAAGTTGGAGCTACACTCCACAATTCTATTAGTATTTGAGTTTGAGATTTGAAGAGGAAGAAACAAAGCTAAGGAAGGATCCAAGAATGATGTTGTACAAGTATGGTGCAGTAATTAATCTCCAAGTGGGAGATTGTTGAGTTGTGGAGCTCAATTACTTCAAATTAGCATGTAATGTAAAACTTGCTGGAAAACACAGTAACCATCATCGGTTAGGAGGGACTAGCATCGGTCACCTAGGACCGACATCGGTCAGGCAAGGAGGAACCGACATCGGTTACCTGTGCGGGAGTGTTTTAATTAACTCTCGGGAATTAGATCTATTTTTAGCATTAAAGTATATCTATTGATTGTAATTGCATGGCTAAGTGCCCTAAGTTTATAAACACTTATATAAGCATAAAAGCTAGGGTTTAGAAGTAGATAATTAACAAGAATTAAGAATAATTGTGAGAGAGAGAATAATTGTGAGAGAGAAAGAAAGTATTGTACATATGAGAGGTGTGTAAGATTGTAAATCTTCAATTATATATCTTGTCAAAGATTTGTATAATAGATTGGCTTGTTTCTTGGTGGATGTAGCCCACACTGGGTGAACCAAGTTAAATATGGTGTTGATTTATATATCTTGTTTTGTATATTTCTTCTGGTAGAATATCTGTTTTTATTTGCATGTATGCTTAGATCGATATATTATATGTAGAATGGTGTGCTAACCCCAACACAAAGAATATCTAGGTATTCATCCATTTCAGTTAATCGCACACCAAAACTATTAATTTTTAATTCTCTACATAGCTAAGTATTCATGTCTTCTTATATTTTACACTATTGTTAAGTCATTTTTTCATTGTTTACTATATTATAGGGTATATTCGATTTTATAATCAACTTGGAGATCAATTCAATGGAAAGAGTTTATCTAAATATACCAAAATCATTAAAATATGGTAGAGGAATTCGAGATATTTCCATCACATATTTGAATGTGAAAAATGGACTCGATTGAGTAAGATACCATCTGTAGAAGTTCTCATTTGGAGGAGCAAAAATAAGAAAGCAAAACCAATCGATGCGACACATGTAAGTGAAAAAAATGGTAAAAGGGTGTTTTTGGTTTTTGCCTCCAATATTCAACACTTGAGTTCGAGACAATTGGGTCCCGCTATTTTCTAGTTGGGGCCCTCATCCAAGTCGACACACTCTTTTTGCAGAGGGGTGTCTTTGCCTCCGTAACTTCATATTACCATTGTCACAATTTTGTATTTAAATGCCACAAAATGTCATTATATGGTGCATGTGGGATCAAGTTCATTGCAATTTTAAACTATTACCATGAAATTTTTACCATGCATTTATTGCCAAATCACCTTGTCGAGTCATCTTAACCAACTCAGCCGACTTGCTTCTAAACATGGCTCAATTCACCACGTATAGCTTTCTATCCTTGACGCTACTCACCTCACCAAACCAAACACACCAACCGCCCACCGATATGCTCCAACTCTCCATAAAATACCAACTCACCTCACAAAGCCCACAATAGCCAAAAATCTACCAGCCACCTCTACGTGGTAAGTTCCAAAAGAAGCCCAAAGCCACCTCGCCTTTCCCATTAAGCTATTTTTATACCGCCCCACCCACCTTAGCATATGGAATGTGGAGATATTATGTCAAGAAGGAAAACAAGTGGTCGGTGGAGATTAGAGGGGGCCGACCCTCTAACATATTGTGTACAAAAAATATCCCAACCATTAGGCCAAGATGTGGAACCAAGTCTATAAAAGGATGAATTGGATTTTGTTCAAGTGTAATGTTGTAACTGTATAATTTCTTGTAACAAAGTTGTTTTTTAAAAGTGAATTTTAGATAATCTTAGGGACATTTTTGGATCTCGGTGTAAATTGGAAAGTTGTCTAGAATTTTGAGATTTTCTTGATGCATATATTATTTTCCCATTTTGGAGTTCTTTTGATGTTATTTTAAGGCATGGAAGTATCTTGTAGACAGGATAACAAAGGGAAGAGAATCTATAAGTGCTTTCAGAAAGTGGAGGATGAAAATTCAGCATCGTCAAAGTCTTCCAAATGTTTGAGGGCACGAATTTGTAGGTTTTGGATCTATTATTGTAAATTGTAAGTTTGATTGTACTTGTAGTTTTGACAATTTTAATGGATTAGTTCAAAATGAACCCGAGATGAGACGATAATTGTCAAGATCCGTAAACAATTTTTGTCTTTGTCTTATCTAGTTTCATTGCATTCTTATTTATGATAATTTTTGCATTGTTTTAAATCAAATTGAATTGAGATAATCATATTTATAATTAGTTAACGACATTTATGAGAAATCGGGTAAATTAAATCTGGATGGTTTTGATCAAGCTGTGAATAAAGTATATTTTGGGAATCTTTAAAATTAGTTCTGGATCAGTTTATGACTGTTAAAATTCAGATTTAAATCAGTTTTAGATTCATTTCAAATCACAAAATATGATAAGTTTAAAGTATTATGTTGTAAACAAGTAAAACAATAGGGGGTTTATTGTTTTTATAGATCAATAATTAATGTAATATAATTTATTCATAATATTATACCTATAACATTCTTAATCCTAGGTAAAATAGTTAAGAAAATAACACTTATCAAACCCCTATCTTATCCAAACCACTTTTGGGGTGTAATAATTTGGTGAACCTGGCCCTTGATTGAACCCTAGGTGCCCATAGGGATACTCCTCTTTCTTTGGTGTTTGATCCTCTTCATAGCTATATGATTTTTCATTATTTGTGTTATTTTCATGGATTTGCCTCATATCATCTCTCAAAATCTTCCCTATTATATTCAATTAGTTGTATCCAAGTGTGTGGTTAAATGTGTACTTGTTACTCAAAGCTCAACTCTCAAGTTTTGCATTGTCTATTTTCCTAATAAGTTGGGAATATTTGTTAACAATATTATGCCATATAAAACACATCTTTGGGATTCCAATAAATTACTCCATAGGGTTCTTGGAAAAAATATAGTTCACATTAATATAGGTCCAAAAACCCTTTCTACAATGTGTTGTGTCACGCCTAATGACCTTCCCATTAATATTTTTTGGGACAACCTCGAATACACACCATGCATGCAGTCCCCTTTCTAGCTTGCTTAATATTTCCTTATGAAGGATCCTCCCATATTTTTCTTAGAGAACCCAAACCTTTTCATTATTATATGACATCAACTAATGACAATAAACCTTCTTCCTTAAATTTTGTATCTCTTATTACTAATGCTTTAACAATTCCACTTAATGAAGGGCCTCTACATGATATACGTTCTACTGGTGATTACAATTTTTATGATGATTCTCATAATAATTTTAAAGATACTAGTCATGATGTTACTTATTTTTCTAGTATATATGATCATGTGTTGAATGATCCTGTATCTTCTCCCCATATGTTTAACAATACAACTATTGCAATTACAAATGATACGCTTGAATATATTTCTTATACCTCTATTATTGTTATGGACAATGTTATAAATTAATGGATAATATCCCTTATTCATAATACAAATGAACATGATACATCTACTTGTATTGTTTTGGACGATACCAGAACTAAATATATTTCTTTGAACATAATTGAAACTTTTACAATGGATGCTTCTAGCCTTGATGTTACTAAAAATGTTGATAATGTGTCTCTAACTCCTACATATGGTACATGATCACTAGTTGACGATGTTATGTCTTCCCCATATCTAGCATTATCCCTTGTGGATATTCCTACTATTTCTATATCTACATTTATTATATATTTGGGTGGGGGATGTATCCCACTTCGAACTGTCACAAGGTATAAGGAATTTAAATCTATTACTTTTACCAAGCTTACATCTCTATCTAATTATGTGCTAAATGTTTTAGTTATTTCTTTTGATCCTGCATATCTTATGAATGATGTGCTTGTTTATTCTAAACCAGTTACAAATAATCTGTGCGATACCCTTCAAGATGAATCTCCCTATTTATTTTACTATTTAATCAATGATGTTAATCCTTTCCTACTTCTAATGTTACTCTTGAGGACCTTTCTTGTCTTATGAAAATTCCTAACATTACTAAATCTTTTGTGTATGTACCTTCTGGGGAAACCCATATCTCCCTTCACCTGGTCACAATTCCTACAACTTATATTACACCTGCATATGATAATTTTTACAATCATACATATGTTCATAATGGTTCCAATGACTATGTATCACCACTTTTGTTAGCACAAATTCACTTATCTCTGTCTTTCTAAGGTTGATAAAGGAAATACTCTTAACACTAAAGTTTTAACACTAGTGTGACCCATATATCCTACACTAATAATATTTACTCCTTACCATGATGCTAGATATTTCTTGTGCTACTTCATTCT
The DNA here is from genome assembly GCA_018340775.1 of Taxus wallichiana var. yunnanensis. Lineage (NCBI taxonomy): Eukaryota > Viridiplantae > Streptophyta > Pinopsida > Cupressales > Taxaceae > Taxus > Taxus wallichiana. Next base: position 173,741,460 of record CM031237.1, on the reverse strand, counting down.
TACTGTAGATAATTTAAAATATATAAAACATTAAAACAATTACTTAATCCAAAAACATTGAAATATTCACAAAAACACAAAATAAGGACCAACATATGACTTGATTTACTAGCTTATTACCTTACATATGTTTTTTTCATATTGGTTTGATAGGTAGCATATGTTTATCTCTACACTTTATACATATGTGTTCATGAGGTATGTAGAGCTTAATGTAGAGCATATAGATATTGATATATGTTGTTAGGTTTCGACCTAGTCCCTTGCCGGTTGACCCTAATCTTCCTGGGGAAATCACCCATACTTGCAAATACTTTTGTATCATTACAATTAATTTCACTTCTTCATTATAATAAATTTATCATATTGTGTATATGTGATTTTTGAACTAATGGGACTAACACATGTGTCATTTGTAACACCAGTTAATCTTACTTTGTGTGCATCATGGATACTATTTATTAATTTTTGCTTTTGTTAGAGTAGGTATTTACCTTATCTCATTTTCACCTAGGTACTTTATTACCTTCTTTTTATTTATCCTCACCCACTTATGTGTGGATATTTATTTTATCTTATTTAGATAATAGGAAGATATTATCTAGTTATTAGGTATAGTTCTTTCCTAGATCTATGGTCTTGACTAGTTCTTTGAAGCCTAGTTATTTCCTAAATCTATGGTCTTGACTAGTTCTTTCATCAATTTATGGCTTGATCTATGGCCATGACTGGTTCTTAGATTTATCTTCCTTTGCTATATGAGTCAGCCCCTTCACATTGTACTTCATAGAGTTCCATAATAATATATGATATTGATGCTCATTTGTTTGCAAAAATTTTTGTGAAGTTAATCAGAATATTTATTTCATCTTATTAAGTGTGGTGTTTAATTAGCATATGAGTTATTTGTGGCTTGGAACGATCTTTTTATTGTTCCTTTTATGGTATCAAAGTAGGAGATTGTTGTTGACATCCGTCTGTAAGTTTCATTTTTAAACAAATATTTTCTTATATTCATATAGAATTTCTTAGTATTCATTTGCAAAATGTGTTTTTATGCAAAATAGAGGTCTCCATTGGATTTAGAAGGTTGCAAAACTATAAGAATTATTATAAACTCAACCAATAATTGAGGAATTTATTTTTGATTTTTGTAGATTTGGATGCATGTACAAATCCTCCTTGGAATCCATGTCTTCGTTGAAAAATACCCATGAAAATGGTTTTTTTTTTTTTTGACATCCAAACTAGGTTTTTTTTTTGTATTACGACATTTTTGGTTAGTGTGTATGTGACTTTCTTGGGAACAAGCATCACACCCCAAAATAGAGAGAAGTGCACACACCCATAAAAATCCTTAGCCCATGGTCATGTGGTATATTGATTTGAGGGCTTAAGCTTGTGATTCCTACTAGTAGGAGCTTAAATCCAACCCCCTTTGATTTTATATGTGTGATGAAGGAAATTAAACTTGAAAAACTTATATATGTAGACACTAAATTATGCACTTTCGGTATCTCACGTAGTCCTAATTGACTACTACTATTCATATGATTCCTAAGTAAGAAAATTACTAATGAACCCATGTCTTTAGCCATATTTTCTTACTTTACACTCCTTCTAACTCAGTATGTCTTTTCATACTTTGGCATTTCTCACTCTGGACACTAGAACCCATATAGGATGCTCAACGCTAGGCACCCCATCCCCTTTGGGAATCCATGACCTCTTTATACTTTGTTCAAATCTTTTGGGTCCTTTCTAGCCATTTACGCATTTTACCTTTTTTGTAGTCATCCTTTTCAGTGGTTAATTGTGAAATGTAAGCAAGGGAATCATATAAATATGAAGTTATATGATCATAATAAAGGACTAAGCACTAAGCATTAGCTATCATCACCTAAGGTTGCATCCAAGATCATTCTAAGAGTATTCAAGCATCCATCTAGCTCTACACAAGGGATAAGGGACTGTAATTTCTGCATATAGTTCATAGGAGGGAAGTTCATTCTTTCATGCACACTTTTATTTACATCTTCTACATCTAGCTATTTTCTCGCTATCAAGTGTGACACAAATAAGAGCCACCTAGGGCATGATTTTGACACACACACATAGAGAACTACATTGGGTCTAAGATATAGTATAATGCTTTGTTGTAAGCTCATTTGTTTGATAGCTAAGGATAGTCGACCCCCTCATTTCCATTATTTTATTTTTAAGATTTGATGTGCTTTTGGTGTTTTTAGGCCATTTCTTTATTTTAGGTTACAAAGACATTATGAACTTGGTACGACATACTAGCGATAGGAAGCGAAGGAGAGGGAACACCTCGTGACCCTCCAAAGTTGATTTCATGAGGTGTTGAGAATTCATAGGTGCCCATAGTAGGTCTGCAGCCTTCCATAGGCACCCCTACCCTAATCCAAGAATATCTTGCATGCCGTACAATTTTCTAATCTTTTGTGTGAAACTTTCTCCTTTCTATTCATCATTCGTCACTTCAACACAATCCTCGGATTATTTGTGAATTAGTTATGTCCTCCTTTCATCTCTCCTTTATAACTATGGTTTCATAATTTATAGCTTAATTTTTCTTGGGTCAATTCCCGTAATTTATTGCATATATTCAACATTATTAGATAATTAATATTAGGCATCTATTTATTTCAATATTTTCTTAATCCACCTTATTTTTGGGGCTTTTATCGTCTTATTAATATGGCTAAGTCTTAAGGTGAATTTATCAAGCCTACCTTAAAGAGCTTAATGATAATATCGTTGAGCATCCTCGGGATCTAGACTTGATTTTATTAGTTTCTTGTGTGGAGGCCACCAATATTGTGAAGCTTAATTTCCACACATCCTTTCTTGCCTCCATTATTACTCAAACACTTGCTTCCACTCTTCCCCGCCTACTCCTACCAATCCCATTTCTATTCCTAATCCTACCAACCATTTCACTTCACCTCTTGTTTCTCACACACATCAAGTATCTTCTTCCGCACTCCCGACTTAGCCTCCCTTTATCAAGATCTTCAAGTTCAAATCTGGAAATTGCAGCAGGCTACTTCTCGTGCATCTCCATCTCTAGATTCCACTTTATTACTTCACACTCCATTCACACCTGCCATTTCCTCTTACTTGTTTCCTCATAGTTTCTTCACCACCAAACTTACCATTTTTCAATGAGCATGGTGGCCCTCAAGAGAATCTTCAAGAATTTCATAAAGCATGTCTAGATTTTTTGGATGATCATATTTTCCTATCTAAGCTCTTTCCTTGCAGTCTTCATGATTATGTGATGCATTGGTTCTATGACCTATCTTTCCACTCAGTAACATCTTTCAAGAATCTATTTGATTCTTTTCTTTATCATTTCTCCATTAATATCGGCTCTAAGATATCGTATGCTGAACTCACACAACTTAAAAAAGGATCTAACAAACATCTAGCAGATTATGTCTTGCAATATAAGAGCAACTTACTTTAGATTTCTAATGTACTGCAGAACTCGAGCTTCAAGATCTATTTGTTTAAAGTTTATTTCCTTCTCTCCAGAGATCGTCATCTTCGAAATCTCTCCCTCGTTAGATAATTTATGTCACACTCTTAAGCTACGCGAAACAAAACTCTTATCTATGGCAATATTAAGTATCAGGAATAGGATTCATCTTCTACACACTTTCAAAGTAAATAAACTTTCAAGCCATCTACAAAACATACTGAAGATAAAGAAACTTTTAATGTTGTCTCTAACACTAAAGGGATTCAATTAAAACCTCCCAAGCATACATATAAAAATTGACTATCGCTTGCATCTTTTCTTGCCACAAATTATTGAGATAATATCTTATCACGCTTCCTCATCCACTTAACTTTGACACATCTCGTCAAAAGGTTGAAACTACAATGAAAAATTCAAATGCGAGTATCATCAATGTGTTGGGAACTCTACATATCGATGTTTCAAACTCATCAATCATATTCAAGATCTTATCGATAATAATGCACTTGAGCTTCCGAGTCTATGGTATCTCGCACTACCAATGAAAGTCATAAGCTCAAAATATTTAACAATACCCTTCCAAAACATGATAAAAAAATGACTAATTATACAGCCAATCATACACATTGCACAGTGCCTCCTCCCGGATCGAGGGCTCTCGATTTTCTATTTGGTCATGTTGAGACATCTCCTCGATAATTAATTTCTTCGATCATGACTATCATGCTACATTCTCTTTAATAGCTTACATATCACTGCTTCTATTGGATCTACCTCTATTAATAACACTATAGTCGATCCATCATTTCACGTAAGTGCATGTTCTATCACAATTCTCATTGTTATCGGCTATCCACTCCCGCAGATCTCATATCCGATTCCTAAATCATTTGGTTTTTTCAAGCTTCTTATCACTATTGGTCCTCTTACCATGCTTGTGCCTTTTCTTGTGCCACCCTCAGTCGAAGGGTGTGACATGCTCTTCGAGGTCTTATGGCTCTGCGTAACTTCAGCCATCGCATCCATAAATCACTTATGTCTAAAGTTCCTTCACAATAAGCACAATAAATTTCTCTTGCAGCCTCTCGAATCTAAAGCACAATCTTCTCTTAGCTCTCCTCAAGGAAAATTTTAGCGGCGAATATTTTTTAATTCACGAATATTCCAATTTTTAAAATTTGAAATTGGTGAATTTTTTAGGAACAGAGTAGGCCTGGGTCGCCAAATTTTTCTAGGTACAAGTTAATTTTAGGGGTTATTCAGCATCCTTGTGAAAGATAAATTAATAATATTTACCTTAATATTGTCGACCGATAAGATACAAAAAAGCTACTTCCTAGTAGCAATAGACAATTAAAAAAAAAAAAGAGTATGGGATTTTTTTGCTTGCGCCATATTTTGGGAGGACATTTTCTCATTGAGATGATCATTTTAATTACTAACATCAAAAAAATTCAAAACAAAAATTCCCATACAAAATTAGCAAAATTTGTATTTTTTCACAAAAATCACTTTTTTTTTTTTTGTTTGCACCATATTTTGTGAGGATAAATTTCTCGTCGAGCTGGTCATTTTAACTGTTATTGTCAAAAAATGAATTTTTTAAAAATTACATATATTTTTGGTGACATCATATAGTATCATTTGACAACATAATATATGTTCTCGGCTAGTAGCATAAAAATGCTACTAGCTAACAACATATTAGTGTGAAAGTCAATTTTCCTAGATTTTCCATTACCGAGAAAGTCAATTCTCCCATATTTTCCAACAAATTTATAAAAAAATTTAGGCATGGGTCTTAAAATTTTCCCGACTCTCCTATTTTCACATGGCCTACACAGTTTCATCGGTCTACCAGTCCATCACATCAGTCTAGGTCCACCGCTGGGAACTCCTTCACATCAGTATACATCACCACCTCATTTTTCTTTACATAGGTGTCCATCACCTCCATTTTTTTGCTTCACATAGGTGTCCATCACCTCCATATTCTACTTCACATAGGTTTCCATCACCTCCGCATTATCCTCATCAGTCACATGCACATAGGATTCATTTACCTACGCAACATCTATCTCATACACCACCGATCTTAGAGCATGGTCACACACCTTCATCTCCGCAAGAATCGAGTGGAGGACCCTCATCTTTCAATTTCATCAGATAACACATTCAACAAAGTATGCATTTGGGGGCCACTATGCTAAATCCTTCCCCCTTCTAGTATTTTCAAGCATCTTACATACTCTACACTCACATCTTGTCTTTCGCACGCATCTTACACATCTTGATACACTCTTGTATGGTCATTACCCTATGAAGAACTCAAGTTCCATGGTTTATGCTTGATTAATAATGGTATTAATATAAAATGAACCTCACCACATCACTCACACATTACGCTCTATGATTTATTGACCACATCTAGCTAGCACACAAGTTCAAACCATTTCCCGATGACACACTCTTGTTCTATGGTTCATTCTTGACTACTAAGGGGGCATGTATAAGTGAACCTTATCACATGCATACTCATTCACATCCACTTGGGGGGCATGCGGATCCTATCACACTCAAAATACATTCTATTCCATATAATCCATAACATATTACATATCCTAGTTGCATTTATTGTTACTTTCTTATGCTTACGTGTACACTCTTTACACATGCTAGACATATATATTGTATGTCATTATATTTTCCATATACATATGTGCATTCACTTGTCTTCCAATTATGATTTTAGGATTTACACAGATCGATACATGCAACATGGATTCTTGGTGTAGTACATATTACCGGTCCATAACGGCTCCTAGGAATCCACTTTTGTATACACTATATGTGATATTGTTTCATTTCTCATAGAAAATTACTATATCGATTTGCACAAACTTTTGAAATAATTTATATCTTTCAAACATGCTAACGGGTGCTTCATGAGAAACACTTGTCTTGCTAGTCTATTTTTTTTTCAAGGTTGTCATTACATTAATTTCCATTACTTGTCATTTTTTACCATTGTTTACGGGATTTTTCCCTTTGTCTTGTGTGCACTTTGTATGTTTTTGGCCACTATGGCATCGCAGTCTTACGACATCATGAGTCATTTCCCATGTTTGAAACCCAATTTTCACTATCTACATTATCTTCATGCATATTTTCTACTCATGTGTTAGTTTACACATTATCTTCTTGTCTATTGGCTTACATCTTGTCTTCTACATGCATGTTTATCTTGCTTGCACTAACACTTGTTTTCTAACCACTTTGTTTGTGTGTGCCTTGGTTTCTACCAAGAACATTCCCTCCCCTTGTAGGGCATCAGTTTCAGTTCAGTGGTTGGTCCTCCTTTGGGCCGCATACTCCTTAACGATGTCACATGCACCCAAAATGAGGGGGTCATTTATTGGGTGAAATAGTCACCCCATACAATAGTCTATAGTCATAGTTCAACACATATTCTTCACCTTAGAAACGACCCAGATCCTGACTTGGGTCCTCAACACAACATAGTCACCAACACCCAAACCCAAACAGTAGCACCTGGGTGCCCCTAACCCTTCCTAGACGCCTATCACTCACAGGGGGTAGTTAGACAGATTATCTCTATTCATCATAGTTCTCAAAGAAATTCACATAATGGATTTTACAAGATAGTCCTTTAACACTCAACATGCATGAACTACACCTTCTTTTCTACTTTCACATTGGATCATAATTGTTAGAACTAGATCAAATTTTAACACACCATTTGTAGTGTTGTTTACACTTTGGGAAGTAGTTGAAGGTTGGAGTTTGACACCATATTTTTCTCCCTACACTTCTTCCATTTTTGGCGTGAGATCTCCCAAAAACTCACATTCAATGCAATCGACGTGAGATCACCCAAAAATGTGTTCTTCTACATCATCTTCGTGGATTCTTTCTACAGCTTTTACTCATCATGGATCATATGCACATGTTCCTTTTCACATTTTTACATACTTTTAACTCATTTTTTTATCATATACATGTATTTGACTACTTGTTCATTCTTCTCTTTTACAGGCCCGTCCTCATGGGAAGTGGTAGTCACATCAATCACACACCATCACATAATAATCAACATCAACAATAGGTAAAATGCAACATCTACACATACGCTCTTGACCTAGGGTCATCATCATCACTTATTTTTCACTTCCTCTTCTTTAGCATCCACGATTCACTTTTTTATTATTGCACTCTTTTTCTTGTCTCTTGGCACACTTTTTGCAATAGATCTACATGATTATTAGGTACGCATCTCTTATCTAGTTTATGTTATCGATCATATGCTCAACAACATAAAGTGGGGGCAAATGTAGACAATAAATCACACACTTTAGGTATTTATGTAGTCTTGATCACATACTACTATTCATATGATTCCTAAGTAAGAAAAGTATTGTTATGTTGTTGAGCCTATTTTGTGTGTGTGGAAGTGTTCTCCATAGTTTTCTCCCGGGGTTTAGGGCAGGTCAAAGCTAGACCCCAAGCGGGGATACGGGGGTGGTATCCCCACAAGTAAGGTTGTGCAAGCACATCCCCCAATATAAAACATTATCCTCAAAAAATGTTACCAATACCTCGGTAGACGTATTCTTATCATATGGGTGGTATTTCAACCCATAGGTTTATGGGGTGGTTTTGGCCCATGGTTTTGGTACCCACAGTATTGTAAAACTTCTTAAGAAGTTACCTATTTATGTCCTTTTGTGCATATGGTAGGGTAGATGTAACATAGTAGATGTGTGAGTTCAAGTGTGAATTCAAGAGAGTTTGTTGGTCACATCTCCCAAATGCAGACTTGAGTACTATATTGAGAGAAAGAGGTGGCTTGTAATAAAACCTGAGCAAGTGATTCTGGTGGACGTAGCCCAAATTGGGTGAACCACATTAAAAAAAAATTGTGTTATGTTCTTTTATTTTATTTTAGATCTATGATATTTTTTCATATTAGTTTCTACTATTATGATTATGTGTGGGATTGTTTCGCATATTGTTATTCCTTATTTCCTAATAATTGGTATCAAAGCCTAGTTTTTTTGTTGAAGTATTGAATCATAGGGAAATTTTTAGCTTGAGTGGGAGCTATGTCGGATGGCGGAAGATCAAAGGTTGATAAATTCAATAGGAAGAATTTTAGTCTTTAGAAGATGAAGAAGATTACCTTTATCGAAGGATCTTTATATTCCATTTTCGAGAAAGTGACCAAAGCCTCAAGCATGACAAATGTGGAGTGGCATTTTCTAGATAGGAAGGCACTTGGAACAATCTGGATATGTCTTACATCTTTGGTATTATTTAATGTTTCAAAGGAAAAGACTACAAAATTACTTATGGATGCATTAGGGAAGTTATATGAAAAACCATTTGCCTCTAACAAGATATTTTTAATGAAAAATGTGTTTAATATGAATATGTCCGAGAATGGTTCAATAATAGAACATTTGAATGAGTTTAATATGGTTGTGCATAAGCTAACTTCAGTTAGAGTAAATTTTGATGAAGAAGTTAGGGCCTTGTTAATTTTTGCTCCTTACCCGAGAGTAAGAATATCTTGGTAATGGGGTAAGTAACTTGGTTCCAGCTAACTCAAAGTTGAAGTTTGAGGATGTTGTAGGGGTGTTTCTAAGAAAGTAAATGTGAAGAAAATCTCTAGGGAATCTTCTACTTCATGGAATGCTTTTACGGTGGAAATAGAGGGAGAAAAAGAATAGAGGAGGCTATGGAAAATCAAAAGATTGAGCAAGGTCAAAATCCAAAAGAAAGATAGTATGTTGGCAACTATGGAAATATTGAGCATGGAAAGAATGACTATTGGGAGCTTTAGGACAAGAAGAAACAACATGAAGAAAAAAAGGATGTGAATGTGAAAACAAGTAATGTATGCCAGGATGCTTTGATTCTTTCTTTGCAAAATATTCTTGAATCTTAGGTTTTGGATTTGGGGGCTTCTTTCCATGATACTCCACATAGTAATTAATTCATATATTATGTTCAAGGGGATTTTGGGCATGTTTATCTTGGTGATGATGATCATTACAATGTAGTTGAAAATTTTTGTGTTTGTGATAAGATGAAGAATGGGAATACATGGCTATTGAAGGATGTCATACATGTGCCTACATTAAGATGAAACTTGGTATTAGCGGGGCAACTGGGAAATGATGGTTGTATTATGATATTTACAGTTGAATCTTGGAAGGTTACCAAAGGTGCTCTTGTGGTGGAGGTAAGAAGGTTGGAACCTTGTATTTAACTACTAGTAGCACTAATTCTTGCAATATTGTGGCTTCAAATGCAAATACAAAATTCTTGCATTATAGGCTCAATCATATGAACCATAAGGGCATGTAGATCTTAAAGAATAATATTCTTGGGTATAGAAAAATAGGTTTGGATTTATGTGAGAACTGTGTATATGGGAAATAGAAGTGAGTAAATTCTCAAGGTTGAACCTACAAAGAAAGAGAGTAAGTTAGATCTGGTACATTATGATGTGTTGGGATTGGCTCGTATCATCTCTTGGGGTTCATATTATTATGTTATTTTTATTGATGATTCAATAAGGAAAGTTTAGGTATATTGTATTTGAAATAAATATAATATATTTAAAACTATTTTTAAATGGAAAGCCTTATTAGAGAATGAAATAGGTCTTAAGGTAAAATGTCTTAGGTTAGATAATGGAGGGAGTATTACAACAATGAGTGTGATGATTATTGTTCTAAGAATAGAATCGACGGAAAAGATTGTTCGGGAACTCGGTAGAAAAATGGGGTGTCAGAAGGATGAATATGCTAATAATGGAATGAGCTAGGATAATGAGATTACATGCGGGACTAAATCTATATTTTTTTTGGTAGAAGCGGTGAGCACAAATATGTACTTGATAAATAGAGGACCCTCAATTTCCTTAGACGGAGGCATACTTGAGGATGTTTGTCCGGTAAGAAGGTTTATTATTCATGTATAAAAGTCTTTAGATGTGAGGTGTGTGTCGATATTGACAAGGATGATAGGACCAAGTGAGAGGCTAAATTAGATCAAATCACTTTCATTGGTTATGGTGTTGATGACTTTGGATATAAATGTTGGATTATTAAGGAAAAGAAAATCATTTGATCTAGGGATGTGGATTTTAATGAGAAATTTATGTATACATAACATTTATAGGAAAACATGGAAGAATCTAAGAAAGAGTATGTAGTGGTAGAGGGTCTTCCAGATGGGAAAGTGACACATGAATTAGTTCAAGAACCTACTCAACAGAACCCAAAACTCCTATATTGAGGGTATCTTCCAGGAAATAAGAGCACCTGAAAATTTTTCTCCTTCTCTTTATTATTTATTACTCACCTTTGAAAGTGGAGAGCTAGAGAGATTTGATGAAGCAATAAGGTAGATTCCGGGAAGAAGTGGGAGCAATCCATGGATGAGGAGAATCCGTCTCTTATGTAGAACCAAACTTAGGATTTGGTGAAGCTATTTAAGGGAAAAGAGCATTCAAAACAAGTGGGTGTATAAAGTTAAAGAAGATGAAGGAGGTAGGAAAATATACAAGGCTCGGTTGGTGGTCAAGGAGTGTGCAAAGAAAAAAGGTATATATTTTTATGATATTTTTTCTCCCGTAGTAAAAATGACTTCTATAAGAACTATTATTGGAATAGTGGCGATAAAATAGTTACATTCAGAGCATCCGGATGTAAAGACGCATTTATCCATGGTGATTTGGAGGAGGATCTATATATATAGAGCAGCCAAAGGGATATGAGGTAAAAGGTAAAGAGGATATGGTGTGTAAATCGAAGAAGAAAAGCTTGATGGCATGAAACAAGATTCATGTCAATGGTACAAGAAATTTGATGAACTTCATGATGGAGAAAGGTTATATTAGATGCCATTCTAACCATTACATGTATATGAAGAAATTTTTGGATGGAAGTTATATTATCTTGTGTTTGTATGTGGATGACATGTTGGTTGCAGGAAAAAACATGTAGGAAATAAAAGTAATTAAGAAACAACTAAGGGATTCCTTTTCTATGAAGGATTTGGGGGTAACAAAACAAATCCTTAGTATGAGGATATCTCGAGATAGGAAGGAACAGATTCTGGATTTATCTCGGGAAGAGTACACTAAGAAGGTATTAGAGATTTTTAATATCCATGATGTTAAACCGATTGGGACTCCTTTGGTAGGCCATTTTCAGTTATCAAATGATTTGTGTCCCAAGACAGAGCATGAAAGAAACTAGATGTCCAAGGTACCTTACTCCTCAGTGGTTGGTAGTTTGATGTATGTCATGGTGTGCACTAGGCCTGATATTTCCCATATAATGAGAGCAAGTGAGTAGATTTATGAGTGATCCAGGTAAATATCAGCGACGGTGTAGTAAATTGGATCCTTTCAAGATTTAGAGGGACCATAGGAACAATTTTGTGCCACAATGGATCGGAAACCACTTTGTGTGGTTATGTAGATTCAGGCATGGCTGGAGATGTAGCTAGTATGAGGAACACGACAGTTATATTTTCACCGTAGGTGGGACAAAAGTGAGTTGGATTTCACGACTACACGGTAGCTTGTGGATTTTTCAACCATGGAGGATGAGTATGTTATTTCCACATAGGTAAGCAAAGATATTATTTGGCTACAATAATTTCTTGAGGAGTTAGGGGCACAAGTAAGAGGAAGTGAGGTTGTATAGTGATATTCAGAGTGTTATACACCTAGCTAAGAAATCTTCTTTCCACTCTAAGATAAAGCATATATAGTTAAGGTACCATTTCATTAGGACATATTTAGAGGAAGAGAAGTTGAAGATGTTCATACCAATCAAAATCCACCGCAGACATGATGACCAAGGTGGTCATAATGGAGAAATTGAAGCTATTATCATCTTTGGATAGTCTTTACAAATGACAATGAAGGGTCGAGAAGCTTTCTCAGAGGAAAAATAGTCTCAAGTACAAGATTGTTATGTTACTCGAGATGTTTTCATGTGTGGAAGTGTTGAAAACTATACACTAAGAGTATTGTACACTCTACACATTTTTCTTGCTAGGGTTTGGGGTTCAGGTCGGGCCTTGAGTGAGGTGTAGCCCTCAAGAAAAAAATTTGGCCTCGAAAAACATTCCCAATACCTCGAGAGACATGTTCTTCCCATATGGGAATTATTTTGACCAATAGGTTTATGGGATGGTTTTGGCCCATGGGTTGGTACCCATGGTATTCTAAAATTACTTAAGTAGTTTCTGTTGATGTTCTTTTGTGCATATGGTAGGGTAGATATAACATAATATATGTGCGAGTTCAAGTGTGAATTCAAAAGATTTTTTTGAGCATAGCTCCAAAAAGATATGGGTACTGTATTGAAAGAAAGAGGTGGCTTGTAATAAAATATGAGAAAGTGATTCTTGGTGGACGTATCCCAAATTGGGTGAACCATGTTAAATATTGTCTATGTGTTATGTTATTTTATTTTATTTCAGATATGTGATATTTTTTGTATATTAGTTTCTACTATTGTGATTTTGTGTGGTATTGTTCCACATATTTTTATCCCTTATTTCCTAACAAGTACTAATTAACCCATGTCTTTGGCCATATTTTCTTGCTTTCTTTTACCTCTGTTGATCTTACACTCCTTCTAGCCCAGATTGTCTTTTCATACTTTAACATTTCTCACTCTAGACACCAACACCCAGCCAAGATGCTAGTGTTAGTTGCCCCCATCCCCTCTAGATGCCCCCGACCTCTTTGTAATTTGTTCACATATTTTGGGTCCTTTCTAGCCATTTGGGCATCTTATATTTTTAGTAGTCATCCCTTTTCGGGGTTAATTACGAAATCTAAGCAAAGGGAATCATATAAATATAAAGTTATGTGATCATAATAAAGGACCAAACACTAAGCATTAGCTATAATCACCTAAGGTTGCATCCAAGAGAATTCTAAAAGTAGTCAAGTATGCATCTAGCTCCACACAAGGGACAAAGGAATGTCATTTTTACATACACTTCATAGGAGGGGAAGTTTATTCTTTCATGCAAACATCTATTTATATCTTCTACATCTAGCTACTTGCTCGCTATCAAATCTAACATGAGTAAGAGCCACCTAGGGCACGATTTTGACACATGCGTACACATATAAATACATTAGGTGTGAGATGTAGTGTAACACTCTGGTCGTAAGTTCACTTATTTGATAGATGAGGAAAATATGACCCCTTATTTGTATTATTTTATTTTTAATATTTGATGCTTGTTTAGGGTTTTACAATTCATTTCTTTATTACAGGTTATAGGAGACATTTGAGAACTTGGTGTGATATACTAGTGACATGCAACGAAGGACAAAAAACACCTCGCGACCATCCAAAGCTGGTTTCTTGAGGTGTTGAGTAGTCACAAGAACCTAGAGTAGGTCTACGGTGCCCGCATGAAACACCCCCTAACCCAATCTAAGTGCCCCAGTCCAGGAAGATCTTACGGTCACACAATTTTCTAAGATTTTGTGTGACACTTTCTCCTTTTTGTTCATGGTTCATCACTTCAAAGCACAATCCAAGATTATTTGTGAAACAACTAATTCCTTCCATATCTCCTTTGCAACTAGGGTTTCATAATTTCTAGATTAATTTACTTGAGTCAATTTTTGTAATTTATTACATATATTGAAGTGATGTAGCATAATTAGTATTCGAAGCTATTTATTTCAATATTTTCTTAAGTGGTATCCTTTGATTGGTAACTTGGATTTGAGTGTCGTGTTTTACAAAAAGTGATTAGTTTTTTGTGTTTGTTCCATTAGAACATGTTTATTTTCATAAGTGCACTAAAATTATAAAGTTCCAAATCTGGGAGGGTCTTGTTGCATTTCTTGATTGTTGCATTTTTTTATTTTTGAGAATGACGCGTCTTTATCTACTTTCGCACTAGATAAAATTGAGTCATTAACAACACATAATTACCACACATGGAAACCAAGAATGGAAACAATCATTAAAATCAAAGTATTATTGGTTTTAACTTCTTCAAAAAGCAAGTGTTCACTAGAGTATATGAGAAATTTTAGTACCAATGTAAATTTGATGAGTGTATGGGTTTGATAGGAACTTATATAAGTGATAGTATTTTGTTTCCTTTAGAAAATGTGACTCTCCTTTCAAAATATGGGAGAAATAGGAGGGAAATTTTGGTAAGGTGGATCACATGAGATCCATGCAACTTGAAATTGAGATCACCTCTCTTAATCATGAAGATTTTCCATCAATTATAAAATATGTTACAAAGTTCAAACCGTTTTTGAATCAATTGAAGGGGAGTGGAAAGATAAGCAATATGAAGAGTTTGTTTACTTAATTCTATCTAAGTTCATAGGTTCATTCCAAATATTTTCTTCTACCTTTTTCTCTAGCATTAATGCCTTAGGTGACACATTCCAAATGCCTAACTTAGAAACATTTTGTGAAAGAATTACTAGGGAATAATCCAAATTGTCTAACCTTGATTCATCTACCTCTCAAAAGGAATTAGTAGAATCTAATCCTAAGGGCAAGGGAAAACCAAAATTAAATCCAAATTCACCCCTTCTCCATCTCAAAGTTCTCCTAAACCCAAAGAAAACAACTCTAAACCCAAGGTGTTCTAAATCAAAGAATAAGTCTATCCTTTCATGCTATTTTTTTTTAGGGGTAGTGGTCATGAAGAACATAGGTGTTACAAGTGAATGCAAAACTTAGAGGATATAGTTAATAAACACAAAATCTCTATCTCCACTCCTCCTCCTTTTAATTAGCATGGAAAACACTTAATGTTGTTGGGAGATCTCGGCGACCACGTGGAGATAGTTGGGTTATAGATTCTTGTGCTTCTCATCACATGAATTCTTCCAAGGAGTCATTTCTATCTTTAGTTTTGTGTCCTACATCCAAAATTAAGGTTGGAGATTATTCCTTTTTAATTTTAAGGGAAAATGTGACATAAACCTTGATGGTGGTAGTATCAAGATGCACCTTTGTATGTTCTTAACATCACTACAAATTTTCTTTTCGTATATCAAATTTTTCATTTTGGTCAAGGAAAAACAACAAAATTTACACCACATGGGGCAGAAGTATGAACCTTATTAGAGCCACATTCACTTGTTTCTCAAGGCATTGCTGATTATAGTTATAGACTATATCACTTTGAGGGTTTTGATAGTAGTTCCTCTATAGGGAAAAGATTGGTTTCTCATGCAAATTCATAGAGTAAGCTTTGGCACGAGATATTTAGACATCTCAATTACAAATATTTGAAATAGTTGAGGACTCACATTATGGTTGATGATCTTCCTATAGTTTCTTTTCTTGAGGGATTTTTTTATGGTTGTGCATTAAGGAAACAAAACCGAGATCCATTCCCTAATAATTTTCCAAGAGAGATTCTTCACCACTTGAGCTTGTATATAGTGACTTGATGGTTTTTCCTACCCCCTCTTTTAATGGAGCTAAGTATGCACATACCTTTATTTATAATTTCTCAAGGCATACTTGGTTTTATTTTATTAGGTGATGTTTTTCACACTTCAAAGTCTGTAAGGATTTGGTCAAGAAACAATATTCTAGTTGCATAAAGAACCTTCGCACTAATAATGGGGGAATTACTTTAGTATAGATTTTACTAATTTTTTGGCAACTCATGGCATTATTCACCATCATTTTATTACTCATACTCCACAATAAAATGGCTTAACAGAATAGAAGAACCTAACTTTGAAAGAAATGGCCTCATGCGTGTGCATTATAAAGATTTACCTCCTATATAATGGGTAGAAGCAGTTAATTGTGCTAACTACATTCAAAATCACACACCACACAAAGATCTTGAGCATTCAACTCTAAAGGAAGATTGGTCCAAAACTAAGCCCAATGTCTCATGTCTTCCTGTTTTTGGGAGCCATGCTTAGGCATTTGTGTAAAAGAAGAAAAGGAAAGCATTAGATAAGAAGAAGAAACCCTTAATATTTTTAGGGTATTGTGAGGACGTGAGATCTTATAAAATTTTAGATCCTAATACTCATATGGTTATTTTTTGAACACAAGTTCAGTTTGATGAGTGCTTCTCTCCTCATGATTCTTCATCTTCTTCCATGTTTAATTCTTATTGTTAATGTTATCTTGAGAATCCATTCTTTGAGGATGTTTCGAGGAGGTTATAGATCTTATTCCCACTTATGTTGTCACTATGCCTAAGTGGGCTCAGATTTACACTTTTATGAGGAAACACCTTTCACATAAGATATTTCACCCACTAGGCATCATTATGTACATTCTAAAGGTTCTATAATTTTGTGTCGGGGAAGTTTTGAGGATCCATAATATTTTTCACAGGCTCATGGGATAAGCAGTGGGATGATGCAATGGAAGTTGATTACTCTTCTTTGATGAAGAATAATACTTGAGATTTAGTATCTCTTCCTAAAGGAAGAAAGACGATTAGGTATAAGTGGTTATACCGAACCAAATACGTAGTTGATGGTCCATTGAAAAGTATAAGGCTCGTTTTTTTGCAAATGGTTTTTCACAAGTAGAAGGTATTGATTACTCGATAATTTTGCACTGTTTCTAAGATGGATTATGTACACCTTTTACTTTCTATTTCGCATCAAATGGGTGGCCCGTATACGAGATGGACATGAATAGTTCCTTCTTACATGGAGATTTAAAAGAGGGAATATACTGAGAGCAACCTAATAGATTTGTTCATGACTCTTCTCTTGGTTTTAGACTTTGAATATTTCTCTATGGTCGCAAACATGCCCCTTAGGTTTGGTATGAGAAGATGGATTCTTTTCTTCTATCTACTGGTTTTGTTCATTGCCACTTCGATCTTATAGTATATCTCCAACATGTTGGAGAGGATATTGTGATACTTTTATTTTATGTTGATGATTTATTACTCACTAGTATCTATTCTTCCCACATTCATACCATTTAGAGAGGATCTTTCTATGCTATTTGACATGACAGATCTTGGGTTATTGAATTATTTCCTTGGTTTACATATTTCTCAGACATATTCAAGGATTCATTTGAGTTAGAAAAAGTACACCCATGATATTCTTCAACATTTTGATATGGTTGATTGCAAGCCAAGTCCATCTCCTTTTCAATCTGGGGTTACTCTTACTTCTACATGTACCACTCCACTTTGTGATCCTACATTGTATAGGTAGTTGGTTAGAAGTCTCATGGAATTGTCCCATATTCATCCCGATATTTTATTTATGGTAGGGCTTGTATCTTGGTTTTCACATTCACCTCATAGTAGTCACTAGAAGGCCACTAAAAGGATTTTTCACTATTTTGCAAGGAACTTCCCACTTTGGACTACACTACACTAGGGATTATACTCAGTTAGTTAGATATACAGATTCAGATTGGGAAGGTTCTATTGATGACAAGCGTTCCACTTGGCTACCTTTTTATCTTGGTTCTTCTTCGATTACTTGGGAATGAAAAAATCAATATGCTATTGCACTTTTATCTTTAGAGGCATATTAAAGGGTAACAGCTTACAACAAGTCACTAGATTCTATAGATTTGAAAGTTATTGATGGAGTTTGGATTCCCAAAGGATTCACCAACTATACTTTGGTGTGACAACCAAAGTGTAATTCACATTTCTTGCAACCTTGTTAAGCACCAACGAACCAAGAATATTGAGATTCACATACACTTCATTCGTCAACACATTTAGGATGGAGTTCTTTTCTTGGAGTACATTCTGACTCAACAATAGGTCATCAACATCTTTACGAATCCTTTTGCATCACCACGCTACCTTGAGTTATGTGGCATGCTTGTGGTTTAGGAAGTTGTTCTTGGGGTTGTTCATGAGAACATCTTCCTTCTTCTTCTTTTTCTCTTTCCTTCTAGTAGGATTATTTCCTACTTTTGGTTCGAGATTTCTTCATGGATATATTGTACATGAGTACCGATCATGCCTAGTTTCTAGGACTCATACTGTGGATATGCCGGTTTTTATTTTGGGCACCTAACTTCACTTGAGGGGGTGTTAGAGTAGGTATTTACCTTAGCTCATGTTCACCTAGGTACTTTATTTACCTTATTTTTTATTTATCCTCACCCACTTATGTGTGGATATTTCTTTTATCTTATTTAGATATTAGGAAGATATTATCTAGTTGTTAGGTATAGTTATTTCCCATATCTATGGTCTTGACTACTTCTTTGATAACTAGTTCTTTCTTGAATCTAGGTCTTGACTTGTTCTTTAATTGCTATTTTTTCCTTAATTTATAACTTGATCTATGGCCATGATTGGTTCTTAGATTGATCTTCCTTTCCTATATAAGCAAGGCCCCTTCTCATTGTACTTCATAGAGTTCCATAATAATATATGATATTGTTGCTCATTTGTTTGCAAAGGTTTTTGTAAAGTTATTCTGGAGAATTTATTTCATCTTATTGAGTGTGGTGTTTAATTAGCATCTAAGTTCTTTGTGGCTTAGAATGATCTGTTTATCATTCCTTTTAGCTTCATTACTTGTTTTTATGTATGCAACCTATGGAATTTGCTACGTATGTTTAGTTAAACATTTATATCCCTTAGTTGTGGCTTCTATAGATTTTTTCTTATGTTTTTATGTGTGACACATTTTTCCCATTTTTGGCCTCTTGATCCTTTTACATGAATATACCATGGGATCTTGATTGTGTACTTGTTTTCTAGATTACTTGTATGCATGTTTTCCTTTGATTTTTTTTTGCTATATGTGATTATTTATGGGATTATTTCTCATTTTATTTTTCTATGTTCTTTGTGTCATAGTCTCCACAATTTACACTAGCTTGTAAGAATAGGATCCTAATAATAGCCACCATGATATTCTTCTATCATATCCAATGTAGATTATCAGACTTATATGACAGGGTACATGTCATTCTTTTGAGACCTACGCTTTATTGATATATCTCATATGCCTCAAAAGAGGGGTATTTCATCAAGGTATATTATATATGCATATATGGATATTATAGATAGAATCCAAGGCTCAAAAACATATTTATACAAGTAATTGATCCTCGAAATAGGAGAAGATAAAAATAGGGACAAAATTAACACTAGTATAGAACACTACGGGATGAAACCATAATATCATATGACCCAAATTTCAAATTTTCATAATCGAGGAATATTCATGAAAAATTCCAACATTATCAAATTTTCACTTTCATATGCATGTTGTTACCCACCTAACTCACATAATAGCTTCCATTGCCTCCACCCAAAGGGTATTTTCTTGTGCACTCCCTCACTTCAGGGACAAGAGTGGCCTTAAGTGAATAAATGATTTCGTCCTCTCAACCCTCACCCCTACCAGCCAAGCATGAGGTAGGTCTTTCGAGCATACATGTAAAGTTTAATATATAAATTTAAAAACATATGAAAAAATTCATATCATAATATAGGGGTGTGAAAAATTTATTCCTTTTTCATTGAATCACTTATATATAGTTGAATATACAAGGTTTGAGGGCATGTGCCTTCTTTTCCTTTTCATTAATCAACATTTGCATGATCAAACTTAGTTATTATAACACATGGCTAGGGAAATAACTATTCATTCCCTTTTAACTTTATGTTATTAAAAAAATGGGGCTAGATCGATCTAAAGTGATGTGGTTTGTGGGGTTGGAAGATATGAAAGTGAATAGATACTTAGGTAAGTGTATGGAGATAAGACTAACTCAAATGAAGTATTTTGACAATGTTACATTTGTTCCAACCATGAGAAAACCATATGGACCTAGGAGAAAATATGTGAGAATTTTATAGAGGGTATCCATGCCAAGATATATGTATAAATGAAACCTTTTCTAGGTGTCACAAAGACTCGAGAAATCATCTCACAAAGTTAGACAATGTTTTTCTCTAAGGGCTCTTAAGAGAATGCTCGAATGATGTTTCTAGGAAGAACCAAAATCGTTGGGAAAAAATATCCTCCTCTATCATTTAATAGGATACCCTAATATGTGGGTTTTGTTTGTTTGGTGCCACAAGGTGCAGATTGTAAAATATCATCATTGACAAATTAAGATTGATATAAATAGAGGCTTTTAGAAGTGTTGTATTTTTTTTGCGACTAGGAGAAAAAAATATGGACCTCATAAAAACTAAAAGAGGATTTTTATAGGCTCTCCATGCCAATTCATATGTCTAGATGAGACCTTTTCAAGCGTTATGATGTCCAAGAACTCTTATGTTGAAGTTAGACACATTTTTGCTCTTAGGGCTCGTAAGAGACTACGTTCGACTAATGTAGTTAGGAAGGAATGGAATTTTTATCCATCTAAATGAAACCTCCTCTAGTTTCTACAAGCCCACCCTTATATGTGGGTGTTGTATGTTTAGTGCTACAAAGTGCAGTGTAAAATATTGGCATTAGCACTTAACACCGACATAAATTTAGGTTTTTGGAAGTGTCAAGTTAATTAAAACTGTGATAAAATCATCATGATCTAGGAGAAACCACAAAGAGGATTATTTATATGAGCTCCATGATGAGTCATAGGTTTAGACAAGACCTTTGTAGGTATCACAAAGTGTCCAAAATATAACCCATCAAAGTTAGACCCTTAATTTCTCTTTAAAGGATTTTAAGAGACTATGCATAACCAATGTAGCTAGGAAGGATCTGAGATCATTGAGTTGAAAAGGTTAACTACATCTAATTTCTACAAGGATACTCGGTGTGTCAATTTTATCCATTTGGTGCCACGAGGTTTATATTATGAAATATCGTGTTGACAACCTAATAATGACAAAATTTGAGGCTTATTGTAGCGTTATGTTTATTAACCATGAGAAAATAATTGGAGCTTAGGAAAAACCACAAGTTTATTTTTTAAAGTTCCTTCATGCGAAGATGTGCTTCTAGACAAGAAATTTCTAGGTTTTAGGGTGTCTAAGAACTTTCCCATTGAATTTATACCCCTTTTTGTTCTAGGGATCTTAAGAAACTATGCCCAACAAAAGTTGGGAAGGACTAGGATTATTGAGTATAAAAATGATACCTCTATAGCATTTACTAGCCCACTAGGAAGTGTGGTCATTGTTTTCCAAAATAATACTCCATATTATTTTGAAAAACTCATTCAAGTTTTAGAAATAGGCGGCTCCAGTTATCAAGACTGCGGAATGAAGAAGTCGAGAGTTAATGTTTTGTGGTATGTGTGATAAGATTATTGCTTCGCGGAATGAAAGTATAATATTACACATGAATTGGAAAACATGAAATTTTAAAATTTTGGTTAATTTCATGCAAAAATGTATTCCACCCAAGAAAATTTTTGAAGTAAAGAATGTGCCACAAGACACCATGAGGCTAGCAAAAAGGTTGGAAAGTGACTAAGGTTGGAAGCCGCAGAATAAAGATTCGACATTTTATGGTTTTTCAAAGAGTAGTGTTCTATAGATTTGAAAAGTTGTGCAAGAAAGGAAAATCTGCGAGGATAAGAAGTGGAGAATAGTGGCATGGGGAGAAGAAAAATTAAATTTGGAATACATTAAGGCTAGGTAGCTTGAGAAGTTTCTAAACAAAGAAGAAAGCCACAAACAAAAGAAAAATAATTTAAATTCTGTAAGAAATTTCAACACCGCATGATCTGTTTTGAATAAGGTCCTCACCACTTCACCAACCTAAATTTAATTTTGAGTAGCATCATCCTCCTACACTAGCGATCTGATAGCATGTGATTGGAGTGATGTTGAGTGCCCATATTTGACCTATGAAATCTTTGGCAATTGGTCCTTGGTTTTGGAGGGTGGTTGATTTCATTAATCAATGGATGTGATTGGCCTCTTCCCCCTTCTCTCTCAAATTATATAAATGTAAGTGCTTTGGTACATAAAAGGTGTTTGATTTTGTAATTCTAGAGATCTACTTTTGAGCTTGAAAACTCTTACTCGCGGTCTCTATAACTCACATGTGGAGATTTCTTGCCTCGTTTCTATTCTTGAAAATGGTTAAGTTCGATATTAATGTAAGTGTGGTTTTGATCTTGAATTCTTTGCATTTAATATGAACATATTTATCCTCTTAAACATCTTCCTTATTTTTGAATTATTCTCCTTCAAATTTATGTGCATATTTTAAATAGTCACTTGTGTGTTCACTTTTTTGTCTTTTAGAGCCATAATTTATCCATTTTCTAGTTTGGTGCATCACCTCCCATTTTATTTTTCATTTTTATCTCTCTCATCCCTGTATCCTTGGATTATTAGTTTGTGAATTAGATAGCGTTAGAGTAGAATATATTTGATGTAGTTGCAGAAAAATGGGGTGAGATGACCTAGTCCTTTTATCTAAGGATATACCTTGATTGAGTCCACGCCTTTAATTTCCCTCATTTTTTAATTGAAATTTTGAATTCTTGATTCAATAAGGGTGCAAATTTTAGTGACAACAATTTTGGCACATTCGATGTGACAAGTTTGATGATATTTACACCCTTTCCACTAAGATTGGTGTGTATCTTAGAAGATTCCAGAATTTGGAAGCACCTTTCTACACATCTGGTGACTCCCAAGTTTAAATATTTGTTTTCAAATGTTCCAATTCCATTCTTTCACGAGAAGAATATAGACAAATGAAATTTTTTCTTCAAAAGAAATTTTTAAGTATTTACAACTCTCTCTAAGATGGAGAAGGAGGGGAAGGGCGTAAATATCAGTTTAAAGATATATTTTACCTTCAAGTAGTAGTATTTTTACTCCTTCGGTAGGCCCTTCTTCTTTTTATCTCCTAGAAATTTAATTCTTATTCCTTTCATGGCACATCATCGAAATCTCCCTTTGTAATTTTTAATGGCGGTAGTCCCTTCGCTCTAAATTCTTAACATGCCATACCATTTTTTTCTTAAAATTATTCCTTTATTCACTAGTAAAGACCTTATAACCCATGTAAATCATATCCATGATGTTGTAAATGTGTCTTCAATTCATCTTATTACTGAATATGATGTTGTAGTTAGGCTTCTTGATTCTTCACAAAAAGTAAAAGCACTTCAACGGTATAGGAGTTTGAGGTTTTCTTCCATTCACACATGGGATGAGCTTGGAAAAGCCCTTTTCTAGTAGTTTTATGAGAAAGTAGACAACATATCCCTATTATACCAACTAACATACATGAAGAGAGCCCCCAATGAACTCATGGTAGATTTCAACTTCAGATTTCACAAAAAAATGGGACAAAATTCAAATTTTGAGACCAAATTTATAAGGTGTCTTCCTTTATTTTATGAGAGATTTGAATATTAATATAAATGTATTGATATAGTCTATGGGTGTTATACAATTACTTGATGCATATAAAATAAACTTTAGGGTTTATAATTGATTAATTCAAGCTGGAAAGTTATCCCCTAGATTGCATATGCCTATTTTTCCTAAATTGCCCCAAAGTACCCAACATTCCTTTTCTCTCATTCTTGATCCAAATGCTTCATCATCTACCTCCCATTCCCATTATTCCCAAAAATAACATGATGATGATGATCTTATAGTCATGGTTAAGAACTTTTCTAGTGAAATTGTCTCTTTGAAGTGGCAATAAGCCGAATCATCTAGAAATTACCCAAGTTTTAACCAAGGGAAATCTTTAAGCCAAAATTTTAATCAAGGTTATCAACAGAAAACCCAATATCCAAATAAGAGATATGGCCAAAATCATCAAATTGATAGATTACAAGGAAAAAACCCACATCTACCTCTTCAAACAGTTGTTCTTGCACAACCACTTTCTATTGCCAACTCAAGAAAAGTATTTGTCCCAATGAAAAATAATGTAATACAATAATTTGAATGGTATTTTCCATGCAGTCAACCACATAATTAGAATACTTGTGCAAATGATGTGCAAGTCTAGACCCTTATGGTGAAAAATTATTTCAATCAATAAGAATATTTGATGGAAATGGAAAGTACTAGTGTGAAAGTAGAACAAGAAGCTTCCCCGAGCCTAATTTCATGTTTTTGGGTCCGATGAATTTTGTGTGGTTAACCAAGCTGCTGCAGACAACTTGAACAGAAACAAATTCATGTGGTAGATCACACAAGGTAAAAAGAAGAGGTAGATTTAAATGGTTATTCTACCCCCTTCATTGTAAATCACATTTCAAAGACAAACAATCTACAGACTTAAGCAGAAATATGGCTTCATCTAGTAATCCATGAAACAAAGAAACTCTTCCAACCAAAGAACTTCCTAGATGGACCAAACTAGAAAGGATCATGCTACACCTTTGATGTATAAATCCGCAGTATCCCCTTCAACATTATCGAGCAAATGAAGAAGAAAAATATGAATGTGACAATGTGGGACACCCTATCTATCCCATCTCATAGGGATATTCTACAAGAGGCTTTAAAGAAGCTTCCCAATCTGAACTAGCTATGGAAAAATTAGATTTTGCATTCCACATATGCTAGCAAAAGGAATAACAAGTAAGAAAGGTTAAGAATCCCCCACCCTTTTACATGTATCTAATTGTAGGAAAACACCTAGTGTATAATTGCATGATTGACTTAGGTGTTAGACCTCTATAATGCCCAAGAAAATTGTTGATATTTTAGGCATTGAATATAATACAAATTCTAAAGGTGTCGACAACTTTATGGATCAACCATAAACATTCTAAGAGTAATCAAAGACCTTGAATTAACCCTACATAATTTTCAAAGTTTAACCATAAATTAAGATATACCAATTATTGAATTGTCTCCTTTGTTTAAAATTTTTCTATCAAGATATTTTACTACCAAAGTGGGTGGATATTTGTCTTTTGATTGGTCTCATATGCTCCTAAGAACTAGATATGGTACAAGATTTTCAATTAGAGAAGAGTCAATATTTTCTTATCATGTCGAGTCTTATGACCCTACTCCTCTCCAATCTAATTGCATGATACATGAATATCAAGAACATGAATTAGTGTTAATACAATAGTCTACCCATCCTTGTTTAGTCCCTAATATTTTGTTGGATGAATGGTCCAATGTACATTATGAGTTTTATCCTTATGATATAACTATGGAAAATGGTTTATGAAACTAGTGCATTAATGGAGAAGAATTTATAGCCCCCATTCCACACAAAGAATAATGATATAATGAATTTTATGGCCTATGGAAGATATTTTTATGGTTCAAAAAGAAGAAATGGAGTTGGGGTGGGTTTAATTATTTATTCTCCAACGGAAAATGAGATTATATTTTCCCATAGGTTGCAGTTTGCTTGTTCAAATAATGTTGCATTTCATTGGGGTCATCAACCCAAATTCATCAGTTGTACATAATTTTGTCCTAATCGCCACATATTATTACACAAGGTGGACTAAAACTATTGCTACTTAAAACTATAGGAAATTGGATGTTATCCAATTCCTTGAGGATGACATCATAACAAGATTTGGTTATTATTTTTCGCATATTTTTGACAATGGTTTAGCCTTTACCTCTATATATTTCAATGAATGGGCCTATGATAATAAGATAATCATCAATTTTCTTGTTGATGCCCATAATTTTCATCGAGTGAAGGGGATATAATATTTTGCACACTTTTACCTATTTATTTCAAGATGTCAAATGTGTGTTCCTCACAAGGCTCGAGTTCTAAAATTGCATTGTTCACCATTTCCCAGGAGTGAGAATCAAGGCAACTCATTTCATATATCAATCTTTGTTATCTTCACCTTAGAAATGGTGGTGGGGGAGAAATTCTATAGAGAGATAACTTTAAGCAATAGTTCCTTCCATTTTTGATGATCTTCTCCACCCATCTATCATTAGCTCTCCCCTACATAGTGTGCCCTTATTCTCTCTTAATCACTTTAGGATTAATGCTACTTATAGGAGAGATAGATTTTTCCATAGGAAGTAGTGTTATATTGGGCTCTTGGAATGATTACATAAGAAATCAAGGTTCTCACGTGCTCCTCAAGTTGTTCCACAGTCTTCTTATTCTCTTCATTTCTCACGAGCAATTGAGTTGTGGAATCTTTGAATAAATACACATCTCCTTCATGTGTGCCTTAAGGGAATCCTAGTCATCTCATAATCATCTTGTGTTATATCTACTATGGGTTTAATCACTTTAGGATGTGAAACTTCCACATACTGAGATCTAGAATCCTTAGTGAAGAATCAAGAAGTTTTTTTATATTTCTTGGTGTACTTAGTTTTTATATACTTTGAGATGGCCTCAAAGTCATGTGTCATTTCCTATTGTATTTTTATTGATTCTCCTCCAAGTATATCTTGCACCCATGGGAAATTTTGAGCTTGGATAAACACAATATTGGGCATGGAGGAACTCTCACGTACTGATATGAAACTAATTCTTCATCAAGATGGGATGACTGAGCTACCTCTAAGGAAAAACATGGATCTTGAGGATGATTAGGAGATTTAGATGGGTCAATTTCTCCCATATAAAGTGGCTCAATAGGATTCCTTTTGAATTTTTTTCTTTTTATAAGCCTCTTAAGGGAAGTTTCTTTAGTGCACTCTGTCTCCACAAACTTCCTTTTAAAAGACCCTTCTAAATGAGAAGACTTTGTGACCCTATTGGATGCCCTAACAGGAGAGGTGAGAGAAATTTTTTTGAATGGATCCAATCTACTACTTGATTCAATGAAGGAGGTCATCTTCCACTTGAATAAATACTTTTATATTTGAATCACCGCTATAGTTATTTCTTTGATATCTCCAAATTCTAATATGTTCCATGAAGTGGGAGGAAGGGAAGATGATTGAACTGCTTGATACATAGGATCAAATAGATCTAATCCATCATTGTTCATCCCTTCTACAAACCATTTAAACTTGAAATCCCTCATTTGATTTATAATCATCCTCATGTATTCTAGCCTTCTAACCTCAAAAATCAAATCGGTGCGGTTGTCCATATAATCTTTAATCTTTGGAACGTGTTGTAAACCCAAGTAAATGAAAAACATCATCATTCTTCCTGCTATCAAAGTCTAGTCGGGATATATAGGAATATAGATTGAAGGTTGTGAAGGATACATCAATGTTCACTACATCTATTACACTCTTCCATGAATAGATATCCAAGGAGATAGGGAAAGATACACCCTTCTTCTTCTTCACACTTTTACACTTAGTATGAACACAAGACAACCTGCATGCACAAATCAATCATAGTGATCTTTTCACCTGGTACATTGGTAACTGGAAATGTGTGAGATCAAATCCTCTAACTTTGATATAGGTGAATGTGGGGAACTAGATGAAGTAAATTCCATATATTTCAATCAACCCAGCTTCTTGAGGTGAAATTCTCTACTCAGGATTACCTTTGAGTAACCTTATGACATACATGGTGAATGCATCATTCACCCTCAAGAAGTGAGAGTTACTCTCTTGATATATAATTTGTGGATATTTCCCATATGTTGGATAATGTTGTGGAACATTTGGTGTAAAAGAGAGACCTTGGAAAGGCCTCATGTACGCAAGAGCATACACTAAATAAGAAGTCATTGTGAACTTCTTACAGGTAGGCAATTATAATAGATGTTGGTGAATTTTGTTACTTATAATCTACCCCTAATCAATGATATGATTTTAAATTCGCCAATGACCACTAGGATGATTTGATCCATCCAAAGTATCAACAAAATTTTGTAGTCTCTTCTCCCGTCACCCTATTCATCAAGACTATTACATCGGATTATTCCTCATAAAATTCATATCAACTTTGCATTTTGGGAATTTTTGAGGGATTCCTTCCTTTTTATCCACAATCCAACTGTCAAACCTTACAATTATGAATCCATTATTTCCCATTCTTGAAGAAAAATTATTGAGTTATGATCACCATATTATTACTAGTGGGAATTTACAAGCATTGAGAGATACCCTTTGGAGTGAGAACCCCCGGTGAATTATCATATGCTTGAATTGTCGTCGAATCTAGGTCATAATCTTGGGAAAAAGATAGTAAAATATTTTTACTTTGAATAAACAATGGATGTCCACCATCTCTGAATATCCCACTTGAGAATATCTTTTCCTCCATAGCTTCATGAGGTTCTCTCAGCATCCTTGTTTTTAGGTCCTCTAGATCCATGTTTGTCACATCATTGTCACCTACATTGGGATACTCAGTGTTTAATGTGGAAATTGGATCTAAACCTGAGTATTTAATCTTCATGCTAAAAAAAGTTAGTGAAATGGATGGAAGATTAATGGATATGAATAATCTTACAAAAATCCTAACACTTACTATTTTTAGTAGCTACCACCCTTTATGTCTATTTTTAGAAAGTTTCTCAAATTAGCACTTTTGAGTGGTCTTAACATGAAAGGGGTGATGGTGACTCATAAATTGACCCATTTTCAAAAATTATTGTTTTTAGTATGTGAAAAATTTATAAAAATTACTATTTTTAGTAAGTTATCTTCTACGGATGTCGAATGAGATAGGAGTACTCTCAAAAGTTCATTTTTACTCGGGATGCTTTGCTCCAAATTTCAGGGGTTTTAAATTGCCAAATTTTTGTAGATTTGAAAAGATAAGTTTTATGGATGAATTTTATTCTGGCCATTAAAACTTATTTAGACCATCAATAGAGGTAAGATTGATACCAAAAGAAAGGCGCTTTTTGCAAGGTATTGTTAAAATTTCATGAGATTCTAATGCAAGGTTTTTGAGTTATGAGAAAATCTTCATTTTCAAGCATGGAGGTTTATGGAAAATTTTAGTAGCATAATAACATGTATTTGGTGTTTGTGAGGGAAAAATATCACATTCAAATATACAAAAATGGCTAAGTGTTGGAGTTTTAATGTTTTCTCCCATTTAGCGCTTTAACTCACTATTAACCCGACATGGCTTAACCCGGGTCATTAAAGGGTTATAGAGTGAGTAACACCCATGAAAATAGGATATATTTAAGGTGATTAGACAATGACGATACTAAACTATTATTTTCATGATATTGTGATAAGTCTCACCTTATGGGAGAAAGGGAGATAGATTTATGGACTAGAAATATGCTACCAGGAGCTGACATGGGCTTCTTCATGTGACTAGGGCTATGTAGATGAGTTCAAGCAAATTTTTTTTGTCCCAACTATCCCCTTGGACCAATGGAAAAGGGATATAAATTGTCAAAAAAAAAGTGTTATGGTTGGAGGTGGTCATGTTTGTAACTTGACAACACTCTTAGGACACGAGTGATGCACTCCAAGTGACACGAAGAAAATCATCAAAAAGGGGTTACACTTTGGTATCCCCATCTCCCCTTGCACTAAGGTACAAGGAAAAACTGATGTCAAATTTTTTTGAATCACTTAAGTGGTGTGTTTATGTCATCATGTCAACACAAAATTAGAACATGGGAATGCCTTTTCTACCTCGGGAGAAAAACATGGAGCTCTATGGTCAAATATTATATGATTTTGACTCCAAAACACCCTCTACATAAATATCCACCATTTTCAAGACCTGAATTTTCTTCAATTTTGAGTTTTAGGCCCAATCACGCTTTTGGAAAAAAAGAAGCAACAACAGTGACTGGATGACTATAGAGAGCAATAAGGCTTAGGATCAAAATTTATGTATTTACCATGTAGAGCACTATGATATATTTTTGTTGACTATCTTTTTATCTCTTAACTCCTTTTAGAACACTTGGAACCTTTAGAAAAAGATCACTTTCTCCATTGAAGCTTACATGTCATGCACCCATAATGACCGAGTCTTGCTCAAATGAATCCTAACACCACATGCATCCACATATTTCCTTGAAACTACTATGTATCTCTTCATTTCTCCCCTAAAAACCTCAAAATGAGTTTAAACCTTGCTGATAGCTTCCATTGGATGTTTTCTTGCTACAATATGGAGAAAAATAGCCATTCTAGTGCATTGAGGAGAAATTTTCCACCTTAGATCTCATTAGCTTCATGAAATTCACTAGGATCATCCTCCTTTGCTGGGAAAAGAAAATTCCTAAGTATGAGGCATACATCAAGGCCAAAGGATGCACACAAGGGTGCATGTGAAAGCACGATCAAAACAATTACCAAGGTTGAAACAATGAGCAAAGGTATACGCATGAGGTATAAATAAGCGCGCGTGAAGCATTGCATGTGGGCATAGAAAAGACAATAGTTATTAGAATGTCAAGGAAGGCTAAAAATAGGAAAAATAACAGGTTGACGTGATTTTCAAGGAAAGCTAAAAATAGACATGGAGCATACATGGAAGAGGCAAATCCATTTATAGTGCATGTAAGGCTAAGAATAGACAACACATGTAGAGTTAAATATAACATGTACAAACTATTTATAGCACACAAGATTAAGATGGAGCTTCCAAAATAAAGCATGACACTTATGGAGAGCCATAGGCTAGGCTTTTAAATACGAGAAGTGTGAGTTATAAGAGAATGAAATCTATGTAAAGGAGTGGCCTAAGTTTAGATTAAAGTATGTAAGTGGTTAAGGATAAGTTCCCACTATATATATGTGTAGATATCCATGTAATCAGTCTTTTTGAGTGAGTATGGATGTAAGAGACTTGATATATTTCTAATGTTATTGGAGTACATAGTGAGTCCTTCCTTGCACATGAGTATGTGTAGTGAAGGGATGTACCTTTGAATATTGTAATACATCATGATTATAATGGAAATACAACTCTCTTTTGGTTATGATTAATTATATTATGCATGTTACAGTAGTTCATGTTCTTCATATGGTATAGGTGCGTGTTATTTTGACCATGATAACAAGGAATAAATATTGACATTTAGACATAAGGAGGGACCTGGTAGAGTTACATGCACTTTGGGTGAGCACTTAGGATTTTCCTAGGTGATGTGCCAAAGTGCACCCAAATAATTTGTGTAGAACCTAGACTATTACATGACATTTTGGTTATGTTTTCAAGACCTTATTTAACTTCAAATCTTAATATGTGGTGTGCACATGGCATTTCGATTATCCTTGGAGAACATTGAACATTGGCTACACAAAGGTGATGAATATTTTTCACAAAGATACAATTCCATTTTTAATTTCAACCCACCTAAATGGGTCAAAGATAACTTGTATGATCCATTATACGAGACATTCTTCAGCTTATTTCCAAGGGAGTTACATGATTGATTGAAAGCATACACAAATACAACTTGAGTCGATTAAGGTAGAGAAAAGTGTGGAAATAGAATAAGTATCAAGCACTTGCTAATTTGTATAAGTCATGGACACACACAATAGATCATTGGTGGAAAGGTATGTTGAACAATTAAACTTTGGAATATGCAATATCTAGGTATTTATTCCAAAAGGAAGTTGAGTTCAGGTTTTTTAATGAGCCTAGAGGATCCTACTTACTATAGACACAAATCATGCACTTGGCTAAATTTTTAGGTCCTAAACATATACTAGCATTCATATGATTCCTAAGAAATAAAACTAGTAATTCACGACTCTCTTTGGCCTCTTTTTTGTGTTTTTTTTTCCATTTGGTCCTTCACACCCTACATCCCAGTCGGTATTTTACTTATTTATATTTTATGGCTCCAGACACTAGTTCCCAGCCAAGATAGGAGTCATCAGGCATCCCTATCCCCTATGGGTGTCGCTGATCTTTTTCCACCTTACTCACAAATTTTGGGTCTCTTTTATCTTTTAGTCACCTTTTATACTTATGGGTTGGCCTTCCAGTTCTCAATTATGAAATTCAAACACGGGAATCATATAAATGCATAGTTATGGGTTTAAAATAAGAGACCAAGCTCTAAACATACTTACTATCACCTAATCTTGCACTTAAAAGGAACTTAAAGCACTTTAAAGCATCCATTTGACATTCAATCAAAGGACAATGGACTTTATTTTCTACATACCTTGCATAGGAAGGGGAAGTTCATTTTTCAATCCACACATTTTATTTACATTATTACATCTAGCTACACCCTGCTATCAAGTGCATCTCTTACATGATTCTTACACACACACACACACACACACACACACACAAGAATTACATGGAGTTTGAGATGTATTATAGTGCTCAGTCTTAAGTTCACTCTATTGGGTGACCACCAAGCTCTCGATCTAAATCTCCATATAGTATATTTATTTTTTGAATTTGATGTGGTATTTTTGGTTTTGTAGGTTACAAGTACCCTCAATGATCAAGGTGGCACATACATGAAATCAAAAGGAACTATTTGTGACACTTGTAAGACATAGTAAAAACTAGGTTTGACCATTTTCAAAGTCAAGGGTGCCTAGTAGTGGAATCTAGCACCCCTAACCTGGGCCCAGTGACACACATGTCCATCCATGTCCATGATCTACATGATTTATTTTGAGCATTGACAACATGGATAACCTCTTATTCATCAGTTCTACCAATCCATAACACTTCGTGGATCAAACACAAATCAACTAAGTTCTCTCTCCTTCCTCTTTGCTTAGGGTTTTAAATATTACATCTTAGATTGCTTGTGTCAAATATGTACTTTAGCATTTATTATCATATGTGACTCTACAATATTTATATTTAATTAATTCAAATTAAATTAAATCATTTGGTGAACCCATCGCTCAAACCCAACCTAGCTTCTAGGCATATTATCATCTTCTTAACATGGCTGAAATTTATCCCCCCTTTACTAATGAAGACCTCTATGATCTTAATGCCCATCTTGCTTTGAACATCTACAATACACATATCTACTTTTATTTATTTCTCGTGAGGAGTCCACCAATCTAGCTGAGCTTAACCCTCCCACCTCTAATATTGTTTCTATTCCTATTACAACATAACCTCCTTCTTCTACCCTTCTACCTACTTCTATTGTTCCTATATCCGGTCCTACTCCGCCACCTATTTGACTCCACCTCTTATTTCTCACACTTAGCAAGTCTTTTCTTCTAGTACACAAGACCTAGTTTCTCTATATCAAGATCTACATGTTCAAATCTAGTAGGTTTTTTAACACTCCTCTCCATCTCTTGACTCCTCCATACTCCCCCATACCCTTTCACACCCACCATTTCTTCTTATTCACTTCCTCCAATTTTTTTCACTTCTAAGCTTCCCACTTTCAATGGCTATGATGACCCTCAAGAGCATCTTTGATCTTTTCATGTGGTATGTCTATATTATGTGGATGATCATACATTATTATTTAAGCTATTTCCTAGGAGTCTTCAAGATTACGCCATGTGTTGGTTTTACGATCTACTTGTTCATTCGGTAACTTCTTTCACGCATTTAGTTGATGCTTTTCTTGCTCATTTTTCAATCAATATCAGCACTAAGATCTCTTAAGCTCAACTGGATCAAATTAAATGAATATCTAATGAACAATTAGAATAATATGTATTATGTTATAAGAACAATCTAGCTAAGATGACTAATGTGCTTGTTGATTTGGAACTACAAGATCTATTTGTTCAAAGCCTCTTACCATCACTATAGGAGAGTATTATCTTTGATACCTCTCCTTCATTTGATTTACTATGTCATATGCTCAAAATACGTGAAGTCAAACTTATTTTTATGGGAAAACTAAAGTATCATGATTCTCCTTCATCTTCTTCTAATAGGTTTCAATATAAATCTATGTTCAAACCTTCTCCCGAGCCCATCTTTGAAGCAAAGACAATTGTCGATGTCATCTCTCCTCCGAAAAGATTCAATGGCAACCTCCAAAGCGTAGTTTCACTAAATTACGATATGCTCCTCAATTTATTTTTCCTTGACTTCTTGAAAAAAAAAATCTAGTCACTCATCCACCACCACTAAATCTTGATCCATCTCTCCCTCAGGGTCGTAACTATGAAGAAAATTCTAAATGCATCTATCATCAATGGATTGGGCATTCCATTGATCACGCTTCAAAATTAGGCATCTCATTCAAGACCTCATTGAAAATAATTCAATTGATCTCCTTCTGCATCTTCTTCTACATCATTCAATGAAATAAAAAATGTGAAGAACTTTAAGCACCCTTTCCCTAAGAACGATACACAAGATCTTGATTCTTTTGCCAATCATACATATCGTGTTGTGCCCCGTCCTTCATTTGGGCCCATTTATTTCTTTAGCATTTTTTTGATGCATCACCACCAACTATTTCATTTATTTATCATAATTATCATGCAAAATTTTCTTTTGATTCATTACACATCAATGCTCTTATTGGTTCATACAATGTTACTAATGCCATGATCTATCTAGAGGCTCCTATTAGTGTATGCTTTATTGCGCTTATTATGGCTATAAAAGTTCCAATATCTACCATTTCATATCAAGTTCCTCATTATTTTTGCTACATTAGGCCTCCCACTATAGTTGGGCCTCTCACCACGATTGTTTTATTCATTTTGGCATCCTCAATCAAAGGTTGTGACATGTTCTTAGGTCTCCATTGGCTCCGCACCACTCAAGCTATTCCATCCATGAATCATATGTGTCTCAAGTTCATACAAAATAACCAAGTTGTCACTATTAAAGGCATTCCACCATGCACACCATTACCTCTACCTCCTCTTGATGACATTCTTCCACTAGCTACAACATCTAGGCCTCTAGGGCCTCTCAAATCTAAGGCACATTCAACACCTAGTTCTCCCATTTACACATGACCTACTTCTTGACCTTGTCAACTTCATCAGTTCACTATTCCATATTGCCAGCCTAAGTCCCCTACTCAGGAAGTCCCTTCACATAGGTTCTCATCATCTCTTAGGTATCATTCCCCCATGCATCATCACTTTCATACACCATCGGTCTTAGAGCATTATCACATGCCTTTACCTCCTCAGACATTGCATGGAGGATCCTTTCCCTTCACTCTCATTGGATAGATGCTTCTCCCACATTAATTTTCATACCATTCCATTTCACCTATACACATCATATTGTATATCTTGGTTACACTTATTCTTTCTTGCTTATACTTACATGTACACTTTGTTTCCCATGCTAGACGGATACTTAGTATGTCAATATCTTTTCTATATACACATGCACATTCACTTGTTCTCTAGTTATGAATGAAAATTTCTTACAAGAATTTACATGTTTTAATGATGCTTGGCATTGTACCTCTTACCAGTCCCACCGAGGCTCCTGGGGGCATCTACTTTCTCACACATTACAGGTGTTATTATTTCATTATTTACTACTTCTACTTCCTAGCACACTACTTTCTATTAGTACATACATGCTTTGACATACTTTCTGTCTTTCTAAAATGCTAATAGTTTCTTCATGTGTAGCATTTTCTTTGTAGGACTATTTTCCATCATGGTTGTCTGTTACATCTTGTTTGAAATTTTTTGTTATTGTATGTCATTGTCTGTGGGCTATGCCCTATGTCTTATTTGATCACTACTTGTATGATTTTGGCTACTTCAGCCCTGATTGTTTTGTGACATTGTGAGCGATGTCCCATGTTTAAAACCCAATTTTCATGGTCTCTCTCTTGTATGTACATTTGTTACATTGTTTCTCTATGACATGCTTGCTACTTTTTCTACTAATAAATGTTGCTAGCCACTTTGTTTGCATGTTCCTTAGTTTATACCATGCACATTTCTCCTACAAGGATACAGTTCTAATCAACATCAAGGCCTCTTTTTGGGCCACAAACTCCTACCAAGCATCGCATGCACCCCAAATGAGGGGGGCATACATTGGGTGAACAAATCACCGCATAAATCAATCAGCTCAAAGCTACAACACAATATAGTACAACATAGAATTGGCACAAGTTACATTTACAAGAATGACCCAAAATATTACTTAGGTCCTCAACAAAACAAAAACACTAGCACGTGGGCTAAGACATGAGCGCCTGGGTGCTTGTATCCTCCCCTAGGAACTAATGTCCTGGGGACAGTTAAAATCAATGTCTCATATTAGTACGGTTTATAGAAGTCTACAAAGCTATTTCAAAGTATCAGGCATAGTCCTCCAACAAACATAATACAATTCATCTCCTACATATAGTTCAATTGGTACAATTCATATCAAATTAGGGACATCATGAACAAAGAA
Source organism: Taxus wallichiana var. yunnanensis (assembly GCA_018340775.1). NCBI lineage: Eukaryota > Viridiplantae > Streptophyta > Pinopsida > Cupressales > Taxaceae > Taxus > Taxus wallichiana. Next base: position 173,704,783 of record CM031237.1, on the reverse strand, counting down.
GGAACACACCATTTGTAGTGGTGTTTATCGGGCTAGAGTCATGGAAGGAGAGTAACACTAGACCTCTCTCCCCACCACTCACTCTTTAGCATGAGATCTCCCACTAAAATCACTCTTGGCATGAGATCACCCAAAAAAATCATTTTAAAAATCATTTCAACACGATTTTCTATCCTTTTACACTCTTTTACATCAGGGCACACTTTCCTTTTGCACACTTTTAGATGATTATTCACATTTTCTTTGATTTATCATATATAGGACTTTGACTACATTCTTTCTCTTCTTTTGCATATCTTCCCTTACAAGAAGTAGCATCAACAAGCACAAAAATAGGTACAACTTGGTACAATGCATACGCTTCATCCCTAGGGTCACCTTCTCCTCCTAGTTTTCCACGCTTCATTTCTTACATTATTCCATGTGTCACGTGTCCACTCAAAGCACACATTTAGCCACATGATCTACATAGTTATCAAGCATGCATCTTCGATCTACTTTATATTATCGATTATTCAATCAAGAACAAAAAGTGCAAGTAAATATAGACACAAAATCACGCACTATAGTACATTTCTAGGTCCTAAACATATACTAGCATTCATATGATTCCTAAGAAATAAAACTAGTAATTGACGATGGTCTTTGACCTCTTTTCTATGTTTCATATTTTTTATTGTATTTCACACCCTACATACTAGTCAATATTTTACTTATTTATTTTTTATGGCTCTAAATTCCAGTGCCCATCTAGGAAAAGAGCACCCGTGTGCACATGTTCCCTTTGGGTGCCCCCGGCCCTTTTCCACCTTACTCACTTCTTTTGGGTCTCTTTTATGTTTTGGGAATATTTTATACTTATGGGTCTACCTTCCAGTTTTTAATTATGAAATTCAAATGAGGGAATCATATAAATGCAAAGTTATTGGTTGAAAATAATGAACCAAGCTCTAAACATACTTATTATCACATAATCTTGCACTCAAAAGGCACCTAAAGCACTTCAAAGCATCCATTTGGCATTCAATCAAGGGACAAGGGACCACATTTTCTGCATACACTACATAGGAAGAGGAAGTTCATTTTTCCATCCACACATTCTATTTACATTACTACATCTAGATATAGCCTGCTATCACATTCACTTGCACAAGGGCATCCTAGGACATGATTCATACACACACACAAGAACTACATGAGTCTGAGATGTAGTGCAGTGCTTAGCTGTAATTTCACTTTGTTAGGTGACCTCTGAGGTCAATCCAACACCCCATATTGCATCTTTATTTTTGGATTTGATGTGATATTGTGGTTTTTACAGGTGATATTTATTTTGCATGTTACGAGGTACATTCGGTGGTCAAGGTGCGACATAAAGGAAATCAAAAGGATCTATTTGAGATAATTTTGTGACATAATAAAAACCAAGTTTTGACCATTTTTCTCATTCACGGGAAGTCAAGTAGTATACTCTGGTGCCTGAGCACCCCGACTTAGTCTAGGCACCCATGTGCGTCTTGTCCATGATCTAAAGGATTATTTTGAGAATGACGACACATATACCTCTTGTTCATCAGTTATACCAATCCATAACACTTTGGGATCAAACACAAATTAGCTAAGTTCTTTCCCCTTCCTCTTTTCTTAGGGTTTTAAATATTACATATTAGATTGCTTCTATTAAATCTTTACTTTAACATTTATTATCATATGTGACTCTGCAATAATTATATTTAATTAATTCAAATATAATTAAATCACTTATGCACACACCCACTTGTTATCAAAATATTGATGATTGAATTGTTATTAAAGAGCTTACCAATGGCTATCTAAACACCTACCGCACATAAGGATAGGGAAATGGGTTGGAAGGATGGCGTTGAGTTAGATAGAAGAAGAGAGAGAAGATATATTGTGTAGATATAGTGAGATGCAAGAAATGGCAGTTGAAGAGGCCTTTGAGATAAAGAGGAATAGGGATGAACAGTAGTATTGAGAACCCCGACGAGAGAGATGGGTCGTAGGACTATGTTCCACCTATATTGGGGAAGCACAGGAGGATCCCATTGGAATATAGAGGAAGAAAATCTAATGAATATTTGGGATCCATTTGTGCCCATTTAGACCAACCTGGAATCTTATCTCTTATGCATGGTAATCAAGATTTAGAAATTCATCTAGAGGATCATCATAGTGATGGAATACGAAAAAGGTAATTGGGGATCACCATGTTGGGACAAATATACAAGTAGATAATTACTTGTATTAACTTAGGAGGTGTAGTAGATAAAATCAACACATATGGCAATAGTTAGTGTCCCACAACAAGCTTTCATAGCTAGTCAATAGAATTTATTTAGAAGTAAAATTGTAGGCACAACATCGGTACAAACTGTTGGCATGCTACTCTCTAAAAAGTAAAACCAGGAAAGAGTGTTGGAACGTAGAAATATCCTTCCTTAGGAGCATATGAGAGTCCTATCATCGGGAAGCTCCAGAGGATCTGGTCCTCCCCGAGTGGAGACAATCTGGTGGAGGTTAGGGTCGGGATATAGTCCTCCCACAATTGGGAAAATTCCAAGACAAAGAAATAACCCACCAAAAATAACCTCCTCAAATTTTCTATGAAATGTCACTCCACTTTTGTGAGTACATAGGAGTAGAGGATGTTGTTGAACATGTGCAAAAATGTGAGCTCTTATGTAGAGCTAAGGGGATGACCTCCTCGAGATAGAAATGCCAATCGATTAGCGATTATGTTACAAGGTAGCATACACAGCTAGTATAAGAATTATGATACACATTAGATGGTAGTGGATTATGATACTTTGCATGTCGCCTCCTTGATGATTTTCACATTCTCGAGTTTGAGAAAAGATTATTAGCATGCTCAAGGATATTAAGTAAGGATTGTTTGAGAGTTTTTAGGAATATGATGCATAGTTCAAGACTCTATTATTGAAGCTCTTGTATTATATCCATCAAACTTAACATGCATAATAGTTCATAAGGGGATTACTAACACCATTCAAAAGGGCACTATCACATAAAATGTTTATAGATCTATGTGAGGCTTTGGAGATAGACTGTGCCCTGAAAAATTTGGGAGCATAGATATTAGAGTGATCCCATTCCTTGAAGCACATATTGTAGCTATGGCCACGTTGTTGGAAAAGATATCTTCTAGTTCAAGAATAGGACACATGAAATTGTATCTGGTGTAAATATTGTGAAGTAGAGGGACATACAAAGAATATTTTTCCACACAATAATGTGCACACTCTACTAGTGGCTTGTGAGATATGCCACAAGGACCACACAAAGTGTCAGAGACTATCCACTTCTCTAGTGCACTACTCAGAAGAATGTGTCACTATACTATAATATTTTTATGCGCATACACATGATACAACTCATTTTCGATTGATTGATCACATCCATGAAGCTTGTGAGACAAGTTTATGCCAAACTAGTGTAAACACTAGCTCACAGTGTGTGTAAAGGGAAAAATAATTGAGCAAGACAAAATGGAAATGGTGGCAATAGAGGAGGATATAGAGGAAGAGGTTTTGGTGGTTATAGAGGTAGGTTCATTCAAGGTACTTGCTACACTTTCAGATGACCTGATCATTATTAGTGTGAGTTCCCAAAGAACATGTCTTGCACTTCTATTTGTGGAAAATGGCACAAGGTATAATATTTCCCATATTTATATGTGCATATGTGCAGAAAAAAGGAACGATGTGCTACAATGATACATGTTACTCAGGGTAAATCAAAGCTAAAGGAACTAAAATTTACGTAGAAATAACCTTCATTGGTTACCACACATGCAGAAGCTTCATGTGCATGAGAGGAGGCATGAACTAAACCACTCATCAAACAAGAGGAAGTTGTATGGACCAATAAGTATCCCGACATAGTGCAACATAAGGAAGTTTTCCATGAAAACATGATCTTCATCGGATACTTACAAAGGGAAATACATCGTCTAAAAGAAAAATCATGAAATACGGAGTGTGTGAGAAATATGGGAGTACCTAACAAGGACATTTATGAACTCAAGAAATTAGGCGGGATTCTAAGATAAGAGAATAACATACCCTGCTAGATTAATGGTTACGAGAGAAGGTTTTGTGTATGGATAACGAAAGGGAATAACATATATTACATACAAATATATACCACAACACCATGAATATGATAAGGAAATCACCTTGGATGCATTTATCAATGGATGATTGGTGAGAAACATCCTAATTGGCATGAGTGTAGAGGTAAAAATCCTTTCCCTGGATGCATTGAATAGGATGGGGAGGCCACCACTACATTCTTCTTCTATTGTGTTGTATATGAAAAATAAGACAAGGGCACTTCTCATTAGAGTTTTAAAGGGTGCAAGAATCACTATATTGGAGTTAGAAGAGGTAGATAACTTTCTGCATTACTTGGCTAACCATGGTGTTATGTAAACAATGCAAACTTACACTTTAATAAGAGATACATTATTTTTAAGAATTAAGATGAGCACATAGTGATTCATACGGATGGTAAAAGGATTGCACCCTACAAAAATCCCATTAATGAGGAATATTTGAACCAAATCTAAGTGTAAACTATGCATGATCCAAAGTATGTTGAGCCAACAAAGGAGGGAGTGCTGAAATGGGGAGATGTAAATTCAATAAATGACACCACAAGCATTTCTTGTGATAACTAGGCCTCTGGAACATATGAAATGGTTGGTTGCAAGTGTCGGGGTGTCTAATAAGAATGATCAGAGACCAAGGACGGTTAGGTAGTTGGGGAGAATTGCACTACCAAGGTACACAAGAGAAGAAAATTATGATATTTTTTTATGCATAATGGAAGAATAACTACATGATGAGGGTGACTGAAGGAATATGTTGGTATAATCATTTATATGAGTGGAAGCACAATGGTGGTCCATATTGATGGATAATATGCTTAGATGGCACGAGATAAAAGTTTACTTCTAGATGCGATTTGTTAGGAATAAACTTCCTTCAAAAATACCAGCATATGATGGGAGAACATCTCTTGGGACTCACATACAATATTTCAAGAAGAACTAGTTAGAAATACCCAACGCAATACAACCATCATTATGGGTCCATAATTTCTATTCCACTTTGTGTGTGGGTGTGTGCATGGTTTGTACATACATGCAGGGCTGAAGAAGAATATTGTCAATTGGCTAGACTTAATGTCATATATGTTACACACTTTGAATTATTTTTCATCTAACCATCCAGTGCATACGGCCTTGTAGTTGATGAAGTGCATCACACGGGGATAGCAAAAAGAGGAAGATCTTTTAACTCGGATCTTTGAGGAAACAATTTTGGATGTGTGCACCAAAAAATGCACATAGCTAGAAACTAATGAGGATTTACTAGAATGCACTTGAAAGGAGAAGGAGAAAGGAAATTTGGTATACCTAATTGATGATGAAGAGGTCAAATATCTTAATGTAGAACACATAGACAATGAATGCAAGGTCATAGATAAAAATATGATAGGAACGCATATACCACTTTCCACTAAAGACAAAGAAGGTGAAAATAGGGACAAATGATGCACCTAGGTAGGCAATCATTAGTGACTATTGGTTAGAAGAAGAAGTTAAAAATATAGTCAAGTTATAACACGAATTCCAAAAAAATTCTTAGGGGATACCATGAGTTGAAGGGTGTCCATCCATCACTAGGAAGATGAAGGTAAATCTCAAAGAAGGAATGTGACCGATTGCACAAAATGCCTTATAAATTGAATCCAAAACTTGTGCGTCAAATTAAAGGATGAGATCCACAACATGTTAAAGTAAGGTATCATTAATCTAATTGAATAATGATAATGGATCAACCCCATGATAATAAGTATAAATAAAGATGGGAGGATCTAGATATGTGTGGATTACATGGTGTTAAATGTTTCTTATGTAATTGATCCATTCCCTACATAATTCAATGAGGTGAACCATGAGGGTGTAGCGGGAAGTGAGATATATTATTTCATGAATGGTTTCTCTGGATACCATCAAGTTTAGATTGCACGTGAGAATTAGACCAAGACCACCTTTTCCATAGAATGTGGTTGTTTTACATACATATTCATGTCGCTTTTTGTCTAAAGAATGCGCAAACAGTGTTTTTGCGCATTATTGTTCAAGTGTCTCAAGACTTCATCCACAACTTTCTACAAGTGTATTTGAATGATTGGATAAGATATGGATTAATTAAGGATCATTGTGAATTCTTTGGACTGATGTTTAAATGATGTAATAAGCTCTGTCTATCCCTAAACATCAAAAAGGACATCTTCGCGATACCATTTGATACATTATATAGAGAAGGTCTTATAGTTGATCCAACAAAGATAACCTTAATATTGGGGTTGGAAGAGCCAACTAACCAAATTGAAGTGCATGGATTTATTGGGTATATAGGATATTACAATAAATTCATCAAGGGCTATGCCAAGATAGTTGCACCACTGGAAGAAATATTGAAGGCCAAAGGGAAATTTTACTCAAATGATACGCAACAACAAGATTTTGAGTAGTTGAAGAAAATATTGACCACCACACCTATCCTTTGCTTCCCTTCATAGATTTTTCCTTTTCATATTCATCTGGATTCCTCCAGGACAAAAATTGGAGCTATGTTAGCCTAGCCAGGAAATGTTGATCACCCCATTTGTTTTCGAGAAGGAAGATAACTCCCTGTAAAAAGAATTATACAACTACCGAGTGTGAGGATTTGTCAATGGTGTACACACTTCATAAATTCAATAAGTATCTTCTTGTAACTCCTTTCGTATTTTATAATAACAATAAAACACTAAATTATTTGGTCACTAAACCAATATTGCTAGTTCGCATATGTAGGTGGATTCTCTTGTTTCAAGAATTTGAATTTTTAGTAATAGTAAAGCTAGTAAAGAGTAATGTGGGACTGTGACAATATTTCCCACATTAATTTTGGAGAGGATGTAGATCAAGAATTTCGCGCTTGTTACTGTCAAGTTGATGCACCAAACTAAACATAAAAACCACGAAAAACCCAATGAAATTGATACGATGAAGATGTAGACGGATGAGGAAGCCGATGTAGATAAGGCAGGCGCACACGAGCAATTCGCACAATAGATCGAGTAACTGCGCAAAAACCGATGCTTGTGAGAAAAAGACCACGTTAAAAGATATTTAGGTGGTGCCTTTTTGAGAAGTGGGTCGGAAGCGATAAGCTTCCTCGGCGGATGTCAGTCCACGTTTTCAATTAAGAAAAGAAGCATACATGATAAGAGATGTAAGTGAAAAGCTAGATTTTCTGATTGCAGTAATAAGACAGAATCTAAGCATGAGGCAGAAATACAAAAAAAGGAACTATGAAATAATGCGAATTTGTGTTACTATATCCTTTTACCTATCTGCTGCAGGGAAATCGGCGTCGGCCCAGGTAGAATCGGCGTCGATGTGGAGACGGATCGGCGAATCGGCCAGGTAAGATCGGCGTCGACGGAAGCGAATCGATCAATCGGGGCTGTGCGATAAGATTCGGGAATTGGAAGGTGAATGTGGTCTCTTTGGATGTGCGAAGTTGGCGAGACTGGAGCAGAGTCACCGGATGATAGATGGTGGTGTGCGATGCTGATGTGTGAGGACGAAAGTAGCGGTGCTCCTCTCGAGGATTGATCGGACAGGATCTGCCCTAATTTGATACAATTGATGCTAAGAAGATCTCTCTTTCTCACAACCTGTATCTCTCTCGCTCTCTGTTCGTGCGTAAGTGCTTCCTTTTTTAAATCTGCATTCGCTTTTCGCTCGTTCGTGGTCTCTTTTGGTCCTAGAACTGAGTTACGGACTTGCTTTTATAATCGGCGCGCTCTAGAAAATCGGCGCCGACCATATGGGTCGGCGCCGATCGCGGAATAGACTTCCGAGATGGCCAAAATGAGCGATTTCAAGAAAGATGAGAATTACCCCGAATACGGGAAATATCCCGCTTAGGGAAGCGGAAAAATAGATGTGATACATAGATAGGATAAATTTGGGGTAGATAAGTGATTAAGATGCATGGGAAGAAGCGTAATTAAATATTTAATATTTAATCACTCATGGGTAAGATATGATGGGGTGAATTAAATTTAGAGTAAGTGATTAAATCACAAATTGGATAATATCCCAAGGGGATAGTTGGTGACGTAAAACGTGCCCCAGGTTACCTAAGCAAGTAAATGGATGAGAGGGACACTAAATTGAGTAACCAATTTTAAGTGTCTACATTTTGCCCCTTTTTGTCAAGTAACTTGCGATAAGCAAGGTTATGAGACAAAAACAAAGGGATGGAAGAAGGGAAGAATTTGTGATGATGTGATCCCCCTCAAACTTGGGATGGGATGGATGATAGAACAGACGATCCCAAGTTTGAAAAAGGTAGATGAAAAATGCAGGATGCCCCAGTCGGATGTCTGGAGTAGATCTGATCATTGATGACGCATACACATAAAATAAAAGGCAGCAACCTAAGGAACTCACATTGGTAGGTCAAACTAGCGGTCTTCTCATGAGGCAGCGTTAGTGCCTCTGAGACCCATGAGTGTAAGGAGAAGCTGCAAAATGGTCAAAGCATCTAAAGAGAGACACATTGGTAGGGACAACTAGGAGCGGCAGGAAAGCGAGGCGACGTTAGTGCCTGAGACCCGTTTAACTCTAAGTGCCAAAATCACGAGTGTCCCCAAAGGAACAAACCCGAAATAGACAAGGATATCTAAAAAAAATGTGCCAAAAGGCAAAATTCAGCACACAACAATGATCAGATAGATAAGTAAGCCAAGCATCAACACTATGGCAAAAAGATATGGAAAATCGGCGGTGACCACATTAATCGGCGACGACTAAAACAAACGGCGTCGACCCACAAAATCGGCGCCGACCAATCCAGGCACATATAAATATGCGAACGGAAAACGTAAACGATTTATTTTCAACGTGACGATTGATTCAGAGAAAGCCAGATTTTTGATTTGAGCATCATGGAAGCCTCTGGGAGCGGTCAGAAGCGCAGGAGGACACGACCTGGGGTAAGTGGTCATTCTTGAACCCATTGTTCTTAATGGATTTTTTTTTTTTTTGTTTGATTTTCTTTGCATGGGAGGCCAGGGTCCGGTGTATGTCCGGACAGGCAGTCGGCGCCGATTGTTGTAATCGGCGTCGATTGCTGTTAGATCGGCGTCGATTGGTATTAATCGGCGCCGACTTAAATGAACGACGTCGCTTTTACCAAATCGACGCCGATTGATATATGTTCATTTTTATTTTTTTTTGTTATTGTTTTGGAGGATGTGATTTGGGGAAATAAGAGACTAATTATGTTTTTGATGTCGTGGATGCAGGCACGAGAGGCTCTTCATATGAGGATGCCATTCTGAGTTATTGGAGACTATTCTCACGATGTGACAGAGATCGGTGGCGGCATTTAGAGCTAGCGAGCTCGGGGTTTCGGTATTATAGGCGAGTGCCACGAGATGTGGAGCTCATGCGGGCACTAGTGCGGCGGTGGGACAGCCACACGTGCACTTTTTGGTTCAGGACGGGTGAGATGACTATCACCCATGAGGATATATTCAAGATCCTGAGATTGCCGATCGCTGGGGACCCGATTGAGATCACACCCCGGGAGCAGCAGCAGAGGGCCTAGGTCGGTTATACAGAGATAGGGCAGATGACTCGGAGATAGTGTCGGGGCAGTGAGGATAGCCTCACAGTACAGGCAGGATAGCCCTCGGAGCAGACGGATAGTGCTGATTCAGATGGCTATATCTACTTTGCCCCCGAGATTCGGGAGTGGGAGATTCCCATTATTCTTTGTTAGGCCATGTTTGCGACATCTACAGATCAGACGGAGTTTTGCCTTCGCCGATGATGCTGATAGCTCAGATATATCATGAGCTATGGATGTACACCACTGGCCGGAGGACAGGGATTGACGTCAGTTTTGTGCTCCATTGCTGGGCATATGAGCACATAGCGGTGATCGAGCCATCGGGCTTCCTTGGATGCGGCGGGAGTGGGAGGGATTGATTATGGATTTCGGAGATGGCGGGCTGACATGGCCGCGAGGGGATCTGAGTAGATCGGCCCGAGTGGTACTCACGAGGCGTTTGGGATCGACACGGATCGAGGTTATTGGAGGCCGTATCGGGCATTTCCGACATGGGGGTGGTCGGGATGCCCACTTGGTAGCGAGGCGGGCCGGGTGGTTAGGGGCCGTAGGCCGGATATGTGGGAGCGAGTCCGTTCATGCGGATCGAGGCAGTTCGGCCTAAATACGAGGCAGTGCCGACCACCTACACGCCATATAGGCGGGATAGCGAGGAGGCGGATTTGCGATTTTGATCCCGAGACCCATTGAGAGAGGCCCCACCCTCATGAGGCGGTGATGATGCGCGGGGGTGGATGAGGCTACGCGGCGTGGTACGACACGAGCTTCCACGACATCTCCCGCCATCTATAGATCTTGTGAGGAGGACATAGCTGCTTATCTTTGGACAGGTGGAGTAGAGCATGCCACCCTTACACAGACACATCAGGTAGCTCTGGAGGAGATCAGGGCTTTGACAGAGGAGAGGGATGCCCTGATTGTGGAGAGAGACACCGCTCGCCAGGAGCGAGACATAGCGATCCAGCAGAGGGATCGCTACCTTCGGCATAGGGAGGCCCTCAGGGCCAAATATGGAGAGACCGGTGCCACGTCAGAGTCCGGTACACAGGGCACGACCCTAGGAGGGGCACCACCCAGCAGCGCCCAGCAGCAGCGGCAGCACCAGCAGCATCGTTACGAGCACCGGGTACTGTGAGCCTGAGCACATACCAGTCTCTCCTCGCTGAGGTGAGATACTATGAGGATGCCCTAGCGCAGCATGCCCCAGATGTGCCTCGGTACGGGGCGAGGAGGAGAAGCGGCGGCAGCTACGGCGGCGGAGCCTCGGGTGGAGAATCTTGGGAGAGATCGAGGTGGGCGAGACCTCCGGATGAGTGCATCGAGCTCGATAGGCGGCGGCCAGGAGAGACAGCCAGGTGCAGAGGAGGGTGGAGGAGATAGTGTCCTCCATGCGTCGGACTTTACTATATAGAGATTGATAGATTTTGTATCTGTATAGTGATGTAGCCTCGATTGGAAGGCATTGTATAGATGGCTTGATTGAAAGCCACCCATTTTTGTACAGACACCCATGTATATATAGATTCATCATGTTATTTGTTATATGATTGTACTCATGCTTTTAATTTTGATATACATGGATAGATGGATATAGATATAGACTTGATAGAGGATAAAATAGATGTGGTTGGATAGATATAGACTGATAGATGATAGAAATAGATGTGATTAGATAGATTGATATATGGATATAACTTTGATAGATGGATGTGATGTAACTTAGATGTACATGTGTTTAAATGTTTTGATGGATAGATAGACAGATGTGTTTGATGTATGGATGAGATATAGATAGATGTAATGTACCTTGGATGTACATATTTTTAAATATTTTGATGGATAGATAGATAGATGTGTTTGATGTATGGATGTAATTTTAATGAGAAATGAATACAGATAGATGTTTTGATAGATAAGATGAATTTTGATAGAAGATAAATTTTGATTGAATTAACATGTGAAATGTCAATTTAACTAGATGCAAGACAAAGAAATGGGAAATACTCCTTGCAAGAGCCAAAGATGTAAATGGAAACAACCGTGACTTAGAAGAAGATACTCGGAGAAGGAGAAAAATGATAAGTCGGACTTCCAACCGACCATAGATAAGATCCGAGATAGGAAATCGAAAGACCAAGCATACTGAGGCCCTATATAAGATTAAAATAAACTTTGACACTAACTAGTCATGCAAACCGGATCTAGGATAGAAGCGGAAAGAAAAGTAAGTATCTTGTCGGAACTTACGAGGGACAGAATACATGTCCATAGTAGGAAAACAGGATTCTCCATATGATTGACAAAAGGTCCTAAATCTCAGCTTCATGATTTTGGCGGAAAAGCAAAGCCCGATCAATGCGGGAAGTTTGCTTGATATGGAAAGACTGATCGATGCGGGAAGTCTTTCGGTGATCTTAAAAAGTGTATAAACTAACTGGAAGGCTGATTAATTACAAGAAGCCTTGAATATTTCTTTGAGAAATAGCCGTCCTTGAGGAAGCGATGCATGTATTTTGAATTTTAATGATAGCCATCCTTCGAGGGTATGGTCTATATTTTTTAGAATTTTTGATAATAGCCATCCTTCAAGGGCATGGTCTATTTTCTTTTTGATTCACTTGATAATGTATGGATAGCTGTCCTTCAAAGGATCAGTCTATCTTTTGGATAGCATCCTTTTTTTTTTTTTTTTTTTTTGAAACTCTTCTTGGAAGAAGCTGAGTTTAGACCTAGATAGATCAGATGGAGGGGAGGAGAACAAAGAAGAACATGCACTCATGCCCCGAGTAGATCCGATTAAGATAAGTACTTGGGACAGATGAAGTGGTGATTAAGGTATTCCTACCATGAGGAGGAACATATCCAAAAGAAACGTGCAATGAGTAGAGCCGCGATACTCATATTTAAGGTAAACGAGGCAATAGGCGGAGAACCACACAATTTCGAATCACCACGAAAGTAGATGACTGGTTATTAGGACGGATGAAAGATCTGTGTTGCGACTAGATGTGTGTAAGATAGATTTTAACAATAGAAGGGCCGTAGATGCAAGGCATTAAGAGGTTCCGCTTCAGGTATACCATCCATGGAAGATAAACGATAAGCCCCAGACCCATATTTATGAGTGATAATGTACGGGCCCATCCAGTTGGGAGCAAACTTACCACGTTGACTTCTTTCAAGTGTAGTGACATTTTGATTTTCCTTAAGAACAAGGTCACCAATTTTGAAGTCACGATGCTGCAAATGCTTGTTATAAGCACGTTTGACACGCTCAAGATAGACCTGATGATGCTCAAGAGCGTTGAGACGCCGCTCATCTAATAATTCAAGTTGTCTTTAGGCGATTTTGCGATAATCCTCATCGGAGACAAATTCTCACGAGAGAAACACGGAGAGATGGGATTTGGACTTCGAAAGGAAGGACTGACCTCGAGACCCATAGGCGAGAGAGAAAGGAGTAGCACCGGTAGGAGTACGAATGCTAGTCGATAAGCCCGAGAAGCAAAGGGATATGTAAATGCCAATCCCTACCAGCTCGACTAGTTACCTTTGCGAGGATATTACGCAAAGTTTTATTGGAAGCTTCGGCTGACCATTAGCTTGAGGATAGTATGGAGAAGAAAAACTGAGCTTGATATTGAAAGCGTTGCAGAGATTTTGCAAATCAGCGTTCTTGAAAGACTTACCATTATCTGTGATTAGCTTGTGTGGAACCAAAGCGACAAATGATGTGTTGATAGGCGAAATCAACTATGGGTTTAGCCTTTGTTGAAGAAAGAGGATAGCTTCTACCCACTTAGTAAAGTACTCGGTGGCGTAATGATAGAATGATGGCTATTTGTGAAGAACGGGGATTGATGAGACCAATAAGATCAAGACCCCACTGCGAAAAAGGCCACAAATCTGCCGCAGGTTGCAAAGCTTGACTAGGGATGTGCGTGAGATTGGAATGTTGTTGACACTTGACGCACTTCTTAGTGTATTCACAACAATCTTGATTAAGAGAAGGCCAATAATATCCCAGACGTAAGATGCGCTTAGCTACAGCTAAGCCACTAAAATGTCCACCACAGATACCGTCGTGGACCTCCTGGATAGCCTTAGATGATTCATGGGCTTTGAGGCATCGAAGCAAAATACCATCAAGGCCACGTTTGTAAAGAATCCCGCCTAGGATAGTATAGCGATTGGCGCGTTGGACAAAAGACCTTCTACCATTGGAAGTCAGATCTGGAGGAAGGATCGAATGAGATAGATAATCAACAATCTGTTGATACCACTCATCCTGAGTATGGGTTGTGACAGCATTGATCGAAGTTAGTTGTTGAAGATGAGATGGTTGATCTAATCGTTGTACAGCCACATAAAGACGCGAGTCTTCGGTGAAAGGTGGGATAAGTGAGGCTAATGAGGCCATTGTATCTGCGAATCGATTTGCAGTGTGAGGAATGGCTTGGATAGTGAATTTATCGAAAGATTGGAGTTGAGCAAGAACGATGTCACGATATTTTTGAAGGATATCATTCTTGCATTGATAGACACCCGTGACCTGATTAACGATGAGTTCAGAATCACCGAAGATGTCAATATGGACGAGTGCTAAGATTAATGGCATTTTGAAGACCTAAGACAAGAGCTTCGTACTCAGCCATATTATTGGTGCACTCAAAGTTTAATTTGTGTGCGGCAGGATAGGCGTACCCCCGAGGAGGAATCATCACGAAACCCGCACCTCCCCCCTTTGGCATTTGGATCCATCAAAGAAGAGCTTTACTTTAAATGGAGATAGACCAAAATCAATTTGTTGGATATATTCATCGGGGAATTGAGCAAGGGGGTCTTGAGTGTCGGAAGAGGAGCATCGGCTAATTGATGCTGATAACTTTGACCCTTGATAGCCTTTTGCGGGATAAACTCGAGGTCAAATTACATCATGAGCATAAGCCAATGAGTGATACGATCATTATGATAAGGCTTTGCATGAATTATCTTGAGGATTGACACTTGTGACAATGTAAGTTTTATGATTAAGGAGATAATGCGAAGCTTAGAAGTTGCGAAGAAGAGAGCACAACATAGTTTTCGGCTTGAATGCGTGTCTCATACTCATGGAGGTGCGGTGATGTAATAGACAGCTTGTTCTTTACCACAAGTGTCCGATGCGAGATCATGGCTCCAGAGCATGGTCGATCACAGAGATATAAAGATAGAAAGGCTCCCCCTCGCGTGGAGGTGTAAGCACGGGTGGAGAAAGAAGATAAGCTTTGAGATCATCAAAGGCCTTTTGGCAATGCTCATCCCATTCAAAATGAACATTCTTACGGAGGAGATGGTGAAAAGGTTGACAACGGTCCAACAATTGGGAGATAAAGCGCCTTGCCGATTGAAGACGTCCTTGGAGACTGCGGAGTTGCTTCAAGTTAGACGGGGGAGGCATCTCAAGGATGGCTTTTATTTTTGCGGGGTCCACTTCAATACCCCTGATGGAAATGATAAAACCTAAAAGTTTACCAGTGAGAATGCCAAACACACACTTAGATGGATTTAGCAAAGACGAAGCGGATAAGCCTCTCGAAAAGAGAGGTGCGAGGATGAAAAGATGATCTTGCGGCGCTTGGACTTGCCGAGGAGATCGTCAACATAATCTTCCGAGTTTTGTGCAAGAGATCATGGAAGATGTAGGTCATTGCTCGTTGATAGGTTGCTCTGCGTTCTTAAGACCAAAAGGCATGACACGATAGCAAAAGGTCCCCGAGGAGTTATGAAGGAAGTCTTATGTTGGTCTTACAGTGCGATGAGGATTTGATTATATCGAGAGAAACCATCCATAGAGAAAGCATCTCATGACCCTGATTAAATCTACGAGTTGGTCGATATTAGGTAGAGGAAAATCATCTTTTGGACGAAGCAAGATTAAGATCCGGAAGTCGGTACAAATTCGAATTTTCCCGGTAGCCTTAATTCTTGGTACTACATTGGACACCCATTGTGGATAATCGATGGGTTGGATGAAGTTAGCGAGAGCAAGCGTTGTAATTCTTCTTTAACAAGAAGGGCTACTCTAGGGTGCATTTTACGTAATTTTGTTTAGCGGCTTGATGTTGGGAAGAGTAACGATATTGTGGACCACAATATCGGGATCGAAATCTGGCATATCCTCATATGACCAAGCAAAGGCTTGAGCGATGTTGGAAAGAAAAGTGGTAAAGTCCCTAATTCCTGTGGATTAAAGGGATTGGCCGACCTTAATGATGCGAGGTCTTGAAGTCCCTATATTAAGGTCGATAGTGGCTTCGTTGAGAAGGGTAGACGTGTCAGAAGGAATAGTCTTGGGAAGATAAGAATCCTCTGCTCCCAGATAGGTGAGGACGGAATCGTCATCCGCACAGTGGATAGTGTTGATAGTAGGAGAGTCGTCTCCAACTATTTCAGGGAAGATTAATGGTATAGAAGCGGACCGATTGTTAGTCTCATAGGCTAACGGCCCTAAGGAAATGGTATTGATAAAAAAAAAAAAAAGTTAGGTGGGATGGAAATGTCATCGTCCACATCAAGTGATGCTTCTGACTTAGTGGGGGAAGATGGTTCCTCAGTAGGAAGAGGCTCATCGAGAATAGTGACGGTGGCTTTTGAAAGGGGTTTAAATCCTAAACCAAATTTCTGATGTGGCATGAGAGTAGGAATGGATTTGAGGTCATGTATACCTTGTTCATATTTTCCCAGGCCAAAGCCTTTCCACGCGCATCGATATAGATAAGTTTTTGCAAACGTGGGATTCTGTAGATAATCAAACCCTGTTAAGTAAGGTTTGGTCCTAGGAGGAGAATCTAGGCGATAGTGAGGCGTATCAAGACCACCGTAGATGAAATTAGTCTGTTGATTGGGCAGACCAATGGTGACGATGCGACCGAGACCTGGTTGATATTCAGGTTGTTTTTATGCGGTCTACCATACTCATTAGGTTTGAGATGGGCATCGAAAAGAAAAGAGAGGAAGCTCTCTAGTGAGAAAGCGCTGCAATGTCTCTTCTAGATTTTGTAAATCCGGTAGTTTGGTTGCAGGTATGGAAGAAGATGAGGCCCGTCAAGAGAACATGCATTTTCTTTTAAAGGGGAGATCTTGTGGTCATGTCGCATTGTGCGGAAGGAAAAGGATCTCTGGATGAGTATATATTTTGCCCTCATATTGATATTTTAGGCATCGATGGAGAGGTGGATGGGACACAATGCATTGCGCGAATCCAGGAGCGTCCGAGGATCATATTATAGTGGAATTTTCCTTCGACGATGTAGAAGAGTTCATGAAGCGACTTCTTACCTACTCGAATGGGTAAGACCACGGTTCTAAATGCTTGCTAGCTGATCGTTAAATGATCGAAGGGCGAAAGGCGGGGTGACACTACATTCTTTGGTAACTTAAGTTGCTCAAAGCGTGTGCGAGGAGATGACGTTGAGTGCAGCTCCACTATCGATCATAACACGTTTTAAGGTAGTGTTATTGATTTGGTTTGTGATAAAGAGGGAGCCTCGAATCCTCGGAAGAAAGAGAAGGAATTTCGAATCTTCAAAAGAAATGGTGGTTGATAGTCTATTGATCAACAACCAACTCGTAGAAGTGGGGCTCATCGAATTCAACTGCGATGCGGCGCAGATTATCGATTAGAGCACTGGCGATGTTGTGGAGAGGATTGGATGAGGTCAAAGAGACATTTTGACCGGAGCACAGGTGAGTTGTTTCATAACACTCTCCTCAGCGAGACACGGGAACTTGAGCCCGAGTGCGGCACGAATAGAGACCACAGGTCGTGGGGCTGATGAGGAAGGAGAAAGCGCCTTGGGGCTGCAGAAATGACAACCCGTGGTCGAGATGTTGAAGATGAAGATGGGTTATCATAGTGTTGGGTTCTAGTGGCGATATGGATTGTGTCAATTTGAGAAGGAGGAAGATCAAGTGGAGTGGGACCACTAGAGGTCTGAGTGGATCGTTGAGGCTCAGATGGGGCTAAGATGACAGGAGGTACCTGTTCCTCCTCCTCCAGCAAAAGGTCACTTTCTTCCAGAAGGTTCTTGACAACGGCTTGAAGAGCTTTACATCCCTCAGTATCATGACCCGGAGTACGGTGGTAAGCACAAATCAGATCAGAGTTAAACCAGGTAGGTTTAACTCCTTTAGGGTTATAAGGTTTAATCGGAGGAAGGGTTATGGATGAAGATTGGATAAGTTGATGAAGGATTTCGGTGTAGAATCCGGTAGACGAAGAGGAGGATAGAGATGATGAAGGTGGTTCTTTTACATTAACCGACTGCCGAGGTAAAAGAACTTGCATGTTAGGTTTAACAGTCTTTTTAGGGATCCTCTTATTTGTTTGGACATTTGGAGGAGCAGTCTTGGGTACTTGGGATGGGAGTAAGTGAGACATGATTGACTTTGGTGGAGGAGGAGCCCCTAAAATAGATTTTGAAGATGATGGATATGTGACAAATTTTGCGGTCTTTGGAGACAAAGGGGGTTGCTTGGTCGAATTTACTGATGATTTAGATAATGTTGATTTAGAAGAGGAAGAAGCTCCCAAAGTAGGTGTAATCGGAGGAACATAGGGTGCCTTGGTTTTTGGTAATGAAGATGATGATCCTGATAGAAGAGGTGACGTCTTTTTAGTAGGTAAGTCTATTTTTCGGGGTATTGGTGAAGAATGTGTTGTAGAAGAAGATGATGGCTTTGATAAGTGTGTAGAAGAAGACGCCTTCTCAGCGGGCAAATCCAATCGTTTATGAGGCGTAGAGAGAGATTTTTGTGGAAGAGCACCAAGAGTCTTGATGGTCGAAATATGGGCTTTCCTTTTTCAGGGATGGTGACAACTTCAACGGCATAAGGTGATTGTAACCTTTTCGGAGGAAGTAGGTGGGGAGGTACTGATGGTGTAACGTTAGATTTTGGTTGTCTCGGTTTAGGTTCAGGAAACGAGTGTATAGGTGTTGGTGCTACTTCTTTTGATTTTTCTTTAATAGGCAAAGTAACATTAGTGATGGAAGAAGGGGGTGATGAAGAAGCAGTTCCTTGCGAAGGGACTACTTCTGATGCAGTAATCATGGGTGAAACTACTGTAGGAAAAGAGATAGGAAGGGTCAAAATCGAAGATGCTTCCATCGAAGTCGGCACAATTATAGGTACGTTCACCAAGGGCATAGTTGCAGCGGGAATGGGAGCAACAGAAGTAGATGTGTCTGTAGTGGAAACTCGAAGGGATGTAATTGCCTCGAGTATTGAAAGAATGTCTGATGATGAGACAGATGAGGATGACACTGTCTCGGGTATGGATGGAAGGTCAGACAAAGGAGCGGAGAGAGATGATTCCGTGCTTAGTAATGTAGGAATATTCAAAGATGGGCTATCTGAAGATGGTGGAACTCCAGTGATTGATGAAGTGGAAGGAGGTTCTGATTCGATTGATGTGTTTGCGAGATGGCTTGGTTTCAGAAGAAGATTCTTCGGTAGAGATGAAGTTGATGGTATGAGTGTTTGGTTTTGAGACTACGAAGTGTTATGGTTCGGGGCATGATTGGGAAAAGGTTGTTTAAAAACATCGAGTGCTGATTTGGGGAGCATTTGGGTTATCGAGAATGAGCTCGCCTTTATCGATGAATTCTGGACAAGATTTTGAAAGTCGACATCGTTCGATGTCATGACCCTTGGTTCTATGATAATGAGAGAAATCATTTTCCCTATACCAGAATGGACGTTCTTGGTTTTCATCAATATTCCTAATGGGGGGAAGTTCGATCATGCGAACTTCGACATTTTCTAAGATAGAGGCATATGATTCCCCCGATGGGCGAAGGATCGAGATGATGAAGTCCCTTTTCGAGAGAAGATGAGGGTCTCTTCGTGGTGTTTGATTAGAAGTATTGTCGGCTCGTGATGCTTTTAATACGATAGCGTTGGTGGATCCTTGATTTTTATCTTTAGAAGGGGAAGAATTTGGTTTGGTAAACCGAGAAAAATCTGGTTTAGATTTAGAGCGAAGTTTTAGCTTCCCTTGCTTGCTCGATAGCGCGAGATTCAAGTTTGCGTGCCATCGTGAAGGCTTCTTCAAAGGTATGAAAAGTTTGGATCCTTAAAGTGGAAGAAATGTGATTAGCACAAGATCGAGTAAACAACTCGATTTGTTGGGATTGAGGAAGGGAGAAAGACAATTGGTTGATTATCCCTCTCCAACGAGCGACAAAGTCTGCAATAGACTCATCATCGAATTGGCGAATGTTATAAAGATCTGTGATCGAGATCTTATGCGCGATATTTATTGAAAAGTTTTCAACAAACATCTGGGCCAATTGAGAGAAAGAAAACAAGGAATGTTGAGGAATGTTATTGTACCAGTCTAAAGCGGGACTGCTTTAGAGACATAGGAAAGGTACGGAGCATAAGCTCGATCTGGACTATGAGGTAGCAAACATGTTTGAATGCTCGCAAATGTTGTTGAGGGTCTTCGACTATGAAATTTTGAAAATTTAGGAAGTTCCCATTGGGGAGGATAAGGCTTGAAAGCTCGAGGGTGAATGGGTTCATTACACACTTCTTCAAAGGAGTATGAAGGGCGAGCCCCTTTTGTGGAGGCTTCAGTCTGTGATTTTCTTGAAGAGAATTTGAACCACGTCAGTTGAGGAGGAGGTACATTGGTATGTCCTACATAAGAAGCAAGTGGTGGATGTTGTTGAGGTGTCGATGGGGATTCATCATTGATGGATAGGATGATAAGAGGAATAACCAAGTGTTACAGGTGACACCGGGTGGGGTATTTCTTTGTGAGGTAGCTTGCGTATAGGCGGTGTGAGATAATAAGTGGTTGAGAAAATGAAGGTTGGGTGACGGATGGAGCACTGTGATTGGTGGACTCTATGTTTGTTGATTGAATCGAGGCAGTTGAGGAATATGAGTGCCGGCTTGATTGGACATATTGGGAACAAGACACGAAAGGGCCTTCTTGCCGGATTAGGTATTAAAGTGCTGATGTTAGAGGATGGGCGAAGGTCACGATTCTTTGGAATATTGGAAGAAAGACCCCCTAGAGGGCGAAGTAGGAGCCAGTGACTATTCGGAGGGTTGGCTCATGAAGAGTCTTGACCTTGGGACACGATGGAGGGCATAGATGAATTAACAGCAATATGCGGGTGTGCAGACGCATTCATTATAGCCAGGGCAGAAGACTTCTCAGAAGTAGGTTGTGGAATACTCGAGGTAACTGCGGTGTTAGGAATAGGTAAGACTATTTGAGAACTAGTCGATATGGTAGGTGGAAGAAAAGGGAGGCATAGGGGCCTCGCCCTTCTCCAGTGGCTCGAGGCAGAGAGATGATGCAAGCTGCTCTCTGAGGCACAGGGTGATCCACGAGGATAATCGTATACTTGTTGGATTGGTGGTCCTTGATCAGATATTTGAATAGACTTGTGTACTAGGTAGTCCATGAGGGCTATCGGATTGCGGTCGAGGAATGCCTGGAATTCAGGATCCCCGCGGGGAACATACTCCGAGCCAGATGATATTTACGAAGGACTAGGGGAAGCTGGACGTGATGGGATTGCTTTGGCTTGATAGAAAGGATTATATGACCATGATGGGAACCAACTAACGGCGGTCCCAGGAAGATTGGGGGGGTGCCGTAACCTCCACACTAGTGGTGATCTCGGAGGAAGAAGGAACCGGTTGAGCCATTCTTCTAGATTGTGGCCGAGTGATAACCGTCATAAACACGAGAAAAGAAGATTGACCTAACTAATGCCTGAGACAATTCAAGCGGTATGCAAGTGATTATCTCCTTTAAATTTTGATGCTTTTAAGAAAAGAAAATGTTAGGGAAGGCTTTTAGAGCAGGAACTACTCGAGATAGCCAAACTAAGGATGGTTTGGGTAATGTTTGGTGAGGAGTCGAAGGCACTTGATAAAAGACAGTCGTGGCTTGATATAGGGGCCTACCCCCGCACTTCACACACCGCTGCGATAAGGGAGTCGGGTGCTTTGCCAATATATACCAAAATCTTTGTGAATTTATAGCGCGGCCCGAGTACCGCGTAGGCTCTTCCTCTTGGATATCACTTCCAAGTAGGCGAGGCCAGGGAAGGAATTTTGTTTAAATGCTTTATACCTAGTGATTTTGGCTTTGTGTGCAAGGGTGAAAAATAAAAATCAAATAGTGTCACTACCGATTTTGATCAATTTTCAGCCTAATTAAAACTAGATGAAAAACATGCAGCAATGACAAAGGAAAAGTTCTTTTTAAGCACTTAAAAACGAAGTGTTTGATTTCGATGAAGACAAGTCAAACAGATTCTTTCCCAAATGCGATTAAGTTCTTTTTAAGCACCAAAAATTGAAGTGTTTGGATGTGATAGGCAACCGACAAAGAAATCCTAAAAAGGAGAAAACAAGTAAAGAGGAATACTGTAGAGATTTAGCTCTCCAAGGTGTGTGGACTTCAAAAAGCGCGTTGTTGAGCTCTTCCCCTCGAACAATCCCACGAACAAGCAAAGTGCTCCGCAAGAAGAGGTTAAGCAAACACCAAAGAAAACCCAGAAAGATATATCCAGATAACGGTGAAACAAGAAATCTCTATTTTTAAGGAACTAGAAAAATTTCGAAGATAACGATTTCGCCTAAAAAAGCAAGATTGAAATGATGAAAAGAAATGCTCAAATGGGACTGATAGAAATCAGTGAAGAAAAGGAACAAAGTTCAAAACTAGGAAAGAAATGAACTTACCAATAAGGGACTTTGGTTCAAGTCCCACCGGGCGTGCCAGAATGTAGATCAAGAATTTCGCGCTTGTTACCTGTCCAAGTTAATGCACCAAACTAAACACAAAAACCCTGAAAAACCCCAATGAAATTGATACCTGATGAAGATGTAGACGGATGAGGAAGCCGATGTAGATAAGACGGGCGCACACGAGCAATTCACACAATAGATCCGAGTAACCTGCAAAACACCGATGCTTGACAGAAAAAGACCACGTTAAAAGATATTTAGGTGGACTGCCCGAGAAGTGGGTCCGGGAAGCGATAAGCTTCCTCGGCGGATGTCAGTCCACGTTTTCAATTAAGAAAAGAAGCATACATGATAAGAGATGTAAGTGAAAAGCTAGATTTTCTGATTGCAGTAATAAGACAGAATCTAAGCAAAGCAGAGAGAAATACGAAAACGAGGAACTATGAAATAATGCAGATTTGTGTTACTGTATCCTTTTACCTATCTGCTGGGAAATCGGCGTCGGCCAGGTAGAATCGGCGTCGGCGTCGATGGTCGGCGTCGATCGAGCGAATCGGCGTCGGCCCAGGTAAGATCGGCGTCGACGGCCGAGGCGATCGATCAATCGGGGGCGTGCGATAAGATTCGGGAATTGGAAGGTGAATGTGGTCTGTTTGGATGTGCGAAGTTGGCGAGACAACTTTGGAGAGAGTCACCGAGATGATAGATGGTGGTGTGCGATCTTGATGTGCGAGGGACGAGTAACGGTGCTCCTCTCGGGATTGATTCGGACAGGATCTACCCTAATTTGATATAATTGATCTAAGAAGATCTCTCTTTCTCACAACTGTATCTCTCTCGCTCTGTTCGTGCGTAAGTGCTTCCTTTTTTTAAATCATTCGCTTTTCGCTCGTTCGTGGTCTCTTTTTCGGTCCCTAGAGGCGAGTTACGGACTTGCTTTTATAATCGGCGCCGCTCCTAGAAAATCGGCGCCGACCATATGGGTCGGCGCCGATCGCGGAATAGACTTCCGAGATGGCCAAAATGAGCGATTTCAAGAAAGATGAGAATTACCCCGAATACGGGAAATATCCCGCTTAGGGAAGCGGAAAAATAGATGTGATACATAGATAGGATAAATTTGGGGTAGATAAGTGATTAAGATGCATGGGAAGAAGCGTAATTAAATATTTAATATTTAATCACTCATGGGTAAGATATGATGGGGTGAATTAAATTTAGAGTAAGTGATTAAATCACAAATTGGATAATATCCCAAGGGGATAGTTGGTGACGTAAAACGTGCCCCGGTTACCTAAGCAAGTAAATGGATGAGAGGACACTAAATTGAGTAACCAATTTTAAGTGTCTACAAGGACGTGTAGAGTATAAAAGACACAATGTTTGATGATTAATTATTGGAGTTGCGGCATGTGTCGATGGATCTAGAGGATATAGAAATATTTGTGCACACAAGCATTACCCCTGAAGGAATGAAGACAATGAAGAAGAAACAACTATCTATATGCACTTCACCTTATCAATTGATTGATGAATATCTTTACAATATGAGTAGAGATGAGATACTACACATATGTGTTTTGGAACATGAGATCTAGGTAATTATAGAAGAGGTGCATGGTGGAATCGTTGGTGGATATTATGTTGGAGAATCCACCATGCACAAGAACAATCCTCATGGGACTATGGTGAGAGACACTTTACAAAGATAACGATAAATTTTCAAGGTTTGTGACCATTTCCAAAGGATTTAAAGGAAAAGAAAAATAGATGAGATGTCATTACGCTTGATAGCATCTCTGTCGAGCCATTCGAAAAGTGGGCTATATAACTTATTGGACCAATTATACCAGCAGCAAGATGAACAGTACATGGTACATCATTACTTGCATTGATTGCTTGACAAGGTGGATAGAAGTTACACCTACCAAGTACTATACCAATTTTACAGATTGTGCATTTCTTATGGGAGAAAATTATTAGTAGGTATGGTTACCCATTGAGCCTTACAAGTGATAGGGGAACTCATTTTCTTAATGAAACAATCATAATATCTTTGGCATATTTTACGGTATCCCATCACAAGATAACTCCCTATCACCCACAAGACAATGGAGCAGTAGAATCATTCAATAAAATCTTGAGAAAAACCTTGACCAATATTTATGATGTTAGAAGAAATGAGGGATGATAAAGTGTCAGTTGTACTTTGGGCATACAAAACTACCTACAAGAGGTTGAACAAGGTCACACCCTTTTAATTGGTGTTTGCATGAAGTAATATTTCTGTTGAGTTCATGTAACCGTACATGTGTATTTCACGCATAGGAGGACTTGTAAATAAACAATAAGTAGAATATTACATTGAAAATTTAATGGGTTGTCATGCAAATGCATAAAAATAAAAATACCACAGATTTGAGCATGATAATGTAATTTTCCCAGTGTCAAAATTTTACATTGTAGACCTTCCCAGGAACCCCTCTAGATCATCTTACCACCTGTATAATTTCTACCCTACCCTTATATGTTTTCATATGTATTGTGTCAACCTATTCCATAGGTGATTTAGGGATATCAAGTTCATTCAAGCACTTTTAAGTCAAGATCTTTCAAGGCGTGTTTTTCAAAAAGTTTAAGAATGACTATTTTGGTATTTTTAAGGTGGTGCACACCCCGAGAGAAGAATGGAAGGATTTATTTCATCGAGGTGTATTGAGGATCTAGGAATTTTGTGCAACTGATTTTGGAAAGTTTGTGAGGTTTTGGGACAAGTTCAAAGAAAAGAGGGTTCTTGAAGGTGAAGCAACTTGCGGTGCAAAACCAGCCCCCGAGCTTTGTGAAGTTAATCCAAAAGCTTAGTAACGATTTGGAGTTAAAAAAATATTTTTGGAAAGGTATTTAAGTGCTTTAAGTGGTGGTGATTTCACATTTTTCATAAGACATAAGAAAATTTTCCCACATACCATTTTCGTGCATGCGCAACCTGGAGATCCCAAGAACAAAATGATATTATTTAGGGGATTTTAGGAAGAATAATAAGATGAGGCCCATACTATTATTCTAAAAATTATTTTTCCAGTCAAAATCATATAAATAAATTCCAAAAAACACCTCTGGAAACTCAAAATATGTCTCCGAAAAGTTACTCTCAAGGTACGCTCTATGACTTAGTTAATATTCAGGTGGACACGTATCACTCCCAGGTTCAAATTGGAATTTATTGTCCCAAATTTCCAAATACTTTGGGACACTTGGGACATAAAATTGTGCCCATATCCATTTTATCTCCCTTGACCTTCAAATGACCTCCGATGATCTCAAACAAGCAAGTTAAGCCCATGTGCACCATTCCTTAGCACCTCCATCGTCGAATCCCACTTGCCACTTGTCAACACTAGGTGAAGGAGAATTTTTTTACACAAAATATCCCAAACGTTTGGGAAGGATGTGACAAAAATTCCACCTAAGCCTATCCCATTCCCTAGTCACACATATGACCCAATGGCATCCCTGTGTGATTTCCACTCACTTTTCTCTCTCTCGCACAAGCCAATATCACACTACCACTTTTTACAAGGAGGGTGAGGTGAATTTTTATATACCAAGTGTCCCAAAAACTTGGGAATATTGAGACACAAAATTCCACCCAAGCCCATGAATATTAAAAATGCTATATTTCATTAAAATTCTAACTGTCACACTGTTTCTCCTTCGTGTGTGCAAGGAAAACAATTGCCAGAAGAAAATTGTGAAGTCACCGCCCTCTCCATTCCCTCACATTCATAAAACTTTATATCCTCCGTTAAACCTGAAAATTCCTCAAAACCATGGAAAAACTCTCTCAGACCATTTGTGGTTGTCGAACAAATATTTTCCACTACCGGCGAGAAAATGAATTGATCGTACCAAGGTTTAGGATGATATTTCTTCTCCAAAACACCTTTGTGATATCTGAATCTTAGATATTCCATTAATAAATTTCATTATGGAACAAAGAAAAAGGCAATGATATACCTCTCCACCTCTCAAGGTTCCAGTGGGTGCAATCGCTGCAAACATTAGAGGAAATGATCATTGAAAATTGTAGTTTCGTGTGAACTAGTTTTCGTGCCATGAATTCTGTATATTAAGGATATAGAGGACTGATTTTTCATCTTAATTATTACATGTCACATTAAGAACATGTATACATGTAATTTTCATATTTTAATTCGTGAAGATCGGGACGAGAAAAACCCTTGAAATTTGGGACGAAATGATTCTTGAAAAATCTAGTTTTTGTGAACTAGTTTTCACGCCATGAAGTCCCTATTTTTAGGGATATGGAGGACTTATTTTTCATAATAATTATACCCTATCACACAAGGAACAACTAGACATGTAATTTTCATCTTCAAAGTTGTTAAAATCCAGACAAGAAAAACCCTTGAAATTTGGAGCAGAGCACCCTAGCGAGAAGGAGAATTTTTCAAGACCTTTTTCGTTGCAATATGACACCCCATAGTACACTTGATAAAAATAGAATATTTTATGCCCATAAACATAATAAAAAATATTAATTCCCTTGAATTTCAATTTTGGAAGATACCGATCTCTCTTTTATTATTGATTTGAGTTGTGCCTTCGAGGTGCCGAGCTCACTCGTTGAAGGTGAGTTACTTAAAATACACCTTAATGGGATTAATGTAAGAGTGATGAGCTTTGTCTGATTATATTGGTCAAGCTCTAGATTGAGTTTTAAATCAATCCATAGCATTGGGATGGTTTTCTAAATGCCTCTGTGGGTTTCCGCATCTCGATCAAGCCATTGTCGTGAACCAATGAATAGTGCAGATCATATAAATCCAAGCTCTAGCCTTAAATAGAACACCAAGTATATATTAAAAGAATGATATACATGAATGGAAAGGTTATAGGTTTGAATAGGTTGCATAAATGGAGCCATGCCAAGTTCCCGAGTGCACAATAATTCCAAGTTGTTTGCATGTTAGCATAGTAAGGAGGCATGTGGGCCGAGTTGGTCTATGTAAAAATAATGTGAATGATTAGAAACCGAGTGCACCAAAGTTTCAAGGCCGATTTATTCATGGTGGGGTCGAGTCATTCACCTTTAATGAGATCTACACCACATTGGGATTAATATAGAATCCCACCTAGATGACATGAAGAATTTGGTAAATCAACATTGCATAGGTGTGAAGGAATTAACAAGAGTCATCCGGTCACCTGGAAGGACTAGGCTCAATGCTATGAACCAAAAATTGGAACCAAATCGAGCTTAGCATGGGGCTTAGAAATGATATCATGGTGGCGAGCCATTCCAATCATGGTGGGCCATTCCATGGAAAAGAGGATAGAGCAAAACTTATCCAAATTCAGGGGAAGTTTGAGTTTGGGAACCCATGCGAATGTCGAGCCAAGGCAGATCCCTTATAAAATGGGTGAACAATGTTATGCGGTAAAGGTGGAGTTTTTACCCAAGTAGCCCGAAATGCATTCGGGCCTTTCCTACACAAAGGTCTTGACATCCCCACATCACATTGAGAGTTTCAGATATAGCAGATAAAATGGGCCCAAGTGACCCATTAACATTCGAGATGAGCGGGACAATGGAGCTCGAAATCCCACACCAAAGTGAGCTCATCATATTATGGCAAATGCGGATTTTCAAGGTCCATAGGGCCCGAGTATCTCATTACGTGTGTATGGTCAAAGTATGAGCTCACTACGGTGGGTAAAAAGTATAGGTAAGGTCTTGGTCAATGACCCAAATTGCAAGGTCAACGTGTGAGCAGGGAACCATGTACGGTTCTGAAGTGTTCGCAGAGCCCTCGGTGTGGACGAGTCGAGGAAGATTGTCTTGTGTGTCTCGAGACCATGTTGGGCTTAATTCACCGTGGGTGGGTTTAGCCCACAACATTAGCACATGCCTTGAGTCAAAGAGTTCCAAGGTGGCAAGTAGGTTAGTGTCGAGCTGGTACAAGGTGAATGGGGATAGGAATTCAATTATGGAATGATTTCAAGGTGGAAGTTAAAAGAGTCAACATTTGGATGTGTAGCTTAACACATGGAAAAAGGTAGGTTAAAGAGCGTAAAACATAGAGTGCTGAGTTGGAGCTAACATTGGTCAACCAATGTAAAATCTAAGGCATTAAAAGAGGTTGGCCAATGCAGGAGGTAGCCATCTCAGGCAAGTCAGTATCAAGCTAGCTATAACTAATGCCAAATAATAAAGTGATACCCCCCTTTTTCATTACAAAACATTAAAATATAAAGGCCCCCACAAAATTTTGAAATGAAAAATCATTTCAAAGGATGCATAAAACATTAGAAAAGGGAAGAAAATATTTTCATTGTCTTTCCATCCAATTGTTTAATTGGAAAAGTTTAAGTATGCAAAGCATGCCCTGTGAAACCCAAAGCGATTGCAATCACCCGAGAGCCAAAAATTAAGCAATTCTCAATGAAAACGTGCAAATGAATACTAATTGGAATTTTGGCTATAATCTCATGGCAAAAAAATCAAGAAATTCAAGAATCGATGCATATTTTATGGAGAATTTCATGGAAAATGGACCAGGTTCATAACAGTGATTTTATTGGTGGTTGGAAGTGCAATTAAGAAGCATGGGCATCATTTTTCACTGCTGCAAGTTATGGGACAATATGGGGAGCCTTTTGTAAGCAACATACCATCAATTGCACTCATTTATGACAACTTACAAGTGGTTGAAAAGACAAATCGGGATTTTACTCTCTCTCTCTCTCTCTCTTTCTCAAATTCTATAAATTTTAATCCCAGGATCATTTTTAAAGGAGTTGGTCATTTCTCTCCTACCCCTCTCTCTTTCTTCTCTGCTAGGATTGAATATGGAGCTTAATCCTCCTCTCTTTGCTTTGTAATGACATTCTCTTACGTATTTCCCACTAATTATGTATTGTCTGAATTTTTGGAGCAATAAAATATGTTTTGCACTGCATCTTGTCCATCCTTTTCTTATTTTATTGTCTCTTCTTTCCTCTCACCATTGTAGGGTATATTGTGTATATCTCTTGATGTATATTGCAGGTTTGGGAGCTATTTTTAATGGGTTTGAATTGTTGTTTTGTGTGAATATAATTTTTGGTATGTGATGCATCTTTTACATCCTCTCCTTTGCTCACCTCTCTCCACTTTAGGTAGTTGGGTTTGTGATCAACAACCTCCGATTCTAGTGTATCATCATTGCTAGTGTAGGTTTTCCTTCATGCACTCTCTCTCCCTAGTCCCTTGGAAGGTTAGATTAGGATTAGTTTACTTACCTCCATTAGGAGTATATTGTGACAAGTAGTTTAGGAGTAAGAACCAGCCTTATTTAGAGTATCATCTCAAGCCCGCAAGTCCACAAACTTGAGAGATGCTCCAATGTTACATAAATTACACTTTGAATACCCCATCCACAAATCAGGCCATTCAGGGGTGCTCTAATTTTGTGATAATAAGTATCAAGGAGAATCGCCATGAGCATTTCCTATGTACATCCCAAGCTCACATTGGGAGGTCTTGAAATAGTGTTTCTAAACACTCAATTTGTGGTCCAGGTTATCTTCTCATCATGTAAAAGGAGGATATTGTGATCATCATCTAACTTTTTTCCATCATAGGAGCCTCTTCATCATATATGACATCCTCTCCCTTCTTTTCTCTTTCTCCCTCTTCCTTCTCTCCCCTTTCTAATTCTTCATTGAGTATAATCATTGTATTTTGTCTCATTCACTTAAGTGACTTCATAAAGTTACATTGTAAAAGTCCCTTTAATTTATAAAAGGGAACTTATTTCTCACTTCCTATGAAGGTGAAAAGTCACGAGTTGAATGAGACCATGAAGAGTCATGTGGGGGGTAGGCGAAGAGTCAATTCACATTTCTATAAATTAGGATGGCTTCTCCATTCAAAAATATCCTTAAAATGTTAGTTTTTGATAACATATATGTTGTAGAAATTATGGATTATTGTTATTGGACTTTGTGTCACCAATGCACATGAAATAAAAATCTAGATTTCTTCTATTCTCCTTTTCCTATGTTTCTTCTATTTTCTCTTATGCACTTTGTTCCCAAAAGAGGAATTTTTCTTCTCTTCCAGATATCTTCATTTTTTCTTTCCTCTATATTGAATGTTGAACTACTTTGGTTATTGGGTGTGAACTCTGCAATTGTCATACTCACAACAATAACCCTCCTTTATTAATTTCTCTCCTCCACCTCTCATCATTGTAATTTCCTCCTTTGTACCCTCATACAAGAATTTTTCCATAGGTTCAGTGGAGTGTCCCTATGTGATCCCTGACCTTTTTGGTAAATTTATAGAATAGATAGGATTAGATTAGTTTTCATTCAATAATGGGAGTTACACCATTCAAATAAAATAGGTGTAGCCACGTGAATGTTAGTAGTGACACCTAATTTTATGAGATGATAATTTTTCTCACCAATAGTTTTTGGCGACTTTACTAGGGAGAGATTTTCCCAAGTGCACCCAAAAAGGATCTCTACCCAAAAACACAAAAAATTATATATTAAAAAAACAAAAAATCAGATTTCAAAGAAGAATCATTTTTGAAGGTGAATCCATCAAGGAACAAATCCCTGTCACGTTCATTTCTTGCACAAAATGAAGAAATTTCCAGATTGGAGTGAAGTACCAATGAGTGATAGTGAAGAAGAATAAGAGGATAGTTGCCAAGAAATGAATAATTTTTATAATCCATGGTTCCATAACATTCCTTGGAAAGAGGAAAATTTGATAATGGTAAAAATGTCTCCTACTTCAAGCATTAATATGCAATCAGACAAAGGAAAGAAAACAAAACTTTCCAATGATGAAGAAGGTAAGAAATGGTTGAAAGAGGTGTAAAGAAGATACAAGATGTTGTGTGAAGCCCAAGAAGAACAAGAATTTGTGGAAGGTAATAATCTCAATCATGTGCAGAGTTGAATGAAAATCTTAGATCCATGCCTTTCTTCACTCTCCATTGGGATGATTTCCTTGTATATAGAAATAATGAAATGGCATCCTTGAAGATTGAGTATGTGCAAAGAATTGCAAGCACCATACAAGGAAATTACGATCCTCAAATCTACCTTAAAATTTTGAAATATGTTGAAGCCTTGCAAGAGATGTATGAACAACTTGAAGCACTCCTAGCAAAGAAGAAGAAGAAGATATTTTTCCTATGGAGGAAGACCTCGATAATTATCCATACTACAAGGTGTTTATCCCTGGAATATTCTTAGATACTTCTAAGGAATGTATCATCCTTGAACCCTCCATTAAAAATCAAAGAAACACCTTTGAAGATGATGAAAAAGACATGGAGGTGGAACTGCCATTCATCAACTCATTCTTGCTCGAGGAACAACCCATTAGAGGAGTAATGGATTCAAGAGAGGAAGATTATTTTTTCATGATGGATGATTCAATGCTTTCCGAAGACTCCACCAATAATGAAGAAGTATAAGATGATGAGTTTGAGGTAATCATGGATAATATCCTTTCAAATTTTGATCTTTTAATTAATGATGGAATGGAGATATGAAGAAGTGCAAGAAATCCATCCTTCACTTTGGACTCAAGATGATGAATGCAAGGTATTCATGGATAATTTTCTTTCCAATTTTGACTTTTCAAACAATGAGGAGATGTTGAATAATGGGATGGAGCTAGTCGAAGAATAAAATTCTCTTCCCGATTCAATCATGGATGAACATATGGAAGAGGACAATTTTTTTTTGAAGCCAAGGAGAATGAACAACTCGAACATAACATCTTCAAGAAAATTGACTCCACCAGTCTCACCCAAGGAAAAGAATAATCATCACGGTGAGCATGAATTATTTTATTTTCCATATGAGTAGGAAGATTCAATAATGAGTGATCAAGATAGAATTAAAAATCATTCCCATATTTCTACCCCAACATGGTCTTATGCTTCCCATCAAGAGGATGATATGTATTTTGAACTCGAAGGAGTTCCCTTCCCATGAAGCATGGACCTCTTCTCCTTATCAGAAGGTGTTGTAAATCAAGTGTTCCCATACTTACAAGAAGGTGAGCCTTGGGAAACACAAATAATATAAGAGGTAAATGAGGATGTTTCAAATGAATCATGGGCATGTTTGGATGAGATTTTCAACCATCTCTTGGAAGCAGAAAGGAAAAATTTCTTCCCATGAGTGTGAATATGAGTATACGGAAATATTAGATGAGTTATTTGTGCAAGACTTCTTGAAGGCCATGGAAGAGAATGAAGACATCCAAATTAGTCTCAAGTTATAGGATCAGGCTATGGAAGTTCAATATAGGTATGAATCAATTTATGTTTCTCTTTTTGATACACCAATGTTGATGTCGAGATGTAACAGATGGATGGGTTTGATGTCCTCCCCAAATCCTGAGTCAGTGAGAGGGAATGTGAAGATATATATTTATATTTCGTATTTAACAAAGAAGATCGTGAGTTCAAGATAAGGAAGGTTATTGAATTCATATGAATATTCCCAATTTTAAAGACAATATCTCTGAAATGGAAGAAGATTGTAGGGAAAATGTGGATCCAATTTGCACTAAAGAGAATTTTTCAAAAAAAAAGTGAAAAGTTGTAGGATCCTTGTGAATGTATTCAAGATCAACTTACCACCATTGGATGCTCCACCAATGTGGAACAAGAATTCATGTTACAATATTCACTCAAGAATGAAGAATTCCTCTATGATCAAATCAAGGATTGTAGTTTTGAGAAGGATGCCAGAATCAATGTTTAATGAATGGATATCAACCAAGATAGTTGTCAAAAACAAAGCAAGAATGTGCATAACTCTTATGAAGGAATTAAAAATCATATTGAGCTCACCATTTCCCAAGCTTTGATTTGTCTTGAACATATTTCCATGTTGCAACAAGTTCTCGAAGATGATGAAGACTTGAGCCGAAGGAAAATTTTAGTGGGGAATTTTTGTAAACTCGTGAATATTAGGGGTTTTAGAAATTAGAATTGGAGAATTTTCATCAATCATTTTCCTATAAGTTCACCATAAATTTTACCCGATAGGTCATTTATATGGGTTATCTCAACTACTATTTACACTAAAAATGAACTTATACATGTATTTCACCAACGTTTCAAATCAAACTACGCTCATATTCACTAAGTTATAATACATATATCTTGGGGGTTACAAGTGGAGTGACCCCTTGTGGGGTATGAGGGGATGGCCCACCGACAAGGGGTCCATGGTTCATGTGCCTCGATGGCGGTTTGGGGGAATCACCCCGAAATCCACATTTCATGTGTTTATTCATTATATTTATTTCTTTTTTGGCACATAGACGACCATCCAAGCCTACCATCCCACACTTATGACAGACATTAAAGAGATGTGTGTGTGTGCGCATGGGATAGATAACAGTAAAATGCGGTCATCTAACCCAGTGTCTTCTAAGCATGATACACAATCATCTAGTGTCGAAGAGAAGGTCACAATGGTAGATGTGTAGATAGATGGTCGTCCTATGAAATTCCCTTTAACTTGTAGAGATGATCGTCCAACCCATCCCATTGTTAAAAGACGGTCATCCAACTTAGTAAATGAATACCATCCTATGTAGTGTCATCTAACCTGTAAAGGAGGCCATCCAACCTAGTAAATAATGGTCATCTAACCATGTTCATTGATAAAAGATGGTCATCAAACATGACCCTCGTATAATACTACATAGATGTTTGTCTAACACCCATCTAACATTGTGAAACTGTATAAATATTTAAAATATCAAATCACCTTTGACGTGAAACATTTTTTTAGATATTCACCATTTTTTCAAAAGTCAATTTCATATATTCTCCGCCCATTCTATAATTTTTTTTTAGAGGGGGGGTCTTAAAATTAACTATGTGGACTAGTGATGTGACCTCTATTCTTGAAAGCATTTTTCATAACAACAAAGTGAGATGTTTAGAGAAGCCATTGAATGGGAAGAAAATAATTTTTTTATCACTCCCTCAAAGTGCCTCACTGACTCAGTAGATTTTTCCATGTTGTAATCCAAGAATGAAGGATGTTTCCATGACAAGATCAATTTTCCCACTCCCGAGGACATGGAGAAATTGTGTCTCATGATCGCAGGACATCAAGTGAAAGTTGCAAGATACAAATATTCCAAACAGGTGACAAATGTTTCATTAGATGCAAGAACTTTTTCAAGTGTACTATGAGTATGAAAATGGAGTCTTGGTGTTTCTTATTCTTCTCAAGCCATGTAAAGTCATCACAAGAGCATGGTATGATCAAATAATGACTTTTGTGCTTCAAAGGTCAAATTCAGTCCATTGTTCCATGATGGCATGTACTTTTCCCAACCCATTTCCAGGTATGTGTACATTCTTTCCATGCCTCTATAAATATCCCTCCCCTGTAACATAGTTTCCCTTTTCCATTATGTGTGTTTCACTTTTGGTGTGTTTCCCTTCCTGCATGTTTGTTTGTGTGTGTGTTTTGGAAGAAATGACTCCATAAATCCTAATGGATAAGGAACTTGTCCATGAAGTGAATTGAGATTCTGGGATTCCTCATGTTATGTCCTCCCTATGCTTAATCCATAATATGTCCCCAAGGTAGAGACATTTTTGTCATGAAAATGTGCAACAATGAAAATTCCATATTTTCAAGAATGAAAAATGACCCCAGTATCAAAATTTTGCATTATAGACCTTCCAAGGAACCCCTCTAGATCATCCTACCCCCTATATCAAGCCTACCATACCCTTTTAAGTGGTCATATGTGTTATGTAAACCTGGTCCATAGGTGATTTAGGGATATAAATTTCATTCAATCACTTCTAAGTCAAGATCTTTCAAGATAAAATTTTCAAGGAGCTTAAGAAGGACTATATATGGTCTTTCTAAGGTTGGTGCACACCCTCGGAGTGGAATGAAAGGATTGAATTAATAAATGGGTGTATTAAGGAGCTAAGAATGTTGTACAACTACTTTTGGAATATTTTGGAAAGTTTATGAGGTTTTAGGACAAGTTCAACGAAAGTGGGTTCTTGAAGGTGAAGTAACTTGCGGTGTAAAATCATCCCCCGAGCTTTGGGAAGTGATCCCAAGAGCTTGGTAAGGATTTGTAGATCAGATAATATATCATTAGAAAGGTATTTAATTGCTCTAAGTGGTGGTGGTTTCACATTTTTCACAAGACACGGGGCTCACTTTAAGAGGCCTCTGGGAAATTGGAGATGGAAAATCCCTAACGAATATACCTAGAACCACTTTCGTGAGAAAGGTGAATATTCCAGGATTTCAAAACCAAATTTTAAACTGGTAGTTTCTTAAGGGAAAGTGATTTTTTTCTTGGAATTTTTGTTATCACTCGATAACATTTTTACTATCTGTTTATCACATGATAACAAGCTTGTTGTCACACGACTTCAAGATTGTTGTCGCGAGATAGTAAGCTTGTTGTCGTGTGATAATAAGATTGTTTTCATTCCACAACAAGCTTGTTGTCACATGAAAAAAATCTCGTTGTTATACAACAACAAACCTTGTTGATGCATGACAATATTTCTTGGTCAGCACCGGTCTCCAAATGGTGTCAAATGAAAGCTAGAGTCTTTAGCACATGCCAAACTTTGCCGCTGCATGACACCAAAATTTTGTTGTTGACGCATGACATGAAGCCATGTTGTCACTCAAAAAAAAATTGTTATCACACAACGATAAGATTTACTATAGCATTAAAATAAGATTTTTTGTCGCATGAAAACAAGCTTTGTTTTCATGTGACAAAAATCTTGTTGTCACGTGACAAAAAATATTGTTATCGTGAAACAACAAATTTTGTTGTCATGTGATAGCAAGGCTTGTTGTCATGTGTCAACAATATTTGTTGTCATGTGACAACAAGACTCAGTGTCATGTTTTAATGAAATTTTTTGTTGTGTGACACATATATGTTGCTTTCATGCGTCAACAAAAAAATGTTTTCATTTGTCAACAAAAAATTGTTATCATGCATCGATGAAATACTTTTTTGTTGTGCGTCCCGATACTAGAACCCAAATATTTTTCTATAAATATCCCTTCGGTCTTCATTTTCACACTTCCTAAATCATAAATGTTTTCTCTGTTCTCCTAGCACTCATAACCTATAGGTCTCATATCTCCTAGTGTGCCAAAAACAAAACCAAATACAATCCAACCTCCAGGTCTTGATCTCAATTATTTCAACTTTTCATCCTTCAAGTCTCAAATCTCGCATGATCAAGGGATTCTTAAGACTAAGTTATTAACTATAGTCTAAGTCATGGCTAGTTGAAGCTCAAACAAACCAGGAAACCGCCCTACCCAAGATTACATATAGGAACTTAATGTGCCCACACATTCATATAGTCTTACAAATGAATGAAGGTTACGAGGATTGGGTACACCCTTGTGGATTTATAGGACTGGTTAACATGCCGCAGTTCAAGACAGATCATGACATTCTGAACTACCTCCTCTCAGCATTCAATACACAAGATGGAAAATTCACTGTGACTTTTCCAGATGGACGTACATTCAGGTTCAGTGTTGATCTTGTTGATATCCATTGATTGACATGCCTTCCTTTTAAAGATTTTGCTATTGTAACAACCAAAGAAACTATGACTGAAGATGATAATATTTTCCTCGAATCTTATTACAATTTCCATGTTGATGGTACGTGTAACGTGCTTTAATTTGTAACATTTTAATTTTGATATAAATTGTGGTTAATTCAACATCCAATGACATTTTTGCAGCAAATATCAACAAATCAAGATGAGAAGTAGATACGCAAGGAGTTGCACATAGTTTTCTTGCTGCCATGATATCTTTTTTTCAAGCCAAAATTGTTTTTCAGGGTAGGAAAATAGATATTCCAAATTGGGCTATTGCCTACATTCTCACAACAATCTGAAAGAAAATATTTGATTAGTGCACATACTTGTCAAATAAGATAAAAGTTGAGATTATAAATGTTGGACTTTCTGAAAAACCAATTGTTTATACCACTAACTATCTCCTTGGTCTTTATTTTGAGGCATATTATAATTTAAAAGGTGAACCCAATCCTACTTGCATGAATGACATGATGAAGTAATTTTCAATTCCATTTGAAGAATAATAGGTTAATAGTTTATATTTCGATGTTAGTAAGGTTATTTTCTTGATTATTCACTTATGTTACAAATTACATATGGATGTTACTAACATTATGTACTTCTATTTGCATCTTTACCTTATGTAGGATTTTTTTACAAGGCCCTTCCACGAAAAAACGTAGTAGGAAGAGGAAGAGACCAACAACATGCCGAGGAATTGAGATATTCCTAGTCTGAAATGGAAGCTCACTCACCACCTAATCCTCAATTGTTTGCATTAGTAAAATGACAGAGACATAATACCCTTAGCATTCGGTAAGTGTTTTTACATTTTACCATTTAGTATTTATCATTTACCATTTTTATTTAACATGTTGCAAGGAATTTGGACTATCCTCCACTTTTACAACAAGCATCACCCACTCATTTCAGTCACGTGCATCTGTTGATGTTCAAATGCTACAAGTGAAACACCCTGCTCCACCATTCCTATCACCCAGGTCCAACACAATCATTTCAAACTTAGACGCAGCCAGTACAAGTTTCCTCTCACCAAGGTATAAATTGTTGCTTTTGTGTAATTTTTAACAATTATTTATATAAGTTAGACTGTTAGTAATGATTTTGTTTTTGGACTTAAAGTGCATTCCATTCTATCTCCTTGTATTCAAAAAATGCCACCTCCTTCACCAATACCATTGAGTCAAAATGTGTGATGCCACTTCCAGCCCCTAGCGGGACACCAAACATTATTTCTAAATTTCCCAATATCTCTTTTCGGTGGATTTCCCAACACAACGGGAAAATCAGTTTTAAATCAAATAAATTTAGATGAATATTTTTTGGGCATTGATAAAAATGACCCAATAGGTTTTTTCAACACACACGCGATATGATTCAAGGCCCATAGGTATATTTCCATTTTGATGTACTTTATTTAACATTGATACATATCAATTTCTCATCACTTTTAATTTTTATCACATCCAATTTTAATATGAATTTATTTTATCACAAATAGGATCAGGGCACACATCAGCAACAAGAGGAAGCATAGGTACCTCAAGCCTTAACCCCCCATCCTCTCCATCAACATCATCCTCTTCGGATAGTGACTAGTTGATATCATTTTCTTTGGATAGCTTGATTGGTTATGATTGTGAAGCCCATGTCAAAGAGTTTGTTATGCCTCATATAAGTCATCTCATACAATGGGAGCGAAGGGCTAAAGTGTTAATCAAAGAGATAAAGAATCATTTTGATAACCATAGCCAAAGGTCTAGTTTATATGTTGCAGTCCAAAATCATCTTGCTAAGACAGATGTCTTACTCAACCAAGCACAAGGCGGGACTATCACATATAACAATAGTTATCAAGACAATGTTTTAGATAAATTTTTGAATAAATTAGAAAATATTAACGTTGAAGCCCATGCATATTTCAACAAATGGTCAAAGGACAAAGATTTGGTGGAAATTACAAATGCTGAAAGAGATAGAGTTGTTGTAAGTATTATCAATTTGAAATCATATTTTTTATTACTTTCTAATTTTAGTAATATGTTTTAATTGAGCTCAATGTTTTTGTTGCAGTTGAAATATGAAAACTTAAAAATTCAAGCAAAGGTGTTCTAAGTTCACTTGGAAATAGCTAAGAAAATTTTATCCTCAATGAATGCAACTTAAGAAAACTATTGTTTTGGTTAACAAGCAAAACAATACTCTGAAGAGGATTATTAAAGAGAATGGCATGGATGCTAAGATTTTGTTCAAGGAAAAGGCAGCTACAAATCCTTCTTTGTTATCCTATGGTGATGCTTCAAAGGAATATGAAGCAATAGTTAATAATTTAAACATTGTTGCGGAGGATCTTGTTAGTTCTATAATTCTTGAAGCAGACAATAAAGGAGCACTAGCCATTGGGAAAAGTGGCACAAAATTCGCTATAGAAACTGATAAGGAAAGTGTTAGTGGGTGTGGGGAAGTTGTTAATGTTTGAGTATGAAGATAAAGTGTAAATGTATTTGTTGAAAAGTGTTTACAGAACTTGAAACTTGAAAATTTTGGAAGTTTGAATCTTGAAACTTGAATATTTGTTTAATTTGAAGAATGTTTAAAGTTGAATATATGTTGTAATGGTTTTAATTTTCATGGAATCTCTTTTTTTGCACGTATTATGTTGCAATCTGGAATTTATGGAATGCATTTTTCTTAAATGTTGAAAGTTTAATTATTTACAATGATGTTTTTGATGGAATATGAATTTTTTACACGTAATTTAATTGACTACCTCATTTCACATGACCTGAGTACCTTCAATATTTCATGTAATGATTCTCTTCCACTTAATACAACAAAATATTCTTCTCTACTTGTAAAATTTGAACTTTGTATTAGGTTTCTTCACATTACCTTTGTAACCCTTCTTAGAATCCTTTGGAAGAATCACATAACATTTTTTCCTTAGGAAGTCTAAAGAATCACCTCTGTATAGTGCGTGCACATTGCAATGGTTATGGAATCTCATTTTTTCACGTATTATGTTGGAATATGGAATTTATATATATATATATATATATATATAGAAATTCTATATTTTGAATTGTACTTATATCAAAATATGTATGGAATGCATTTGCTTTAATGTTTCATGCAATGATTCTCTTCCACTTAATAGAGTAAAATCTTCATCTCTCTACTTGTAAAATTTGAACTCTGTAATAGGTTTCTTCACATTACCTTTGTAACCATTCCTAAAATCCTAGATGTATGGAATGCATTTGCTTTAATGTTGAAAGTTTAACTATTTATGTCTAATTACAATATTTAAAAATTTGTATTCCAAAAATGCATGTCATAAACACTACATCATAGCAGTTTGAAAATACCAAAATAAATAAAATAGGATTATTATAACTCCATGTATGATAGGGTTTAAGGTACCTCTAGTCTTCTAGATGGGTGACAATGTATATGGGTGCAAAATGAGAAATCCTCCTTCGCAGCAAGCTAGATGACCTTCAAATCCAAAGAACTCAACACAAAAATGGATTAGTATATAGATGGGTGGGTTTCTAACAATGTTAGTCCGGGAAGTGTGATCTTCCTAGGATGGATGTCAACCCAAGTTTTTATAAAGAAAAGATGAAATATCTATTAATTGGATGAAGTAAGAAACATAAATTGAAATATAATTAAATTAAATTAAAGCAAACTAGAACCTTTCCATGTCAAAGAACAACACAAGTGTCAAGATCTGGGAGCAGTGGCGGAAAATACAGATGTGAAGGCCTTGCAAATTAGTATCCCAAAAATGCATGTCATAAAAAAACATCAATGGAATTTGAAAATTCCAAAATACCAATTAAATAAAATAGAATTATTATAAATAATTGTATTTAAATAAATATAAGTATATATACCTGTAACATCTTAAATGATAACTAGAGCTGAAACAATACATTTTCAATACCCTCTTCATAATCGATATTTGCATCTGTAGAATTAGAGGACGCACCAAATCCAATCTCATTACAATTGTATTACGTCTAACTATAAATAATTATATTTGAATCTATTACTATGAAATTGAATACATAACAAAATTTAAAATTTCAGGTGACAAACAATAAAAGTAAGTTCAAGGTGATACCTATTATCTATAAGTTTTGAAATCATATTTAAAGCTAAAACAATCCATTTTCAATAGTTTCTTCAAAGTCGATATTTGCATCTACAGAGTTTGAGGACGCACCAAGTCTAGTATCATCATTGAGAATATTTGTATTTGTAGCTATTAGTTACACCTCTTCTTTCAGCAAGGGAATTACAATGTGTAATTTCTTTCAAAAGGAAATGTGTCCAAGGAGTAATGTGAAACATATAACCTCATGCAACTTTCTAGATTTTTATCCAAACTGTTTCTCAGTTTTGATTTTATGAAAGATAAAGCATTGAAAACCCTTTCTTCCTCCACAAGTCCCAAAATTATTTTTTGGCACAACTCATATAATCTCAAATATTCAATGATGTCTTCGTGTAACACACTACTTTGGTAGTTTTTTTGCCAGAACCTTGTAATAGCAACACTCTCGTGAGGTTTGTTTAAAAATGTATATTGGCTAATCATTATTGTTACAAAATCAGTTGATTGAGACTTTATTAAGTCAATATTTAGCATACCTTTGGTTTTGATACCATTGACCTCTAACATCTTGGTGAAATGATCCATTATTGTACTCATGGATTTATGAAAATACTTACAAAATTTATACGGCCACCTTGGTGTTCCAATAATTTGGATTCATCACACCCATAACTTCAAGAATTTAATCTTTGTTGAAACATTCTCTGATTTTGGATGCTAAGCTTTGTGCAATTTTTTTAAGTGTTATTTCATGTCTCAACTTTAACATAATCAAATAGAACTCGAGTCATAAGTACCTCTTCTCTTTCGATCCTATAATATCTTTACATTTTTGTAGATTGTGCAGTTGTGTCTCCCTCCCATTAACAATGATCATAGATATTAAATCTCAAATAATTATTGGGATTCTTAAGATCCAATAAAAATTTCAAGTTATTGAAAACAGGTGTATCAAAACTTTGATCTGACAAGTACAAGATATCAAGATTTTGACATACCCGCTTTCTCAGCCATATAAAATCAACAATATAAATTGATCTCTCTTGTGCATGCTTCATCAATGTATTGATCTCCTTAAGCATTAGAAGAATTCCAACCAATGTAAAAAATATTTCCATATATGGTAAATGGAATAATAAATCCTTATCCCTGTCAACTTCATGATGATATTTATGCATGAAACCAACCAACGATGGATACTCCTCACGAATTCTGCATGTAATATCATACAAATAAATCCACCTTGTATCAACATCCTTTAGAAGATTTTTTCCATCTGTAATTCCAATTACAAATTTTTGAAACTCAATAAATCACTTTGGACTACTTGACATATAGGCATGTAGTTCTCTGATAAGGTCTTCTACTTTTGCAACATTTTCAAAGTTGTTAACTATTTTATATGCTAGATTCATTTTGTGAGCTATACAATGAATCACAAACATATAAGGGCTATTGTTATTTGGTGATGCACCCGCATGATTGATGCACCATCTACACCAACACATACCAACTTCGTAGCAATTTCATAATCAGTCATGCCGTAATATCTTTCAAATGAGAAACAACTATTTTATATAGGTTTTCAACATTGCAATTTTCAACCATTTTCTATACACCCACAGATGCGGTGTCCTTATATGATTTTATAAAGTATAAACATGGATACATACCCATGCGGTGTTTTCAACTGATGTTACTTCATCAATTGATAGAGAGATAAACTTTGCATTTTTACACTCTCTTTCAAATCTTCCTTCTCAATCATTGCAAGGCATTTAGCCATTTCCCATGCACTATTGTCTGACCAATGAGATTGAGGAACATTTTGCATTCCATTATATTGATACAAAACTTTGAAATCAATGAAATCTAAAATCGTCCTTCCTTCTTAAGGATGTGGAATATAGTAGAGAACTGTATGATTTTAGCATGAAAATTTTATTGATTCATCTTACCAATTTGTGATGTTATTATTCTTCCTTTTTCCATGAGATGTCTACATATTTTTTTCTCAACTTCATACACCACTATGTATTTAAAATCCATACATTCTTTTTTAGTTTTTCATCTGTGTGTTTTTATTTTCTATCCATCCTCCCTCTATATAGTCAAGTTTTGTTTTCCATAATGTTTTTCTATTGTGTCATTTTGATTCTGATTTTGTTACTTTCCTAATTTCAGTACAAATTATACATATACATTCGAGATGGATATATTCTAGATTAATTGGTTGTACAAGTTCAATAAAAGGAAATTTGGCATGCCACTCGAACTTATATGTCCTCCTAAGTGTCTACATATTCTTGTTTGCTTTCAAATTTTTACTTTTACGAGCAGAATTTTGAGGAATATCACATCATTTGGTTTCCTCTTTCATGAACAAGAATTTTCATTTGATTTTGGTGTTACATTTTTCTGAGTATTTGTATTTGAGATATCTTGATGCACTCCTAGTTGCACCTCAATAGGAATATCTTCAAGCTCTGGCATCTCAACAGAATATCTTCAAGCTCTAGCATGGTGTCATCATAGGTATCATTTGGTTGATATTGTGTTGAAGCCATGTCCACTTCAATAATACCTTCCATATGGTCTACACTCTTATTGATTCTAATATGGGTGTTGGTGGTAGTTGTATCGGTAGCAAAGAGTTTCCAAAATACTTGAAGAGTGACTTTTGATATTTTTGTTACCTTTTGGGTCTTCTGAGCACCAAAAACTTCCATTATTCTGAATGGTGAACCCTTTTTGTCCATCACTCAACATTTATTAAGCATCAAAAAG
The DNA here is from genome assembly GCA_018340775.1 of Taxus wallichiana var. yunnanensis. Taxonomy (NCBI): domain Eukaryota; kingdom Viridiplantae; phylum Streptophyta; class Pinopsida; order Cupressales; family Taxaceae; genus Taxus; species Taxus wallichiana. The sequence goes on along the minus strand of CM031237.1, from coordinate 173,660,669 downwards.
CCTCTCTTGTCGCGCGTCAACAACCCCTCTTGATTCCCATGTGCAAACCTCTCTTATTGCGCATCAGCAACCTCCTCTTGTCATGCATCAACAACCTCCTATTGTCACACATTAGAAACATCCTCTTGTCAAATGTCAACAACCTCATCTTGTCACATGTCAATAACCCTCTCTTTTTGTGTGTCAATAAAACCCTTTTATCAACCGTTTACAACCCTCTTTGTCACACATCAATAGCACTCTTTTGTCACCCATCTGCATCCCTCCCTTGTTACACACTAGAAACCCTCCCTTTTCACGCGTCATCAATCCTCTCTCCGACGTGCATCAACACCTTCTCTTTTCATGCATCAGCAACACTAGATTTTCACCCATTTGGAAATGAAAATCTTCCTTTTCACATGTGACTCTTTCTTATCACGCTTCTATAATAACCAATATGATACTCTTATCCACATTTCATCTTCTTGTAATTCACAAGTAATTTGGAAAGTACCTTAGTAAGTTATTAGAAAGTTACTAGTATGTTACCCAATGAATTACATAGGTTTATATAGGCGTAATTTTCAATGGTAGGCGAAGCCGACCCCTATTAAAAATTATACTAGAAATTTTAGGTCAACAGTACAATGACATGCTCTAAAAAAATCACCTTTTCAAATTTTCCTAAAATGGAATATTCTCCAAATTACAAATATTTTCCACTAATAAAATCCCTAACAAGACATAAGAAATTCTTCCCACATACCATTTTATGCATGCAAAAATAGCAATCCCAAGAAAAAAGGATATTTTTGAGGGGTTTTAGGAAGAATAAGAGGATGAGACCCATATTTTTCTTCTCAAAATTATTTTTCAGTCAAAATAATATAAATAAGTTCTAAAAATACCTCTGGATGTTCAAGATATGTCTCTTACAAGTTTCTCTCCAAGGTACACTCTAGGACTTAGTCAATTTTCTAGGTGGACACATGTCACTCCCAGGTTCAAAGTGTAATTTCTTGTCCCAAATTTCCCAAGCCTTTGGGACACTTGGGACACAAAATTATATCTAGATCCATTTTATCCCCATGTACCTTCATATGGCATCTAATGAGCTCAAACAAGCAAGTTAAGCCCCTATGCACCATTCTCTAACACCCTCTGTCATCGAATCCCATTGTGCCACTTGTTAACACCAGGTGAGGGCATAATTTTGTGCACAAAATATCCCAAACCTTTGGGATGGATGGGACATATAATTCCACCCAATCCTAGCCCATTCCTGGTGACCCATATGACCCAGTGTCATCCCCCATGTGCTTTCCACTCACTTTCTCTCTCTCCTCCACTGGCCAATCTCACACTACCACTTTTCACAAGGAGAGTAAGGAACATTTTTGTGTAGAAAATTTTCAAAACAATTCATACACTTGGGACACAAAATTCCACCCAAGCCCATGAAGATTAAAAATTTCACATTTCATGAAAATTCTAACTTCTACATTATTTCTCCTTCGTGCGTGCAAGAAAGCAACTAAAACAAGAAAACCGTGAACTCATTGCCCCTCTCCATTCCTCCATTTTTATTCCATTCCCTAAAGTTTAGGACACTTTATATCCTCCATTAAACCTGAAAATTCCTTAGACACCATGGAAAACCTTTCTCAGAACATTTGTGGTTGCTGAACGAAGATTTTCCACTTCCAAAGGTGAGCAAGCAAAAATTGATTGTACCAAGGTTCAAGATGATTTTTATTCTCCAAAACACTTTGTGATATATGATTCTTTAAGACTCCATTAATATCTTCCATGATGTAGAAAATAAAAAGGAAGTCGAGCTACCTCTCAATGTTGCATGGGTGGAATCACGTGAAAATTGGAGGAAATGATCCTTGAAAAATCTAGTTTTGCGTGAACTAGTTTTCGTGCCATGAAGTCCCTATTTTTTAGGGATATGAAGGAATGATTTTTCATCATCATTCTTCCCTTTCACATAAGGAACATGCAGACCTGAAAGTTTTATCTTTGAATTCATGAAGATCTAGACGAGAAAAACCCTTGAAAATTTGGAACAGAGCACCTCGGCGAGAAGTAGAAATTTTCAAGACCTTTTTGTTGCAATCGACACCCCATAGTAAACTTAATAAAAATAGAATATTTTATGCCCCTCCACACAATAAAAATATTAATTCCCTTGAATTTCAAGTTTGGATCACCTAGAATAGTAAAAACAATGCGAAAAGACAAGGAAAATGGCAATTTTCCCCAAAATAGCAAGTTCTAGGAAAAGTAACATACTAAAAATAGAAAGCTGATAAAAATATTAATGCATCAAAATGAAATAAGATGGAGTGTGCTAGAAGGTTCAGAAGGTTAAATTAGAGAAAAACATGTAATATATCCCAAAATAACAAGTCGTTGTCCTACCTACTAAAAATAGAAAGTTTTCATTTTGGGAGTAGAAAGTTGCAGACGACTCTATTTTCACTCATATTTATATTTTTCAACTCTCCATGGTGTAATGAGATGATATAATAGCTCAAAAGAGAGATGAAACCATCATGTGGGTCTTGGAAACAACATCTTGAATTTAACATTGTCCAGAAGCAAGGCTAAGCATCGTCAGGTGCAACCGGTGGATTCATCATCATCTCTCGGTGAGCTGGGTGATTTGTAATAATTTTGTCAAGGTAAGCCAAATGAGATAAGTAATTTCATCAATCAAGTATCAAGGAGGATCACCATGATCATTTCCTGTGTTCATCCCGAGATCACATTAAAAGGTCTTGAAATAGTGTTTCTAAACACTCATTTTGTGGTCCAATGTGTCCACTCATCATGTAAAATGATGCGATTGTGATCATCATCAAAAAAATTCCATCACAGGGAGCCTCTTCATCATATATGATAGCCTCTCCCTTTTTCTCTTCTCCCTCTTCCTTCTTCCCCTTTCTAATTCTTTGTTGGGCGTGATCATTGTATTTTGTTTCATTCACTTAAGTGACTTAATAAAGTTACATTGTAAAAGTCCCTCTGATTTATAAAAGGGAAATTATTTCTCACTTCTAGGAAGTTGAAAAGTCATGAGTTCAATGATACCATGAAGATTCATGTGTGGCATAGGAAAAGATTAAATTCACATTGCTATAAATTGGCATGGCTTCTCCATTCCAAAGGATCTGAAAATTCTAGTTTTTGATATCATCTATGTTGTAGTAATTGTGGATTATTATTATTAGACTTTGTTTCATCAATGCACATGAAATAAAAATCTACATTTCTTCTATTATCCTTTTCCTTTGTTTTTTTATTTCTCTCTTATACACTTTGTAATCATAGTGATCTCAAAAGAGCTTTGCATATTTGATAAATGAATCCAAGGACTTTGTGTTGGGTTTTTTCATCTCACTAGATAACTTCATTATTGATTTCCTCTATATTTAATGTTGAACTACTCTCATTATAAGGTGGGAACTCTGTAATGGGGCTACTCATAATAATAACTCTTCTTTCTTAATTTCTCTCCTCCACCTCTCATCGATGTAATTTACTCCCTTGTACCCCCATACAAGCATTTTTCCATAGGTTCAGTGGAGTTTCCCTGTGTGATTCTTGACCTTTTTGGCCAACCCATAACATAGATAGGATTAGATTAGTTTTCATTCATTAATGGATTTGTAGCTTTCAATGTAGAGGTGTGTAGTCCCGTGAACATTGGTGGAGACACCTAATTTTCCCAACTAACAACTTTTCTTACCAACATAATGCAATAAGATGAATGGTGCTTGATTTCTCGGTGGATATAAAAGACATAAAAGGTGAGACAAAAGGCTTGGCATGATAGGCACATTAGAAATATCTATTTTAAAGTTGGGGGATTGGTGCTTCTTTATGCTTCCAAGTTTTTGCACCACTAGGAAATTCACAATTGCATTGGTTAGGGACATTTAAATTAATCAAGATTTATCAATCATGTCCATGTCGATTAAGTGCTTGATGGCACCATGTTTCTGGTTACTTTAATGGAAGTAGGTGGAATACCTACTATAAATAAGTTTTTTTGTAATTACGTTTGTGATAAGGTAGTATTGTCATTTAGATTAGATGTCCCTTTAAATTTATTTTTTTGTTTTGTAATAAGCGATTTCATGCACATGATATTATGTATTTTTCAAAGCATGATACATAGAGGACTGCACATACTTTTAGTGTGCGGTATGTACCAAGTGAGAAGTACAAGGAAGGTGCACGTGTACACATAGTGGTGGATTGTTTTTCTCTTCGGTGTTGGATTTTCTTGATCATTGGTGGATGAGGAAATTTGGTGGAGATGATAACATGTGGAATATTATGTAGGGTAACGTGAAGAAAATAGGGTAAGAAGAAAACTAATTGGTATGTAGAATAGTGGAAGGAAAGGTGTAGACAGGAAGGCATGCATACAAGGATATAGATCTTGGGAAAGTAGTTGTGTAAGTGTAGGAAGGTGCACATAAGAGTTACGCAGTTGAATAATTATTTGCATTCCAAAAGGTTATGTATACCATTTGCGAGAAGGAAAATTGTGAAGGTCCATACTTGATGGAAAAGAGTGAGAAATGGAAAAAGAGTGGAAAAATATAACCTACCACCACTTACCTCATTTAATACTCAAAAAAATTACAAACCTATAAATAGGTGCAAGAAATTGTTATAATATACCTTGTGAATTAGAGCTCTTATGAACTAGTGTGTATTTTTGATTAAAAGCGACAACAAAAGAAACCAACAACTAGTGTAAATAACCAAAGAGCTCCTTATATTTGGAAGAAGAGACATCTAGATAGTAGAGTGGAAGCTAAAGAAGGGTTTTGAAGAAGTAAAGAGTGAGGGAATCATAAATAAGGGTTATAGATTTTTTCATTAAAGGAAGTTGAGAGCTAAGGCCTGGCTTACCAAGATGTACACCGGGAGAATTGTAAAGATTTGAAACTAAGCGGGGAAGGTTTTAAATTTAGGAAAGTGATTTATAACAAATATTGTTATTTGCAATGTTTAAGTTTAATTTAAACAATGGAACCATCAAATAAGGCACCCAAGGGCAAGCAAATCATGGAGGATACATCGGATGATTGGTTCTTGGAGATGCAATACCCATAGGATGTAATTGTTGGGAAGACTTGGGGATCACAAATTTGGAGGTATAACATTAACGAATACAGCCACCGTGCAAAGCATGCCATGAAATCTACATAAGGGTTTATACCTTGGTGGAGCAGAGCACGCATTGCAGAAGGACGAGATAGTATTCGATGATAAAGTATGAAAAACCTTAGAGAGTGTCAAATTATTACAGCTATTTGAATTTCCATTTTTGGCAAGGACACGAAAATATTCCAATGGTTAATGTTGTGATTTCATAAGAACTATTTATACTTTATAGGTAGAATAATGTGCATCACTACACAATTTATTGGTATAGTTCTTTGGGTTGCTGATTGAGGGTGAAGAAATTATACTAGATATGATCAATGAGGTGGTAGTAGAGGAAATAATCACGCCCTACATTACCAAAGGTGAATCCGCACCTTCAATGTAACAAACATCACTAACCATGGCACTAGAGTGGCCACACACACAGTAAGTTGTAATATTTGAGCTTTCAAGAGGTGGACTAAAGTAAACAAGAAGTTCCTTCACAATCACGCATAAGATGGCACAAGTGAAAAAATACAACATTGTGTTGTACATAGTAGAGAGAATTGTATAAGAAGCGAAGACCAGCATGAAAATGGAGAGAAAATAACATGAGGGTAAATCTAGTTATTTGATACTTTTTGCTAAATTTGAGTCCCGAGATGGACCAGTATGGAGAGAATGGGAGCATCTCATCGAGAAGATGTTGTTGGCAAATATATTCATAAAGTAAACATGTGATGGAAAAATATAAAATGCATACAAGGTGTGCCTAGATGTATGGTACAAGAGGATGTGTGACACATTAAAAATGAATGGTGCATACCTATAGAGATTCCCACGAGTTTGAGGGACATGAAAACTTTGTTTTTATGAAACATTTCTTTCTTGTGATGTTTCTACTAATTAGTGGAGAGATGGGACCTTGGTGCAAACTATAGTTTGCATTTATATCCCAATACTTTAGAAGCGCAATGAAAATAATCAAGGACACTCAACCATTGAATTTCAATCTCGACAAGGTAGACGTGGAGTACCATACTCTACACAATACCTATGGCTACATGACTAAGCACCTTATATAGAAATAATGGAATTTGATGGGATGGACTTGAATCACATCTTGACTTTGGGATTCGATAAGGAATATTACAGAGTATACATACACTTGTGACCGAAGTTGAAGAATAGAAATGTGTTCAAGGGGTAGGAAACAAATCTTACACCAACTCTATTAGGGAGAATGGAAACATGTACACCAACAAAGAAATGCAAGTTGAATCTAGTACAACAACAAAAAGAAGAAGAAGATCAAGAAGAAGAAGAGACAGAGGGTCAACTAGACCACAACCTTATAAAAAGGAGGATGATGTAACATGGAGAAGATTCAACGTGCCCCTCTAAGCACACCCCTAGTAGTCCCAATCGAACCTATGTGTGCATCTAGCTCAAGAAGAAGGGAAAGACGAAAAACCCTAAGGGTGTATGACTTGGAGGAGAAAGGGGCACTCTTATTATTTATATTGTGGAAGAAGAAGAACTCACACATTTTGAGCATGATCATGAACAGGAGCATGAGCAAGAGAAAGAACAAGAACAAGAGTAGGAGTGGAAATAGTAAGAATAGGAGCAAGTGGAGTAGGAAGAGGAAACCTAAAGCACATGAGATGACACTGGTCCCATGCATTTTTATATTGTACAATAATAACCACGTGAGCAATGGGTGGTGGGGACCGAGACCTGAAAATTCAACAAGAATAAGGGGTTGATCACCTCCTTTCCCTCACATGAGATACATAGATGACACATATAAATTCATTAAACCAATATTTTAAAGCTTGGTGGATGCTAAAGAATTATATTGATGGGACATGATGGAAAATTTAGAAGCTCGTGTCGGGATGTGTAAGATATTTTCCTTCCTAATGTAAAATAATATGGAGGATCTAGATTTTAAATTGAGAAAAGAGGCCATACATGAGCTACACGGAGGAAGAACCCATTAAATAACCTTAAAATTTTGGTTCCTACACAAATTTTGGATGCACAATCAACTAATTCCTTTGATAAATATGGCCAATGAAGTTACACGCTAAAATATAAATAAAGGGGCCATAGTTCATAAACATGAAACCAATTTTATGGATGTAAGTAGGAATAATAATAAGATGGCCTCCTAATTAAATAAATAAAATAAGATGTTGTCCAATGTAAATAATAAGGCAAGTAAAATTGATGAACCACATCACCCGTTCATACGAAGTGCTCATGAAGGCCAAGATTGATAAGAATAGGGTAATTGACAACTTGGAAGATTTGATCGATCTATTACTAGTAAGGGCCAATAGTGCACATGATTAAACAAGTGGAGGAATTGGTGATGGAGAACTAGGAAAAGATTAATTAAAGAATAAAAGCAGATGAAAAGATTGGCATGGAAGTGAGGGATCTTCACGGAAGGCCGAGAGAATATTCATCACATTTAAAGAGACCTCAATTATAGATGCATGCCTCATAAAGGAAAATACATGAGGAGTCTCCTTAAGGCCCACTTATATACAAGATACAAGGTGGCACGCATAAATTTTTTATAGGAGATATAGAATATGAATGAGACTATCTAGGCTAAGCCCAATAAGTTAGAGGCAAGATTAGGTGAATTACAGGATATGGTAATGAAGGGGAGGAGATGTCTTGGAAGAATTGACTTCTAAATGACCATCATTTTGAAGAAATTATTGGAGAAGTCCAGTGGACTAACCTTGGATAGCATACCAAACATTGTAGAATCCTGCTAGGAAGGTTAGATAAAGGGATTGAGTAATGGAAATTACTGGAAGCAACCATCGGCGTTGAATTCCTAGAAGTCCTATAGACACTATGAGCCTAATTTTTTTCTCACAATGGGCATACATTATTTATTCGAGATATTTTTCATTCATACAATATTTTTTTGGGTATTTACCACATTCTTTCATAATTGAATTATTTATTATTTGATTCGTGTATTTCAAGGACGGATAATATACCTAGTGTGGGTACTATTGGGCCAAGAAAATTCATAAGTATGAGGCATGCGCGAAGGCTTAAGGATGTATGTAAGGATTCACGCAGAAGCATGAGCATAACAATTACCAAGGTTGAAAAAATGCATAAGGTACACGTGGGAGGTATGAAGAAGCACACTTGAAGGGTTGTGCATGGGCAAAACAAAGACAATAGTTAGTTATATTATCAAGGTAGGCTAAAATAGAAAAAAACACGGAGTTGACGTGATAGTCAAGGTAAGCTAAAAATATACATGGAGCATGCACGGAAGAGGAAGATTCATTTATAATGCGTACATGGCTAAGAATAGAAAATGTATGTAGAGTTAAATATAGCATGCAAAATCAATTTATAGCACACATGATAAAGATGGAGCTTCCATAAATAAATCAATCCACTTATAGAGAGCCATAGGCTAGGCACCTAAATATGGAAAGTTTGAAATAGAATAGCATGCAATTTATCTAAAGGAGTGTCTTAAGTTTAGATTTATATTAAAGCATGTAAGTGGTGAAGTACAAGTTCTCATCCAAAGGTGTGTAAAAGTGTGTGTGTGTGTGTGTATGTGTGTGTGCGCGTGTGCATGCATGAGAAACTTGATAGAGTGATAATTTTGTTGGAGTCCATAGTGATTCTTTCCTTGCAAAAATGAGTCTATGTAGTGAAGGGTTGTGCTCTCGAATATTGCAATGCATCATGACTATAATTGAAATACAACTAACTTTTGGTTATGATTAATTATCTTATGCATGTTATAGTAGTTCGTGTTCTTCATTTAGTATAGGTGCATGCTATGTTAACCATGCATACATGTAATACATCTTGACAATCAAACACGGTGAGGGATCTCGGTAGTGTTGCACATGCTTCGGTGAGAACTTAGGCTTTGCTTGGGTGATTTTCTAACATGCCCAAATAAGTTGTGCTAACCCTATACTATGGTGTGACTTCCATGCATAAGAAACACACTTGAAATCTATGTTAGCACATTCGCTCATCCAAAATGAGGATGAAATGGACTCAAAGGGGATGTATGAGTTAATAGGTGGGTTAGAGGAAGGATTCACGGTGATTGGGAAAGTGGATTTCAAGTGGTGGGCTTTGTTTTCATGAATAAAATTTTAAATTTTTAATTCCAAACATTTAAGTTGGACATAGAACATAGGGGTAATGAAGAACCTAAGACATGTCATGGTAGAGTACACTAGCTTCTTAACCATAGCCAATAGATTCACCATATTTAACAACATGTCATGGAATTTACACATTGTCTTTGAATTGACATTCTTGATAAAAATGGCCTCTACCCACTTTAGAAGATATTTAGTGGAAGTAATAATATACATATGACCCACACTTTGGAATGAGGATTAAATACACACACAAAGTCTAAACCCTACTGTTGGAATGGTTCTTCTATGAGCACAGGCCGAAGTGGCATGACATTTAATCTTGGATTTCCTATAAATTGTTGGCATGGTTCACATTTCCCTACCCATTTGTAGGCATCCTTGAAAAGAGTAAGCCAATAATATCCACCTCTCAAGATCTTATGTGTGGTTACTAGTGCTAAGAAGTTCCCTCCACATGCTTGATCATGGTATGCTTTCAAAATTTATTCTTGTTGTTCCTCTTCAATGCACCTTAAGAAAGTTCCATCCAATCCTCTCTTATATAACACATTCTCCCAAATGACATACTTTTCTACGTTCATTCGGAGAGTACATATCTACTTATAATAAATGCTCGGTGAAAAATCACGGTAAGTTAATAAGTATGCAATATCTAAATACCATGGATTATTAGTACTCACGAAGAGGACAAGAGGGAGGTCTTTGGTCAAACATCCATAACACTTAGAACAATATTCCCACTCCTCCTTAGAAATAAGTTCACATAAACCATTACCTCACACCAATTTAGAGGGCCTAATATCAAGGTCATATTATTGAATCTTTGACACCTAATTACCTCTTCTTGCACCAGGATCTTGTTGCATCAGAATAGACTTGACAACTAGGCTAGGAACCATAACAATGGTGTGCGAGTTCAAGAGATAGAACCGAAAATTTTTAAAGCTTAAACCATTGCATATATATGCTTCTCATGATGCAAATAATTGAGTTTGTGAAATTTTATTGGTGAACTCATTAATGCAATGGGTGATTGAACCTTTTCATCATTATCATGAACTAGGAGATATGATATGTTATTATTGAAAGCATGGTAGTAAAAAATAAACTCTTTTTTGAATTCGAGATGAACCAAGATAAATTCCTTTGCATGATAGCATCCTTGATGAATTCGAAATATTTTTTCCCTCTTTACTCCACTTGAAGGAATCCTTAGTATTCATCAAGTTAACAGTTTCTTTAGTAAGCTCAAAAAAATGAGGAAAGAACCTTCTCAAGAAATTTACCTTGCTAAAGAATGAATGCACATCATGCTTGTTTGTGGGAAGAAATAATATTTGAATGGATTCAACTATTTTGGATCAATTTTTGTATGCTCCTCACTCAAAATATCTCCAAGGATCTTTCCTTCGTCACCCCAAAATTGACTTCTCTAAATTGAGATAGATATGGTGTTTCCTATAACGGATCAGTACCTACTCCAAATGATCCAGATGTTATTCTCTCTTCTTTTAGAACATATAGATGTCATATGTTGTCATGATAAATTTCTAGCATGCAAAATTGAAAATTTTTCCATGACAACTAAGCCCACACTTGAAAATTTCCTCTCCCGGTCACTGTGAACCCTTCCTCTAGCTAGCATGTCCTCAGTTTCACCCTCATTCTAGCTCAGAGGAGCACACTAAAAATATTTTCAAGTGTGTTTAAATATGAATGGATATATGCCCAAGGTGATTGATGAAGTCATTAATATTCAAGGAAAAATAACTGCTCCCGAAGGCTTAGAAAGGGCCATTTTTGGCCATTTTACAACTAGTAAACACCCTTTACAAGCTTTACTGGGAAGATTAAAATCATTTTGGATTTTTGTATGAAATAAGTGAATTCATCCAAGTCATTTTAGGGAAAATTGGTGGAGGAAATTGAAGGCAAGAACAACTTGAGAAAGATTGAGTGATTTTAGGCACATGGAATGAAGGCACCAACGGTGAAAGCTAACGTGCATGGATGATTCTAGGAGTTTTGGGAGGACTTAGGATGAAAAATAATAATAAATGGAAATATATTGGAACCCTATACATGATGGATGCATCACTTTTGTTCAGATATCTAAAAATCTTTTGTGATAACCCATGATACCACATTTGCCCCTTCAAGTCAAGAATTGAATGGGCCCTAAAACCAAATTGAATAAATAATTGTCTCCTTATAATGGCTATAATTATCTCAATAGGTTATTTGGATTCAAAATCATAAAATATTTGATCCTAAAGCACCCTTCTCATGCTCCTAGGGCATAAAACACATTATTGGTGTCTTAATTTAGACTTGGTGGGTGACATCAACATCCTAAAACAGCATGAGCAGGATTTTGAGCATGCTTTGTCCCCTTGTCTTGTCCCTAAGGTGAAAATGGGACACCAAATTTTGGTGACAAATTGATTTTGAAGTTTTGTCACTTAAAAACTTAACTTAAGGTGTTAGGAGGTGTGTGAGAGAGTTACATCAACATGCACACTTTTTTCATGTTAACTTAACCCCTTGGTGCACTTTTGAGCATGATTTTTCCCTTGGATTTTCCCCAAGGTGAAAATGGTACAAGGGGAAACAAAACTATGATCCCCCATCATGGTCAACTTCTTTCAAACTTAAGCTCACCACTTTTACACCTAGGCATTCCAAAACTTGCATTTTGACTCCCCCCTATCATGTACTTGGACCCATGGCACAATTTTTTTCACTCTTTATTTCCCTTGGATTACACCATGTGAAAATGGTAAAATGGTGACACAAAATTTCCTCCCCATCCAACCACTCAACTCCTAGTCACGTGAAAATCTACTTTTAAGCCCCTAGAAGCCATTTTTCATCCCCCCGCATCTCATTAACACTAAGATAGAGGCTGCCACTTGTCACTATCTAGTTAAATTTACACTTCGGGTTTCCCTTATGTCCACTTTGACCCTCTTTCACTAATAAAACTCCACTTCAACCATCCACCAACCATAATTAAGTTGTCAGGTCAAGTGGTGAGTTAAGACTTGCAAGAAAATTGACTAACTCTCCTCACCTCACATAATTAATAACATTTTTATCATTCAAAGTGCTGTTTTCCTCCCCTCCATTTTCACCAAACATGTTTCTAAAATTTTACCGAGACATTCATGCTCAAAATTGAAAAATTTCATAACTCTCTAACCATGCACCTAATTTCAACCAAATTTTACCTATGCACTCCTCCCAAAAATGTCTTTAAGATGAATGTAAGAGAATTTCCATTTATTATCTGTATAATTTACAGTATCCATCTAAAATTTTCATTCCTAGAGGTTTCCTTTTCATATCTACGAGGTTCTCACATATGTAAAACTTCAAAACTAGAGCAGAAGGTCTTGAAGTAAAATCTAAAATTTTGAGACCAATTTCATTGCAAATTGACATCCATAAGACCTCCATCCAAAAATAGTAAGTTTTCAAGTCTTTACATGTCCAAATATAGTAATTTTCAAAAAATAGCAAATTCTCAACACTTATGATACTCCAAATAAGCAAAAACAATCGAAGGTGAAAATTGTGAAAACTTACTAAAAATAGTTGTCTAGATATGACTTGCTAAAAATAGAAATCCTTACAATTGAGCTCAAATCACTTGTGTCAAATCACATTCCTCCTATCTCACTACTTTTTGACACCATGAAGTTCAATTATTCATGTTTGGATCCCATTTCCACTTTGATAAATGAATACCTAGTGTGGGAGATAGTGATGTCACCCACATGGATTAGAGGACTTGAAAAATAGAATGCTTGGTGGACCTCATGAACCAATGGAGGATAAAATATTCTCGAGTGGGACTATTTGGGGTAGGATGTCACCCACTATCTATTTAGAGCATCGAATTAGTTTTGGCATGTTCACAACACTATGATGATAATTCTAGAAAAATTCACGTAAATGAAAACTCACTCCTCAGCGTATTCTAACATCGAAGGGAATTTCTCAATTCATACACATTTCCACCAGTATAAACATGGTCATCATAACCAAGGAATTTGATTCATACGGGAGTGGGACATAAATATTCATTCATATTTGTAAGGCCTAGCACTTAGTTCGTGGCTCAAACAAGGAAGAAATCCTTCTCATATTCCTAAGAACCTATTAAGAGTGAATTTCATGAGGCCTATTCTGATGCCATTATTCTAATAAATAGAGGGATGGGGGAATAAATAATTAAATATTTTCAATATTGGATGGCATAGTTCATCCTCATGGCTACATAAGGAAATTGGGTGGTGGATTTGGGGAAGATCATAAGTGACAACATCCATGGGAAGTCATTGCAGTTATCTGACACTAAGAAGTTCACCAATGACTTCTTACCTAGTGTATGCCCTTGACTTTCACAAGACCATTCAAAATATTTTCCATAGCTCCCCATGTGCCTCAAAAATCACCTACATACGAGAAATATCTACATCTGACTCATAAGGAGATTAATTCCCACTATGTCAGGGTGAATGATGCATTCACCATGTTCATTATCAAGCTCCTTGAGGGTAATATGGAATGAAGGATATCTTCTCAAGAAGTTGCAATTGATTGAAAAATATGGGAGCCACTTCATCCAATTCCCTACCTTCACCTACATCAAAACCACAAGCTATGATCTTACTCCTCTCAGCTACTTAGGTACCCAAGTGAAAAATCATAATGTTCAAGTTATGCAGACAATTGGCTCATGTTCATGTCAAGTGTAAGAATAAAAAAGGAAAGGTGTGTCATTTCCCATCTCTTGGGAATATATTCATGCAATAATTACACAAATGCAAAAAACATTGAAGCATCCTTCACTGACCTCAATCTCTACTCCTACACATCTAGGTCTAAATTTGATATCAAGAGAAATCCAGAGAGACCTTCACCTTTCTAGGTTTGCACCATATGCTCCAAATTGAAGAATGTTGGACCAATTTCATGATGATTTTGAGGTATATAAAAGGATATGTGTGTGATGAAAGTAGAATAGATGAGGGATCTCAAATTTGATTGGTTCATTGAGGGGATAAAATATGATGGGTCAAACTTGTTTGATCCCGAGTACCAAGCAGTGTAATCTTCACCCCTTCCTTCAACCTCATGGAATATCATAGAATTCAGGTGATATTAAGGAGAGGATTCGTAGTGTAATCCAAATATCAAGAGAATGGTTCAAAAGGAATATAACTTTCTTTCATCGAGTTTGGTGGTCTCCGACTCTATCTAGACAAGTATCTCACACTTCCTCTCTAAGGGCATCTAAAAAATCCATGGGTTCCACTCACTCAAAAGAATATTCAAAGAGAAATATTGTGGAGGAAGATCACATTGAATATTCCCATCTTAGGAGGCTCCATAAGAAGGATAAGATCATTGAATATCCCATTGAGCCTCTATAAAAGGTTAAATTGATCCTTCATATGTCATCAATCACCATCCACCAATTATATCTTCATTGGCAGCGGATTCATCCCACTATGAGTAAGTTGTGATCCCCTATCACGCACCTGAAATTTTTCCCATACGTGATATTGTGTCTAATCTAGGGGAAACTTTTCCATGGATTTAGAATTACTTGGGAATGATTCAAGAATGGTGCAATAAGAAAAAACACCTAATTTTGAGGCCATCTCAAAATTCATGAAAACCAAGTGGAGCAAGAAAACACAAGTAACCTCTCATTTCTTTAGTGGGGCATCTAGATCCAGTATGTGGAGGTTTCTAGACAAAATTTACAAAACTTATGGAAGAGATGACTCAAGATGACTATGATTTGACCCAAATATCCTTGGGGAAAGCCACACATGAAGGTGATGCACATCTATTCAAGGATTCTCATGGCCCACTTGCTTACTAGGAATGAAGAGTACAAACAAACAATGGAGAAATTAGAGGATCATGTGAGAAATCTCACTGCCTATGTATAATCATTCTTGGAACCTAATGTAGTACCACCTCCTCCTACAGAGGCCATCTCTCCCATTAGTAGTTTTGACCCTCATTGATGATCAAGAAATCCCAAGGATACACAATGCAAGGGAGAGATAATGATAAGTGGGTTGAAAGGATTCTCGAGAAAGGAAAGGTATTATTTTTTAAAGTTATCTCATTGTTTGAATTTTCCTCACCACTACTTCCAAAGTGAAAGTGACCAAGGAGGAGATTGAGAAATAAAAATCCCACTAGGACAATGTGTTTCCATTGGTATACAAAATGAGAAATCTTTATTCTCACTCCTTAGTGAGAAAAATGTATTCACCTCCATCTTTAACAACTTATCTCCCATATGGTCTCACACAATGAGTGCTTGATATGACATGATAAATGATTTTATCTTGATCTTGATTCTTGTGGAGAGCATGCATCCCAGATCTTGGAAGGTGTCAACAATAGTGTACAGAATCTTGGGTCACCTCCACTCAATGAACATTCATCTCATGGAAGATATCCTTAAGTCCTTCCAAGATTTGGTCAAGAAAGAGGTAGGAGATCCCTTCTCATTCAATGAGGATACTTTGGAATCTCTCTCGTGAAATTAGAGGTTCAATCTCTAATATTGCAAGAGATCATCAAGTCTAGTTCAACCAATGCAAGACCCTTGGTAGCATTCCGAAACTTGGATCAATGCTTTGAGTTTTGTTTGTATTCCACAGGAAGACAAGGTGGCACCTATGGTGGCCCATTTTAGTAAAGAGTTCAAAGGTGAGGAAATCATTCTAAGAGTATTCCCTCAATGTTCCCATATAGATCTTTATTATAGAGAGGCTTCATCTTCATCAAATTGATCAAACCTTCTCTCTCTCTCTTTCTTTCCTTTTTCTCTCTCCATATTCTAATTCTTCATTGGGGATGTACTTTTTCACTATTTTGTCTTATTCACTTAAGTGACCTTTAATTTATACATTGTAAGAGTTCTTTTTCATTAATAAGAAAAAGACTCACTTTCATTCCCTAGGAATATGAAAGGTCACAAGTGATAAGAAGGTGAAAGGTCATGTGGGGAGATGAAAATTCATATTGTAAATCTATAAATTGGAATGGCTTCTCCATTCCAAGGGTTTTCAATTGTGAGTTGCTAGTGGATAGATTTTCTCTACTAGATACAAGCAAAATATTACTTTCTTTTATTCCCTCTTGTCTATGTTTCCTCTACTTCTTGCATACTCAACTTTGTAAGCATGGTGATCTTGAAAAACCAAGAAAGGAATTTTTTACCTTTGATGAATGAATCAATAGAACTTTGTGTCTTTGGTTTTTAGTCTCATTGTTGTTTGCATGGTTGAATTATTCTAATTGAGTGTGGATCTACTCTAGTTAATGTTGTGAAATCTGCAAGTTCTATTCAAAAATTAACCTTCCCTTCACTATATTCTTACTCCCCTCTACCTCCTTTTCTAAGAAAATTCTTCCTTGTACTAAGTACAAGCAATTTTCCATAGGTTTAGTGGAGTATTCTTGTGTGATCCCCAGATTTATGACCACCCGTTGATTTTTTTTTTGCATTCAATAAATGGGAGCCTCCCCATTACCAAGAGGAGGGACTTAGTCTCAGAGCATTGGTGAAAATCACTAATTTTTCCTTGCGACAAATTATTTTGCTAAAATTTTTGGCACCCACCATGGGGCAGATTTTTGTTTCTACACCACTTTCAAAACCAAAAAATCCTAAAAATTACATATATGAAAAACTTTAAAAAATCATAAATTGAAAACTCCATAAGCCTTGATGTTTACCATACATTTTTCACTAATGACTATTCTAGAAATGCTCCAATTTTACAACCTAATCTTCTTTTCTTCCAAGACACTCAAGAGGACATTACAACAGATTTAAGGAATTGTATTTGGAACAACAGAGAAAACTATAATCACTACCATGCTACTACAAGAATTATGGACTTAGAAGAAGATTTTTGCCCACCCAAAGCTTTTACAATGTGTTAGACAAGTTCCAAATAAGAAAAGGAGAGTGTAAAGAAATATATTTTGAGCTGAATATAAATCCTACAAACTAGTGGAAAGAAGATATACAAGGGCTAATCAAGAAAGTGGCTTAATTGACCCAGAATTCAAATAGAAACAACAAGTTAATTTTAGGATTCCCATTGTCCAAAATGCAAGGCAAGTTGGTCAAGAGTACTTCCTCGAATTTTATCCTAACTTTCCCATTAGAGAACCCCTTGAGGAACCAGTTACAACACCATTAGATATCATTCCTCCTAAAGAAGAAGAAGAATAAGTAGAGGAAGAAAATAAATAATGGTTACACCTTTTCCATGGGGATAAAATATCATCCCATTTTCCCTACCTCCTCCACTACATGAATTTCCTAAAGGGTATAGGAAGAACTCCCCAAATTCAAGGGGGATGGTGAAACAACATCCAAATGATCATATTGTTGCATTCATCACAAATTTTGGTGTATTGGGAGTTACATACAAAGATGTCTTGGTTTGTCTATTTTTGGATTCATTGCATGAATTTATTTTTGATTGGTTATATCATTTTCCACGGAGATCCATCACTAATTAGGCATAGATGAAATCCAAGTTTGAGGCCATATTCAATCCTGTTGAAGATGCCCATTCCCTACTTGCACAATGGTCCCAACTGAAAAAGGAACCCCATGAACTAATGAGGGCCTTTTTTAGTAAGTTCAATAAGCTGATATACAAAATTCTAAGAGGTTGCAAGGCCTATAGAGGATAACTAGTTAAAATTATTCACCAATGCTCAATTATTAAAGGTCATATTTATGTTGAGAAGAATTCATTTTATACTCTAGATGAGGCCCAAGACCTTGTAGTGGACATGGAAGATGATCTCGTTATGTTTGAAAATATTAAGAAATGACCAACCAAGGACAAGTCTCAAAGCTCAAGTTCTAGAGCTACAACTTATTTGGTGTAAAAACTTGCTAATGATGTACTTGCTCTCAAGAAGTAACCTTCTGGAATACCCTATATATAAGGACATTCTGAGGAAGAACTTCCGAACAAGAAAAAAAATTTTTCACACCTCATATACTTGCTCTTGAGGATCCACCATGAATGTCACTTATGGAACCCAATCGGATGATGAAAATGAAGAAGAGGTTGCTTCAAAAAATTAAGGAGAAGAAGGTGAGTTGTTGATTAAAGAAATTATATCTGTATATGTTGGTTTCTTCAAATATGCATTTTTTCAAAAGATGAATATGAATATTTCATAGCTGATATGAACATCCATTCTTTTGTTGTCTTTACATGATCAAAAACTATAGAAAAGGAAAAATCATCCAAGCATGAAGATAAGGAGAAATAATACCCTCAACTAGTGACTCTACTACCCAAAAATATATTAACTAAAAGAGAATCTCTCCACTTCCTCCATCCTCATAATCATCCTAAAAAAGTTTGAAGCCACACCTCATTGCAAGGTATCTCCTAATCAAGGTAATTCAAGTACTTCTACTTCTTCCAAAAATGATGTTTCCACTTCTGCACATCAAAAAAATAATGAAAAATATGTAACTACTTCCTCTAGATAAAATCAAACTATCCCTAGTATTTTGTATTCTCCTAACATCTCTTCCTCTAGCTTTGATATTATTGACCATGTAAAAAAATCCAAAGTTCAGATCTCCAAATCGGAATACTTGCAAACTCATCCTGAATTTGATAAGCTAGTCAAATTTATCAAAGGTGGAAGTTCCAAATCTAGTGTGTCATCCACTTCCAAAGGCTTACTTCCCACACTCGAGAAAATTCAAATCAAAAATATTCTATCTTTCTCCCCATCATCTACTAAAAAAATTAAACCTTTATATGTTTCCTTATTGATCAATAGGTACCAACTCAACAATTGCATTATTGATTTTGGTGCATCTGAAAATGTCATGCCCACTAAGGTTTCTCAATCTCTTGGTTTGAGTCTCTCTTAGGCATTCAATCATTTTTCTCGTAAACACTAAATCATACACTTAGGTATTATTTAATCTCGGTCTCATACTACTATTCATATGGTTTTTGAGTGAAGAAAGTACTAATTAACCCCCATCTTTTGGCCATTTTATGTTTTTCTATTGAATCGCCGACCTCTCGCATACATACATGCCCAATCTATTTTTTTCATTTTCCATCATTTTAGCCTTGACCAGGGTGCCCGTAGGCACTATGGTCCCGATCAGAGGTGCCTTTATCCTTTTCCCACTTTACTTCCTTCTTTTGGGAACTTTCTATCCATTTGAGCATTCTATATTTTTAGTGGTTGGCCTTTTCAAGGTTAATTACAAAATTAGAACAAGAGAACCATATAAATAAAGGTTATGAGACCTTAATGAGGTACCAAGCACTAAGCATTACTACCATCACCTAAGGTTACATTAAATCTAAGGAATCTAGAGCTCATTTGCATCCATCTAGCTCCATCACAAGGGACAAGGTTGGTTTATCTGCATCACACATCATAGGAGGGAAGTTTATTCTATTACATCCACCATTTTATTACATTTCTATGCATAGTTATTGATCTCTACATTCACAAAGTGCAACTGGAACAAGAGCACCTAGGGCATGATTGTACACACACACATAAAAATACATCGGGTCTGAGATGTAGTGCAACACTCAGTTAGTAAGTCCACCATTGTGGCATTGAGGACATTTCGGCCCCTTCATATGCATCTTTATTTTTAGGATTTGATGTTTGTCTTGGGGTTTTGCAGGTGATTCCTTATTGTAGATATTATAGTGACATATGATGTAGTCCAACGAAGCTTAGCAGAAGAAGAAGAGAACACAAAGCATCACTTAGGGATACTTTAGAAGAGGTTTACAGAGATTTTTCATAGACCATGCCATGCCCATATCTCAAACTACTATGCAACCCATAGGCATCCCGATCCTATCCCCGACACCCCAATCCACTCATATTGCTCAAATGTACACTTCTCAAGACCTCGGCATAGTTGTTTCCTCCTCATGTTCCCCCATTCATCTCTACGACATAGTTCAAGCAAGCTCGTCGAATCAGTGAAGTTCTTGATAACTCTATTTTCACTCTAGGGTTTCACATATCTACTTTCTTACTTGTTTGGGTCATTTTTCCTGTTTGGTTAGCTCTTAATTACTTCGTATTATTATATTAACTTATAAAATCCACATTTTAGTTAATCATTTTGGTGAACCCGAACTCGATCTTCATGCTTAGGATTCTCATTTTTCTTCTATCAT
Organism: Taxus wallichiana var. yunnanensis; assembly: GCA_018340775.1. Classification (NCBI taxonomy): domain Eukaryota; kingdom Viridiplantae; phylum Streptophyta; class Pinopsida; order Cupressales; family Taxaceae; genus Taxus; species Taxus wallichiana. The sequence continues at coordinate 173,640,076 of CM031237.1, read as the reverse complement.
GGGTCAAGTTTCTTTATTTGATTTACTTAAGAGATATCCCAATTGCTAGGATATTTTGCAAAAATCCTCATTCACCTTGTACCTTGAGGAAAATACACCACCACATGAAATAATTCCTATATTCACTCATTTATTTGATGACCCTAGTGATCCTCCATCTAATCAACCCCTATTGGAATCAATTAAAGCTTTACATTCTTTTGTTTCAAGACAATTTTATGGCTATGGAATCCACGATCACATCTCTCAAAACTGAAATTCAACATCTTAAGGATGCTTCTCAGGCTCATGTTTGTTCTCCCTCTCCATCTCATTCTATGACTACTACATGTGCTCATATTAGTGAGCCTCAAGTCATACCATTACCAAAGCCTCTCATCCTTGATCACAATACTCAACAACATGACCTTCTTACTAAGCTCCTTAGTCATCACTTGATCACTTTACCACCTACTCATTGTTATCCTCCTTATCAACTAGAAAAGTATCAAGGGAATCCATATTGCCACTATCATCAAATCAATGGACATAATGACAATGATTTCCATGCTTTACAATAAATAATCAAACACCTTGAGCATTAGGGATTTATCTCATTCACTGCACAACATTCTCTTACATGCCCATCTACAAATACTCCACCTCAATGGGTTCCTAAATATGATTCCACCATGTCTACTGAGAATCCATTCATCACTTCTAATGTTTTTTCTTCCATCACTCAAGCAACCACCTCTTAAAATCAGTTTCACTCCCCCTCCTCTCAAGGAATCTAAGCAACCTCCTTTAAAACTTAGTGCAAATTGGCCTCATATCAAGCCTTAGATAACATCATCAACACCATAAAAGCTACCACCATTCAAAATACCTCCTCATCCTACACCACTTTTAGCAGCCAATCATTTTTTCAAAGCAACTACCCCTTCTACTACTTGTCAAGACACATTGAAAATTCCACCACCGCATGGTCCTACTATTACTCTTGCCCACCATGCTTCCACCGCTTCACACAAACTTGGTCTTTGGTAGGTGAATATTGTCACCCTACCCTCTTGATGACACACTCATATTCTTATGGTTCTTATATGACTGTTGAGGGTTCTATTATAATAAAGAACCTCATTTCATCTTACATTAATGTATCTATCTATTGCATACATACATACATCTACAATTATCTATTACTCGTCACGCATACCATATGATTTCCCATCATTGAATTAATCTTACACAATCTATGATACTTTACCACCTTCATACATCCTTTATCAAACAAGTACATGTGTTACCACACACTTGGGGGCATAACATTTACACATCTTCCCCCCCCTCACCTTAGTATCAACACACCTATTTTATTTACATCATCATACATCACTCTCATAGCATAGACACATTCATCTACACCACATACATTATCATCAACCGATGAAACACTCTTGTGCTTCAGTTCACACTTGACTGTTGAGGGCATACTACACATGAACCCCACACACTACACCATAGGTACTACACACTACGTCTATTCACACATCACATGTCATACATCTTACATTCTACATTTATTCTATATCATTCACATCTCGACATTTACACATCTACACATCATACATCATACTAGTCTTCATCATACATGTGTCTATCGTCTACGCGTTTAGCATTACATACTACTCATCTTACACATTTTAGTCTACATACACATCCTGCATTGCCTCTTATACATCTTACACTACATATTCTACATATCATATGGTCATCTATTCACATCACACATACTACATCATCTTCAACGTACTACACTCACTACCCTATGATGCACTTTGGTTCCTCGGTCCATACTGACTGCCAAGTGTTTACAAATCAAATGGACCTTATCATACTTACACATTCATCATTCAACTTTCTCATCATGTGACATTATTAGGTTAGTGACATACGTTATAAGCTAAATGGTAACATATTCCTTCATCTTGTAGTGGTATACACTTTAGGATACATCACCACTCCCTCTATTCATCTTGTAGTGATATACACTTTAGGATACATCACCACTCCCTCTATTCATCTTATAGTGATATACACTTTAGGCTAATCATCACTCCTTTTATCATCTTGTCATGATATATGCTTTGCTTATAGGGTCACATACACACTTCATCGGTAGGTCACAAATCATCACTATGTATACACATTCACCACAAAGTGCATTAGACACACAATACACACTTCGACCATTTCCTGATGACGCACTCTCATTTATGGTTCATTCTTGATTGCTAAGGGGGAAAATGAAATGAACCTAATTACATACAACTCCATTCACTTGGGGAAACGCAGCTCATACCATCCATCATGAATTTAATTCCATCCATCCACAACATATTGCATATCTTGGTTTCTTTTACTCTTGTTTTGCGTTTACTTGCATATGGTCACTATATTACACATGATAGTTATATCTCTTGTATGTCTTTTATCTATACCATACATACATGCACGTTCACGTATTTTTCTAGTTGTGATCGTAGATACAAATATATTGCATGCAGTATGGATGCTTGCATTCTACCACTCCTACAACGGTCGTTGGGGAATCCACATTCGTATCTTCCGGTGTTAGTGTTTCATCTCATATTTATCACTTTTAATTACTTTCTTATACATGCTTTTGACATATTTGTTATCTTTCTAACATGATAATGGGTGCTTCATGTGCAACATTTGTTTTGCAGGATTATTTGCTTCCATGGCTATATGTTGTTTACACTTACTTGTTTTGATTGTTATTATAAGTGGGCCTTACCCTTTGTTTGGTGTGCACAATAGTTTATTTGTATGTGTCCATTATGGCCTTGAGTGTCTTGTGACATCGTGAGTGGTGTCCCATGTTTGTAACCCACTTTGGTAGTCTATATTACTTTCTTGCATGTTTACTTGCATTCTAGCTTACACATTGTTTGTGTAGCATACAATTATCTTCTACATGCATGCTTATTTGTACAAACATAACACTATTTTTTCTAGCCATTATTTGTGTGTGCCTAGTTTCTACCAAGTGTATTCCCTTTCCCCTTAAAGGGCATAGTTAATGTGGTTGGTCCTCTTTTGGGGCCGCATTCTCCTATCAATGACGCCACATGTGCCCCCAAAGAGGGGGCATCATTTAGGTTTTACATTCTACACGTGACTTCTACACCGGTTCGATTTAGGTTTAGTTTTTGCCCTTGGAATTGTGGGTTATACACCGAGTGGTTTCAAACTAGAATATGAACACCGTACAATGTATTTTATCATACATGGTTATCCTTAACATTTTAGGGAGAAGTTACATGTTAGAGGATACAACAAATCTCCTCTCTACACTACTTCGATTAGTGGCATCGATCACCCAAAAACAAGGAAGTAAGAGATATCTTCACACACATACTTGCAAAGGGAAGTAGTTATAGGTTGGAGAATAATGCAGCTTTCTCCCTACACTTCTTCAACTAGGGTGGTGTGAGATCACCCAAAAAACTTGTAGTACAGGATATCCTTTCTACACTCTTTCTCTCATCATGGATCAGTGCACATGTTCCTTTTACATTTTCATTTCCATTACATGCTTTTTACTATATAAATGTGTTTTTGACATATATATACACATGTATTTGACTACTTGATCATATTATCCTTGTAGGTCCGACCATATGAGAAGTAAGAAGTCAACAACAACAACAATGACGTCAATAATAATTTGTACAAACACACACCATACAGCATGGGTACATCACACACATCGGCAACTACACATGCGTTTCCACCCTAGGTTGAATCTCATCACTTTTTCTCTTTTTCATCTTTAGTTTCCATGCTCCATCATCTTTTTGTCACTCCATGCTTTGTCTAGTCCTTTGGTGTGTTTCCTACATCACTCTACATGGACATCAAGTACGCATCTCTATTTACTTTATGTTACCGAGTGTTCCTCTCACCAACATAAAGTGGGGGAAAATGTAGACACTAAATCATGCACTTTGGGTATTATTTAGTCTCGGTCTCATACTACTATTCATATGGTTTTTGAGTGAAGAAAGTACTAATTAACCCTCATCTTTTGGCCATTTTACTTTGTTTTCTATTGTCATTGTCGACCTCTTGCACATACATGCCCATTTTTTTGTCGTTTTGTGTCTTTTTAGCCTTGACCGGGGTGCCCAAGCCAAGACTAGGGTGCCCACAGACACCTTGCTCACAGCTGGGGTGCTTTGATCCTTTTCCCACTTTACTTCCATCTTTTGGGCACTTTCTAGCCATTTGAGCATTCTATATTTTTAGTGGTCGGCCTTTTGGGGTTAATTACAAAATTAGAACAAGAGAACCATATAAATACAAAGTTATGAGACCTTAGTGAGGGACCAATCACTAAGCACTACTACCATCACCTAAGGTTGCATTCCATCTAAGGCATATATATCTCATTTATATCTTTCTAGCTTCACCACAAGGGACAAGGCTGGTACATTTGCATCACACATCATAGAAGGGAAGCTTATTTTATTCCATCCACTATTTTATAATTTTTTAGCACATATTTATTGCTCACTACTTTCACAAAGTGTGACTAGCACAAGATAAGCTATGGCATGATTACACACACATAAAACTACATCAGGTCTGAAATGTAGTGCAATGCTTAGTTAGAAAGTCCACCATTGTGGCAACTAAGGACAGTCTGACCTCTTCATATGCATCTTTCTCTTTTAGGGATTTGATATTTATCTTGGGGTTTTATAGGTGATTCCTTATTATAGATATTACACGGTGACATCTCGATGTAGTCCAACAAATCTAGTGCGACGAGAAGAGAACATAGGAAATAACTTCTTTACAACACTTTAGAGGAGGTTTACACAATTTTTTCATAGACCAAGGCACCCATTTATTAGCCTAGGGCACCCACGGGTGTCTTGATCCTTTCCCATGTTCCCAGTCCACTCATTGCTTGAATATGCACTTCTCAAGACCTCAACACGGTTGTTTCCTCCTCTTATTTTCCCAATCAGCTCTGCGACATAGTCCAACAAGATTTCGAATCAACTAAGTTCTTTCTAACTCTATTTACACTCTAGGATTTCACATATCTACTTTATTATTTTCTTCGGTCATTTTTCCTTGTTTGGTTAGCTCTTATTTACTATTGTACTATTAGATTAACTTATAAAAATCTACATTTTAGTTCATTAGTAATAATCAATGATGCACAAGTTACTTTTTTGGCTTATCCATAAAAGTGAGTATTAGCAACAATTCTAGCAGTGAATATGCCATATACCTATGGGATGTTCCTTAGTAAAAAAAATTCTTGGAGATGGGAGATGGATGGCTCTTTATCCTTGATACCATTCAAGAATGAAATGAAAAACTCCTCCCTAAACCTAATATTAAATATATTAGTTTAGAATTTGGATGATCCTAGAGCACATGTTCTCTTCCAAAGTAGGGAATTTGGGAAAGTTCCATTTGAGGAAAGAGGTAATGAAAATTACTTCATGAGTTTCAAATGAGAAAAAGTTGTGCTTTCTTTAGGAAAGGCCAAAAGATATTACCGATGATATTTGGAGCATGGAATTTGATGGAGGTTGTGATTTAACAAAAATAAATTTATTGAACCCTAGATATTATAGATTCACAATGAAATGATAGGTAATAAATTACATTTCGAACTAATCAATAATCAAGATAGAAGTGAAACCCTAGGTGCAAGAGAAGGGATAAATTACTTAGCTGATTTTGTAATTAATCATGGACTATGTTGAGCTAGAAAAATGGTAAACATGAGGAAATTATTGTTACTTTGTGCCCAAATAATTGTGTGACTATTAGATCTTCCTAGACTAGGCGCCTGGCCCGGGTCGGGGATTCGGGTACCAGAGACTGCTTCTAGGTGCTTGTGACTACAAAACTAGTCAGAATCTAAATTTTACATTGTCGTAAGATGTTCGCTAAATGTCATCATTAGTCACTTGTATGTCATTGGTTGATCAATGAGTTTTCCTAGAACCTACAAAGAGAAAGAACACTTGCAAAACCCGACAACACATCAAATCATAAAAATAAAAATATGCAAATAGGGATTCAGACAAACCCTGGTGGTCACTCGACTGAGTGAACTTACAATCCAAGAGTTGCACTAAATTTCAAACTCCATGTATTTGATCCTGTATCTATGTATAATCGTGCCCTAGGTTGATCTTGTGCAAGAAGATGCAATGAATAACAATCAATAACTATAATTTAATGATGTAAGTAGATGTGTGCATGTAAAAATGAAATTCCCCTCCTATGAAGTGTATTCAGAAGAATGCAGTCCCTTATCCCTTGAATGATAGCTAGATAGATGTTTTGATGCTCTTGAAATTCCTATGAATGCAACCTTAGGTGATAGTAGTAGATGCTTAAAGTTTGGCCCTTTATTATGGTCACATAGCTTTATATTTATATGATTCCCTTTGTTGAATTTCATAATTAACCACTAAAAGGAAAACCCATAAGAAAACAAGATACCCAACGTCTATAAAAGACCCAAACGATGTGAGACAGATATAAAAAGGTCGAGGCACCCATAGGGGATGAGGGCGCCTGGGTGTTGGCCTCGACCGAGCAATCGGTGTCCAAACTCTGAAAATATTAAGTATCAAAATTCATACCTCTTGAGAAATAGGGTTTGTATGAACAAGGAGGAGCTAGAAATAAAACAAAGAGGTCAAAGATAATGATCAATTAGTAATTTTATCACTTAGGAATCATATGAATGCAAGTATGTGATTATGACCTATAAATGTACCCAAGTGCATAATTTAGTGTCTACATTTTCCCCACTTTATTTTTTTGAGTGAATGATTGATAAATTAAGTAGATAAGAGATATGTACCGATAACCATGTAGATCAATGGAAAAAGTGCTCCGAGGAGACAAGAAAAAATGTGGAGTGATACAAATGAAGGGTGGAAGCTAGAGAAGAGGAAGTGGCCCTAGGGGTAAAAATTGTATGTGTATATATAGCATTGTACCTATTGTTGATGTTGTTTGATGCTTGATTATGTAATTGTTGCTTCCCATGGAGGATGAGACCTACAAAAGAGAAGAGAAAAAGAGTAGTTAAATAAGTTTATATGAAAAATTTGATCTAAACGTGTAAAAATTTGTAAAAATGCAAAAAGGAACATATGCACTGATCCATGATGAGTGAAAGGATAGAAAGGATCTTGAAAATTTAGTAGGAGAATGAATTTTTGGGCATTCTCACGCCAAGAAATAGTTTTTCAAGCGATCTCATGCCAAGGGTGAATTTTTGGGCGATCTCACACCATGGCAGAAGAGTGTATGGAGAAAGGTCTAGTGTCATTCTCCAACCTTTCATTGCTTCCTGAAATCTATACACCAGTGCAGATGGTGTGATCCTACTTTTTTCAAGTTTAATCAAGTTTGATCTAGTTCAATCCAAATCAAAATAGATAAAGGAGATATAGTGTGCATGTTGATTGCTAGAGGATTCTACCTGCTTTTGTGAAAACCGATGTGTAAATTGTACCAACTGAGAAAATCATTGTAACCGCCTCCCTGGTCATAGGCACTAAGGAATTTTCGGGGGTTCCTGGGTACTAATGTTTATATCTCGGCGCTAGTGCCTATTTTTTCTAAGGTCCCAAGTCAAAATCTGGGTTGTTTCTATAATTATAGACTATGTTGTTCATATACTAGGCAAAGCTTAAAGCAGAATTATGTAACTCTGTTGTATGGAGTGATTGATTCACCCAATGTATGCCCCCCCTTGTTTATGTTGCATGTGAAATCACTAGAAGGATGTGGCCCAAAGAAGAGGACCACACATTGATCTAAAACTGATGCCCTAACAGGGGAAGGAATGTGCTTGGTAAAAACCAAGGAACACGCAAACAAAGTGGCTTGAAACATGTGTTAGTGCAAACAAGAAAAATACGCATATAGAAGACAATGTGTAATATATCAAGCAAGAAAACAATGTAGACCACAAAAAATGGGTTTCAAACATGGGAAATTACTCACAATGTTGCAAGACAATCAATGTTGAAGTGGTCAAAATTATACAAGCAATGAGCATACAATACATAGGGCATAGCTCGTAAATAATGACATACAATAGCAAAAATGGCAAACATTAGCAAGTAAAGTATCAAACAACCATCGTAGAAAATAATTCATATAATACAAATTTTGCACATAAAGCACCCATTAGCATGTCAGAAAGATTAAACGTATGTCAAAGCATGTATGATCTTATATAGTAGTGTGTTAATATGAATAGGAAATAGTACAAAATGAAACAATCACACCTGTAGTGTGTACAAATTTAGATGACCCCAAGAGCCGCCATGGTACTGGTAAGAGGTACAAAGTGTCAAACATCCATGTTTTGTGTAATAGATCTATGTAAATTTTGTATTCACAACTAGAAGGAAATTGAACATGCATGTGTATATAGAAAAGATAATGACATATGATATATTTTTCTAACATAGTAAGTAAATTATAACATGCGAGTATAAGTAAGTAAGAACAATGTGCAACCAAGATATGCAGTATGCTATGAATGAGTGAGATCAAATGGAAACCAAAGTGATTGTGATAGGAGTTGTGTGCCCCCCGAGCAAATGTGTATGAGATGAGGTTCATTTATAAATGCCCCCTTAGCAGTCAAGAATGAACCATAGAAAAAGAGTGCATCATCAAGAAATGGTTTGAAATGTGCACTAAAAATATATGATCGATAAATCATAGAGCGTAGATAGTGAGTGAGTGTGGTGAGGTTCATTTTACATTTAGACCCTTAATAGTCGAGTATGAACTATGGAGCTAGAGTCCGTCCTCGGGTAATGTGTTTTGTAACAATGTGATGCTAGAAAGATGTGTCGTGAATTCATCGAGTGTGAAATATGTCGTGCATGAGGTGAGGCTCATGAATGTAGTGAGCCCTTAACAATCAAGTTTGAACTATATCATAGTAATGCATCATCGGTAGTGACGATACCAGTGTGTCAATATGTGTAATATGCACGCAAAATACTAGATCTGAAGCATGGAGTGAAATAGTAGAAATGTGATAGACCCGATAATGTTATAAGGCAGGGATAATAATTATGATGCCCCCCGAGTGTATGCCGATGAATATTCTATCTGACAAAAGTGAAGTGTAAATTTCCTCCACCCAATGCTTGTGGAGATAAAGGCATGTGACCATGCTCTGAGATCGATGATGTATGAGATAAACGATGTATCGGTGAATGAGATCTATGTGCATGAGACCTATGAGGTGATGGATACCTATGTGAAGGATACCGTGGAATTAATTTACACCTATGTGAAGAAGAGCACAGAGCTGATGAACACCTATGTGAAGGAGAGAGTGGAGGTGATGAACACATATGTGAAGGAAACCAAGGAGGTGATGTATACCTATGTGAAGGAGCCACTCAAGTGGTAGACCTAGATTGATGAGATGGACTAGTAGACCGATGATATTGAGTAGGTTGTGTGTGAATAGGAAATATAGGAGCTGATTTCACTTTAGATTTGAGATTTTTCAAGGACCTATATGCTCTAGTGATTGCAACTAAAACCTCGAGAGGAGGTTACGACCACAGTGTGCATAGTGAAACACCATTGATATTAATGACTTCTTTTTGTGAATGAATTTTAGGAATAAGTGATTCATAGAAATGATATCTTGAGTTGCACATGGTCGGGGAAGACCAAGAGCATATCACAACCTCGACTAAAGGTGCCACAAGAAATGGCACAAGCATAAGTAAGAGGACTAGTTGGACTGGAAGCTTAACATAACCATATGATTTAGAAACTAGATATGAAATATGTGATAGTTGTCATATCTCGCATTCTCATTTCATGATTTTTGAAAGATAGGTTAATATCATAACTTAATTCACAAAGTTTTGGGAGCAAGAAGAATTACCCAGCTAGTATCGTAGTTAGGTGTATGCACGTTTACCCTGAAAAGGATAAACATGCTTACACCTAGTTGTGAATTTGATCGTGGAAAGTTGTTAGCCTCTAAGCACTCACAAATTGTGTTTGTTCTTGCATGATAATTTGTAATCTTTCTAAGTTTGATGATTCCATGTTAGATGTTTTGTTGTTGCAATATATTCTTTTGGTATTGTCACTTACTTCTTACTGGAAGTAACAATTTTCATGTATGGTTGAAATTATTCATGGATTCAATATATTATTTTAGTATGAGGAAATAGTGATGTTTTTTAAATGTACTAACCATTTTGACATTGACGAGCATTGATCGAATAACGAGAAAGGACCTTCTAATGGAACATGTAAAAGTTAGTCTAGTTTAAAGACAGTGTAAATATCTTAATGATACAACAGATTTGTTGAATAAGTTACTCATTAAAATGTTTTATATTATAATCATAAAGTGTTTATCTTTTACATGGATTTAACACATTAAGATGGATAAAAAAATACAATATTTGCACAATCATACTATCCATTTTTCATGATGACATTATTGGTTTCTATATTTTGTTAAGACGCCCTGGCTAGGAAGACTTAGGTATGACTAAGTAAATGAAATTGTGTTGAGTCTTATTCCATATTTGAATGTTTGAGTTTTGTGTTATATGGCTTTGTTCATACTTAATATTTTGGGATTTATTTGTATTAAACCATTTAAATTTTGTTAAGGCCTTGATTGGTTAATAGTTAATACCAAATCAACTATATTCAAATGGTCTTAAGCATGTTTGATCCGATTAGGATTTGGTTGAATCATTACCTATACAAGTTATTTTTTGAATTAAATAACTCTAACTGGCTCGTAGATCTCCAATTTGGCCATTGGAAGGAAATAGAGAGTAGGAAGTGGAGGTTGATGGGAAGGCCACTACGTGGCACGTGCAAATATTAATTGTATTTAATTTACCCCATAGATCTCAGGGAATGGGGAGGATTCCTTCGTAAGCTACCATGCAAAACTATTTTTCCATTTTATTCACTTCTTGCATGCTTTCCGAGCTCTTCCTTGTCTTATTTGATTTGTTACATGTATTCTTTATTCGGTTAGTTTGTTGAGCTATACTAGGAAGGTGATGACGAGGGATTTATCAAGTAAATTTTTGGATGATTTTGGGTCATTCCTTGCTTTGTATTCAAGTTATTCTTTTTGGTTTTGGAAAAAAAGTGTTGAAGGATCTTGTTGGGCGGTTCAAGGTTTTCTTTCTGAGTTTAACAGGAATGCTTATATTTCCCCCAGTTTGGATATTTCATTTTGAAATGGTAGAATAAATATTGACTGTAAAATGCTTGGTATTTGATCTGTGTGCATCTTTGTTTGGTAAATATGGTTTTTCCTTATAATCGGGTTGATGTGTTATTCTCGGTGTTTGTATTCTTGCTTGGATGTATTATTTATAGAAGCTATAGTATAGATCACCAGTTAAGTGATGATCTCTTCATGTATTTTGTATGTTTGTGTGAGTTGGGTATTAGATACCAAGAGTCTTGTTTATTAAGTCATTACAGGCAGACTTGCTACGTGTGTTTTCCTAGGTTTTAAGTATGTTGTAAGATTTCTTTTTGGGTTATTCATATCTTATTAAGCTCAAAGAAATGTAGTTTTAATAGAGGAAAAATATTGTCTTTTAGGTGAGTCCTTATGAAAACAAGACTCGGCCAATTATGATTCGATACAACTTTGTCACTTCTTTTGGGTTGCCAATATGGTTGTAGTTGATCCTGGATGGTTTATTTGTTTTACTATAAAATTTTAAATGAAACCGTATGGGTTTGTTAGTGGATTCATTTCAAGTTTTGTTTCCTAGAAGATATGCTCAATGAAGTCATGTGTTTCCTTGGTTAGTTGGGTTTGAATCGAACACATGAATTTCAACTTATGGATATATGTAAGCATAGCTATGAAAGCTACAGATTAATCTGTAACAATTTTTTTCATGGAAACGTGACTCTTAGTCACTTTGTATTTTGTTAATCTTGGCTTAATTTGAACTAGACACTAAGAATGAATTTCCATTTAACAAAAGCACTATTAAGTAAATCTAGGCTGCTCAATCTCGATTTCCCTTACCGATATGTTGATTTATTGTGGGTGGATTCTTGTTTGAACCCACACAAATTTGACCTTGATTTCTCTTACTTGTGTATCAACTTGAGGGGGATGTTGATAATAGAAGCTTGATCTTATATGAATCCTGTGTGATTGAATTACTTTCAAATGTTTGATTTTCTATGTATATTTTCTTCTTATGGGTTAGTTCATAAGTAAGGAGGGGGAAATCATAGATAAGTTGATTTGATTATTGTTGATGATAGTAGAGTTTAAAGCCAAGTTTGACTATGAATACTTAACTGCTCCATTTCAATTCCAAATTATATGATTGATGGTTAAGAACTTGATGGTTTATTTCTCTCAAGATTGATATTTTAAGCTTGAAAATATTGAGGGATTATTTAATGGATCAGTATCATCCATGTTTGTAAATTATTATGAAAATATTTACATTAGATCATTATTTCCTTTTAATTTGTATCTGAAAATTTATGACTTGTAAGGTTATATACTTGATTGATGGCATATAAATAATCATTATATATTCAATTGTTTCTTAATTAAACCTCTAGAAAGGGAGATATATATACACGCCTGATTCGTTGAATTGACCATATAAATCTATCATTTTTTATCTTTCAAATTTCAGGAAGCATTAAGTAATCGAGGAGATACATTGGATTTTTACATGCATGTTTGACATGCGATATATTTATAACTGATTTGTAAACATTGATTTAATGTACATTTTAAACTTGGATTATATTGAGTGAAATTTATTCTCGACATTGTAACAGTCGTTGGCCAGTTATATTATCTTGAAATAAATTTTGTACTCTTTGGACATGAAACTATTGTACTTTAGATCATGTTAAATCATATTATTCTTATGAGATGAAATGATGATGTTGTTGATTTCATCTGTTGTACTTATTGAGGTTGTGAAATAAATTGCACTTTATTAATTAATTGCACTTGTTAAATCATTTAATTTGTTTTAATGAATGATATAAATGATAACCATTATACCATTAATTAGTGATTAATTAAGGACATAATCGAACAACGTTGTTTGGGGACGTCAGTGACAAGAGTTGTGAAATACATTAATATTTCTAAGACTCAATTGTAATAAGATAAATATTGCTTTATTACATAGTACAACTAATGAATAATTGATTGACTAATTGTACTTGATATGGCATTGGCTAAGTGACAAAAGGGAGTCTGAAATTTTCTTGTTGTTGTTCTTTAAACACTGGATCAACAAGGCCACTTTCTCAATCAGCTCTGGTGTATTTTCTTTCCACCAACTTTTAAATTATTTTTCAATGAAGGATATAAAAATTTACAACCATGAATATGAAAATACATTGTGGAATATGAAGGTTTTCTCAGAAAAATCAGCAATGGGTTTTCAAACAATGAATTTCATGTTTTTGAATTTTGTATTTTGTGAATTTTATGATTTTGGGATATTTGATGTTTAGGATTTTTTTTTTCTCATATAGGGTGTAGGACAAAAAAATATGCACCATAGTATGCACCAAAAAATTTGGTGAAATAATTTTCCACATGATAAATTATTAGTGTTCTTCAATGTTCCAGACTAGGTCCCCCTCTTGGGAATGGGGAGGCTCCCATTTATTGAATGTAGGAAATAGTGAAATTTTTGGGTGGTCATTAGGCTAGGGATAAAATAGGAGTACTCCGCTAAACCTGTGGAAAATTTCTTGTATGTAATACAAGGGAATAATTTAATTGAAAAGAGGTAATTAAAATATAGGAAAATGGGGAGATGGTTAAGGTTGTGAGTAGTCCCATGAAATTTTTAAAAGCATTAACTAGAGTATTTCCATATTCAATGGGAAGAGAAAAAATTATGTAAGCAATATAAATATTAACTAATCAAAGACACAAATTTCTATTAATTTATTCCTCAAAGATATTGTTATCCATATTTTGCCCCTAGGCGAAGTATTGGATCATTTATGACCCCATGAGAGAAAGAACCAGAGAAAACACGTTTAAATCTTGAAAGCGGGTCATATAAGGACTCAACAATGGAGTGGCAAGGCCTGCGAAAGACTAAATGACTCTATGCAAGAAGAAAGAGAAGAAATGGCTCTGTCGAGTGAATCTAAGTCTTAAATCTATTTAACAAGTTACAAGTGGGCTCGGAAATAAAATAACGGCGCCACATAAAAGCCAAGAGCAAGAAAGAGAAGAAATGGAAAATATCCGAAGTCTTTGGGCTCAAAATAGTTCAGAACGAGTCCAAAAATTGACTAAGTATGGAGGAGACAGTGGAGAGAGCCACGTGTCCAAACGGTGCTTCTCCAAGGGTAAATCCAAAAACGGAGACTTAAACAAGTGCCACTCACCGTGTAGCCTGTGGTCCGAAAAGGTAAGAGGGCCGTTGAAAATTCCAAAGACTTGTGGAGGATTCCAAGTGTTAACTCATGCGTTTCTTCAAAGGAAAATCTTGATCGGGATTTCAAGCGAGCGTGGAGCCTCCACACATCTAGTCTCAAAAAAGGGGACAGAGTCGGGTTGAATAGTCAATGCATGGTGGCAGGCCAAGGTGGAGCTTGCCAAGTGTCCAAATGGTGCTAACTCAAGGGTCAAATAAAGAGAGGGTTTCAAGACAAGCGCCAGACCACTACATGTCCCCAGTCAAGAAATATGACCCCACAAAGCAAAGAACTTAGCCAAAAACATAGAAATTGAGCAGTGGTGGTGGAGGAAGCCACGTGTCGCTCCACACCATTCCAGAGAGAAAATACAAAGGCAACCCTCGGATAAGTGCCACCTCAACATGTCCCATATTAAAGGGGGGCCCATTTTCAAACTAGTTTTCCTGCCCTTTCGTATGGACCCGAAACAAACTTCAAAGGGGCATATCTTTCGACTCGTGGCTCGAAATATTGCAAATCGACACCATTGGAAAGATCTCAAGCTCTGTCTATGCCATGAGATTTGATACTTTAAGTTTGGAAATTTTAGGTGGGAGAAAAAAGGAGAAAAGTCTTAGGGCCATTAATGTAGGATCTATTTTTTCCCAACAACCAAGATCGAATTCAATCGATTAGTCGTTTCCTCCTCCTTCAAGGTGCCAAATGAGAAGTTGATTCAGTCAAGACAGATTTGGGGGCAGATTTTGTAAGATACTTTGATGATAGTGGTTGAGCTCCAAAATGGTTTTCCTTCTTCTCTCTCTTTCTTCCCTCTCTTCTAATCTATAAAAGAAGGGTCGGGCTTATTTTAAGGTTGTTGTTTGTTTTTCCTCTCTACCTCCCCCTCTTTTTCTTCCTCGGGGTCGAAAATGGAGTTCAAACCTCCTCCCCTGCTCTATAAATGGAATTTTTCCTCTTTCTCATGAATGATGTTCTATGCAAACTTCTGAAGCAATAAAAACGTGTTTTGTGATGCATTTTTCCATCCTTTGCTCTTTTTGGTTGTTTCTTCTTTCATCTCTTCATTACAAGGTACCTGTGCATGCTTTGGATGTTTGTTTGAAGATTTGGGAGTTGTTTTTTGGGTTTGAAACGTTTTCGTGTGAATCGATCATTGGCCTACGATGCGATTGTTCATCCTCTCCATTTCTCACCTCCTTTGTTTCATGGTAGTTTGGTTAGATGATCAGCAGTTTTCCTTCTCTGGTGTATCACCATTGTAGTGTAGGCTCTATTTTTTTCTTGTTTTCTTTCTCTCTCTGCCTCCTTGGATAGTTAGAGTAGGATTAGATTAGCATGCCTACACTAGAATAGCTTATGGTAGGTAGTTTAGGAAGAGGTACCAGCCTTCTCTGGAGATTTTTCCCATTTATAAAGTCCCACACTTTGGGGAAGACTCAATGTTATGTGAATCACACCAAATGACTCACGCCTTAGAAAAGAATATCGACAACTCATTTGGGGGTCTTATGTGATTTTGCACTAATAGATACAAAATTATTTCTTGGTTTTCTAAGATTATAAAGCTTACATAGTTGGAAAGTAGGAAGTAGAAGAACATATACGAGGAGATAGAAGAAAATAGACTCTTGATTTTAGAAGTAGGAGATAAAAACATAACCGATTAGGATGGGGAATTCATCCCAATATATATCCTTACAAAGTGTCTCTTCATCTCCCTAAAGTGACTTTTCATATTCCTACAACTTTTGACCTTTTATATTCCCATAAGAATAAAAATAATTTCTTTTCTTATTTATGAAAAAGAACTTTTACAATGAAAAATTAAAAGGTCACTTAAGTGAATAAGAAAAAATATCTAAAAAGTACATTCCCAACAAATAATTATAATGTAGAGAGATAACAATAGAGAAATGATCAATCTAAAGATGAATAGATGTCTCTCAATGGACTCTTTAGAAACACTCCAAGAATAAGATCCTTTCACTTGAGGTCTTTACTAAACCGAGCTGTTATGAGTGCAACTTCATTTGCTTGTCATGGGATGTAAAAATATTCCAAAGCACTAATCTAAGTGTCAAGAATATCACCAATGTATTTGCACTATGTGAACCATACTTTATGATCTCTTGCGGTATTATAGATGGAGCCTCTAATCTCTACGAGGGATTCCAATGTATCCTCATTGAAGGAGAAAGGAACTCCTATCTCTTTTGGACCAATTCTTAGAAGGAATTTACGATTTCCTCGAGGATGCATGTTCATTGAGTGAAGGGGATTCAATCGTCTTCACATTTTTTCTGATTTCTTCCAAGATGTCAGATGTGTACTCCTCACAAAACTCGAGTTATCAAATTTCATTGTTCATCATTTCATACCTGGCGTTCATTATGCGTAACCACAAAGGAGAAAAATTATCAGTGGAAGATACAAATACATTATTTCTCACCAAGGAGTGAGAATCAAGATAACTCATCTTAGATATCAATGGGAAAACACTATCCCAATGGGCTCTTTCTTTCTCAATCTCAACATTTGTCATCTTCACCTTGGAAATGGTGGTGAGGGAAAAATTATATAGAGAGAGAATCTCAGGAAATAGTTCTTTCCCCTTTTCAATGATCTTCTCCACCCATCTATGATTGGATCTCCATTGCATGGTGTGCTCTTGAACTCTCTTGATCACTTGAGGATCAAATCTATTGATAGGAGAGATAAATCATTCTAGATGAAGTAGTGTTGCATTGGACTCCAAGAATGATTGCACATAAGAAGTTAGGGTTCTCACATGCTCCTCAAGTTGTTCCATAGTCTACTTATTCTCTTCATTCCCGTGAGCAATCAAGCTACTAAATCTTTGAATAAAGTGCATCTCTTTCATGTGTGGCCTTCCCCAAGTAGAATCCTCGTCATTTCATAATCATCCATGTCATCTCTCCCATGGGTTTAATCACTTTACAATGTGCATGCATCCACATATTGAGATCCAAGAGCCTCACTAAAGAATTGAGAGTTTGTTTGAGATTTCTTGGTGTGCTTAGTTTTAATATACTTTTAGATGGCCTCAAAGTTATGTGTTGTTCCATGTTTCATTTTTCTTGATTCTCCTCCAAGTAGATCTTGCACCCATGGGAAAGTCTCATTTGGCATAGGCATAATAACAGGAATTGAGGAACTCTAGGGTACTTGATATGAAACTAAAGCTTCACCATGATGGGATGACTCAATTGCATGTGAGGAAACACCTAGATCATGAGGATGATTAGGATATTGAGATGGGTCTATTTATGCCATCTCAAGTGGCTCAATATGATTCCTTTTTTAAAATTTCATTGTATGAATCTTCTTAGGGGGTTAAATTTTGTGCATTTTGTCTCCATGAAATTCCTTTTAGAATACTCTTTTGAAAGAGAAGCCTCTATGACCTTATTGGGTTCCCTGAGAGGAGAGGTGAGATACACTTGTTTGGATAGATCCAATAGACTACATGATTCAATGAAGGAGGCCATATTCTTCTTGAACCAATCATTTTATTTTGAATCACTGACATGGTTCTTTCTTTGATATCTTCATATTCTCGGATGTTTCGTGGAAGTGGGAGGAAGTGAAGATGATTGAACTAATTGATACTTAGGATCAAATAGATCTGATCCATCATCTTTTATCCCTTATACAAACCATTCAAACCTGAAATCCCTCATTTGATTTACAGTCATCCTCATGTAGTCCCACCTTATAACCTCAAAATCACAAGTGCAATTAGCATGATAGTATTCAATTTGTGGAATGTTTTGTAAACCCAAAAATGGAAAGTATCAGGGTTCTTCCTACTATCAAATTCTAGTTGGGATACATAGGAATACATATTGAAGTTTTGAGGATGCTTCAATTTTTTTACATCCATTACATTCTTCCATGAAAATATCCAGATGGAGATAGGAAATGATACACCATTTCTTTTCACACATTTTGCACTTGGTGTGAACGTGAGATAACTTCCTGCACAACTCAATCATGTTGATTTTCACCTAGCTACCTTCGTAACCTATGAGGTGTGAGATCAAATCCTTTGACTTTGATATAGGTGAATGTGGGGAACTAGATGAAGTAAATTCCATATCTTTTAATCAACCTAGTTACTTGAGGTGAAATTATTTTCTCATGATTACTTTGAGTAACCTTATGACATACATAATGAATGCATCATTCACCCTCGAGAAGTGAGAGTTACTCTCTTGATATGTAAGTTGTGGATATTTCTCATATGTTGGAGAATTTTTGGCACATTTGGTGTAGAAGAGATACCTTGGAAAGGCCTCATGTACACAAGAGAAAACACTAGATAAGAATTCATTGTGAACTTCTTAGAGGTAGGCAACTATAACAACTTGGTGAATTTTGTTACTTATAATCTTCCCCCAATCAATCATATGATTTCCTTTTGTGACCACTAGGATGAATTGATCCATCCATTCTTAGAAGTCTTTTTGTATTCTCTTCTCCCATCACCCTATTCAACAAGACTATTACATCTGATTATGCCTCATGGAATTTACCTTAAGACCAAGTTTTGGGAATCTATGAGGGCTTCCTTCCCTATTTGAGCCATGATCCAACTACCAAACCTTGCAAATATGAATTTTTATTTCCCATTCTTGAGAGGAAAATTCCCGAGTGATGATCACCATATTGTTACTAGTGGGAATTTATAGGCATTGAGAGATACCCTTTAGAGTGAGAACTACTAACAGTGAATTATCATCTTCTGAATTGTCCTCAAATCAAGGTCATAATATTGGGCACAAACTAGGACAAATGTGTGCTTTGAATGGACAATGGATGTCCACCAACTTTAAATAGCCCACTTGAGAATATATTTTCCTTCACAACTTCATGGATTTCTCTCAACATCTTTATTTTTAGGTACTCCATATCCATGTTTGCCATGTCATTGACGCCTGCATTGGGATACCCATTGTTTAATGTTGAAATTGGCTCTAAACCTGAGTATTTGATCTTCATAGTAATGAAATTTATTGAAATGGATGGGATATGGATGGATATGAACAATTTTACCAAAATCCCAACACTTACTATTTTTAGCAGGTCCCACCTGGATGTCTATTTTTAGAAAGTTTCTCAAATTGGAACTTTTGAGTGATCTTTACATGAAAGGGGTGATGGTGACTTAAAAAAGTGACTCATTTTCAAAGCAAACTATTTTTATTATGTGAAGGTGGTAAAACTTACTATTTTTAGTAAGTGGTATTTTAGATGTCGAAATGAGATGGGAGTAGTCTCAAAAGTTTCATTTTCACTCCAAGATGCTTTGCTCCAAATTTCAAGGGTTTTTAATCTCCATATTTTTGTAGATATGAAAAGGTAATTTCTATGGATTTATTTTTATTCTTTCCATTAAACATTATTCATACCATCAATGGAGGTAATATTGGTACCAAAAGAAAGGTGTTTTTGTAAGGAAGGTGATCTTAACATTTCAGGAGATTCTGACACAAGGTTTTTGAGTTATGAGAAAATATTTGTTTTCAAGCATGGAGAATTTTTTAAAATTTTAGTAGCATAGTAGCATGTATTTTATTTTTTTGAAGGAAAAACATCACATTCAAATATTCATAATGGCTAGGTGTTGGAGTTTTAACCCTTTATCCCCTTTAGCACTTTAGCTTATCATTAACCCAACATGGCTTAACCAGAGACAGTCGGGAGTTAGAGGGTGAGTTCCACCCATGAAAATAGGGTAAATTTTAGGTGAAAGGATAATGGGGACACTAAAGTGTACTTTAAATGAGATTGTGACAAGTTTCACCATGTGGGAGCAAGGGAGATAGATGTAGGGGATAGAAATAGGCTCCCAGGAGCTGAGATGGGGTTCTTCATGTGACCGGGGCTAGCTAGATAAGGTTGGGTGCAATTTTTTTCCAAAATCCCCTTGAACTATGGGAAAAGGGAAAAAAGTGTTGAAAAACTTTTCATGGGTGGAGGTGGTCATGTTTGCAACTTGAAAACACTCTTAGGACACAAGTGATGCACTCCAAGTGACACAAGAAAAATCATCAAGGGGTGCACTTTTCTGTCCTCACTATTGTCTTACACCAAGGGACAAGAGGATGAGGGGAAAATGAGGTCAAAAATTGTGCCACTCACTTAAGTGATGTGTTGATGTCATCATGTTAATGTGAAATTAGAATATGGGAATGTCTTTTCCACCCCGGGAGAAAAACATGGAGCTCTATGGTCAAACCTTATATGATTTTGACTCAAAAACACCCAATAAATCCATCCCCATCATTTTCAGGACCTGATTCTTCTTTAATTTTTATTTTTATCCCGGTCACCCTTTTGGCACATAGAAGCACTAATAATGACCTAGACTACCACAGAGAGTAGCTAAGCTTAAGATCAAAAATGATGCATTTACCATGTAGAGGAACCTAAGATATTTCAATTGATTATCTTTTTACTCCCATTAATATTTGAACCTTCATAAAAATATCAATTTTTTGTTGAAGCTTATATTCCATGCACCCGTAGTGACCTAGTCTTTTTCATATGTGACCTAGTCTTTTCATATGGGTCCTAACGCCACATACATCCACATCTTTCCTTGAAACTACCATAGATCTATTCATTTCTTCCCTTCGAGTCTCTAAATGATTTGAACCCTTGCATATAGCTTCCGAAGGATGTTTTCTTGTTGTAATATGGATAAAATATCCATTTTAGTGCTTCCAGGAGCACTTGTCCACCTTGGAGCTCAAAGTAGCTTCATGAAATTCACTTGGATCTACCTCCCTGCATATGAAACACACTTGAAATACATGTTAGCATGTTCCTCTCATCCCAAATGAGGATGTCATGAACTCAAAGGGTTGTATGAGTTGATAGGCTAGTTGGAGGAAGGGTTCAAAATGATTAGGAATGTGGATTTCAAGTGGTGGGCTTGGTTTTCATGACTAAATTTTTAATTTTACATGTCAAACATTTAGCAGGATATTAAGGATGTAATGGATTATGGAATAACTTATTGTATATGTACAAAAAATGAGGCCATAATATGAATTTGATGGGACTTGATCAAACTTACAAGAAGACTGGAATAAATCATGGGTATTGTTATACACCACTTAACTCCATCTAAAATAAAAATACAAATAAATCCATAATGAAGTTGTGGAAAACTATAAATCTACTCATATAATTATCATCCAAAATAAACCACAAAGTTATTTTTAACAACTTACAAATTTGATTTTTGGACTTATAAAATTTTTCATTTATAAGGTGAAGAACATTATAACATAATATCCCAAAAATCAGGGAACTTAGTGCTCTACATGGTTCTCCTAACCCGTAGAAAAAAATAATGAGAAGCTTGGGACTTATGCAGATTTTGGAAAAGCTAGTGTCATGCGGAGTCTTTCATACCTTTGTGACAATAAGAAAATTAGTCCCTCATAGGTAGAAGGCAAGTCATAACACCACAAGATCAAATACTCGTGGGGAAATTAGAAATTGGATAATTATAGAATCTACGGAGCGAAGGAAGTAAGAAATTTGTTAGCACTTTGTGACATGGAAACACAAAGTGTTACACACACTCAAAAGACATAGAGTTTCATGGAGCTTGTCAACTCCACGAACCAAATGTAAATCCACCAAGTTAGAAGCTACAACACATGAATTTTGAAGACCCCCATGGCTATAAAAGTAAATTTGAAATGGCTATGGTAAAAAAAAAATGAAACATTATCCTATTATTTCTTGGGTTTCCTAAATCATAGTGTTACGCGGGTTGTTAATTCTATGAAACAAGGGAACATAGATGTGGGTATGGTGCCGCATGGAAAAAAAGAAAAATACCTATGCGGCATTGAAGGAATGCCTAATGGTGGAGTTTATAAACACTCAAGAACCACCAAATTAAGGATCATCTTCTCATTATTCGAAAAACATGGGAAGTTGAAGTAATCCTTTGGTCAATGCATGGTGTTGAGTCCCACTTTTTGTCCCAAAAACATGAGTGAGGAGTGAGTTTGGGTGGTAAACAGATATGGTTCGCACGAACACCCCCTTCATGTGAACGCTGTTCGCGTAAAACTGACACAATGGCTATTTTTTTCCACGTACATCATTGAATAGGGTTCATGTGAAAGGGGTGTTCGCGCGAAGGGAGTTCACGTGAACACCCCCATTTATATATTGGAGGCAGCTGCAGAGGAAATCACTTTCCTCCACCCCACCTCCTTCACGCAAAGTTTACCCAGAGCGAGCCCATAGCCAGAGCCCACCGAGCATTGTTGAAGGAGCCCACCGAGGAGACTAGACCAAGCCCACAATGACAGACCAGGCCGAGCCCACAAGCAAAGACCAGACCAAGCCCACAAGTGCCCACCGTGCCCAATGAGCCCACTGAGGAGTGAGGAGGCCATTGATGAGCACCAAGTATGCATTTAGTTGTTTTTTTGTGAAAATGGAGGATCCTTAGCAAATTGCAAAAATAAATGAAACCCTAGTTTTTTATTTGCAAAACCCTAGCAAATTGCAGACATTTTTTGTGTAATCATTTTTAATAGAGCTCTGTTCACGTTTTTTCATTGATCTACCTCTACATTGGCACATTTTCTCATTTTTTGCAATTTGATCTACATGAGGTTTTAGTTAATTTTTGAAATCCAAAAAAGAGTTTTATACAATTACATATTGCTATCTAATTTTTCATTAAAAACACTTGTTAAAAGCAAGTAAAAACTCCATAGAAACAATCAATCAAACCCACACAAAGGTTATTGCATATTTGGTTATTGGTATGAATTAGGCTTTATTGGCATTTTTTTGATTTCAGATGTACTCTCAACTCCTTTAGTTGTCATTTTCTCTCTTCATAAATCATCTTTCATTCCTCCCTCTTTGTTTGGAGCATTCATACATTCTTAGGGTTTATCTAAAATATGTGAATGCTCATTGCACCCTTTTGTGTGGCCCCATTTGGCTTGTGTGTGTTTTCTTCTTGGTCACGTGTTTTTCATTTTTTCCTATTAGAGGTTGGTTTGGACAACAATAAAGTCTTATTTTGAATTCAATTTGAGTATACAAACACATACATTCTAGTTCATTTGGATATCTAAGAATCACAAAGTAATCGGAAGCAAAATGGGCATTCTATAGATAAATTATTGAGCTCTTGTAATCGTTCTCGAAGAAATCAAGCAATCATTAGAGCCTTAATTGAATACCAAAATTTTTTTATTAAACACACCACAATACAAGTTTACATGCTATTGGAGATACTATAATAATTGAGGTTTAGTGTTTTCAATATTGTTATTATTTAGGGGCCGGAAAAATATCATGGTAATTACATTATTCTCTAGTTTACACATGCCCAATTTTTTTTTAATTTTCCGAAGGTTTAAAACATTTTAACCCAAATGTATTATTATAAGGGTAAAAGAGGGTTTTTGAAAGGGCCCTAACCCTTGTACATCTAGAAAAACATATAATAAGACATTACACGATTCAAAGTAGGACAAAAAGTATGAAATGGGTATAACGATATCCCATGCGGAAAAAGGCTTACTACCAACAACAAATATACAACAAAGTTACAACTATTTTGCAAATAAATCATAATAAAGAAATACCATGTTCCATTCTTCGTTGAAGAATTTCAAGTGATCCTCCAACATTTGCATGTCTATCTCTTGGTTTTGTTGATTCTTTCCTCACCCTTGTGTCTGATTCTCTTCTTTGAACCTCTCTCTTCACCCATCTCTTTTCTCTTCTTAATACTTTCCTTCATTATGAAAATATTGGTAGTACTATTTTTATAGTTGTTCTACTCAAGTCTACCACCTTATTAAGGGTCTCTTTGTAGCTTCTTTTCTCCCACCCCAACATCTCTAACCTCTCCTTGAACCTCCTAATCTCCATAACCACATCCCTACATCACCCACCCATCATACTCTTTTCATTTCCCTCGGGCATTTGTGTAGACACATGTTGACATATCAATTTGAGATTCACATTTTCCATCATTAAGCATTTCATGATATTGTGTTAAATTTTTTTATTCACCTCTAAAGCCTCAATTCTCTTTTTAAGATGCTCCACATTACCCTCCTTCTCCTTATGCTTTTAATCATCCTTGTTTCTTTCCAATCTTGTGTCGAGTGCAATGTAGCATTTTCACCTAGTAAGGGAAAGAAGTTTTTTTACATGTGATTGGAGTGAAAGCGCACAAATTTGAATGAGGTTTTTAAATTACAATTGACTAAATTCATAATATTACCAGAACAATCGTATGGTCTTGGGATGATCCTATTGGCGATCGATTGAATCTCATTGTTGAAAAGATTATTAAGCAATTGCAAAATCAAAAACGTTGTAAGTGTGGAAAAATTCAAAATGAAACATCTTTTTAAATTTTTTGTTTTTAAAGATGAATTAAAAAATCACAAACATTCAAACCATGGAAAAATTCTTATAAAACACATTTTGTAGAAGCCCATGTGAAAACTTCATGTTTAGCTAGTTTTTATTTAGGTCAATCTTTAAAAAAGACATTTCATGTAGACACCACACACATTTATTAGTAATTAAAGTGTATAATTTTAGCATAGTTATATATTTGATTATTGTTTTGAAATATGTTTTATTGGCACTTTTTCGATGTTGAGTGGTCTCTAACCGTACTCTCAACCCCTTTAGCTACCCTCTTTTCTCTCTACCAATCATCTCTCATCATGACCCCTTTTTCTGAAATGTTCATACACTCCTAGGGCTTATCTAAAACATTTGAACATTCAATAAATGGTGTAATATATATATGCCTCTAATTTTCATTATTTTTTAATTTTTAGATTCTTATGACATGTTCCAAGAAAATTTAATCCGAATAAAACTTCAATAATTTATTTTCTTTATAAATTTTCTCCTGAAATTAATCAAGAAATTAAAATAACTTCACCAAAAAAATTCAAGAAAATTCTTCACAACTTCATGTAAATCTTTGTAGCTTCATGTCTCTTCTATTTTTCTCCTTCCTCATGTATCATGAGAAACCATTGGGTTGTGATACCATTGGTACTAATATTTGCACAACTAATATGGAAGAAATGTATTAAATCAAGAATATATTACAACTTTAATAAATACTCCATTACATTTAATTTCCTTCATACTCAAGCTTAAATAATCTTATGAAAGAGTGTTTTGTATATATAAGTAAGTTAGAAAATAAAACAAACAAAAACACAATGTAAACTTAGGATCACATGTTCCAACACATGTACTATGATGTTTTTATTGATCAATACATGACCTACACTTAAGAATCCCCTTGATGGGATTATAGGTCATCTTTTCCAACCTATCTTCATATGGTAGCTTAGATACATTTGAAGTGAAATAATTAAAATTTTATTTTAGGATCTAATATCCCTTATGACATTACTAATATCAGTAGTCCTTACTATTTCACAAGTAGTCATCCATTCATCTTGATAACTGAGGAATTCAATGAGAGTAGTAAAATGGAAGGGAAATGTTGTAATTCTTGAGAACTCCATTTGAATTTATGGAGTTCATAATTTGATAGAAATCTCTCTTACAATGATACTAGATAGACAACTAGTAATTCTAGGCATGACTCAATGAACACTAATTTCATATATAGTATATTTAATATCTACTTTTCAATCCATTCCATAATAATTACCTACATTTGGTATAATAGCCTTTATTCAATAATTTTTAAAATCATGGTTTGAGTGAATTTTAGTTCAATGAGTATTACCATCTTTAAAAGAGCCAACTTTGAGTATGAGAGAAATTGATTGAAGAGTATTATTGTTTTATTTTATTGTAACGAATAAAACCCATCCATGAAAGAAGGAATCTTATGCCTAACATTGAAATTAAAAATCATATTAGTATAGGGAAATATGACATCATCAATGGGGCATACTTTATTAATATCTCAAAAAATTGTATATATCTTAATGCCCCTAGTTGACTTACCGATTGGGACAATGTGGGAAATCTATCAAAGTTATCGATAGGTTTAACAAAATCATAATTGAAATAAAAATTTGGATTTCTTATTAGGAAACTTTAGGATGTATCTTTTTACTTTGCGTGTTTGACATCATGATTCACAACAATATTATGCACCACGATAAAAGTAGGCATATTAAACATATATGCACATAACCACGTAACAATATCTTGATATTTTATTAATAACCCAATATAAACTTTTTTCTCTATGAGAGTCGATGAGACACCTAACTCAACATTTTGGATGCCTCACCAATGCCAATTTTAATATCATATTTCATTTAATAATATTGATACATTCCCCACAAGGAATCCAAAAGGTCCAATATAATCTCTTCATCACTATACAACGACTCACTTTCCCCAAATAAGCATGATATCTCTCAATGTAAAAGGGAATTTATTCTTACATGATGATATGTAGGTGAATCCACATTAGTTCCAAAATATTTTTTTATGGTTTCATTATTGCAAAGAGTGTCAAAATATACTCTCTCATATGGCGAATCAAAATGGTTTAACTTAAGACAACCAAGTACAATTTGTAATTTTTCTTTTGATAATTAATTCCTCCTTCAAAGCTTAACCTATTTAACATGTTTGGAATGTTCTATGAAGAATGAGTCATTTGATTGGAATAATCATCATGTTTGGTTGTTACTTAACCTTTTTCCCCGTATGGGTAAGCTAGTATATATATATATATATATATATATATATATATATATATATATATATATATATATATATATATATATATATAACCCTAGCAATTTTACATCCACAACTATACATAAAGTTGTGGTTTCCATCACTTTGCATAAAGCATCGATTTGTCGACCAACCTAGATTTTCC
The DNA here is from genome assembly GCA_018340775.1 of Taxus wallichiana var. yunnanensis. Taxonomy (NCBI): domain Eukaryota; kingdom Viridiplantae; phylum Streptophyta; class Pinopsida; order Cupressales; family Taxaceae; genus Taxus; species Taxus wallichiana. The sequence goes on along the minus strand of CM031237.1, from coordinate 173,612,607 downwards.
TTTTTATCGAGTCCTTGACCTTGTAGCATCTCTTTTTAATGTTTGGATGATAATCCCTATAAATAACTTCCATGTAACCTATCAATATTTAAACCCCAATGAGCTTAAACCTCTATTTTTATTTGTACTAGCATGTGGGTTTGACACAATACTTCTTAATTAAATCAAAGTATGGGTTATAAAATCATCTCTTAATGTGTCCACATAATGTTATGCACCCCATCATTAAACTCCTTTGTCTTTACTACACATACGGGGAAATTAACATTTCCTATCTTCCCAATTTTCTATAGGAGTTTTCCATTTCATTGTTTTAAATAAGGGATCATGTGAGCTACTCATTTCGATTGTTATCATGTTTATATTCCATTTAATTTTTAACTTTTGATAAGAATTTTGGTTGTGTCCAATTGTAGGCATCATGTCAAATAACATTCTTCTAAACTTTTTTGTGTCCTTAATTTTAAGAGGTTGTGGGTGGAGGTTGTATATCTTAAATGTGGTTACTAGCTACTTTACAATGATATTAAGTTTTATATAGACATTTGAAATCATAAATTAGTACCAAAAAACTCTAAATGAAAACATTTAAATAAAGTCACGAACTTTTATTATAAATATTTATAATGGTGGAAACAATCTTTGTACAAAGTATATCAACATTGATAGAAGCTACAAACCAACTTAGCCTCAAGGACATAAATAGTCATTATCAATTATATAGAAATATTTGTGTTAATATCATACGTATCTTACCATGATTATTATCTACACATTTATAACATGCATTCTTTTTTATAAGAATTGTAATTGATCACAACTAAATATTTACAAGTTACTTTTATAAAGAACCCTTTTGTAAGCCACATATAATACAATGCATCACACTCAAATTGATAGTAAAACAAAAAATGTACAAAAAAGGTCTTGGCGCGATGTATTCTCAAATAGCATAGTGAATAAAACTAACTATTGCACCTCAAGGGTACAATGAAAACATTGACAAAGGTTGTGAGTCATAGACAGTAACAATCTAAAGAGAAATGAAAGGCGATTATTTGTTAATAAGAAACCTACTTATAATGTCTTGGTTTATTACATTTGATGATAATGTTAGTTCAATTGTGCTTTATATTCGATTATTTGTTAATAAGAAATGTATATTTATAATGTCTTGGTTTATTTGTTAATAATAAACCTGTTAATAAGAAACCTAAAATATAATGTCTTGGTATCCTAATTACGTGCACCAAAATTTATTGTGTGATGTTGCACGTAGGAACTCAACGATATGTGCAATATGTTTCTTGCATTTGATTAGATTCTAAAAAAACTGCATGTTACATTCTAGATAATTCCTCCTTTAGTTCCATTAAATCTATGTGATCCATACACTCATGCATGACTGACTTATAAGATATATGTAATTTCTTATTTTCTAAATTATTTGCATTGAAGCTTGAAAATCATGTTTCTATTTTCATTAAAATAGGAGAATATCTTAGGAATTTTTTTAATTAAAAGTACTATTAATTGAATTTTACTTTCATTTTTTTTATAGTCATGGCTTCTTCCACTCCTAATTTGTTTGAGAGGACCGATTTAGAGATTGCAAAATTACAATCTATTCTCCAAAATCCAACTACAGTTGGCAAAGTATAAAGCCCATTGTGAAAAAATATTGGTTGATCTTCGTAGAATAGAGACAAGTTTGAAAACATATAACCCATTTGATTTTGAGTCAATAAAAAATTTATGGATTCATTAAAATCAAGTGTCTCAGGAGATGTAGGTTATAATGAGATTACATCATGACTTTCCGATAAGGAAGTCGTTAAGAGGTCTTGTTGGAGTTTTTATGCAGACAAAAGGAAAATAAGGGCATATTATGTAAACAAATGTTCATGTCCCCTATGTGCCCCTTTGATTTATCCTAGATTTGTGGCCTCTCAAGGCCAATTTCGAATAATGACCAATTACCGTTATACTTCATAATGATGCTACATGTTGAGGTTCACTTAAACCTAAAGGTGAACTATTTAGACATCCCTAGTTATTTGGGGTAGGGGCATGGCCGTATTAGCCACAAGGAGGCATATAGAAAGGAGGGAGCTCTGTGCAGTTGTTGACATGTGAACAGCTTGTACCAAGGCCACAACCATTCTTATCAAGCTTTCAGGATGTCACGGCACCTGTCGTTATGACTGCACATGAGGTTGCTATCGAGGGTCTTACTAGAATTACTCGCGAGACCCAATTGATATCTTCTGACCGTGTGGGTCAGTACCTTTAGAGACGTGATACTAGCAGTGGAGGTGCTAGTAGTAGCAGTGATGCACACAATGAGGTATACACTCGTGCATCTTTGATTTCCCTAGATGACTTTGAGCTAGTTACAGATCCCACTCAGGCACGTCGGCTAGGACACATCATGGCTGTTGACTTGTTGCGTGCATATGAGGTGATTTCATGGCATTGCAGCATTCCACTATCGGGGTTTTAGATTTTATAGAGTAGAGTGGGAGTGTATCTTCTAGTCAGGGTACTACTGCACTGCTACAAATAGACTTCTTGTTGTTGGGATCATCACACCTAATGTTCAAGCACATTTCTATTCCGGTGTGAAAATTAAACACCCAATATAATTAAAATTTATTTTATTTCATCATTACTTTACAATTTATTAATATTAAAATTAAACATGTACTTCTGTGTTTAGGCTTCTACTCCAGTGTGTGGAGCTTCACAACCCACACCATCTACCCGTGTGACATACACATAGCTCTTGATGGAGCACAACATGGATCTTGATGTTCGAGACTGAGTTAGCTTGGCTCACTTGGTGACATATTTGCTGGTGTTGAGGTCGTGGGTGGCAATCCCATAGATTTGGAGACGCGTTCCGTAGAGGTATAGATATATGTGTTTTAATAGAATTAATATTTAATCTAAATTGAAATGTTAGAAATTAATGAACTTTATTCAAAAAACTTATTTATCAACTTCTTACATTTTATTTATTTTGTTTCACAGGGATCTATGGGATGAGATCTACACATAGTGTAGATACTCCCAACATCCGCCTAGGGACAGATACTGAGGTAATCAATTGTACATATCTATTATATGATGTATTGAATTAATCAAGAAATTGTTGTAGAATTTTGCTTATATATTTTAATATATTACATTTATATATTTTAATATATGGTACATGCTATATATAGTTTATGATGTGTATATTCCTTTTTTTAACATGCAGGGTGCAACAGAGCATAGTGAGGGGTCTGGCACTCGCCCTAGTGCATGAGAGGAGACTTCAATGATATTTTATAGATTTTAGACATTTTAGACATGTATATACTCATTAGACATGATTTTTGATATTTTAGACATACTTTTAGAGATTTTAGACATACTTTTTGACATTTTAGACATACTTTTAGAGATTTTAGACATGTATATACTCATTAGACATGATTTTTGATATTTTAGTAATACTTTATGTTACATTAAACCTTCCATGGCTTAGTGAATGCTTCTTTACTTATGCACTTGTCAAATATTTTCAAAATACATTGTTAGTATTAAACTATCTCTCTAAAACTCTATAGTAACTTAAAAGCTTGTGAAAATAATAGATTCCCTCTCTTTATCTATCCTCTCTCTTAAACTTGGGAAATATAAACTCATGTGTTGTTACAGGTGTGCGAAATGATGGAAAATGAAGTAAATGTAATGCAATACATTTCCATGATTTATACTATTTTAATGTAATTGTAAATTTGACTTTATTTGGAGATTTGTACTATTAAAACACCTAACGTAAAATGCCTCTCTGTAAACCAAAGTCTTTGGAGATACAACTCATGTCATCCTACCTCATAAAGAGTAATAAGTCTTCATCTGCATTTGTAATATGTTCACTCACATTTCTACCACCATTTGTAATATTATTAACCTTGAGTCATAATATCTTTCAATACAAGTAATAAATGTATTTTGCATCTTTTATTAATTATATGTATGTGTATTGAATGTTTAGTTTACACATTAATTTATATCAAAACTCTTTATTACTTTTAATATCAATCATATTATTTTTTGGATTAGTTAAATTGAATTGATAATAATAATTTAAGGTCCTTACGAATTAGGTTTATCAAACCCTATGAAGTGGCTAAATAATCTGATCGACTAATCCACAAAATTCCATAGAGGAAATGGAAGACCAAAGATTGTCCAAATGTGGATTTTGAGCTTAGCTTTCTCAATGATGACAAAATACCATTTCTAATGGGAAAAATCATAATTATGTTTCAAATAAACCAAGGTCCATTAGCTATGATATCTCTACAATGGTCAACATTGTTATAGTTAGAACAAAAAGAAACACTTGATTAAGATTTTATTTCCCTAAAGCTTGACACCGTGAGGCATAATCCATGCATCATGAACCCATGATTTGAAGGTTCTCTCAAAGGGGACTCAACTAAAATAATATGCAACTAAAGTAAGTTGCTCAAAATAATTGCATAATTTATTGAATTTAAGGAAATGTAAAACATCAAGAATATTTTTAGGGCTATGATCACGAGCTCATGAAAATATTTTGGCATGGATTTTTTTGTCTCTTCGGTGCCTTTGAACTCCAAAATTCCATTAATTTCTCTTACAAAAATGACTACAAGAGTTGAGGAGGGAACATTATAAATGGCTTACCTTCCCAAAGGGTATTTGATTAATGCAAAACAATAATTAGCCAAAATAATAAAATTTCTAATAAGTGTTAATGGCGGTGTGACATAGACCCTATTAGGTATGTTAATATTTAGTTTAATGATGTACATGTACCTGAGTTGTCTTAAGGTATGTGGACTCACATAACATCCAAATCATGCAAACAATTGTTAGCAGAATGTAGGACCCAAAATTTGGACCTAAGGAACTTGGAAATAATTATTTGGCATCTACCCCAACATATTCCCATTTACACATAAATTGACTTAATTGTAAAAACACCCCGCTCAATTCCTATGTTATGATTCCATCAAATCAACACTTTTCATTGAGTTTAGCACTTTAGGAACCAATTTACCTTACAATGAACACATCTACACTCTCATATCCACTCAACACATGTATGAGATTAGGTCCCAAGTTAAACCTGGGTAGAATCGAGTGACAAGGGTAGAAATGACCAATGTTTTTGACCCAGGTTGAAAATTTTGACCCATGCACTTACAATGGTCACATTTTCAAATACACACCTTACACCAATCATCTTATGGTCAATTGAGTGGGAAATATTTCACACAAGTTGTGTATATAAACACATACATGTTATTTATTAAGGGAATCTCTTAACTCCTTAGACATCTAAAGGATTTCATTCTAAAGAACTCTAAGGACTTTAGGCCCTAATAATTAAAATATCACATAATCACATCCTTAGAGCACACCAACAAGTTACAAGTCTACATAAATCCCATGTTGTTTCCCTAGAACATTATCATGCACTATAACTAAATTCAAGGATTGTTACCAAGTGTTGGAGGCCTTATTGGGGTCTTATCATAACCATTATTTATGCATATATGCACACACATCTAGTGGGAGGGATAACCGCATAGGTGTGAGGAATTTTCATATTATAGATATGTAGGCGATGCTTGTCTCAGAGGGGGTTGAGGAATCTTAAGCCAATTGGACTAAACTCTTTTTTAGGTTATAACCTGGTAAGGATCTAGGGTTTTGTAATATCCAAACTAGGATTTTATTCTACTTAAGATATATATTATGTGCAAAGATGATATATGAATCATAATTGATATAAAGATCTTATAAACATGTAATGATTATATTTGGATAAATACAAGCTCTAGAAAATTTATTAATACAAGAGTCATGTAGTTCTTTATTGTCTATATCAAAATTTAATTGTCTATCATTTTGCTCACATGAAATTTTAAATGATTCAAGTTAGATTTATTGACACTAAGAGTTCTTGTTTCAAATTGTTATAAAAGATGCTGGAAAAGAGAAACTAAAATGAGGAAAAAATAATATATAAATTAATATCCATTGCTTTACATCCATCCACGAGCGAAGAAATCATCAACTCAATTTTTGAAAAATGGCGATTAATGTCATTTTACATGTACACAATATCTAAAAACACCATCAATACAAGACATGTTGGGTAGACCTAACACTAAGTTTTTAAAACTCATTTGTTATATATAGATATAAATGGAAATAATATTATTGGAGATACTAGGGAACAAAATTACATCATTAATGAACCCATCCTTAATATCATAGCAAGAAAGTTGTCAAATATGTATGCCAAATGACAAATAAAATAGATAAAATATTTTAAATTCTGGAAGACATGAATATATAATATTCCATTTCCTATATAATACCAAGTGGCTCGCTCATTTTTCAATGACTGTAAATTTTTTTCATGGTCTTCTACATCTAGTCTCCATTTTTGCTTTGACTAGTTTTAGTATTCACCTACTACAATTGTAACCCCTGTAGCAATTATGTGATTGAAAGAGGGATTCGCGAGAACCGATGTCTAAAAGCGATGCACCAAAATAAAGTTGCACTGATGGTAATGTCAAGCCAACGCAATACGCAAGATTGAAAACAATGGAAAGAAGATTGCAAGTAAGAATAATGGGTCTGCTCATACTCATAGATCAAAAAATAGGAAGTACAAATAGGGGTGTTGTGTAACCCCCATGCCTAAACATGGAAAGAAACTCAATGACGCCACTGACGCATATGACATTGACTGACACATATGATGCCACTAAAAGAGGAGTTACAATTCCAAATAAGGAATGTAACTCCTATGACGCATTGATGCAATGACAAGTGTCGATTCTATGACAGAATCTGACACTTGTCATTTGACTTCCTAAGACCTATGACTCTCGCAAGGTGAGATGACTCACCTAGGTGATGTGGATGATGACTGGATAGTCACACACACCAACACCCCCTTCATCAAAGCCGGGAAGAGGTCAAGGTAAGCTAGAATATAAAAGAAGACTCCCCTAGACAACTAAGAAAGATGTGTCAATGGGCCCCGCAACTAAAGGCCTGATAAGGTGCCCATGTACAAACAACATATTTCTGGAAAGAAGAAGAGGAGAAGAAGGAGGACTATATCTCAAGAAGATGGGCGGCTGCAACAAACCTCACCCCAAGAAGAGACCGCAAGTGAAGAAACTTCACCTCAGTGAAGGGCTTGGTGAAAATGTCTGCAACCTGATCAGCTGTCTGAACATACTGTATGTCAATGTTGTTTTCATGTATCACCTCCCGTATGAAGTGCATATGAATCTCAATGTGCTTCATCCACTGATGCTGAACTGGATTTCTACAAATCAAGATAGTGCTCATATTTCACAGTAGATAATGGTAGGCTACCAAAGGTGGATGCCAAACTCTGTCATGATACCCTGTAACCAAATAGCTTCTGTGGCAGCGTCAACTACTCCTCTATATTCTACTTCTGTCAATGATATGGCAATGGCGTTCTATTTCTTGCTAGACCAACTGACAAGACCTGAACCAAGAGTGAAATTGTAGCCTGAGGTAGACTTCCGATGATCTAGATCACCGGCCCAATCTAAGTTTGTAAATCCAACCAAGTCAATCTCAATCCCTCCTAAGTAATGAATACCATCTATGTGAGTGCCACAAACATAGTGAAGGATCCACTTTTGCTACTTTTAAGTGTAGCTCATGAGGCTCCTGCATAAATCTGGACACGATCCCGATGGCATATGATAGATCTGGCCGAGTGTGAGTAAGGTAGATCAAGCTTCCCACCAACTGTCGATAAAGGGTACCATCAACCAAGGGGGAAGAGAAATCATAAACCAACTTAATCCCAGAAAGAAAATGAGTAGGTGAGGACTTGTAGTTGGACATGTGAAACCGAGAAAGCAAATCAAGAGAGTACTTAGGCTGCGAGATCATAATTCTTGAGTCAGATTGTGAAATCTGGATCCCAAGAAAGTAGTGAAGCAATCCTAAGTCAGACATGGAGAACTTGTTGGCTAAGGAGATCTTCACAGAATCAATGATAGAGGAGGAGCTACATGTGATCAATAAGTCATCAACATAGAGAACAAGAATAAGCATGGAGTCATCCTATCACAGAATATACACATTTGGGTCAGAGTGACACCGAGCGAACCCTGATGCAAGTAAAAAGGAGTCCATCTTGGCATACCAAACCCGAGGGGCTTGTTTAAGGCCGTAGAGAGACTTATTTAATTTGTAAATGAGGGATGGATCATGGACATAACCCGGGGGTTGTTCCATATGGATCTTCTCCTCTAGGTCCCCATGAAGGAAGGCACTCTTAACGTCCATCTGGTGGACTTCCCATCTGTTAGTTAGCGGCAGCGATGGCAAGGGTTAGTCGAATGGAAGTCATCTTCACAACCGGAGAAAAGGTTTTTGAGTAATCAACCCCAGCTACCTAGGAGAAACCCTTAGCTACAAGTCATGCTTTATACTTCTCAACTTCTCCATCAGCTCCATACTTTGTTTGATATACCCACCTACACCGAACAATTTTTCTTCCTTTCGGAAGAAGGGTAAGATCCCAAGTGTCATTCTTTATGAGTGAGGAATACTCCTCATCCATGGCAAGAATCCCACTCAGGAATCCTAAGCTTCCTGGAAAGATGGTGGATTAGAAGCAGAGGTGAAGAAGGAGTGAGGTCCAGTGAAGTCTGAGTGAGTACGTCTCTCATCCAAAGGATCTCCAACTAAATCTCCAGCACTCTATAAAGTTTTCCTGGCCCAAAGAGGTCCCGACGGCTCAAGCTCGAGTCGAAGATTCTTCACTTGAGTGAGAAGGGACATAGTCCTCATCATCACTATTGTTAGAATCAGAAGACTTAGAAGTTTGAGGATCGGGAGGAGCAGGGAGAGGTGGAACTCGCTCAACAACATCATCATCTGAAGAGTCAGAATCTGAATTAGTGGGCAAAAGAACCTCAGTGGAAGAAGTCAAGGATGACTCATCAAACTTCACACTCCTCTCAATATAAAGCTCATGGGTGGTAGGGTTCAATAATCGATATCCCTTCACGCCATTAGGATACCCGACAAAGATACAAGGTTTGGATTGTGGATCCAATGCCTTGCGTTTCTTTTTGGGAATCGAGCCATAGCCTTGGATCTGAAGACTGAAAGTGCTCGACATCAGGCTTGTGTCCAAACTAGGCTTCAAAGGGTGTCATCCCTCTTACTGCCTTGTGTGGGACATGGTTCTAAATATAACAAGCACAATTCACTGCTTCAGCCCAATACTGTGGAGGAAGAGATTTTGAGTGAACCATACAAGTAGCCATCTCCTTTAAAGTTCGGTTCTTTCTTTCTGCAACTCCATTTTGGGAAGGGTCAAAGAATCGTACACTGCAAAGTAATCCCTCGAAGTGCAAAAATCCTCAAACCTGTTTCTCACATACTCACCTCCATTGTTGGTTCAAGAACCTTGATAGACTGCTCCGCGTGTTTCTCAAGAAGAGCCTTAAATTTTTGAAAATGCTTAAAAACTTCAAACTTAAGCTTAAGAAAATATACCCAAGTATAATGTGAAAAGTCATCAATGAAGGTTAGCATATATAGAGCTCTAGTAAAAGAAGGAGATGGAAAAGGGCCAGAAACGTCACTATGAAAAAGATCCAAGGGACGAGTAGCTCTCCAGGATTTTCCCTTGTCAAATTTTTTTCAGGGTGCTTTCCAAGGGTACAACCCTCACAAAGACCCTTAGAAAACTTAACTCAGGGTAGCCCATTGACCATTTCATTTTGGCTCAATTGTTCAAGGTAACGATAATTTAGATGCCCAAAATGCTCATGCCATAACTTGCTAACCTCATTTACATGAGTGAGCAAGGCATTGGGTGTCAAATCAGAAGAGAAGTGGGAAAAGGTATACAACCATGAACGATGATCCGCCTTTCCTCAACCACAAGCAAGGCTTAGAGTTAAGCTCATGAATAATCACCGAGTTAGGACCAAATTCCACTCGCATTCCTTCATCAAGGTGGGTGATTTGGTAAACCGATAGGAGATTGGTAGAGAGATTGGGAACACTCAACACTTGGTTAAATGTTCCACCTTCTATCTCTACCGATCCACTACCAGAAACCGACACATGAGTGTCATCACCCAATGTGATTTGGGACATGCCACATGGTTTAATGCTAGAGAATTCAACCTCTGAAGAAGCCATGTGGTGTGAGGCACCAGAATCAATAATCCAAGTTGATGATGGAGCTGATCTAGCTACGAGGGCCTTACCTTTCTTCTTTTCATTTTTAGTCTCCTTTGCATTAGAAGACTCACTTCTGAGCATTTTGTTTAATGATTAGGAACACTTATTTTATTCTTCTCAAGTAAATGAGTTAAGTGATCAATTTGTTTCCAAAAACAATGTTGCTCGTCATGGCCAAAATTCTTACAATAGGAGCATTTATACTTTTCCTTCTTTGCTTTAGGCTCAGAAGTCGAAGTATGAGTGATGGGCTTAACTGGGGGTTGGTTGGTCTTGGTTTCTTTCTTAGGTTGGTCCTTAGTTTCTTTCTTCTTTTCATTTTTCTTGCCCTTATTTTCCACAAGGGCATGTGACTTGGATTTTAGAGTCCCCATTTGAATGAGTTTGTCTTGTTCTCGAATGAGTTGGGATGAAAAACTATCAAAGGAGGGCATAGTCCAAGTACTACCCAAGGTGGATTTCGTGGCATGAAAAGTTGAAATGAAAACAAAGTATTCAGGACCTAACTTAGAAAGAATCGACAAGATCAATTGAGAGTCTTTCTTATCCACTTTACATTCCTTTAGAAGCATTCTAGTGTGGACAAATTTTGAGAAGAAGGCCTGTAGGTTTTCAAAGTCACTAGGGTTTAACCCTAGTAGTTCGTTCTCCAACTCATGCGCTCTCATGTCATCTTGCTTCCCAAACATATCATCGAGTGTTTTCCATGCTTGATCGGGTGTTGAGGAAGTTTCGATGTGGAAGAGCAAGTCGGGAGAGACGGACATACAGATAAGACCTAAGGCTTCATCACAACGGTTGAACCATTTAGATTTTTTGGGTTCATCAGTAGGTTCGGTCTCTAACCCCATGGTAACTTGGTATAACCCTTTACTTCGCAAAACCAATATAATTTTAGATTTCCATTTGAATAAATTAAAAGGTGTGAGCACTGGTACTTTAGAGATATCCATAATGAAGAGATAGAACCAAGGAATGCAGAAGGAAGGAGAGAGAAAAGAAACAACCACCCAGAACAAAATTACACCCCCGAGTTTGGCACTTTATAATTTAGTGCATTGATTACAACCAGATGCGACTGTGTTCCGAGAACCAGTTTGTCACTCACCTTGCAATTAGCGTAATAACGCAATGGTGGAGACAACAATCAAGGTTGTAGGGTGCAACAGATCGACACGGCAAGCAAGCACGAGAAAGAGAGAAGCAAGAGGGGGAAGAAAGAGATTTATTGGAAACAGTGTCTCACGTCGCACAAAAGAATCCCTTTGTGATAAGACCGTATGGACGCGCTCACAAGTCCACAAAAAAAGGAATAGAACAAAGCTCAAGAAAAAATGAGCTGAATTAAGCAATACAAAGACACCCCCCAGAATGTGGCACTTTATAAAAATAGTGTGTTTACAAAGCTAATGATCCCATCATCTAGAGTGTGAAAAACATGCAACTTTGACTAAAGAAGTGCTCAAAACTGAGAAACGAGTCAAAATTTATAGTAAAAACCAATTCCCGCAATCGATGAGAAAAAGCCAATAAGCCTCTGCAAATGAATAAAAAAGCACCTAAACGCATGCAAAAGGTTTCGTATGTATGCCCATTGGAAACGGCATGGAATTTGAGATAGGGTTTGTTTGTATTGCGAGGGGGGATTAGCCACTTGCCAATCCGGACCTCACCCTTCGTCTTCGACACTCGACGAAAGGTTAAAAATACAACAAGCCACAACACCAAATTTTATAATGCCAAAGAAATGAAAAGTTTTTACCTTATACCTTTTAAAAGTAATGAAACAACACGTTTTTAAGAAAAGTGATAAGGTAAAAAGAATACAAACACGTTTTTTAAGAAAAGTGAATAAAACACGTATTTTTGGAAAGATATTACCGCAGTGAAAGAACTATAGCTGTCCACACATGTGCTAGGAAAATGTAGAAATGCCAAAGCAAAGGCAAAGAATAATGCCAGAATGGAGAAAAACATAGGAATAGGAAAAAATAAGATGCCAGCTGGAAGAAAGACACCGAAGGACAGTGCAAAATCCCAAGTGGAGAGAAAAACACCGGAACAGAGGAGAAAACATAGCGGGGGAGAGAAAATGCCGAGGGAAGGCAAAACACACCGGAAGGGAGAAAACACTCAAAAAGCCCCAAAAAAATGCCTGGGACAGGTTTGAACGTGGGGAATGGTGCAAAAACGTGAGTAGTTTTGCAAAAAACATGAGAGACCAGGCAAAAACGTGAGAGACCAGGAAAAAATGTGAGAGGTTTTCAGCAGGCTCGCAAAAACGTTTTGAGACTAATGTGCAAAAAGTGCAAGAGGTAACTTCGAGACAGCAAGAAACCACAGTGATTAGGAAAAATCTCGAAATAGTCTGAGTATACATCGGTGAAGAAAAAACAATGATCCCAACCAGTAATCACATATCCACGCCAAAAAATGAGCTCTTATTTTACCCTGCAGGCGCTGAATCTGAACACAACCAGCAAGAAACACACAAACAACCTAGAAACAATAGCCATAAAGATCTAGAAATATCCAAATATGAACTCAGCTGATAAGCAAACCAACCAAATACCTTAACTTGCAACTATTGAAACCTCAATACGAGGTGAGCAATAATTCCAAAATGATAATCGAAAAAAACTTACACACGAGGAAATGAGAAGAAACCAGAAGTAATAAACAACTGAGAAACGAAGAGTGCACGTTTACCGAAACCATCTCTGATACCATGAAAGAGGGATTTGCGAGAACCGATGTCAAAAAGTGATGCACCACAACGAAGTTGCACTCCAATGGTAACGTCAAGCCAATGCAATACGCAAGATTCGAAACAATGGAAAGAAGATTGAATGTAAGAAGAATGGGTCTGCTCACACTCATAGATCAAAAAAGGAAGTACAAATAGGGGTGATGTGTAACCCCCATGCCTAAACATGGAAAGAAAATCAATGACGCCACTAACGCATATGACGTTGGATGATGCATATGACGCCACTAGAAGAGGAGTTACAATTCCAAATAAGGAATGTAACTCCTATGACGCATTGACATAAATGACAATGTCATATTCTATGACAGAATATGACACTTGTCATTTGACTTCCTAAGACCTGTGACTCTCGCAAGGTGAGATGAATCACCTAGGTGATGTGGATGATGATTTGGATAGTCACACACCAACAAATGATGGGTGTAATGATACACCTGTTTGTCTGGTTTGTAATCAACAAAGTGAATCCCACTTTGGAGGGCTTTCACTTGTTGTAAGTATGTTCCCTACACTACAACCAAGCCAGTATAAAATGTTGTCTCTTCACTTGTTATTTCACATGTTAGCTTTGTTCTCTCTTCTGTGCAATGCAACAAGTAGTACTCCACTTTCTCAACATTGTCTTCTTCAGAATGACTGCAAATACATCACCTACAACAAAATGCAAATAAACATTCAATGATCCATGTATAGTATAAATATATATTTAATTATCAAATTATACAATCCTTTTAAATAAAACATACCTTGTTTAACCAGTCTAGATATGTGGTCATAATCAGTTGAAATTAATGGCACATCTTCAAAACTATCATCATGATCTGATCCATATGTGTCATCCACAACTAAAGGAACTTGCTTCCACTCACCTACATACCCATGTTTTTTAGTATTGCACTCTGAATATGATTTGTTCATGCATTCATAACAAAAACAAGAATAATCTCTTGTACAGATTGTCCATTATTACTATCCATAGTCATCAAAGAGTGCAAAGTCCTAGAATTGGGAATCCTTTCACATTCATACTTTGTCCTTTGATCAATACCTTCATTTTATCATTCTCAAAAGATCAATAAAGTTTAAAACAAACATCAAAATTCAGAATAAAAAAATTTAAAGTTAGTAACTTGTAGAACTTAATAAATCACATCAAGATCTACATATCTATGTTTTAAATGTACATGTACTGTTATCTCCCAAAAACTCGTGTGTGGGGTTAAAGCCTGTGGGGTTGAAGTGAGTGATTTTAAATCCTGTGAGGTTGAAACATAAACTGTAAAATGTTTCTTACACCATTCAACAATGGTGTGGGCATCAATCAATCTATCTCCCTCATAATCAAATCTTTGTTTCTTTAGAGCACGTTTGATGCATGCACCCACACCATCATGTTCTCCCTTCCCATGACCACTCTAAAAAAATCCATAAATGAAGAATTTTGTGATGATGATGATAACAACTAAGTGCAAAGAAAGGGCGAGAGGATTTGAATTTTGATGCACAACCATCTAACCAAACAAAATGTTGATCTATTTGTATTCCTTGTTGATGAAGATATTAAAAGAACAAACCAAAATAATGTTGCACAAATTGGGTGTCATGTTCCTTGTCATCACTTATATAGAAGTGATACTCCTTCTTGATCATTCGCTTCACATATGTACTTTCAACCCCATCCAAATCCAATTGTGCATGCCTATAAAATACTTGAACCATGATAGTAACATGGCTAGTATGATAATACTGTGTCTCGAATTTCTTTTGATGAGAAAATTAGTAATTCTTAGCAAAATCAACCATGGACAATATGGAACCAATAGGGAATGTGTCTCTATTATTCTTGAATTGTGTAGCATGCCACTTTGAATAGTGAGAATGTTTGATGTATGGACTAATTAAACTTCAGAAACTTTGCATGAATGTAGCAATGGGGATTTCCTCTTCTACCAAATCCAACCTGGTTGAATATTTTATGTATTTGAACCTACAAAATCAATTCATAATGGACAACTTGTCATGTATTCATTTGCAATAAACATAAAAATCAAAATACAATCTAACATCCAAATTTAAAAAAAAACACACACACACACACACACACACACACACACACACACACACACACACACACACACACACACACACACATATATATCACCTCTTACAAGCCACCATTTTAACTGTGTCCAAATCTTCATTTGTTTTTGGCAATAATTTCAAGTCCCCACACAAGTCACAGACACCTTTGATGCAAGTCATATGATCATCGACATGATCATCAGATATTGTGCAAAGAATTAAAGTTATGAATTCACTGACACGTGTAGGTGGGGAATTTTCTTCCCATAACTTTCTATACACCTAAAAAAACATAGATTTTGAAATACATTAATTTTAAATCACATCTCAAAAAATGATATTTAAACAAATTTTGAACAAATATATAGATATAAATGAAAGCACTCCTCAAAATATATATACATGATATAAATTTATTTATACCTGATAGTGATAATCAAACTCAACGTGATAGCGGAAACAACATGTGTCAAGGAATTTATCAACTCGCACATACCAAGGCTTCAAATTTTCAAACATTTGTTGTCCAATCTTAACATCTGGATGTTCTTCTATAAACTTGATGTACATCTCATGTTGAGTTATTTCAAGCCAATGTTTTATATGTTCATCCTAGTTATGCGCTGTTATCATGTGTTTTAAAACATCCCTCACATTCGAGAGAAGGACAAGTCCTCTCAGTCCAAAAATTAGAAACTATCTTCACAATATTATCCTCTATTTTATCAGAACATGGATTTCTACACATTAGTGCCCAATTTCCTTCCATAGTAGAGTCATCCAATGTCTTCCTCCTCTTTGCATACCTGCTGACCGTATTTCTAGATAAACCCAATGCCTTGGCAATAGCGGTAACATGACGATTATTTTTTGTATCTTCACTTACAACTGAATTTAATATTGCTCTACGAGAAATACTCTTATCAATGAGACCTAGTTTTTGTACCTAAAGAACTTATTCCTTTATAAACATTCCCAACAAATTCTTCTTCTACACGTTTTGAATTTTTCCATCCAAAATCAACACCCAACAATTCTAATGTTTCCCTCATATCAACATGATTCAAGAATGTAACCAACAAATGTGCTCTAGCAATTGTAGTCAAATTAACAAATTCACCATATATTATCTCTACACTTTTTGTTGTTTTCTTTCGTGATAGTGGTTCTTGTTGGGAAAATTCTTTTGATTTTTGTAAATCCATCTTCACCAAGTGTTTCACATTTTTCTTGGGAAGTAATTCCATAAATTTTGTTATCACTTTAGCATAATGTTGTGTATCATGATCTGTGTCCATAAACATACACATGTGAGTACACCAAAATTGCAAAAAAAAAAAAACATACAAATGTGATTACACCATTAATGACCAAGCTAGTAAACACTTTAATATCTAAAAAATTATCTTATTATCTAGTAAACAATAATATTAAGTTGACCAAGCTAATTGTATTTAGATAGCTTCATGAGGTCCTTCTTGAAATCTACTAAATATATATATATATATATATATATATATATATATATATATATATATATATATATATATATATATATATGGTGTTAGAGCTATCTAATTTTCAAATCAAACCTAGACCAAAAACTTTCAACACATAAAACCCAAAAATCTTGTACTATATTTAAAAGATTGAGTAAACATCACTAATAATTTAATTACGAGCTCAATAGGGAAGAGAGAGTGTAGAAGAATACATAAGTTGCATTGTCCAATTCAAAATGATGTCCTCTTTAGAATACTACCAAGATCTACCACAACGTTTATACCCAATAAATTTCATAACAAAAATTATTTTCAAAAGTCATATTATGTACAATAAAAGGTTATATTTAAAAAATTTCAATTTACATCTATATATGAGATCATTATTAATCCAATACATGACATATAAATTATATAAACTAAAAAATGACTCTCAAATTCAAAATCAACTATCACGTTAAGGTCAATATTAGAGAGTAAATCGTAACAATTTTTTTAATGAAAGGTATGGTAGACCATCAAATATATCCCCTAGATTAATCCATTAATTTTTATGTATAGCTTTTTTATCATAGTATTGGTAGAAAAATAGGACATAGTGGTCAATCGTAAAATAAGGGGTAATATTTGGAATCCCATGATAACAAATGTTTTGAACATTTATTACCAAGTGACCCACCCACGACATTAATGCACTTCAATCCAATTTCAAATATTTCTAAGGGCAAGTTCAAGAAACTTAGATAAATAAGGAAGATTGGTTTTAAGTAGAATCACTATATAATATACCATATGTTGGTACTTACGGTTATAATCAAAGAAGAAAAACCAAATACGTGTAAGGTTTATTGTTGTTTTGTTGATCATTGTTGGAAGGAATTTAACAATATGAATTCCCGGTGTTACTTGGGACAAGGACGGCGGGAAAGCGGGATGGCGAGGACAGGGTTTCGGGATGGCAAAAATTTCTAAATTTTGGGGACGGCGGGGGACCTGATTAAAAATATATAAATATTTAAAATAAAAAGATATAGTCACTAAATTATATAAATAAGCTGAAATAAAACCATTTGAGATTTAAATAAGGTGAAACTTGAACTCATAAACATCAAATACACTATAAAGTCTAATATCAATATGTTAATGTCATAAATTGAAAATTCATAATACATATTTGAATTTTGATTCTTGAATATGAGACAAGCTGAAATTTGAAATTTCAAATATATTAATATTTAATATTACAAAATATAAAAGTAAAACCATTCTAAAATACGATTGATCAAGTGACAATAGCTAATATTCATATCATTAATCTCATAGCCAAATACACCAACAATTGTCTATTGTCAATATTACAAAAAAAGAGGACAACTACAAGTATCAGCCTAAAAATCAGAATCTCCATCTGAAGCAATATCCATGAACTCCTCCTCGCTGGTACTAGCATCCTCGTCCTCAAAGGTAAGCCCAATCAATCCTCGCTGCACAGTGTTGTCCTCTTCAACCTGCCTCGGCTCCTTGGGATCTACATCCCACCGTAATGCTAGAGTCCATTTGTACTCGTGTGTAGACATGCGATCTATAAGGCAGCACCGTCTACAACTACAAGCTTCTCCGCTCTCACAGAGGTAAGCCTATTCCTCTTAACAAAGTGTATCCAACCATACGTAGACCAGTTCCTCTTAGAGGCGGAGGAGCTAGAAACCTGGGAAAGGAGGCGAATGGCAAGTGGTCGCAGCAATCAACTCGGGAAGCCCATACATCGCCACCAACTCCTTTGGTTTCTCTGTCTAATGTTACCCTATCTGTCTTTCTTTGATGTTTTGTACCCATCGAGTTCAGTGAAGTCAAGCCACTCCATTCTGATTTGTGAAGCCTCTTGTGGAGTGTACATTTTTTTAAAAGCCTTCATAAGGCCCTTCTTCACCTCATCATCATCCAATGGGACAACTCTGCCTGGCCTCTCCACATACCATTTGGGATTTAGTGCATACGCAGCCATATGAAGAGGAGTGTTCAACTTCTCCCATCTCTCGCTGAATAATGGGCTATATATGTTCATTATAGAACTCCAAAGTGGGGTCCCTCACCGAATAGCTGCCTTCATTTGCCTAAGCATGCTATCAATGCACTCGTAGATCTCACCAAGATTGGGGCTGTTAGAATCCCCATATTTGATGACACTAAAAATGGAGCTATAATTGATATGATGTATTTCATATCAACCCAAAATGTTTCCCGCAACACCACTTCCTTCACTCTTTTCCTTGATCTCGTCTTGGACTCACGCCACCTAGTCCAATCCGTGTCATAATCATAATTTGTAGGGCTCTCGCAACTCGGACATTATCTCCAACAAAATAAAATAGGATGTAAAGCGGGTGTCAACTGGTTTCAAAAATTCCTTCTTGAAAAATTTTGAAAAAGTGTCAATGATGTGTGGTGATTGCATATGAACTTCGCACATCTCGGCTCGATCACCACTATCTCGATTAACCCACTGAATCTTCCCTATGTCTTTTAGTGCATTGTTCATGGCATGCACACAACATGGAGTCCAATAAATATGCCTATATTCCCGCTCCACTAGCTTGCCTGCTGCTCTGCACACATAAGCTACATCTGTGATGACCTGTACAACATTTGAAGGTCCAACCTCCTCAATGGTATCCTTCAAAATCTAAAACTAAAACTTAACATCTTTATGCTTCCCAAAACAATAAAATGCTCAAGAATATGGTCCATCTTTGCAATAGACAATGATATTGATGAGAGGACGGTGTCTAATATCCATCCACCCATCCATGATAATGCTGCATCCATGTGACACCCATGTCACCTTCATCTCCTCCATCAATAAATTAACCTTGGAATAGTTTCTATCCAAGATTGTTGTCCTAAGTTTTGTGTCTCCAGGAGGCACATAACTTGTACCTGCTTTTGCAACCTTAGCCATAGCCTCCTTGTAATAAGGAGAGCGAGCGGCATTAAATGGAATCCCAAAGACATAGATAAAAATTTCCAATAAGCATCATCTGCCTCTTCCCTTGCCTTTGAATCAAACATGTCAATAACTGAATTTGGGGCTGCCCCCATGGCCTTTCTCTTCCCTCTGCTTTCCACTTCTGACACTTCAAAACTAGAACCAGCCAAAGTATTAGTAAGTTTTCCAGTCCTATGAGCGCTCAATAGAGTATTAGTTGTAGAACCACGAACTTCGGCACGTTGTAATAAGTGGTATTTCCATTGAATATTCTCACCATCTCAGCTCTCTGCTCTAGTGAAAGACCCTTACAAGTGCCAACCCCCCTTCCTGTAAGATGCAACAAGTGTGCATTGGTCCTAGTGATACTGCCATGCCAAGTCAGTGCACATATGTTGCACTTCCATACTTTTCTCCCCCCTCCAGACTTGGGGTTATCAATTATTTGGGAAAATTGTTGCAATGGCTTCTTCTTATCAAATGGTCCAATGGAAAATTTGGACAACATTTGAGAGGGGAAATTAGTAGCACTACCAATTTGAACTACCGATTCTGCGAATTTGCCACTACATTTTGTGCCCCTTCTTCACTCTCCCCCATTGTGGCATCACCAACTCTTCCACGGCCACCTATCTCAACTTCCCGTTCAACCCTCTCCCCTTTGCTGCTGATTCCGATTCATACTCATACTCAGTCTCAATAGAAGAACTCATGGTGATGATTGCTGCAATGAATTAAAAACAACCATAACTATATGATTGATTGATTATGTAATGAATTAATTTTTAAAAAACGTAGCCATTTAAATTTTAAATTTTACAACCAAACCCTAGGGCCTATGCAAGATGCATTTTTTTAAATCCCACAAACTATATGCATGATTGCATTATGAATGTAGATGCAAATGCTAAAAAACAACCCCTAAAAAATGCAAAAATAATATAAATTTTAAACTAGAAATAAAAATGTAATTAAAAAAAAAAACGTAACCATTTACATTGTAGTTTGTATAACCAAACCCTATGCAATATGCATTTTTAAAAATCCTACAAACTATATGGCATATGCATGATTACATTGTGAATGTAGATGCAAATGCTAAAAAACAGCCCCTAACAAATGCAAATATAATCTAAATTAAAAAAAAAAAAAACTTTAACATGTATTGTAAGCAAATAAAATTATAAATACCTCTTGCTCCCTCTTGTTCTTGTTCTTGCTCTTGCTCTTGCTCTTGCTCTTCCTCTTGCCCTTACTCTCACTCTTGCTCTTCCTCTTGCTCTTGCTCTTGCTCTTGCTCACTCTTGCTCTTGCTCTTGCTCTTGCTTGGTGTGAATATGAAATGAGCCCATATTGTAAATTTATAACATAAAATAGCACTTTTAGGGTTAGGGTTAGGTTAGGAATGTTACTTTTATGCTATTAGTCATATACTGATAAAAAAATGTGTTTTTTTCTATTAAAAGTTTTTTTTTTTTTTTTAAAATGCCGGGGATCCGGGACGTCAGGGACGCCCCCGCCGTCCCCCGTAGTCCCCAACATCCCCGGGACATTTGTCCCCCTCTGCCCATCCCGTGGTGTTTCGCCCACTTTCGCCAAAGAAGGAAACATGGGGGAAACGTTTCCCCTGCGTCCCCAAGACGTTCGGGACATCCCGGACGTGTTGAAAAAGGGGAGGACGCGTCCCCGCGTAACACTGATGAATTCCCAAATAGTTTCTAATCCAACATCTTTGAGATCTACATATTCCAAGGCATTTGAGTATTCTTCTCATGACACTTGATGAGAAGGTGGTTAGACAGGTCCAAACTCATATTGGTTTTACACAAGATATCAATATCATCATTAGTATTAAACATGGTTGTCCAATTTCTCCTACTTTGTCTTTTCTCTACATAGACAAATTAGAGGATGTCATTATAAGTTTAAAGGAAACATATGATGATTGCACGTTCTCTATGATATAACCATTACTATTTTTTAGTTGTTTTTGACATCATTCTTATGTCAAATGATTTTATTTTCACATGTATTATTTCTATTGTTTTAGGTTATGGGATCCTATCAAAACCCTTGCCTTTACTCAATCTAAAAAACATATTATCATATTTAAACCTTAGAACTAAAAACAATTACACTCTATCAAGGGTTTCTATACATATGTACCAATTTTTGCAGCCTTGTCTTTCACTTGTTGTGTCTTCTCTCTCTCTTTGTGCCTTCCTACGAATAGATCTTCTAGCATTCTTCTATGCATTATCTTCCTCAGTATATTTTCGTTTCTCATTCTTTGCATTTCCCATGATTCATCCACTTAAATAATTTTCACTTGCACACATAAATTGTGATAGATCTCGAATGTCTAAGAGTAAACTCGATACAAAACTATATGTCCATTAACTCTATTTATATACAAATCTCAATAGAAATTAGGTTATTTTTAATTTTAGTTTTTATAACTTTAAAGAAACTTTTCTAATTTTTATAGAATTTATATTTAATATGTAAAACAACTTTTCTAATTTAATATTACATATTTTTGGTTAAAAACAATTTTAAAAACAAACTTAGTTTAAAACAAAAAATATGTAAAAAACTAAATTTAAAACATTAAAAATGAACAATATTAAGTTACTTATAAAAAAGTAACTTGCAAAACATTAAATTTAGAAGGAGACGTTTTGGCAGCGCTTTGGTGGCGTAGGAGGGGTTCGCGAACCCTTTTGAGTGGCACTAATGTGGTGCCTGGGTGGCACATTTTGGCTCCAAATCCTTTTGGAGGATAATTGTGATCCAAAATCTGCCACTCAGGTGCCACGTAATTAGGGTAAACGAACTAGTTAAATTACAAAATTTTGAAACAAAATTTATATTTTTATTAGCTTTCTAAAAATGTAATTTTCATTTTTTTAAATCTGTTTTGTTATTTATTTTTTAATTTTTACTAACATACAAGTATTTTAGGACAATCAATAGTACACAATCAACCAAATTTGAAAAATAGTAGAATATATCAAAAAAATTGAAAAAATAAAACTTACTATTTATTGAAGTCTTCTTCGTACCTATGAAAAAAAAACTCAATTTTGATATAAATCTTAAATTTTATTGGCATAGACATATGTACACTATTTATTTGAAAATATTTTTACTAAATAATTAATTAAAAATATATATAAGTCAAAAAAATATGAAAATTTGACAGAATCTCAAAATTCAAATCTTAAAAATACATCTAAAATTTCATGGTCAAAAAATAAATTTTCATATAAATAAACCACCCGAGGACAATCATTACTCTTTTATAACATAAGAAACAACGTATGAAAAAAATTAAGAAAAAGACCATATTTTTTACCAATTTTATTTTTAAAAAATATACATGTATTTTAAACTCTAAACACAACATTTCGTTAGTTTGTGGAATTTCATGAATGTGTACGGTTTTGTGGCTATTACCTTTAGAAAATCAATGAAATTGAAAATTCATGTTTATAAAGGTACAAATCATACCAAAAAGTGGAACATTTTATTGTGCTTTGATAGAAACCATCAAAATATCATACTTCCACAAAAGGTCTCAAAGTTGCGCATGTTCTTAAACCCGATAACAAACCACCCCAACCACTAAAATATAATAAAGTATCGCATCCTCCTCCAGTGTTTTTATGAAATACTGATAGAATCAAGGTATCATGTTATGGTTTTGGATCTCTTCTAATGGCACCATGTTTGTACTATAAGTTAACTCTTCAAGAAATCATGGCTCACATGCTTGTCGACATGATTTCGTTAGGGTATCATTGATACTCGGACATAGCAGTCTTTTCTTCTTTCTTATCTTTCTCTTCTCCCTTCCATGAATGGTATAAATGTAAGTGCTTGTGCACATTGTAAGGGTTATTCTCCCATCTTTCTTCCTTAGCAATTTTTGGGCTCTTCTCTATGAAACTCAAAATTTCATGCATTTGACCTCTGTAACTTGCAAAAGGAGATTTTCTTTCCTTGGATCTATATGTAAACTATAAAGGATCTATTAATATAAGTGTGGTTTCTCTCTTTCCTTCGAATACTCTATATTTGGCATGAATATCTTTTCCCTCTTACATATTATATATTATTTTACTTGTTTACATCAAACATGTGTGCGTCTTCATGATATTCCTCTCTATGAACTTGCATCTATGTCACTACGAATAGGAGAAGTTTCACCTTTCTGGTGCTATCACCACCCCTTTTATCTTAGTTTTTGTATTTCTTGCATCTCTCTCCCTATTCCCTTGGAAATGTTAGTGTAGGATTAGATATAAGAATATTTTTAGCATTAGATTAGGTTGTGTTATGTGGATTTTCCCAAACCGTGGAACAAAGGAAGTCGACCTTCTCTAGAGGTTTGTCTCAAACTACAAGTCCCACACTTGGAGACAATCACATGTTGCCTCAAAATTTTGAATCTTTTATGATTCAGAGAAATGTTCAATTTTGAGCTCTAATAGTTTTGCACACCCGCTTGGACAATTTAAATGATCTTTACATCATCACTATTGAATTTTGGTGTGTAACTTAGTAGTTTTAGCCTCAGGAGGAATTCCTCAACACATATGGAAACTCCCAACATTCAAATCTTATAGTTTTAACCAATTCAAGATTTTTTGTTTCATGAGAAGAGTGCAAACAAGGTCAAGTATATCTAGAGGTGATCCATTTGATTATCTACAACTCTCCCCATGAAGAAAAGGAGAAAATATCCCACAGAGGTCCGCAATATTTACAAGCAAGAATTTTCTCAACTCCACCTCCAAGTTTCCACTTCGTGTCAGAAGTCTTAGACCCATTTCATTTATGTCACATCAAAGAAACTTTACATTTTTAAGTTTTAGTGGAGGAATTTCATTTCTCTTAGCCATGCAACATGATATCCCAATATCTACCTTGAATAATATTCCTTTCTTCACGTGTGAAAATTCTACCACGCCCATGGAGCATATTTAGGACGATTTAAATGTTTGTTCGATACATACGCAAAGGTGTTGGAAGACAATGTTGTTGTGAGGTTGTTGGCATCATCCTTCAAAGGAAGTTTTTTTACAATGGTATAGAATATTTATGACCTATTTAATCCATACTTGGGATGAACTTGGGACCACTATCTATAAGGTGGAAAAAATTTCACTTCTTGAGCAGCTAACCACAATCAAGTGGGCTCCAAATGAGCTCATGGAGGATTTCAATTTTAGATTCTAGAAAATATGGGACATAATTCTAGTCCTTCTAAGACTGACCCTTTGAGGTGCATTTTTATACTTTCTTAGAGATTTGAATTATGATATAGTAGTAATGATTTAATCTATGGGTGTTATTCAACTACCAAATGCTTATACAATAGCCATTAGAGTAGAAAATTGTTTGATCCATACGGGTAATCTATCTCCTAGATTACCAATGCCCTGTCATTGTTCCCATTCCTCAACCTTATACTTCATCCTCTGAATCCACATCTAGTTCTTCAATAAAACATGAATAAATTGAAATCCTTAGTGTTTGGTTAAAAAATTAACAAATGAAATTGTCTCTCTTAAGAGACAACAAGCTCAAGTTCAAAAAAATATCATAATCCTCCTTAGGGCTATCCATAACAATACTCTCAATATACAAGACAAATATTTACACAAAATTACTCACTAAGAAGATATCCAAATTCAACCGACAATAGCTTGTTTAGTTTACCCTAGCGATGGGGAATGTGTGCTATAAATGGGAGGTCTCGGGTCAAATCCCTAGGAAAGACACCTTTATAGCTCGTCATTATTTGGCTAGGAAGTGTTTCATGGGTCAATTGTTTCGATGGCGGAGGTGTCTCTCGGTGTGGTGCAAAGTTGGCTTAGTTTTCAATACGATGGAGGTCAAGGGAAAGCATGAAACTTGTGTTCAATGTGATGAGGCATGTCCTGGCACTACCATGAGAGGGAATCACAACCACTTTTAACTTTTCCTATTTACCCTAGCAGTGGGGAATGTGGGCTATATGTGGGAGGTCTTGGAGTTTATTCCCAAGCTAACCACATCTATATCTCGTCGTTACTCAGCTAGGTAGTGTCAGATGGGTCGAGATGCTTGATGTGGCAAAGGTGGCTCTCAATGTGGTGCCAATCCGACTTGGTGTTCAATGTGATGGAGGTCGGGGACATGCATGAATCTTGTGTTCAATGTAATGAGGCATGTCCTAGCATTATAGCATGATAGGTAAACAAAACCACTTTACATCCAACCGGTAGTGATGTTATGGTTCTTAGGTCTACTAGTAATTATGAGGTTCAAGGTTTAAATCTCGGCCATGTTAAGGTGGCCTACTACCAGCAGTTTTCAATACTCGTTGATAGGGCACCACAATAATGTGTTTAAATTTGTGGGCTAGCCAAGAGCTTAAAAATTCCATCCTTGGATGGTTCCATGACTAGTGTGGGTTGGTGATGCCATAAAGGGCTAGCCCCCCCAGGTAACCTAATAAAAAAATCAAACCCACAATATTTACTGCAAACCCTAGCTTAAGAAAATTCATTGTTCGGTCCAAAATAACATGGGCCAAAATTTTTAATGATGTTACCCATGTGATCAACCTCAAATTCAATATTCATGTGAGGTTAGGATGAACTCCTAGTAGGATAAATCTATTAGGCTCTAAACTCCATTCTACTAACAAGAACAAGTCTTGGATCCATCGAAAGCACTACGAGAAGAGATGTAAGAGGCCACTCCTTAACCTAACTTCATGATTTTGGACTTGAATATTTTTGTGTGGTTAATAAAGTAGTGGGAAATTCAAATAGGCCACAACTTCATGTGGTACACAATACAAAGTCCAAAATGAGGATAATGGATATAAGGTCTCCTTCTTCTATTTCCCTAACTCCACATGATAATTAAAGTCAATTTTCAGATTTGAGTGAAGTTTTATGTTTCATCCAATCTTCCATGGGTCACTAAGCATCCATAGAATGAAAACATTTTGCGGAATACAAAAATATATGCAACACTACAGATCTGTGTGGCATGTAGTCAACCAAATAGATTCCATGAGATAGAGGCGAGAAGTAAAGAACATATCGTGCCTTCATTGCAAAAAACAATGCATATTCCCTCAACATTGTGGAATAGATGAAAAGGACATTTGAACTACATAATGTGGGATTCCCTATTTATCACATCTCAAAGGGATATCTTGGAAGAATCCTTGAAGCATCTTCCACCTCTAGAAACCACAACACACAAATTAAATTATGTGGTCATCATTTTCAGCCTGGGGAGAACAAGTAAGTGAAATTGTAAATCCTCATCCCTTATACATGTCTTTGATAGTTAGAAAGCACATAATACATAATTGTATGATATATTTTGGTGCTAGTACCTTAGTGATGCGAGAAAATTGCAAATATATTAGGAATTGAGTATAGTAAAACTTTAAAAGGTGTCTTGTAACTTGATGGATCTTGCGGGTATTTGGTGTAGTCGAGGATCTAGAATGAAATCTTCATGCTTTCCCAATCCTAAGCTGTAATGTGTGAAATCTCTTGATTGACTTGCCACCCTCTCTCTCTCTCTCTCTCTCTCTCTCTCTCTCTCTCTCTCTCTCTCTCTCTCTCTCTCTCTCTCTCTCTCTCTCTCTCTCTCTCTCTCTCTCTCTCTCTCTCTCTCTCTCTCTCTCTCTCTCTCTCTCTCTCTCTCTCTCTCTCTCTCTCTCTCTCTCTCTCTCTCTCTCTCTCTCTCTCTCTCTCTCTCTCTCTGTGTGAAATCTCTCTCTCTCTCTCTCTCCCTCTCTCTCTCTCTCTCTCTCTCTCTCTCTCTCTCTCTCTCTCTCTCTCTCTCTCTCTCTCTCTCTCTCTCTCTCTCTCTCTCTCTCTCTCTCTCTCTCTCTCTCTCTCTCTCTCTCTCTCTCTCTCTCTCTCTCTCTCTCTCTCTCTCTCTCTCTCTCTCTCTCTCTCTCTCTCTCTCTCTCTCTCTCTCTCTCTCTCTCTCTCTCTCTCTCTCTCTCTCTCTCTCTCTCTCTCTCTCTCTCTCTCTCTCTCTCTCTCTCTCTCTCTCTCTCTCTCTCTCTCTCTCTCTCTCTCTCTCTCTCTCTCTCTCTCTCTCTCTCTCTCTCTCTCTCTCTCTCTCTCTCTCTCTCTCTCTCTCTCTCTCTCTCAGACTTCATGGCCAAATTGGGCAGATACCTTTCTTCAGATTGGCCTAGGTATGGGACTAGGTTTATAATAAAATTTGAACCCATCTCATCTTACCATGTTGAAGTTCATGATCCTAGTCCTATTAATGAAAATTACATGATCCAAGGAGAAGTAAACAATGATCTTGAATCTACTAAGACGGTGCATTCATCAATTTCAATTCCTAATCTTATGTTAGATGAATGGGAAAATATAATTATGAATGTGACCCCTATGATATACTTCTAGAAATTGTTCAGGGACTCATTTCATCCATGAGGAGAGTTTCATTATCCCCATGTCACACAATGAAGAAGATAATGACGCTTCTAGGTTATGGAAGATGTATTTTTATGGTTCTAAAAGCAGTAATGGAGATGGGGTGGGTGTATTCCTTATTTCCCCAATGAAAAAAATAATCTTCTTCACTTATAGGCTACAATTTGCATGCTCAAACAATGTGGTAGAATATGAAGCATTGGCTCATGATCTGTTGATTGCAAAAAAGAGACAAATCAAGGATCTCTAGATATTTAAGGACAATGAATTGGTAATTCACAAGGTAAGAGGTAGATGTGCAGCCAAAAACAAGATTTTAAGAGCTTAAAAAAATTGATTATGGGACCTCTTGAAGAAAAAATTTAAGATGTCAACCTTCAAGTAGTATCGTGAAAGCATAACAAGGAAGTAGATCAAATGGAAACTATTAGCTCTCAATTCTCCCATAGAGGACCTTGTTTAAGATAAATATCATTTTAGGATGGTTGTAAAGCCATCTATTCCAAAAAATGATTTCAACTAGATGGTTTTTGAAAACAATAAGCAAACAGTCTAATTCATTCAGAATGAAGTTGAGTTCTCTTCTAGTATGCAACCTAGTTTGTAAGAGAGTTATGGTGATCAAATCAATCAGTTGTGGACAAAAAAATTACCCAAGGATTGGTTACTCTTGACAATAACTTCAATCTCGATGATGAGATCAAATGGAGGAATAAACACATATCCGCATATTGAGAAGATCGCAATTTGGTCTTCCTTGCATAAGGTAAGGAGATTATGCTTGGAAAGATGTGTGATCAAAAGGAAGAAAAATATTTTATTTTCTTGTGCTAAGGATTTCACGATGTATTTTCATGGACTTATGGAGACATTAGAGGTTTTTACCCGACATTTCTCAACACACTATTGATCTTTATTTCACGGCTAATCCACTTAGAAAAAATAGAGACTTTTTGACCCCTAAGATTGAGCCTCTCGTGAGGAGGTACTTGTCTAAAATCATTGAATCAAAAATCATATTCCCTATCAAGTATTCATCTTGGGTTAAAAACTTGGTCCTAGTGTGGAAAAAGAATAGAGAAATCAAGATTTGCGTGGATTTCAGGGATTTGAATAAGGCCTCTTTGAAGGATCATCATCCTCTACCCTCTATGGAACAAATTCTTCAAATAGTGGCATGATCTGAAAGATTCTCTATGCTTGATGGCTACTCAGGATTTAATCAAATTAATATCAGAGAGGAGGATCAATACAAAACCACATTCACAACCAAGTGGGGAACATATGCATACCAAAAATGCCTTTTGGTTTATCAAACATGGGTGCCACTTTTCAGAGGGCAATGGACATTGCTTTCCATGGACTCATCAATCAGTTCATCCTTATCTATTTAGATAATATCACAATCTTCTCAAATAAAATCCAACATCACATGGAGCATTTGGAGAAAGTTTTTGAGAGATGTAGAGAATTTAGAGTGTCCTTAAACCCCAAAAAGTATATTTTTGTAGTTCTATATGATAAATTATTGGGTCACGTTGTTTCAAAGGATGAAATTGAAATTTACCCAAAAAGAGTCTCTTCCATTATTTATCTTTCATTTCAAACTCTCAAGAAGGCCCTTGAGTCCTTTTTGGTTGTAGACACTAAATCACGCACTTTGGGTATATTTCTAGTCTTGATCACATACCATTATTGTATTATTCCTAAGCTAGAAAAGTACTAATTGACCATTGTTTTTGGCCACTTTCTTTTTTGCTTTATATTTTCTCTCTTAGTATCTTACTCCTTCGCCCCATCTTTTGGGTCTTTTCTAGCCATTTGGGCATCTTATTTTCTTACTAGTTAGCCTTTTAGTGGTTAATTATGAAATTCAACCAAGGGAATCATATAAATACAAAGCTATGTGATCATAATAAAGGACCAAACACTAAGCATCTACTATCACCACCTAAGGTTGCATCCAAAGGCATTTATAAGAGCATCAAAAGCATCCATCTAGCATCCATTCACAAGGGACAAGGGATTGCATTCTTCTGCATACACTTCATAGGAGGGGAAGTTCATTTTTCCATGCACACATCTATCTACATTTTCTACATCTAGTTATTCTCATTATCAAGTACGGACTCGCACAAGAGCCACCTAGGGCATGATTCTACACACACACACACAAAACTACATGGATTCTAAAATGTAGTGCAACACCCGGATCATAAGTTCACTCAGTCGAGTGACCATCAGGGTCAGTCGACTCCCCATTTTCATATTTTTTTTTTAGGATTTGATGTGTTTTGGGGTTTTACAGTGTTTCTTTTTTCTTGTAGGTTTAGGTGATTAACAATGATGAACAATGAGCGACATACATGATGTGAGATCAAAGTGACAACCAAAAACATTCATGACCATGTAAAATTGGTTTTTGAGGTTTTGAGCAAGTCACAGTGCCCAGAATAGGTCTATGCACCCCTAGTGCACCCCGACCATATGTTCCCTAGTCCTAGGCATTTCCCGACACTCTTACAATTTTTGGGTTGGTTTGACACTTTGATTTCCTATTCCATCATTTTCCAATCTTGGCATACCTTCGAGATCATTGCAAATCAGCTAAGTATTTTATATCCCTTCATTTGAAACTAGGGTTTCAAATTTATTAGCTTATTTTCTTGGTCAAAATATGTACTTAATTGTTATATATCTATGTTGTTACATATTTAGATTTAACATTTATTTATTTCAATATTTTCTTAATCATTTGGTGAACCCGACTCATTCAAACACTCTTAGGATCCTCATTTTTATTGCTTTCATTTTCTAGGATCTCCTCTCATCATGGATATTTCTATTCATGATTTCTTGCTATCCAATCCTGAGTGTCATGCTAAAATCATTATCTTTTGGCTACTACTCATATTCCTTCCACTACTCATCCGGATGTTGTTTATCAAACATTCATCAATGCATTTTCTCAACAGATTACTTTTCCATCTAGCTATAGCTGAAAATATTTTTGTATATGAAAATGATCCTCCTCTATATATATACGATTCTACATCAATAACTTGGGTCAAGCATGCTTTAGTCGATACTGGATATGAGCTCAATATTTTTCCTTTATCATTCATTCAAAGCTATAGGCCTTCCCACATCTATTCTTAACCCAACATCTATTTCTGTTCGAGCATATATTCTACTACATGCATCCATGCTTAGGCATTATCACCTTTCCACTCACAAATTGGGCCAAAGACTATTCCAATTCATTTTTTCATTGATATCCCACTTCCATATAATTGCTTACTTGGTAGGCCATGGCTTCATAAAATGCAAGTATGTCTTCTATAGTTCATCGATGTGTTAGATTCTTACATGAGGGCTTTGAATATGAGGTTCCATTGATAGTACACCATTCCAATATTGCAACCTAGATCCAACCATTGCATTACCTATTCCCAATTTCTACTACTATACATCATGTTGTTGATCCATGACCCATGCACTATCTAGAAAATTTACCTCCACTCAAAGGAACTATTTGTACATTAGATGTTGTTCCATCCACTTCAAAAATCCCCCCCCTTCTACTAATGTTATGGTACTTTATCGGGGTATGTCCATACATCGGATGTCATACCACCTTCATTATCTCTCTCTCATGAGCAAACCTACATATGCACTTTTTCACATGCACTATTTTCATAAATAATGCTTTTGGTCACACATTCCATTCGATCCCACTTGTTCTGACACTATTTGCACACATGATGGCTTGACTCGGCTTGGGTTTACACTTGATGATATCTTACCTCCACCTCATTCACCACATCTATATCATGGATATGTTTACATTACTGTTACTTATGGCCTCCGAGTATTTCATTTTATCTTTGTTACATGCACTCCATGCATTTCACCACTTACTCTTGGACAATCTTGGCTTGACTATATTGGTGGTACTTTAGATCCTAATCATATGACATTTCATTCCCCATGCCCTTTGGCATGCATTTTTCATTTGCAATGACTCATTTCTTGGCTATTCACAAAACCTTACTCATTGGTATGCACATGGATGTCCATTACCACCTTTCACTGATGAGGAATATGCAATGGGCATGTATAATCTACGTCACAATGGCTCTCTATGGGATCAACCACATACTATTGCTTACCAAGTCTCAGATGCATCACCATTTGGTTTTGACCATGACAATGATGATCTCTTAGATGATGTTACTTGATCACTTCTTATCATCATACACTTGGGGGCATCATGCTTATTCTCCCCCTTCTAGCATTTTAGGTGTCTTCATTTCTACATCACTCTACACTTTGCATCTAGTCTTTCACACACATCTTACACATCTTGATACATTTGTATATCATCATTACCCCTGATGACACACTCTCGTGTTATGGTTCACACTTGATTGTTGAGGGATACTATACATTCATGAACCTCACACACTTCACACATCACACACACACACATCATCAACGCATTCACATACGCACACACACATACACACTACACACACACATTCACGACACATTTCTCACATCTACATTCATCACAACACACTACCCTATGATGCACTCTAGTTCCATGGTTCATACTCAACTATTACCGAGGGTATAAATCTAAAATGAACCTCACCACACTCACTCACTCACTTCTCTATGCTCTATAGCTTTGATGATCATATCTTTCTAGCACACAATTCAAACCATTTCCGATGACACACTCTTGTTCTATGGTTCATTCTCGACTATTGAGGGGCATTTATAAATGAACCTCATCTCATACATACTCATTCACATTCACTTGGGGGCACATGATCTCCTATCACACTCACTTTGCATTCCATTCCATCTCACATCTCACACACATATACTGCATATCTTGGTTACACATTGTTCTTGCTTTTGCATTTACTCTTACTACATGTACACTTTATTTACTATGTTAGATAGATACATTGTATGTCATTATATTTTCTATATACACATGTGCATTCACTTACCTTCTAGTTGTGATTGCATACTTTACATAGATCATTACATGCAACATGGATGTTTGGCACTATACCTCTTACCAAGTCCCCCACAATGGCTCTGGGGGCATCCACTTTTTCATATACATTATAGTGTTATTTTTTGATTTATTACTTTTATTTTCATACACACACTACTATATCGGATTATACACATTTTGACATAATTTCTATCTTTCTAACATGCTAATGGGTGCTTCATGTGCAACATTTTTTTGCAAGAACTCTTTTCTACCATGGTTGTCTATGCATCTTGTTTTCACATTTTTTTCATTGTTTATCATTGTATGCCATTGTTTGTGGGATTTTCCCTTTTGTTGTTGTGTGCACATTATATGCTTTTGGCCACTTTGGCCTCGATTGTCTTGTGACA
The DNA here is from genome assembly GCA_018340775.1 of Taxus wallichiana var. yunnanensis. NCBI lineage: Eukaryota > Viridiplantae > Streptophyta > Pinopsida > Cupressales > Taxaceae > Taxus > Taxus wallichiana. Next base: position 173,579,046 of record CM031237.1, on the reverse strand, counting down.
TCGTGAGTGATGTCCCATGTTTGAAACCCACTTTTTCATGGTCTATTTTGTTTGTCTTATTCTTTTCTACATTGTTTTCTTACTTTCTAGCTTACACATTGTTTTCTACATGTGCATGTTTATATTGTTTGCACTAACACTTTTTTTCACCACTTTTTTGTGTGTGCCTTGGTTTCTACCAAGCACACTCCCCCCCCCTAGGGCATCAGTTTCAACACAACATCTGGTCCTCCTTTGGGCCGCATACTCCTGTGATGTCGCATGCACCCCAAATGAGGGGGCATCATTGGGTGAATCAGTCACCCCATACATATAGTTCATACATCACACATATACAACATATTTCATTTCACATACAACACAACACAATCTTCAATCTCAAAAATGGCCCAAACCTGACTTGGGTCCTCAACACACACAACACACAATGCCCAGACATAGACAATAGCATAGGGTGCCCCCCGACCCTTCTTGATGCACCTATGACCAGGGGAAGTTACACATTTTTTTCTCAGTTTTATATATTTTTTTTGGTAGTTTACACAATGGATTTTATAGGACACAATCCTTCAACACTCAACATGCATGCATTACACTTTTTTTTCTACATTGGATCATGTTGGATCGAAATGGATCAGATTTCACACACCATCTACAATGGTGTTTATACTTTGGGAAGTAGTCAAAGGTTGGAGAATAACACTAGACCTTTCTCCCTACACTTCTTCCACTTGGCACTTGGTGTGAGATCACCCAAAAAACACTCACACACAATGGTGTGAGATCACCCAAAAAAATTGTTCTTCTACAACATCTTTAGGATCCTTTCTATCTCTTTCACTCATCATGGATCAGGTGCACATGTTCCTTTTTCACATTTTCACATACTTTTTTTACGTGTTTTGATCAAATTTTTCATATACACATATTTGACTACTTGTTCATTCTTCTCTTTTGTAGGTCCATCCTTATGGGAAGTGGTAGTCACATCAATCACACATCATCATCACACATACATCAACAATAGGTACAACAACAACATCTACACATATACTTTCACCCCTAGGGTCATCATCATCATTTTCACTTCCTCTTCTCTAGCTTCCATGCTTCACATTTTTATCACTCCACATGCTTTTTCTTGTCTCTCTCACATGCTTTTTTCCATCGATCTACATGGTTATCAAGTATACACATCTCTTATCTACTTTATGTTATCGAGAATTCTCTCAACAACATAAAGTGGGGGAAAATGTAGACACTAAATCACACACTTTGGGTATATTTCTAGTCTGATCACATACTACTATTCATATGATTCCTAAGTGAGAAAAGTACTAATTGACCATTGTCTTTGGCCTCTTTTCTTGCTTTCTATTTTCCTTCTTGGTCTTACACACCTTCTTTCCCATTCTATCTTTTCATACTTTGGCATTTTTTCTGACTCTAGACACAATGCCCACCAAGATGCTAGCGCCCAGCACCCTCCCCTTCTGGGGCACCCTTAACCTCTTTGTACTTGCTCACATCTTTTGGGTCTTTTCTAGTTGTTTGGGCATCTTTATTTTTTACTAGTCATCCTTTTAGTGGTTAATTATGAAATTCAACAAGGGAATCATATAAATACAAAGCTATGTGATCATAATAAAGGACCAAGCACTAAACATTTACTATCACCACCTAAGGTTGCATCCAAAGGCATTACAAGAGCATCAAAGCATCCATCTAGCATCCATTCAAGGGACAAGGACTACATTCTTTTGCATACACTTCATAGGAGGGGAAGTTCATTTTTCCATGCACACATCTATCTACATTTTCTACATCTAGCTATTTTACTCATTATCAAGTGTGACTCGCACAAGAGCCACCTAGGGCACACGATTCACACACACACACACATAGAACTACATGGAGTCTGAAATGTAGTGCAGTGCCTAGATCATAAGTTCACTCAATCAGGTGACCGTTGGGGTCAGTCTGAACCCCATTTGCATATTTTTATTTTTAGGATTTGATTTGTTTTGGGGTTTTTGCAGGTGCTTCTTTCTTTCTTCTTACATATTTCAAATGATTAAAATGAGGTACAATAACATACATGAAACTAAAAATGACAAATAGTGAACATCTCACAACCCTATAAAACCGAGTTCCACTTTTGAGCAATCATAGGTGCCCAAATAGGTCTCGGCCCCAGTGCCCTTGACCCTACATAAGCACCCTAGTCCCGTCAAATTTTTTTCTAGGTTCGGTTGTGAATGCTCTCGAGTTCCTATTCTATCGGTTTTTATCTTGGCATACCTTTAGGATCATTGTGAATCAACTAAGTTTTTATCTCTTCATTTGTAACTAGGGTTTCAAATTTATTAGCTTACTTACTTGTGTCAAAATTTGTACTTAGTTTTTTATCATTACATTACATGTTTAGATTTAGCATTTATTTACATATTTTTTAGATTTAGCATTTATTTCACATTACAAAGGAGGTCAACTTTGGCCACACAAAGTTGGATCGATGATATGACAAAATTTCTATCAACTGGCAGCTACCCTCATTTTTTAGCAAAAGCAAGGAGAAGGAACTTAAGGTTACGGTAAGTTCCTTATGTATTAATTGGTGTGATTCTCTTCAAAAGAAACATGGATGGTTTCATGCTAAAGTATATTGACAGACAACATATAGATAAAGTCTTGGCGGAATTCCATGATGGTTTTTCTAGCAAAAATTTCTCAACCAAGGCTACAATAATGAAAATTATTAGAGCATGATACTTCTGGCCAACATTATTTGCGGATGCACATCAATGGATCATAAAATGTAAATAATGTGCTTTCTTCATTGGTAAAAAGAAGATGGTGGCCCTTCCCTTCATCTTATTCAGGTGGATGAACCCTTTTCTTAATGGGGAATTAATTTTATAGGTATGATTAATCCTCCATCAAGTGTGGGTCATAAATGGGTCTTAACATCAAATGACTACTTTACCAAGTGGATAGAGTCCATACCGCTCAAAGAGGCTATTGAATCAGTCATCCTTGATTTTCTTGATGATATTGTAACAAGGTTTGTAGTTCCCTAACCCATCATTTATGATAATGATAAGGCCTTCTTGGGTTCTAAAATCTCTTATTGCCTCTTAAACATGGATTTTTTTGAATACTTCCTCCAATTACTACTCATAAGGTAATGGTTTGGTGGAATCAACTAACAAGAACCTGATCATAATCATGAAAGGGACTAGAAATCAATCAAAGGAAATGGAATACTAAAGTGAAGAGTGTATTTTTCAGCTAATACAATCATTCTAAAGAAAGAAATTGGTAATTCCCCATGTGTCCTTTTCTATGGTGAGAAGCTAGGATCCCATTATCACTTGAATTACCTTCATTAGAGCTAGCTCAACAATTATATTTTGAAGGTGTAGATCAAAGAGAAATTAGAATTGTGGAATTGATTGAACTTAAACAAGCTGAGACAATCTATCATGGTTAATCTGTAGGAGCATCAAAATTCAACCAAATAATGGTTTTACATGAAAGTTAAGCGGCGAGGCTTTCAAGGAAGGTGATCTAGTCCTCAAGTGGGATGCAAATAGAGCTAAACTATGGTGACACTCTAAGTTTGATGCACTTTGGAGTGGGCCATACATCATCACCACTTGTAAAGAATCCAACTCCTTTGAGTTTTCTAACCTTAATGGAGAAGCATTACAAATCCCAATCAATGGGATTTATCTCAAACACTCCCATTAAGTTTGTATGTTGCATCTTGTAAATACTTATGTTTGTGTGTTGTTAGAGGTTCCCTCATTTTTTTGTGTGTTGATCATTGATTGAGTGCCTTTTCCTCAATCCTTGTGGTGATCATATTTATTTTTAATAATTTTTGTACACTCTCTACATGTTTCACTTGAAGCATGTATGATATTTCCTTTTGTATGTATATTTTGGAATCCCCTTGTAGTCATATGTGGATTATCTCATAGTAAGTTCCATGTTAAAAATCGAGATAGTTAGAGAAATTTTTGGTGTATATCCTTCACTCCACAAGATCAACTTCAAGCGGTTCCAATTTTTGCTAAGTTCTTACAAATCTAAGTTACGTGTTTCAAGGGTTTAATATTAGCATTCAATATTATTCTTAGTTTCATGCCCAATGGAGGATTTAAGGCTACCGGTTATCATCATCTAGCAGGATATGCCCCCGAAGGTCATCAAACTGTTGTCCAAAATAACCCCCATGTTATTTTCAACTTGCAAATTTGTTTTTGGACTGAGGCAAAAAAATTGATTAGTGTCCACGGGTTCTCCTAACCCACGGAATAAAATAAAGAGAATTCTATGACTTAGGAAGAATTTGGAAAATTTATTGTTTCACAAAGTCTTTTTGACCTTCATGGCACTAAGGAAATGAGTCCCTCACAGTCGAAGGCAATTTAAAGCACTATGGGATCACATACTCACGGGAAATTAAAAAATCAGCTAAGGACGAGAATCCATGGAGCGAAGGAAGTGAGAAATTAGTTAGCACTTCGCAACATGGAAACACAATGTCACGCGGACTCGAAAGACATAAGGTTCCGTGGATTTTGTCAATTCCACGGAACCAAATATAAATCCACCAAGCTAGAAGCTACAAAGTGCATTAATTTTGAAGACCCGCGTAGTAAGAAAATCAAATTTGAAATGGATAGGGTTAAAAACTATGAAATATTATCCTAGTGTTCCACAAGTTTCCTAAACCATAGTGTGCCACGGGTTGATAATTACACTCAACAAGGTAGCATAGCCGTGGGTATGGTGTTACGTGGAAACAAAGAGAGAAATACCTCGAAACATTTATGGAATTTCTATTAGGGGAGTGTATAAACAATCAAACACCAACAAATTAAAGAGTCTCTTCTTATCATTCATAAAACATGGGAAGTTGAAGTTGGACCAACATGGGACTATCTCCAAGTTAGAACGGGGTGAAGTTGGACCAACTCGAGGCGGTGTGAAATATAGAGCTCTAACTAAAGTAATACCACTTAAAACAAAAAAAAGGTGGAAAGAAGAACAAAATTGCAAGCACAAGCCATAAAAATGAGATCCACATTGGGTGATGTGATGAACTACTTCATGTAATTTTCGGTTTCTCATGTGTGAACCAATAGGGAAAAAGAATCTTAATGAAATACAAGAAGAAATCACAAAAGCATCCACACAATATGACATGAAGGAAGCTAAAGATGGATTTGATCATAAAAGATTTCTCAAATTGGTAAAGTAATATCAAGAAAAAACATATTGCAAGAATTGACATGGATGATTATAGGAGATTAGTACAAAAGATGATCAAGAAACTAGAGAAGGTGGTTGTAGAGATAGAAATTGAGATCATGTCAATCGGTTCAAATCTTATGCATTTTGACATTATGTTACTATTGGCTGGATTTTATGCATAGCTAAAACCTAGGCATTCATGAGATAAATCTCCCTCATTTACCGGTGAGGCTCCTGTGTAAGATTTCTATTAATTATGGATCCTAGTAACTATCTGTGGGTTTTACTTTAACTGCAAAGCTCATGAACCATAGCTAAGCAATTCTACAGCAAGTAAGTAGTTGTAAAGAGATATTTATGAGGGGGGAATAGTTGAATACGAGAAGAAGGAAAGAAGATGTGTAATCCAACCAATAGTTTACAGAGTTGGTATCATACACATAGATAAAACAAATAGATCTCATAATACATAATTAAAGGAAAGGAAAGTTTCTAATCTAAATCTTAGACAATGCAAAGTTTATCTAAAGATCTACACAAAAGTAAGAAGCAAATGCACTGTTGACACAAAGTTCTTGAAATCCACCTCTGTTTAATTCCTCAGCTTTCAAAAAAGATATCAAGGGTTTCAACATAAAGTCGGAACTCAATAATGTTGGTTATTGTACATACCCAAAATTATATGTACTATACTACCAGAAAGAGGTTACAGAAACCCCAATGATGATTCAGATCTCTTCGCAAGGTGTTCGGAATCTAGAAAACACGTTGAGTATACTCTTGCATCCTAAAAATTTTTATCCTACCTTCACATGCTTTTTTCTAACCTCGTTCCTCTCTTTTCCTTACATTTTGGTCTTTAGTTACAAGATCGCCGCCCTGCCTTGGCGACGGTCCCATGACCGCCACCCGGGATAGGGCGGCGGTCTTTGAACCGCCACCTCTTATTTGGTGGCAGTCCTGTGTGCGTTTTCTAGAACTCTCCAACACTTTTGTCAACATAAAAAATCAAGTTGCGCTCAACCACTCTTTCTTGCATTTAAGTTTTAGCCACCTAGTAAATAGTAATTCCTCTTTTTAATAATAGAAGAGTTCAATTCAAACTTACCCTCTGGTAAATCAAAGTGATATAAATACCAATATTTTTACAAGCAAATGGCCCCTCTCCCTCTATGATTTATTATTCAAGTGTGTTTTGAAAGTTCTTCAATAAGTCTCAACAAGTTTAGATTTTGTAAAGCTCTCAGCCTCTCAGTTCAAGGCTCCACAATTCTGGTTCTAGATTATGTTCATTTGAATCTTGATTCGATTAGAGTTATAGGTTGTTGTTTCGTCACAGGAAGTATAGGTCCTAGAGATTTCAATGTGCTTGTATTGTATCCCTATAACAATCCTACTAGGAATTGAATAGTCAAGCTCTGTTCTCTTGCACTATCCCTCTCCTACTTGCATTTTGTTTAGCTTACGTCCAAGCTGCCACTATTTAAACATCTTCTCCTACTACCACTATCACATTCCCACTTTTCTAGATTCACAAGAACATAAAGGAACGAAGAGATCACACTAAGGGGACAAGTCGTAATACAACTAGATTTTCTGATGTTCGTAAACTCCAGGTTTGAATTGTTGAAGTTGTAGTTACAATATATCAAATAAAATAGCAAATCATTTTATTTCAGTTAATCTTGCTTTCAATATTACCAGGGAAGCTATGGGGAATGATAGCTTTTGAGAAGCTGTGATTTATTCCTCACTTTTGAGGTAAGATTGAAGGTCTTTCAATTAAATTAGTTAGTTATTTATATTTAGGATCAATTCACAAATGCACAGGAAAATAGCTACATCTGGCTACCTTGCTTGTTTTAATTCCGTTATTATATTAATTGTTTGTTATCTGAATATATTAGAATAGTCGCTCTTTAAATTTCATTCAAATTCACATCTTTGAAAATACAAAAAAAAAATATAAGCATAGTGTAGATTTATTTTCATAATTAGTTTACTTATTTCAGTTAAGTTTGATTATCTCTTGCATGACAATTACAGGACCCAGAGAGCCCAGGGATTACGTATTCAAACCGGTAATACCTCAGCCAAATCACTTCACAAAATTAACAGATATATATCAAGGCCTTAGAATTCATGTCTTTTGAACAACAACAAACCCACAAGCAGTTAGCGAGCAATTGAGAGAATTAAATATTGAAGATGACAAAGCATACACATTTTGGTCAAATCAACCCAACTATAGATTGCCTTGATAGGATATCCGCATGACCATATAAGAACCCGAAAGAGAGAAAATATTTGGTTGTGATTCATTAGTTCGTAGCCAAACGCATGAGACCTTCTCATTGACATAGACATGGGCTTACGTATACAAGTTGCTAGAACACCCGTAAGGTATTCCGAGAAGATCGCACAACTCTTGGTACTAAACATAGAAGTTGAAAAATCTTATGACTATTGGATAGTTAGAAGAAGAGATTGATTCTTCACATGACCATAACAAGTCTACAACAACAACGAACTCATGGTTGTGATCCCCAGGTCCCACAACCCAACAGCCTGCTAATCAATTAGACATTGACACTGGTTTACGTGACGTTGGTATTTATATCCTCACTACTCCTCTTGGATATCATAACACAATTTTCCGTATTAAACATAGAAGCTAATCAAGATAATATTTTTGGGTTAGACCAGAAAACCACCCATAGTTTCCTAAAAATCCACTACACCTCTCACTACCACTTTCATGACCTTATCTTGAAACATACACAAAGCACTGCTTGGTCACTTTCCACGTGTCCAACAGCTAATAGATAGGATCTCGGTAGAGCTCAACATTGATTGGAGCCTCCAAGACACTATTATATCTCGAACAATCCATTACACCAATTCAAGTTCTTTGCCTTGGATTTGCATATCCTGTTATTTTGTGTTGAGGATATAAGATTGCCCAACTAGTTTGTACACACCCACATATACTTCATTTCCAATAGCTATCTCGGCACGACCTCGAGAGGTCGGGTACGGAGAAAGGCTACTTGTCGATTCTCATGCTCACATGTCACTTTTCTATCATACAAAATTGGTGAACCTAACGTGAATGCAATAACTACTCCCTTTTCATTTCCATTTCTTTCATTTGTCTTCGCTCCTTCCCATTATTCTACGGGTATTTATATACCCCGAATATGTTGGGATATGATGCATATGGCAGACCTCTCTCAGGTCTCGAAGCATATTATGGCCAATCGAATAGGCCACAATCACCCTCACTTTCTGCATGGGCTGAAAACTACTCAAACAACTACCTTTCATCACAAAATCCTCAAGGGACTAATTCTAGTACTTCATTCCGAATTGAGGAACTAGACCAACTCACACAAACACAACAACTTGAGCCATCAGGCTCTAATAGCATGATGTTTACTAGAGAATCTAGCTCATCTCCTCGAGTTTTGTTTAGACCACAAATCAGTAGGCAAATCAGATCCACTCCCATTCTTGGATGAGGAGTACTTAGCATGCCACGCAAAAATGAGCAAAACTTCCAAAAAATGTATCCATCTCTAGGAAGTTTGCAAACACAACCGACTTCCTACTTCAAGAAAATACCCCCATTCCTCCACCAATGGAAAATACTCTTGGTGAACTTGGGAAAAGTAATGAACAATTCATAGTAGGATACCATACCCCTCTGCAACCTCAAAGAGTACCACAACAGCCATCAAGGTGAAACACTAGGCCATCACCAATCGAGGTCATCTCAACTTTGGTTGAGAGGGTCAAAGGACTAGAACTCGCTCAAGCAAATCAAACTTCATATTTGGGGTAGCGGGAACTCCCAACCCTCCAGTATTATCCTAGTCAAATTGACCTCCTCATAGGAACAAGCATGTTAGGCATGCCTCCTCAACATTCATATAACTACCCACAGAAACACCAGCTAGAACCACGTTTTCAAATGTTGCTCTAGTTAAAAGTATGATACCCCCGGTTTAGTACCAAACAACCCATATCAGAGCAATTCTCCTCCCTATTTAAACATTTGTTCAAAATCACCACAGGGAGACATGTTCTCTTCTCCCGGGATGTTTTCTCAACCACAAGGGTTTCCTTACGCTCCTGCAAATACATATGCTATGCCATATCAACAACCCATTCCACCTCTCCCCCTGCAGGCACCATTGATGGTTAAGACCTATGCGGTAGGGACTTACTCGAGAATATTTAAAAGAACCTCTAGATTTCATCATAGGAAGCGTCATGCTTATAAGACCTCTTCCCGATTTTCCTAAATTCAAGGGGGAGGGAGATCCAATGGACATATCAAGGCTTATGCCATGACCATTCAAGAATTTTTCCCTTGGGATGTGGTTGTTGCTAAGATATTCCCTAAGACCTTAGAGGGTATTTCCCTTGATTGGTATTATAGAATACCTGAAGCCTTGATACACTCGTTCAAACAACTTGTGTCATAATTTATCAAAGCTTTTGACATGAACAAATTGTTAAGAACAAGGATCAGGGAATTCTTACACATTAAACAAGAGCACAATGAACATTGCTCATTTTATTCAAAGATGGCGTACGAGTCCTCTACTCATGTGCAAGTGCTTTGAACATGGATCAAATGGAACTATGTGATTTATTCCTTCATTCTCTCAATAGAGATAAAGGAATAAATTGAAGTTCCCACTAAGGCTTATGATGAAGTACTGAGAGTGCTCTTGAATTGATCAAGAAACAATGATAGACGGTGGTCGTAAGACATATGGAATGAATGGGAAATTAATCACTCCTAATCAAAACACTATGACTTATCCTAATGTTGGGAATGCCAATCAAGGACCCAAGATCCTTAATAAAAACCAAGGGTTACAACATATGGATTCACTGAGACTGAGTTAAAAGGGAAAATGTTGTAAACACTCCAAAGACTAGTTAACAATCAGCAAAATAATAACTTTACTCCAAAAATCAACGTGGTGGATTTTAATCATCCATCACGACAAAAACAACAATGGAAAATCCGGACACAAGGTCCAAATGAAACCCATTTGGATATCATAACCAAAGCCAAAAGCAACAACCTCAAAATTTCAACTCTAACAACAAGCAACCTAGTCAAAATTTTGGACCACAACAAGTTTCAAACCAACAACCTCAAAACTATAATCCCAACATCTTGTGGTTTCCACAATATTCAAAGCCATGATACTAGGACTTTCCGTGACTATAATAAATTCATGCAACGTTTTCGGAAGATCAAAAATAACTCTTTGTAGATATGTTTTTAACAAATTCTACATTACCCACCTACCAAACACCTTGTTTCACTCGGAATGTTTCATTCCTTTTAGAAAACAGATAAGGGTTGGGGCTAGGAGGAAACACTGTAGAATGTCGAGATGATGTGCGCGTACAAGATTTTAATTAGACCACAAGATTTTAATTAGAATAATAAATGAGGAAGCGCCTTGGGCCGGAAATATAAAACTTCCTTTGAAGGTGGTGAGTTCCCTTGCTAATATGAATTAACACAAAAGACTATAAGATATCAATTAAATTGCTTTGTTGGCTAGGTAGGGGAAAAATTTGGTTATTGGTTATAGTCGGTATAAGCGATGGCGGATTCTTGCGATAACCGATGGCGGTTTGATGATGGCCGATATCGGTAGAGTCTAGAGATACGAAGGTTAGTTGTTTTGTGGGGTGGTGGTGTTATTTGGTAGTTGTGTTATTTGTAGAAATTTGTATATAGGTAATATTAGGAAATAGGGTGATGAGATCTAGATGAATGACAGTTAGATGCAATGACACGTTGGGTAGTGGATCGAGAATGGATTTGTGAGGACTTATGATTCAAAAGTCGAAGAAATGTTATTAAAGAGTACATGCAAGAAGTAACTTACGATTATTCACGGAGATGCAAGTCAAGAGCTACGATGGCAAAGCGAGAAGCTGAGGTAGGATAGTGCGGCACCTGCCAGATCAAATCAGGTGAGTATCACGGGGCTCGGTATCCGATTGCGATCAGGCTTGCTCTCCCTTCTGCTAACTCTCCTTGTCTCTTCACTTGTCTCTGCTCAGTCAAGTAAAGATCGGGTTTTCTCGATCGCTCCTGATGCTCTTTCTTGATTCAAAGAATCCTTTCCTCTGATCCAAAAATGAAATTCGATCCTTTGTTTTTGGTTTGGGGAGGCCATTTACAGGGAACCGATGGCGGTTACGTAACCGACGGTGGTCGAGTAGGAACCGGCATCGGTAAGGAAAAAGTAGGCTATTTTTAGTAAAATAGCCCACCTTCCCTGCTTTTCTCCCGAGAGATTAGTTGCGGGCTTGGTCAAGTGACTAGAAGGTCGGTTTTAGGTGCGAGAAAGGGGTCCTTAGTCATGGGTGTAGGTGTAGACCAAGTTTTAGGTTTTAATTAGGTTAGTTTAGGATTAGGGCTAGGTCATGATGAGGTGGCAAAATGAGGTGGTAGGTGAGGTGATGGGGATTTATCAATTCTGGTAATTAATAAATAATTGTGTAAGGTTTAGGTAATGAGGTTAGGTTGCGAAATGGGATGCGGGTCACAAGGGGTCGTAAGACACGAATTTGGTGTCTACATTAGCCCCTTATTGTCGTGTAGCTTGTGTTGTAAAGCTGCGCGGACAATAATATGAAGTGGTTTCTCCTGTTAAGGATATAGGTAATCCCCCTCAAATCTATCACAGATTGAGTGAACGGGAAATCAGGGATAGGGTTGATAAAGGGTACATGTTGTAGAGAGGATGGTAAGGTGGTGGGGAGGTCGAGGAGCGAGACGCATGTTGAAATGCAATAGTGCGACTAGGGTACATGATTTGGCGAGCAAACCAGCAATGTATAGGCAAAGGTCGATAGTTTATCCAAACAAGGGTGATATAATCCTGGTATCCAAGGCATAGGAAGTAGCTCCAGGGTATATAACAGGTAAGGTACAGGAACGTTTAGGCGTGTTCGGCGGTACGAATGGTTGGTTTGGTTGAGATAAACGTCACGGTCTAGGTCTAGGCAAAGTTGGTCGACAGATCAAGTCAAGGACCCTAATCATGCTAAAACACGAACAGGTGAGCTCGATTGAACAAAAGGTACAGGATGGATGGATAAAATAAAACGTTGATTGTGGGTATGGTATTGAAGTGATACGGCCGTGGGTCGGGCCAAGTTGTTAGGTTACAGCCTTGGGTCGGGCCGGATGGTTAGGGTGAGGCCTTGGGTCGGGCCAAGTTGTTGGGTGGCGGCTTTGGGTCGGGTCGGATGGGTAGGGTGAGGCCTTGGGTCGGGCCAAATAGGTAGGTTGAGGCCTTGGGTCGGGCCAAATGGGTAGGTTGAGGCCTTGGGTCGGGCCGAATGGGTAGGGCGAGGCCTTGGGTCGGGCCGAATGGGTAGGTTGAGGCCTTGGGTCGGGCTGAATGGGTAGGTTGAGGCCTTGGGTCGGGCCGAATAGGTAGGTTGAGGCCTTGGGTCGGGCCGAATAGGTAGGTTGAGGCCTTGGGTCGGGCCGAATAGGTAGGTTGAGGCCTTGGGTCGGGCGAATAGGTAGGTTGAGGCCTTGGGTCGGGCGAATGGGTAGGCGAGGCCTTGGGTCGGGCCGAATAGGTAGGTTGAGGCCTTGGGTCGGGCCGAATAGGTAGGTTGAGGCCTTGGGTCGGGCCGAATAGGTAAACAAATGGTGTTCAGCAAAGGTGGATATAGGTGATATGTGGTTAAAAAGGGGCAAATGGTAAATAAGGGCAAAAAATTGGGGAAAGTTGGCAGAAAAACCGATGTCGATTCTACATGACCGATATCGGTTAAGGGACCGATACCGGTTCATTAGGGAAAAATGGCCGATATCGGTTATGGCGAAAAACCTATAAAAAAGAAAAATACGGCTTGTCATTGTCACTTTTGTTATTTGAAAACCAAATTGATTTGTCGGCATTGGGGAGTTGAGATTGGAGATTTTATTGAGTGAGGTGGAGCTTTTTCTTGGAGGAGTGAGTTGTTTGCGGGCCGAGTGAGAGAGGAGGCAGCGATTGATTCAAGAGAGCTGAGGAGGTGGCGATGCGACAGAGTGGGCATTTGTAAGAGCCAGGCCTTGACGGTGCCGTTATTGGTAGATATTATTTGGTGATTTGAGGATGGTATGGAGACCTTACGGGAATTATATGGTAAGCAGGAAAACATAGCCGAGGAATTGAGGGGTGTAGAGCGATTGAGATGGATCGCGGGGCACGGGCGGAGTGAATATGAGAGGATTCCCATAGATCGCGTGCGGTGACAATTTGGATTTGTGTGTAGGATATACCCGAGGCTTATAGACCTATATATGAGGATCGATGCGAGAGGCATTATTCTCACCTCCCGGCCAACACCCCGAGAAGGGCGAAGAAGCTTGACCGATCGCGAGGTAATGGATGCGAGAATGATAGAGGCCTATAGATTATGGTGGGTAGCGAAGCTGCGAGGTGTACGTGATCATCGACATAGCGGTGATTACAGCGAGAGAGGATAAATCTGCAGCGTTTGGTTCAGCGGCTCAAGCGAGTGAATGAGACAAGAGGATTGTTAGTGGTTGCGGAGTCACGGGCGGAGAGACTAGAGGCTGGAGTCCTCCATGCGAGAGGGCGTATTCATATGTTACAGGAGAGATTGGCAGATCAGTGGGCGGTACCAATAGCCGTGGTACCTTTGAGGACAGAGAGGCTGGCGAGAGGGTCGCGATCACGATCATCACCTAGTTCGGGATGAGGCGTGAGGGTCTAAATAAATGTTAGCAAGGTATAAGAATAAATAAGAGTACCGACCTGCGTGTCGATGATAGAGAAGATGTATTTGTTTAACATCTAAATAAAACGAGATATGTATGTTGATTTGAGTTATAATAATAAGAATGTTTTCGTTTTGACTTTCGGTGTTTTGAAAAAGGATAAAGAGGAATGTGATTAAATAGAAATACACAAAAATATTTATATTTACCACACATGATAGGTTATGGTAGGGGATGGTCGAGCTAACCTTGGGAGACCCCATGTCTCCGAAGTGTTGCCTACATAGCCCATTGCACAAAGCAAGGAGGGGCCTCAGACCGATGTAGTTCTCCCTTAGGATCAGGGAGAGGCGAATTCAGGCAATTTGGTACGGTTTAGGCAATTGGTTGGTTGGTAAGAATATTGATATTAATATTGGTAAGGTAAGGTTGTTGGTGTCGGTAATGAATTGGTGATGTTGTAAAAGGTATAAGGGAAGCGAAAGTTAGCCTACCCAAGTAGAAGGGAACCATGTCCTGATTAAGATCAACACACAATCCTAGATGCGAGGCAAAGCGGAAAGAGTGCTCCGTAGGTGAAAAGAGCTAAACAAACCACACAACGTAGAACGAGCTTGAAGCCCTAGGTACCGTGCATAGACGAGAAGTCCATAGGTGAAAAGAGTTGTATGATCACAATATATCGGGTGTACGTTACGTCCCTTGAGTTGAAACAAATGGTGAGGTGAGGTGGATGATATAGTTGAGGTACGAGAGAACTTATTACAAAGTGAGTGTTCTAACGAAAGAGAACCTACCCTAAATAGACAAGTCCATGACCCAAAAGTTCTTTTGAATGAGGCTTTTATTTTCTTGAATATAGATCGATCGATGCGGGAAGTCTGAGGGATATTGATTGTGCTTATTCTTGAGGTCTTCTGAAGCTGATCAATGCGAGAAGCTTCGATAAAGGTGCGTGTGTGTATTTGTCCTTCGAGGAGCGATCTATTTATAGTAGCAAGATATGATTTTAGTGCATAGTTGTCCTTCGGGGGAGCAGTCTATATAGAATAGCAGCAATAATTTGGCATATAGTTGTCCTTCGAGGGAACAGTCTATATATAATTTAGATAGCTAGATGTTCTTTTGGCGTGAAGCATCTAGTTTGGTAGGAAGTTTGACTCAAGAAAATCCCATAAGAATACGGCTTATTTTAATACTTTGAAGTCATGGACTAGACTAAAAAGGGGAAGGCATCGTTTAGGTGAGGTGAGAATCAAACTATGTGAGCTTGATTTTTATTATGAGGTGTAGGAAACGAAGTGCATGTGGTGGTATGTGAGCTCAAGGGACGAGCGGCAGGTAGATAAGAAGTGATATAACACTAAATTCAACAGTAGAATGGTCGAAGATGCAAGGCATTAAGGGGTTCAGGCTCAGGTTTACCATTAAGCGAAGCTAAACGATAAGTGCCTGATCCATAGGTGTGAGTGATTATATAAGGCCCAATCCAATTGGGAGCAAATTTTCCACGTTTGCTCTTTTCTAGTTTGGTGACATGTTGATTCTCTTTGAGGACAAGATCACCAACCTTAAAGGTACGCTCATGAAGTCGCTTATCATAAGCACGTTTGATGCGTTTTTGATAGATTTGAAGGTGATCAAGAGTTGTAAGACGACGTTCGTCAAGAAGCTCCAATTGGGCTAACCGCTCTTGGTGGAAATCATCGTTGGTGAGAATATCCTGAAGAGATATTCTAAGGGAGGGTATTTGTATTTCGAGAGGCAAAACAGCCTCGGTACCGTATACCAAAGAAAAAGGTGTGGCATTAGTAGAGGTACGAATGCTAGTACGATAAGCCCAAAGGGCAAAGGGAATGTGATCGTGCCAATTTCTTCCGGATTCATTGACAACTTTCATGAGGATTTTGGTTAGGGTTTTATTAGAAGATTCAGCCTGACCATTGGCCTGCGGATAGTAAGGCGATGAGAAACTAAGTTTGATACCAAAGTTGTCACAAAGGTCTTGTAACAACTTGTTTTTAAAAGATTTACCATTATCTGTTATTAGGCGATGAGGAATACCAAAACGACAGATAATGTGATGGTTAATGAATTCGACAATTTTTTCCTTTTTAGTTGAAATGAGTGGAATAGCCTCCACCCATTTTGTGTAATATTCGGTGGCTGTGATTATCCATCGGTGACGTTGTGAAGAGGACGGGTGAATCTCACCAATAAGGTCTAAACCCCATTGTGAGAAAGGCCAAAGATCTCGTGCGACTTGCAGCGGATGGCTAGGAGTATGTTGAAGGTTAGCATGTTGTTGACACATAACACAACGCTTAACATATTCGTAGCAGTCGTTATTGAGAGTAGGCCAATAATAACCAAGGCGAAGGATTCGTTTAGCCACGGCAAGGCCACTAAAATGTCCACCACAAATCCCATCATGGACTTGTTGGATGGTATAGGTGACCTCGCGCGGTTAGACAGCGAAGGAGGATACCATCAAAGCCACGTTTATAGAGGAGTCCCCCCATGACAACATAACGTGAAACACTTTTAAGAAAAGCACGTTTGCCGTTACTAGTAAGGTCAGGTGGGAGAATAGAGATTGTAAGATAGTCGTGAAATTGGTGGTACCAGGTATCCTGCGAATTAGTAGACACAGTATTTATCGTACAAACAACCGGGGCTGAATAAGATGGGGCAAAGAGTTGTTGGACCACGACGAATAATTCAGAGTCAGTTGATGAAGCTGGAATTTGCGAGGCTAAGCAAGCCATAGTATCCACAAATTTGTTAGTGGAGCGGGGAATGGTTTGGATAGAATAGTGAGTAAATAAGGCTAGAAGTGAGTCCACGTAGTATTTGTATTTTTGAAGTTCCTCATTTTTGCATTGGTAGATGCCCATAACTTGATTGACTACCAATTGAGAGTCACCAAAAATATTGATAGATTTGATACCTAAGTGCGTAACTTGGAGACCAGAACAAGGGCCTCGTATTCCGCTGTATTATTAGTGCAAGGGAAATCGAGTCGGAATGAAAGAGGCATAGGCTCGGCGTCGAGAGGAATAAGAACAACGCCGGCTCCTCCACCGCGTTGGCATTTGGATCCATCGAAGAAGAGAGTCATTGGATACGACTCCTCCTTGAGTGAAAGAGTGGCGATGAGTTCGTCGGGGAATGTAAAATTGGTAAATTGTTCCCCAGGTAAAGGGGCTTCCGCAAGTTGGTCTGCGATGGTTTGTCCTTTGATTGATTTCTGGTGGACGAACTCAAGGTCGAGGTCGGCGAGGAGCATGAGCCATCGGGCGATGCGTTGGTTTAGATGAGGTTTGGCATACATGTAATGGATGGGGTCCGTGTTGGTGATGACGAAAGTTTTGTGATTCAGAAGGTAGTGTCGGAGCTTGGTAGCCACGAATGATAGGGCTAGGCACAACTTTTCTACATGTGTATACCTAGTCTCATAATCCACCAAAGTACGACTTATATAATAAACGGCTTGTTCTCGATTTTCAGAGTCACGATGTGCAAGCATGGCCCCTACAGCGTGGTCAGTGGCGGAAAGGTAAAGGTAGAAAGGGCGGTCGTCTTGAGGTGGGATAAGCACGGGTGGCTGCAAGAGATAAGTTTTGAGAGCTTCAAAGGCTTGGTGGCACTCTTCACTCCATTGAAATTCAATGTCCTTCTTAAGGAGGTGATGGAAAGGTTGACATCGATCCGAGAGTTGGGAGATGAAACGTCGGATAGATTGGAGCTTACCTTGTAAACTACGCAATTGTTTGAGATTAGTAGGTGGGGGCATTTCTAGAATAGCTTTGACTTTAGATGGATCGACCTCAATGCCACGCAAAGAGACGATAAAACCAAGAAGCTTTCCCGAAAGGACACCAAAGACACATTTCTTTGGTTGAAGACGGATAGAATATTGTAACAGGCGATCAAAAATAATGGTTAAAACATCGAGATGTTCACTGCGATGTTTAGACTTGCCAAGAAGATCGTCGACGTAATCTTCAAGGATAGTGTGCATAATGTCATGAAAAATGTAGGTCATAGCCGCGATAGGTCGCACCAAAGCATTCTTAAGGCCAAATGGCATTACACGAATGAAGGTTCCCGAGGAGTTATGAAGGCAGTTTTGTGTTGATCGGCAGGGGCAACCAAAATTTGGTTGTATCCTGAAAAGCCATCCATGAGAGAAAGCATTTCATGACCCGCAGTGAGATCAACAAGTTGATCAATACTTGGGAGGGGGAAGTCATCCTTAGGGCAAGCGAGGTTAAGATCCTAGAAATCCGTGCATATCCGAAGTCCCCCGTCGCTTTAGTGATAGGTACGATGTTAGAAATCCATTGAGGATAGTCAATAGGCAAGATGAAGGAAACAGAAAGAAGTCGTTGAAGCTCTTCTTTGACCAAGAGGGCAATGCGTGGATGCATTTTTCTCAGTTTTTGTTTGACTGGTTTGGAATCGGGGTTTAGAGTGATGTTATGGACGGCAATGGTAGGATCAATTCCTGGCATGTCAGCGTAAGACCACGCGAAAGCTTGGTTGCGAGCACGGAGGAAAGTAGTAAAGGTGACTTGTTCTGATGCGTTAAGGGATTGTCCGATCTTCACAATGTGAGGATCCTCCTCCATGTGGATGTTGATTTCTATAGTAGATTCATTCAGCATGGTTTGGGTTTCAGATGGTAAGGCTCGTTGAATATAAGAATCATCCGCGCCAAGGTAAGTGAGGATGGAGTCGTCATCCTGACACTCAACAACATTAATCAAAGGTGAATCCTCTTCGATCATGTCGGATACGAAGGGAGAAGATGGGTCTCATTATCGCGTTGATAAGTGAGAGGACCTATGAAGATAGCATTTATGAAAAAAAAAAGTTAGGAGGGATAGATTCAGGGTCTATAGATTCTGTGGGTGATGATGGCAAAGTGGGTGATGATGGTTTGGTAGGGGTGACGTCGTCTTCTTCCAAGAATACGAGTGCGAGGTGTCTCTGTGTAGGTGTTTAGAAAACCGAGACCACTGCGATCATTGTGTCATTTTTTGGGTGACGGGAATGAGTGTATGTCGGCCTTGTTCGTAAAGCCAATGGGCAAAGCCTTTAGAGACGGGGTAAGCGGTCCACGAATCACTTTGAAGGTGGTGGCGAAATCGAATGATTTGTCAAGTATTGAAAAGGATTGGAAGGAACCACACCAAGAGTCCCCTGCCTTGATCATGGAGTAGGATGTCATTAGCTGTCGTACTCTTATTAGCTTTTCGGGGGTAATGGAGGATGCGTCGACACCCCCATACGTTAGGTTGGTGCTGTGATGGGGTGGTCGTAAGAGATTACCTCCCCAACACGTAGGTGGGATGCATATTAATTTCGTACTCTGCTGAGGTGAGGAAGAACTAACGTTATATAGGCGGGATAAATCATAAGGGTGAAAAACATCTCAAGAGGTGGGATGTTAGCTACGGGAAGGAAGTGGTTTTGCGACGGTGGTTTCATCGGTTGAAGATGCGTATAGGAGAGGTGGATGGTGAGGTACAGGTCTCTCCTTGAAGAGTTGACCTTTCTATTAGGAGAATGTATGAAGGATGGTTTTAAATTGTATAAGCACATCATGTTAGGGCGGTGATAACATATCTTAGACTCATCATTATAGGTCGAGGGGGAGGGTCATAAGGTCTAAGTGGGGGTGTAGGAATGGTCGCATTCTCTACTAACTCAAGGATTTTAGCGTAAGATGTTGAGTGGGTCAAAATCAAAAGAGGATGAGGGTATTGATTGCGCGGGTTTTATAATATTTGGGAACGTGGTTGGTTTGTATGGGTGGTGGTTTAGAAGAGGGGGTGAGTACGTGTTTACCCACTAAACGTGGTTTCTTCGTGCTAAGCTATATTGGATGATGAGGTACGAGATGGTGTGGTATTGAAAAACAACATGATGGGGAAATAGGAGTGAGCTAAAACAAATCATTTTGATGATGGAATTTTTGAAGGGATGATGTGGAGGGATACGCGAGTGATAATGTTGATATACCCTTTGATCAGCGTATGGGTGCGAAGGCGTAGGTCGCTTTGAAGAAAACGGAGGAGGTATGATATATTGGCGCAAGTGGAAGGATGAGGTCCCAATATGGAAGGTAGGTATGTCGATGATGGTTTTGATTGTGATAGAGGCACGGGTTGAGTGTATCTCCTAAGTGGCGGGGCGGCTTTATTCTTGGACAAATCTAGTCGCTTAGGCGGGTGTGTTAGACTGGGTATTGGCGAGGTCCCAAGTGTAGGGGAAGATTTGGTTAGGTTGATAGAGGTGGATGGGATATTGAGTATAGATACGGGGGGTGAGAGTGAGGACATAGGCATTTTGAGTTTCTGTAAACACTTCGGGTATATGGTAGAGGTATCGGGATCGGTCATCTGCATTTGAGTAGAATAGGGAGTACTCAAACGTTCCCATAAGATTCGTCTATCTTCTGGAGAATGACAGTCTTCAGGTTTGAATTGTAAATTTTGTACGGAAGAAAGGTGGGTTGTGATTCCGGTCCACTGTGGGTGTGATACAGGGGGTAAACGAGGCACTGTATCAATAGATGTCAAGAGGTCAACCGGTCGTTGAAAAGATTTAGGCGATGAAGAACTAATAGGTAAGAGGGCATGTTCGAGAGGATCCGTCATGGTTAAAGAATTTGGTGATGTCGGTGCAAGAGATTCCTCGTCTAAGGATGTCAAAAGGAGTGGCGTACCTTCCTCTTGTGCAGCAAGAGGGGTAGAAGGGGAAATCTGGGAAATAGATAGGTTAGATAACATCCGTTCGCAATCTTGTAGGGATGTGGTATAAGAAGACTCATCGATGGGAAGAGAAGTCTGGGCAGTTAACTCCTTTATGGGTAAAGGAATGATTTCGCTTTGGTTCGATGGTGGTAAAGGAGGTTCGGGCTCCTGTGTTAGTGAAGAGGCTTGATTCAAAATTTTCTCGATAGAGGCTTTGGGCTGGGTATCAAAGACTGCATGGATCTCATGAACACTCTCCTCGGCTAAGATATCCTGGTTTACGTTGCTGTTGGAAGAGTGATTCGGGAATGGTTTGTTAAAGATTTTCAAATTTCGGTTGGCAGGGGCATTAGGATTATCGAGGGTTATATCCCCTGCGTCAACCATTTCCTGCACTATGTTTTTCAACATCTTGCAGTTTCTATTGTGTCCCTTCACGCGGTGGAAGTTACAGAAGTCATTTTCTTTGTACCAGGAAGGTATGGCGCGAGTGGAATCAAACCCGGAATGAGGTTTAATAGGAGGTAATGTAATGGCTCCTACTTTGAGCAATTTTTCCAATATCACACCATATGTTTCTCCCAAGGGAGTGTAGTTGATGGGCTCGGCTTTGTACTTATAGGTGGTTTTTGGTGGAGTATTGGACGGCGCTTGAGATTTGACCATCACCGCGTGGACAGCTCCTTTTGATTTAGAAGAAGTGGACGCGTGAGGAGTGGTGGTATTTGGTTTATTGGTAGAATCAGGAGTTCGGAGGTGGGGTTTTGTTTGCAACCGCAATTTCTCTTCCTCTAAGGCTCGAATCTCTAGTTTTGAGCCATAGTAAAGGCTTCATCGAATGTACGGAAAGTTTGGATTTGGAGAGTAGGAGAAATGTGCTTAGCACATGCCGCGTGAAAAGTTCGATAAGTTGATCCGAGGCAAGGCATATGTAAGTTGGTTGATAAGGTCGCGCCATCGTCCGAAGCGAAATCTGTGATAGATTCATCTTCGAATTGTCGAATGGCATAAAGGTCGGTGATGGATACTTTCTTAGCAATGTTAATGGAGAAGTGATCCAAGAAAGATTGGGCTAGTTGGTTAAAAGAGAAGATTGAGTGCTGGGTTAAAGCACTGTACCACTCCAAGGCAGGTCCTGATAAGGACATGGGAAAGGTGCGAGAGTAACAAGGCATCATCATGGCAATCAAATAACAAGCATGTCTAAATGATCGCAAGTGTTGTTGAGGATCCTCTTTACTATTAAAACGAGTAAATTTCGGTAACTCCCATTGAGGAGGATATGAATGAAGGGGGACAGAAGGGTGAATGGGCTCCCGACAAACTTGCTCGTATGTCAAGGCGCTACGACTTCCTGAAACAGAAGCCTCCAGGTTTTGCATTTTGTCCATCATTTGTTTAATTAGATCAGTAGTTGGATGAGATGATGGTGTGGTTGTGGTAAACGGAGGCAAATTGGGCCAAGGACCACCGCTAGATCCTGGTGGGGTTAAGTGTTGATAAGGTGTGGAGGATGAATATGTTGAGGCAACCGAATAGGGATGTCCCATATAGGATGTTGAGGTCACTGGATACGTGTATGGGAATGAAAAGGTAGGCGGAGCTTGAGAAGGAAAGCTCGTGTGGATAGGTGGCAGAGAGCAAGTCATGAACGGAGCAGTCTGCAAGAGAGATGAGGTAGGGGCAGTCGGCGGTAATGATATGTGGGGTCCGAGGTTAACCAACGGAAAGCCAATCTGAGTCGTATGAACCTCTGAAGCCGTCGGATTGGGAGACGGGGCTAGAGATGCAGGAAGCAAGGCGGTATTATCAGGCGGAGTGGGAGCTAAATGAGCAGCTATACTAATAGGCATACCAACAAGGAGCTGACCATCAGGCGTACGGTCAGGGGTATGAGACAAATAGTATTGTACAGCGCTAGAATTAGCATCCAGAAACTTGGCGAAGTCCTTATCTCCCACAGGAATTTTAGGAACCTCGCTGGTATCCGTAGGATTCCCCACAGAATGTGAAGGGGGTGATTCAGGCAAAGAAACAGAGCAAGCATGTGAAACCATGGCGGCGGCTTGCTTTCGAGTGATAACAACCATGGACAGGAGTTCACAGTAGGGTTTCAATCTCTCGGGAAAGAAACAAACTCGGTGGTAAAATTGGTAGGTTTGCTGGTTTGTCAGGAATTGGAAAAGACAAGAATAACCGAGATATCGGTCTAACCGATGTCGGTTATACTATACCGACGTCGGTCGGTGTAACCGATGTCGGTGTAAAATCGGGCTAACAAGATATAAAAAGGCTGCTAATTTGATTTTTAACAACGTTTAGTATACTTGTCAATTATTGATCACATAAGATAGAGTATGAGAAAGAAAACAGAACTAAAAACAAGCAAGATGCACACGCAAATCTAGAGATTAACCCTAGGGTTAATTTTAATTATCGTGGGCTTATGCCTTTAGACGTAGAATGATGTTAGAATCCTAAACAAGAGACTTAGGGGAAATGTCAAGTTGTTTTGGCTTATAAGGTTACCTCAATCGGGCGGAGGAATACCGGAAAAAAAGGGGGATGTTTGAGCTGTTGTGTTAATTGTGAAGTGATTCGGTATGTGTTGTGCAGTGAATGTAAGATTAATTTCCTGTCAATACCATGGATATCACCCCCACGTGTACGACCTATTACTTAATCTACGTTCACTAGAATTGAAAAACAACAAGCAGGAATGCAATGCACGTGTTTTAAACCCAAATCAAAAATTATGTTCGATGAAGCAAGAGAGATGACTTTCACTAATGCGAAACTAGGAAAGCAAGACAAATTCTTTACGAAATATATAACAAAAGCAGCAACAGCAAGTATGCTTCCTAAAATGAAAATAAGCAAGAGAAACAAAAACCCAAGATGGGTCCCACCAGGCGTGCCAAAATGTTTCACTCGGAATGTTTCATTCCTTTTAGAAACAGATAAGGGTTGGGGCTAGGAGGAATACCTGTAGAATGTCGAGATGATGTGTGCGCGTACAGTAGAAAGATCGGGTGACTGGAAGAACTCCTTTTTGTCTTGGAAGGACTACCTGCAAATAAGAACACAAGACCACAAGATTTTAATTAGACAATAAATGAGGAAACTGCCTTGGGCCCAGGAAATATAAAACTTCCTTTCGAAGGTGGTCAGTTCCCTTGCTAATATGAATTAACACAAAAGACTATAAGATATCAATTAAATTGCTTTGTTGAACTGGGTAGGGGAAAGGCTGGTTATTGGTTATAGTCAGTATAACCGATGGCGGTTACTGATAACCGATGGCGGTTACTGATGACCGATATCGGTAGAGTCTAGGATCTGAAGGTTAGTTGTTTTGTGGGGTGGTGGTGTTATTTGGTAGTTGTGTTATTTGTAGGGCTGTATATAGGTAATATTAGGAAATAGGGTGATGAGATCTAGATGAATGACAGTTAGATGCAATGACACGTTGGGTAGTGGATCCAAGAATGGATTTGTGAGGACTTATGATTCAAAAAGTCGAAGAAATGTTATTAAAGAGTACATGCAAGAAGTAGCTTACTGATTATTCGCGGAGATGCAAGTCCAAGAGCTCTGATGGCAAAGGTAGCGAGGTAGGATGAGTGCGGCACACCAGATCAAATCAAATTTGAGTATCACAGGGCTCTGGTATCCAGTTGCAGTCCTGGGCTTGCTCTCCCTTGCTGCTAACTCTCCTTGTCTCTTCACTTGTCTCTGCTCAGTCAAGTAAAGATCAGGGTTTTCTCGATCGCTCCTGATGCTCTTTCTTGATTCAAAGAATCCTTTTCTCTGATCCAAAAATGAAATTCCGATCCTTTGTTTTTGGTTTGGGGAGGCCATTTACAGGGAACCGATGGCGGTTACGTAACCGACGGCGGTCGAGTAGGAACCGGCATCGGTAAGGAAAAAGTAGGCTATTTTTAGTAAAACAGCCCACCTTCCCTACTTTTCTCCTGAGAGATTAGTTGCGGGCTTGGTCAAGTGACTAGAAGGTCGGTTTTAGGTGCGAGAAAGGGGTCCTTAGTCATGGGTGTAGGTGTAGACCAAGTTTTAGGTTTTAATTAGGTTAGTTTAGGATTAGGGCTAGGTCATGATGAGGTGGAAAAATGAGGTGGCGAGGTGAGATGATGGGGATTTAAATTGAGGTAATTAATAAATAATTGTGTAAGGTTTAGGTAATGAGGTTAGGTTGTGAAATGGGATGCGGGGGGGTCGTAACACACAATTTGGTGTCTACACACCTATACGGGAGTAGTTTCCCCTCAAAATACACCCCTCAAGATTTTTAATGATCCTCTCTCGAATCACTCTAACAAATAAGGTTAGATCTAAATGGGACAAACAATAGTGTCAAGGGGAACTAATGATCATGAAGCCTCAACTTCATCAAGTCCACCGGTCGCTTTGATTAGGAACTTGACCACAAACCAAGATATTTAGTCTAGTAGAATTAGATACCAAGCTACACGTGGAAACCATAACAAGAGCGAGATTATTCTTCTCAACCAATTCCAACCTACCCATTAGTACCAGACAATGTTAAACAAACACTATAAAAACCTATAAAGGCGCTTACGATCTAATTAATGACCTAACAAAGACCTTCTCTCACATTTCCTTCTTGAATTTGTTGAAAAACTCTACCTTTCATAGGGTTGGTCTCTTATAAGTGTTGGGTCTTGGTCATCACGATTAACATCACTCCTCCTCTTTGAAACACAAGTAAACCATGTAGACTTTGATGTCTACCCTCCGAGAGCAACTTGAGATAGGGATCTTGAGCTTATATTTGATATAAGCAAAATGCCTATAGATGCTGAAATTACACATGGAGGTGACCCATCCTTGCATTTGTAGGTATGGGTTTATAATGATTATGTTAAGTGTGTGATAATTGATGATGGGGTAGTGATTAACATAATCCCCTTCACTTTTCTTCAAAAGCTAGGATATGGAGAAAAAAATTGTTCCAAAACATGAAATACACTAAGGGTTATGATAGCCTCAAGGCCACTTCAATTGGGACTATAGTGTTACCAGTCACCTTAGGACTCAAGACATTCCTCAAAAAAATTTATATTATAGATCGGAAACCAACTATAATATGATTCTCATTCAACCATGGATACATCGCATGAAGGCAATCCCTTCCACGTTATTCCAGGAAATAAGATTTTTACACCTAGGAAAAATCTTTGTGGCACAAGGTGACCCAAAACCCTTTGACATACACTTAGTAGTTTGAAAAAGAGACCAGGTGTTCACTCTGAGTTTGAGCTCCCAACGAATCAACTTAACAAACCAGTCAATTCAAAGCTAAAAGTAAAGTTGGTACCTACAACAAAATTAGAAGTCACGAATCTAGTCAAAGGCATTCGGCACTCAAAAATGAGACTAACGTCATAGAGACAAGTATCATTAGGAACTACCGCAAAAATTGTCGAGTTACTAGAGAAATATCTACCTATTCTCCTACCATTTGATTCCATGGGTATAGGATGTACCCTAGGAATTGGCTCCCTTCCAACGGATGAAGTTTGTATGGTAGAAGTAACCGAGGCAAAAGAAGCAGACACGAAGAATGTTCCAACATCCATTTTTCTGAGAAAATATTGGACTCTCCACTTGATGGAGCTAGATGTCATTTCAGCATTGGGGCAGGTGTGATCTTTACTTCTCCCGAGGGAAAGATCCTACCTTTTGCCTTTAAGTTAAACTTTGAATGTACAAACAACGGGGCTGAATACGAAGCCCTCCTCCTTGGCCTCATTATAGCCAAAAGGATGGGTGTTGATAACATTAGAGTATTAGGAGACTCGTAATTAGTTGCAAACCAAGTATCTGAGGTATATGAGACAAGAGCTGAGCACTTACAACTCTATAAAAGCGGTATTAGATCTAACCAAGGGATTGACTTCATATCAATCAAAGTAGTCCCACGAGAACAGAACCTTCTCGCTGATTCAATAGCAACCTTAGCTTCCCATTTCACTCCAAGCAGTGAGTTGGAAAATACAAATTTCATGGTATCACTTTGTACTAAACCATTGGTGCGTAAAATACCAATAACCCCGATCTTGACACATATAGAAGCTGAGAATGAGTTTACCATCCTAGATCACTTTGACAATGATAGGGTCACTCTTGAATATCTAAATGCCTATGAACTGCATCTCACTCATCACATAGTAGATTTCTCCCTAATCCCATCTTCCTCTTCCTATTTTGGAAATCCCATGATAGAATCTCCCTGCAAAATAATCTCAAAATCTACGAGGTAGAGAATGAAGAAAGTTTGGAACTACCTTCGGCCCGCCTAAATTTGAAGAAGGAAATGCTTTCTTAATCAAAGGAACGATTGACATAAATATTGGAACGGAGGAAGAACCGAAGATTTTGAATTTGGGATCCTCATTAACTCCAAAGGAGATAGAAATACATACCCAGATCCTCAAGGAACATCAAAAGGCTTTTGCATTTAATTACAAAGAAATGACGGGAATTGCACCACATATCGTGGTACACAATATTGTCACCAAACCATATGCAAAGCCAATCAAGAAAAAGTCAAGACCAATGAAACCAAAAGTGGCTCTCATGGTGAAAGAAGAAGTAATGAAACTTCTCCATGTGGGATTCATCAAATTAGTTGACTATTCACAATGGGTATCTAATATCACCCCTGTTCTCAAAAAGAATGGGAAGATACGCATTTGCATAGACTTCCAGGACATTAAAAAAGCTTGCCCCAAAGATGACTTCCCATTACCATCCATCGACATCATTGTTGACGCAACAGCTAGATTTGAGCTTTTGTCTCTCATGGATGGGTTCTCGGGATATAATCAAATCAAAATATCTGAAGAGGATCAAGCTGAAACTACGTTTATAACTCCTTGGGAACTTATTATTATGTTGTCATGCCATTCATTCTTAAGAACGTTGGCGCTACATACCAATAGGAAATGACATACATATTCCATGACCTTATTCATAAGATTGTGGAATCCTATGTAGATGACTTGTTGGCCAAGGCCAAGAAGCATTGTGATCACCCGAAGTGCTCCGTATCATTCTCTCACGATTGATCGAATATGGCGTCACATTGAATCTAGAGAAATGTGTATTGGTGTAACAGGAGGCAAGCTTCTAGGTTACATTATATCGTCATGAGGGATTGATGTCGACCCAGCCAAAATCTGGGCTGTTCTTGAAATGATTCCACCATCAGATGAGTCTAGTATCAGATCATTTCTTGGGAAACTTCGGTGCAATTCAAAGGTTCATCCTTGACTTAAGTTTTGTTGTTCATCCAATCAACAATTTATTAAAGAAGGATTATAGCATTGATTGGATGGAAGAATGCAACGAGGCCTTTAAAGTAGTTAAATGCTTCTTGTTGTCTCCTCCCACGCTAATGCCTCCTAGACCAGATCATCCTTTGATCTTGTATTCACGGGCTACTGATGTCTCGCTAGCTTGCATGTTGGCTCAGGAAGATAATGATAAATGGGAACGTGTAGTCTATTTCATTAGTGGACATTGCTTGATTATGAAACATGTTACACACAAGGTAGAAAGAGAATGCCTTGCCATAGTCTTTGCAACAAAATGTTTAAGACATTACATGTTGAATCAAGAAACAAGGGTCATTGTAAAGACAGATCACTTATGGACATTCCTCATGTAAGGGTCTTTATCTAAAAAGGTTGGATGTTTCATAACCTTAATGGGTGAGTTTGAACTAACATTTGTAAACCAAAAATATGTTAAGGGACAAATCATTAGACTAGTTGGCTGACAATCCATTGGATGGAGGTGATCTGGTAGATCTAGACTTTCCCGATGAGTGCATATATTTTGTGAAACCAGGCCCCCATCTCTATATGTCCTTGGTACACTGACATCATCAATTTCATCATGGACCACACATACCCAGAAGGTGCCACATCACAACAAATAAGGTGGTTACGCATTATCACTGCTAAATACGTTATTTTAGAATAGGTGCTCTATCGTAGAGCCTTCGATGGAATGCTTTTAAGATGTGTTGACATGGAAGAATCCAAAAATATTATTTACGAATCCCATAGTGGGATATGTGGAGGCCACTTTGGTGGCCATGCCACTACTCACAAAATACATCGGATGGGTTATTTCTAGCCCACTCTGGAACATGATGCGTAGTAGAGTTTGTGTGTAAGTGTCATAAATGCCAAGAGTTCTCCCATGAGATTCACATGCCAACACGGGCATCTGTAACCAATCGCAACCCCATGGCCCTTTTCCACGTGGGGCCTAGATTTGATAGGGAAATTCTCTCCCTCATCAATAGATGGCCATAACTTTATAATCACGGCCACATAATATTTTACTAAATGGGTAGAGGCCATGCCTCTCACCACCGTACCAGGTTCTGTAATCGCTAAGTTCATTTTGAATCAAATCATTTGTAGGTATGGTGTCACAAGTCATTATCTCAGATAATGGCACATCCTTTAAGAATGATGAGGTCCGTGAGTTATGTAGAAAATTCAAGATAAACCATCACACGGCCTCTCTTTATTACCCCAAGCTAATGGACAGGCTGAAGCAACAAACAAAACATTAAAATCCATTCTCCTCAAAACAATTAAGGAGAACAAATGGGATTGGCATTTAAAATTATACCCGGCCTTGTGGGCCTATTGAACGTCAATAAGAACACCAACATGAGGACAACCCCTTTCTCATTGGTATTTGGGGCAGAAGCAGTTCTCCCGCTTGAGGTGAAATACCCAGTCTCTCGCATCTCATTACAAGGGATCTTGGGAGAAGAAGCCTATAGAGAGGCATGCCTCTCTCAACTAGAAAGCCTTGATGAGGCCAGGTTAAATGCCGAACAATGGCACAAGCCTATGTTGACCGGATGTGCCGGAAATATAACAAAAAGGTCTATGAATGAGAAATATATGAGGGAGATCTAGTTCTGAGACTAGATAGCCGGATTGATAAGAAAACCGGTGAAGGAAGGAAATTCCGGCCCAAGTGGTTGGGCCCATACCAGAGTCATGAAAGACTATGGAAATGGTGTGTATCTCTTGTGTACACTAGAAGGTGAGGAATTCAATGAAACTATCAATTCCTTGCATCTTAAATGGTTTTACGCATAGGTCATCAACATCACCATTTGTATATTATGTCTATCTACATTGCATTAGTCACTCAGTTATTTCATTTTGTTCACTCATTTCGTAAATTTTGTGGTCAAGGAACTTATTCTTAAGCAATTTATTACAAGCTTATGAAAATATTGGCAAAAGCATTCAAATCATATCTCTTCAATTTTCATAATATCATCAAATGGTTTGAAATCATCTCATCAATTGACAGACAAAATCTTGACAAAAACCATACCAAGGCCTGCATACTTGGTCATACTCATTTCTTCTACTAGGTTAAGTTGTTCTTACCTACGGTTTGTTCTAGAAGCTTCTTGGTGTCACATCTATCCCTCTTACGTCTCTTTGAAACAAGGATACTCCAAAATCACATATCAGAAATGTCAAAGCCAAATTAAATCAAAAATACTAAACAAAATAGAATATTTTATTTTACACACTTCTTTTCCCTACCAACCTTCGGTGATGAGCCCGCATCTCTTACTAGTGGTGTGAGGTTGAGAAAGGAAAGAAGTGCCCTTACTCACCTATGTCCTGCCTTCGGTGATAAGCCCATACTTCTTACTAGTAGCATGGGGTAGGGCGTAGGGGGTCCATTCACGCAAATTAATGAATCTTAGTATTTTAAAAATTCAAAGCAAAGTGTATTAAGTGAAATTAAGCATCCAAATTCCAAAGAGATCAAATCCTCAAAACCAGATTTTGTCAACCAAGTTGCCATTTATGGATCTAAGTC
Source organism: Taxus wallichiana var. yunnanensis (assembly GCA_018340775.1). NCBI lineage: Eukaryota > Viridiplantae > Streptophyta > Pinopsida > Cupressales > Taxaceae > Taxus > Taxus wallichiana. Next base: position 173,548,308 of record CM031237.1, on the reverse strand, counting down.
TAGATAAACTGGAAAGTAAGTTACATTCTGAGCTATGTAGTAGTTTTTGAGTAAGGTAAGTACGTAGGTCTAAATTTGGTTTCTGTCAATACCTTGTCTTTCTCTCATCATTTCCGTTCAGTCAAACTCATACAATTTTCACCCTTCCCAACTCTTGGTGTTGAGCCCTCGCATCTTACTAGTTGCGTGGAGTTAGGAGTGGGGCAAGTTCATCTCATTATCACTACATATTCATCACGTTTTCCAAAACAAGAAGAAGCAACGAACATTGCCCAAAGAAGCCAAAAGTTCAGTACTATAGTATGTTTGCATCATCACATATCAGCATTACAAAAACAAACAAAAAGAGAAACATTTTGTTCAACACTTGTTATCACTTGTCATCCATTGCATACATTCTGAAAAGCATATAAAAACAAAGATTCTAAAAACATCTAGTGTACACATGAGAAACGAATCACAAAACTCTAGATACAAAGAAGATCTAGATCCAAAAAGAGATATATATATATAGGAATCATGTTTTACATACAATGCCATCATGCACTAGGCATGGTCAAAATGCTCAATGAGCCCAAAAAATACAAAAACAACTCATATAAACATCCAGCAAAATCACTACAAAAAGACCAAATGGCCTCTCAATCCCTGTGGGATCCCTCGGAGGGTGCACGACCGTGTCTAGGGCTCCTACTACATGATGATGCTCTGAATGCACTGAATGATGGGAGTGCTCATGATCATGACCACTGGCTATGGTCTCACTACGAGAATGGCTCCACCTCATCAGGTGCTCAGCAGTCTTGTATCCAGCTACCTCAGTACGAAGGGAGGTCACTAACTCTGCCACCTTCCAGATAGGGGCAAACACATCAGTGTGTCGGCCGAGTGGCTGCTAAAGGCTCTCTAATGTCCTTAGTAAGCTAAGCCCGGGTCTTCCCAAAGGGAGCAATAGGGTGTTCGGCACACACCGGTGAATCAAATCCACCATCCCTGAGCAGTCATGCTGCAAATAAAAAAGGAAATAACAAGTTAGAAAATCACCAAAAACAAGTCAAAAACAAACAAAACAACAAAAAAGAAATATCAACTAAACATCTCTAACTAACAAGGTTGAGAGAAAAGAGTAGTAACTCACTCGGATCTCTAGGCATCTAGGTAGGTCTCTAGGATCTGCACCTACTACTAATGTTGCTGCTGACTACGGAGCCTCCCAAAATCTGGAAAGAAATGACGTCCTACCATGGACTCATCATCTCCCTCAAAGTCCTGAGAAGGCAACTCCTCTGAGACCAAGGTCTCCTTCTCTCGCACTCACCTCTCCCTCTCTACCCTCAAGATATCTGAGTGTCATGCCACTCAGAATCACTATCATCCTCCTCGGCCATCCCACTAGCCTCACCTCCAACTCCCTCTCCCATTGTCTCCTCCCAGTCTCCCCTCCTGTGAACTCCTCGAGTCGAGTCCACATCAATAGGCTCATCCTCCCCCCACTGAAAGTAGGAGCAACTCCGATCTAAAGTAAGGGTGCTCGAGGAGCGTCGGCTGCCCCTCGGGCACGAACCACCCACCTAACCACAATAGGAACTCCAAGGAGTAACCGTGGTCAACCTCGATCTCCTCTAGGACCTCCCCGGGCCTCACGAATAGTCTTGTATACTGCTGGCCCCCATTGGAGGAAGCATATCAACATAGGGAGGCCAAACTGCGAGGGACTCGATCAAATGGGTGGACCTCCACCCTCTCTATCTTGTCTACCAACTAACCTATAGTAGAGAAAGCAATCAATGTAAGCGTCTCCTCTCCCCATACTCCCGCCATGCCCTAATAAGGAGTGGCCTCCATATCTAGTAGTCAGTGAAGCCCTTTGGCTGTGTGGCATCCGAGTCTTGACATCCCCATCCACCTCGTTGCTCTAATAGCCCCTGGATCCTCTACTAGTACACCCCTCCCATAGGGGATGATATGCTCATACACCCAACTCATAACTAGAGTAGGATGACTCAAAGACTGCCCTGTAACTTGACCACCTGTATAAGTCATGGTATGTGGTCCCAAGAATGTCTGCTCCCCAAGCATAAGTATGGCCATGGGCCTCAATCTATGTAATAATGGGAGCCCAGCAGTATAAGAGAGTATCTCCTCCCTTATCCCCAATCAACCGTGAGGCCAAGATACCCATAATGGCCTTACGGATGATGGGGATAGGAGAAGAAGCAATAGATCGGACCTTCACCCCCTTCTTGAGCCAAAGGAGACAACAACATCTCCCATATAAGTAGCCCACTGAATCATCTGAGACCTAGATCCTACTTGTCTTAAGACATAGACCTCCCAAGAATCGGAACCCCCAGTATATGATAAACGTCCTCCAGGGTGATAGTCCACTCACCCCTAACACCTGGAAACTAGAAAGTATTCGATCCACATCCCAATATGAGAATAAGTCACACAATATGTGAGTAGCAGGAGTAACATGAGGAACCTGTGAAATCCTCAAAATATCGGCCCTCTGCAAAGTGTCTCGCTCTGTCTGGAGTCAGTAAGTCTAACACTGTCGGGAGCCAATCACACTCCCTCTCTCTACTCCACCGAATATACTCCTCCTTCTACATCCACCCAAAATAGAGAAAAAGAGCAAGTTAGCAACATAATCCAATAGATAAGCTCATCAAAAACATAGAAAAATGTCAAAAATGCAAAAACAATTAACTAAGGCATATTTTTTGCTTTTCTATCCAAAACCGCTACCCTATGTAGAGTAGCGGTTCCGTGACCACCACCATATAAGGGTGGCGGTCTCTGACTGACCACCATCATCACGTGGGTGGACGGTCCTTAATCATCGCTCTGTGTGGGGTGGCAATCTGTCTTGATTGGTGTGCGCCCTAAAGCCCTAAAAATGCTTTAAAATAAAAAAAATACACCATTTTGAGTAAAATAAAAGCCTACCCTATGGGTGCCCCCTAGAGACTCATTTAACACTAAGATTTTTGAAAATAACCCCCAAGACAAAGATTTCAACATTTTTATATTTTAGGTTTAAAAACAATGAATTGAGAAAAACTAACCTGAGACTTTGCAGGTCGATGTCCTGCTCTCGGAGGCATGATCATGATCTCACAATGAATGTTTTGACTACACTCTGTCGAAAATGGTTACCGTGGGTCCCAGAGCTCAAAAATTGCCAAATCAATACGTGCAAATGAATAGGAAAATGAGCTCATTTTATATATATATAACATTATAACCTTGTTTTGAATGTTCTTTTCGTAGAGTTGGAGCAGCCGATGGAGGTAAGTTCTTATCCCCGTGTAAATGGTAAGTCCTCATTTCATTTTAATTTAGTATTTATTTTTGATTTCTTTATCTATCTACACTTGAGTCCTCTTTTCATTTTGCTAGATAGCGGGAATCTGGATGGTGACATTGCGACACATGGGTATGTAGGTATAGCTTCTAACTCCCCATTTTGGGACCACCATACTCGGACCCACCATTTTATGCCCCTTCATGGCTAAAACGCTTCTCGAGGGGGTAATATGTATGTACCCAAAATTGTATGTATCTGTACTACCAAAAAGAGGTTATAGAAACCCCAATGATGATTCAGATCTCTTCACAAGGTGTTTAGAATCTAGAAAACACATTGAGTATACATTTGCATCCTAAAATGCCTTATCCAGCCTTGCATGCTTTATTCTAACCTTGTTCCTCTCTTTTCCTTGCATTTTGGTCTTTAGTTTTAGGACCGCCACCTTGCCAGGGCGGTCCCATGATCTATCACCTAGGGATAGGGGCGGCGGTCTGTAACCACCGCCCTGACTGGGTGGCGGTCTGTGTGCATTTTCCAGAACTTTCCAACACTTTCGTCAACGATGTAAAAATCAAGTTGTGCTTGTAATTCTCAACCACTCTTGCTTGCATTTAAGTTTTAGCCACCTGGTAAATAGTAATTCCTCTTTTTTATAATAGAAGAGTTCAATTCAATCTTACCCTCTAGTAAATCAAAGTGCTATAAATACCAAGCTTGTTTACAAGAAAATGGCCCCTCTCCCTCTATGATTTATTATTCAGTGTGTTTTGAAAGTTCTTCAATAAGTCTCAACAAGTTTAGATTTTGTAAAGCTCTCAACCTCTCAGTTCAAGGCTCCATAGTTTGGTTCTAGATTATGTTCATTTGAATCTTGATTCTTAGAGTTATAGGTTGTTGTTTTAGTTCAGATTAAGTGAATAGGTCTACTTAGAGTTTAGGTTGTTGTGCTTGTATTGTATGGTGTGTTTGTGTTGTATCCTAACAATCCCTGCTAGGAATCACATAGTCAAGCTCTGTTCTCTTGCACTATCCTCTCCTACTTGCATTTATTTTGTTTGGCTTACATCGTCCAAGCTTGCCACTGTTGAACATCTTCTCTTGTTGCCCTTTATCACATTCCCACTTTTCTGGATTCACGAGAACACGAAGGAATGAAGAGATCACACTGAGGGGACAAGTCATAATACAACTAGATTTTCCATTTTTTGTAAACTCCAGGTTTGAATTGTCAAAGTTGTAGTTATAATATATCAAATAGAATAGAAAATCATTTTATTTCAGTTAAGCTTGCTTTCAATATTACTAGGGAAGCTATGGGGAATGATAGCTTCTGAGAAGCTATGATTTATTCCTCACTTATGAGGTAAGATTGAAGGTCTTTCAATTAAATTAGTTAGTTATTTATATTTAGGATCAATTCACAAATGCATAGGAAAATAGCTACATCTGGCTACCTTGCTTGTTTTAATTTCATTATTAGATTAATTGTTCGTTATCTAAATATATTAGAATAGTCACTCTTTAAATTTTGTTCAAATTCACATCTTTGAAAATACAAAAAAATATATAAGCATAGTGTAGATTTATTTTCATAATTAGTTTACTTATTTCAGTTAAGTTTGGTTATCTCTTGCATGACAATTACGGGACCCAGAGAGCCCAGGGATTACGTATTCGAACCGGTAATACCTCAGCCAAATCTCTTCACAACATTAATGAGATATAGATCAAGGTCTTAGAATTCATGTCTTTTGAACAACAACAAACCCACAAGTAGTTAGTGAGCAATTGAGAGAATTAAATATTGAAGACGACAAAGCATACGCATTCTAGTCAAATCAACCCAACTATAGATTGCCTTGATAGGATATCCACATGACCATACAAGAACCCAAAAGAGAAAATATTTGGTTGTGATTCATTAGTTCTGTAGCCAAACACAGGAGACCTTCTCATTGACATAGACACAGGCTTATGTATACAAGTTGCTAGAACACCCGTAAGGTATTCTGAGAAGATCACACAACTCCTGGTATTAAACATAGAAGCTGAAAAAGCTTATGACTATTGGATAGTCGGAAGAAGAGATTGATTCTTCACATGACCATAAAAGTCCACAACAACCACGAACTCATGGTTGTGATCCCTAGGTCCCACAACCCAATAAGCCTGCTAATCAGTTAAACATTGACACTAGTTTACGTATGTTGGTATTTAGATCCTCACCACTCCCCGGATATCATAACACAATTTTCCATATTAAACATAGAATCCAATCAAGCTAATATATTTTACTACCACTTTCGGGTTAGAAATATACCGAAGAAAACCACCCATAGTTTCCTACAAATCCACTAAACACCTCTCACTACCACTTTTCATGACCTTATGTGTTGAAATATACAGAAGCACCTACACCCGGTCACTTTCCACGCATCAACGACCCGGGAATAGATAGGATCTTGGCGAGTCAAGCTCGACATTGATTGGAGCCTCTATTTATAGTGTATAGAGAATTTACAAATATTATATCTAGAATGATCCATTACACCAATTCGGGTTAGGAGAGATTTCTTTGCCTTGGAGAAACACGACCTCTGGAGGTCGTGCACGTAAGAAACTACTTGTCTTTGCTCACATGTTTTTCATGATTCTTTAACCCGTAGGCTCTTCCTCTATTTAAGCAGTATAGAGGGAAGTAATTGTGTTGAATGCCACATGTGGAAGCTATGAAAATAGAAGAAGAGGGAAACTTTTAAATGCATGATTTATCACGAAAATAACCTTTTACATATTTTAATTGATTACTCAAAGTAACGATTACAATTTAAGTTTTCAATTTAATTGAGAAAATAAGAGATAAGAAGAAGAAAGAGTAGAAGAAATTAGAAGAAAGTTGTTGCAACACTCTCAGTCTTGTTCTTCTTCCATACTGCATGTTGATTCAACCTGTATTGCACTTCTGCTTCATTCACTTTAGCAATGAATGATCTGAATGATATCTCTGCCTTGAATCTGAGATGCCTTTTTCTCCCATATGTTGTTGAATCATTTCCTTTGATTCTCACCAAACTGGATCTAGAAGCAGCTGACTGTGATTTTTCTTGCGAGTGTTTCCTCTGACTGTTTTCCCTCTTATCCTTGAAGTTTTTTTAGTTCTTCTCAAGTACGTGCACTAGTAAAATGCTTTCCGTAAACAATTCAAAAAAACTCGTCATATTTTATTTTTAATTGCATATGAGCAATTTCAAATTCTAGACAACACTCGGGTGAAGGAAAATACAAGTAAATTAAATGAAGGCTTCAACTGGAAGATTGGGAGCACATGCACAAGCTCCTGAAAGGAATTTTCCATGCAACGACTTCCACATGGGTTGCATTAGAAACAAGAGAATGAATTTTTGTCGAAAGTCTTTGCAATTATGAGAGCTGGATCTATTTCTTCCTCTGATTCTGAAGATATATTCAATATATCAGACATTAACCTCTGCTTTCTTCACCAATATGGGCATAAATGAAGTATTCCTACAAATAATTTAGACACACATGAAGCTCATAGCATGAATATCTAATTTCTTCACCAAGATTTGATTATAACGTATGTTGCCCTCTATTTTTAGATTTTGCTTGCATGCCAAGCAAACTAAAAATATTATTTTATTCACCTGAGCACTTATACCAACATGCAGATGCTCTGAATAATAAAAAGAAACCTTCTCCAACCATAGGCACCAAAACTAGATGTGTCACAATTAAAAAAAAGTCGATTTTAGGCATTTAGCTATACCATAATGGGTCACATTTTTTGGCTAAAAGTCATGTTAAAAATAAGAAGGCAAAGAAATGGGAATTTTTACCCTACCAGGCAGCTCCAAAAATTCCATCCTTCACTTAAGTGATTTGTCTTTAATTATGGGAAAAAACAACCTTCCAAGTAGGCATAAAATTCCCACTTGCCTTCCACCACCAAAATTCCCATTGGCAACTTAAAACCTTCCTTCCAAAAAGTGCGACTTGCATAAAAAGAGCTTCTTTCTTAAAAATGTGACTTGCATGGGTGAATAAAACTTCCTTGATGGGAATTCTTACCCTGAGGAGCTCTAAAATTCCCATTGGTACTTTAAGTGATTTATCTTTCATAATGGGAAAAAGCAACTGTCAAGTAGGCATAAAATTCTCACTGCTGCCACTATCAAAATTCCCATTGGCAGCTTAAGTAATTTGACTTTAATGATGGGAAAAAACAACCTTCCAAGCAAGCATAAAATTCCCACCTGCCTTCCACCACCAAAATTCTCATTGGCAACTTAAGTGATTTGACTTTAATGATGGGAAAAAACAACCTGCCATGCAGGCATAAAATTCCCACCTGCCTGCCACTACCAAAATTCTCATTGGCAACTTAAGTGATTTGACTTTAATGATGGGAAAAAACAACCTTCCAAGAAGGCATAAAATTCCCACCTGCCTTCCACTACCAAAATTCCCATTGGTAGCTTAAGTGATTTGACTTCCATCATGGGAATTTTTCACCTTCCAGGTAGCACCAAAATTCCCACTGGCACTTAAAAACCATCCTTCCAAAAATGTGACTTGCATGGAAGAAAGCTTCTTTCCAAAAGTGTGACTTGCATGAAGAAATTACTCTTCCCAAAAAGTGTGACTTGCATGACTTCTGCTTCTAAAGTCATGCGAAAAATCATCAACAGCATTTTATTTCCATTTTTGGATTTTCAATGAAGAAAACACAAGCATAGAATAAAATTTTCCATTTTTGGAAAGGGTCCGGGAAGATGTAGTAGCAAAAACTTGCAAGTTTCATAACTTTGACTCCGTGGCTCCGTTTTATGTGTCATTTTCTCGAAAAGTTCATATTTTCTCGGGCTCTATGCATTGATGGCAATATTTTCCTTATTTTCATAAAATCCATTTTTACACCTTTTTGGACCAAACAAATTTTGCTTGATCTCTGAAAGAATCATGATCTTTGATCACCTTTAGACATATTAGTAATTAAAAATATTGGATAGCTTTTCAAAACCCTAGGCACAGGAAAAGGTCTGATTTGGAAGAATGAATAGGCTACGGGAATTTTTGGAGAAAACAAACCAAAACACAGACAAAAAGAAATAAAACAAAACAAAAGAAGTTGCAGGCAATTGCTCAAAAAAATTCTCTAATTAGCTGATCTGCAAAAATTCTTCCCCGGGTGAATGTTCTATGGTAATAATGATGGGGTGAAGTGCTTTATATAACCTAAATCCTCCAATTTTAGCTCAATCTATTTTTAAAAGAACTTTATTTATTTAATAAATAAATAAATAAAATTCTCTCAAACAAAACCTAGTGAAGGGATAGAGTGAGTTTCGTATGTGGGTACTTGGGGAATTTGGCTTTTATGACTCTTTGGGGATACCTTAGAGTAATGCAAACAATTGCAGGCAAAACAAACACAAAATGACTTGTTACTTGAAAAGAACGAATTTTTTTAAAAGGGGTAGTCCCAAATTTCAAGGTGAAATATCGGGGACACCAGTTACTCATTTCTAGAATGCCCAAATGTAATAAATAAAATACATATCACTTTGCCATGAGATAACGACATGGAAATATTTTGAACATTGGTTGTATAACAAGTTTTCAAAATATATTCAAAAAGTGGTGATTTAAAGCCTAGTATACATATACATACTATCTCGAATTATGTTTGGAATAGCTCCTCTTTCCTCCTAGACTGGGAAAGTCAAGCAAGGGTGGTACTCTTCCTCTTTATTCCATATGTATAAGTTTTTGGAGGTTTGATGACGGGACATTCCCTACACTAATATAGAAAAGAACAACATGAAGAACAAAGGAAATTAAAAAAAATTAAGTTTTGACTAGTTCTTTGTCCTTTCATTTGTATCGAGCATGAGATAATGGTTTAATTTTGGGGATGATGTTGGCAAGATTATTCATCGATCCGTAATATAGGACTTTGACTACAAAAGTTATATAGTATCATAGGTTAAAGGAAGTCACACAACAAAGGAATAAGGTTACGTAACTTGGTCAAAGATGTTGTAAGTATTGTTGACGTGATTAACGATTGTGACCTTCTATAATGGATCTAATTTGTACAAATATAATAGGGGATAAGATAGATGGTATGTAGAGAGTGTAGAAGAGTATTGTGAGTGTTTATAAAGTGTGTATGTAGTATTGGACTACATACATGTGGAAGAGAGGCATGTATGTATGATAATATGTACAAGGCATTATAGAAACATAGTGTTGAGGTGGACTAAGTATATGAGTATTCGGTTGTGTAATTTTAACATTGTAATTATTTATTAAGATATGTATAAAGCATATATATAGTAAGGAAATATGTGTTTGTGTTGTTTTACTTATTTTTTTGATATGTTATATATTTTGAATTTGTAGACTCAATTCAAATTTTTGTTTCTGCAACTATGTTAAGTGTTTCCATGTAGTCAAATTTTGTCCTCTGTATGCATCAACTCTATCTAGGTAAAACAAACTTATTAAACTAACAATAGTATCTAGTTTATGCCAACAATGAGTTTATCTAAGTTTTTAGTAGAGGCCAATGTGATTTTGGTCATTGGAGAATACTAAAAGAGATTGAAATAATAATCTTTGGACCAAACAACCCATCTCCATAGCTTCACCTAATATGTAACTTTGTGTTCATACTGATAATGGCCTTCCCAATAGTATATTGCATACCTCAGAGGTGTAATATCGCAAGTGACATTTTCTAGCATTAACTTGGCTTTATACTGAAAATACATTTCCATTGGACTTTATATATATATATATATATATATATATATATATATATATATATATATATTCTTGACTAGATCTATCTAAGTGTGTATTGTCAAGGATGTCCGGAAGTAGGAAGTTAATGACATTTAATTGTGTCTTAAGAGATGATGTTTTTTAACTCTCATTACCAATGATGAAATGGATAGGTTGTCCTTTGACCCAAAAATTTAAATGGAAGAGGAGCTTTTGTTCCTTAAAAGAATCGCGAGGTTAGCGATGGTGATCAAACAATAACTATCTAGATCAATGTCATATTTTTTTTGCAAGACTTGATGTAGATTTTGCAAATAGGGATTTTTATTCATGGTATTTAAAATTTGCATGGGTGTGCAAGCAACATCAAGGATAATGTGTGTCACCCACTTTTTCTTTCCTTTTTTGGATTAGAGTGTGCGAATCCTTACGGTTATGTTGGACGACCTTCTTAGGTTGATCCCTTTTATATGAAGTATTCGATTGTTTTTGTAGGGGCTTGAGATGGTGCATTGTGATGGAGCTAGATCTTTTGCATATCATTGGATGAAGATGTGAAGCATTGCATTATCTTTTCCTTAGATGTAATATTTGTGGCATTATGATATGCTTAACACAAAGAGTGATAATTGAATAACTCCCCCTCATCTTATATATAAGGTGTGAGTCTACCGATGTACTTGGACACCTTATGTTCCTACAAGAGGTCCTCATAGAGCTCATCGGTGTTGTAAGAAACTAAATACTCCTTGGATTGCCACAAGTGCTAGAACTTCATGTATTCATCCTTGTAATGTCTGAGGGGGCAGTACTCTGGTAGAGCACTAATTATCCCAAGTTCGAATGGTTTGAACTCTATGCCGCATTAGGCGTTGAATGTATCCCACCAATGGGATGTTGAAATGGAAATATTCAATGTTACAAAAGTTCATCAATGACATTTTGACTAAAAAAGTAGGCCTCAAGTTGGTGTAGCCCCTTATCCAATGTCATGGTGTCAATGTTTCCTTTAAACATTGGGATATCGAGGTTCACTTCAACCTTGAAAAGGGGTGCGATGCTAAAGCGTGTGTGATACGGTTCGAGGGAAAGAGGGTGCTCCCATCAGGTTGAGTTGAACCATCAACTCACATAATTGGCCAAAAGGAACATTGTGTTGTGTTTTGAGACCATCTTTAATGATATTTTGGATGTCTAGGGTGACCTCAAGTTGTTCGTAGGTATCAACCATCATGATTTTGCTACGAAATTCTTCCATGTAGGTGGAAACTAAATCAGCTTAATGTACTACTTTCTCTCATTGCACTTGTGTGTTTATAAGCATAGAAAATGTTAATAGCTATGCTCTAATACCAATGATCCACACCATGGATCCTAGTACCATGTGTGAGGGGCAATCCTACACCATTTAGAGCAACAAACATTATAAGAGTGTGTGTCGATTTATTAAGCGTAAGGAACCAAATACACAACAATGTGGCATAAGACCTAAGCTGCAGGAAATGCAAGTTCTTTTCATTAATGGGTAAGAGGGAAATATAGAGGTATGTAAATAGTTAGCAAGACTCAAAGAGAAAACTCTTGTATCAAAAAGGGAATGGATCATTATTGATTGTTTAGACTATTGTGAAGGATATTAAAAATAGATAGTGTTGAAGCAAGTTTAAGAGAATTATTTGGTATGTCTCATGAGTGAGTGTAAGCTCTAATCTCATTGATGACTCATGTCTTGTTGTCTATTCTAACGTAGTGGTTACAAATATATTGACAACTAATGATGGTAGTATAGCTAATGATAGTTTTGGAGACATGGTTACAAGAGTTCTATCTTCCCATTGGCGAGGCGGTTGGAATCCAACATGTGACATGTTGTGAAGATGCTTTGACATGGCCCAGTGTGGGTTGTGTCATCTCGGCATGTCATTTGGCAACACTTGGTGCAAGAGAATATTGGAGTAAAATAATCTTGAGTAGATCTATGGTGATAAATGGCATGCGAAGAAGGCACAAGTGTCATGATGCACAAGATAGTTGTGGAATATCGTACATCACTAAGCTAGGGTACAAATATCGCGAACTTGTGCGACATTACAAAAGCTATGAATGCAACATGAAATGAGTTACACAACATTTTGGAAGTCGTGATGGTTGTGTCATGTTAGCACAAGACTGTGGGAGTTGTGCGAGTCGTGAGGGGTGTCGTCGAACAATTGGTTCGTCGCCACATATTATTGCAAGGTTGTATCCTTGCAACATATGTGTGGACCCCAATTTTTGCAAGAAAAATGAGGAAGTTCGCACAATTATATGTCGCAACAAAATTAGTTGTAAGACTACAAACAAATCATATTTCATTGACTTTAAATGTGTACAATTATGACAATCTACTCAAAACACCTTGAACATATATAGGCGAAGTGTTCCAATGAAATTCCTCTCTCTCTTAAGTGTGCATTAGGAAGTTCAAATCCAAGCCATATTCATCGAACTACATTTAATTAAAAACTAAGTACTAGGTGCTAGTGTCCATGTTAGCCATTTGGACAATCCATACTTCCCTAAAAGAGAATCTAGGTGTGCAATTACTAGGTCCACTCAAATGCAATGAATTTATATGCATGCCTTGCATGATGAGCATCAATTACTCATAATGCCTCATACCAACTTAAAAAAATTGCTTTATATTGGAATCATATACAACCGCGTGCTTTGTATTTTTCTTTAGGGCTATAAAAGTTAGAGAGCCCACACGACGTGCATAACACGTGCAGCGTGCAGGGCTAGGCGACAAATTATTACAATTTACACCCCCCTAAAAAGGAAAAGTCCTTTTTTAAAGTCCCGACAGAAACCAGAAGACAAACGTTTGATTGTAATTAAGTGTTTTCAGATCTGCTGCATATGGGCTTTGAAACTATGTAATATTTTTTACACTGTGCTTGCACAGAGTTATCACTGACTTTTTATGCATTATTATAACATTATGAGCAGGAATATATTAAATATATTTATAACTTCGGAGTTTTTAATAGTTTTGTTGTTTCTCACTGACTGGTTATAAATGGGGTCAATCTAATTAATATCATTTTAGGAAAAGAAAGATATTACAATTTTATATGGACTTATTCAAATATAAAAAGTTAGAAGTTAAAAAAATCTAAATGATATTTAAATGTACCTTAAAATTATTGTTGGAAGTTGAAATTGATTATTAAATGGACTTCAAAATGTAAGACCAGAATTAATTGTTTAGACACCAACATTACATCTTTCCACCACCACATATGGTTGTCATTGTACAAAGTCTATCATCGAAAAAAATATTGTCTGATTGATGTTGAGGGTAGTAAAGTGTGTTGTTGGCTATTCATCACAATTCAAATCTGATAAGATATTTAAGAGGAGTGACGTTGAGTTCAAATTTACGGATTTGGAGGAATAGACACTCTCCCGATTTTAACTCAAAAGAAATCGGACACCCTTTAAATGAAAGGCATTTATTACCAACAAATGCAAAACTAATTTATTAACAAAAAAATTGAAATGGCAATAATGTAGCAGCGCTAGCATGTTGAGCTCAGAAAAGATCTTTCAGACACTATATTACAATCTTTCTTCAACCAAAAGGAAAAAGAGTTAAGTGATGATCAAATGGACGTCAAATTTAAGGCTGAAATTTTATTGTGACAATCAAATGAACTCTAAAATTTAAGGTAATCATTGATCGTGTATTCATGGACATTACGAGTGCTCGCCGCACTCTACCCTATGGTCTAGGATATTAAATTTCTAGATTGACTTCTTCAAGTTAAAAAAAAAAACTAGGTCACAATCGAGGTTGAAACTAAGATTTGACTATCAAATGAACTTCAAAATTTAATGTCATAATATATCGGTTACACACGAGATATTACATATTTCCACCACCAAATACGGTTGTCATTGTGGAACTCTATCAACCTACTAAAAATACTATAAAAAGATTGTGGTCTAATTGGTGTTGATATGTATTGCTAGCTATTCATCACATTACAAATCCTAAAAGATATTGAAGAAGAATGACGTTGAGTTCAAATCTATGAATTTGGTGAAATAAATACTCCTCAAACCTCACGTCAAAAGAATTCGGACACCCTTTTAAGTAAAAGAATCCATACATCCATTACCAAAAGATGCAAAAATAATTCATTTAAAAAATAAAATGACATTAAAGTAGTAGTACCTTTCAAAAACTATTTGTCAATAAAATAAAATAAAATAAATAGTAGTACCATAAAAATATTTCCAAACAAAATGGACTTCAACCTCCACCATATTGATATGGCTGATATATTATTAAAAACATTCCAACCAAAAAGTAAAAACTTGTTTGATATTTGTATTCTTTGTATTTGTTTCTTATTTTGCTTAATCCATTTTCTTTTTTTAGTAAAAGCTTCTAAACGACAATCAAATGAACATCAAATTAAATGTTAAAATTGAATTGTGATCGTCAAATAAACCCTAAAATTTAATGTCATATTTTTTTATTAAGTAAATAGATAAGGGTTTTGAAAGACCCACATAACCTTATCTGATCGCCAAAGGATATTATCATTCCAATCTAAACTAAAACAACCAAATAATCGGGGCTAAAACCAAACAAGACCCCCTAGAACAATCACCACATCGACTTACTCCGTTAGTGATTCAAACCAAAAGATTCCACCAAAAGTCAACAAATCGTCATAAAAATAGAAAACCCGAACAAAAGCCTCAAATATATCTAGATCTAGCTATCTCCTTTAACTTGCCACTCATCATTAGTCTTACATTTAGTTGGTCCATACATGGCCCTTTCTTGTTTTGCCTTTTTTGTGTGACACTAAATTCCAACTTTTTGATTTGTCCTTATCATCTCTGCTAGATCTTTACGGGAAGATTTTGTTTTGCGATCCTCCAACAAACTATGTTCAAATTCCTTGAACCTAGATCCCTCTCAAGAGGCTAAAACCTGCAGTCTCTATTCTCCATTCCTAGTAGGAACCACAATAAATTTATAAGCCTAAGTTTCAATAAGATTCCTAGGGGAGACACCAAACAATGGATCATTCTTAACCACATCCTCATGATCATCCTCTCATGTGAACCATTACACCAAAACCTCGAGGCGTTAGTGAAATCCGCACATGAGGATCATAACATCCCACCACGCTTCAGTAGCCGGACCGGGCTAGATTTGCGCCCGTATAGCGGGACCCCGCCCTGCCCTATACGAGCCCCAAGCGAACACTGCAATGCCGATGTAGCTACCCGTGCCGGGACTTGAACCTGGGTGGTCGCTCTGATACCAAATGTAACGAACCATTACACCAAAACCTCGAGGCGTTAGTGAAATCCGCACATGAGGATCATAACATCCTCTTTTGGCCCTTCATCCCCCTTTCCCTCCTTAAAGGGTTCCTATGATTACCTTCATTCACCTCATCCTCTTGAGAGGCAACCTCATCAATCCCTTCTTTTCCTACGTCCCTCTTCGGCGCTTCCATATCTTTGTCCTTCTCCATTTTTGAATCAGAGTCCTCTTTGGATTCTCTGTTAAATTCTACTATATAAGTTTTAGTGATCACTAGGCCCTCCAACAATGTCAAAGATTTAGAGACCTCAACTTCCTTTTCTTTTAACTTGTTGGTCACTTGGAGTACCATGGGTTGGATCGCTTTCTTTGCTTCAAATTTGTTGCTCCAAATTCTTTGAAAAGGAAATGGTTTTTTTCCTCGATTGGTCGCTCCTTGGTCATTGAGGGATAGCTTTTATCAAGATGACTCATTTTGAAGCATGATTGGAAAACAAGAGAATCAGTTTCATAGTCAATATGTTGTACCCATTTACCAAACTTAGATGACGAGGTGATAGAAGAAGCGGCTCCACATCCACAAAAGCATTCACACATATTCTAACTACAAATAGTCTCTTCTTAGAACTCATAACAAGGTGAACTTAATAAGATTCCCAAAGGTCTTAACAATGCCCATCATTACCTCTTGATCAATGCAATATTTAAGCAATAGTGAGGCAATCAGATCCAAATAAGGATTGATTGAGGATTTTCTCTCTCGGGTCAAACCCCGGATACCTTTTTACAAAAAGAAGGCCTATTTTCGTAATAAATCAAAGCTCTCGTACGATAATTGGAGTGCTGATCATCGGCGTTAAAGTAAAGAAAGAAAGCAAAAAAAGAACCCTTAACCATGGCCTTGATTTCCATATGGCCATTAGGTTTCCATTTCCTTGTTGCTTAGACTTTGAATGTATCCATATTGAATCTCAAACTCTAAAATTTTCCAATAAAAAGTTTTGTCCATGATTGGATCAAGAATTTCAAGATGAAATCCATCTTTGTCATGGGTTGGTATAAAACAACTAAGGGGAGAAGAAACAGGGGCCTTATCTACCAATTCCAACTAAGATCTCTTTTCATGCTCATGATCCTTGTTCGGGAACTCTATTGGAACAAGGCCCGATTGACTCATTCACCTTTACGTTCTCACTTTGAGACCCAATTGATAACAAACTTAAGTGGCTTCTTTAGGCCCAATTCTGACAATTTTGGTTGGGACAATTCTTACTCATTCATTGGGAACTAATATAGTTCTTGGTACTAATAGATGTGGCATTATTGATTCTTTTCCTGATCCTCCCAGTTAGAATCATAAATAGTAGGGGTAGAGATCAGGGGGAAGGTCGAACATGGTATTATCATTATTCTCTCAACTTCCTCTAAAATACCCTTGTCATATCATATAAATATCATACATATCCTACCCATGCAAACTTTCTCACCCAACCACACCCACTTATTATTATAGAATGCTTATTAGCATAATTAAAAATATTATAAAAATAATAATTTAATCAATATCATTAATTTGAGAGATTATATATTCGGTGGGGTTTAACACTAAGTCAAAAGAATCCAAAACAACTCTCAATTAAAAGTATCCAAAAATCCAATACCAAAATATGCTCAATTAATTCATTAAGATATTATTTAGTCACAAGAAGGTTTTGTCAATTTGGTTTTAGTCCATTAACCAGGCATATTCCTTATTACGTAGGAATCATATGCCCTAAACAAATATAAACACATAATTACAAGAGAACAAAACAGACATTGTTAGATTTCTATGTCCTACTTACAAAGGTGGTTCTCGAGGATTCAATTTGTACTTTTCTCATTTTCAATACATGAATAAGGTTTGGGGTCATTTTCGGTTCATTGGTATTTAAATAAAGGAAGGACTAGTGGATAGATGGATTTGTCTATTAACATGTACCCACTGGACAATTTAAGGGGGCACAATGTTAGTAAAGTTTGTTGGCCTAACTGAGGTATTTATAATCCATCACATCAACTATGTTTTTGGAACCTGGTGTGCTCCTTCCTTTGCATAACTTTAACCAAATGGTCAAAAGAACTTTGGACAAAAGTCCCACATCTCTGTCTCTTCTTAATATGCTTATTTTTATTGGGAGTAGCTCTATTTAGTTGGGGTTTTTTCCAAGGTTTTATATAAAATATATATTTGCATTAGAAATATTATTAAAAAATATTTATTAGATCTAATTATGATATATATAATTTTGGCGGTAATTATAGGGGTATCGGACAATTGGGCCTTTGGATTACATAGTTTAATGGCATTTTTGTCTAAGTTCTGGAGGAAACATATAGATTTGACAATACAAAATAAGTGAAGAAACTAAACCAATTATCACTTTCAGCTAAACAATTAGAACCATTTGACTCTCTGTGTCGGTGTCTCCAAGTCTTGCACTCGGTAAGACTTGATCCCTGGTGGACTCATTTAAAGCCATACATCAACATCAATAGACCAAGGGCCATTCAACTACATTTTAACTTAAGATTGCATTGAATTGTATATTTTTGACAAACATATAGCATGATTCCAATTTGCAACCTACCAATTACCATTATAGACCCTTTACTTGTATGTTAACTATTGAGAGTAACTTCAAAAATACTTTGACTTCTCAACATAATTATCATGTATGTGTAATGTATATTCTATAAGAACATAGATGGTGTATCCTAGCGCCAAAATAACTCCCACGTATAAATTCATCTTTATATTAGAATGTTTTTCTATATCTAAATTCTTTTTTAAATGATGTTTTCTAATTTATTTAATTTTTAACTTTTTTTTTTAATGATAGTCATTTTTAAATTTAGGGATTTGTAAAAGATTCCTATTTTTAATATTATATTTTTTACGTTTTAAGTTCATTTTATGTAATGGTCTCTTACAAATTAACTTTTCGTTCATGTAAATGTGGTTTGTAAAAACTAAATACTCTATTAATTATTTTGACTATTATAAAGATCATATTCAAATATAATATTAAAGGGTTATATTTGAAGACGATGTTAAGTGCCTTGTTTTTGAAAAGTTTTCTTCCTTTTATTGATGTGTGATTGAACATGGAAGGAGTTTTTTTGGTGTGTTTCATGCCTTTAAATTTATAGTATGTGATGGTTTTTTGGTGTGTTTCATGTCTTTTAAATTCATAGTATTTGAGTATATTGTTAAATGACTTGTATTCGAAAGGATTAATCTATTTTATTGGTGTATGAGTGACTATGAAAACATTTTTTTGTATTTCAAGGAAAAAAATCTTTATAAAAACCATAAAAGGTACCTCTTTTTCTACTACAAGGGTTTTAAAACGTAGTCTCTCTTTGTTGGTGGTAGGGTGATATTATAAAATACATTGAAGTAATAAATGAGTCAAATAAACAAGAAACAACATACACCTCCAATTGTTTGGTAAGCTTGATACTCTCACAAATGTTATTTTGAGGTTTCAAAACATTCTAACCCTTTTTCATACAACCAATATGAATTGGAATCATTCACATCCTTCTCCACCACTTTGACTTTAAAAATGTATTAAACATTGGATCCTCAAAACACTTCAAAATTTTGATGGTTTTATAACCTTCCCAACTTCTCCTTATATGACCAATTTAAATTGGAATCATCCACAATCTTTTCCACCACTTAAACTTTAAAAAATGATCCAAGATTAGATGCTCAAAACATTTCATAAAAATTTGACCAACAACAAAAGGTGAATCTATGACAATCCAAATGATCCCATAACAATCAATTCCATTTGCTCACAAATTAGCTGCAAATTCACTAAACAAGATAGACCTCAAACACCACTCCACAAAGCTCTTGTTTTCATCATCTTTCATTTCTTTAAAAACTTTCAAATGCATATATATGATTTTTGCCTGCGAGGAGACAACACCATGGCTCACAAAATAGGCAATGTTTCATGAAAGAAAAGAAATTGCCCTTTTATGTTTTAAGTACAAAACATTGGGCATAGTGCATTATAAAGGGCACAAAACTTAAAATTAAGGTATCAAATGTAAGTACAAAGCCTTAGATTGTTTATTCTTAGTTGTTGGGGCGACAATCATCTAGTTTACAAGATTAGATTGTTTTATCTCATGTATTTACATGGATAAATTATAGTTATCACATGATAAATATAATTTATTAATTTGAAACAAAAAATGTGATTCAAACCTGCAACTTTAAATTATGATGCAATGGGTTACTAACTAATGTACTTTAAAACGTTTGCAATTACTAAATATTCATTAATATTTTAAAACAAATAAAAATGTGTGAGTAAGATCCTTTGCTAGATATGTGACAACAAAGTTAAATGTTGAATCCCTTTGCGATGTGATTTGTACGTCACTTCCCAAAGGGGGTGTTGGGGGGCTTGTCCCCACTACTATCGCAAGGAGGTCCAAGGGGAGGAGTCGACAAGTTATGGAGCCCCACGGCCGAAATAAAAATTAAGGAGTCAGTCCCTAATTTTTAAAGAGACGAATTCCACTAAATCTATTTTAAGAAGGAAAATTATAATGGCATTTTTCCACTTCTTTTGGGATGAATCATCTTGAGTTAATAAAAGTTTGATATCTTTCACCATGAATATTTCCATAAACACTATTAAAATTTTACCACATAAATAGTATTTGTCTTTTACATGTTTGGTATTGTGTATATTTCTTTTATCTCTATCTCTATAAACTATTGTTTTTGTTATTCAACTTTCTACTTATTTATTGTTACAAAGTCTGTGATTTCCTAACATCGAAATCATATGGCATGCATATGGAGACTTGGTAAAGATGGTACTATCCTATAGGGAGAGGAACCCATAATTGTGCACGGACCAAAAATTGTACATTGGTTTTCACCATTGGTTGTTGAAAAAATGACTAATAATTGTTCACTATTTGATTAATGACACTTTTGAAGAGCTAATGACAATGTGACACATAGGGCGCTTGGTCATTGGTACCTCTTTCAAATGTTTTATATTATTTTTTTCATTTTAAATTAATTCAAAAACTACTTTTCCCTCCAAATAAACACGAGAAACAAAAATGCTAATGTGACATGATGATACACTATACAATGATTTTTTTTTATGTTGACGAGACCCCTACATATATCTATGTGCCCCTAAAGTTAAAGTGCACGGTTATGGGGTCCTCTCCCCTCCCCTAGACTGATTAGTCACAAGGGGTTGCTGGAATGAGTTTGATTGTGAGTTGTTGGTGTGGGCTTAAATGCTACCCTGCTCTTATACGTACATCCAGTTTCTAAGCGGAGGATTATACTAATTACGTTATAAATGCTTATGGGAAACAGCCAACTGCAAATCATCTGAAAACGTTAGGTACATTTGTTTGCATTATGTGTACAAAGTTTATCTTAATATAGTACAAGTGTCATTAAATACGATGGAGGTCGGTAAAGAAGCTAAAGCCATTCAAAACTCATAAAAATGCACGTCCATGCACCGAACTTATACTGTCACAGCCGAAATGGCTTTAATATCTCTGGAAATTCTGATCTTCTAACATACACCAGTCTTTACCAAATTCCCATCTTTGGGTAACAAACATTTATTCTTATTTTGAATTAATCATGACAAACTTTACAGCTTGACCCTTTCCATAAACAACAAACAACACAGTGTTTCTAGTCCTGATTTTACCATATTTCAGATCCCAAAGTTGGTTAATGAAACAGTCACTCTTACAGGCCATCAAACTGTGTCTTATCAAAAATACCATCACTCTTACATGTATAGAGAGAGCCTTTCAGAGCGATGCAGTGCCGTTTTATGGCCAATTCCCTCCAATACATCCCCACAATTAGTTTTCTAGGTAACACAGCTAATCAATCACCCATTGTCAGGTGCCCTTCAATTCAAATCTGGCATGTACTAATTGTGACAGATTAAGATGCAACCAAGATTGTGTATCCAATTTTATTCAGCTTGATGCTAGTTCAAAATTTATGAACTGTCATTATGACAGGCAGAACCATACTCTGGTTTTGTAAGGTTTCTTCAAGCCAGATCCGATGGGCTGTATCAGTTGCCACAGGAGGCAATCAAAAACACAATTTTCTTGTCAAGAGACAATAATGTAAAATATTTCATTTACCAAACTAAAATGAAGTACTCCAGGGTTCATTCGGCTGAACCTGCAAATATACCTAAAAAAACATTCACGGGTACAATTGTGAAGCTCTAAATGTTTTCATTAAAAGACACGACCATTATGAATATCAAATAGAACAGAAAAATACAGGACCATTCTTGATATCAAGAGCAGGTTCTTCCCATGAGACTGCTTCTGTTCAAGAGCTCAGACACTTTAAATGAACTTGCTGCAGGTCCCCCCATCTCCCCCCATGAGAACAAAAAGAGACTTCAGATTGTTATCCATTGACAGCTAAAGGCTAAAGCATTGGATTGTGGACCCATTACCTCATCGGCAACCGGCTATCCACAATTACATAGAGTCGGACAATACAGAAAGACAAAGACCCCGCCAGCAAAGCTGTCACAGAATTTTACAATGTTTTGTTGCTCATTGATTGCCTTACAGCCTATCATTACACAAAAATCAAAGAATGGAGCTGCAGAAAATATAGTGGGCACTGGCACCAGGAGTAGGACCCATGACATTCCCATTAACTTATAGGTCTCAGATATGCCAGATATGGAATACACTGCATACTCGCCGCCAACCTTTTTCACAAGAGACGATTCCCATACACAATTGATAATCAAGATGATATTTTGTGCCTGCTACTAATTCGTTTTCAAGTGTAACTAATATCATTACTTATCATGAGAACATTCTCTATTGCAATATACAGCTACCCAAAATTGATTTGAAGGTGACAGTTCTTGCACAACTTTGGCTTATTTACAATTGTCACATAAATTTCTTCCATATTTACAGTCCTCTTATCTTGTAAGGTCCTCCAAGCTAGGTGGTAAGGACCTTTTCCTACTGAATGGATAAGATGATTACTAATTTATATGAATTTTACCCTAATACCCGATATTATTTAAGCTCAACACAAAATACAACACACCAATCCTATCATAACGATTATAATAAAGCAAATCAGTTGTGAAAAAATATTGGCTTCAACCAAAACATAAATCAAAAGATGAGTATAGTTCTTTACAGGTGCAATAAGTAGTACAATATGATAAAATACTCCAGGTTGAAAGAAACTGCTTGATTACATCTCAACCCTGTCAGTGCCCTGGTATATAAGCAAATAAAATTTACTCAGCTCAACAGGCATGCCCGCAAATAGTTCTGTATGCATATAATTTCTCATGGGGGAATGGATGATCAAGAAACACCAAGTGTACTTCATATGAGATACCTGAGCAGAATTTGTAATGAGATATATCCCTGTCTCATGACACCAGTTCCAAAATGCTTCAAATTTGGAGGTCCAATTGAGGTTTTTCTCAGACCTAAAGTCCTCATCAGTGTTTTGAACAATTGAAGTTGTGCTATATTTGTTGTACATTAAATTTGGTTATCCAAGCTTTCACCCGAAAAATCCTAGTGCTTTGTATTGAAGGACTCCTTCAAGGAATGACGGGAAATTAAATCATTCACAAGCCAGCTTTGTGTCAAAGTTGCTTAGGCATATGGCAAAGGCCTGGAAAGCAGACAAGGGATAGTGGTAGTCCATAGTAAATATGTCTTTTCCATTCTTCCCAAACTGAAGAATGACCTTGTCCTGGTCAGCCTGCGTTATGGTCTGTGAAGGATCTACAGCTGCAACAAGCTGAAAGTTTTTCACAGATGCCACTGTGACACGACCCCTGAAATTAAGGCACCAACATTGTAACTGCTCATGCCATCTTGGGGCCTTATTTTTCAAGACAAGTGGTCCATCTTTGCTCTGAACACTGATTGCAACCTCTGATAAGCTCGAGCTGCTGAAATCCACAAGGGGTTCCTTCAAGTGGGAAGAAAATGATAATGAAAAAGAATCCTCCAGGCAATGAGGAAACTCCATGGGTGTTGGGGCATTTCCTCCAGTCTGAATGGCTGAAACAGGAATAGAATGCATTGTGCATTGCATTCTTCTTGGCCCTCTAGTGCCAAGGACATTAAATTCATAAGCAATGTTAGCAATGTTATAGTTTCCTGCTGGCATTTTTGGAGATACTTGTTTGGAATAGAACCTCCGACTTGAACGGCTATTGGATACTACTGCGCCACTGTGAGGAGGTTGACTATCAAATATTGTGAACTTTGTCCCCAAGAAGTTTGACCTGCAAGATTCAGCGGCAACAAGTCAATATCAGCTTTTGTAAAAATAATCCTTTCGGAACCATATCAGGAGTTCTCTCACCTCAATTTGCCCACATATGTATTACTTGCACGGGAAAAGTCTTCCCCATTCATAGAAATCACATAATCTGTGCCACCTGTGGCACGTCTTACTTTTTTGGCAGCAAAGAGGAATTTGCCATTTTCAACAATAAGAGCTGCACAGTGCACATCCACCAAACAAAATGTCAAACATGACTCCACACTGCAATCTTATTAATTAAAAGTAGTTTTCTTTATCTCCGTCTCATGCAAATTAACAAAAATATTACTCTATATTTATTTATCCATTAATGAATCATTAAATATTGCAGACTATAAGGATGGGTACTGCATATCAATATACCGAACTAACGGACAAAGATTCAAATAATTGGGCATTGAACATGAATCGGAAAGAAAGAACAAAATATATAATTGAGTTTTGGCCACTTCAAAAGACCCAGAATGTTTGGATAAATTAAATCAGGCCTGATTACAGTGCAAGGAAGAACAGCTTTAAGGATTGCTGTGTAATTAACTTGGCATAAGTCACTCTCAATTATCATAACCTGAAGAAGATTCTAGTCTACTAATGTGGTTTGTAAATGAATGTGGTGCAATGCAGTAGCTTTGTCAGTCAATGGAATGCATTAGTCATAAACGAACCAAAGAATTTAGCACTTCAAAAGCACCAAGTTTTCCAAGAATAAGGCATTGAACTTCGAACAAAAGGTTGAATGTAAGTATTGAGAAGTCAAACTGGCACCAAAAACTGTCTTTCCCAGAACAGAAATAGAGAGAGCAAATTCAAACATAAGGCTGTAGGTATAAGCTCTTGACACCGAAGGTTCTAAAACCTAATGTTTGAAAACTATCATTCTTAAGGCAAATCGTCTTCCAAACAACCGAGTACCAGAAAAATACTATACAGAAACAAATTTAATAAAACATATAACATTTTCAAAATATCACCAAGATATACCGAGAGAACTATGAAACACGGGAATTTGTTATTTGACACAACATTCAACACACACCATCTAAGCAGCCATCTATAAAGATTGAATACGAAGCCCATAATATTTTCCACTAACCATTGAAGTACATCTACTACAATGGTAATCTAAGTGATATATTTTAAAAACAAATCTTTTAACATTATCCTTCTACAAAGCACCATCTCAATGCTCTAAATAGAAATTTTTGAAACAGAACAGAGTTCATATGGACAAGTAATTGGCCAGAAGTAACAAAAGTGCATTTGCAAATCTTATACCAAAACCTTGGATCATTCCTCCATATCAAAAACAAAACTCCCACTTCAGTACAAACTTAAGAAACGACCAAAAGAAATAACCTACTTCCTTAAGAAACAAAAAAATGTAGAGAACAATAAATATGAAAATACAAGCAACTCTTTTTATTCATCCTATTGAGGGTCAAGAAAAATGACACAAAATGTGAAGTTATATAAAACCGACAGTCAATCTAGAAGACATTTTAGACAAGCCACAAAAGGAAAACTCACAAACGCCAAGGCATCTCAATGAAAGGAAAACAGTAACAGTTTTGATTCACAATAATGCCCACAAAACTACAGAACAATCATTAGAAAGCAAACACCACCTGGAAAAGACATGGCTAAAAGTAGTCAACAATGGGAAAGCCACAAGGATCATGTAAAGTATCAAATACGTTGGTGGTTCTAATTTTTACCAAAACTGAAAATTAGGCTAATCCAAATTCTACCATGGACTAAAAAATCTACTGAAACTAAAACAAGAGACGACTAGATATTGGCTGAGAGATATGATCACTCAATAGTCAATGATAGGATCAAAAGTTTATTATCTCTCAATGATTCATAATTATTCTGTGCTTCCAACACAACAATGAAACCCATATACACAAGAGCTGTCTTTCACTGTGGGTAAAGGATTTTACAATAGTGCAAAAGAAAAATTTACCAGGGCTTAAGCCAAGGTACAACTGGTATGTAGAACTTCCTCGATCTCGTTTGATATAGCATTGGATGGGTCCATCACGCGGCCCAGGCTGTTCAAACAAAAAAAAACAGAGATAAGCACAATAGAAATGCACAAAACTGCCAGAACATCAATTTTGGCAAAACCGATCAGCATGAAAAAACAGCTTAAATTAAACAAATAGCTCAAATCAAGTAAGCTAAAAACCTCTCTTAATTTAGAACCTCAAATCAATACTCATGTTTAGACAATAGCAATGAACAAAACAGCGCCAGAATCATATTAAATTAAAAATCCGGTTTTTATCTGGATTCAGAAATTTAAAACAATAACCAAATTTAGACAATGGCAGTCAAATGGAACACGGCTGAAATTCGATTACTAAAAATCACTCTTCCTCTTAATTTGGAACCTCAAGACAATACTCAAATTTAGTCAATAGCAGTCAAATGAAAAAACAGGCTGAAATCAGATATTGAAAATCATTTTTATCTTGATTTAGAACATTAAAACGACACCCACCTGCTTCAATGATATGGGAAGAGTAAGCTTTCCACATTTCTCAGGCGTTTTGACAATTTCTTTGGTGATCTCCCTCCATGATTTGCAGACCCCGGCACAGGCAACCACATTTTTCGAGCAGGCCAGGTACCCTCACTGGCCTCTAAGCGCTGAATCACATCATAGAGTATTTCAGGGGGAGATTGGCCCATTTACTCTGTGGAACAAAAAGAAACTGACACTGTGATTCATTTACATTACTATATGACCTTGCTTTATGCTGCTGCAAACCCCTCAAATCAAAGCTACGCCTTCTGGAGATATTTCCGATCCCGTTCCGCATCTCCTTGATCTCGCGCACTATGCTTTTGAAAGACATGTTGACTTTGTATATTATCTCCTCCTTTAAAGGATTTGAGGAAAATACTAAAGAGGAAACTCCAGCAGAAAAAAATTCGGGGGAACTGTTCTGCGCATTAAATTACAGATCGAAAAAGAGAGAATTTTTCTTAACAGAGATCCAAACTTCCTTAGTTCACAACTTTGGATTTACAGAACCCGTTCATTCAAGCTACTAGTCAGAAGAGCAGAAGCTTCGACCAAACATATATGGAAAATCGGCTCTCGACGCCCTAATAAAGTTCGTAAGTCTCGAACTTTTTTCCAAGCCCTTAACTACTGAGAAATTAGACCAAAAGTTTTCAGAAATTAAGAAAGACCGCAGCTTTCCTATTCTTGGCTGTCAATTCCCATTCCGCTTCGAATCTTTTTTATTTCTTTGCCAAAAGAAGCCGAAAAATAGCCTTCACAACCTTCGCTTTTGCCAAAAGAGGCAAAAACATCTAACAACTTTTCTTCTCAGTGTCTAAGTTCTTCGAATTTCCTCCACCGTGGCTGAATTTCCTTCATTTCTTCACCGGAAAATATCATACCCGTTCAAACTGATCCGCTCCTTTGCAAACACAGCAAGAAAACCTCCAAATCCTTCACCTTTTGCCGCAATAAGCAAAATTCATCGTTATCTGTTTGCTAAAACAAGCATAATACTTCGTTTTGCCCAAAAGAAACAAAACGCTTCTTTTTACCCAAAAGAAAAGAAAATTCCTTTGCTTTTCCCTACAAGATTTCTCCTTTCAAACCCTAACACACTGCCTCAAAGTTCTTCGTCGCCAAAATCGTTCCTCCAGATCAAGATTCAAACCCTAAGTCTTCAGAGATTCTCCCACACGGCCTCAAATTTCTCAATTTCTTCGTCGTACCAGAAACGTTCCTCCGGATCTTCCGATTTCAACGAAGAAAAACCGGAAAAGATCGAGAAATTCTCCTCCAAAATTTTAACCCGACAGAACATCTGCACTCTTAAACGTTCGAAAACATTTATAACATTGACAATTTGAAACTCTGTTCAACAGACTATTCCTCCTGCTCCACCGTATTGACCGTCGCCTGACGGACTCCAAATCCGTTTTAAATCGAATTGAATAAAAACCTAATTTATTAAAATATGCCGTCTTCTTTTGGCATTTCTTTCTACCGTGTCCGTATGATGATTTCAGAGGGGATTTTCTATTTTTGAAAAGTTATTCGAAAATCCCCAATTTTTCTCATGTTTTGAGGGACTTGGTCCTAAGCAACTATGCCTCTTTGGTTTAGGACAGGTTTCTTTTCCCTCTTTTATGCTGGTTTGTTTTGCTGGTTTGTTTTTCTGGCAACCTCTTTTTGCTCCCCTCCCAACCTCAAGCCTTAGTTTTGGGAGCCTTTTCATATTATTTATTCTTTTGGATAAGAACCGGGAAACAAGCATGTAATTCAATCTCATCTCTTACATTTCTCTTTTATTATTTAAAAGTATTATATTTAATTATTTGATAGATTTTCATGTAATTTTATCCACTAAAATATGTTAGTCTTTACTTAATTTCATTTCTTTTAATATCAGAAATAGGGATAGAAAGCAGAGAATCTATTAAAATTTATTTACATGAATTTGTAATTGTTTAATAAATTGAAGTTTTAGCGTGGTAGATGATTTTGAGAGCGCGAATGTCCCTTATTCCTAATTGCTTAACTAAAAATGATAGTTAGTTTACTTAATATATATCTTTCAAAATGTAAGTAGAGATGCCAACATTTTATGTATATCAATACTCATATGTACCTAACACTTCAATATTCAATCAAAAAAAAAATCAATACACTTTACTTTTTAAAAGCTTGCTTAAGTAAGAATGATAGCTGATTTACTTAATCAGCTTTATAATTCACTATATATCCTTCAAAATATATTATGCATATTTTATGAATATCAATATCCATATGTAACACTTCAATATTCAATCAAAAAAATTAAATCAATACATTACTTTGCACTCGATCTCGATTTGTTTACATGGTTGGGTCTATTATTATGTTTATTCATTAACACTTTCGATGGTACATTTAAAAATAATCTCAATGGTTGTTGAGACGACATAAAGCAAAGTGTGCAGAGAGAGAGAGAGAGAGAGAGAGAGAGAGAGAGAGAGAGAGAGAGAGAAAAACGAGATGGAATGTGAAATTGAGATGGTTAATAGAGAAGGATTACATTAAAGTAAAGAAGAAAGTAAGTTTGAGTGGAATTAAGAAATTCATGTCAAAATGGTGTTGTAAACATCGATGTAACTATTGTTAGTCTTGTAATTATTAAAACGTGTTTTAAAAATTGTATGATGACAAAAGGAATTATGGTTATTATCATAATAAGTTTAGAGTACATTTTATTTAGGAAATAAAAATATGACCAATATGGTAACGAAACATCTATAACGAGGATGGATTTATTGTCACCAAAATGACATGACAAATAAGCTAATGTGTATGAAACAACAATAAACATCCCTTTGTGTTAAACTATATTATCTATTGAAGGTCAAGAGGCTTCTCCATTAAATTACTTTTCATTAGAAATGAAGTTTTGGAGTCTTTTCAAATCATCTTATAATGTATCAAACATATTTTTTATGTTCTTGGTGAGTTGTGATTTTTGGGACTAAACACTTACATTCAATTTACATAAAAGTGTTTCGTAATTTCATTAAGAGTTATGATTTAATTTACATGTGAATGGGGAGTGGGGGCCTCGATAACTCGATAGGTAAAAAGATAAAGATGAGCCAAAATTTAGACTACAAATACAATTAAGATGCAACACTTCTAATATGTACGGTTGTCGAGAGTTATGTCCAAAATGATACTTAGCCTAAATAAATATATAATAATTAAAAATTGGGTTCAATATTTCCCCACACTAGACAAGTTACTCATCCCCAAATAACCTTTTCTCCATTGCATCTTCAAAAATCATTGGTGCATCCTTGCACAATTGGTATTCAATGCTTTGTCATTTAGTTAGCATGGTTTGTATTATATACAAGTCAAAACATCCACTCAAGCACACAACCCTTTTAGTGATCTGAAATCCTCCTTCGGATCACTAGCCTCTTTTTTTAATTTTACTGAGCTTTTCACCCATGTCATTGCTTATATATTCAAGTTGGCTTTCTTCTTCAAAATTCTACTTTTGAAGCTTAGCCATGTACAACTTGAATTTTTATGTACTATGGGATAAGATATTAAGTATATAGTTGATGGAGATGCCGACATGTGGCACACATCCCCTTAGTTATTCATATGTTTATAATATATGGGGTCGCATAGGAATTAGTTATATGGTGTAATTAGTCAACCTACATTGGGATTAGGTGTTACCCATCCATTAATAATAAGGTATGCATATATAAAGGAGATGAGTATCATTATGAGATGTCATGTATGAGTTGAGTCTTCTACTTGGTAGAGTTATATTGGAGGTGTCCCCCTCGAAGTGGAATTCCCATATTGGGAGATCGTGGAGTTATTCCTTCCTTAAGGAGTATTTATGGTGTTTCCTACCTTAAGGGTATATTATGAATATATTGAATATTTGGGCATCTTGGCCCACCAATATCTCTTGTGTTGTGTTATATTCTACATATTGTTCTAATTATTCATTTATTATATGCAAAGATCTTATCAAGTGGTATTAGAGCATCAATTTGGGCAATTTGTGGGATGAAACCCTAATTTTAGTGATTCACCTATATCTTGAGATCAACTGTGATTTTTTAGGATTTTTATGTGAAGTGGAGAAATCATTCAAGGAAGAAACCCTCCAAAATTCAGCTTTTACATGTTTTGAGAAAGATATTTGAGTTTTAGGATTGAAACCCTAATTTTAATGATTCATTTATATAATCCAAATTGTGACGAATTTTTCAGTTAAGTTTTTAGTGGTGTGATGAATTTGCTTCTGTGGGAAACCCTTAAATTTTCATAAATTCTAGATCTTTTTTGTGTGAGTTATTTCAATTTTAGATTTTTTTGACAAATTCACTCCACACACCCAATTTTCAAAATATTTCGATTTTTGCATGTTTGGAAATCTCACTAAAAATTAATTAGGTTATGTTTTTAATAGTTCTTAATTTGAGGTCGTCTTCTCGGTTGAAATTGGTAGGACAAAGATACATTAAAAGGGTATGTTCTTAAAACCCTAATTTGTGTGCATCATGGGGATACGATATTTCCATGGAAATAATAATATTGGTGCAAGAGAGAATGGTGGATCAAATTTAAGGGGAAAAAATCATAAGAAAGGTCATGGTTTCGTTTTCATTTTTGGTGTTGGGTTGATAGAATATAGCTTAAGAATGGAGGCAAAAGGATTGGGCGTACAAACACAATGCATGTGGAAGTATAGTGAAATAGGGCGCACGTAGGAAGGTTTGAATCAAGACTTATTCATTTTGCGGTTTGGGGCTAATTATAGACATGGAGTGCGGAGCACATTTTGTAGAAGACTTAGAGAACACACAAAGGCTATTTTGGATTAGTAGAAGATCAAGCGCCATGCATAGTTTTGAGCTATTAATAGGATTATATTGTTGTTGTAATATTAGATCATTTATTAATAGCGTGTGTGCATGCTTTTGTATTCTTATGTAAGGGTGCATGGTTATTATTAACATGTAGCCTATTTTGAAAGGTGCATGGGTGGTGAAGGCAAGTCCCCACCCCTATAAATATGTATTGATTTGAGAACGGGTTAGGGGATCACTTTTGTAATAGAGTTATGATGTTGGATTATGTGCGCGCATGACTCATGGTGACATTGTTATGGATGTATGAAGCTTTTGTGTTTTACAATGATTAATATAATGGATCTTTATGGTTGGATATTGGTGTTTGACATAACTGAGCATGGATCTTGTATGGTAAATCTAATTATAGTCCTTGTTTAAGAATTCATTCAAATGGTTAAGATCTAGATCTGGTTTATGCGCTTAAGTATGATTGATTATTTTTTATGGATCTAGAATGTTTATGTAATCATGCTAACTTCTAGAACAAGATGGCATAAAAGAAGAACCTGATACCCTTGTGCACTTGGGTGAGCACTTAGTTTAGGTTGAGTGATGTGTCAACACGCCTTGGGCTATTGGTGGTAAAATCTACACTACATTTTGGTTTTGTTGTCGGGACCTCTTTTTCAGTTGTTTGGTAGGATGTTGCATGATGAAGATGTATCGGTTGTCCTTGGCGATATTGAAGAGTGGTTAGATGATTTAGAGGAAGAGTATGCTCACAAATTTAGCACTGGACCTGATTTTAATGCACGTGTGTGGGTTGAACAAAATTTATATGACACGTGTTATATGAGACTTTCTTCGTCATATTTCCTATAGAGTTGTACAAGTGGTTGGTTGTGTATGCATCGAAGAGAAATTGGAGGTTTCACACTCTTGTTTGGATGCAAGAAGAATTACATGCCTTGTATGATGTAGATATGACGTGGGACACGCGTGCTGTAGATAATTGGTTTCGTGGTGTTCTGAATAGCTATATTTTGGAGTATGTAGTTTCTACTTACTCTTTTCTAGAGGTTGTTGAGTTCTAGTTCTTGGGCGAGCCCAGAGGATCTTATTTGTGTGGCATTCCTTTAGCAGTGAAAATATTGATTGTAACCCTGCCTTTGGAAGAGAAACCTATGGCTAGCTAAAACCCACCATGCGCGAGGCAAGAGCGGGTGTGATGAAAGATGACAGATCTAGTGGAAGCAAGGAAAAGAGAATAAAGGCGGCTTAAGTTTAATGAGGTGTGTGAGAGGGATTTAGAGAAGCAGCACGTGAAGTTGCAGAAAGCGAATGGAATTGTGGGAGAGATGGCTCACGAAAGATTTGGAGCTCACGTAGAGGACGTGAAAGTCAGTGAGCATATACATCTGGAAACTCCCTCATTTGGGAAAGCGTGGCATAGAACCCTCTTCGACCTTAGATGAGAGCATGTTAGTGAAAGCTACATAGACCGCGAGGCATGTATTTGATCCCTCCTGCGACCTAGCCCTTGCGTTTGGTTTTGACAATTATCAATAAGCAAGTTAGTGTGGTTAGTAGAGTAGCGGAAAATAGAGTTGATCTATAGTTAAGTTTAGGAGTTAATCAGGTATCTTATTCATCTATGGCAATGCAATCATTGTCTATGTTATTTGAAGGTCTAGTTGGAGGTATATTTTATGACGCGTCATCATCATATAATTTGGGTGCATAGAACGTTAGCGCACATCTAGAAGTAGCACAACTTCAAGACTATAGGAGTTCAGTTTAACACAATCTGTCGAGACATAAGGTAGTGCATCCTCGAGTCCAATACCTTTTATAGGAGGAGGATCAGGTGGCTCGGGATCTAGTGGATCTAGGGGTGGAGGAAATATAGGTTCTGGATCTAGTGGGCACGGTCCACACCAACCCCAAAATATTTATATGGAGATGTCTCTTCATCTTCTAAAATACAGAGGGATAGAAGATTTAGCTGAGAACGTGCAATTGTGTGAAATAATATGGCGTGAGAAGGGGATTATAGCTCATGAGCTCAAGGCAAGTCAGTTTGCAACTAAACTATAAGGGCATGCATATTGTTGGTATAAGAAGTTTGATCTAGACCAGAATTGTGTGGATTATACCGCGTTGTGGGATACTTTCTTGAAAGAGTTCTATATTCTTGAATTTGAATAGAAGAGCATCACTGCATTGAAATACATCAAGTAGGGTATGACTGAGAGTGTTCGATAATATGATGATTGTTTCAAACCCTTTTATCTAAGTTATCTTATGACATTCACCTGAGCTAACATGCTCAATGGTTTGTTGGAGGATTGATTATGCCTTTTAGAAGGGTGCTCTAACACACAAGACTTATACGAGATCCATACAAGTCACTTGAAGTAGCTCTACGTGTGTGTTGAGGTAGTTGGGAGTGTGGATAGGAGTAAGCTCATTTTTGGAGACCCATATTGTAAATATGGCTAAACAAATTAGAGAAATTGTCAACTAACTTAGTACATGAGATGCGAGTGGAATTTGGTGCAAGATTGTGAAGTAGAGGGGTATACTAAGGATGATTGTCCTCGTAAATCATGTGTGCCATGTTGTTGGACTATAATATTTGTCACTTGGATCATGATTCAAGTAGGTGCCCCTTGCTACAACGTGCGATAAGAAAGAACGTGTCTTATTACTATAAGATTTGCAGGTCTATCACTCATGATACTAAGAATTGTAGGTTGATTGATCATATTCATGATGTCATTGATACTTAGTGTATATGTGTTGAAAATCATTCAAAGGAAAAGGTGAGCATCATGATCATGATCACAATGAAGGGCGCTTTGATGGAGGCCGAGGTAGAGGTCAAGGATATCATGGAGGATTCAGAGGCCAAGGTTGCGGTGGTGGAAGAAGTGATTTTCCTCATGGAACATGTTATACATGTGGATCCCCGATCATTATAGGTGCGAATGCCCTTAGAACATTATTTGTTCTTTTTTGGAAAGAACCACAACTATGAAGAAAGTCCGGACTTGTATGAACACTTGAGTAAGAAGCATAAGAAGGACAAGGGCACGGGGAATGGTTAGAGAGTACAACATGTTGTTG
Source organism: Taxus wallichiana var. yunnanensis (assembly GCA_018340775.1). Classification (NCBI taxonomy): domain Eukaryota; kingdom Viridiplantae; phylum Streptophyta; class Pinopsida; order Cupressales; family Taxaceae; genus Taxus; species Taxus wallichiana. The sequence continues at coordinate 173,513,946 of CM031237.1, read as the reverse complement.
AAGATCAGTGGATGCCTAAGTTAGCACTTAATCCTGAGTTGGTACCTGTGAAGATCACTACACATGCGCTAAGGTTGTGCATGCGGAGAAGTTCCAAAGTAGAAGCCTACCATTACAAAGGAGGAGGTATTACATGCAAAGTATCCAGACCCTATGCATCAAAAGGAGGTTTATCAAGAAACCATGGAGGTGATTAGGAATTTGTAGGGTGAGATACAATGTTTGAAAGAGCAGTCGTGGAAGTTAGAACAAAAGAAAGTCACTGAGCTCCATTAGACGGATGTTGATGATTTAAAGGAAGTTTGTAAGATGTTGTGACATGAGAACATCATTCCTTTATTGGGGGAGTGGTTAAAGGGAAACACCCTATGTGCTAGAATAGAGTGCGAAAGACAAATTTTGCATGCTAACCTTCCTCCTCATAGTCTGGATTATGACAAGGAGATCACTCTGAATGTTGTTGTTGATGGTGGACTTTTGAGTAATATTTTGATTGACACATGTGCAAAAGTGAATGTACTCACTTTGGATGTGTGGATTCAGATGGGTAGACCACCATTGCAGTCATCTTCAAATGTGTTGTTTATGGAAAACATGACTAAATCCACACCTATTGGGGTTTTGAAAGATGCGTCTATTACTATACAAGGGGCCAAGTTTACTAGGGACTTTGAATTTTTGCACTTGTAGAGGCCGACAATTTTCCAACATTACTTGGGTGCCCTTGGTGTTATGCAAACAACACTGACATGTGCTTCAACAAGGGATATATAAGTTTTGAGAACAAGGAAGAGTGTGTCATTATTCCTTTGATATATGGAAAGGTTTGCACCTTATGTAGAGCCCTTAAGTGAAGAAGATTTAAACAAAATTTATGTGCGCACCATTAAAGATCCGGAAAGTACTTGAGCCAACAAAGGAGGGAGTTCTCTAGTGGGATGATGCACAATCCATGAGCGATATTACAAGTGTTACATGTGATAACTAGGCACATGACACTTATGAAATGGTTGGGCATGAAGTGAGAAGTGTTGTTACACACGTGAAGACCGCGTTGTGTTTGGTGTTTGGGTAGTAATTAGGTACCAAGGTACACTGGCGAAGGAAATCCTAAGGTGTTCCTGCATGCTATGGAAGTTCAATGGATAAATCGGGTGAAAAGGAGGAATATGTTGGTTTATATTCTATGTGGACAATAAGCATGCTTTGGTGGATGGTTCATAGGGACAATATTTTGGAATGGTGAGAAGTGAGAATCACCTTCTTTGCTAGATTTCTCTAGAGTAATGCGTCTACTTAGATATGTGAATTTCATGGTAAGGATCTTGTTCAGCAGTGTGAGAGACTCTAGATAGAGGGGAAAGAAATTTTACCACCATCATTGTGGGTGCACAAGCTCTACTTCACCTTACGAGGTTGCGTGTGCATGGTATGTCTATGAAGATTTGAATAAAGAGACATGAAATTGACAAGAACTGACTACATGTATGGTTCAAACCTTTGACTATTTTCCCACTAAACCTCTGGTGAATGAGGTGTTATAGGTTATGAAGCGCTTGACTATGGGAGATAGTGCAAAGGCTAAAGAACTTATTTAGGAGTTACTAGGTAAGTCAGACTGGAGGTGTTCTTTGAAGAGGAAGAAATAGATGTAGAACAACTTGGGTGTGCCTGCCTAGAAAAAGAGAAAGGTAAGATGGTCTATGTCATTAATGATGAAGAAGTGGAGAATCTAGATGTTGAGCATACAAGAGGGTATGTGCGAGGTCTTAGACAATGCAAATGAGAAGGTGTGCACCTACCATGAGCTGATGAAAACTAAAAAGGTCAACATTAGAATGGATGTTGAACCTAAGGAGGCCATCATTGGAGATTATTGGTCTAACTTTGAGGTTGCTAAGATAATTGAGTTGTTGCGTGACTTCCAAGACCTATTTCCTTGGGGCTATCATGAGTTAAAGGGGGTACATGAATCTTTGGGTGAGATGAGAATCAAGCTAAAGGAAGGTGTGTGCCTAGTTAGGAAGAGGCCTTATAGGATGAATCCTAACCTGCGCATCAAGGTGAAAGAAGAAATTGACAAGATGTTGAATTCTAGAATCATTGAGCCCATTGAATGAGATCAGAAAGAGTCGGTGTAGGGCTACCCCATTTAGGCGTATGGTGATAAGATACTGAATGAATAGATTGTCTTAAGAATGAATTTGATAGGGGTATTTCTAAGAACACATGGGAGTTATCAATCGCCTAGTAAATCTTTCTTGTTTAGTTACGGATGGGAGTCGGTGGATGACTTAGTGACCTTTCATTCATTGATAATTTATGTTATGATAAACCCATGGATGCTTTCAAAAGTGCCTTAAAAGGATATGGCTAGTCATCAAGCCTAGTGAAGGGTGTGATGTGATTTCTATAACTTGAAATGCCTTGATTTAAATAACACGAAGTGAGGATTAGACAATCAAGAATCATTGAGTGATCGAAGAATGTCATTGCATCTGGAGACATTCTCAAGCATTGGAGTAATGTATATGGAGAGACATTCTCAAAAATTGATGAAAGGCATCAAATTGTGATGATTGTCGGGTGTTTTAAATGGGAGAAGACTATGAAGCATAGAAGAATGTAGTAAGTGCATGATAAGATAGGAACATACAAAGAGACCATTCAAGAAGAAGCGCAAGTAAGGTAAATACACATATACACATTGATAAATTGAATGAATAATTACTCAGATTAGGCAACTCTTTATATACATACATTATATAAATATTAATTTCCAAAGTTTGATGCATATTATACATTGAAAATGCTAGTACATGTACATCACCAATAAATGAATAAATAATCCATAATGTCTTAAATATTGTCAAGTGCACATCATATTAGATTCATGCGAAAATAATCTTAGAAATGTAAGGTCTTATACAAAATTATCAAGTTCCAAATATTTTTTTAATGTGCATAATAAATACAAAAATGCCCAAATAGGTCATATATCATCAAGTTCAAATGCCATATAGGCACATACAATGCCAAGCACATAGGCATACAAAAACAATGTCATGTAAGACATATATATTTCCTACTCATCAAAATATATCCCTCTCTTGGCCTTGCTTGAAGAAGGCCCTCCCTTAGGTGAAGATGGAGATCTATGAGATGACTTTGGATCGCCAGAGCCCATGCTTGAGTCCTATTCCACTTTGAATACTCACCTATAGATGAGCTGTAAATGCAAACAACATTTTTTTGTCAAAACTTAATTTATATATGTTTTCAACATGTATTTAAGACAATGCTAGAATGAAAGTATTTACACAAATACACAAACTTACCGCAAGTAATCGATCACGCCGAATTTACACCTCACACTCAGATGAGTCATCGGGAGCTCCCTCTGTCGAAAGTACGAATGGGGAGTACAAAGACAACGCGATGGAGGAGTGCATGCCCTCGAAGTCAAAATGGAGGGTTGAAGTTCCCTACATACACATAAAATCAGAAAATCTAACATCAAAATTAGCAAAAATAGAGCTAAGTACATGTATCTACATAATGACAATATTTTAACTAATGTTATCAATATAGAACTATTATTTTTACCCCGCCACGCTTGTGAATCAAATGAGCAGGGGTTGCGCCTTGTTGTGAAGTAACTCCGTATACACACAATGAAGGACATTATTAACATAATTTAATAATTCTACAATGAAAGACATTACTAACATGTAATTTAACATAATATGAATTACACAAGAAATTTAACAAAATTTACATGTTGTTTGAATACCTCGGTGAGTTTGTTAGCTGCATTGCGTAGATGAAATCGCAATTACAACATTTATCTACTTGTCGTAGAGATGGTGGGGTTCTAGTGAAGTTAACATCTTTATCAAACATGTTTATGACGTGAATTAGATGGACATACAAGAACATACATATATTTGACTTCAAAACTAATACACACACACACACACACACACACACACACACACACACACACATGTGAAATATACACACACACACACATGTATGTCAAATTTTACATAATTAACATTCTAAATTACCTCTATGAATGTATGTGTATGCATGGTGCTCACTTTCTGTGGTCGGGATGAAGATGTGCCTCTCGCGTCTTTGTAATATCAATGCATGTACATGTACATGTACAAATATAATTATTTCAAAAATTTAACATATATAAGTAAATCAGTCCTCTAAAATTTTTGTAACACACATAACAAATTTACTCGCAAAGGTGATGCCGATGAATGTAATCCAAATATCTCACTCAAAAGGACATTTGACATAGTGACATTATCGTGTTCATCCCTAGCACCATGTGCACCAAAATTAGTATGCATGAAAGTATCGTTCTCCTCGGCCCCAAACATATGTTACCACATGATGAGCAAAAATGTGGCCTCATGCTAAGTACTCCCGAGGGAATACTGTATACCTCCATGAGCATTTGGCTTAGAAATATCCTCGTATGTCAAACAAGGGTCAGCAGATAGCCCCAAAGCGCGTGGAGTGTATCAATCTCTATTGTCTCCTTCACTACTTGAGGGACAATCTTAGGGTGAGGAGGATTTTCGTGTGGGGAATCTACCTGCTTTGAATAGGTGCACGTTGTGCACACTGGTCGATCTGTGTAGATCTTTTTCTCGGCCTTGAAATATCGAAAATCAAAATAATTTGGGATCTCATTGAGGATAAACTCAATAGAGTTTCCTCGTAAAGTATAGATCTCATTGTTATTACAAGGTGGAAAATCAAACACCATCCACCATCGGTCCCAAAAATTATTTCTAATCAAATTATTATTGCACCAATGGATGGGAAATCATTTACATGTCAACGGAACATTAAGATTAGTGTGGGGGTCCATGAATAAGGTGCATATGAGTTCTTTTGAAATTTATTTTTTCTTTACATCCACATATGACAATTTGTTGGAATAATAAACCCTACAACCCTCTCTGTAAGTTGTCCAATGATCAATTTCCCCTTTGCCACACGTCAATTTGAACAAGTAATGGCTCCAATGTGTTTGCAGAAAAGGCGTGGTGGGGGTTTGTAGATTGTGCATCCCTCATTATTTTGATTAAATCCTTAATTTCAATTTTGTTTTCAACTATTTGGGTTGCTAAATCTTCTTGACTACTCGAGGGATGTTGAACAATTGTGGGAGTGTCGGGAGGGATGTCAGGAATAACAAGGTTTGGTTGTGGTTGATTCCCTCGACCTCTAACTGTAACAATAAAAAATATGTACTCAATTCAAATTTTAATATATAATTATCATATTTCAATGCAATTTTGAGAAAAAAATGTGCTTACCTCTTCTCCGTGGCACCATCATCGATTCAGATCTTCCCTGGTGATCCAGAAATGATCCTTTGAGCTTGAGATCCAATTGAATGGAAAAACATGAGGGCACGAACAAGCTCTGAAACTCACGTTTGAGGGAGGAAAAATGATAGAGGCCGGGCTCTTTTTTTTTTGTTTATACTCAACATAACGCATACACGTTATGCTCTGGTGATTCCCGAGCCAAACAAACTAAAATGCGAGCACGTTTTACTTTTTTCACATCCTTGTCCGCTTTTTGGCCCCCCAATTTCGTGCACTTACCCTCATTTTGAACTGAAGAATACAATATATGTTTTTGGGAGTGATTATTAAATCATGAATTTATTTCTTTAATCATAACTTTAGCCCTAAACTCCCACAATTTTAATTGTTCAATATCCTTCAATAAAACATCATTAACATTGGCTTCACAACTATCATCCAAAAGAGCATTAAGTGCAAAAGTAGTTTTTGGTCATCGGTTAAGGAAGTAAGTACATCTTGGAGAAGGTGTGCTTGATCTATCCACTCTTATTAGAGAATTTGCCTTTCCCCATGAATCATAACTTGGGGATTGAAAGTTCCATGGACTCGAACCCCACTTTGATCCCTAGATATTCCTCATCCTCATCAATTTCATTCAAAACCAAAACACCCCGCACACTAGAAACATTTCCCAATGAAAATGTTGGAAACTACAAAGAGTTAAAGGTACCCTGGCAAGTTAAAGTTGGAGGAACAAATGAAATATGATTGCTCACTGCACTTGGTCGTGATATTTTGTGGTGGAGGTGGCATATTCCTCTTCATAGTAGAAGATGGATTTTGAATTGGATGTGGAGGAGGCCCTGCAAAAATCAATTGTAATTTTGTAAATAACATGAGAAAAGTCAAATGAAAAACATAATAAGATTGAAATAATAATAAATATAATGTTATATCATATATGATTATAAAAGTTACTTAGTGAGTGGATTATGGTTGAGGTCAAATTACAAATGGGGCATTGCGATTGATATGGTTCTTTGTAGAATAGACTAAAATAGAAGTTGTCTTGGCGGAGTTTGATCTAAACATAATTAAGCATCAGACGATTTAACGTGGTTCACCCAATTTGGAAAAAATACTACGAGATTCATCCACCAAGAATCACTTGTGTTTGATCAAATTCATATACATTTTTATTACAAGCCTCCCACTGTTCTCAGATAAAATATGTGGAATACCTACAGATGATCCAATGTAGAAACTAATATTGGAGAATATGCTCAAATAAAACTGTAGAATAAATAACACACACCCAAATTCAAAACACATCTACGCAATACATTTGATTTTATTACAAGCCTCCATCTATCATATGCATAAGACCATATAAATAGACAATTGCTTAAGCAGTTTGTATACAAAACCATATATCAAAACAAAAAAAATGGGCAAAAACCGTGGGTATCAAAACCATGGGCAAAAACGTGGGTATCAAAACAATGGGTACCGAAAAACCATGGGCCCAAAAACAACCCATAACGGTTACCCATTACCCATGGGTTAATAAACCACCCATGAAAAATTGCCATTTGGGGCTTCTCCCCCGAACCCCTTGTGAACCCCGAACCCGCCTCACCGCGAGAGGACCGCCGTAAAAATACCCGAGTGTAACACATAGAAGGTGTACCACACTCTAACATGAAAATAGGCTCCACAAACATAACAATCTCCCACTTGGAGACTGATTTCCACTGAGCAAGCTTCTCAACCCTTCACTGTCATCCGTGAAGGCCAACCAAAGCTGAACATAGCTTTAGTTTATCCCTTGTGACCACCTTGGTCATCATGTCTGCAGGATTCTGACTGGTATGAATCTTCTCCAACTTCAACTTATCTTCCTCCAAAGTTGTCCTGATGAAGTGATATCTCAATTGTATATGCTTCATCCTGGAGTGGAAAGTAGAGTTCTTAGCTAGGTGTATAACACTCTGACTATCACTATGCAACTTACATTCCTCCTGCTTATGCCCCAACTCCTCAAGCAATTGTTGTAACCAAATCATCTCTTTGCTTTCTCGTGACAGCAACATACTCAGCCTCCGTGGTTGACAAAGCCACCAGCTTCTGTAGTCGTGAAATCCAGCTCACTGTTGTCCCACCTACAATGTAAATATAACCTATCGTGCTCCTCCTGCTGTCTACATCTCCAGCCATGTCTGAATCTACATAACCACGTAAAGTGGTGTCTGATCCACTGTAGCACAAAACTGTCCCCATGGTCCCTCTCAAATACCGAAGGATCCACTTTACTGCTTGCCAATGCTCTTTACCTCGGATCACTCATAAATCTACTCACAGCTCTCCCACCGCATGGGCAATATCGTGCCTAGTGCACACATATAGCATACATCAAACTCGCCAACCACCGATGAGTAAGGTACCTTGGACATATGGTTTCTTTCCCGCTCGTCTTGGGACACGCTCCTTTGATAACTTAAAATGGCCTGCCAAAGGAGTCCCAACCGGTTTAGCATCCTGCATGTTAAACCTATCCAATACCTTCTTAATGTACTCTTCCCGAGATAAAGTTACTTCCATTCCTTCCTATCCCGAGTTATCCTCATACCAAGGATTTTTCTGGCTGCCCCCAAATCCTTCATATCAAAGGATTCACTTAGTTGTTTCTTGAGTACTTTTATTTCCTGCATGTTTTTACTGGCAACCAACATGTCATCAACATACAAACACAGGATAATATAACTTCCATCCTCAAATTTCTTTCAGTATACACGCAATGGTCGAATGACATCTAATATAACTCGCTCCATCACGAAGCTATCAAACTTCTTATACCATTGACGTGGAGCTTGTTTCAAGCCATACAAGCTCTTCTTCGCCTTTGCACACCATCTCCTCTTTACCTTTGACTTCATATCCTCTTGCTTCCGCATATATAGGTCCTCCTCCAAATCACCATGGAGAAATGTAGTCTTTACATCTAATCTATTCTAAGTGCAAGTCTTCTGTTGCCACTATTCCAAGAACAATTCTAATAGAAGTCATTTTTACTACAGGAGAAAAGATCTCATCAAAATCTATACCTTGTTTTTGTGCAAACCCCTTGACCACCAACCGGCCTTATATCTTTTCTTTCCTCCTTCTTCATCTTTAACTCTATACACCCACTTGTTCTCGCAATGCTCTTTTTGCCTTAAGTAGCTTCACCAAATCCCAAGTCGGTTCTCCATGAGAGACTTATGCTCCTCATCCATGGCTTGCTCCCACTTCTTACCGGCATCTACCGCATTGCTTCATCAAAGCTCTCGGCTCTCCACTATCAATGAGTAATAAATAATAAAGAGAAGGAGAAAACGTTTGTGTTCTTTTCTTCACCCTAGAAGACCTCCTCACTGTAGGAGTTTGGGGTTCCTGTTGAGTAGGTTCCTGAACTGATTCATGGGTCACTTTCCCATCCGGAAGATCCTCTACCACTGCATATTCTTTCTTGGATTCTTCCCTGTTTTCCCTGCAATTGTTGCTTATACATGACTTTCTCATTAAAGACCACATCCCTAGACCGAATGATTTTCTTGTCCTTAATACTCCAACATTTAAATCCAAAGTCATCACCACCATAACCAATGAAAGTACATTTTTCTGATTTAGCCTCTAGCTTGGTCCTATCATCCTTGTCTATATGAACAAACACCTCACATCCAAAGACTCTAAGAAATGAATAATCAACTTTCTTACCATACCAAGCCTCCTCGTATGCCTCCATCCAAGGCACTTGAGGGTCCTCTCTGCTTATCAAGTACACAACAGTGCTCACCGCTTCTACCCAAAAAGAAAAGAGGTAGTCCCAACATGTAACCTCATGCTCCTAAAGACGTTCCATTATTGTTCTGTTCATCCTTTTCGATACCCCATTCGTCATGGAGTTCCTAGAACCTTTTGCCTCATGGATTCCATTCTTAGAACAATAATCATTAAATTCATTGCTGCAATACTCCCTCCATTATCTCGACCGAGACATTTTAGCTTAAGACCTGTTTCATTCTCTACCAAGGCTTTCCATTTAACAAAAGTGTCAAATACATCAGATTTGTTTCTAATACAATAAACCCAAACTTTCCTTGTTGCATCATCAATAAAAGTAACATAATAACTTGAACCCCCAAGAGATGATACCTGAGCGGCCCCCACACATCAGAATGTACCAGCTCTAACTTACTCTTTCTTCAGTAGGTCCAACCTTGAGAAACCTTACTCACTTCTGTTTCCCATATATGCAATTCTCACATAAATCCAAACCTGTTTTTGTATATCCAGGAAAATTCTTCTTTATGATGTCCATGCCCTTATGGCTCATATGACCGAGCCTATAGTGCCATAATGTTGTATCTGCATCTGAAGCCACAAGATTACAATCATTAGTACTATCAAGTGGATAAATACAAGGTTCCAACCTTCTTACCTCTTCGCCACCACAAGAGCACCCTTCGTAACCTTCCAAGAGTCACCATAAATATCACAAGACAACCATCACTTCCCAATTGCCCCGCCGATATCAAATTTCTCCTTAATGTAGGCACATGTCCGACATCCTTCAATAGCCATGTATTCCCATTCTCGCATCTTAACCTCGAATGTAACCTTTTCCAACTATACCGCAAGGCTCATCATCACCAAGAAAACATGCCCAAAATCCCTGAACATAATCAACAAAATAATGCCTATGTGGAGTAGCATGAAAAGAAGCCCTTGAATCTAAAACCCAAGATTCAATAATATTATGCAAAGAAAGAATCAAAGCATCCTGACATACATTACCCGATGCCACATTTGCCTCCTTGTTTTCTTCCTGTTGTTTCTTCTTGTCCCGAAGCTCCCAACAATCCTTCTTTGCATGCCCAGACTTTCCACAATTCCAACATACAATCTTGCTCTTGGATTTTGACCTTGCCCGATCTTTCGATTTTCCACAATTTCCTCTATTCTTTTGTCTCCCTCTAGTTTCCACTGTCAAAGCATTCCCTAAAGTAGAAGATTCCCTGAGCTTTTTCTTCGCATTTCCTCGCTTAGAATCACCCCTACAACATCCTCAAACTTCAACTTCGAGTTAGCTGGAACCGAGTTGCTTACCGCCATTACTATGCTATTCCAACTTTCAAGTAAAGAGCACATAATTAATAAAGCCCTAACTTCTTCATCAAATTCTATTATCAGAATCAAAGCTAGCATATTCACAACCATATTGAAATCATTTAAATGATCTCACTATCGAACTATTCTCGACATCTTCATATTAAACAACTTTTTCATTAAAAATATCTTATTAGAGGCAGAGGGTTTTTCATACAACTTCCCTAATGCATCCATTAGATTCTTTTGTAGTCTTTTCCTTTCAAACATTAAATAATACCAAAGATGCAAGACAGTCAAATGATCATTCCAAGTGCCTTCCGATCCAACAAATCCCATTCCGCATCTGTCATACTCGAGGGTTTGTTCACCTTCTCAGAAAATGGAGTATAAAAATCCTTTCGAAAAAGGTAATCTTCCATCTTGCATCTTCCAAAGACTGAAATTCTGCCCGTTGAATTTATCAACCCTAGATCTTCCATCATCTGCCCATAGCTCCCACTCAAGATAAAACTTTCCCGCGATTCAACACTTCAAGCAAACCAAACCAAGCTCGATACCAATTGTTAGGAAATAAGAGATAAAATATGTGGAATAATCCCTTACAGAATCGCAACAGTAGAAACTAATATGTAGAAAATATTACAGATCTCAAATAAAAGTGTAGAATAAATAACACAACACAGAGAGACAAGATTTAACGTGGTTCACCCAATTTGGGCTACGTCCACCAAGAATCACTTGCTCATATTTTATTACAAGCCTCCACTCTCTCAATACAATACCTAGATCCGTTTGGAGCTATGCTCAACAAACTCTATAGAATTCACACCCGAATTCAAAACACATCTGCAATACATTTGCTTGTATATGTATCATATGCATAAGACCATATAAATAGACAATTGCTTAAGCAATTTGATACAAAACCATGGGTATCAAAACCATGGGCAAAAAATGGGTATCAAAACCATGGGTAAAAAAACCATGGGTATCAAAACAATGGGTACCGAAAAACCATGGGCCCAAAAACAGCCCATAACGGGGTTGCCCCTGATTACCCATGGGTTAATAAAACCACCCATGTAACAAAGAAGGTGTACCACACTCTAACATGAAATATAGGCTCCACAAACATAACACCCATTCTTGGAGGTTTACGTAATAAAGGAATATAAGTTACAAGAAATATTGAAATATATACAAGTTTTAAATAATTAATTACATTTATTTTCAAACATATTGAAACATATATACATCATAAATTAAAATACCTATGATTAATGCATGTGGTATGGTGGATGTGTCAGTTTGAGGGTTTAAGGAACTCCTCATCCATTTGAAATATTGTGGAGGGGTGTCCTCCTTTGTGTGTTGATCATCTGAAACAATAACTGAATCTCTTGAACTTGGTGGGAAATGACCTCTGATAGCAACTTCCCTTCGTGATGCAACCACAACAACTATCTTATGTGATAATTCAACAATAAACTATTTATTAATCCCAAATATTAATTATAATAGATAAATATTACAAAAATAAAGAATAATAATTAAAAACCAAATAATCAAAAATTGGGACTCACCTCTTTCTTTAAACTATTAATGAAAAATCGATAGCTTTGCATGCATTGCTATCGGAGGAGTGGTGCCACGTAAATTATAAAGAGATTCATAATATAAACCAAGAATAAAATTTGTTGAGTGATGGTAACATTGTCATTCAAATGAATGTTATCCAAATTAGCTCTATCCCGGAGGCTAAGAAACCACACCAGTCAAATTTCTGCCCACTTAGGGTGTGAAATATATACCAAATCCCACCATGGAATATCCATATATCAACCTTGTAATATAACTCTGTCTGGAAGAACTACATCATGACCTGCAAAAATGGGTGATTGAAATCCTTGAGTTGAATTCCTCTTTTTAAAGATTTTTGGGAAGCTGTAAGTGTAAATGCAAAAGACACACATTTTGTTAATACTTAATTAAAAACATAATCAAAATTTGTAAAATTGAAAAGAATCAAAATCAAATGTTGTAAAACTTAAAATAAACTTTACGAGTATCACTAAGCTGCAATTACATCAATAGATAATTGAAAATGAGACTCTAAATACTTGTAATATTCATTTAATAAAACATCCTTTTCGTGACATGATCCACATCCTTGTGTGGTAGTCTGTCAGACACTCAATGTCCTCAGGTGAAGTTCCAAATGACTATGCATGAGATGGGAGTTGAATAGGAAAGGTGAAATTGGAAGTGTCATAGTTGAGTAGAAGATTGTTAAGTGTTTTTGCAGTGCTGTCCTAAATAGGGGCATATACACTAGCCTTGTGAAACTGGCTGCTTTGATCCATTGGGAAAACATATTAGGATCTTCTAGAAATGTGTACAATTGAGGAAAGATCACCCTCTTGAAAGAAAACTTTCACATATTTTTTGTTGATGCAACTAGGCTCTTGGGATGTGTGGAAATCATCCTTCTTCTTGGCATTTTTCCAATTTATTATAAAATTATTTCTTCATGTTTATAGATGTCCTTTGGCATTCTAGTTTCTTCTGTCTGGATTCTGGAGATCACCTTGTTTCTTTGAGGTTTTTCCTCATATGCTTTGGCTACTCTCGTTTGTGTAAAGTGAAAATGACTACTCTTCGTGTATATAATATAGGACTTTTTATACAACTACCACTGACCGGTTGCATAGGAAATACCATCCTTTATATGACCGACCAATAGCATTCGAGATCCTATCGACCGTTAGCATATGTACGTTGATTGTCGTCCAGTAGCATTCGGTATGCCACAGTCATCATCATGGAAAACACTAGTGACATGTAGCATGCAAAAATGCTATTATTTAGTGGCATGTAGAATCTTTACCACAAAGTAGCATTCATCATGCTCTTTGGGCCATGACGGTACCATTTTCCATGTCACACTGGATAACAACATTCAACATCTACTAAGCGGTAGCATGTGAATGCTATGAGTTAACAACATTAACATTTGCCAGCGGATAACATGTTGAATCTTTTGTCGATGACAACATTTGCAACAGCGGGCGGACAACATTCTCATAATCATTTTAGCATATTGAATGCTACTGATTCGTAGTAGCATTCTGCATATCAAGGGCGCGTGGCATGTTGAATGCCACTTCTTCAGAAGCATGCAAAATGCCGGTCGGTAGGATTCTGCATCTTCTTGCCGACTAGTAGCATGTAAAATCCTACCGAACCCGATAGCATTTAGAATGTTGTTGACTAGTAGCATGTTGCATGCTATCGATCGGTAGCATATAGAATGTTGCCGATCGGTAACATCGTTTGAATGTTGTCGGTTGCAGGTAGCATGTAGAATGTTACCGATTGGTAGCATTGTCCATGATATCACCGGTAGCATGCCAAAATCTGTTCCTTCTTTGACCGACCTTTCCCAAAATGATGCAAAATTGCCTTCTATGTGTAACAACTTTTCTGCGATTCACCATATGTGCAAAGTGGTTTTACCAAAATTCACCCAATATTTTCAAAGGCTTTTTTGGAGGGACCCTTAAAATTTTCCTCGATGGACTAAGAGTTTGGATAGAATGGGAAGCTTTAAGTTTGGTCAATAAATAGGTAAATGAAATAATGTTAAGATAAATTCCAAAGTATATTGCAAGTCTTTATAGGACCAAAATTTTGAGTGCGATTCTCGAAAGAGGTATCAAGCAACATGTAGTTCTCCAAATCCTATAATGATGTGGGGGTTAGAAAAATTAAACAAGATGAAGCCCTTGAATAGGATCTCAACCTTTGACAATTGATGTTTGGCTTGATTGAAATTAATATATGTGTGATCTAGGAAATCAATAAGAATGCATTTATATTTGAGTAACTTTATTATGGTGTGCTTTAAGGGAAAAGTGCTTAAATTAATTTGTTTAATGACCTTGTTAGAGTGTGCCTTTGCTATGGGATCCCTACATTCCCCTAATGAGTAAGGGTGTGTATGTTTATATAGGTGACTAATTCACATGATTTTCTACTCAATCAACCTTTGAATGAGTAACGTAGCTTGCACATTTAAAAAGATGTTTTTACAATTACATGGGATGGGTTATGACTTAGTGGACTAAGAGTTTGGATAAAATAGGAAGCTTTAAGTTTGGTCGATAAATAAGTAATTGAAATATTGTTAAGATATATTCAAAAGCATATTATCAAGTGCTATAGGACCAAAATTTGGGTATTGCATCTATTTTGTTCTTCTAATTCAGCTTCATGTCATTATAATCATCTTCACATTCATACACATATTTTGTTGAGATCTAAATGAACTTATGACAATTTCTTAGGATCTTAGAAATGTGTAGTGTATATTAATGGGAAACACCCTAAAAACACATGGAAATAAGGAGAGAGGAGAAAGAAGTGGTGAGGGAACATGATAATAAATGACAAAAAAATGCATAAAAACATGCCAATAGAGTGATATGAACCAATAATCAACAAACACATAAGTACCATATGAAAATGCAATTTCATGAGATAAATATCTACGAACCATTTTTAGGTGTCTATAGAGATATCTTTAATTTTTTTGTTGAACCTATTTTTTTAGGTAGGTAATATCATGCCCACATGGGTGAGGTGCATGAAATTCTTAAGCTCGATGCCAACGTCCGAGGGGTATCCATTACGCCAAATTCACCCAGGGGCACAATTCCGACCTCATCCCTTATTACAATATCTCTAGGCCTTTGCCTCGGTAAAATTGAACCTTGGTGGGCTCTTTGTGAGCCAAGCAACTTCACCAACGAGCCAACAACCATTCGATGATATCTTTAATTTTGATTTAATTTAACTTGAAAAATCTATCTATTCATCAAAAGAGTTGTTTACTTAATACAAATGATAATATATTTTTGTGTATATTTCGATGTCATCTAGCAAGATAAAATTCCATAACATAAAAAAAAATGAAGCTAAATTAGAACCCCAAAATTGTACTTGTCTATTTAAAAATTAAAGATTATAATTAAACTCAAAAACAAGTCAATATCATAATGCCACAACCACCCTCCATTTAGTTCAAATCAAATATTGTTTGAATGGAGATGGTGTTCTTAATCCAAGACCAAGTGATTCCTCCCCATCCTTAGTGTTCCAAACGGAGGAAGCATATGAATGTGAGTAAAAATGTTGTGAATGAATGATTTTATATATATTTTTTGGGTTGGATCCAAGATATCATAGCATTTGTCTGTAGTGTTAAAGAAATCAAATAAAGTCATTAATGTCTAAATTTTGTAAAGAGTATATCTCCATGGTAAGATCTTCTTCTAAAGTCAATCCAAATAATTTTTATTAGGTAAGGCTAATGGAAATATATTTATAAGCAATCATCCTTTACAACTCTAACCCAAATCTCAAAAAAAAAAAGGGTCAAATACATCTTGATGTGATAGGAAAAGTATACAGACGAAATTTTACACTTTTAAATTATTTCAAAGGTTGGTGCATACTTTTGAAAACGCACGATGTGAGAGATTAATATACTTGGAAAATATTGGGTAGAGATATTTTATCAAGAGTTAACATCCACGAACTATCTTTTTTTGAATGAATTATATGATCCACCACGGGAATGCTATTTTTGGATTAATTAGGTGGAGGCTTATGTGATTTTGATGATAGTTTGAAATGA
The DNA here is from genome assembly GCA_018340775.1 of Taxus wallichiana var. yunnanensis. NCBI lineage: Eukaryota > Viridiplantae > Streptophyta > Pinopsida > Cupressales > Taxaceae > Taxus > Taxus wallichiana. The sequence continues at coordinate 173,497,755 of CM031237.1, read as the reverse complement.
AATATCACACTATATGGTGGTGTGATTTGAAATATTTGATATATTTTTCCAATGTTTAAAAATAAAAAATTAATCTCATAATATAATTTAAAATGTTTTTATGAAAGATATAATGTGATGTGATAAGAAATATTGACTTGAAAATATTGATTTTTTTTTCTAAAATTAAAAATAATAATCGATGTATCCCACGCTTTTTGTGTAGCAAACACATTGTTGTTTTAGCTTATACAAAATTTGTAACCTCCACGCATGCTAAATCACAATTCCAAGAAGTATCCCAAACACAACATTTAAACTTTATGTACACAACTCAATGACTACGTGGACACTCCATACCTTGTTAAAACATGCTTGGTTGCACATCCAAGGTTTATCTATTGTTATTTAATGATATTGGATGCAATATGAACATAGAATATATATGTATGTATCCATGCATATAATATATATGGTTATTCCGATTTGACCATAATCATGTTAATTCACGATCTTTTCTTAAGGGTGTTGAATATCGTGCACACGGTTTGTGTAGCTTTCACACAATTACACTAGATTTTACAATCTTGTAAATTCTACACACTCTTGCATGCGTGCACAATACTAAGAAGTGTATCTTGCACAACACTCATACTTTGTACACTACTTATTGACTATGTGGGCACTCCATACCACACAACACCATTCTCGGTGGCACTTCTAGAGTTTGTGACATGTCGACATAGCACACATTCGGGAGGCAAAACATCACCCCTTGATGTAGTCATGGTCATGGGGTCCAATGTCTTAGACCATGCAACCTAATAACTCACACACGATAATGGGCATTCAAAAAACCCGTGTGTTGCATGAAAAACAATACATTTCACTATTTTTACTTTGAATGAGAAAAATACACCACTTTAGTATAATTACAAATTTCTATTACTAGCAACATTACAACAATCCCCAAATGAGTCTGTTTCACAAACTATATCTACTCATAAACATGGAGGTTTTTATGAATTTCTCACTGAGCCAGATTGGTTCTCTGGTTTGGTTTCGATCTTCAATCTTGGAAAACACGTACAATAATCAACTTGAGCCTTCACAAACTCCTAGATAAACCCATAACGGTCTTCAACCCAATTATTTATAAGCACAAAAAGAAACCCTGTTTGAAAGTCGAAACAGTTCACCTTCCTTCTCAACCGTCACACTAGTCTTCAGTTTCCACTAGACTTGGATGCAATTGTGTTGCTTGTTACGTATCATTTTCGCATTGGTAAATGGAAAAACCATCCAAAGTGAATTCCGATCCACTATAAACAAACAAGATTCACGTACAAAGCTCTTCGAAATTATTACCAAGACTTAATGCGAATATATGTCTGTGCCCACTTCAATAATCTTTTCCAAAATCAAAATGAGCCAATTTGCACAAGCTGCAACACAGACAAACACCAAAAACCTACAAAAGATGCTTATGCCAAATTGAGAAGGTGAATTGATGTCCTTTGCTGAAGGTGAATTGTTGTATATTTCCCCCTTTTATAACTGTTTTCTTGTCACATTGTAAGCCATTTGTTTCTAGTGGGAGAACATGTATGTATGCACAATCAAATGGTCGTCACATTCTAATCTAGGAAGATCATGTAGGAAGTTAAGTTATAGACACGAGAATCTTCATTCTCACACTTGTTGTACACGTATATACAATATCTTATGCTCTCTCGTTGAATAGAGATAACAATATATTTATAATCCACACATTCTAAAATATAATAGTGAAGATGATTGTCAATGTTATATATTACATATTCTACAAATGGGTAATTTACGAGCTAAGTTATTAGGTTGTCCTCTATGACACCATCCTAGGACCCATGGTGTAGATAATTTGTATTAGAGAAAGAGGTTTCACATGCTTGAAAACCCATTCAAGCATGACGAAAAAAAAAAAAAAAGACATTCAATTGGTTATGTTTCAAACTATATGGAAGGAAAGGACATGCAATAAGAGTGTGACGTTGATTCTAAAAAATAATCCTTATATATATTCCCGGACATCCAACAACTCATTTAAGAGGCTACAATGGAGCCAATCACCACAATCTTTGATTAGTTCAATGAAATAATGATGTAAATTAGCCCAAATACAACTCATTATTTTATGCAACTTGTTAATCGAATACGATCCACACGAGGGCCTAAGATGTCAATAAGGAGAATAACCTTGAACTTGGAGATAAGTTGTAGATTATAGAATGTGCATGAGAGTTAAACACAATAACAAACCAAACACATTCAAATGCGAAAGTATTCTAGCAAAATAATGTAACTTATATTCAAATGAAAGAATATAGAATGGTCCGAACGGGTACAAATTTTAGTATGACTAGGACTAAGGATTCTTGTGATTAGTAAGGGGGAGACACAACCTTTGTTAATTACGAAAATTGAATGAAATGAAAAGGAGTATGAGAGATAGAAGATATGTTGGGCATAAATCATTCACTTTTATTACGTTGGTATTTGTTCTTCACATTTGTTTTCCTTTAGCTCAAATGGATTACAAAATATTCACATATGATTACAATGAAAAATTGTTTTAAGAAGGAACACCTAAAAATGGTCCATCTTCCCAAATGATTGATGGTTGGTTTTACACTCTTGGTGTAGTAAAATGTTATGATTTGGTGTGAATGTAGAGAAATTATATGTCATGTGGCAATAGGAGTGAGAAGTTAACACACACCTCTTAAATGTGATGGTCCTATACAAAACTATAGAGATGACATAAAAGAATGTCTTGAAGTGGTGCAAGTATTCAAAGTGTTGTAATGTGAGCCACAACATTACAATAAAATGTGAACGATACGAGATGGTACATAGTACTTATGCGAATATGTCATTACTATGAAAGTGCAATATAATGTTGTGGGAATATGAGATGTAGTGCACCAAGGTACCATAAGGATCTACACCGATGAGCATAAAGTGAAGGATATACTAGATGTAAGAATGGGGGAAAATGATTTTTTTTGGTATCAATGTACGAGTTTTTGGGTGCACGGGAAATCTTGATATCAACGAGAATATTTGAACAATCAAAATTAGTGATGTTTGCATTTTGTTTGCATTTGTGGAGTATTTTTCGGGTCTCACATTGAAGAATTGTATTCTTCGACGAGTGATTGAATACATCCTTTTATTTTGTTGAGTGCACAAGTCCATTAACCAAAATCTATGAAGTGTATAGTTTCTTTACACAATGTCTAGTATGTTGCATAATCATCTAGTATGGAGCATTATCCATGCAATCTTGTTTGAGCTGCTAGCTTGGAATAATCAAATGTTTGAAGGAACAAGTTTTAGAGAAAGATGATTGGTTGTGTTTAGGTGTATTTTTGGGTGCTTTCATTTGGTTTCTATGGAATTATGAGCCTTAGGAGGTGACATGAATGACTCTATAAGTATAAAAATACCTTAAGAAATTAGTTTAAAATTTACAAGAAGAATTAAAAGTTCCTAAGAATAGAGTGGGATTAGAGCTTAATGTTCACTAAATTATGATGATGTAAAATAATCATAATAAGTGTAAATAGCACTTTTCCTAAAGTGAAGGTTGAATCATTTGCGATTGTTTTAATATTGTTGGTTCTCTAAATGAGACCATCCAAGATATTTTACCATCTCCAAATTGTGTTCATTTGATCTTTTTGTTGATGCATGTTTTCTTTTCATTAAGTTTTGTTTCACACATATTTTGAAGGTTGTGAGTGCAGTGCGTAATGAAAAGTTTGCAAAAGCTTATAAAATGGGGTAAGAACACAAAAATAGGCCCCAAAATCTTTAAACAAACAACTCAATGACCATCAGATTAGAGATAAGCAAGAGCTACCTATTTGCATGCATATATAAATCTTGAAACAAACAATCAACCTCTAAACATGACTATATTAGTTCTCTACTCCATGAAAGCTATCAATAAATGAACCTATTAAAGCTCTAGCAATCAATTTTGTGATTGTTGATGTTTCAAAATCTTAAGAATGGAAGCTCACCATTAATGGCTTCTCCCATTTACCTAAAGCTTTGAAATGGATTAGCAAATAACTCAAATAAACTATGAAATAACTCTAAGAGACCTAAAATGGCTTAAGAAATAAGAGAGAAATAAGAGAGAGAGAGAGAGAGAGAGAGAGAGAGAGAGAGAGAGAGAGAGAGAGAGAGAGAGAGAGAGAGAGAGAGAATGTTCTTAGGAAAAGGTGGGAGGGGTATCCCTCTATTTATAGTTTTTGGATTTGAGAAAAGGATGTTTTGGATGTATGTGGGACTAAAACGAGGTTCAAAAATTTGTTTTTTAGAAAAACATACTTGGAGGTGTGAACAAGATTTTAGGAAGCTAATTGGCTATTTGGAAAGGTAAGATAGTTTTTTCAAAATTCAATAAGAGGGTTAATTAACCTAAACAAGGTTAATTAAAGGGAAACAATCTTATAGAAGCTAGTTAGAGAGGGATTAATAGGGTTTAGGGGTGTAGGAGAGGTTAGAAAGGGTAATTTACTAGCTACAGTGTAGTAAATTAACATGAGACTAGGATAGTTAGTATGATCTTAGAAATAAGATCATGTAGACCAAATTATAGGTGTCTACATTTTCCCTCTTTGAGGTGACATGTGTGACGTTACTTCAAAGAAAGTAGACAACTACAAACAACTAATTTTTTTGAAGGGGTAGAAGAAAAATTAGTAGGATGAAGGATGCCCCTTGATTGTCGATGGGGAAGGAAGAACTCGATCGACGGTAAAAAATAGAATAGAAGAAAGAAAAGTGTGAAGAGAAGAAAGGTGAGAATGAAGAGAAACAACAAGAAAAGGGATTTTGAGCTATTTGCAAACCAGTGCTATAGAAACAATTCTATTCATCATATTGCTAGTAATCTTCATCATCGGTCCTTATTAAAATATGAGCATACGACAACATCTTAAAATGAAATGAAAATCCAAGAAAAAAATAACTGTCCATTGCTAAAAACGGCCAACTCCACGCAACATACATGAATGCAATGCAAATCGAGAAGCAAACAAACTCATCTAATAGGGAAATAAGTACAATCACACATACTCAAACCAATAACGTTTAAGATAGTTGCACAAATATTTTTTATCGAGCTGCAATTCCAAATGGTTTGATAAATGACAAGGGTTTAAAATGATGCCCCAAGCAATTTATTTATGAAAGGGAAAATATGGAGGACACTTAGGTCCGATGAAAAAGTAGTGTGCACATCGAAACAATACCAAGCAACTCGTGCCCTAGAGTATCGACAAAGTAAGCAACGTAGATTTTGTAAATGATTTGGAGATTGATCTGTAAACTCTTCAACTTTGGAATTATCCATAGAATCACAAATTAACGATGTTGTTCTAATTTCTATTAGAAAATGACAGAGATAGCTAGTGAATGAATTTTTCTTATGCTTAGAATCCACAATTGCAGGAAAGGAAAGAATATAAACTCATAAACACCAACAAGTTTTATCCTGGAAACCTCCAGAGGAGGAAAAACCAGTCGGGAAGGGAAATTGCTCTTTCTTCCCACTTTTATTGGCCAATTCAAAACAATAAGTACATAATTTACAATAAGTATGAAAGAGAAGTAGATAATATCTCACACTTCCTCCCAATTACTTGTTTGCTCTGTCTCAACACTCCTTTCTTCTACAAAATATAATTCCAGCACTAGGAACTTCTTTCTCACTTGCTTTTATGCTTTGAATCCCCTTAATCTCTTCTACACACATGTATTTATAGCCTTTCTCATGTCCTCCCATGCAATGGAGGATGGGAAAGGTCATGGAGGAGAAGAGACATAGATAACCTTCCAAATTGGTTGTTTGTTTCATATTTTTGTTTTCTATCCAAAAGAACTAGGACCGCTACCTAATGTAGACCGGTGGTGCCGGGAATGCCGCCATGGTTGGGTGGCATTTACAGAATCGCCGCTCCGTATAGAGCGGCCGTCCTATTACTAAAAAGATAGAACCTCCATGTGTTATTTTTCCTTCTTCATGTTGACTGATATGATGAAGTAGAGTCATTTTGGATCCCTATGGATCACACCTCCCCTACTTAGGAGGATTTTGGTCCCACAAAAGCTTAGTGGGGGAGTAGATGAGGAAATAATTCCCTAACTTGATCTTTCGAGTACCACCGGGCTTGCCTTGGTGTCTTTCCTTTCATTCCAATCTGCCAAGACTTATGCGGACCTCTCTTAGTCTCTCGACCTTTCTGCTGCAAAGCACTACATCATCCTCCAATTCTCCTCGTGAGTACAAGACACAATCCTCAATGGAAGGTAGCAACTATATTCCTTCACCTTCATCTAGTATGGATGAATCATATAGGTGCAAGCTTTCTGAGTTTACTATAGAGTACATCCTCATAAATGATGGCAAGTCAAGTCAAAAGTATTTTCTCCAACTGTTCCATTATGGTGAAGGGCCCATATCTTAGTGGCTTGAGCCTTCATGCTTGACCTTGTAGTCTCTCCATGCTCAAGTAAAGCCAAACTCTATCTCCAACATGAAGCTTATGTTCCCTCCTATGTTGATCATGCCTAGCTTTGTACTTGGCTTGAGATTTCTCTAGTTGTTCTTTAACTTTGAGATTGATTTTCCGGATTAGGTCTCAATAAATTTGTTTGCTTTAGTCACCTTTGTGTCTCATGACTCCTCCTCATCCCGCTGCCCAACTACTATGTTCGGTGGATTTGTAGGTAGATATCCTAAACATGCTTCAAACAAAGTGACTTCATAGTGGATGTGTGTAGTGCCCGGTTATCGGAATGCTTTGAATGTAGGCTAAGGAATCATTCCAAGTCCTTGGGTATTTGCTATTATACCCTCTAATTAATTATACCAAAGTATTTTTTACCACCTCTATCTGTCCATCTGTCTATGGATGGAAAGTTGTGCTCCTCTCGCAATCTGGTATCCATCTTGTCTGAAAAAGTAGTCCAAAACTTCCCCAAGAACTCCGGAATCCTGTCGGAAATAATAGACTTTGGCAAACCAAAATGCACCCATACATTAGCAAAGAAAATATCTGCTACCTCATGTGCTTTTACTTTGTCTTTTTACATGCCATACGAATACACATCTTATTGAATCTATCAATGAGAACATAGATATATTCATGATCATGTTTAGACACGAGTAATCCTCCTAAAAAAATCCATAGAAATTTCCTCCCACAAACGAGTAGAAGTACTGACAAAGGCATATACAAACCCTCCTTCATAGTCTTAGGCTTCTACTGGTACAAATTTTTTTACATCCACGTATAAATTTTGATACCTTCTTGCATATTGGGCCAATACACGTAACTTTGCATGTGGGCAAGGGTCTTACCAACATCGAAATGTCTCGCTACTTTCGAGGTATGTGCTTCCCTCATCAATAGAATTCTTTCTTCTTTAGGAACTCAAAGCTTCCCCCATCGGTAGAGAGCAGCCTGTCGTTGAGATAGCAATCTTCAATACATGTCCCTTCAGTCCCTTGGGACTACAATCGCTGAATGTCACCCCAAAGTCTCTTTCCTGGGCATATGCCTCTCGTAAGCTTCCTTCGTGAAGGGCTTGATTTAAGAGATAGTGGCCAAACAGGAAAAATTCTCCTGTGTGGGTGGCCTAAACAACATGTCGCCACAAAATTTTTACCACCCTTCTTGTATTTCATCACCATATGAAGCGCTTTGAAGGAACCCCATCCATTTGTAGTGCCTTCTGCTCGCCGCAATTTAGATGTGCTTTGCAAATATTGGAGAGGTTTGTGGTTAGTGTGCATGATATTTTTTTACCCAACAAATAATGCTTCCTCTTTTTAATTTCGAACTAGTGCATACATTTCCTTATCACATATTGAATATCCTTTAATTGTTGAAGTGAAAGTTTGAGAATGATAACATACGGGTTTACCTCCTTGAAGCAACATTGTGCCCATGATGTAATCATTGACATTTTCTCTAATTCAAAAGGGCTGCTGCAAATTAGGAAGAGAAAGTACTAAAGCATGACCAATATTGTATTTCAATAACTCAAAGGATTTTTCTTGTTCCTTACCCAGTCAAAACCCTTACTTTTGCAGCCCTTTGTGTGTATAGGTGTTGCAATCACGGAGAAGCACATAATGAACTTCGCATGTCTTTGCATCTTGCTCCCATCAAAATCCTAGTCTCTGTGGCTCCTATTGGTGTTGGCCAATTAGTGATGGCTTCCACCTTCTTTGGATCCACTCGTAGCTCTCATCCTCCAACCATGTGCCCAAGATAGACAAGTGACTGTTTGGAAAATTCACATTTCTTCATATTACAAAGCGAGTTGTTTCTCCCCTAAGAACTTGCAAGACTTAATGTAAATGAGTTAGATGTTCTTCCCACATGGCACTAAAAATCAAGATATCATCTAGATATATAATGACACATGAATATATGAAATCCCACAATACATCATTCATCAATCTCATAAATGTAGTGGGTGCATTGCATAACCCAAAAGGAAGTACTAAGCATTCATACAAACCTTGTTTTGTCTCGAAGGAAGTTTTCCATACATCCTCCTCCTTCATTCTAAATTGGTGATAACTAGACTTGAGATCCAATTTCGTGAAGAATTTGGCATCTTTGAAGCTGGTCCAAGAGATCATCTATGTGGGGAAGTGGATATCTGCTCTTTATAGTGATCTTGTTCAAAGTGCGGTAGTCGATGTACATTCTCCAAGAACCATCCTTCTTTGGCACCATCACAATAGGTGAACCACATGGTGAGGTGCTCGGACATATCACCCCTTGGTCTAGTAGTTCTTGGAGTTGTTTCTTTACTTCAAGTACTCTCAAGAAAGGATTGCATATACAACCCGATGTTCGGTAGAGGGGACTTCTGGCAATAGCTAAATCTCATGCTCTACTTCCCATTTTGGTGGTAACCCACTGAGTCCTGAAATACTTCCTAAAAAGACTGAATAATACTATCCAAATCATGCTTTCCCTAGTTAGAAATATCTGAAACTTCTACCCCATCTTGTTTATCCTTTAACAAAAGTAAACAAAACTAATTATGATTTTCCTGAATAAGTCATTTTTCTTGTTTAGCACTCACCATAGTAACCCATGTCTTATCTTTGGTGTGCCTGGATGTTGTAGCTGATCCCATCCTTGATCCCTCTATACCAATTTTCCCTTCTCATAAATATAGCATCCCTAATATACAAGTAAGGACTCCCGAATACAACATCAAAAGCATCAAGAGGAATAACATCAGCTTCCAAAACATCAATATAATGGGAATTTATCCCAAACTTGACCTTACATCTTCTTGTTACTCGAATTTCAATGACCTTCTTCACCCAACCCAAAGGATAGGGGTGTGGATGCTCGTAAATATCAAGACCAAGCTTCTTTAAAACTACTTGTAAATCAAGTTAGACCGAGAGTTGGTATCAACCAAAGCATTTACCTTAGTTCTCTTGATCTGGAATAGTTTACTCATCTCCTCTTGCTTGGCTGTCCATGTTGATGGCCATGCATCCCATCCTTTCATTTACATCAGATTCATCTTTGATTTCCACCTCCCCTTCTATTTTTACAGCTGTCATGGAAATATTTGAGTCCTTGGTTTGATTCTTTGGATGTAACTTCATATGCAACTTCCAACATGTAGCGTCAGTATGACCATTGATATCACAGTTCTTACAAAAATTCTTGGGATCTTTACAAGTATTTAAAGTAGTGGTAGTTTGTTTACCTTTCCCTTTCCACTTACCCTTGTTACTTATTTTCCCATACTCTTTTTTCTTTGTTTTGTCGACTAGTTTTCCCGTGGCTCGCTTCTCCTTGCTTCTTTTCATCATCTATGTAGTATGCCTGCACACACGCCTCGTTGAGATCTTTGGGATTTTGGAGATGAATTTTCTTCAAAGGTGAGTGTGAAGTCCTCCCAAGTACTTAGTCAAAATATCCTCATCCTCCAAGTCCATGTTTAACAACATGGCCTGCCTCCGAAACTCCATAGTATAGTCCTACACACTTTGACCACTGCCTTGTTTAAAATACTACCATTTAATCATTTGATCAGTCTTGTGGCCAATATGATAGAAGTTAGCTCTAAGTAATTCTTTAAATTCTTTCCAAGATTTCACAATAGGATGCTTCTTCTTTTCACAAGTGGTTAGATGGGTTTCCCACCAAACCAGAGTGTGTCCCTCCATTTTGAGACGTGAAAAGGTGATCCTCTGTGCCTAAGTGACATTATGGACGCTAAAGTAGAATTCTAACTGTTTGAACCATTTATCAAGCGACTCTACTTCTACTTGTCCTTCAAATATTTTAATCTCAACTTTTGTCTCAACTTTAAAGGGAGTATGATCAGATTTTACCTTTACTCTTACATTTGAAGTCTCTTCTTCATGCTCTTCCCCATAACTTTCCTCATGGTGGCTCCTTCCTATGCCAAAATTTTTAGCTAAGCCTCGAACCACTAATTCCATGGAGTCTTTCTTGACAAAAGTTGTCTTCTACAAATCGGCAAGCTCTTCTTGCCTTCTAAACATCCTATCCATGATGGTCTCTAGCATCTCAATTTTATGGACCAAGTTCTCTTCCTCCGTTTGTCCCCAAATTCTCTATTTCCACTTCTTTGTAGAAATTTCTGGATCACAAGGTAAAGCCTATTTGCCTTTAGATCTTGTCACTGTCATACAAATCCAAGAATGAATACCACATTCCTAGATACTTGTTAGCTTTGATACCAAAATGATCTGTAAAATCTTCAACTTTGGAATCATCCACATGATCAAAAATTAACACTGATGTTCTAATTTCTATTAGAAAATGCTAGAGATAGCTAGTGAATGAATTTTGCTTATGCTTAGAATCCACAATTACAGGAAAAGAAAGAATATAAAATCATAAACACCAACAAGTTTTATCCTGGAAACCTCCAGAGGAGGAAAAACTAGTCGGGAAGGGCAATTGCTCTTTCTTTGCACTTTTATTGGCCAATTCAAAACAATAAGTACAAAATTTATAATAAGTATGAAAGAGAAGTAGATAATATCTCACACTTCCTCCCAATTACTTGTTTTCTCTGTCTTAACACTCCTTTCTTCTAAAAAATACAATTCTTGCACTAAGAACTTCTTACTCACTTGCTTTCATGCTTCGATGCCCCTTACTCTCTTCTACATACATGTATTTATAGCCTTTCTCATGTCCTCCCGTGCACTGGAGGATGGGAAAGGTCATGGAGGAGAAGAGACACAAACAACCTTCCAAATTTTGGGTTGTTCGTTTCATATTTTTGTTTTCTATTTGAAAGAACCAGGACCGCCACCCAATACAAACCGGTTATCGAGGACCACCGCCATGGTTGGGCGGTGGTTTTGTAACCGCCGCTTTCCATAGAGCGGTGGTCATGTTACTAAAAAGATAGAACCTTTGTGTGTTATTTTTCCTTCTTTGTCTTTGATTGATCGAAGAAGTAGAGTCATTTTGGATCCCTACGGATAAGATATTCAGAGGATCCACGAGTCATTGTCTCAATATGCGTGGAAATGCTAACAAGATATGAGATGAACACCATGTGAGAGACACAAATTTCAACTGCAATTTGAATTTGGTACCAATTTTTGTCAATTTTTGAAAATTTAGGTTTTTAATGTGTTAAAATGATTTTATAATTTTTAATTTTTTTATCATTCATAAGAATTTAAGAAATGGAAGATCTCCTAGAAGCACGTGAAAATGCTCCAGAGTGAGGAGAATGGGCGTCGGGTAGCAGTAACATGCCTCCGCGAGAAGAAAAATGGGATAAAAATAATTATTTAAAAATAATCATAGTGATCGATAAAAATAGAATGAAAAATAGTGCCTGGAAATATTTTAAAATGCCCTAGACTTAAAAGATAAGCGCTAGGTGGAAAATGATGCCCAACATAGTGAAGAATTAATAAAAAATTAATTATTTAATAAAAATAATCATTTTCGTGAAGAGAAGAAGTGTTAGAGTGATCACAATGAGAAGACATGTCATGGGGGCATCGTGGTAGCCTATTATGCCCATCTCAGGGGGTAAATTAATCATGACTAGTTCATTTGTAGCGGAGCTCTTGCAAATGTTTACCATGAGCTTGTGCGAGAGAAGTTGAGTTAGATGGTGAGGCTTCGGAGGAGGAGATGAGAAAACCACATCCAGGAGTATCTTTGGGACATAGCGGATGAACCCTTCGTGAGTGTTCTATCCTTGCTTTGTCATTTTCACATTTAATTACATTTTTAGTGCTTTTAGGTTAGTTTTAGGAAAAAAGACGCATGCGCTTGTGCGCATGCATTGAAAACATAGGCAAGAATAGGCGCACTGTCAAAATTTGGGTACGCGCATGTGTATCCATCGAAGGAGACACATATGCGTCGAGGGAGGGAAAACACACACATGCACACACACGCGTCATTTGGAAGGCGTAGGCATTATACTAGGTGCATATGCATCCGCATAGGTAGGGGGTTTGGTGGAGAAGGTTAGGAGCGTACGCATCGGTATGGACGTGTATGCATTGAAAAGGGAGCGTTTATGCACTTGGCGAGTATGAGTTGAAATAGGCACGTAGGTGTCGAAGGGGTGTGTATGCGCTAGAAGAAAATACTTAGCCATTTTTGTAGTAAAAATGAGCTAAGTGTATATGAATATAGACAAGAATTTCATAAAAGAAAGTGAAAATTAGTATTTTTATAATAATAAAAGAATAATAGAGATGGGAATGTAGATAGAAGTAGATATAAATATAGCCCTAACAAGTGGTTTGTTGTTTGCAGAGAATACTACCTGTCCTTCACACCAGAGAGAGATATGGTCACCTAGATGTGATAGAGGCACAATTTGATGAGGATGATCGGAGGATATTGGATATCCTTTTATACATTACATGGGGCTAGCCTACATGGCCGATATGCCACAGATCACACTAGACCATGGCCTCCTGACAGCCATAGCCGAGCGGTGGCATAGTGAGAGTCAGTGCTTCCGACTCCCCACTAGCGAGATTACCATTACCTTAGAGGATGTATGGTGTATTATGTGAGTCCTCATCTAGGGTGATTTGATTCAGTACACACATCACCAGCGTGGTATTAATCAGTGTATTCTAGAGTTATTTGGTATTCTAGATATACCACACCGTGGGATGATAGTGAGATTATTGTCGTGTATAGCGGATCTTGAGCTTGATCGAGTCGTAGTATACCTGATGGATTTTTTCAGTGGAGTTTTACTCCCTGACAAGACCGAGCTTCATTTCCACTCGGCCTCATTAGAGTGATACGTAGTTTGATTGATGACAAGACATACAATTGGGGCCAAGTGCATACCGGCACATTTATACTGAGACATTCACTTGATCACATACTACCATCAAAAGATGGTAGGACATTCTAGATTGTTACAAATTTAGGCATGGGACCATATTGCTATTGGTCATCCTATAAATGTATTGATACCTCAAGCTTCGAGAGGAGCCTTTTTTTATGGTTTAGGTTAGATGGGTGATGATGTGTTGTCAAACATGGGAGATACCTACCATTACTGCATAGAGTTGAATGACTTATAATAGGCCACGGTAGTATAGAGACCATATAGACATTTCTAGTGGCCTAAGGATGCCTTAGAGCTGAGTATAGTGACTATGGAGTACTTTATTGTGGGCAGCCATAGCTATATCGAAGAGTTTTATAGAGTTGATCGATGTCATAAATAGTTTGGCATCATATAGGATGTACTAGGTCGGATATGTGGTATGTTCGCAGGTCATGAGAATGTCGATATGGGGCCACAAATCACCAGAGACAGATCCATGGCCATTTATTTACTGAGATGGTGTTAGTTCAAGGTGGGTGAGACAGATTAGGGATATGAGTTTGTACAATAGAGTATGCTTCATGGTACCACATAGTTTTACCTCATCGATTGACGATTCCTAGAGCAACGTGGGATGTAGGAGTGAGAGAACCTCCAATGGGGCCTCCTAGCAGTGACGATGAGGGTGGTGGGGATGATGGAGATGATGATGAGGATGATGATCCTTTTGATAGCTAGCGTCATGATGGGGGTGGGGGACAGGTTCCTCCACCACAATAGCCACATGAACATGGGCATAGGCCTAGGCAGAGACAAGTGCCTGAGGCTCTTGATATATAATTATCTCCAGTAGGAATTCTAGTAGGGATATACATTCCATTACAACAGATGTTTCCGCAATAGGGTCTGCCACCTTATGCTCCGGTGGTGGTGGAGATGATGGAAAGTTACCGTGCTTTAGCAATAATTATAGGCGGCGATAGCCATTCTACTACCAAGAGTGGTCGAGAGATATCGTGGCTAGAGCATAGCTACAGGTTGTGATAGAGAGAGAGAGACCGGTGAGATCCTAGGATGCTCAAGGTAGAGATGGGGTAGCATGGAAACAATAGATATAGAAGCTAGTTGACAAGGCACTTAGATATTGAGCCTCTTACATCAAGCACAAACACATGCACGTGGTGTCATCGCACCTACAGCGGGACCGAGCCCGAGTGTAGGTGTAGGGTATTACTATTCAGAGAGATTAGGCATGGGCCCAGGTCCAGACCATTACAACAGATAGAGATCGGAAGAATTCTGCTTTGGGACATGCCCATGATGATATTGGTAGACTGACAGGGAAGTGAGATTTCGCGCACAGAAGTGAAAACTTTTAGTGACATAGAGATGATATATGATATCATGAGAGCTAGTGGTGAGTTCTCGTATTATAAAGTCGCCTACTATCATGTAATTTTAGAGGAACAAAGAGTGACTCATTTTTATTAACTAGGTGTGAGTAGGATAGGATCTAGGTCATGGAGGTCAGGGCGGTCGGTTTGATCAGTACAATAGCTAGCTAGACAATAGGGTGGTACACCTAGAGCCGACCCATCACATCAGCTACCGCTTCATCCTCCGGTGCCATAAACCGGGCAGCTAAGAGAGGGTGAGAGTCATGGTTGACTCTCTCTTATGGTACTAATATATGTATGTATGCATACCTCTTATGAAGGCTGATTTTGATCGATGTATGTATAAATGTATCATTTTGATTATTCCTCATGATGAAGGATCAGTTTTGATTCATGCCCTTTTGATGGCATATTTTGTATCGATGATGTATATCTTATTTTGAGACATATATTTACACATGTATATATGGACATTTGATGGTGTATATTGTCATGTTTTTATATGTTTTATGATGATGATTCATGTTTATAGATGTATGATGAGTATATCCTGATGTTGTATGATTTCATTTCTCATGTATATATCCTGATAGATTGTGATGATGTTATATCATATATTGTAGATTGATGATATATCCTTAGATAATATCATATGTTTTATACATGAGATACTTTGGTAGATGTTTTAGCATACAGGATGATATATATGATATTGGCGTGGGGTGGGGATATATTTGTGATTATGTGTAACCCCTCTTGCCCTCATTAATGATACGATATGTGATTATTAGCTTAGCATACATACTTGATGTAAGACTTTAGCATTTTATTTGGTATATATGATGTATAGATGATGTTAGACATGATGATAAATGATAGATGATAGATGTGATATATCGGGGTTCATTTTAAGACACCTCTAGAAAATTGGAGGTGGAAAATATCTCGTGAATATCCCTAGAACCAGTTTCAGTGAAAGGTGAATTTACCAATTTTTCATAACTGAATTTTTGCCGATTTTTTGAGCTAGAGAGACTTCTATTTTACATACACCGATGCCTCATTGACGTGCATTAACGGGGCTCATTGACACGTGTCAACAAACCTCATTAATACCTTGTTGATGCACATTAACAAGCCTTGTTGACGCATGTCAACAAGTCTTGTTGATGCACGTCAACAACCCTTGTTGACTTGTGTTAGCAAGTCTTGTTGTCACACATCAATGACCCTTGTTGACACGTGTCAACAAGGGTCATTGACACATGGCAACAAGAATCATTGATACACATCAATAAGGGTCATTGATGTGTGTCAACAAGACTCGTTGACGCGTGGTAACGTGTTTTTGTTGTCACGCGTCAAGCCAACCCTTATCGACACACATCAACAAGGGTCGTGGACGCGTGATAACCTACCTTGTTGATGTGTGTTAACAAGTCTTGTTTGTCGTGTGTCAACAAGGTTGGTTACCATGCATCAAAAAGACTCATTGATGCATGTCAACGAGGATTGTTGATGTGCATTGACGAGGTCAGGTTTTGTCCTATAAATACCCTCCCGCAGGTCATTTTCACGTTTATACTTTCTGGCTGCCAAATTTTCTTGTATACAGGAATCCATTATCTAGGTCAAGTACAATAAAGCTCAAGGAAAACTACAATGGAAACTACAAGTGCATCCTAAGCTCAAGACAAAAATCAAGAGGAAAATCTAGTCAACCCACAAGCCCTATCCACAGGCAAGATACTCTACAGGAATCCTTTGTGCCCCACACCTAGACTGATTTACAAATGACTTCGAATACAAGGATTTGATCGATGCATGTGAGTTTGGTGGGCTCCTTAAGATTCCCCATTTCAAAAGCAGACCAAGATATTTTGAACTACCTTCTCTCCTCTTATAATACAGAGGATGGCATGTTTAATGTTACTATGGATGACGACCGATTGTTTCAATTTGGTATCGACCCAATTGATATTCATCGGTTTATAGGCCTCCCATTCAGAAATTTACCCTTTGTTACAATGAAGGCAACACTCATCGAAGACGATAAGAAATATCTCGAATCGACTTTCGATTTCCTTTTCGATTATAAGTGTAAATCTGTTTTCATTTGTTATTTTTATTCAGTTTTTGATTTTGATACAATTTAAATTTATATTAATTCCAAATATTTTTTTGCATTTGCAGCTCATGTCAATAAATCCAGATGTGGTGTGGATACCAAGCAATTGCACACCATTTTCTTACTGCAATGATTTATTTTTTCAATCCGAGAATAGTTTTACAGGTCGAAAAATAGATATACCAAAATGGGCCATTCAATACATTGTTGCAACTATCGCAAAACAAAAATTTGATTGGTGCGCCTTTTTATCAAAAAAAAAGAAATGACATTACAAATGCAAAGCTTTGAGAAAAACTCGTCATTTACTCCACAAAATATCTCCTTGGACTTTATTACAAGGCTCTTTTAAATTTAAAAGACAAACCAATTCGCACTTACACGGACGAGGTGTTGATGAATTTGTTAATTCCATTTTAAGAACAACATGTAGAAACTATTAAGTTTGTATTTCAACATTACACTGTGCACATGTATTAACTATTTATTGTTTACAAAGAATATTTTTGGAGGCCCTTCCCCTAAAAAAAGGTGGCATCAAGAGGAAGAGGCCAACAACACCAGAGGCATCGGGAGATTCACAATCTGAAATGGAATCTCACTCATCTCCGAACCCCCAACTGTTTGAATTCGTTAAATGCCAGAGAAGTAATACCCTTACATGTATTATTTACAAATTTCAAATTTGTATTTTCTTTTTCCCATTTAAATTTTACCCTATTGAATTGACATACAATCGTATGTTGATGACATTGCAGAGGACTTTGGACCATACGCGTATTTCTCAAAGTTAACTATCTTCCCAACTCATTGGTTCGATTGCATGCATTTGTGTCTTCTCAACAACCACCTCATCAATCCCGATAACAAACATCTCAAAAACCACCAATTACTACTCCAACACGGCCACCTCAAACACCGCGACAAGCCCCCTCAACAATAAGGTACAAGTTTTGAATAGTATTTCATTTAATTTTGTAGTTTTTGCATTATTTTCTAGTTTTTCATATGTTTTTTCATGAAATTTTCAGCATATTACAGTCCTCCTTCCTCTCGTACAAACAGCAACACCCCCCCTCCACCAATAATATTCAAAATTCCAACTAGAGGATCAGGAAAAAATAACATAGGTAAACACATGCCAATTTCTCTGACCCCTAGTGGGACACTAAACATTGCCTCCTCATTTCAAATTTGAACCCTCTCACTTGGTGGCTTGCCTAACGCAACAAGCATATTGGTTTTAAATAATATAAATTTAGATGAAGATTACTTGGGAATTGATAGCAATGATCCAACTGGATTTTTCAATACATGTGAGATGATTCAAGGACATAATGTATACTTCTATTTCAACATAATTTACCATATTGAATTATATTTCAGATTTTCAATTTAGATTTATATGTTTGAATCTTGATTTATTTTATCACAAATAGGATCAGCCACCCAAAGGTAGAAACAAGTAGCATTTGATCAACCCGAAAGCTCCCATACCTCTCCAGTGAGATCATCTTCATTAGATACAGATGGTGAACAGTTTCTACCTTTTCCTTTAGAGAACTTAATTGGTTATGATTGTCAATCCCATGTCGATGAGTTTATTCTACCTCATATCAGTCAGCTCATAGAATGGGAGAGAAGGGCTAAAGTACTTATCAATGAGATAATAAGTCATTATGAAAATTATTGGCAAATGGATAGTTTATACGCTGCAGTTCAGAATCAACTTGCGAAGATGGATTCCTTACTTACCCAAGTAAGAAGTGGGACTGTCATGTATAACAACAACTATAAAGATGACATTTTTGATAAGACATTAACAAAATTGGAAAATATTAGTCTTTGAGGCCGGGCATATTTTAACAAATGGTCTAAGGAAAAGGATCTCGTAGCTTGATTTTGCAAATGACGAGAGAGATAGAGTGATCATAAGTATTATCACTTGCAAACAATATTTTTGTTAATTTAAAGTTTTCTTATTTTAGTAATATGTTGAATTGACATCACTTTTTTTGTGTAGTTGAAATATGAAAATTTGAAGAGTCAAGCAAAGGTTTTGAAGTTCACTTAGAAACCGCTGAAGAACAATTTATCTCATTGTGAAGAATTTGAAGGAAAATATTGTTTTGGTTAACAAAAAAATAATACACTCTAAAGCGAGATAATTAAAGAGCACGGTTTCGATTTCGAAATTTAATTCAAAACTAAGGCAATGCTGATCCAAATTTGTTGTCCCATGGAGATGCGACAAAGCAAGAAGAAAGAATTTTAAAAAATCTAGACAATGTTGCGGAAGATCTCATAAGTTCTAGGATTATTTCTGCCATTGGGGAAAGGGGTACATGTGGAGAAGCCATTGGGGAAAGGAGTATAGGAGTGGAAAGGGGTACATAAAATTGAGGGTTGAAAATTTTCATTATTGAGTGTGGAAACTTGAAAAATTGAATCTATATTTGAAAATTTGAAACATTGAATGTTATGGTCATGGCATTTGAATTTTATTATCTGGATTTGAAAGTTGAAACTTGAATTTAATAGCCTTTGAAAATTTGAAATATATATAATCTTTAACTTTATAACTTCCTATATATTATGTATAGAATTTCTAGATTATATATGGCGTTTATGTTTCTTCTCTACTTGTAATGATGATTACATTAGATGTGTATGATGACATTACAATAGAATCGAGTCTCATAGATATGGATTATCATGAATTGTATGTGGACGTAGATTTAGCTTCAAGCACGATCATGGAATTTGGTTGATGATAATGGATAATTGTTTTAAGAAAATTTGGAATGTATGCATTTACAGAGACATTTAAATGTTCTCAAATTCTTCTTGTCTATACTTTTAATGATATGATCATGATGACAATAGAATGGATATAGATGATGATGAATGATGATAATGGATAATTGTTTTTTTAAAAATGGTATGTGTTAGGCGAGAGACATTTACGCACATTGAAAATAGATAAATAATTGTTTTAATAATAATTGGAGTGTCGGGATTATGATAATGATATGATGAATTTAATAATGACTGGAGTGTCGGGATTATGATATGATAATGATATGATATATATGGATGATGATGAATTTTATGTGGACGTAGATTTAGCTTCAAGCACGATTGTGGATTATGAATTGTATAATATGGAAAAATATTCCTCTTTGTAAAATTTGATTGTGTGATTTTATCCCACAAAGTTAAAAAAATATATCAAAGAATTTTACAAATATAAAAAATAAATTAAACATAATTGTAAAAAATCAAGAAAGGTCATATGATAGGGTTTAAGTTACCTCTAGTGTTTTAGATGGCTGTGAAATCATCACTCGTAATGTGCTAGATCTTTGTTTTAAGAAAACTCAACACGAGAAATGGATTAGTAGATAGATGGGTGAGTTTCGACATTATCATCCCGAGAAGTACCAACTTCCTCGGATGGATGTCAACCCACGTTTTCAAAAAAATTAAATTTTTTTATTTAAATAAATTAATGTAAATATATATACCGTAACATATTTAGTGATAACAAGAGCTGAAACAAAATTTAAGGTGACAAACAATAAAAGTAAGGTGAAGGACATACCTATTTAAAGTTGAAACAATCCATTATCAATAACTTCTTCAAACTTGATGTTCTTTCGTAGAGTATGACGATGCACCAATTCCACTCTCAACGTTGAGAAAAGTTGTACTTGTAGTTGAATTATTCACACCTCTTCTTTGCAAAGGGAATTCCAATGCACAATTGCTCTGTTGAAAGGAAAGGTTTCCATGGAGTAGCAAGATACATAACACCTCATGCAAATTTCCAGATTTTTATCCAACTTGTTTCTCAGTTTTGATTTTATAAATGATAATGCATTGAAAACCCTTTCGTCCTCCATAGGCCCCAAAATCATTGTTTGTCATAACTCATATAATCTGAAATATTCACTGATATCTTCTTGTAATAAAGAACTTTGATAGATTCCTTGCCACAGCCTTGTAATAGCACCAATTTCAGAAGGTTCGTCTAAATTTTTATATTGGTTCCTCATTATTGTTGCAAAATTTGTTGATTGAAACTTTAATAAATTAGCATTTAGTATACCTTTGATTTCCATACCCTTGAACTCTGAAGTCTTTGTGAAATGTTCCATTATTGTACCCATGGATTTATGGAAATGCTTTCTTACAAAGTCTGCATGACCACCTTCAGTATTCCAAAAATTAGGATTCATCACACCCATTGCTTCAAGAATTTTATCTTTGGAGAAACGTTCTCTAATTTCTGATGATAAGGATTCTAATTTTTTAAAGCTTTATTCTTATTTCAACTATAATAGACTCAAAGATATTATGTGTCACGGGAACATCTTCTCATTCTGATCTTGTAATATCTTGATGTTTTTGTAAAATGTGTAGTGGTATGTCCCTCCCATTAACAACAATGCAGAAATGATCGTGGATATTAAATCTCAAATAGTTCTTGGGATTTTAAAGATCTAATAAAGCTTTCCAATTCTTGAAAAATGTGTATCAAAACTATCTTGGGAACAATACAAGATATCAAGACTTTGACATACCATTTTTCTCATCCGTATAAAATGCACAATATAGATTAATCTCCCCTATGCATGCTTTGTCGGTGTATTGATCTCTTGCAACATTGGAAGAATACCAACCAATGTAAGCAATGTCTCCAAATCAGTTAAATAGAACAAAAAGTCCCTCGCCCTATCAACTTCATGATTATATTTGTGCATGAAACCAACCAATGAAGGATACTCCACACGAAATCTGCATGCATGTTCATAAAAAGATATCCATCTAGTCTCAACATCTTTCAAAAGTTTTTTCCATCTATAATTCCAATTGAAAATTTTGGAACTCAAGAAATCGCTTTGGGATGCTTGCCATATAGGCATGAAGTTCTCTTATAAGGTCTTCTAATTTAGCAACATTTTCATAGTTGCTTACCATTTTATACGCTAAATTCATTATGTGAGCCATATAGTGAATTTGTAGCATATATGGGGCCACTGTTGTTTATAATCTAACACACATCCATGTTCGGTGACCCCGCATGTGATGCACCATCTCGCTCCGACGTATAGGAACTTCGTATCAATTTCATAATCAGTCATTCCAACAATATCTTTCAAATGAGAAACAACTATTTTATGTAGGTTTTCGGCATTACAGTTTTCAACCATTTTCATAACACTCAACAGATGAGGTGTCCTTATATGATTTTATAAAGTATAGACATGGATACATATCCATGCAGTGTTGTCGACTGTTGTCACTTCATCATATGAAAGAGAGATAAACTTTGATTTTTTTACATTCTCTTTCAAATCTTCCTTCTCTATCATCGAAAGGCATTTTTCCATTTCCCATCTGCTACTTTCAAACCAATGAGACCGAGGTACGTTCGACATTCCATTATATTGATACAAAACTTTGAAATCAAGGAAATCTGAAATCAGTCTTCCTTTCTTTAGTATGTGAAATAAAGTAGAGAATTGTATGAGTTTTGCATGTAGATTTGTTTAATTCATCTTACCAATTTGCAATGTGATCGTTCCTCCCTTTTCCACGAGATGTCTGCATTTTTTCTGCTTTGCTTCATAATCCGCTACATATTTAACATGCATGCATTCTTTTTCAGTTTTCCACCTGTGTGTTTTGATTTTTGGCCATCCACTCGCCGTTACTGTAAAATATTGTTTTCCACAATGTTTTTCTATAGTTTCAGCTTCATTTGCATTTTTTGTTGCTTTCCCAATTTCCACGTACATATTGTACATGTACATTCAGATGGGATCTCTTTTGAATTAGATGATTGTATAGGTTCGATAAACATAAATTTGGCTGCCCAATCAAACTTGTATGTCCTACCAATGGTCCACATATTCTTGTTCTTTTTCAATGTTTTACTTTTTTTAGTAGAATTTTGAGCAATATCACAATCACTTGGTTTCCTCTTTCGCAAACCTGGAATTTGAATTTCATTTATGTGTTCCATTTTTCCAAGTATTTGTATGTGTTATATCTTGATGGATTCTGGTTACACCCCAATGTAAAAAGAATATCTTCAGGATCTGGCATCTCAACAATTATGTCTTCAATATCTGGCATATTATCGTAGGTGTCATTTGTTTGATACTATGTAGAATGCATGTCCACCTCAATATTACCTTCCACACAGTCAGCATTCTAATTATTTCTAGTGGAAGCTATATGGTTGTTGGTAGTTTCAATATATGTATTAGCAGAGTTTCCAAAATACTTGAACAGGGACTTCTGAGATTTCTTAGTTACTTTTTGGGTCTTCGCATTCTGAGGACTATCACCTTCCATTATTCTGAACAGAATCATGCATAAGAAAAAGAACCAAGTAGCACGTTAGAGTCAAAATACCTGTCGCATGTCAACTATCGCAATCCCTGTCACGCGTCAACAACTAACCCCTTTGTCACGTGTCAACAAGGCGTCAATGTGTCTCTGCCGCACGCCAACTCTATCCTTTTTCACGTGTCAAAAATAACCCCCTTGTCGTGTGTCTGTAATACCTCCTTGTCGCGTGTTTGCAATACCTCTTTGTCATGCGTCAACTATATCCCTGTCATGCGTCAACAACTAACCCCCTTGTTATGCGCCTGCAATACCTCCTTATCACGTGTCAACTATATCCTTGTCGCGCGTAAGCAAATATCATCTATAACCCGAATCTAAAATACTAACAGGCTAAAAGCAATCTCTGGTGCTTAAGAGTATGCGAGTTCATGGTATTGGTAATTTGGTAAGCTAATTGTGGTAGTTACGTAGTATACTACCCAACGAATCACCTAGGTTTTTATAGGAGATGTTTTCAAATGTAGGCAAAGCCGACCCCAAAAAAATATATGCTATAAATTTTAGGTGAACAGGACACCGACGCTCTCCCAAAAAATCACCTTTTTCAAATTTTCCTAAAATATTTTTTTACCATATTACAAATATTCGCCACTAAAATTATCCCGTGATATATGTAATGATGACAACAATTTGTACAATCTATTTACAAGCACAACCTAATACAAAATAACATACTATAAACAATCAAAAGAATGCAAAGTGAATCTAATGCAATGAACTAAGTAAATACTTAACTAAAGTAAGCAATTGAACTCAATCTTGTAAACATATCACACAATGTAATGGAAACAAAACAAATGAAAACAATACAATTATAAACAAGTATACATGATAGAATGAACTAAATGTAATAACTAAGTAAAACTTAACCCAAGAAAATGAATCCAATGTAACATATATAACATGAAAATAAAATGCAATCAGCATTCTATAAACCGATAACTAAAGCAAACAAACTAAGACTCTGTTTTTGCGGGACAATTTTGATATTCTTTCTATTATTTTTGGTGTCATCGTAAAAGAAAACTTTTCAAGGCTATTACTCACATTATTTTTAGGGTTTCCTAGAGACAATGTTATTCTAATTGATGTAGTGTCGTCCCTAGAAGGGGGTATTTCAAATGTTTTAGATTTTTGTATATCTTTTCTGAATGTTTTTGTGTTTTCTAAGGTCTATTTTGAAAGCAATGTATAATGAAAAAGAAGCATGGATGCCCCCAACGTGATGTGGGAATATACAAAAGGTAGAATTCCACGCATGTATATTCAAGAAGGTGAAATGTGAAGGTTCCCCAGCGTTAGATGAGAATATACAAAGGCAACTCCTTCAAAGCGTATATAAGAACAAACAAGCCAGATCACGGCTTGGCGAAGTAGATGTAAGGAAGATTCCTAGACCTGACGAGGGAAACCAATCCTACATATAAGTAATAGTTATTTATCCAAATGCAAGAGTAACTTGTGAATAGTGAACCCTCCTTGAGCACCGGAAACCAGTTTTCACCCAAGGACCAATCCAATGCACCACAATTGTGTGGTTTTCACACTTGGATGACCTATTTTTTCTTTATTGTTTTCTTGATTTTTGCTAGTTTTTTCTTTCTTTTTCTACTTTTTAGGTATTTTCTCGATATCAACACCATGCCTAAGCATAGAACCGCTTGATATGTATGGAATTAATATGTTCTATAAGTTTTTCACCATCTGAATATGCAAGTTTATAAGCTCTGATCCATATTTAGCAACCACCACATAAGGCCCTAACCAGTTAGCCTCAAATTTTCCTTTCTTTTCTTTGTCCTTGACAATATTTTTCTGGTTTTATTTTAGAACAAGATCACCTATATAAAATTCATAATGAATGATCCACTTGTTATATCCTCTTGACACTCTGTTATGGTAAACCTTCAGGTGATTAAGTGCTCTCATACGCTTCTCATCCAACAGCTCTAGCTTTGCTAGCCAAGCAACTCTATAGTCTTCATCCTTATCAAGATAGTTCCCAGAGTGATATTCTCGGGAGGGAAGCTCTAATTCCAAGGGTATGATGGCCTCAATGCCATAGAATAGTGAATATGGGGTCATACTAGTAGGAGTGTAGATGGAAGTTTGATAGGCCTAGAGGCGGGATGTATCTGTAAGTGCCAATTACGGCCAATCTTACTTACCATTTTCTCCATGATCTGGACAAGAGTTTTATTGGTGGCCTCGGATTTTCCATTACCTTGAGGGTAATAGGGGGTGGACCACTTGAGTTGAATATGAAAGCATTGACATAATGCTTTGACCATTTTATTTTTGAAGGACTTACCATTATTGGTGACAATGGTGGAAGGGATGTCGTAGCGGAAAATGAGGTGATTCATAATGAACTTGGAAATTTGTGCACCAAGTGACATAAGTGAGAGGTACAACCTCTACCCATTTAGTGAAATACTTGGTGGTGGTAATAATGTGGGTATGACCATTTGATGAGGTAGGATGGAGCTTCCCTATGAGATCTAGTCCCCACCTAGAAAACAACCAAGGTGTTACGATAGGTACAAATCTTGTGCTGGCGCATGTATCAAGTTGCCGTATTTTTGACATAGC
Source organism: Taxus wallichiana var. yunnanensis (assembly GCA_018340775.1). NCBI lineage: Eukaryota > Viridiplantae > Streptophyta > Pinopsida > Cupressales > Taxaceae > Taxus > Taxus wallichiana. Next base: position 173,471,826 of record CM031237.1, on the reverse strand, counting down.
TCACATTTCTTTACAAAATTACAACATTCTACTTCCATGGTGGGCCAATAATAGCCCACTCTTAAGAGTTTCTTAGCCAAGACCATACCGCTAGTGTGCGCTCCACAAATACCTCCGTGCACTTCTTTAATAGCATGGACCGATTCAGTAACATCTAAACAACGAAGTAGATTCTTGTCATAGCCATGATGATAGAGGGTGCCTCCTAAGAGGGTGTAATGGGATATACGGTGGATAAGAGATTTCTTCTTAGAATGGGTAATGTTTGGGGGAAACATGCCATCTTGTAGGTATCTAAATATAGGGTCATACCAAGGGGAGAAGGGACCAACAACTTCACATGCCAAACATGACTCTGGCATGTCATATGAGGAACTCGTAAATGCTCTACAAAGAATGACATTTTACTTGCACGAGGCGAGAATGCATAATAGTGATCCGATCATACCATAACATCTATTGATCTATCACCGTATGTTTCCCACATTACCTTCTAAGCTCTCTCGAACGCTCAATTCTAGAGTTTCAGAAACATACCCATGCGGTCCCCTTGCATCAAGGTCTAATTTTCTTGTTGCACAAGCTTTGTGTCTCTAAATTTCCCAGCCTCCCTTCTTCCCCTAGCTCTGCTCCTTTGCATCCCACCACCAAAACCCCCACTCACACCCCCGTCCCTTCCATCATGGCTCCCACCCCCACTCCCATTCCTTCCATCACGGCTCCCACCCCCATCACCTCTACCACGGCCAAACCTAAAACTAGGTCTCAAAAGACACCCAAGCTAGATATCCCCTGTTTCGGGGAGAATTCTTTGTAGCACTCAGGAGTTGGAGGATGTTCAAAACCTCCTTCATATTAGTAGAGCAAGTCATCAAGTGGATACACACACTGAGAATACTACCCAAAGGTTGGAAGCCTTAGAAAAAGATATGCTCAGTCTGAAAGAAGAAGTACAAAACTTGACTAAGCAAAAAGGCAAAAGGAAGAGGGAGGAGGATTTTGATCTTGACAATACACAAATTGAGGATATCTATAAAAATTTAAACTCCCTAGATAGCCGCATGGGGAAAGCTAAGGATCGCCATGATCACAACATGGCAATTTTTAATGCAATTGGTGACTTCCTTGAACAACATGTACACAATGTCTCTGTTCTTAGTGGGATCCCAGAAACTCTGGGGTACGGATAAAGAACAAAGTCAGACCATTAAAAAGCTAGATGCCAAGGAACCCACTCACATGATGGCATTGGCCTGTTTACCTCTTTACAAACTATCAAATCCTAGAATCAACAGAGCTGCCAAGAAGTAGGGTTGCTCTTCGTTGCAGATGCTGACTTCCTTTGTGTTTTTCTTGTTTTGGTGCTTTTTTTGGCTTCTTTGTTGCAGCGTTTGATCTATTTTGCTGTTATGTTGTAACTCTTTTTTGGTTACCTGTGGATTCAATGCCTATTCTGGATTCTGATCCTTCTATTTTGTGGAACTTCTTTGTTTATTATCCGGCTTATAGGCCTTCGTTGTAATCAAGGTATAGTCCCTTCAAAACTATTTACCAATAATCTATTGATCTATTATGTGACCTTGGTTTTTATTCAAAGATAACTCGTAAAAATTTTCTTTTAAGGTTTCAAGAAATTTCTTGTATGGAATAATCTTTTCATCTTTAACAATATACATCATTAAATTGTTTAATAATAAGTGGGAGTCACCAATGACTCGTAATTGTCGATATTCTAAGTGACATCCAATGTAAGGCCATCAATGAGTGCTTCATATTTTGCAATGTTATTAGTTTGAGGGAATCCCAAACAAAATGCCCTTGGAATGACCTCCCTATGGGAGTGATGAGAATGACTCTTGCTCTAGATCCGGGAAGGTAAATGATCCATCAAAATGAACTTTCCATTCAACAGACTCTTCAACATACATCATGGATGCATATGGCAGATCTAGACACAAGGGTTCCATTCCTGGTAGAGTAGCTTTTGCTAACCGATCATCCAATACATGTCCTTTCAATGGATTCTAGTTAGCAAAATTAATATCAAATTCACTCAGAGAATGATCGAATTAGCCATTCATCCCATAAGGACGGGTTTGGATAAAAGGTACTTGAGAGGGTTAACTTTGGATATTATCTTGGTTTTATTGTTAAGGAGATAATGGTGTAGTTTCGAAAGGCAAAGACCACCGTTAGGCAAGCCTTTTCAATCTGTGGGTATTCAATTCATAGGCAATCAAGGTGCGACTAAGGTAATAAACTACTCTTTCTCTGTGGTTGAGGTCATATTGGGCAAGCAGTGCACCAATAACAAATTAGGTAGCTGAAATATACAACAAGAGATATTCACTTAGGGTAGGTGGCATGAGCACTGTGGTGGATTGATAAGGCATTGTTTAAGTAGTTAAAATGCATTTTGAAAATTTGGTCCCTAGTTAAATGTAACATCTTTCTTGAGGAGATGTGTAAATGAATGACACTTATCTGCAAGTTGTGAAATGAAACAGTGGATTTCTGAATCTTTCCTTGTAAACTTCTTAGTTGTTTGAGATTTTTAGGTGGAGGAATCTTTGTGATAGCTGTAAATTTTGTAGGATTCACCTCTATTCCTCTTTGTGAGATGATGAAACCTAGGAGATCACCTAAAAAAATGCCAAAGACACACTTCCTATATTTCAAACACACTTTGTAATCTAGGAGACACTAGAAAATATGTCTCAAAGACTTTTAGGTACTCTCCTCGAGTTTTAGATTTTTCTAAAATATCATCGACATAATCTTCCATGATGTCATTCATCATGTCATGAAAGATGGTTGTCATTGCACGTTGATAGGTGGCTCGACATTCTTGAGCCTGAAAGGCATGACCTTGTAACAAAATGTCCCCAAGGGGTGATGAAAGTTGTCTTATGTTGATCCTCCTTTGCAATTCGGATCTGGTTATAACCTGAAAAACCATCCATTAAGGATAAAATTTCATAACCAAGTGGTAGAATCGACGATCATATCAATATTAGGTAAGGGGAATTCATCTTTGGGACATGCTTTATTGATGTCGTGGAAGTTGGTGCCGATTATTACACCAACCGAGTTAATAACTTTTAAGATCCTCTTTGACAAGTAGTGCAACTTTGGGGTGCATCTTTCTCAATTTCTACTTGATAGGTTTGGCATCTGGGTGCATAACAAGGTTGTGCATGACTAAGTCCAGGTCCAAACCAAGAATATATGTGTATGAACATGTAAATATATCTACATATTCTTGTAATAGTTCCGTAAAAACCTTTCATTCTTTTTTTTGAGAGTGAAGCTCCCAAATTATCATTCTAGGATCTTCTTCTGAGCTAATATTGACACTGATCGTTTCTTATACAAACATTTTGGAAGCATCCTCCATCTATGTAGGATCAAGGGGAAGAGTAAAATCAACCTCAATAGGAGGTGTGAGATCATATTTATAAGGATATTCTACTTCTTCTATGATTTCTTCATTTTTCTTATCTACTAGGGCCTCAAAACATTTGTCACAATGACACTTGCACTTGTTCTTCCCACAAGGATTCTCTAATGTATTTTATTTCTTGCTTACAACCTTCTTAGTCAAACTTTGACACATCTTTTCTTTTATCCAAAGTATGCACATGCGTCTAGTTTGATGAAAAATCCTTTCTTGTGATCCCAATCGAAATAGAATCCTCGAGTCCCATGAATTACAGTAAATGCCTTGTCATTTTAAAAGAAATCGAGTGGCACATGAAATTGTTGATACAAATTTTAAAGTTCGGATATATAAGGGTTACTTGAGGAAATAGGTTCATGGAGGCAAGATCTTCGTAGAGGCTACATTGGGAATCCACATCGCTATCTGAATGAGATGATCTGTACTTACGTTCAGAAGAGATGGCATCGATCTCAAAGGGTGGATCATCATGAGGTCTAATTCTAAGGCCATGTTTGTTAGATTTGAAACAAGGGATAGGAATGGGTTCTAACCATCCTTGTGCATTGATACCACATCCAAACCCATTATAACCCATGACATACATCATGTGGTGGCCTTTGATATATTGCGGGGCTTGATGACATGATGCCATGGTACCCTTAGGTACTCTCTTGGTGGGATCTTCTAACATCTTTTCCTCAGACAAGAGACCACTAGGGATGAATCTCTTAAAGGGTTTAGGGCACCTATCTCTAGTGATTTTTAATTGAAATTAAGGTTTTCCATGTGTCCTAGGTAATATTGAAAGATATGATATCAGTAAGGCCTGCTGAAGAGTAAACTGCTCACTCGGGCCATACTTTGCAAATGTTTCCTCCCATGATGAGAAAGGGTTGACCAACAAAGGAAAGTTTTGATTATAAGGAGTGAGTGTATCTAGATCCATATGTTCCTTTATAACCTCTATCGTAAGGGAACAACAATATCTCGTAGAAGGACATTCATAGGCCACACGAGAAAAATTGTGCAATGCCCTACAATGTGTGAATAGTTTTGGATCACCCTGAATGGTGATTATCTGTCCTCCATGGTACATATTGATACATTGATGGAAGGTGGAGGGAATAGCTTGCATGGCATGAATCCATGGGCATCCCAAGAGCATGTTATAGGGAAGATCTAGGTCAAGGACATGGAAATTCATATTGTGACATGTCAGCCCCACTTCCATAGGAACTACTATAGTACCTGTTGACTCACATTCCTCATTATCATACATTGTGATTGTAATAGTTTAAGCCCCTAGATCTGTTTCTTAATGGCCCACTTGCTTAACCAAATTTAAAGTGAAAATATTTAAACTAGATCCACTGTCCACAAGTACTCTCTTGATCTTATGACAAGTAACAACTACTTCTAGGTATAGGGGTAAGTTGTGCTCTAGGTCATTACGTGGGATTACAGTGTGATCAAAAGTGATATGATCATTGGGATCAAGGTTTGCAATCATCTCTTGAAGGTGCATGAGATCTACATTTGTGGAGATTCCTGAACTTTGCAATGTTTTATATAATATGTTTTTATGAGTAGTAGAGATTTTGAGGAGATTTAAAATTGATATCCTAGGTGGTGTCTTCTCCAACTATTCTATTAAATTGTAATGACCTTCCTACGGAACAGGTAAGGGATTTAGTATGATCAGACAATCACGTTGTGTACCTACCACACAAATCTTCTCTAAAATATTAATAGTATTAACCTCTTCATCAGATGAACAGATACAACCTATAAGGGAATCAAAGGGACTATCATTAGTTGGATAAACATAGGAAGTAATCCTAGAGTCATTGGAAGTGTTTCCTTGATCTCGGTTTCTTTTGTTTCTTATCTCGCATGGTTAGGAAAGACCTCTTTGAATATACCCATTTTCTTATTGGGACCTTGTCCTAAGTCAGGGGGTGAATCTACGACAATTTTTCCCTCTTTGACAAGGTCTTGTATATAATGTCGTAGTCTTAAGCAGACTACCTTCTCTATAACTTCTTTGAATTTAGATCCATAAGTGCATTTGTAAATGAAATCATTACGGGTTTAAGTTAGGGACGAATATGCTCATAACTATTTTTCGATAGGGAAACGAATTTCCAATCCACACCAACCGTAAGAACGTAAAGGTCTCAAGCTATTTTACGTTACAAAAACAATAATCATGATTAAATCGTGATGAATAGATCTAAAGAACATGCACTACCAATTACACATAGAATGACACTTAGATTCAACCAATAACTTCATGATTGAATATCTATTAATAAACTTCTATCTCATCAGAAGCTCCTTACAATAATTACTATCTATACCAATGCGTGCATGGATCTGATATAGTAATCCAATCATATGCACATATCTCTCTATGCTTACCTCTTACATGCTATATATACCTATATATCTCTTCTCTATCTCTCGTATATCTATATGTCTTACTAGCTAAGAGATTCACATCACTTATCTAGGGTGGGGACTTTCCCTTCACCGCTTATCTATTCCAAAAATAGGCCGCATGCTATTAATAGCCACGTGCCATTTACAGGCATATCCACACATGCAAGTGTGATATCTATAGACCTCTTATAGTTAACTGAAGTGAAATCCTATTCTTAGCTTGTCTCCATGCAAAATGCTTTGATCCGATCCTCAAAGATAGAGAATGTGTGGCACACACGTCTCTGCATTCATTGGTGTGTTCCACATGCCATCTTCTAAAAATAGGTCTTCATGCTCAAAAATCGACTAAGTCCTGAATGTTGAACTTGCCCTCGCGCACGGGTTCTTCCTATCCATTCACGCCCTTAAACTTGGCCTGTTTTCCCACGTGGACTTCTTGTGTGAGTTCTATCAAGTGTTCTCTGATCAACATTACCCCACACTAATCTCATTGTCACCCCGACAATGGGTATCTCCAAAAATTGAAGTAAATAATGTTGAATGGAAAGAATAAGAAAGAATGTAGATGAATAAAGAATGTTTTATGAGGCAGCCTCCATTGTATTAGTTTGAAGGATCAACTCTAGATACTCTTCCTTTATTTCGGCCTCCAAAGCCTGCCACTTGGTGAATGCTTTCTCTGCCTACTCTGGTATGTCCACAATAATAGACTCCAATTCATCTTAGGTAACTTCACCTTTTTCATTTTGCAATACCAACATAATGTTGGACATTGTAGTATGTTTCCTTCTTCCAGTGCATCCATATTTTGTGCGATGAGTTTCCCAAGCTCATCTAATCATTCCTTGTGTGGCTCTTGTGTTGCTAGGGCCTTGCACTTTTTTTACGAGTATTAACCTCTCTGTGTGGCCCAAGGTATCATCCTTCATAGCCTTCTGGATGACATCATCTTCTTCTAAAGTCTTTACCTTGATCAACACCTCTGGAGATGTGCATATATTTAAGGCACAATCCACTTTCTTCAATTCTTCTTGAGCACTTGCAATAAACCTTCGTATGATGCAATTTTTGCACTACACAAGCCTTAGCCCTTTTCGCCTCTTTTTAGGATTCCTTTGGTTTGGCACTAGCATGCACAGAGGTTCATCTTTAAGCACCAGGTCCACCAACTTTCCTACATAATGTATCACTGAGGGAAACATCTATGTGGTACCTTGGGCTCTAAGTGTGGCCTAGCTCTTATGACATTATCTCCAATCTCCTCTTGCGATGATGATAAATACTTCATTCTTCTTATGTGCTAAGTCCTCTCTTGGGTTGGGTGAGTTATCACTAGCATCCTTTGTCTTTAACTCCTCACACAATGCCTAATTATTTATGGCCTTGTCCACATTTCTTCTTGCAACTTCAGTAGAAACCTTCACCAATGCATGTTCGTGATGCTCATCGACATGACAAGAGAGGCTTTCTCATCATGTCTACTTGGGGTGCCTTCTTCAACCATCTCAAATGCATGAATCTTCACATACATCAAAGTCAGGCTCATCCATATGGGTATGAATTGACCATGAGAGTTGCTTTTGAGTGTGCACAGTCACCATATCCCCATCCATTAGTTCCCATCCAAATAAATCCTTTTGTTCTACAGTGCTTTGGAACCGTGCACGAATAATTTTTCCAGTGTCCTCTACATAGCCCATGATTGGTGCAATGTGTTCCCCACTCATCCTCTTGATCTAGGTCCCTTGGGAATTGTAGCTTCAAGGTTAGGATTATGTCCCATTACACCTTGAGTAGTTGCATGCATGGATCTAGAGGTTTCCTTCTCTCTTTCTTCTCCATCCTTCATCTCTTCATCTTTTTTCTCTTCCTCATTTTGTGGCTCATCTTCTTGCTCGAATGGGGTAGGAGATGCATGCTTGCTCTCCCCGATTCCTCCACTTCTTCATCTAACTTCAACTTTCTTCTCCTTTTTGGCTCAATGGTCTCCTTGTGTGGAGAGAGACGAGGTGATTTCCTTACCATGTGGGGTTCCACCTTGAGTCCTTGTGCATATGAATACTTTCTTAAATATGCTCCCCTTCTTCAACCTCCGTATCTTCCTTTTCATCTTGTCCCTGAGGTGGAGTGGTCACGTGTTGTGACTCTTCTCTGTCATATGGTTGCTTTCTTCTATGCTCCAAGCCTCCACTATCTTCATGCTCCTCTTCTTCATCCTCTACCTCAATAGTTTCTGTTGGCCTTTGCATGGTATGTTTTCCATTGTGTGCTTACCCTTTGGTGGCCTTGGAGCTTGAATTCATTCTCCACATACTTATTTTTCTCCATCTTGGGCTTTAGCTGAAGATATACTAATGTTGCCCCTACATATCTCTACAACCTAGACTTATTGGCTTAATATTCAACACCTCCAAAAAGAGCTTCTCATCATAGGCACTTCTTCTTGGATACACATACTTCTTCCTCAACATGTGGTAGTCACAATCTACCTTATCTACATTGAATACCAATCGGTGCGTGTCTGTGAATATGTGAACAAATGCTTGGAAATACCTTGTAGTGAATGCGTAAGGCAATTTACACCAAGGGCTCCAGACTCCATCTCTCATTGGGAAGCGCATGATGCAAAAATGTTGATATACAACAAACTGGACTTATTTCCCCACTACTGATGGTAGGTCCTTTGGGATGTGCCACTCTTCTTCAAATGCACGTGGAGCCTGTCGTACCATTTCTCCACCCTTTGCTTGATGTCATTTGTTATGGACCCTTTACATAAGTACTTGTTGAACCTTTCAATTGGTGACTTATTCTCCATGGGGTATTCCCATACCTTTTCCTTCGGCCCATCTGGTACTCCAATTTCCATGAATACTAGTGATAATAGAACAACCCCAAAGCTGATCTTCCCTCCTGTGCATGCTTCCTCGACTATTTGCTCTCTACAATGTAGCCTACAATATTGTAGACTACTCCTTCTGACATTTTGCACGCAATGTGTAACCACATAGTATTTACCTGTGACCACTTCTCTTGATCATTCAACTTTATAACAAGGTGTGTTGCTTTGCTTGCACAAATTGGACAGTTCTTCAATTTGTCTATATCCATACCACATGGACCCTTCAGGTACCCTAACTCCTATTTGGTCTTTAAGATCGTGACTTTATTGTGAGATCATTCTTTATATCCTCTCCTATGGCCTTCAAACCTATCATTGATGAGATAAGCATGGATGAGATTCTAACCGCATCCTACAAAGTAGAAGAAGTCCTCATGCACTCTGCTCATGAGCCATTGGTACAAGGGCTCATACTTCCTAAAATATGGAAGCTCATATAATTGGTAGACCCCAATTTTCTTTAGAAGCTTCTCACCTGCATCATCATAAACCGCATGTCATCCTCCGTATACGTTTGTTTGTCCTCGTAGTGAGAAAGGAATCGAGCTCCTTCTTGTTCTCTGAAGTCTTGTGATTGTATTCGCTTACTTTTCTCTTTCTGATGTGTGAATCCCATTCTGGATGATGATGATCCTTCTAGATATTGCATTTCTGAAAAATTACTTTGGGTGCCATCTCTTCCTCCTCAATGACCACCTTCTTCTTTCCTTTTTTCTCCTGCTGTAGCTACCTTCTTGGGTGCCATTTTTACCTTGCAATCATCTCCTCTTTAACTCTGTAATTTGTGAATCAAACCCTAGCTCGATTCAATCATGCCTAGGTGGAAACTTCATGCCCTAACTCCTCTCTATCACCTTGCTTCACTCAAACCCTTCACCACTGGGGATGCAAGCTTATTTTCGCATAGATCTATTTATCACACTTGGTTTCACACCCTTCGCACTTTAACCTGATCACTCGGCTCTTCGCACTTAGCTCTTTCCTCAAATACTCCTAGTCACAATGGTAAAAATGAATTTACATCCCATCCCTATATAATTTTCAAATTTTGATGCATTTATTGCTCCTTCACCTACCAAATATCCTCTCATTCATTGACCAAATTCATTCATTCCACACGGTACATCTTCGCACCCTAGCTATAACCTTCTAGTGTGCCTTCCTACCCTCTGGTCATAGACTTCTCTTTAGTGCGTGCCCTTGTGCCCGAGTACCTCATCACTATACCTTCTCCTAGTAGTTATCATGGCCTCTCTTACCTCGTGTTATATTTTCCTTTCATTCATCTCCATCCTTGGTCACTTTTGAGAAGCAATCTTCTTTTGACTTAAAGCACACCTATAGTAGCTTATTCCTTTCACCTTTCAATTCCCACAAGTCTTTTTCTTGGATAACTACAACCACCCCACACTAAAAGTATGTGTAGTCCTCTGTGCATAAACATTCTTCACATAGTAATTAGCTTCATGCGTGAAAGCAGTGCTTATTACACAATAACAACAACTAAATTGACAAAGCATAATGATAATGAAGGAAATGAAGGAAATACATAATGGAAACCTAATCTAAATGGAAATGCTACCTTATTACAAACACCAAGAAGACTTATTTATAGTAGGGCTTCAGCCTACTCCCGTTAAAGTAACCGGGTAGTCGTGTTCCATCAAGTGCTTCTAACTAGAAAAGCACCTGATTCAAGTATGTAAGTGATGACATACGACCCCAACCAATGTACTTTAAGTTTTCCTGGATGGCGCAAGAACTTAGAGTCATAAAGAAGTACCATTTGTCCAATCTCAAACTTCTTATCCCTTATTTTTCTATCATGCCATGCTTTTGCCTAGCCTTTTCCTACTTCTGACTCCATCATGCTATGGCTCGTCACGCTCATCCAGTTGAATCATCTTCTCAATACACTCTTCTAAAGCCTGCTCATCATCTAGACCTCCAACACGTGCAATGCGCAAAGAAGGTAACATAAATTCTATAGGGAGAATGGCTTTTGCATGCCAAACACCAACTGAAATGGTGTGGCTTTATTCAATCTCTTATAAGTTTTTCTATATGCCCAAAGAACAACTGACACTTTATCATCCCAATCCTTTCTTCCAACATCACAAATTTTTTTTGTCAATGTCTGGCTCAAAATCTTGTTGAAAGCCTCAACAGTTCCATTTTCCTGAGGGTGGTAAGGTGTAGTCTTATGGTGGGCAACCATAAACTCATCTAATAGGATCCTGATGGTTTCATTTAAAAAGTGTGTACCCCTATCACTTGTCAAACTTAAAGGACATCCATATCTTGTAAGAACATTCTCCCATAGAAACCTAGCTGTTGTAGCTACTCTACAGTCCTTCGTAGGTGCTGCTTTAGCCCACCGTGTGAGATAATCTATGCAAGTAATGATATAACATGATCCAGTCCTACACGTGGATGGAAAAATAGGTCCTACAAAGTCAATGGCCCATTTCTCAAATGGTTTGGCACTGATAATAGGTCTCAGTGGCATTTCATCTCTTTTTCCTAGTTTTCCTAGGCACTGACAATGGTCACACACCTTACAATATTCTTTATAGTCTTTATACAATGTCTCCCACCATAATCCAAAGCAAGTAGGATCTTTCGGGAAGTCATCACCTGCATAATGGCCTCCTACAATACCACCATGGGATTCTTCCATAATATCCTTACGCTCATGCTCTAATACACAACGACGTAATACTTCATCTCTTCCTAACTTGTATAGGTCACCACTGATCAACATAAATGGTGCCACACGTATAGCAAGTTATTTCTTTTCTAATGCCTTCATTCCTTCTGGTGCCACACTAGTCCGTAGAGAAAGACAACAATGTCTTCTAATTTCTGATGGCACGTATTGTAACCTATATAACTATGCATCTAGGCATGGTTTCTTCAATTTTCTATGCTTCCTCCCCTGAGTTAATTCTAGATAAGTGGTCTAGTCCAGAGTTACTCTTCCCGGCTTCACCATAAATTGTGAAATCAAACTCTTGAAATAGGAGTACCCATCTGCAGATGCACCCTTGTAAGATGGGTTTGTTCACCAAATACTTCAATTCCATGTGATCCGTATAGAATACAAATGGTGTAGCTAGAAAATAATGTCAAAACTTGTGCAATGCATAGATCATGGACAAAGCTTCGCTGCTCTAGTAGTTGTATAATTCTATTCAGCAGGAGTCAGCTTCCTACTAGCAAAGTAGATAGGATGATCGACAATACCTTCTCCAGGTTGAGCTAACACAACGCCAATGGCCATGCTAAAGGCATCCACATGTACATGAAATGGTTTCTCCCATGAAGGAAAACATAAGATAGGTGAGGTAGTAAGTTTCTCTTTCAATTTTCAAACGCACGATGTTACGATTCTCCCCAATAGAATGTACCTCTTCTTTTCAGTAACTCCTCTCAGAGGTGTAGAAATTTTGGCATATCCCTTGATGAATTTTCTATAATATCCTATGTGACCTAAAAAATCTGCACACCTCACTCTGACTGGTAGGTGCTTCCAACCCTAAAATGACTGCAACCTTAGTTGGATCAACAAGCAATCCCTCCTTGCAGATTATGTGTCCTAACAGTATTCCAAAAGGTGTAGCAAATATGCACTTCTTGATGTTCAAAGAGATACTCAATTTGTCTACACCGGTCAAACATTAAGTGCAAATTGTCACAATGATCCTTAACAAGCCCATATATTGTCCAATCATCGAGGTAGACTGTAAGAAGTTGTGAATAAAATATTTGAATGCCTAAACAACTATTCGTGAGAATACAACAAGTGTTTTTCAATCCAAAAGGCATCACAGTATAGGAAAAACTGCCCCATTCAGTAGTAAAAGTTGTCTTTTCTTAATCCTCCCGAGCAATCCTAACCTGATGATACCGGAAAACCCATCTCAAAGGAATAGATTTCATCCCGCAACTCCCTTCTAGTATTTCCTCAAGTAAATGGCATAGGGAATGGGTTGTTACACATGTGGCATTTAGCTCCTGTAGTCCACACATATTTGAATTCTACCATCCTTCTTGATATGATCACCATTAGACTAACCCATTCTCGACTCATCAAAGGTCGAATATTCCATACTTCAACATTTTATCAATTTCTTTTTTTACCTTTTCACACAAATTAGGATTCATTGTAAGGTCTCTTTCTCATTGGATGCACACCTTCCTTAAGTTTTATCTTCATTTCCCAAGTGATTCATGCAAACCTTTAAGTTCATGATACCCTCGAGGGAATAAGTCCTGGTAATCCCGTAGTAACTCAATAATCTTTTCCACCTCCGAGTCTGACCAGTAGTCTCCAATTATGGCCTCCTTAGGCTCATCCTTCGATCCTATATTGACCTTCTTTATCTTCATGGGTTCGTGATAGGCGCGTGTATCCTTGTCTGCGCTGTCCAAGACCTCACGTACCCCTTGTGAATGTTCAATATCTAGGTTCTCAACTTCCTCATCATCCATGATGTAAACCATCTTTCCTTTTTCTTTCTCAAGACATGCTTGTTTAGCAATATGAAGTCTTCTCCTTCTTCTTCAAAAATGCACGCACTGATTCTATCTCGCCAAATAAGTCCTGTATGAGTTCCTCCACCTTTGCACTATCTCCCATGGTTAACAATTAATAAATTTTAATTCCTCTCTATTAGAGGTTTGGGAAGAAAACGTAGTTAAAGGTCCGGATCATTCTTACGGTCTTTTTCCAATTCCTAATCTCTCATTATAGTTCAAGGCGTATATTACATAACACCAAAGCGTGCGCATCCTTGTAGAGTAGAGTACAAGCTATGCACCTAGAGTGATGGTGGTAATGCTTTTGTCCCGATGTCTAGATCCTCTCACACTGTTGAATGTGACACTGAGCGGAGTTGATCACCATTATAAGTGCTAGGATATGTAGAGGTGCATTTTCCTTACAAACCTAGTAAATAGGGTGACTTCGATCTCATTCCATTTCATAATATTATCTTTATAAACTACCCACCAACATGATGCTTTCTTGTGTAAGACATATGCTAACATGTCTCTTTTTCGAAAGTATATCCATGTGCCTCCATGGCTTGTAAGAATACGTGGAAGATCTAACCGCTCCTAATATGGAATGATGTTCTCTACCTAACATTTGTCAAACAGAATGAAGTCCATTCTTGTGGACTCATCGATATTTTTTTACCTCACATCCTACTAGTTCATATGTACCATGAGCCCAATTTTCACAAACAATACTCGTAGTATAACTTATAGAGTGAGAATCCTCCCACATGTAGGATGCCTTCCTTTGATGGTTCATTGACTCTCTAGGTCCCGAATAACGTGTACATAGATTCTGTTTAAGTCCTCCTCACTTAGAGGCTCAACATATGGTGTAGACTTCCCATCTCCACTACTATCTTGGGCATCCACTAATTCTTCCATCACAACCCTTTCCTCCTTGTTCTCTTATGATATACCCCTTATATGAATCTCAACTAAGCATTATTCGCATACTAAGTTCTTTCCAGAAAAGAACATGTAATATTCTGAGGAATTCGTGCCTATATTGGTCGGAGATCCAGTGCTAACATGTTCCATGAGGAACTCACTTCTTCCTCCACCATGGCCTCATCCTCCATATCCACCGCATGATATCCACGTCCTCTTCCATGACCTCCTTCAAAATGCCCCTCATTCCTGTCATAGCATGTTTGATTATGATCCCAATCCTGGTGCTCATTCTTGTTCTTAGAGTTATCCATTACACTTGTCTGTCGTACCCCAATGTCTATAGCATCCTGGATCTGACCAATCAACCGACAATATTTAGTATCATGGGTCGTGGAATGGAAAATTTTATAGTAACAAGATACATTCTTCCTTATCACGTGTTGTAATAAAGGATAATGACTAGCATCATGATTCAAATGACAAATCTCACAGTCCAATAGTAATGAGTGTATTTTATTCGTGAGGAAAACTATCCTTGGTGTGACCTTCCACTTCACAATCTATACACCAAATCCCTGAGCACGTTTCATGAGTTGAATTTGCCGATAATTTTTCTAGCTATTTTGCCATAGCTGCAATCTATGCCTCTATGAATGGACTAAAACTAGTGTCAATGCTCCCAACTTCCTCAGCACACAAATCTACTTCTAGTGCTTCACATGGATCAGTGTATGTCTTATGTGACAGTGCTCTTTTAAATGGTGTAATCAATCCTCCAAAAACCATTGTGCATGCTATTGGTGTGAATATCATAAGACAACTTAGATAGAAGTGTCTTAAAATGGGCATCATACTCACGTACACTCTCAGTAGTGCCTTGCTTCAAATCCTTGAGCACACATTTACTCTTCTACTCAAATTCAGGGATATGGAACTCTTTCAAGAAATCATCCTTTAGCTACATAATCCACACAAGTTTGATCAGGGTCAAACTTCCTATACCACTATGTGTGCATGTCCTTGTAATGTAGTAGCAAATTGACTTTCCTTACGCTCAAAAGCCGTGATCCCTTTCGTGTGCCATAATATTTCACACATATGCACATGTTTAGCAGCATCCTCTATACCTCTATATACTCGGGAGATGAAGAGACATCTCCATATAGATATTATGTGGTTGTTGTGGACCTTGACCACTTGATCCAAAACCTCATGTGTTTCCTCTACCTCAGAACCACCAGATCCACTAGAACTAGAACCACCTATACCTCCTGATCCTCTACCTATAGCTGGATTAGGACCTATAGATGTACTCCTTTGTGCTCCGACAAAGTAGTACTATACTGAACCCCTATAGTCTGTGAGGTAGTTCCACTTTCAGAGGTGAATCCAACATTTGCGTGCTCACATTCTGTGTGGATGATGTGCCTAAAAATGTTCCTCCAAATAACATTAAAGCCATTTGTCCTACCATTGATGTACTTTCTCCCTGACTTACTCCTACTCTCCTACTTCCTAAGTTATCTTGTTGGTTACTTGTTGTACTAGATATGGGAAAACCAAGCGCAAGGGCTAGGTCACCAAGTGGATTAAGATGCATGCCCGTGGCCCAAGTAGTCTTTGTTGGCACACTTCTGTGTGAAGCCAAGGGGGGATCTCTGTCATTCTTTCCAAGATGGGGAGTTCCTGATGCTCTGGCTCCACGTCTTCTACGTGAGCTTCAAATCCTTCATGAGCCATCTCTCTCCTCAACGCCATACTTTTGCTGAACAATACACTGCTTATCTATCTCCCTCTTGCATGCCTCATTATACTTAAGTCACCTTTGCTCTCTTTTCCTTTCTTACGCTAGGTATGCCATCTTTCACCAAACCCATTCCTACCCTTGTGTGAGGTGAGGTTTAGTTAGCCATCAGTTTACTCTCCAGGTTCAAAGTTTCCATCAAGATCTTGATCGCCAGTGGAATACCTTACAAATATGCTCCTCTAGGATACCACAAAAACTAGAATTTAGCTACCTCCAGGCAAGAATACGTCAAAATTGAATATTCCAAAATATAACTATTTAGAACACCATGAAACCACGTATCCAAAGCATGAGTCCAAAGCACAAGTCCAAATCAAATCAGCATCATAAAGGGCCTGAAATTCTTCCTATGTCTAGAAAAGTGTGCGATATCTCTAATTCCGCTTAGATGCATAAGAAATCAGCCACTCCTATAGTTCTACTAGAAAGATGGCAAAAAATCTCTCATATAAGTTGTCATATAAATTCTATTCTACCCAAGTGTGTGTGTTAAACTCAGATCCAATGTTGAATTGTCATGCATATTCTTCCTCCAGATCATGTATCCACTCCTCAATACTTGCTAGAGTTAATTGGTACATCTTCATCACGAACCATCCTGAAAACAACTGAAAAAGAGGTCCCGCAATGGAACCAATGATGTAGCCTAAAATTTACCGGATAACACTCCGGATGTGTTGGTACATCACTCGGCCTAGACTGAGCACTCACCCAAAGTGTGCAAAGGTACCAGTCCCTCTTTAGGGTTGTTGTAGTAGGATGTTAGTGTGATGAAGGTATAAACATATAGATCCATAACTAATCCCTCATTCTACAAGGCATGTCATATTCAGATCTAAGAAAGAACAAGCTTAAACGATAATCATGATTGAATCAAGAACATGCACTACTCAATTACACACAGAAATGACACTTAGATTCAACCAATAACTTATATCTATTAATAACCACAAAATCTCCTTACAATAATGGCATTCTATACCAATGCGTGCATGGATACGATACTGATAATCATCATATGCACATATCTCTCTATTCTTACCTCTTACGATCTCGCATATACCTATATATATCTCTTCTCTATCTCTCGTATATCTATATGTCTTACTAATTGCTTCACATCACTTATATAGGGTGGAAAATTTCCCTTCACCACATATCTATTCCAAAAATAGGCCGCATGCTATTAATAACCACACACCATTTACAAGCATAGCCACACATGCAAGTATGTTATCTATAGACCTCTTACAGTTAACTGAAGTGATAATCCTATTCTTAGCTCATCTCCATGTAAAATGATTCAATCCAATCCTCCAAAGATAGATAATGTGTGGCATGCATGTCTCTGCATTGTTGGTGTGTTTTGCATGCCATCTTCTAAAAATAGGTCTTCATGCTCAAAATTGACTAAGTCCTGAATGTTGAACTTTCCCTCCACGCATGGGTTCTTCCTGTCCATTTGCAGCCTTAAACCTGGACTGTTCTCCCGCGTGGACTTCTTGTGTGAGTTTTGTCAAGTGTTCTGGTATCAATAGTTTTTCATGGTGATATCATTCTCCATATTAAAGGAGTAATGTCGCACAAACTTTTCAGCTAGTTTGGGCCATATCGCAATGGATCCCTTGTATATACTAAAAAACCATTCAAACGCCAGTGCTCCTAGGCTGTGAGGAAACAATCATATTAGGAAATTATCACTATATGTGACCTCTTGATAAGCCATGTAGAATTCTTTGATGTGATCATGAGGATCACCTTTTATTTTATAATTTTCAAACTTAGGGATGGCGAAATGTTTTCACAACATATCCTTATCAAAGGGGTAAGGACATAACTCTTCGTATAGGTATTTCCTACTGTGTCCCACATTGCTTTCTTGTAGCATAGTAAGCATATTTTTCATCAATTATAACTCCTATTGAATGAGTTGTTCCTTTATAGGTGATACAAGTCTATTTACCTTAGGAACTTTGAAAGCTATGTCATTATATGGATCAAAGTGAAACTCACCAGAATTTTTCTTGAGTTTATCTTTATATACATTCCTACTTGAAGAACCCAAGTTTGCTAACTTTTTACCGAGTTTCAATATCATTATGTGGAGGATATCTTCTTCAACTAATGGATTGTATTTTTTGTCAAACCTAAGAGGCGGTGAGCCTTTGCACTCATGTTCAACTTTTACTTTGCATGAAGCCTTAGAATAAGGTCTTCGCGAATCACCTGTTGGTTTTGATGGGTCTTCTTCAATGTTTTTGTTATGTTGTTCGGAAGTGGAAGCATACCCTACGTCAAAGGGGTTATCCATGTCCAAGAGGGATGGTCGCTCTTCTATTTTACGGTTAATGGTCTTAGTCTCCACTTCACGTTCTTGTGGAAGCTTGGATCCTAACTCAAGAAATCTTGCAGTACTTGATCTTTGTTATAATAAAGGAGCTCATCAAAGTGAACTAGGTCTAACTTGTGTTGTTCCTTAGAAGAATCAGATTCTTCTCCGCTATGATTGACTAAAGGTTTTGTGTCTTTGACTTGTGAAAAGAGAGGTGCTAAGTTATTACCGCTGAATGGGAACGATGCAAAAGGATTTTCTTCTAAGTCACGCTCATTTGGTTTAGATGTCATTTTCATGATTCTTGGCATTACTAGTTGATTTGTACTAGGTTTTGTCTAAATGTATTCAAAGTTGTATGAAACCTAGGTGTATGTCGTGTAAGTCATCTAAAGTCTAAATATCCTAGTGTGTCCTAAATGCAATGCTATGCAACTATTTATTGTTCTAGGAACAATCACACAAACATCCTAGAAAACCAAACAATCACTCAAACTATTTTTTAGAAAGACTATACCCTAAGTTATGATCTCAATGATGGGCATGAGATAGATAGTGACAATACCCTATCAACATATAGGTCGAGTTATAATTCCAACAAGACCTAAGTACCAAAGTGATATTGACACAATCTCTCCACAAGATATACTATGAAAAGTTCAAATGTCGACAAAACCTAAGTTTTTGATAATGGAAGTTGGAAATGTTGATGTCTTTACAACATATTTTTATATGTTAACCAAGTGAACAAGGTGTTAGTATCAAGATGATGTCATCGTGATATAAATAAAGCAATATCAACACTCTCAAAAGACTTAGATGATGTTGGAATCAAAACTAAGTACAAGTATAACAAGAAGTTATTATATGTGCGAGCGTAACGATACAATAAAGAAACTTATGCCAAGTTATCAAAAATAAAAACAAGATGTAAGTACCATAATTGTATATCTAAAATGTGACCAAAAAAAAAAAAATGAAGGGGAAACAATGATCAAACGAAATCCTAGCTATGAAGATGATCTTGAAATCAAGATCAAAGAACTATCAAAGATGTGAAAACATACTTACACACTTTAGACGTTTAACAACCCAGTCGTAAACATGGATGGGTGTAAACAAAAAAATGTGGTGAATATTTTCTATGATAAAAATCACGAGGTATGCATCCTTCTTGTTCCCAAATGGGTAAGAAGAATGCAAGGGTATAGACCAAATGAGGTGGAAATAAACTAAGCGTCACTTAGGAAGAGTTTCGTCTTGTCCTAAGGTGAGAAAGAAACTAAGATAAGTGATACGTCATAAATCTTGTGATGAATTTCACTTAGATCTAACTCAATTGGAATCTCGACTTGTTTGAAAAACAATGTTTAGATTCCATGTAAGTCATCACGTTGTGATGGTTTAACAAGATGCAATAATGGACTAGTAAAGTGGGCTCCAAGACAAAATGACTTTCCTAAGTAGATCACTCAACTAGGTGTCAACAGTTTTTCTAAATGCGAGCTCAATTTTCTAGGGTTTCCCAATGAGTATCTTGGATTTAATTTAACCCCTTCAAGTACGATGAGCAATAAATGCGTTCACGTGTATTCTCACTGGGGTTGCAATATAGACAACTTTGACTCTAACTCTTAATGTAAAAACTAGTCAAGTGGGTAAGCGGAGTGCTTCCTGTTTCATCCACGAGGTTACTCAGTGGTGGATTACTTTAGGGTTCCTAGAACCACCCCCATTTTTGTATCTTAAGGTGTTATGCCAAAGGGGTTATGTTCTAGTTGAGCGGATAGGGACGTACCCTTTTCGAAACCTGCAATATAATGTGATGTATGTGGTGTATTTTTTTATCTTTCTTAGCTTAATGTGGTTTTAAGTAGCACACCATTTGGCAACCTACAATCAAACACATATTAGTGGGTTTGTGTCTCGACACTCCTTTCTTTGACAAACAAATTAGGTCCTACACCAAGATTAGTAGTTTTCAAAAATATCACAATATGAAAGAGAGTTTAATTTTTTTTTTATTCCCAAGGTCACCAAAAAGGTGCGAGGGAAGAGCATACACAACACGAAAAACTCAACTATAAGAATAAATGGAAATCACCTTAAGTGATTTTGTGAAAAATAAACTCATTTTAGCCAACTTTTGAAAAGTTAATTCATTTTTAAAGCTTAAATTGAAGTGTTTTGAAAACCAAAACAGAAGGTTTTGGAAGTATTTTGGTTCCCAAGATCACCTATAAGGTGTGAGGGAAGAGCATACACACTTTAAAAACCTCTATCAACTAAAAATGAAACACTTAACTAAGCTAGTCAAAATAAAATCAAAAGAACACTGTACTCACCTATTAGAACCTACTACAAATAACCATCAAAACCAAAAATTTTGATCTTACAACTCAGATTTTTTTCAATTTTTAACATTGCACAGAGACACCTATGCGCCTAGGTGATAGCTGCGCATACTAACTAGCTGATATGCACCCCAACCAACGAGTACGCATGGTAATAGAATATGAAAGTGAGGTCCAACACCTGTGTGGGTAGAACAATGGACACACTAGGGTTTTGATGGGTACGCTTTCTTTCCAATGGATACGTATGCAAGCTAAAAAAATAATCAACACAAGTATGCAAAAATACCCTGCACGTTTAGAGGCATGGATACACATTCCAGTCAATGGATACGATGAAATTGCAACATGTATGCAGCCATTTGTAAATGGATTGACAAAATAAAATATAACTAGATTTAAAAGTGCGTGGCTAGCTTGACGGATGCGTATCTCGCCGATCTCGTACACCTACGTGTACCATTGAAAAAACTTGACAAACTCATGGAAATGTTTTTTTAAGAAGCATTTACATGTTAGTTATTGATCATAGAAACCTATTTCTAGCTAGAACCATTAAATTCTTAGGTAAAAGGGAGATTTAGCTTGTTTAAAACATGAAATTTATTAAAAGACAAGCCTTTTAACCCTAGAAAGCTTTAAAATGATTAAAAATGGACATGTCAAGGCTAGAAAATATTTAAAAAGGACTATGGTTCAAGTCCCACTGGGTGTGCCAAATGTGTGTAATGAAAAGTTTGTAAAAGCTTATAAAATGGGGTAACAACACAAAAGAGGCCCCAAAAGCTTTAAACAAACAACTCAATGACCATCAGATTATAGATAAGCAAGAGCTACCTATTTTCATGCATATATAAAGCTTGAAACAAACAATCAACCTCTAAACATGACTATATTATTTCTCTACTCCATGAAAGCTATCAATAAATGAACCTGTTAAAGCTCTAAAAATTAGTTTTGTGATTGTTGATGTTTCAAAAGCTTAAGAATGGAAGCTCACCATTAATGGCTTCTCCCATTTACCTAAATATTTGAAATGGATTAGCAAATAATAAGAAAATAGCTCAAATAAACTATGAAATAACTCTAAGAGACCTAAAATGGCTTAAATCAGAAATAAGAGAGAGAGAATGTTCTTAGGAAAAGGTGGGAGGGGTATCCCTCTATTTATAGTTTTTGGATTTGAGAAAAGGATGTTTTGGATGCATGTGGGACTAAAAAGGGTTCAAAAAGTTATTTTTTTAGAAAAACATACTTGAAGGTGTGAGCAAGATGTTAGGAAGCTAAGTGGCTATTTGGAAAGGTAAGATATTTGTTTAGAAAGTCAAATCCTTCTTAGAAAGTCAATAAGAGGGTTAATTAACCTAAACAAGGTTAATTAAAGGGAAACAAGCTTATAAAAGCTGGTTAGAGAGGGATTAGTAGGGTTTAGGGGTGTAGGAGAGGTTAGAAAGGGTAATTTACTAGCGCAGTGTAGTAAATTAACACGAGACTAGGATAGTTAGTATGATCTTAGTAATAAGATCATGTAGACTATTAGTGCCATTTTGAGCTTGCATAAGCATTTTACCCTAAATTTTCCTTTGGTTTGCATGCTCTGGAACATTTTTTTCTTAAATTGGTGGTCTACAACTTTTCCCTCCAGATTGAATGCCTTGAAATTCTCATAAACTTGTTGTTTTGTCCCAATTTGAATGAAATCAACATGTGTGCCTTGTTTTGTGCCCTAATTTTTCCAAAATCTGCGGGCTCTGTCGTTTTCCTTTTTGCCCAATCGTGGAAGTTTAAAATTGATCGATTTGCACTTGTATGCCATTGAAAATCCAATTCCATGATCAAAAATGATTTGAAAACATGTTTCAGTTGGTTCAATTTCGAGAAATTTGTCATCCTTAGCGAAAAATCGAATTCTAAGGCATCCCTGGAATTTTCTGTGTTTTGACGGTCAAGACAGCGTCATTTTCCCATCAATTTCTTCTTTAGCATTCATCGGCAACATGGCTTGTTCTAATTGGATAAGGATTGGTGGGTCATTTCTAAAAACTTAACATTTTTGTGTTTTTGGAAAAATGTGCAAGTTGCCCTGCAGCTCCATAGGCCCCTAGAGGAGGTACACGTGTCACAGGTAGAGTGAAGGCAGATAAAGGCGGGTCATTTTGTGCCTTAGGGAACTTTGGAAAATGCATGGAAATGAAGAAAATCCCCTAAGGCCCACATCCAATTAGAGGAGGACACATGGCAGGTGGGGAGATGGAAAGGCGGAGGAGTTTGATACTTTTTGGCCTTTGGTGAAAAAGAGTTAAAGTATAAAATTGGACCGCAAACTCGCAACCAATGGGATGAAGACACATGTCAAAGCATCAGAGCATAGGGCGGGGAGGTGGGCCTTTGGAGGAAAGTTGTATTTTTATCCTCTAGTTATCAAAAGGGTAAAATCATTGAATGGACCCGCAAGCCCGAAGGTAAAAAGTCAAGATTCATCTGAGGAGTCAATGGCGGAGGTGCGGGATGGCGGAGGAAATGTTAAAATTTTCCTTCATGGAATATGATTAAAATATGAAAGGAAGAACACAAGCCCTTGGCCAATTAGTGACCGACACATGTCTGGGGATGAGAATCGAGAGGTGCGGGTTGGCGGATATAATTTGTAAAAATAAATTTTTCTGAAAAAGGTAGAAATGTGTAGAATCGGTCCACGATTCCAATGGGGCCCACTTTGGGACACGTGTTAGGCCCGTTTTCATGAGGTGGAGATGCGGGATATTTTGGAAAATTTTCCTTTTTCCAAAAAGAGGTAAAATAGCATAATCGAGCCGCGATTCCGCTGGGACCCACATTGGGACACGTGTCAAGCTCATTTTCAAAGGGCGGAGGGGCGGAGAAAAATGTCAATTTTTTTACATTTTTCCAAAAGTGTTAAAATATAAAAAGGTGATCCCAAGCCCATTTCCAATCACATTGTGACACATGGAGGGCTCAGATTAAAGGATAAAGGAAGATCAACGGTAACTGTGCATTTTTCAGTTTGGCCGCCATTTGAGCTCCAGGAAGCTTGGAGATGTAATTTTTACATCAATTTTCACAATTTTTTTGGCAAATTCATGTTGTTTGTGCCTGCAAGGACCAATGTAATTGGTTTTGAGGATCAATTTGAAGATCAAAGATGTTTTTGAAATAAATTTTTGCCCTAACCCGTCTAAAAACGTAAAATATCAAATCCAAAAGTTACAGAGTCAAATTTTGGAGGGATATGGATGAAATAATGAAAGGAAGGGGTTTTGCATGATTTGAAGATGAAAAACATGCCTCCACAATGGATAATTATGTGAATTTTGCAATGATTCAATTCTTTTTGAGATAAGCGGCAACTTTTTGGACGTGTTCTATTAAATGCCCCTTTGCGAATCATGAGAAATTTTTGTAACAAATTTGATCCTTTGGAATATTCTTTTCATGGGAAAGAAGGATTGAAAGAGATTGAAAGCTATATATTGCATTAATTTGTCATGCAAAGGGTTGGAAGAGTTTAAAGAAGCCCTGGAAAAGTAAAAATTTCACAGGAAAATGCTGGGAAGAAGCCCATTCTTTGAGTGACCACTGAGAAACTCATATAACTCTCTCTCAGTATCAGATTTCAAATCATGTTAAGTTGGTTGCATATGTACAACCATTAAAAATCTCTCGAGATTGTTTTCAAAACATTCCCTACTTGATAAATTTGATCATTTTGAGTTATTATTTGTTGTCTTTGGGAAAAATCTGTGAATTATTACATTTCAGAATGCATTTCAAATTTGTGTTTCTTGTTTCCTGTTCTAGTCTTGTGTTTAAAATCTCTCTTGATCATACATGGTCTCATTTCTTGTGATTAGTTTAGTGGCATTTGCAATCTCACATTCAAAAGAGATTTCATTTGATAAAGAGATAAAAAATTTAAAATCACTTTACTTTCCTTGATTTCAGATATTGTTTCTAAACCTTTGGGTGCACCTTAGGTCATGATTAAATAGTGATTGTTAAATGCTTCATTGGTTCATTCTAAATCAATATTTTGTGATAGATGATCAAAGATTGTGTGGAAAAGTGCAGATATGGGCTTCCATTTGATGTACATATGTTGGTTGAAGGGATGATTAATCATTTTGATACTTTCTCGCTATTAATTTTCCCAAAATCCTCAAAGAGTGTGGTGGAACTTGGTTTGTCTTATCTAAAATTCCACCCAAAAAAATCATTCAAAATAACTAATCCTACCCTTTTTACCCCTATTTTGACCTGTATACCCATAGAAGATCAAAATCTATTTGCTAAAGTATGCATAATAGATCAGGATTTCAAAATGTCTTTAGTAACCCTTACCTTGCATTGAAAGTATCTCCATAATCTAGAAGTGAAAACTTGTGAAAGTTAGATTTGGAGTGTTGATCATATTTTCCCAAGGCCCTTTTCATACTATTTACACAAATTGAGGGATATCTTCATCTCCTTCACCATTTGAGGGTTACAAAATAGGTTCTCTTACCTTGGTTGAAAGGCACAACCTAAAACAGTTAGGACAAGATCAAGTCCTATTTGAGTGCTATCCATCTCTCCATAAATATGAGTTCCAGTTAGATCATATCCCTGGCTACAAATGACACACACCATGATCCATCTGTCTTCAAGATTCATGCCATATATTTGATGTTGCTCAGACTGAAAAGGAGAACAAATTTGGGTACCAACACCAGTGGCACCATTTTTGGGGACATTATTCAATATTTCAGTGTTTCAGATCCCTGGTAATACTTCTTATGTGATTTATGTGCAATTACAAATATGAGCATCATCTTCTAATCAGATTTATAAGGCTGGAATGAAGAGTAGAGTTCGAGTTTGATATTTTCAAGTGTCTCCAATTTGTTGCCTCAAACTTTGCACCATAGTTGAAAATTTGAGTAAAGAAGATCAGATCTGTTAAAACTTTGCATAGTGCTGATATTTGTAGTCATTTGATAAATCTTCATAGTGCATTTACACAAACTAGGTGTTAGTGGTGACTCCTTGCTGTTATAATTTTGATAAATACCAGTACCTTATCATACATTAAGTGAAGTTTTTCACATAAAATCTGTAAACCTGGAAGGAAGAAGATCTCTCTTCAGGAGGGACCCAAGTAGAAAGTTATTTCAAGAATTGGGAAAGACAATTTTAGAGGAAAGAAAAGTTTGGAAGGTTGTTGAAGGTCAGACATCAGGAAAAGGTATATCCATTGGTGAGAGAGATCAACCTTTAGTAGAGGATTATCACTCTTCTTCCAGTGATTCTGATTCAAGCAATCTTCTCATAAACTTGTTTACTTCAACTAGTGAAGGTCCTTCTGTTGTACTTGGTGAGTTCCTTTTTCAAACTGCACCTGTGTGTTTCAATTCTAGTAAAACTTTCCAAGAAAATTATCACCTAGAGAATAACAATCTTGTGAACCAAATTCTTGAGCCCCAAAGACCTCGCACTCCTCATTAACTTGTGTTACCCCCAAGATCACCTCCACCAGACAACATGGCTCAGCCTCCACCTGAGGCCTCCATTTGTGGTCAATACCTTTGGCCCAATAAATTTTAGGGGAATGGCTGGTTATCCTAAAGTTGTGCCTTAGGATGTTAGAAGTAGACTACCAAAGTTCCAAGGGAACAATGCCATAACAGGTGATCAACATTTGAAACTCTTTATTAATATGGAGGATTTTGAATTTGGATTTACGGATGTGCACATTAAATTGTTTTTCCACACTTTAGAGGAGGATGCTAGGGATTGGTATAAATCCTTGCCTAATAATTCTATTGATTCATGGATTGAAATGCGAGAATGTATTCAAATTGCAATATGGTGACAAAACCGATCCCGGGTTTTTCTTGTGTCGAGTTTGAAAATATCAAGAAGAACCCCAATGAATTAGTTCATGAATTCAACACAAGGTTTAACAAAACTTTGAGAAGGCTGCCTGTTAATTTGAGGCCATGTGATGAGTCATGCTTGATAAAATATGTAGATGCATTTGACAAGAAAGTAGCTTATTACCTAAGAGACAAAAACCCTACTAATTTAAGAGGCCTTCACCATGGCATTGTAGATTGAAAATAACATTAAGGCCATTGGGAAACCTCTCAAGAGAGATGGTGTAAAGTTGATAAACCCTGAAAAACCTCAAGCTAGAAAGGGTGCTGATTTGGAGGAGGTTGTGAAAACTTTGGTAGGGGCTATCAAAGAAATCTCATACAAGTTAGCTCGGGTAGAGAAGGGAATTGGGCAGACTTCACAAGGTCAGTAAAGGGCATAAAACCATGACATATTTTTCCAATCATCCTAGGGATGATCAGAGATCTGATGATAGAGGGAAAGGACCCATGGTGTACGTAAATAAACATCCTCAAGCACGTGAAGGAAGGGTGTTACACGATCCCTAACTATTAGGGTTGCCGATGTTGAGGAAGTTGTTGATATTGATTGGTGTGACATGTGTTTTCTACCCCATCCTCCATGTGAAGTGGACCAACAAGATGGTGAAGCTAATAATGATGATGGTACTGATAATGATATCTGCATGGTGGGATGTTCTTCAAGCTCACAAGAAGGAGCAACATCAATTGAGGTAATAAGTGCAAGGACAACTGCAACCTTTTGGGATTACATCAAATGGGTACAAGTCCTTCTTCCCTCTCATACTCTTGAGGTAGATGTAGTGCAAGCTTTTGTCCATAAGCGATGTCTTACTCTGTTTTCTAGCAAGTTTCATATTACATGCTAATTCAAATTAATTGAGCTCCACAACTCAACAAAAGAGGTATGAGGGATTCAAGATAGAGATAAAATAAGGCATGAATATTTGATAATAGTATAAGGGAAAGTGTTCAAGGTCATTATACCTAATCAACATATGAAGGTGAAAATTTGAGCGAAGAAGAAGAAGGTGTGTTTGAGATGGTTTTCAAAGTGTATGAGCTAATATAGTTATAACTATTAGTTTTTTGAGCAACAATTCATCAATGATATTCATCATTAGTGGGTTGATTGGTTGCTTTATCATCTTTAGGGATTGTAACCTCCTTGTGTAGTGAGTGCTATGAAAAATAGGGGTTGGTTCTCCTTGTGAAGTGGGTGCTTCACTAAAGAAATCTTGTGTGATGTGTAATATTCACATAAGTCTTTTGTATTGAGTAATATATACAAAAATTTCAGTGATTTTTCTTCCCCTTGAGGGTTTCCCACTTACATATTATGTCATTGTGTCATTTTCTCATTTGTATGGTTAATTGTGCATGGTTTAATCATCTTAATACTTAAAGGGTTTATGAATATGCATGGTTAATTAAATGAAAGTTTAAGAAGACTAATTCACCCATACTCATTGTGCTTCTAAAAAATAATTTTATGTCATTATGTGTGCTCTCAAATTTCCCAATGGAAGTGATATAAAACATGTAAAATTTATGGAATATCATCTATCATTGGGTGATATTCCTCTATATTTAAGAGGGGAAGTCCCCTCATATTATGTGTTTTTAGTATTTTTGGTGCTTTTAACCTAGAAGAATAAAGGAGAAAAAATAGGAAAATTAAATGAGAAGGGAGAGGATAAATAAAGTGAGAAATCCATAGTGAAATAGATAGATAATTTTTGGATAACTCAAATGTAACCACAAAATAAAACCCTCTCTTCCTCACATGAAGGGTAGTATATAATAGTAGATGAGAAGAATAAGAACTAGAAGAACAAAGTCTTCACAACTTTTAACTACATAGATGTGGCACAAAGTCCATGTATATAGACAATCATCACAAATTATGAGTATCGACATCACATAGAAATATGATAAAAGAAACCTTAATGACATCATTCAATTATAAATAACAAGGCACAAATGTATGATTAAATGCCATTAATGCCATAGGGAGATGAACTCATTAGCATTGAATTCATGTATAAATACATATTGGGATAAAATGTGCAAACAAACTTACAAAAATATATCTCTATAATTCCTAGAGAAAGGGAGAGGGACAGATCCTACTTTTAGGTTTTTATAGGCCTAATATAGGAATTTTCTCTAAAAAGTAGTTGTATAATGACTTTCTAACCTGAATCATATTCTAACCTCGAGTTGAATCAACTTTAACTTACATGGTTTACATAATTGTATACTATAATTAATTTTATGAACAAACCAATTACTTATTTTATGAAAAAGTGTTGCGTTCCATCTATGTCCATCAATACATAGATGTGAAAATTCTAGTGCAAGGACTTTAGATTTTAATATGCATACTAATATAGCTAGTACATACACCTGATGCAATATAAATATATCATACACAAACACAAGGAGCCCCACACATAAATTCTATTATTTAGAATCCACACCATCAACAATAAATTCATATTTAATGTTATATGGAAAAGCATGATTCTGCATGGTAGGATTTTATTCCTTACTTGACAATTGTGAAGCCTATTGGATCCAAAATTTGGTGCTCTAAATAGATCATGAGTGTGATGTTTTCCATCCCTTATAAATTCAAGAATTAGGAAATCCACCATCAAGATTCCATTTACACAATATGAAAATTTGTTGAAATCTTTTCCTTAGGTACAAATATGATGAAGAAAGCTGTTGCATGTTGAATTCCTTACAAAACAAGATCATAAAGTTTTGTGTCTAATTTTCCAATAATGTATAAATGAATGATGAATGATGAACTATGAATTTTACTCAAAATGAGTTTGAGACAATGAATTCATCATAACAAATTTTATATGGAATACACTATATCTTTATCAAATTTTTACAAGATTACAACTTCCAACCACCAAGATTGAATGAATGTTGAGTAATAACAGATACCATTGAACAATGGAAAAAATGTACAAATAAAACTTATATAATTAATACCTTAGCATGTAAGTAGGTGAGAATGAAACAAAACAATAGACACTTGCATATAACTATACTTTCATTAAAACATACAACAAAACTCTCATGTACAAAAAGCAAGTTATCTATATTGCATGCCCCTAAGAAAAATATTGGATCAGCCATGACCCCATTGGGAAAGAACCAAAGAAAACACGTTTAAACCTTGCAAATAGGTTGTAGAAGGGTTCAACAATGGAGTGATGGGGTTTGAGAAATACTAAACGGCCATATGCAAGAAGAAAGCAAAGAAACAACTTTGTCGAGTGAATCCATGTCTTAAATCTATTTAACAAGTTACAGGTGGGCTTGGAAATAGAAAAATAGGGTTAGAGAAGCCAGGAGCAAGAAAGAGAAAAAATGGAGAGTTTCGAGGTCTTCGGGCTCAAAACAGTTTAGAACGAGTCCAAAAATTGACTAAGTATGGAGGAGACAACAGAGAGAGCCACGTGTCAGAATGACGCATCTTCAAAGTTGAATCCAAAAAGAGAGGCTCAAACAAGGGCAAGGGATCCATGTTTCCCAAGCCCGAAATGGAGGTAGATTTAAATAATCAAAGTCAAAAGGTGGACAAAGTGGGCCTAAAAAAGGCTAAGTATAGAAATGTTAGCGGAATCCACCATGCGTTAGCTTGGCGCATCTCCAAAAGTTAGTCCAAAGGCGGAGACCCAAATGAGCGTGAGCTCACCATGTAGTCCAAGGTTTGAAAAGGTAAGAGGGGCCATTGAAAATTCTAAGAGCCCATGGAGGTTTCCACATGTCAACCCAACGCTCCTTTAGAGGCAAAATCCTAAGTGAGTTTCAAGTGAGCGTGGAGCCTCCATGCGTATAATTTCAAAAAGGGACAGAGTCGAATTGAATAGTCAATGCATTGTGATAGGACAATGGACACTTTTGCTAAGTGTCCAAATGGTGCTAGTTCAAGAGTAGAATTGAAGGGAGGTTTTAAGCAAGCGCCAGGTCGCCACGTGTCCCGGTCGAGATATATGACCTCGCGAGCAAAGGACTTAGGAAAAAAAGTAAGGAAATTAATTAGGTCGTGGAAGAAGCCACATGTTGAGTCGATGCTCCTTAAAAAACAAAATAAAGAGGCTACCCTCAAACATGTGCAGCGCTCTACGTGTCCGGTTTAAAAAAGGGGGTCCATTTTCAAACTTGGTTTTCCCACTTTTGTATGGACTGATCTAAATTTAGAATGGGCATATCTTTCAACTCGGGGCTCTAAATATAGCAAATTTGACACTGTTGGAAAGATCTCGGCCTCGTCTATGCCATGGAGATCTAAAAAATTAAGTTTGGAGAGCTTAAGTGGGAGAAAATGGAGAAAAAAAAATCTTTGGTCCGTTAATGCAGGATCTATTTTGCCTCAACAACCGAGATCGGATTCGATCTAATCTACCATTTCCTCCTCCTTGAGGCACCGAACAAGAAATTTCTGCGAGATAAGAAAGATTTGGGGGTAGATTTTTTAGGAGGAATTAATAGCGGTGGTTGAACTTTAGACTAGTTTTCTGCTTCTCTCTCTTTCTCCCTTATGTGTTGAATCTATAAAAGCGGGTTCAACACTCGTTGTAAAGGTTGGACATTCTTCTATTTTTGTAGGCTCCCCTTTTCTTCTCGGCAAAGGAATTCATGGAGTTTTCAGACCTTCTATTATATTGCAACACATTTTCTACCTTCGGCCATTTTTAATGCATTGTATCGATCCATGAGTGCAATAAAACACGTTTGTGATTGATTTTGATCCTTTATTGTCTCCATTGCTCTCATCTTGTCTTCCATTGCAAATTTGGTTATCTTTTCTTGATTATTGTATGCATTTTCATTGGTTTGTGTCTATCAACAAAACTAATGTTCATCATTCCTTCGGTACATCACCTTGTAGCTTAGTTTTGATTTCTTGTATTCCTTTTATCCTTGTCTCCTTGGTAAAACATAGATTAGGTTTAGGAATAGGTCCTTTGCAAGTTTTCACACATGCACCTAAACAAAGGAATAGGAACCAACCTTTAATCTGGAGAGTTTTCCCATTTGCAAAGTCCCACATTTTGGGAAAAAACTCAATCTTATGCAAATCACACCAAATGACTCTGCCTTAAGAAAGTAGATTTGACAAATCATTTAGGGGTGCTGTTATTTTGCACTAACAGATTTTAACATGCCCGATGGGACCAAGAAGTTTCCATCTTTATTACAGTAAGTTTGATGTGCTCTTTCTGTGATTCTAACTTTTAAGAAGTTTTAAAACTATGCATCTGACGACTCCAAAAGGGAGAAAGGCCACTGGTTTCAGCAGTCCAATCTTGCCAAGTTTATGAGAAGAATACAAACAAGGTCAAGAACCAGAGAGGAGGGACAATTTGTACATATGCATTTGTCTCCAGATAGAAGGAGAAGAGGAAGAAGATCCCAGAGGTCTCCATCTCCACCAAATAGAGCCTTATCAACACCTCCTCCCAATAGGTCATTCTTTCAACCAAGAAGGGTGCTTAGGCCGATCAGGATGTCACAACCAAATCCATATGTCAATTTCACAAAGCAGCTGACCCTCTCTCTCGAATGCACAAAATCCAGTCCTAGTGGTAGCATTAAAGAGCATCCCATATTTCACTGGAGAAAACTAGACTTCTCCTAGTGACCATGTTCAAGACATTGCAAATGTCTGCACAATCCATGAGATCACTAAGATGGACATTGCAGTCAAGTTGCTAGCCTCTTCACTCAAGGGTAAAGCCTCACAATGGTTCAGGAGCCTACAAGCAGGCTCTATTCAAACTTAGGACCATCGTGAAGATCTCTTCACCACCGGTTTAGAGAAAAGGGAGATAACCTATCCTTGTTGGAGCAACTGACAACAATCAAGAGAGCTCTGAACGAGTAGTTGATGAATTTCAACCTCAGATTTCAAAGGACTTGGGACAAGATTCCAGCGGCAGTGAAGCCCACAGAAGAAGGTGCCTTCTTATACTTTCTTAGAGCTTTAAATTCTAATATTGCTTTAATAATTCAATCAATGGGAGGCACCACTCTACATGCAGCCTATAGCCTCTCTATAAGAGCTGAAAATTGTTTAATTTAGGTTGGAAAGCTTGCTCCTAGGCCCTCAATGTCTCTACCCTGAATTAGGAAACCTAAGTGCTAGCCAAACACCCACACTAGCTCCTATACCTACTCCTAGGAATCAAAGTTTAGCTGAAGCCTCCACCTCATCCTCTAACACCTCAAAATAACTTCAAGAGGTCATGAAACAACTTTAGAACCTAGGGAATGAGTTAGTAACTATCAAGAGGCAATAGGCTTAGAGTTTTAGGCCATACCAGCCCCAAGCTCAGCATCAGGCTAGACCTCCATATGAACAAAATAGACCACCAGCTTAGACTGTAAATCAGAGTCAAAACTAAGGACAACCACAAGCTGGTAGACCTTTCAGGTTATATGATCCAAATACAACCTCAACATCAAGGGCATTGGTTCCTACACAAAACAACATGGCATAAGAATATGATTGGTTATTCCCATGCAATCAACCACATAATCAATCAACATGCTTCAATGGTGCACTAACCGAGGCCTTGATGGTATAGACTTATGGTGTGTCACAATAATCTAGTCAAGAAGAAAACCAACAACAAGGAGCTCGGTAAGAGACACCTCCAGTGAAACTATACTTGTCAATGTGCAAGTGAAGAATTTTATGGAATAAATTAATCCCTTCTCTAAGTGTATCTACCAATACATAGTCCAAAAGGAGAAATATTGGAGAAGGAAAATCACCAAACTTAGGTAATCTTCAACCTTCATTACTCCATAAGGTTTTGGTACTCCAAATTCAACTCCCAACATGCAGAGCCATTCCAAACACCTTCCAAATCCACTCAGGCACCGGTTGTAACAACCCATGTGCAAGAGAAAAATGTGCTAGGAAAGGGGCAGCAAAAGGATATCTCATTTAATATCATTGAGAAAATGAAGAAGACAAGTGTGAATATTTCACTATGGGAGTCATTGGCCATCCTAGGATAGAGGGATCATTGCAGATTACTATGGAAAATTTCTCAAATTAACCCCAAACCAAAGAGAAAGTGCTTACCAATGCAGCTCAACCTGAGAGAAACCATGGAGAACAATGAGGTAAGAACCTGAGGCCTCCTCCATTCTATGTTTCATTAATCATTGGGGACAAACTGGTGCATAATTGTATGATTGATTTGGGGGCAAGTAGTTCTGTAATGCCAAAAAAATAGCTGATCAACTGGGTCTCCAATATGAAGTCATCTCTAGAGGGGTAGTGCAATTGGATGGGACAGTAGTGACAACTATTGGAGTCATCAAGGATTTGAACCTCACACTACATGCCTACCCCAATGTGACTGTATTGTAGAACATATCAGTCATAGACTTGCCACCACATTTTGCACTATGTTTGTCAGAGACTTCACTGCCAAAATTGGAGGCTATTTGTCTATTGATTGGTTGCATATTATTTTTCGAACAAGGTATGGGGCCAATGCCATAATCAGATATGAGCCCATTGTTGATTACCATATTGAGTCTTATGTGCCTATCCCAATCAATGCTAATTGTTCAACTTTTGACCAAGAGGACCTCCTAAGCACTTGTGAAGATAATACTAAGGTGGGGTGTATCCTAGACTTGACTCTCGATGAATGGGCCAGAAAAATACATTATTTTGACCCCTATAAGGATATGGAAGAAGACAAGCTAGGAGTCTACTATCTCCATGAGGAGAATCATCCTCTTCCTGACATCATTAAGCGAACACAAAGATAACAATCAAGTATGGCAATTGTTTTTGATGGCTCGAGGAGTAGACAAGGAGCTGGAGGTGGTGCAATGTTGGTTTCACCACAAGGCATCAAGTATTATTCAACCTTCAGATTTCAGTTTTCTGCTCAAATAACACTACCAAATATGAGGCTTTGGTCCAGTGGTCTTCATTGGGCAAGGAAACGAGGAATCAAGAACTTGCAAGTTTTTGGTGACAGTGAACTAGTTGCCAATGAAGTCAGAGGACTTAATTATGTCAAAAACAACCTACTCAAAGGCTACAATAATAGGGTATGGGATCTCATGGAGGATTTCAAAGCCTTCAATATTGTTTCCATACCTCGGAAGGAGAATGAAGAAGCTGCGATAGGCTTGTAACAGTTGGAGTAACATTTGATGTGGTTGATAACATCAAAAGAGACAAAGGAAAACCACATATCCATGTGGTTGTGAGGACAACCATGCTAGATAAAACACTGTACTAGTAGGTGTTTGATAATGATCAACATATCATCAATTTCTTGCAAGAGGAAGCTGAATTCTCAACCAAGAATCAAGACAAATTAGAGCAGAAATACGGAGATCAAGTAGTGCAGCTACATACAAAAAAATTCCCAAAGGTTTGGTGACATTGGAATATATATTCAATCCTAATGATCAGTTTTGAAAAGAGAATGCTAACATACAAATCAAAGGAGAAGATTCAAATTCAATCGAATTGGAGAAGGAAAAACACTTCAAATCAACAAAGTGGCCACCGAACAAGAAAGGTATGAATTCATGCAAATTTTGCATGAGTTTCCAAATGTATCTTCTTGGAGCTATGAAGAACAAAGAGGGTTCAATCCAAATCTAGCACAAGACACAATCGAACTAGATCCGGATGCTAAGCCCATTAGGAAAAAGTAGAGACGAGTCAATCCACATATTGAGCCTCGATGAAGAAAGAGCTAAACAAGTTGATAGATGCAAGTATTATATTTCCAATCAAACACTCAAGTTGGGTTACAAAGTTGGTCCCAGTCAGGAAGAAGAATGGAGAGATTAGGTTGTGTATAGACTTCAAGACTTGAACAGAGCATCACTGAAGGACCACTACCCACTCCCCTCAATGGAGCAGATTTTGCAAGTGGTTTCTAGATCAGAGAGATTCTCTCTCCTAGATGGCTACTCAAGGTACAACCAGATAATGGTGAAAGAATATGATCAATTCAAAACAACTTTCACCACCAAATGGGGTACCTATGCCTACAGAAAAATGCCATTTGGATTGTCTAATGTTGGAGCCACTTTCCAGAGGGCAATGGATATGGCATTCAAAGGGATGATCAACAAAATAGTATTGATCTATCTGGATGACATTACTATGTTCTCCAAAAATGCAGCAGAGCACCTTTTTCACCTAAGACAGGTGTTTCAAAGGTGTAGGAGATTTGGGGTATCATTGAACCCTAAAAAATGTATATTCTTGGCCCTGTGAGGGTAGGCTTCTAGGCCATATTGTGTCAAAGGAAGGTTTGGAAATTGACCCAAAGAGATTTGAAGCAATAAGAGCATTACCATTGCCAAGCCATAAGAAGGCTCTTCAAAGCTTCTTAGGAAAGATCAATTTTGTCCATAGGTTTGTACCAAACTTTGCCACCCTTTTCAAGTCAATAACGTTGATGTTGAAGAAAATCTTGGCATTTAGGTGGAAAAATAAAGGAAGAGAAAATTTTGAGGCCATCAAAGAAGCTATATCACAAGCCCCAACTCTCGTGAATCTAGATTTTTCTAAGGACTTCATACTATATGCCTTTGGTGGCAGTGACACAATTTCTGCAATCTTAGTACAATAGAACAAAGAGGGTATAGAGCAGCCAATTGCCTTCTTCAGCCAAGGTCTGGAAGATTATGAAGTGAGATACTCCTTCATCGAGAATCATGTCCTTATAGTAATCAGAGGGTTAAAGAAGTTTAAGCATTTGGTTTCAAACAATAAAATCCAATTGTTAGTCTCCCATGCAGGAGTTAAAGACTTCCTTCTCAACAAGGATCTGAATGAAAAATGTGTAGGATGGATCACTCATGTCATGGAATATGACATTGAGATCAAGATCACTAAGTTGGTCCATGGGAAGGGATTGTGTGAACAATTTGCCTCAAGTCAACAAGATGAAGCAAGTAGTGAAAAGGAAGTTATTTTTGTCCTGCAGAATAGTCAAGAGAAAGAAAATGATGATATCCCCACTCCTTGTTGGACTCGGGATATTATGTACTTCCTAAAAATAGGTCTATGCCCTCATGAAATGAGTAAAGCAAAAAGGAGACACTTCAGACTGCAAGCCATCCCATACGTGCTTATTGATGGTGTCTTGTTCAAAAGGGACATCAATGGTGTCTGTTAAGATGCATTGGGACAGATCAGATTGAGAGAGTGTTACAGGAGTTCCATGTTGGAGCAGTGGATGCCATTTTCTCCACAGGTGACAAGCACTCAAGATCATAAAGGCGAGGTTATTATTGGCCCAGGGTGTTTAGTGATTGCTATACATGGATCAAGAAGTGTAAGAATTGTGCGTTCTTTGAGGAAAAGAAAAGCTAGCAGCCCTTCCATTGCACCCAATCTCAGTTGACCAGCTATTCATGCAATGGGGATTAGACTTCATTGGGGTCATCAATCCAAATTCGAACCAAGGCTACAAATGGATTCTGATAGCAATAGATTATTTCACCAAGTGGACCAAGGCAGTGGCACTCAAAGAAGTTAATGAGTCTAGCATCCTAGATTTCTATGAAGGGATAGTGACCAGATTTGGAGTGTCAGCCACCATTATATCAAACAACACATTGTTGTTCATAGGTTCTAAAGTCATAGGATGGGTTGTTAGGAATGAGATCTACTTGAGAACTTCATCAAACTATTACCCTCAAGGTAATGGCCAAGTTGAGTCCACAAACAAGAACCTGTTAAGGATTGTTAGAAGAAATCTTGATAAAAATCGAGAGAACTTGGAACACAAAACTCAAATAAGCCTTATGGGCTGATAGGACAACACCAAGAGGTATACAAGGTAGCTCTCCATTCAAACTTGTCTATGGGAAAGAGGCAATGTTGCCTATATCACTTGAGTTGCCAACATTGGAACTCATGAAGCAATTGGAGATGTTTGAGTTTGAGCCAATGGAGGATAGGTATGCAGAACTGATGGAATTGGAAGAAACCCAGAGAGCATACACTTCAAACAATGGAGAAGGATCAGGTCTCAATCAAGAGATGCTTTGATAAGAAAGCAAAAACAATGAATTATCAAGAAGGAGACATAGTTTTGAAATGGGATGCGAGATCGGGCAAAACCAGGAAGGCATTCCAAGTTTGATGCCATTTGGAGTGGCCCCTACATGGTCACAAGATGTAAAAGTAGCAATGCTTTCCAATTGTCTACATTGGATGGTGAAGAAATGCAAATTCTAGTGAATGGAATCTATCTTAAACATTGCTACTAGAAGGAAAAGTTCTCACCTTGTACATATTAGTTTAATTTCTCATTCCTCTAAGTGCTTCTACACATTGCCTTGTTGTGGTTTAGGTTGATTTTCTCCTAAGTGCTTCACATGCTCTGCATGTTCTCTTTGGGAGCATGTATGATTTTTTTTTGTACATAGTTGTGGTGTTGTTTTGTTGCTCTTGCATAGTCCTTTCAGGGACAGATGGAAGCCCTAGATCAAAACAATTTTCTACTCTCAGAAACCATTGTTTCAAGATTTCTTATGAAAGATTGAGGGTGTGAATAGTTAGGCTCGTAGAAGAGGTAGGATTAGTATTCGACCATCGTTCTTGACTCCATGCCCAATGGATATGACAGGGAAATTGGTCTTCTCATCTAGCGAGAGATACTTATGTGAGTCACCAAATTGTTATCCATATTTCACCCCCCGGAAAAATATTGGATCAGCCATGATCCCGCTAGGAAAGAACCAGAGAAAACACGTTTAAACATTGCAAACAGGTCACAAAAGGGCTCAACAATGGAGTGGAGGGGTCTGAGAAAGACTAGACGACCCTATGCAAGAAGAAAGTGAATAAACAGATTTGTCGAGTGAATCTGTGTCTTAAATCTATTTAACAAGTTATAGGTGGGCTCAGAAATAGAACAACATGGTATCTGAAGGAGAATCTAGGATCAAGAAAGAGAAAAATGGTGAAGTTTTGAGGTCTTGGGCTCAAAGCTTGATTGAATGAGTCCAAAAATTGACTAAGTATGGAGGAGACAACAGAGAGAGCCACATGTCGAATGGTGCATCTTCAAAGTTGAATCCAAAAAAAAGAGGCTCGAACAAGGGCCATGGCTCCATGTTTCCTAGGCCCAAAATAGAGGTAGATTCAAAGCATCAAATTCAAAAGGCGGACAAAGTGGGCCTCAAAAAAGGCTAAGTATAGAAATGTTAGCAGAAGCCGCCACGCGTTAGCTTGGCGCATCTCCAAAAGTTAGTCCAAAAGCAGAGATCCAAATGAGCATGAGTTCGCCACGTAGTCCAAGGTCCAAAAAGGTAAGAGGGGTCATAGAAAATTCTAAGAGCCCACGGAGGTTTCCACATGTCAACCCAATGCTCCTCAGAGGCAAAATCCTAAGCGAGTTTCCAAGTGAGCGCAGAGCCTCCACGCATCCAATTTAAAAAAGGGACAGAGTCGGGTTGAATAGTCAATGCATTGTGATAGGCCAGCAGACACTACCAAGTGTCCAAATGGCACTAGTTCAAGATCATAATTGAAGGGAGGTTTCTAAGCAAGCGTCAGGCCACTACATGTCCCTGGTCAGATATATGACCCCGCCGAGCAAAGGAATTAGGTCAAAAACATAAGGAAATCAAGCAGGTTGTGGAAGAAGCCACGTGTTGACCCAACGATCCTTCAAAAATGAAATAAAGAGGATACCCTTAGACATGCACCATTCCTCCACGTGTCCAGTTTCAAAAGGGGGCCCATTTTCAAACTGGTTTTCTTGATTTTTTGTACAAACCCGACCTAAATTTCAAATAGGCATATCTTTCGACTCGGGGCTCGAAATTCAACAAATTTTACACCGTTGGAAATATCTCGTCCTCGTCATGTATGGAGATCTAAAATTTTAAGTTTGGAGAGGTTAGGTTTGAGAAAATGGAGAAAACAGTCTTCGGGTTGTTAATGCATAATCTATTTTTGCCTCAACAACCAGATCGGATTCAATCTAATCCATCGTTTCCTCCTCCTTTGAGGCGCCAAACAAGAAATTGATGTAGTCAAGACAGATTTGGGGGCAGATTTTGTAGGAGGCATTAATAGTAGTGATTGAACTTTGGACTATTTTTCCCGCTTCTCTATCTTTCTCCCTTCTATGTTAAATCTATAAAAGCAGGGTCGGGACTCGTCGTAAAGGGTTGGACATTCTTCTTTTTTTACAGGATCCCCTTTTCTTTTGGCAAAGGAATTCATGGAGTTTTTAGACCTTCCATTAGATTGCAACACATTTTCTACCTTTGGGTCGTTTGTAATGCATTGTATTGATCTGCATAGCAATAAAACACGTTTGTGATTGATTTTAGATCCTTTCTTGTCTCCATTTCTCCCATCTTGTCTTCCATTGCAAATATGGTTATCTGTGCTTGATTATTGTATGCATGTTTGTTGGTTTGTGTCTATCAGCAAAACTAATGTTCATCATTCCTTCGGTGCATCATCTTGTAGCTTAGTTTTGATTTCTTGTATTCCTTTTATCCCTGTCTCCTTGGTAAAACTTAGATTAGGTTTAGGAATAGGTCCTTTGCAAGTTTTCATGCATACACCTAAAAATGGAATAAGAACCAACCTTTAACTGGAGAGTTTTCCCATTTGCAAATTCCCACATTTTGGGGAAAAACTCAATGTTATGCAAATCACACCAAATGACTCTTCCTTAAGAAAGTAGATCGACAACTCATTTGGGGGGTGCTTTGTGATTTTGCACTAACAAAAACACTTGTATGGAACAAAACAACAAAAACATACCAATAAAGAATTTGCATAAAATAAGATGCAACATTTTTGGGTGATGCAAAATTATTGTAACCTAGATGTTCCTACATACATTTCAAGGAGATTTATTTTTATTTAATATGATATATATGCACACACACATAAAATTGCGGCATTTGTACACATAATTTTGATATAGGATTAGATACTTGATCTCTTAATCAACATGTTTATCAAATTTATTTATGTAATTTACGTTGTTAGTGGTGCAAGTTCATATTTTCATCATATGTTGACTTATTATTTTTATCTACCCTTGACCAGCTCCCCCTTTTGTCATTTCTTTCTTTCTTCTCATGTCGAGGCCCACTTATCCATGTATTTATCATTTTATAATATCCTATTCAACAACAATTTTCCACTTTCTCCTATTTTTCTCTCTTTATTTTTGGTGCATTTTGGGACCTTGACCACTTTCATGTGTTATTGACCATTTTTGTACACCACAAAAATTATCACTTCCATGTGAAAACAACCCCTTTGCCCTTTTTCCCTTTTAGTCCCTATCCTATTTAATTAAGTATTTTTCCCTTTTGGGTGAATTTCCTAACTAGTATGTCATCATGCCTATAGAGTCCCGAGTGACTATATATTTGATAATTGTACATAATCTTGTAGTCACAAAATCTATGCACTTGGGTACATTTCTAGGTCCTAAAAGCATGCTAGCATTTACGTGGTTTCTAAGCGATAAAATTAGTAGTTAACAACTCTCTTTAGTCTTTTCTTTGTCTTATGTACTTTTATTGGATTTATAATTCGCATACTCTTACCGGAATTTAAGTTTTTATCGTCTATGGCCTTGGAAAATAGCTCCCGGTCAGGATGCTACCACCGGGCGATCTGTCCTCTCCTGGTATTCATGTTCCTCTTTACCTATTTCTTATCCTTTTTACCCCTTTCCTTTCTTAATTACTTTTTATCTCTTTGGGTGGGCCTTTCATTTTTCAATTACGAAATTCAAACAAGGGAATCATATAAATACACATGCTATATTTTCAAAATAAAGGACCGAGCACTAAGCATTGCATATTATAACATACGATTGCATTTAAAGGCACAAGATCATCAAAGACATCCATCTATCACTCATATAAGGGACAAGGGTTGCATCACTTCTATATACACAACATAGGAAGGGTAATTATATTCTATTTCATCCCACACATTCTATACATCTTCTACATTCTAGATATAGCCCACTATCATTTATACAACTTACATAAGGGAATCCTAGGGAATAATTTCTACACACACACACATAAGAAATACATAGATTCTTAGATGTAGTGTAATGATCAGCCATAAGTTCACTCTTCTAGTGACCACCGAGTTAGTCCGACTCCGTTCTACATTTTCCTTTTTAGGTGTAATGTGGTTTGTGGGTATGTACAAGTGAACTTATTTCTTACAAGTTACATATACGATCATAGATCGACATCAAATCCAAAGAAAAATAGGACTAATGAGAAAAGCTTAAGCGACATTGAAAGACTGGATATAGAGTAACTACACGAGACACAAGTGCCTAGATCCGGACACTAGCGCTTGGGTGATCTTGTTCTCCCGTGGGAGCTCCTATCTAGAACTATTCTAAATCTCAAAACTTGTAAGCAAGCCTCTGCGAAACTCTCTTCAATCTATTCCAATATTTCATCTTCCCATACCACTTCTTGTTTGCTCGAAAATCAGCTAAGTCCCCATATCTATCCTTCTTTCTTAGGGTTTCATATTTTACATGCTTTGTTGCTTGCATCTTATTGTATATCAGTATTTGTACATCATTTATTGTAGTAGTTACTCTGTAAATAAGATTTTAATTTTGATTTAATAAAATATGAATTAAATCTAATTGCAGATTAATTGATATGCTAAAATACAACAAATATACAAATGTTAAACACTCAAGAAATGCCAAACTATAATTAAATAAGGGGAATATATGAGTTAGTGAATCATGCACAATATGGAACTGATATTGGCAATGTGAAGTGATAAAATGTATGGAATTGTGTCACTGTTGATTTCTATAAAATTTGGATTGTGATAATGATGTCGGACATGAGAACTTGGTGTTGGACAGGGGTGCATAGGCGTTGGTTATTGGCAAAAGCTCATAATCTACTTTCTTGTGTCACTAGGGTTTCACTATCACTTCCTGTTAGTCACCTGATATTCACTCTTTGATCACCGAGGGTACTTGTAACCTGCAACATAAACCCTAGCTACCGCAAAATCTCATAAACACATTAAATAAGAATGAAAATGTAATATATGAAGTCGACTAACCTCAAAAGTCACCCAAAGAGTGAACTTATGATTGAGTGTTGCACTACATTCCATAATCCATGTACTTATTTGTGCTTGTGTGTGTGTAATATTATCCTCAGTTTCCCTCATGCCAATGATGCCGAGATAACAAAGCTATGGCTAGATAAGATTTAAATGTGTAATATGGAATTGAGCACTTCCCCTTCCTATGTGGTGTTGTCACACCCCAAAATTTTAGTCTGTTTTGTTAGAAGGGATCATTCGTAGATCTAGAGTGAGTTACGAGAGTCGGGAATAATTTTTTTCAGAGAGCTATTTATAGAGCCATACGTGTGTATGCATATCCCGAAAATTATGTGAACACTTACTTGTACTTAAATGTACAAATGCGTAATAGTGCTTATCGATCAACACTCATATTGTACTCTACATTTACGACATAATTTTTTTTCGTAATGTTGAAAGTGCTTACTTTGCTAAAAATATGTATTGGATACATTGATGTACGTGATTTTAATATCCTCATTTATCCTACTTGCTGAAAGTAAAGATTTACAAAGTATGATTGAATTTTATACTTAAGTTGCGATACATTGCTTCAATGTGTGAGATAATGTTGAATGATAAAGGTCACTAACTCTTTTGACACTATGATGATCATTGATCGTGTAGTGAATTGATCGAAATTCGTTGGTATGATAAACCTTTGACCGATCGATACTCCATGGTGGCGAATGATTTGTTTAATAATAAATTAATATAAAAGGTTTAATAAAAGATTAATATTATGGTCTTCAACTAAGTGCATTCGTAAGTAAGATGTACAATGGTGAGGTACCTTCCTATTTTAAAAATATTAAGCATAGTTATAAAATGTCCTATTTATATATTTTACGATTATTTATATTGTGGGTCAAACTTGTTAACCAATTATGAATCATTGGTTGGGGTCAATGT
Source organism: Taxus wallichiana var. yunnanensis (assembly GCA_018340775.1). Taxonomy (NCBI): domain Eukaryota; kingdom Viridiplantae; phylum Streptophyta; class Pinopsida; order Cupressales; family Taxaceae; genus Taxus; species Taxus wallichiana. Next base: position 173,428,095 of record CM031237.1, on the reverse strand, counting down.
TGGTACTATATATTAACAACATTCTCTTGGGATAGTAATTACAATCGCATGATCATGTTTTTATCCTTGACATTTGAATATCTTAGAGGTTTTGATATATGTTGACCATACATGATAGCGAAAATTAGTGATAACCAATTTATTGATAATGGTCTAAGACCACAATTTATGGATTTTGTATTCTTGAAGAATTTGTAAAGATTTTGGTAGCTCCTTTGGCCAAAACATCATGTCAATTTTTTAAATCTTAATATGAATGGTGGGTGTAAATGTATAGAAAGGCCATTAACATGGAATAGTTTTTAGTCGATGGTCTTAAGGCTTAATTTTTGGATATTAATTAAAGTGGTCGAATCGACCATTCAGTGCACATTGATTAAATGTTATTCTAGATATTATTAAAATATTAGTCTATCAAATTAATCTAACTACCAAATTTGAGAGGAAGGTATTTGTATATTTAAATGGAGCCACAACATGGCATAGGGATATTAGAGTGCATTAAATACATGACAGTCCTCAAAAAACTGACGATTCTAGGAGAATCTATTGACTTGCAGCATACTTTCATTCATTCTACTTTGTATTGTTTTGAATTCAAACTCCTTGGAAAAGCCATGCTAGGTTACATAATCGATGTTTGGTGGAACTTGAACTCACCGTTTGAGGAGCAATGCATGTTGGTGTTTAGAAAATTTTTTTGAGTTATTTTTTTTGGTTTGGTGTTTCCAACCTGGTGCAATGGTGGGATATTTCAATAAAGGAGGTCATAGCTGGGAAATTTTGTGGGTTTGAATTCTTATTTTCTTTCTTGAAATCTTGAGAAGTTATAAGGAGAAACATAAAATAACAAAGCCAAGATCTTCTAAATTTTGGACATGGGTTTACCTACCTTACTCTATTCATTTTATTTCTCAATAGTTGAATGTATTTGTATATTTTGGAAATAACTTAAAGGGATTAATTCTATTTGATAATTGATATATATATATATATATATATATATATATATATATATATATATATATATATATATATATATATATATAATGGCTTCCATGGACTTCATGTTAGTCACGGATAGTTGTTTTACGTGTTGAAATATATAAATATGGGTTGTACCCATTTTTCTTAACCGGGTTCATATTAGAATACAACCATGAACCTGCATGTTTGGTTTTAATGAAATCATGCGATGGGTGTAGTGGTGGTTCATGTTTGAGGTTGTCTGTATGAAAACCCCTCTTGTATTGATACTATGAATTATTCTATGTTCCCTTTACACCCGTGACAAAGTAGTCTCTGTGCACAATAGATTAAGGGTTTGGTTTGAACCTTGATGGATTGAGCCTTTTGCGTTTGGGTGCCTCATAATGAATCAGATGTTATGATTCAAAGTTGACTATGGTGCCTTAAAAGAGATTATTTTTTTGATGATGGGGTCAAGAAGATTTTTTTGGATGGATTCAAATACCTTGTACCCATGTCTTGTTGAGAAATAATATTTCTCTAATGGTCGTCGATATTCTATAGGAAAGGAGATTGCAAATAAATTTTTTTATCTGCATATCCTTTTATATCTCAAATACATAAATCTTTGCATGACTGGGAGTGGATGTATTTCTAAGAAATGTGCTATTATGATTTTCTTTTGACATTGTAACTAAACACTGTGAGTTAACTGAAATTTAAAATGTGTGATCTTGGGGCATATTTTCAATACGTGATTGTGGATGAGTGATTTGGTAACTTGTATATAAAATGAGGATAATGGAGACATTATTGCAGAAAATACTAATCAAGTAATTAAGTAACTATAAGATATGGTTAGGAATATATGGACTTTCAAGGCATGGAAATGATTATGCATAAATATGACTTATAGTTGATCTAATGTGAATCATTAGGATAAGACTTGAAGGAAATAAGGAAGAGTTGTTCCTACTTTCTTAGCCTTACTAACAAGTTATAGGAATAGAAGTAATTAAGATGAAATTTTCTTTCTTTTACGTATATTTAAAATAATAGTTAGTATTGAGAAAAAAAGATATTGAGGAAACTTTGTTCACTTATTTAAGAATGATTAAGTAGTTGTTTTTATAATATTTTTGATAGGCAAAAAGGGTGAAATTATGTATCCTTTCTTATGAACCAAGTTGCTTGAGTAAAATTAGTTCATTTTAGTTTCAACCATGGCAATTGATAGCTAAGGATAATACTAAAAGATTGTTCATTTAGTGATAGCATTGATTTGTTGCATACATGTTTTATATCTTAAAAAAGAAAGATGTAGTAGATGTTCAATTACTTGAAATGAAACAACTAAATTAAGGGATGCGAAGTCCATGCCGGCTCCATTAGAACTGACCATGTACAATTTTTATACTTTATCGTTTTCATATTTGTAGGACTAAAAGGAAGAGTTGATTTATGAAGGACATCATGCCTCACATGGTTATTTTGTGCTTATTATTATGAAGCGAAAAGAATGTAATTAATTTTGATTGAAAATGATATATTCCATTGAGTTTTGAAATTAAAGCCATATGGCTTAATGTATACTTGAATATTTATGAATAAATCTTGTTGGCTATGTAACATGTATTAAATATGAGGTTATCATAATAAAGATTTGATAATCAAAACATTGTCTATGACTTCCATGAAATCTACTGTTATAAACTAAGGGTCTTAAATATATTTGGCGAATATTAATGACGAGTAAGATGCCTAAATGAGCATGTAAATGATTAACAAAGTAGCGATGCACATTAAGTATAGATTAATGTGGGGTAGTAATATTATTGACTAATAATTCTTAATGAATATATATATATATATATATATATATATATATATATATATATATATAATTAAAAAATAGAGTAAAGTTATAATATCACTTGGTAATCAATGAAGTTATGTCAGTCCATTACATTTAACTATCCTTGTATGTATGAAATAGTTTGGATTATATTACTTGAATTTAAGTTCTAATCCCCATAAGGATGACTAGGTAAACTTGAGATAAACAAGTATAACGAAGCAGTATGCGAACAATAACTTATGAAAATGTATGTAAGGAAATAATAATCAGTGATGTGCTCACTAAACCACTAGATAAATATCTTAGAATTTATAAATCTAATTATTTAATGGACTATTATGAAACCGATTGTTTCTACCTAATGATAACAACTTACACATCTTCGGGATCAAGTATGAACGTCGTAAGACAAACCAACTTCTACTTTGTAATCTCCATACTAAAGCAATAAGATGTTATGGAACAAAGTGTAGAAGTACAATGGTAACTCATGAAGTAGTTCAGATGTACACATATGTCCTTGGTAAGTTAAATAAACTTAGTGCTTATTAACGGTCATTAATAATGTATAATTAATGGTTCAATATGGTTTAAGTCTCATGCTAGCTAAAACATAGCTTTATATCATAACCTGATATAGTTGATCATCATGATATAAGAGATGCACCCATTATGCAGCTTCTCGAAGAGACCAATGCATACCTCTATCATGAATAATCAAGAAGTTAGGAATTATAACAATGAACTTAATAACTTAATAAATGGAAAAGACTTAATAACTTATGAATGAGATGATTGTGCGGTGAATGGAGGGACAAGTTTCATGTGGCTTGTGTGTAGTCATGAAACTAGGCTAGCTAGCATAATGCCCTAAACTATGGCCGTGGTAGTGCAAATAACTAATTGCATTGTCGATCGCTACTTCTTCTTTTAAACTGTGTTATGCCCAAGAGGCTACACTAAGAAGATACACATTCTTTGTACCTTAAAAAGGTTTAACCAAATGATATACTGGGTATATTGGCTCATAATGAGTGTTTGAGGGGATCGAGTAGGATTTGAACCCTTACAATTTGCACAGGGTTATCATAACTTGTTTAGTTGGAATCTAAACATCAATTAATGTTGGATTAATTTTTTATAAACTATTAATCATTGAAGGCATCAAGATAATTAATAACATTGGAATAATTCAACGGATGTTGTAAATGATGTTAATCATTTTAGTGTAAGATAACTTAAGGGATTTTATACAACTTAAGGGATTTATAACTCTTCTAAGTGGAATTTAATCGATGTGTGTTAAATTCATTGAAGGAATTAATTGTAATTAAGGAGTTTTAAAAAAAATCCCTAGTTGATGAAGTAAAAGAGGTGTTACATGCATCCCAAAAACAAATTCCCCTTGTAATGGTAGTGATAGTATGTAGATGAGATTGCACCTTAGAATTTCTAGCTGAGAATAATAGAGTGTATTTTCAGTATATATATGGATCTATTGCTTGAATTTCGACACTAATGACCCAAATTTTTGACTATGATCTTGGGATAGGGATAATAAAAATAGAAAGACCGACCAAAAATGTCAAAAAGTGTAAAAATAACAAAGAGGACAGGGGAGAACCCATAATAGAAAGGATCACTGGGTGCTAGTGTCTAGAATGGATGCTAGTGTCCTATGATAAATGATGTTAGATGTTAAAATAATGATGAGACATGGATCCCATGACCGACTAGAAGCGGGAGTACAAAGATGATAGATGCGAGGAGAAATATAATAGAAACACTCAAAATAAGAGGGTGGACAAAGGATTATGTCACCAAGTGAATACTTTTCTTACTTAAGATCCATGCATATAACAACATACTTGATGGCATAATAAAATAGTAGTATGTGTGTGATTTTGTGTCTACATTTGTTCCCCCTTTATGTTATTTGAATGGAAATCAAGTAGTGTAAAGTAAGTAAGGAACATACATGTATAGATTTTGGAGAAGCCATGTTGTAAAGTGCGTGTAGAATGTAGAAACTTGTAGCATGTTGAACCATGGATCAGTGTTTTGACCCATGTGGTGTAAGTGGAAATAGAGAACCATCGTAAGGAGCACTTGGAGAAATAGTTGAAATGTTTTGGATATTTTTTATATTTTGAATTGTTTCCAAATGATATTGAAGAGGTAGGGAGTGATTAATTCACAACTCGAGTTGTTTGAAAATGGGAGGAATTGGGCGTCCTGCCACCATATGAAGAGTGTTTGGGAGAAAGGTATAGTTTTAATCTCCATCCATTAATACATCCCAAAAAGGTCCAATCGCTGTAGACTGATAGAGACCAAATTTAGTTCAATATTGTTTAATGTTGTACTTGATTGAAGAACCCATATAGGAGCAGTATAGGAAAGGTAATGACATCTCATTTCCCCCACTCCTATAGTTAACGAGTGTTTCAGTTAGGTCATGGAAGTGACATAAAGTACTAGATGGCTTCCAATTTAGGTCATCTGGAAGAAATATAAATGTAAAGTGACTCCCAAGTTAGGTCATCTAGGAGAGATAGTAAATGTGCTTATTACATCGATTGATTGATTTGATTCGAATTATAGAAGATTGCTTTGAGATTGTGTACTTAGTAAATTACTCACAAAGATATTTTGGTTCTTTTCCCTAGATTATGTCATTTGGGGAATATATTTGAAATAGTAAAAAGTATTGATTGTAGTATATAATGATTGTTCCTTTGTTTGAATGAGATCATAACAAGTTGTAATAGTAATGTGCCGGGAGTGTCGATTGATTGTATTGTAACCTGAGAGGGATTATGGGATGATCCCAATTGTATGCCTCCTTTTTGAAAGGGTGATGGGTGAAGAAATGATAACTAAATTGAAAGTAAGACGTATAAGATGTTGTAATAGTCATTACAAAATAATATGGGATAGTATAGTCGTAGTGTGAATAGATATTAAATAGGAAATGTGTTAGATGTGAATATGAGATGTTTAAATATGTATAGTATGGTCTTTAGAGGAAATAATGATTCGTATGGTGCAAAAAAAAGATTCAAAAGGAGTTATGAGGCTCAAGATATAATTGAAATTGTGCAACGTGTATTAATTATAACAATGGCTATAAATAGTAACTATAGTATATGAAAATTGGAATTACTATATATAGTAATAGTGAAAAGTGAATAGTAGTTTCATTTATACCAAGATTGAGTGAAATTTGGAGATCGTGCTTTGAGAATTCCACATGTTAGAGCAACGAGTTTGATGAGATTTGAGAGAGTAGTAGCGGTGGCCGTGGCTTTGCATAAAATTGATGAGTTGATATGTATGATGGTTTTGAAAAATTTTATCGAATATGTTTGTTTTCGCTAATTTTTGAAAAATTTGTGTTTATGTATTTTTAGTGTTTCTAACTTGGGTGGAAGTGGCTAGGGCATTTATGCCCTTGAGGACACTAGTGCTCGATTATAGAAGATAGTGACCTAATTTTAGGCATCCATGACCTACTCTTGGGCCTTTGAAGTAATGTAACAAGGTTTGGGCATTGTATTGTGAACTTTTTATATTCTAATTAGTTTGATTCTATGATAAGTAATTTTTGTAATATGTATGGTTTACTAATGGAATAATTTTGTTACTTTTGTGTTGTACAAAGGGATATACACGAGAGAGATTTTGGGGTGGCCGCCATTTGAGTACATTACATACTTTGGGTTTGGTAGATGCGAAGTGGGATATAGTAGACCATGTCGGCCTATGACACATTGCTAGATTGGGGAGGTACCCCATAATATTCCTATGTTGACTAATTTGTGTGATAGATGGTGCATAGATACATGTATATTCTAGTTTCCTACTGGTGAGATGACAGGTGATCCTGGAGGATGTATATAGGATATTACGGTTGCCTATTGTGGGAGAGAGAGTATAGGTGATGAGTAAAGTGGATGTCCATATTAGATGTCATAGGAACATAAGTATAGGAAGAGACTCATGCCATTTTAGATGTGATATTGATATCTAGTGTTCCGCGGTTATGAAAGTTTGTTGCAATGATTTTAGCGTCATCGGTGGTAGTGGAGGGTGGTGGAGTTGGGATATTTTACAAGATGCATGATATTTGTCATTGTATAGAGGATCATGGTACTAGGTATATATGGGCACAATGTGTATTGGCCCACTTATATAGATATTTGTATAGATTCACTCAGGAGGATCATGGTGGTGGAATAGGAGTCATGACATTATTGCACATATGGGAATATGAGCATATAGCAATATTGAGGCCACTTAGTGGACCGTGAGATGATTGGGTTTTATTTGAGATATTTTTAGTGAGTGGGTAGGCACCCATAGAGAGGATGGATATGACCCTCAATATGTTGATACTAGATAAGATGGACCTTAGGGCCATTATATGGAGACCATATAGAGACTATGGAGGTCGGTTGGAGGATGTTGTGGAGTTGTGGTGAATTTGGAACACCATGTGGTTAGAGGATCACTTTCCAGGGGTGAAAGAGTTGTTCCAGGGTAAGAGAGTATCGAGACAGTTTGGCATGGCCAGGATGTGCCCTAGAGCCATATATATGGTTGAGATCTACTAGAGCAAGAGAGGAGGCGAAAATGAGTGAGGTCGGGCATGATAGGAGAAAAACTAGTACATCTTGGTCCACATGAGGTAGATGTGGCTATAGAGCCTATACGGAGTTGATGAAATGGGGTACACCGGGCCTATAGTGAGTGGTGGGAGAAACATTAATGGGTGTTGCTATTTCCTAGTAGTGGTAGATGTGGCCGGTGGATCGAAAGCTGGAGGAGTATGAAGGCAGGCACCTGCCCAAAAGTAGATGGTGTAGTGACTATAAGAGCGGAAGCGTAATTATTGTGCATTTGTATTTGTTATTTATTTTTTTGGTTATTAGATATTGTGAAGGTGTGTACTAACTAATGTTGGTGTTTGTGTGATTGTAGGTAATGCCTATTGATCATTGATTGTTGCTTTATAGATACACATGTTTAACACCGAACGTGCCTCCTGGATGTGCTCATGGGAGGTGCTATGTTAGAGATATTTGATGTTATTACGAGTGAGCATGCCCATTTTTTTGAGCTGGTGGCTATAGCAATAGCCACATGTCTTGTTTTATTAAGTGATTGCAATGAGGCTCATCTAGAGACAAAGAGAGCTAGACAGGACCACAAGGGGAGAGCCCTATCTTAGGATGTGTTTACTAAATATGTTGAGCTATAGGGCCAATTCACAAAGAATATGGTGATCTCACTATATTACGAAGTCATTTGGATATATATAGAGGTTGAGATCAGTGGCATAGATTGAGTGGTAACACATCTAGTCCTAGAGCTCCTGCTCTTGTATATCGTAATAGTGAGGATGTGTATGATGTAGTGATGCATGGGGTCATTCCCCCAACAATTATATTTTGAAACTTGTGATTTTTGACAATTTATATATATATATATATATATATATAGATGAAAATGATATCATATGTTTTGTTGATGTGTATTGGTAGATGATGTGATGAGTGTGATGTGTACATGGTAGTAATAATGTAATGTTATAGATTACACATGGATTGTTGAAATGGTTAGTTTGATTTTAAATAATGAAATGTAGTATGATGTGAAAAGAATAGCTAAGTAGTAAACTAGATAAAGAATGTATGTGAATAAATATGGGTGAGAGATCATAGAAATGTATGTATGTGATGTAATGTGGTAGATAAAAGTAGCAAGATAATGACACGTTTATAAATGAATATGTATGATGAGGTGTGAAATAATGTTCCTTATAATGTTTTATGAGAATGAAGTGGGGAGAGAAGATTGATTGCCCCCTAGTGTGAGAATGAGGTTCATTTATAAATTCCCCCTCAACAGTCAAGAATGAACCATAAAACAAGAGTGCGTCATCAGGAAATGGATTTGTTACATGTAAGGAAATGCTAGAAAAGATATGACATGAAGCACATTATATGATTTGTGAAAGGAGAGGTTCATTAATGTAGTATTCCCTCAACATTCAAGTGTGAACCATAACATGAGAGTGCGTCATAGGGTAATGAAATGGAAATTGGATGTCATCTACCATAGATTAAGGCTTGTAAGGCATAGATGGAGCATGTGAAGTAGTAACGGTGTGAGAATAATTGTCAAATTAGATGCCAGATGGAATGGACCAAGAATATAATATGTGGTGGGAGGAAGTGTGGAAGCAAGAGGCTTAGGAAGCCAATGAAGTAGTGTAGAAATTTGTGAAGAATGAGATGATGCAACCATAGGTGGATTGGATGGAGGACGCGATGGATGATGACCTTAGGAGGTGGATAGATGAAAACCTTAGATGGAGGTGAAGAATACAAGGAATATAGTGGTGTAAGCATGCTTAAACGAAATAAGAGAAAGATAGCACTCATGAGAGGGAAAGAGGAAAGCAATAACAAATTTGTCTTCTAATTATTGTAAGAGATCATGGAGAGCATAGCAGTCATTATCACAATGGCCATTAATGTGGTGGAAATTTTAGAAAGGGTGGTAATGATAGCGTTGCAAGTGGTGAGGTGGATGATTCTCGTAAAGGGTAAGTAGATAAATTTCTCACTTATCAAGTAAAGCACGCAAGACATCATGAGGTTTTGCATTATGTGATAATTGCAATGGTTCACGAGTAGGAGGTGGAGAAGACTTAGGTGTATGTTGATGCGGTGGAGGAGAAGAATGATGCTTATGTGAAGGAGGAGATGGTGACTATGGAGGAATCTTAATGGATGGAAGAGGAGAAGAATTATTGATGATGAAGTAGTAGAAGAAGTAGAAGAGGGTGATATAACATGTGCAATAATTAAATATTTTTCTAAATCAATGACTTTATAGCATAAGAGAGTAAAAGATTCACATGTATCATATAATAGTTTTTCTTTCAATGTAGGAATTAAGCCATGACAAAAGATAAATTGATTTTTTAAATCAATGGGATGAAATAATAATTGATGCATACAATAATTAAAGTGTAAAATGTAATCTACAATTGGTTCTTTCTTTCCTTGATGTAATGAAGGAAAGCATTCATATGTGACTTTAGGACCATTGTTAGAAATAAATTTTCTAAGAAAAACATCCTCCATATCATAATAAGTACTAATGGATCCATAAGGAAAATGAGTGTACCATTAAAGTGCATGATCAACAAGGATATGAAGAAATTCTTTGAGTAACAAGCGATCATTAGAATAAGCAGACATGGTTGAACAATAATGCTTAAGATGTAAATAAGGATTTCTAGTGCCATCAAAACATGAGAAGTTAGGCATGATGAAGTCCTTTGGGAAAGCAGAATTGTGAATATTTTTAGGAATAAGATTGCCATGAAAAGAATTATTGTCAATGGAAGCATAATAGGATTTACTTTCAAGAGTGAGTGTATGAACTTGAGATTGAAAACTTCAAAAAATGTATGAGATATAGAATATCATGTGATGGAATGGTTAGTGATGTAAGATGAATATTAGAGGTTGGATCTTGCCATTTTGAGTGATCATGTGAATTTAATAAGAAGGAGAGGATGTGGAAGGATGATAAAAAGGTGTAAGAGGAGGATAAAGAGGTGGAAGAGGAGGAGAAGAACATGGAGGCTCTATAGGAACACTAGATGTAGACTCAGGAGATACAATGAGAGGTGTACTAGTGGTAGGAATAGCATCATCATGAGCAACAATTTCAGAAGTAGAAGAAACATGAGGAAGAAGAGGAGAGGAACACATGAGAATATATATGGGAATGCTAGAAGTATAATTAAAAGATATGATAAGAGGTTTACTAGTGGTCATCATGAGTAACAACTTCAAAAGAAGAAGAAAGAGGTGGAAGAAGAGGAGAGGAACATGGAAGATCTATGGGAATGCTAGAAGTAGACTCAGAAGATATGATAAGAGGTGTACTAGTGGTAGGAGTAGAATCATCATGAGTAACAATTTCAGAAAGAGAATAAAGAGGAGTAGTAAATTCACATTCAATAGTCTTAAGAGAAGTAACATCATCACTAACATGTTCATGATCAGAAGCATAATCAACATCACTATCAGACATATTTTCACAAGAAAGTATTTCATCAAGACTATCATCAACATAGAAAGAAGTGGTAGGAGTACTAATATCATATTTATCATTGCATTCATTAGAAGCACTTTCAAAAGTAGGAAGAGTAGGAGATACAACTTTGCATTCATCTTGACTACTAGTAGAAATAACATCATGCACATGTACATTTTTAACATTAGAAGTAGAAGTATTGGAATCCATATTATCACAAGAAAGAACATGACCAATAAAAAAATCTACAATAGCATTATCATGTTCTATAATAGGATTAGAATAAGGTACATAAACATGGGTGACTATGGAAGAGCAAGGAAAATATGAAGTAAAGTTTTGGTCAAGGAGACTATGCAAATGTTAGAGTTGTCAAAGTTAGTAGGAAGGGTGTTTTGGAAAGCAAGAAGTTGTTGAAGGATGGATGAATCACATTGAGGGTTTCGATAGAGGTCATAAAATTTAGATTGCATAGAAGCATCATCAAAAAATAGGTTACAAACATGTATAGGGCATATTTTTCTTAGGATATGAGGACCTCTTCTTAGCCATGAGGGTTTTGGGGACCCTAGGGAAATAATTTCAAAGAAAAGAGAGCTCACCAAATAATTTAATAAAATCTAAATTAAATATAATTTTAGAGTAACATATATGATAAAATACAATAGATATAAAAATGCTAAGCACTTAGCAACACCAAACTATAAGTAAATAAGGGGAATACATGACTTCTTTGAATCTTGCACAATTTATGGAGCTGATATGGGAAGTGTGAAGTGCTGAAAAGGATTTAAACTATGTCACAATTGCTTCTATAAAATTTGGATTCTAAGAATGATGTCAAACACGTACGCTTGGTGTTGGACGAGGATAGCATCAGGGCGGTTGGTGACTGTGTATAATCTCATAATCTACTTTCTTTTGTGTTGTTAGGGTTTTTCTATCACTTCTTGTTAGTCACTTGATATTCGATATTTGATCACCGAGGTACCTATAACCTAAAACACAAAACCTAGCTACCTATACAAGCTCAAAAACACATCAAATCATAATGAAAAATGTAATATGTGAAGTCAGATTGACCTTGGTGTTCACTCAAAGAATGAACTTATGACTGAGTGTTGCACTACATTCCATACTCCATATAGTTCTTGTTGTTTGTGTGTGTGTGTAGTAGTGTCCTTAGGTTTCCCTCATGCCAATGCACCAAGATAGAGGATATGGATGGATAAGATGAAAATGTGTAATATGGAATTGAGCACTTCCCCTTAATATGCATTGTATGCACCCTAGAAATGTAGTCCCTTGAAATGGTAGTGATAGTATGTAGATGATATTTCCCTTAGAATTATCGGCGAGAATAGTAGAATGTATGTTGTGTATGTATATGGATCTCTTGTTTGAATTTTGACACTAATGGCCAAAAAGGCTGACTATGAGCTCAAGATAGGGATAAAAAAATATAAAAGCGGCCAAAAATATCAAAAAGTGTGAAAAGAACAAAGAGGACAAGAGCGCACATAATTGATAGGAGTGTCTCAGGCACTAGTGTCCTGGGATAAATGCCAAAAGATGAAAATCTTGAAAAATAGGGTTCTGTGACTTTGACCAGAAATGGGTACAGAGATGAAAGATGTGAGAGAGAAAGAAAATAGAAAAAATCAAAACAAGTGGGTGGAGAAAGGATTGTGTCACCAGTGAATACTTTTATTACTTAATATATATGCATATAACAACATACTTGATGGCATAATAAAACAATAGTATGTACATGATTTTGTGTCTACAAATTCTATTTTTATTAAATCATTTGGTGAACCCCACTCATGATCAAACATTTGGATCCTTATTTTTCCTATTATATGCAATATTCTTTCATGGCTCCTAAAGTCTCCTTGCATAAATTACTTCAAATGCACCCACCTTGTAAATATGTTCTCTAAAAATCCCTAGACACTATATATATCCCTCGTAATACACCACCTGCACAAGTAAGTGCCATATTCGATCGTCTCCTTGATGCCTTTATTAGTCCTGATACCACAACTAATCAATCCATTTACAAGTCAATTCAAGATTTACATTGTTTATTTCAAGATAAAATTCAATCTATGGAAACCATGATTACATCTCTCATAGCTAAAATCTAACATCTCATGGATGCTTCTCAGTCCCATGATATTTCTTCTTCTACACCTCATCATCATCCTATGTTTTCTACATTTTCTCATATAAGTGAACCCCAAGTCTTACCACTACCAACCTCTCAAGTTTGATCTAAATACTAAGCAACATGATATTCTTCATGAGGTCCTCAATCACCAGTTGATCAACTTGCCAACTACTCATTGCTACCCTCTTTATCAGCTTGTCAAATACATAGGTCTCTCATTTTGCAATTATCATAGACTTAATGGACATCATGAAAATGATTGCTATGCTTTAAAACTAAGAACTAAGCACCTTGATTTTTAGGGTTTTATCTCATTTTATACACAACATTTTACTTCATCTCCAATTGTTAAATCCCACTGGACTCTCAAATCTGATCCTTCCATGTCTAATGAGCATCATGTTATAGTTTCTAATGTTCCTTCTCCAGTCAGTCCAAACATTCCTATCCAATGCAATTTCATACCACCTCTCAACATTTATACATTAGCACCTCCTCCTATCAAGTCTTCTACATTGTTACCCATTCCAACTAAGCAACCTCCTCTAAAAATCCATCCTCCATCCTCTCCTCATATCAAGTCCTCTACATCGTTACCCATTACAACTAAGAAAAATCCTTTCAAAATCCATCCTCCACCCTATCCTTTCACAACTGTGCTAAAACATTACAAAATCAACAACCACCAACCAAGCGGGACTAACCAACTCACCCCATGATATCTAACCTATTTCAAATCCTCATGTCAACCCACAATCTAACCTTGTTCCTACTATTACTTCTACCCTCATCGTGAAAAAAATATACTTTCTTATGATACATTTCAAACTCTGTCACCATCGCAATATCTCTCTTACATCATCACATAGATCTCAAACTCACACACTTAGGGGCATCGTGCTTTCTTCCCCCTTCTATTACTATCAATTTTCATTAGTATCTTCTTTTACACTTCATACTCTGTGATCCATATCTATATTTCCTAAAGCATACCCACTTCTTTGGTACACATATTGTACCATCATTACCCTATGAAACACTCTCATGCTATGGTTCACACTTGATTGTTGAGGAACATTACATCAATGAACCTCACATTACACACTTCACACTTTGTGTTTCATGACATATATTTTCTATCATATACTCGCACATGACATGCCCATTTATCGATGACGCACTCTTGTTCTATGGTTCATTCTTGACTGCAGAGGGGAATTTATAAATAAACCTCATTTCATGTACATCCACTGGGGGCAATGCAGATCCTTCCATTTTCACATCTTGCATACCATGCCATCACATCATCATAGCATTTGCATATCTTAGTTACATTTACTCTTTCTTTCTTATACTACTTATATGTTGCATTTTTCTTACTATGCTAGACGGATACTCAGTATGTCATTACCTTTTCTATATACACATGCACGTTCACTTGGTATCTGGAAGTGAATGTAGATCTCTTACAACTCTTTACATGATGCATGATGCCCGACACTAACTCCCTTTCCAGTCCTGCAGAGGCTCCTAAGGGCATCTAATTTTACTACTCTCACATTCTACACATTATAGGTTCTATTGCTACATTATGCACTACTTCTCATTACAATTACTCTAAGTTTTTCTAATTTATAAAAACTTTGACATACTATTTATCCATCTAATATTCTAACGGGTGCTTCATGTGTAGCTTTTTCCCTGCAGGACTATATGCAATCATGGTTATCTAATGCATTCTTCTTGATCTTGTTTTCTACTGTATGCCATTTTTGTGAGCTAAGCCCTGTGTCTTGTGTGATGATTGTATTCTTTTGGCCACTTCAGCCCTAATTTTCTTATGACATTGTGAGTGATGTCCCATGTTTGAAACCCTCTTTTCATAGTCCATCATGTTTTCACACTTGCTTGTTACATTATTTTCTATTGCATGTTAGCTACTTCTACTACTAACACTTGTTACTAGCCTACTTTGTTTGCATGTGCCTTGGTTTATACTATGCACATACCCTACCCCATACAGGTATCCACTTCATATCAGCTTTTGGTCCTCTCGTTTGGACTGTATTCTCTTACAATCACCGCATAAACCCCAAATGAGGGGGAGGCATACATTGGGTGAAAACATCACCCCTAGAGTAGCTTAGAGACATTTTTCAGATCAAAATGGTACGGAAACAACACACACATACAATCACAAAACAATCCATAATCAAACTTGGAATTCACACACAACATGGAAACTAGCGCCCAAACCCAAGAAACTAGCATACGCGAACTCCTGTCCTCCACGGGTGCTAATATCCCGGGGAAAAAATAATAAATTTCTCATTAAAACACAATCTTTAGCACGGTTCTCTAGTAGCAGGAACTTGCCTCCAAGTACATAATATATGATATATCCTACAATCACTTACAATGAGAAACATACATAATAACCCTGGGATGAACCATATACATTGGTGCTCATTTCGGAAACATTCATGGAAGGAGAGTAAAAATAGACCTCTCTCCCAAACACTCTTCTCCCGTGGCATGAGATCGCTTGAAAAAATGACACTTGGCGTGAGATCGCCCAAGAAAATCGCATTTGGTGTGAGACCACCAAAAAACTCGCTCTATCCTTTATACCCTTATACATCAGGTTCACACTTTCCTTTTACATACTTTCACAATTTTACATACTTATACACGATTTTACTCATATTGTCATATACAAGGTTTTTACTACTCTTTCACTCTTATTTTATACGTATGTTCTTAATGCACAACAAGAACCATCCTATATTAGAAAATACAAGCACAACAATAGGTGCAAGCTATGCATATGCTTCACCGCTAGGGTTCACTTCCCTTTTCCTAATCTCCACGCTTCACTTTTCCACTCAGGATGTTATTTTCCACACTCTCTATAGGATCATAAGGTACTCATCTTCTGACTATTTTATGATATAGAGTATTCACTCAATAGCATAAAAAGGAGGAAAAATGTAGTCACAAAACCTATGCACTTGGGTACATTTCTATGTTTTAAAAGCATGCTAGAATTTACATGATTCATAAGTGAGAAAATTAGCATTTACATTTCTAACTACTTTATACTTCTTGTACTCTTTTCAAAATTTAATTGTTTTATCGTTCTATTGCCTTAGACAATGACACTTAACCAGACACTAATGCAAGACACTCTTATCTTCCTAGGAAATCCTATCCCTCATTACCTATTTCTTATCATTTTTGACCCTTTTCACTTCTTAATTAATTTTTATCTATTTGGGTTGGCCTTTCGGTTGGTGAACAAGAATTTGTGGTCCTAATGCTAGTTGTGATTGAATACATTTTGTGTCGGGATTTCCTTATTTTTATGAAAAATGATTTTATATTATATTAAATGCAACATGATACAAGATAAATTTTCAACAAAAAGCGGGCGGTATGAGAGCACACCCCAAAAATACCAACAAACTAGGATGAGCCTAGGAGAACAACAAAATGCTAGGCAATGCTTAGGAGAGCATCAAAAGGAAAAAGAAGAGATCAAGCCACCATCGAAAACATTCCAGTTGAGGGAGGGTCATGATCATTGGGTCATCCACCACCGGGAAGTCCTTTCCCATATCATAAATATCCCATCCCGAACTAGAAGGGGCCTCCTCTTCAACTTCAGTTGCCACCCATGTGGGAGAGATGGCAAGCGGAACCCATGGGAACTTATCAGAAGGTGACGGGGGGAGAGGTGGCAAATTCCACCCATCCTGCATGAGGGGTCCAACCACCACCGGTGAAACCTAACTAGGATGAAGAGGTGGGGGAGAGCCCCAACCCTAATAGTGAGCGGTGGAGATACACTCCTCCATGCTAGCAGTTAGGCGAGGAACGGTGCACATGACCGAAAGAACATCGAGATCGGATTCGCGTCCTCGTGGGGATGGATGCCATGGGAGGAGATTTCCTAGGAAGTGATGGCGGCTCATGATAAACATTACAAGGGCATCCCCTAGTGATGCAAATGATTCTACAAGTGCTCCACTTTTAGGGCCACTTTTTTGGCTCGCACTTGGATCTACATAAGCACATTTGAGAGAAACATCAATTTGTTATAAACCGAGAATTTTTGATCAACTTCAAAATTAACAAAGATAAAAGCATTCCTTTCTTTCCATATCTAAAATAAAATTTCCCCTATGAAAAACATGCCAAATCTATGAGAACATTATCAAGAGTATGGGATTATCCCCTAGGAGAACATGGTGCCCTGTGAAGCACTTTGGCCTAAGAGGTTTGAAAAAGGAGTGAATCCAATTCCAAGCCTACTGGGCCTTGGGGCAGAACTAGAACAAGTGCATTAAAGTTTCCAAATGGCCACAAAAGGGGCATTTGGGGGCATGGATGCCAATTTGAACCAGTGGGAACCTACAGGGAGACTTTGATGCAGAATGCACTAAATAAAATGTGTAATTTTAGGCTCCACACATGCAGACCAAATGGTGTCAAATCTCTTTCTCCAATAGGAGGGAGAGGAATGTAGTCCCCACTGGAATTAAGTTTTTCCAATGTAGGTAACTATGGGGAAAGCCAATGATAACCTTTATTGGTAGAATTATTCTAGAATGGAGTATCCACGAACCATTTCTAGTCCATCCACTAAGGGCGGGATGAAAAAACCAAGACTTTGTGCAACATATGATCTGGGAAAGAATTGATAATAGCAGTGATGCTAGCATGATCTTGGTTGGTGAGCCAAAAATGAGTTTTAACTTCATTTGAGGAAAATGATTACGAGAATAAATCTTGGATGGTCCTGCAATTCTGTGCTTGAATAACTTGAGCGTAGGAATTCTAGGGAATTATACGAGACACCGATCCTATTTTTGAATGACAAAGCGACCATCATAGGGATTATTGATTGATATAGAGGCCATTGCGGAAGCCATTTCCTTTCCACTAAAGCCATGGTTTGATATATTCCCATGCTTTCCAGATACTTTAAAGTTAAAAGGTGCTAACCAATTTGATATGAATGGGTGTAATGAGGAGGTTGGAAAAATCCAAACCTTTCTAGGCGAGACAACCATAAGGAGAACCTTCCTCAATATCATGATGCATAAAAATTTTCCACATTTCATGTCATTTAATGCATTAGATTATCCATTTTACAGAGAGTTCTTACCCTTGTCGCAGTATGTCAATAAGGCCCATACTCCCAGGATCCCTAGGGAGGCAATAGGTTTCCCAAGAAACTCTGTGAAATCCTCGGCTGGAAAAAGAATTAGACCAAACAAAATCCTTAAGAAGTTTCTCTAGTTTCTAAATGGAGGCTTTGGAAGGCACCCAACATAAGGAGTAATAGACATGGGTGGCCGCAAGAACTTTGGAGCAACTATGGATTTTCCCTACTAAAGACAAGGGGTTGGTGATCCAATATCCGGGTTTTGCCAACCCTTTGGACCACATCTGCCATAACTTCATAGGTAAGACTAGAAGGAAAAGGGAATGCCAATAAATTTAAACATTTTGCCATGTGCGAGTAATTTCTAGTCGAATGAGGAGAGCCAATCGGGCGTAGGGAGGAAGGATTACTGTAATAATACATTTTCCGCCACTTTGGATAGAAGAACCAAAAGCTAAGCAAAAGAGATCTAAATAGTGCATTGTGTTGTGGACATTAGTTTCTTCCTCAACAAGAGTAAGAAAAGAGTCATCCGTAAAATGATCTTTGAGCGGTTGAGATTTATTTTCGAGGAAGGAAGTGCAATTCCTCTAACAAGCCCTTGGGATTTGGCTTGAGCCAAAAATACCCAAAACCTTTAGCAACAAGAACATAGAGCGCAAGAGCTAATGGGCATCCCTGTCGGATAGAGCGAAATAAGCCAAATGGCTCAGAGTTATGCCCATTAATGGTGATTTGAGTAGAGGCATTGGCAAAAATCATTCGAACAGATTGAATGAAATTGGGGCCAAAACTGAGAGCTTGAAGCATGACAAGAATAAATGACCATTCAATTTGATCGTAAGCCTTCTCAAAGTCAATTTTGATGAACATGGTAGCTTGGTTGGAATGGTGGGCCCATTCCATGCCTTCCCAAACTACGATGATATTATCAAGAATGAAACACCCCGAATGAATCCATTTTGTTTGGGTTGGATGATAACGGGGAAGAATATAGAGCATTTGAATAGCCAAGGCTTTAGTAATGATCTTATAAGAAACATTGAGCAAGGTAATGGGTTACCAACTAGTAATTTTTTCGGGATCCCCTAGCTTGGGAATGAATTTGATATTACCCTTGTTGACTCATGCGCCCAATGCCTAATTCTAAAATCCTTCCAGGTAGACCTGAAGAAGGTCCAGGCCCATAGTGTCCCATAACGATTTATAGAACTCGCAGGGAAATCGTCATAGGCTCATAGCTCGGGTCTTTATCATCAACCATTTGTAATACCGCATCATCGCAGGTCATCTAAGGTGAGCATGCGATCGTAGGCTACCCTTTGTGCGGATGAGATCTTCGCACAACACAAAGAACGAGGCACTAGTCAAGTGTTGTGTGCTTCTCATCACAAAGGGAGTTTGAGCTTGAAACACCTGCTTATAATGCTTGAAAAATCTCAAGAATGAGTTGCGTCAAGTTAGATATTATTTTCTGGTTGTAATTATTGTAATTATTTTTCGTGATGACACGTTATTTTTCAAATTTTTTTTTATTAAGGCGTGGATTCTCCTTTGGCCAATTTAATCCAATTTGTAATCAATTGTTTGATTAGTTACAAATTTTGTAAGTTTTGATATACTTTTCTTAAATTAGATACAACGAGTTTAGATGATTAAAAGATACACATAAGAATATGGTAGTTGAAATAAGGTTTTTACAGAGTCAAAAGAACCTCGAAAAATTGTAGCAACATAAGGCTTTTTTTCAAATTATACACTTGTTATTCTATTATCTTTGGGCTATAAATTTGGTATTTCTTGTATGTTTATACCATGCATTTGGTATTTTTGATATGTTTAGACCATGTAATTGGGGTAAAGATTTTTTTGTTAATTGATTCTAGGGTTCAAAAAGTTTTCTCAATTTTCTAGACTTTACTTTTGAATTACAAGGAGAATGCACTTCTTCTCCTTGTTCTAATTGGGTAGATAGGCCTAAAATTGTAAGGAAAATAATATGTGTTATAGACTCGATAAAATTGAATTATCTTTACATTTATCAAGGCCATAAATATTGTATCATGTAGAAAACAACAATCAAGTAATTGTAATAGTTCATCAATCAAGTAAAAATTGTTATGTTTTGTGTCTAAAATGAACTTTAGTGTTATAACAAATGTTGTAATGAATACTTAACTTCTCCGAATTCTTATAAATTCTCAATAAATTTATGTGACTGGTAATAAATTCCTTTAATTGCTTTCTAATTGTTAAATGTTTAAATGATTGTGGTACCCTTATATTTAAATACAAATATATTTAAATTGAAATTATATCAATATACATAAAATGCATAATCTTAGAGGAAATTATTTAAAATTGAAATTATATCAATATACATAAAATGCATAATCTTAGAGGAAATTATTTAAAAACTATAAAATGAAAATAAGAAAAATGAAATTGAGATGAAAAAGAAAAGGGAGAGAGAAAAATAAAAGAGAAAGAGAAAGACAACAAAAATAAAATAAAATAGACAAACCACAAAGTGATATGTCAATAATATTTAACTTGAATCAATAATTATCAGAATATAAAAACACTATCTAAAATCATTTTTAAGTGTATATAATATCATCATAATGTTTTATATCTTAATTTGAAAGATTTAAGAATTTTAAATTATATATCTAATAGACAATAATTACATCTAAATTTTATGTCTATAGTGTTGGATAATATAACTATTATGTTTTAACTTATTAATTAATGTATATTAAAACACATATTAAAGTCACTTTTAAACTAAACAAGCATGTGCAAGAAATATTATTAGTATATATGTATGCATGATTCATATTCATATAAGCATGATTCGTGGTAATGTATGACATACACTAGTGGACATAAATAAAAATATAGTATTAAAATATATTAGACTGTCTTTAAAACCAAGCAAGCATATGCATGATTATGTCATACACTATTACACAATAAATACAGCTATATTTAAAATATATTAAGAATCCTTTTAAATTAACAATAGTCATGATTCATATTAATAAATGTGCATAGATTAATCTTCATATAAATGTCATACATAACTATATTTTAATAATAAATATATGTTAAAAAGGTATAAAATAATATAGCAAAAGCTTCCTTTAAACTAAGCAAACGAAGCATATGCATGACTCATATATTAGCATGTGGGACCTGTATATTGCCTTCTTTAAATATGTGACTATTTAAAATATTATTATGATTATAGTTTCTAGATAAGTTTAACCATAACTAATGTTGAGTTCGGAGTGTCTTACACGAATCATTTTGAAAACCTTAGCATAAAATATTATGGCTATTGTGTGTGGTTTGGTTTAGAAGATAACATAATAGTAATAATGTGTTGAAAAAGTCAGTGTATTTCATTGTACGCATACTTGATATTTGATTATTATAATGTATGCAATCTTGATTTAATAGAGTACATAATATTTTACATCAAAAAATTATTTAGTGTGTATATTTTTCTTGTAAATGGTTGTTTGTTGGTTTGGTTTTACATAAATAATAATTAAATTAACCATATTAATTCTAACTAGGCTTAATTCAGATATAAAGAAGTAGTTGTAACTAATATTGCGATAGATTAGTTATATTTAATTGTAACTAAATCTAATTCATTTTATAAAACAATACATATGATTTTATTATAATATAAGATAATTTGGAAAATATTTAAGGAATAATTGAAATACTTAAAAATAATCTAGAGTTAGGGTTTCTAATATAATTTAATAAATTTGTTGTGAATTTGGAGATAGTTGTTTAGCACCAACAATGTAATATAATTTTTTATATCAAGGCGAAATGGACATAGAAAGACTAGACAAAATCAACAACATCAAACGGGTCTATCGAGGAATTAAAATAGCTTTTCCAAAACCATAGGAGCACTCAAATTTCTCCTTCTGACAACTCTGCAAGTAATATGACGAATATAATCAACTTATTTTGGACTATGTAAACTTCGCTCACTTTTCTCGGTTTCATTGTGGATCACTAGAAAGCTGTTCACCATAATTGCATGCCAACATTTGTAAGACTCATACAAAATGGAATGTGTTGATGAAGGCCCATGTTATCCCTCCATTATTATTAGTCTCTTGAATGTCTTCAACAATATGAAAAGATGTACTTGATGTAACTGATAAGTAATATGGTGTATGCAAGTATCCCAACATATATCTTATCAAATACATGTGACACATTCACCAAAACCTTTTCCAAATGGCGAAAGAGGCTAGAGGGAAAGAAGCCCAAATTATTAAATTATATTCACCATTCCTCCCCCTCACCAATTCTCATGACACCTGTGTACTAAAGTGGGTCCCCTTACCTTACTATTATATTTCAAAAAATAAATAAGGAAGAAATATGATTGGTGTAATGAATACTCATGGAAATCATTATATTAATATTATAATCACATATACTACAAAAACACATAATCTAATTAATGTTTTCGTGAAAACAAATGTAACATGAAATATATGATAAAATTATAATTAGTTTAATCTTATACATTGATAAACTTATTATTATATATAATAATTTTATTTTAAAAACATAATTTTTTTAAACTACTAAGAAAAATCCTATTTTTATTTTTTATTTTTCCATTATTTATAAATAAAATTATAATTAATTTAATCTAACATTGATAAAATTATTATTATTATATATACTAATTTTATTTTAGAATCAAAAGTTTATAACCACCACTATAAATGCTTAAATTTAAAGTGTTTTAAGAAGGTTTTTGGTAACAAATGTGACCCCATTCTTAATCGGTCGATGGCCTTCTTTATAAGTTACAATTCTTAAAATTGTCATTTTCTTTTCTTAATATCAAATTTATGTTTCTTTTATATTTTAATATTTATGTTTGAATTTGAAGTGGCAAGGTATAGAGGGTGGCATTGTCCAAGAAGGCATGACCATGTGATTCTCAAGCACCCATTTAAGATTGTGTTATTTTTTTGTTCTAATGTATTTGCACCATGGATTTACGAAGAAAATGGAAGAGGTGGGCGTTGCCACTTGCCTCAAGCATCTTCTATTATCATTATTTTTATCATTCTAATTTTTTAATTATTGTTTTCTACATCATAAAACCATTTTCCATTAACTATTGTGAAGATTTAGATTGGAAGAATATTTTGACAACACATTAAGTTTGTAAACATGTTCTTCAATTAAATGTAAGGATTTTAATATTCCACGTTGGAGGATGAATTCAACATGATTTTAAGGTAATTAATTTGACATGTCAATAAAAATTCTTAGAATAAGTTTAAAAGGAATGTAATAACAAAATAGATAAATGGGGGTTGTGATCTAAACCAAAGAACACCACAAATGAATTACATTTGAAAATTCTGATTTAATGACCCAAATGCTTTACGTTGGCCTAGCTCGAGCCTTGGTTTACTTGGTTCTATTTTTGATGCAGATCGGACTGGTTCTTAAATGACTTTGACAAAGATATATTGTCCACTCAAGATTTTTTTGATATTGACAATATTTATTCTCCGCCTATGAAAGTGATGTCACTTTTTCATATTGATAATATTTATTCTCTTCTCTGTGAAAGTGATGTCAGATTTCATCCTTTCTAACCACTTTCCCATCATATTTTGCATCACTTGGCAATCCAAGCACCATTTTTGTCGTAAGTCTCAATTCTTCCTTAACACGACCTTGATAGAGCATGTGCCCATGATGAATCATATCAAGCAAGTGTGGAACTTAGTGCCTAAACCATATCACATGCAAAGTTAACATCCTCCTCTACTGTCCAGCTGGAGCTTAGACCCAATGGTGGTCCAATGCAATGACTAGGATAGCCAAGTTCCTTAGAATTTATGGGTGACAACAACTAGTATCGTGGTTTGCTCCTATTCCGCCACCTCCTACGCGCTCATCTGGGTGGTGATGGTGCTTGAGGGAAACCCTTTCTCTGAGCCCTTATAATTGCAGGTTGTCGATCTTCAAAAGAAAATTCAAATCACCGATAATTACAATGCTCGAGGTGCACAAATATGTACCAACTTCATTAGATCGAAGTTGGGGACCAAGTTTCGAATGAATTATTTCAAATTTTCAAAGCCAAGCATTCCTCCCAAGAAATCGGGGCCATCTATGATGATGGAATGTGGCTCAAAGTGATCCCTAGTTCATGCTTTAGGTGTTTTTAAATCATTATAGACAATTCTTTCAAGCATAAACCCCCTGCTTGAGCATAGCGCCGCAATGAAACAATGCTCGGATGATGTGCCATCCGAGTCTCCCAACAAAAATAATTTCCTATGATCGTATGCTTTCCATTAAGGATTTGCAGGAAGTAGCCATGCAAATGACCAATGACAAGGCACCCAGATGTGACGAATTTCCTTGTGAATTCTACAAGGCGCTTTGGGATAATCTTTGGGTTGGACCTACATCAAGTCCACATGGAAGTATTCCATGCTCAGATACTTGGTCCCCATATCAATAAAGGGAATATCAAGTTTATCCCTAAACCAAGTGATCTTGAGTTAATTAGTAATTGGCATCCCATCACTGTTAAATGTTTCATACAAGATCATAGCCAAAGATCTTGTCGTTTGGCTTCGATATCTTATTCTAGCCATAATATGATAAGAGAAAATTGGCTTCATCCAAGGAAGTTATATCCTCAACAACATCATTACTATTTGGGAAGGCGAGTGGGCTCATAGGTCTAATCAGCAAGCTCTCTTCATCAAAATTGACTTTGAGAAGGCTTATGACCGAATTGAATGGTCGTTCATCTTAGCCATGCTTAAAGCTTTAGGTTTTGGTCTAAACTTTCTTCAGGATATTAATATGCTCTTTTCAAATGCCTCTTCCCATATCACCATCAATGGAAAAATCTCATATCCGTTCAGACTCTTTCGATTTATTCAACAAGGTTTCCCCCTTGCACCCGGCCTTTATGTCTTGATAGTTGAAATATTTGGTTACGTGTTTTCTTAAGCCCAATCTCAAGGACTTGTCAGAATTATTGCTTCACTATCCAATGATGGTGCTCAACTTCTTAATGGCCACTTCATTGAGGACTCCTTTCTCACTCTCATTGAAGAGGAGTGCAATGTTAACTAAGTTGTGCAGTGCCTAGATTTTTTTTTGTTTGACATCTGTGTTAGGATTATGGAGCTGAATTGCTTCATAGTTAGCATGATTTACACCTTACTAGTTTACTCAAAGAACCGACGCCACTCGGTACCCGGCTCAAGTTAGCATCAAGGTAATCGGCGTCAATCAACATTAGGATAACCACATCGACGGTCAAGGTAATCGACACTTTGGTCACTGTACATGAAATTTTATATTTAACTCACGGGAATTAGATCTAAATTTATTATAAAGTTGATCTAAAGGTTGTAAATGTATAGCTAAGGTTCCCTAAGTTTGTCTAAGCTTATATAAGCTAAAAAACTAGGGTTAGAACATAAGGATAGAGGAAGAATGTTAATTCTCCTTGGTTGAAGATGAAGAAGAAGAAAAAGAAGAAAAGGTTGCATGAAGACAAAGCTTCAATGGAGAGAAGTGGACAAAAGGAAATAACAGGTACATTTGAATGATGAGAAGGTGGTTATGTCTTCTTTTGTATTTCCTTTGTATTGTCTTGTATAAATGTAATGGCTTACATAGTATGCAAATCACATAGTATTTCATCTTATAGATCCACATGTTGTTGTGAGATCTTGTATTGTAGATCCATGAGATCATATTGTATTGTTGATCCATAGGAATCTAGTATTGTAGCTCGTTGGAGAGCTTGTGGATACAAATAGTATCTAGATATTGTAGAGGAGGTTGTCTTCATGTTTGCACAGGTTGATGTAGTGATGGAGAGACAAACTTACTTCTTGGTGCATAGTCATGGTTGCACATCAAGAGACCCATATGAGAGGTCTTGTTTCAAATCCACGAGAGAAATTAGTAGCAGTTAAGAGATGCAATAGTTCCTGGTTATGTGAGATCTGTTAGTGGTGTTTGGAGGCACAATTTTAGTGCACTCATGGAGATCTGTTTAGATATCTGGAGGAGAGGAGATACTCTTGGAGAGATGCATTGTACTCTTGTATTGAAGAGTTGGTTTGTACTCTTGTTATATTATATATATGAGATCTCTATCTTTGGTGGATGTAGCCCACATTGGGTGAACCACGGTACATGTTGTGTTATGTGTGTGTACTTTGTTTTGATTTGGATTATTCTAGTTTATACTTCCACTATTGTAGATTTTTGGGAATTGTTTAGATATTTTGTGCATGATTGGGTTTTTTATCGAATTATAGTACTATTATGCAAATCCAATTCCCAACAAATGGTATCGAGCCTAGTTTTTTTATCTTATCTCGATACCAATAACTAATATTAGAGCTTGGTTATTTTAAAGAAAGGTTTTGCTTCAGTATATTGTTAGTGGTTTCTGCGATGTGTGTATGAGAGTAGGGTTTGTTCTTCCTGATGTGAAAATTGTAGAAGCTATTTAAATCTCAAGTGGAAGCTAGAAATGTGAGGTTGTTGGAGAATATAGTAACCAACACCGGTTAGGTGGAAACTAATGTTGACGGGGTGACCGTGGTCGATTCATAAGGTGACCGTGGTCGGTTCTGAGGTGATCTGGTCGATTATTGGGCAACTTGGTTTTAAACAAAAAATAAAAAATCTAAAGATTTTTATTAGATGCAATGAATGTATCTTGTTTACTGAGGTGTCCCTGGTTCTTGGAGGCATACGTATGATGTTAGATTGTAGTGCTTGTATTATTTTGGTTACACTGCATGTTTGGGATTGAAGATTTGAGTACATGAAATAGAGGAGCAATTATGCATCCTTTGGTGCAGTTAGATGCATGGGCTTCATTAGAGAAGCGAATATAGTAGCACAAAATGAAGACGGGGTTTCCATTAGAGAAGCATGTTCTTCAGTTGAAGATGTGGTTGAGTATCTTGGTGTTGGTAAGGTGATGTATTTCATCTTGGTGCAGTTTTATTGCATGTATTATTGTTGTTAAGTTTTTGTGCAAGATTTGGGTGCTTCTTGAAATGACTGGCTCAACACAACTATCGGCTTTGGTTAGAGTAGGCACCTGGTTTGGTGACCTATGCCAATTTGTGGTGTTGTGTTCGTTCCAACAAAGCACTGACGTCAGTCAAGGAACCAACATCGGTCACAAAGGGTAACCGCTACTAGTCAACAACCGTGGTGGTCTCATGACATTGAGTTTACAAGGGGGTTTTTTACAGTAGAAGAGGGCATGGATGGTTCAGTTTCTTGTTTTGGAGGATCATGTTTCTTGCACAGTGTGTACAAGCAAAAACAATGCAGATCACTTCAATGTTTGGATCAAAAAGAGGACAGAGTTGGCTTGGTTAGTCCAGTGAGACTTTGAGTCAGGCATCTCTATATGATTCATGTTTTATTTCTTTCATTTGGAGTAACTGATATTATGTTTGGATTGTTTGCACAAATAAAATTTGCACCATGGATATTTGGTGAGTTGGAATTTTATTTTCGGGATATGTTGGAATCTTGAGGACAAGGATATATACTCTAAGGATGGGATCCTCAATGAAAATTCATGTTTAGACACAGTTGTAATAATGAAATATGTTGAGTACACAAGATGAAAAGAATTTGATTCACCAATTTCACAAGAAGTCCAAACTTCTGTGATGTAGAAGTATTCTTTGATAAGAAGGAAATCGGTTTATATTTTCTTTCATTTGTTTTATTTCTCATTGACATATACAAATTTTGAGCTTGGTGATTAGAAGTAGTGTAGGGGAGTTCAGGCTAAGTGGGAGCAATCCATGTTTATTGGCATTGCAGCAGTTGGGAATATATGCACATGTAGAGTGATAGCAATATGCTACATTTTTTGTGTGGCATGAGGCACAAGTTGTTTTGGAGGACAGTCATGATTTTGTAGGTATTTTGAGTTTATTGCATGATGACATCACTTATAGTTTTATTTATAGTGCCTAGATATCCCTATGGGATTGCAGTTGATGGTTGTTTAGTTAGGTTAAGAAGAGAGAGCAATGTTATTGACATTGAAGGGTAAAGAAGGAAAATCTGTTTGTTACAGGTTAAAGTGTGAAAACAATGTATATTTACATCTTATTGATGTTTCCCTTGTTTGCTTTCATCTTGGATAGTTGTGCAGAGTATGTTGATGACATGTTTGTTGGTATTTGCACTATTTATTATTATCAAGGTTAGTATGGTTGTTTGTTTTGATATTGATGAGCACATGATTCATACTTGGATTTGGAGTTATTCAGTGGCAAACTTGGAGCTTCTTAAGATCCCGATGATATGGATGGATGTATATGGTAAGTTTAAACATGTGGATAGATTCTATTTTATGAGCCTATGATGATGTAGCTATATCGATTTGTGCATGGATTCCTATGAGCATGGTTTAGATGCCTTGAGAATGAGTAGGGGATGCTTATATTTCCTGTTGTTACTATGTTAATCCTTGATAGATATGTTATCTATGGATGGTTTTCTTGGACATGCTAGTTTTTATACAGGTTGGATTTTGCAGAATGCGATATTTGGATTCTTTGAGTTATGTAGGTGTTGTGCGAGTAATTAACCATGAGTTGCATGTAGAACTCATTTAGGTGTCTTGACCTAGGATCTTGTTTTTCTTACACATATTCCAATTTTTACTTGTCTTTGGTCAGTTGCATTAGTGGTTGCATGGAGACATAGATAAATGGTTAGAGAACTTGGTGGCTATGGTTGCGATAGAAGGTTAGTATTTTAGTTTGAGTGGGAGCTCTTTCAGGTGTGTTAGTCATGGTGGATTGGTTGTATGAGATGTTTGGTGTTATGATTCAATGGGATCTTAATGTATGGATAGCGCATGTATCATAGATCGAAAGTAGTAGCTTCGTGCAGTGGGTGTATGGTAAGTCACGAGTTTGTTATCTTCTTGGTTTTAGAAGATGGTTTAATCTTCCTGATTTCATTTGAGAGAATTGTTGATATAAAGAATAGATGGTCTTCATGGTATGTAGAGGATAGTGATGTATAGTAGGTAGGTATAATTTCAGCAATTTATCTCAAATTGGGATATTGTTAGGATTTTGGAGTTTAATTGCTTCATAGTTATCATGATTTACACCTTGTTGGTTTAATCAAGAACCGACACCCGTAAGTAAGGGTAACCGATTCGATAAGAGGGTAACGGTGTCGATCGGGGTAAGCAACCATCGGTCAAACATCGTGGTAACCAATGATGGTCGGGGTAATTGGCACTAATCACCATCAGTGGTAATCAAGACAATCGTGGTAACCGACACCGGTTACTGTGCATGAAAGTTTATATTTAACTCATGGGAATTAGATCTAAATTTATTATAAAGTTGATCTAAAGGTTGTAAATGCATAGCTAAGGTGCCCTAAGTTTGTCTAAGCTTATATAAGCTAGAAAACTAGGGTTAGAACATAAGGATAGAGGAAGAATGTTAATTCTCCTTGGTTGAAGATGAAGAAGAAGAAAAAGAAGAAAAAGGTTGCATGAAGACAAAGCTTCAATGGAGAGAAGCTAGACAGAAGGAAATATCAGGTACATTTGAATGGTGAGAAGGTGGTTATGTATTCTTTTGTATTTCCTTTGTATTGTATTGTCTAAATGTAATGGCTTACATAGTATGCAAAGCACATAGTCTTTCATCTTGTAGATCCACAAGTTGTTGTGAGATATTGTATTGTAGATCCATGAGATCATATTGTATTGTTGATCCATAGGAATCTAGTATTGTATCTCGTTAGAGAGATTGTGGATACAGATAGTATCTAGATATTGTAGAGGAGGTTGTCTTCATGTTTGCACAAAGCAGTTGTGCCGATTTGTGATGGAGAGAAAACTTACTTCTTGGTGTAAAATCATGGTTGCACATTGGTATACCCATGTGAGAGGTCTTGTTGCAGATCTACAGAGAACTTGGTAAAAATTAAAAGATGTTGTAGTTCCTGGGTATGTGAGATCTGTTGGTGGTGTTTGGAGGCACGGTTGTAGTGCACTCATGGAGATCCATTTAAAGATCTGGAGGAGAGGATATACTCTTGGAGAGATGCATTGTAATCTTGTATTGAGGAGTTGGTTTGTACTCTTGTTATATTATATATATGAGATCTCTATCTTTGGTGGACGTAGCCCACATTGGGTGAACCATAATACATGTTGTGTTATGTGTGTGTACTTTGATTTGATTTGGATTATTCTAGTTTATACTTCCACTTCTCTAGATTTTGAGGAATTGTTTAGATCCTATGTGCATGATTGGGTTTTTTATTGAATCATAGCACTATTATGCAGTCTCGAATTCCCAACAATCTAGATCTTCCATTTAATGGTGTAAAAAAATGCTACAAACAATCATTTCTTCCCGCACTTGCTTGGTTGGCATCCTATGATTGGAAGAGGTTTAATCACAGAGAAATGTTCAAATTTTTGGGCATTCCTTTCACCTTCCAAGCCTCTCTCATTGAATTATGGAAATATTTCATTCAACGTGTGGCCCGAAAATTGGATTACTATATCACCAAACTATTTTCTTTGGCAGGTAAATTCCATATTTTCTCTAACGTTTTGGGAGCCACACATGTGTATTACTACTCTTTTTGGGTCCTCTCTAAGAATTCAATGCACAAGCTTGAAAATCTTCATAAATATTTCCTCTAGGTTAATCCAACATCTAGAAAAGGATTTCACATAGTGGCATGGGAATCATGTTGTTTTCTTAAGGACTCTGGAGGCTTAGGCCTTATCGACATACTACAAGTAGGAATAAGTTATTTTTGCACTAAATGGATATTTCAAGCCATTGATGACAAGGAATCTTGGAAGGCACTTTTGTGACATTGTATAAAAGAAGGCACCCACTACAACTGCTCTACATAAAAAGGCATTGGATTTACCAACATTATCATTTATCTTGTCTCAATCAAAGTAGTGGGAACATTTGTAATTAAAATCATTTGAAAATATTGGGAGTAGATTAAACCTTGGATTATGTGGAATGGCAATGGCTTCGTAATGGCATTTCCTTCAATCTCCACTCTCTGTGGTGGTCCCTCGTGTTCCAATACCAAGGTCATTGTTTGGAAGAGGTGCCTTGGATTCTTGCTCTCTACTTTTTCAAATGTGGAATACACACTATCCAAAGTATTTTTGTAAGCACGTTTAATCATGGTTACCCGGAAAGAGATCAAGGAAAATTTAAATTGGCCATACAGGACATATGCCTCATTAAATATATCATTTCCTTCATGCTAGATCACATGATTCATAAGATTTTTGTTCTCTAGGCTCATCCATGGTGGACATACTGGAAGTGGTATGTGGACACCCCCTTCCGAAACTACTTTGATAGTAAAGGCTATGCATGGATTTCGCAACATCAGCCCATGGTGGATAAGATTAAAAATCAATGGTAAATTCGATCCTTGTGTTCTATCTAGGGAAGGATATTTCTTACATTTTGGTCCACTTGTGTGGAACCCAAAATAGCACACTTTTTACGGTGAGTGATTTATCAAGGCCTCCCACTTGAAACATGTGTGGTTCAATTGGGAGTGGCCGTGCCGAAATTCGTAATGTCCCCAAATGGACATATTTTTT
The DNA here is from genome assembly GCA_018340775.1 of Taxus wallichiana var. yunnanensis. NCBI lineage: Eukaryota > Viridiplantae > Streptophyta > Pinopsida > Cupressales > Taxaceae > Taxus > Taxus wallichiana. Next base: position 173,396,084 of record CM031237.1, on the reverse strand, counting down.
CCTAAATGGATATTAGGAAAACCAAACCACTAAATGCAAATTATAGACAAAATATCAATGCATGTCCGAATTAAACATGGGAAGTGCAACTAGGGTATATTAATAAATTATACAAATCACCCTTTAAAGTGTAGTTTTTCCACTCGTAACTGAAATATTGATTTTATAAGACAAAAATCTAAAATAACATGAAGATTTCTTAGGTAAACATGGCTGCAATAAATTGATTTAAATTTGTAGATAAGCTATCATGAACAGAGATATGAAAATGGCAATTGAAGTCACCCAAAAATATGGAAAATTTACTTCTTCAATCAATCAAAATCAGAATATGATATAGCAATACAAACTAGATCTGAAGCACCTTCTAGAAACTCATATTTATGTAAGAGATAGGTCACTCCATGCTGAAATAATGCAGAAACATGGCTGCACTCTCTTCCCTTTAAAACCCTTGTACCAAATATGCAAAATCTTCTTTATTCACTAATGCAATAACTAAAAATATTTGTAATCACAATGGATAACCCATGGGTAGGAAATCCTCAAATGCTCTAAGAGGGTTTTCATCCTCTAGAGGTAAATTCTAAGGGTTTTTATCCTTAGAATAATTTAGACAAAATCTCAAAGCTTCAGATATAATTCAGAAATTAGATAATGATCAAGTGTGTCTTCTCCAAGTAGTTCCCATTGCTTAAATAGAAGAATTGGGCTTAGTGGCCACCTCCAACAACCAGTCACATTTCCCTTCCTCATTAAATTCTTCCACCAACCACTTTTCTTCTCTAGGCTAGGTCACATTTCTTTAGAATGGATTATTTTTGGCCCATTAACCCTTTTCCTTTTTCTATGCTCTTTTGCCTCTATAGTGCAAGTCACACTTTTCTAGAAACAAATAATTTTAGCTAAGTGATTTTATCATTTGGTTCACTTTTATACTCTTTTATTAAGTCCATAATAGTCTATTATAAGTGATTTTATAATATTTTATTTATTTTTGCCCTTTATAAGAAAATATTATAACTTAAGTCTCCCCTTTAATTTCTTCCTCGGTCGTCGGGAAGAAAAAATAGGCTAAGGTCTTCGATTGGGAAGGGAATATTACAATTCCCGTTCTTTGGGAATCTGGAAAATATCCCATACCTATTTTGGTACTATCATAAAGATCAAGGAACTTGGGATTGGATTCATTATTTCTTCCAATCATTCGCCCTAAGTACTTCACTTGGCATCATGTCTTACTAGGAGAGAATTCCCAATTTCCACATAAATTTACCTAGATTGGCATGCTTTAGAGGGGAAATTTTTTCATTTATGAAAAGAAAGGAATTTTTTTATTTGATAATGTTGATGTCAATCATCACTTCTCTATTTATAACCATTCTATGGTTATTGTAATTGTCTTGCTATAGATTCAAGTTCGGGCCAATAAGGTGATGCTTGAGGTGGAACACCTACAGACACTCCTACGCCACCGTGGCAACTTCCCCTGCAATTTTGCATGTGTCCCACCATCCCCCTCTAGTCACTCTCTTCCACATGGAAGTGCCAACAGATTGGAAATGAGGTGTTGGATCTCGGAACCACTCCCAACGTCGCTCATTTAGCAATTCTCATAACTCTCCTTGCAGCCAACCTTCCTAGAGGAGCTTCACTCCCCACCTTCACTCACCATCGGGGTTAGGATATCTCCCCACCTCCTAGTCAAAAATTTTGGGACTTTCCACCTATGCGCAAGCCTCACACTCATGACATGTGGAGGCTTCCTCCACCATTGGACAAGTTTCTATGGATGGTGCTTGCCATCTCACCATCTTGTTCCCTGTTGAAGATCTTGAATAAGAAATCCACTGTGGATTAGGTGGGATGTTCTAGACTTTGAAAAAGATTTTTTCGGATTTAGTTGACATGATCAAGATCCACCCTTGTAGTACAATAATTTGCAATGGAGGCTTAATATTTTTTTTGATATATTGACGCTTTTTTTTATTAAGGGTAAAATTTTTTGAGTAGGATCCTACCGGAAGAAAGGGCCAAATGTTAAGATAAAACGATGACGACAAATGGGACAAAACAAAAACAAGCATCCCAAATGCAACAAAGAAACATCCACAAAGAAACAACTACCCCCAAAATAAAATGAGGTAGCACACGGAACAAGAGATAACCAGCTACAAAAAGCCACCAAAGTGAAAACCAATAGTCAAGTATTAGCCATAAAAGGTGACCTAGTTTTCAAATGCATTGTAGTGGAGCCTTTTTATAACTTTGAACAATCGTCCGATTATCCTTATCATCGAAATTATTGAGATTAGGATCAAGAGGAATAATGACTTCTAAAGAGTTAATTGGCCTGAAATTATTCAAATAAGGAGATAAAGAGGCACTCTCCTTGAGATCCTCGATAGGGCTCATTGGGACTATGAACCGAGGGGTCTCATCAACCATCACAATACTATCATTTTGGGAGGGTCTCTGTTATTCAAAGAGGGCGATGATGGATCCAATACCAAAAGGGGTACATACTGTGTGATGATCAGGTAGAGATTCTTTCCACTAGGTGGGTTAAGTGGCAATGTGCTTAGGTCACTCACAATCTGCAATCAAGTGTCTTGTTTTAAAACATCTATGACACAAAAAGGCACACCTTCAAAATCAAGCCGTTGAACCCATGTTCTATTTTTTATCGAAGATTGATCTCGTGGGGAAGGTCTTGAGTGAGGTTCATGTCAACCAAAATACGAGAAAAGGTAGTATGAAATTGTTGGGTAGTGTTGTCATTTGATTTAACATAAGCCCTTAAGTGGTTAGCTATGGCTTCAAAGCAATGTTCATTCTAGAATTGGATAGGAAAGTTAGGGAGTCTAACCCAAAGAGGCTAAGAATCAAAGGAGGATTTTTAAGGGTCAAAATTAGGGTACCAGGTTTTGACCATGAGACCATGTTCACCCCAAGCTCATTATTTTTGTCAATAATATCCCGATCTTCAATAGATTCAAAAACAACAATGAAGAAAGCTCTAGAGCATGGGTAGAGATCGATCTTACCATTGATTGACGACCTCCATCTTTGGGATATACATTCATTCAACTAAGGAAGTTTCGGCCAAAATTATTGACACTTTTACTCTCCCTCATTCCTAGGATATTTTTCCTATTCTTTTGTCGTGGCTTCGGGCATGCTTCCATACCACCCAATTTTTTTGAATTATCTTATATCATTTTACTTGTTAAATAAATAGAAGATCTTATTCATCATTTTTTAAAATGTGTTTTATATGAAATCATTTTGGATGGTATTATTTCATATTATGTTAGTCAATCACTTATATGACAAGTCAACACTATATAGTTGAAGTTTAATAAAATTACAAATGTAGGTGAATAAAGTGCTCATAAAATGTCCTAATGATTGTTATTTCATATATATGAAAAGGAAAGAAATAATAATTATGAGAGGTACCCATCTCCTTCTTGAGCATTTTTGGCCCATGTTCATGGTCATTTTATTCATGATAAATACCTTTTTATGTTTCATATTCTCTTTCTTTAACTAAGAAAAATAATTGTAAGAAAATGTAGCGTTGCTCGCTTAATATAACATATTTTGAAGAGTTAGATGGAAAAAGCTATAAAATGCTACAAGTGTATTTATGTGTTATATATATAAATTGAAAGTATTCTATTTTGGGTTGAAATATTAATTGTAATCGTTATTATTTTTTTTTTTTAATTTTACACTATTAAACCTATCAACTTCCTACAAATACCTATATATAGATAATGTTGCTAGTATTATTTTTAAAAGTCTCCAATTCTTTTTAGTATATTTCTTTGAAACAATCTAATAATAATCCAAAAATTCAATATATATGTAGATGTACATGTATATGTATGTATGTGTATATGTATATATGCATATATGTGTGTGTAGGTATATGTGTGTATGTGCATTCCAATAACAATTTAATGATATTTTGTCAACCTATTTTTAATTTTTCACATATATATAGTAGCTTATTTGAATATTACAACAAATTAAATAAGTAATCTATCATTCTAATTTACTTATTTTTCTATTCCATATAGTTATATTTATAAAATAATTTATCTCAATATACATTAAGTAAATTTGTATGAACTATTATGTGAATTTATTTTATCGTACCTATTTTAATATAAAATATTTATATATTAACATATAAGTTTGTATTTTAATTTTAATTGTGAAACTTCTCAAAACTTTTAAAATTATTATCAATTTCCTAAAATGTATATTTAAATTATTTTATAACACACACACACACACACACACACACACACACACACACACACACACACACACACACACACACACACACACACACACACACACACACACACACACACACACACACACACACACACACACACACACACACACACACACACACAAAGAGTGGAATGAAAGGTCAAGGATGCTCTGTTAGGGTTTCGTTCTTATGTCATCCCATGCTTGATGTTGGCCATATTGGTTTATTGTCAAACTAGTGTTTCCTTGGGATTTTGGAAGGATTTTTACTTTGCATGCATAGTTATTTCGCTAAGTGGGTTATTTACTAAACCCTTTGGGAGGCGTCATCCCTTTATTAATGGATACCCTTTCACCTCCTCCATCTATTGATGCATGTTTCAATGCTTTGCACCCATGGATCCAAAGAATATGAGGAAATTCATTCCAAAAGTCTTCAATGAGGTAATCATTTTGAGTCTAAGACTCCTTTGTCTGATGTTGTGTTTAATTTACCTGAATTTGATAAGGCTTGTAACTAGCTTGAATCATAGACCCTTATTGGGTATTTTGTTTTTCGTGTCCTCCCGAAATCTCAATGAAACAATTGGTTCATAACCATTAACAACACCATGGTGTTAAGCTCGAGGGAGTGTAAAACCTCACCAAGGGATTTTTTTGTTTCACGTCAATAGTGTTGAACATTTCAAGACCATTGTTAACCATGACCATTGGTTCATTCCAAACATACTCCAATAGTGTATTATCACTACGCCAAGGATTTCAATGTCTCTAAACAAGCCAATCTTAAAACCCAAGATGGGTGGAATTTTTTTGGGTTGCCTCTCACTTTGTTGGGATTTTTCAAACACCTGATAAAACCCTTGGGTCAACTTATATTTATAAAACAAATGAAGTTTTGTAATTCTCACCCCCAAAACCATGTTTTTTGCGTTTAGGTGGATTTATCTAAAGACCTTAAAGACTCCATTGATATTCAGGTTGGAGGTACATATTTCTCTTAGTGAGTCCTCTATATTAACCTACCTAGCACTTATTTTCATTGTCAATATTATTGACCACATGATTCAAAAATATCCTCTAATGGTTGAATCCCACCTGTTTCACAAGAAAAGGTTCAAATGCAATCCAAATCTCCTCCAATTAAAATGGGTGGACCACGGTAACCAATAAAAGATTTCTTTTATTGTCTTGTGAAACCCTCACTTGATCCTATCACCCAATCACCGGTAATGGTGCCAATTCCTTTGCTACAACCACCCAATCTCTCTCTCGCTCCTTGCTAGCTTCCTCTATTGTTCTCCTTTAAAATTTCCAGCTCCATCAATCATCTTTCCTCTCCAATTCTAGAAGCACCATTCATGGAAGAAAATCAACTTCATTTCTCTTGTAAAGCTTACATTAGTCGCTTTGCCTTGCACATGTAGAAGAAGGTGAATTTATGCAATAAAAAAGGTTTTGGTCATTGGTAGATGTTGCTAATTTCATTTTGTCTCACAACCAATTTTCCACCCTCTCTAATCTTGATGATGAGGGATTTATGCACCTTGATTCAATCTAATGATTGTGTACTCTTGGAATATACATGGCCTTATTGAGCCAACCTAGATATATCTAGTCGGGATAGTTGTCTACACTTTAAGCATATGTGTGTTTACATCTACAAGAAGTCAAACTTGCATGCTTCTTAATTAATTTTGCTACTTGCACCATGTGGCTTAATGTTATTCATGCATCTAAACATGACCATGGACATGGAGGGATCATGACCTTTATTACCCCTAACCTTACTTACCACGTGATCTCATGGAGCTCTGCTCCCACTCATCAATTGGTTTGGACTCTCTTTGATTTTGACAGGTGTATCTTGGGTTTAGCTAATATTTATGCGTCCAATGATGTAGTTGAAAGATATCTCTTTGACACTCGCTTGTTGATTCCTTTCACGATGCTCTTTGGATTATTTATGGTGATTTTAATATGATTGAATAAATGGAAGAATTTTTTTGTTATTTTCCCATGCATTGGTGCATGGGAGACCTAGTTTTATATGAAGCATAAGCTTTGAATTTTTGACCCTAACATCCCCTATAAAGAGAGATTCAACTCGCTAGTATACTTGGTCCAAATTTTGAAAGCGTCAAGATAGGATTATGTAGTGACTAGATCGTCACCTTATGATGAGTCAAATATTATTCTTTCTCCCATCCTGGGAATATCTTTTGTGGTTGTTGACAATCCTCTCTCATATAATCATTCCCCCATATTATTTGACATTAATTGGTCCAAACTTACAAAAAAATCATGGTTAAATTTCAATTTTACTTAAACACATGTGCACATGAAGCATTCTCGGACTATGTCTCATATCTTACATATTTAGAACTTGGTTCCTCACCCCGCTCATAGGGAGGGATATATTGCTTGGTGGAATGATGCCATCAAAATAACTAGCACCTTCCTTTGCATCTATGGAAAACAAGCTACTCTCTTTCAATATGTAGCACATGAGGCTTCATATTGTGAGTTTCAATGTGTCTCACAAGAGCTTAATGCCTTTCCTTTTTATCTTTGCATGTAAATCCAGCTACCCATTGGAGACATAAACTTAAGGTGAAGGAATCTTACATAACATGAGGTGCTCTGCTGCATACTCGATTACACTAGCTTAAAGTTGATGAAATATCCTACAAAGATTTATTTATTGTGATTTATGCCAAGCATTCCTTTAATCAAATCAAATCCATTTTTCAAGGGAATTTCGACTCACTACTCTTTTAGATATTATTCAAGATTTTTCCATCACTATCATGGGGTTTTTTCCTCTCAACCTACCACCCTTGCTAGGGAAGAGGCTATTTTAAAATTCCTGCAAGTTGTGCCTTGCAAAGTCACACACCCTCAACAGGTAGCGTGTGATAGGCCTTTGTCTCTCGTAGACCTTAAGGAAGCATCCTTTCAAATGGCTCTTGATAAAGCTCTAGGTATTGATGGCTTCCCTCTGAATTCTACTAGACCTTATGGGACACTCTAGGGGTTGATCTACATAATGTGTACCTTGAAGCTTTAGATTCCAACTCTTTGGGCAAGTTGATTAACCAAGGAAACATCAAGTTTATCCCCAAATTTGGAGACCCTGAAAAAATTCTAATTAGAGACCCATCACTTTGCTTAATATGTCTTACAAAATTATTGCTAAGGCTTTGTCTAACATGGTTTCCAATCTCCTTCCTCTTATTGTTAGAAGTGAACAAACTGATTTCATCAAACAAAAATACATACATTAATGTTTTTGGAAAAAGATGGAGTGGGCTCAACTCTAACCAAAAACTTTGTTGATAAGGATTGAATTTTCTAAAACTTGTGGTCACATTGAATGGTATTTCATTTTTCGGTATGCTTCAAGATTTTAGGTTTGGGCGAGATATTTTCACCTTTGTGTAGATGTTATTTAATAATGTTGAGGCCTACATATCCATCAATGGGGTTCAATATTATAGGTTTGGCTTGGTCATATTCATTACACAAGGGTGTCCTTTAGCCTCTTAGATTTATGTGTTTTTCTGTGAAGGTTTTAGTTATATTCTAGCCCATATTGATTCTCAATATTTGGTTAAAGGGATCCCTCTTCCCACTTTGGATTAACAAATCATCAATGGAAACTTTGTGTATGATTCTTTACTCACACTCTTGGAGGAGGAACAGTCTGTTCAAAATGATTTTGACTAATTCAACTACTTTTTGTTTGTCTTTTAAATCCTCTATTTAATGGGATAAAACCCAGTGTTATTGACACTCATATTCTACTATCCCTCCATGGTTGGAAGACATGTAGTGGATCTAGATTCATTCGAGTATTCAGATCAACTTTATTAGCATTCCATTTTCTTTCTAGGATACTTTACATAACTATGGACTTATGTGGTTCAAAGAGTTGTGTGTAAGATTTCCTTTTGGATTATTTTGGATTACCAAGCCTCTTTCTTTGGAAGGAAATTTTCAAATCTGCTCTAAGGTGTTAACTACTATTCATGTTTATTATTCTTCTTGTTGGGATTTGTCTAATGTTACATATTCCAAACTCAAGAAACTGTTGTGGGACATTATTTGAGGTAACTCTAAGGGGCATAAGGGGTTCCACAAGGTTTCTTAGGATATTTGTTGTCAACCTAAATAAGTTGGGGCCTTTGGTTACTTAACATCAAACTCCAAGGACATTTTATTTGTGTTAAGCGGTTAATTTGTAACCTATAAGGTAATGAGGCTTGGAATATTTTACTCCAATATTACATTTGTCAAGGATCTCCTTTGGGTAGGTAAGCTTGGAAAGGTCTCAAATTTCAATCCCTTCTTCTCTTTCATGTTTTAGTTAAAATTGGGGGTACTTTCATTTCCCAAAGCATTTGGAAATCATAGGAGTTTTTAAACCACACCTAATTTGGAAGGGGGATGGTTTTAGATCTGGTATGTCTATTAACTCCCACTCTCTCTGGTGGTCATCTATTCTCACTTTTCATGATGGTCCTCTTGTGTTGGCTCCTTGGGATAAAGGTATTAGAATTTTTAGAAAAGGAATCAAGGTGGTGGGTGATTTATTTTGCAAACACTCCAAATATTGGCTTTCCTTAGTCGCACTTGTTAGTAAATACAATATTCAACATCAATACACATAATCAATTAGAATAATAATTGCTTGTATACCTACTAATATGTGCACAAAGTTAGTAACACCTCCGTGTCCCATGGTGGCAAGACCGGAGTTTGGACCACTACTACACCTTTCCACTATTATAAGCTCCATTTGGGGTACTCCTCCATGGTCCCTCAATTAGTTCCCACTAACACTATTAATCATCGGTGGAATATTTCCTCCTATGACTCGTATGGAAATGTTAGTTTCAAATGGTTTGGAGTGTTCTTATGAACCTAGAAAGTCTCATTTTTGTTGTATATTTTACACCAAGCACTTCTAGCTAGGGACTAGTTCAAGCATATGGGTCGTAACTCCAATTTCCTAGTTTGTTATCAACCGTAGTCTATTAAGCACATTTTTGGCGGGGTAAATTTTAAGACCCCCTAAAAAACCATATATATTATTTGGCAAATTTTTAAAAAATAACTTTATAAACTTGGCAGAATGCCACAAATGGAAAGGAAATATTGTCATCTAGTAGAATTGTTGGTCAGTTGCATAATGCTACCGACCAAAATATTATTATGCTCATCGTCAAGAGCATAATGCTACCGAACAATAACATAATGTTTTTGATCGGTAGCATTATGCTACATCGGGTGACAACATTATGCTACGGTCACTAATATAACATTGTCAACCAATAGCATTATGCTATTGGTCGATAGTAGAATGTTGTTGGTTGGTAGAATAGTGATATATGTCGGTAGCATAATGTTGTTTGCCAATAACACATTTCTATTTTTTGCACACGGTAAAGCTGATTTGAATATTAAAATTTGGCTATTATTGTAAATGTTATGCGAATCAACCAAAAAAATTAACTTTTACACAAAAAAATTAGGTGAAATAGCAAACGACCCAACACCTCAAAATTATCCAAATCCAAATTTCAAAAACCCAAAGATTTGTGAATTAATGAAGATTTGCCACTAAAATTTACACTATTTTTTGGGTTTTCCTCGAGCTTAGTCAACATAGAAGTGGATTCACACCCTGTTTCATCCCTTTTCTCTGGAATTATTTACCTAGAAAATGATTCTTATAGGGGATTCAACGTTATTACTTTCCATTTACAAAAATAATTGACACATTTTAATATATGATATTATTTTTCATCTTTGGAAAGATAGAAATAATGCAATTTTTAATGATGCTCCTATGGATAATTTTTTCTATTACTAATTAAGTGATTGTTTTTTCCTTTGTGATGCTCCGATTCAAAACCAAGCTTCGAGAAAGTTTAGCCGGAGTTCGAGCACCACTAGCGCTTGCTTCGACCACCGGTGTCACCCCTTTTATGGTCATTTTGCATGCCGCCGCTCAGGACACTCTTTTCCGATAACCGCTCACCTCCTCATATACCTCACTCTCCTTCTCCACATGGGGCTAAGGGAATCATATAAATCACTCTCAAAACTGGCAGATCCCTTCTCCTCGACAAAGAATGGTCCGCCTTTTCTCGGCATCCTTCTCTTGCTCATGGTAGGGTCTTTGGTCAGCTTGGTGATTCTGGTGGCACTAGTTGGAATGCCCCTTAACAGTGAAAATTTCCCTAAATGGACCTTGCCATTTCTCCCTCTTGGCCGTCATCTCATCGAGGCTCTTGAGTAACCAAAATAATAACAAGAAAGTGAATGGGATCCCATCCTAGACTCGGTTCATCCTTTTGGTTTTAGCTTGGGTGAAAAATTTGACAACCCTCCACCTATTCCTCCATCCTCTGTGTTTGTGGTTCGCAACCTAGCTTTCAAGGCTCCTTGTTTTGATCTCATTTTTAATTGATAATTACACTTTTATAGTGGTTTTTTTAAACCGCCCTCCTTCTCGAGGCCTATTCGGCTTGATATGCTTTGTATTATGCGGTGGGCTCGACTTTTCCACCTAATTTTTATACGATTAGCGTCGTACATCTCTTGATACACACACACACACACAAGTGCACTTATCACAATCTGTACATATTAAATAAAAATATACAAAACATTAATAGTAAACATAACATGTCAATATATATATATATATATATATATATATATATAGAGAGAGAGAGAGAGAGAGAGAGAGAGAGAGAGAGAGAGAGAGAGAGAGAGAGAGATATTACTAATTTATTTTGAGAGGAGTTTATTTGCAACAATTTTGTCTCATTAAAAATGATCTGTAAATTGACAGAGCCATCAAGTAATAGGCTGTTGTGATGCTGTTTTTGGCTGCGATGTGGCTGTCATCGGGCGGTTCTGGAGCTGTTTTTTGGCGGAGCTCTTCATGCTGTTTCTCTTTTGGTTTCTTTTTGATCTTGCCTTCTTTTTTTTGGATCTTTGTACGTTTAGATCCTTTTTCTCCTATATTGTAATATTTGGTTGTTGAGCCTTCCTTGGTTGACTATTTTGCCCTTCTCTGGGCTGCTTCTCTCATCTTTACTATCTGGCTTTTGAGCCCTTTTGTATACAGGGTATAGTCCCTTCAAAACTATTTTCCCTTAATAAAAAAAAAAAAAACAACGACCGTAAATCTAAAAATATAAGATGCACCCATAACAATGCATACATTATTGTTATTTTTATAATATATGTAGCAATATGAGCTTATTCCACGTAATTCTAAAGCTTTCAAGATAACCAAGACTCAAATTTGAGTGGTCCAAATTTGAGTGCTCCATTTTAACAAATGCAATCTACCCAATAGACATAATTTATTAAACAAATAAATAAATATAATATTTCCAACTTTTGGGGATGACAACTTTTATGTCTATAGTAAAATGAAAATGAAATTTTTGAGTGTTACATAAAGTGATCACTTTAAACCCCACCAAGAAATTATATCTCAGATATCACTGTCATGATATCAATTAAACCCGCCAAGTACATTTACTGGTGTCAACTGTAATTTAGACATCTCTAAAACTCTTCATAATCAGTATTAAGAGTGAAAATATTAAGCCAAAGTAAACTGCATTAGTTAATCCTACAAATCCTTACACAATTTTATATGTGAAAATCTTCTAAAAAAAAAAGACAATATATTACCCAATATATTTTCACTGAATGCCATATTTCAATATTTATGGGGCATTTTGTTAATTACTTCAAATATAGATAGAAATCTCCTATATTTTGGAACATGATGCAACTATGTTGACAAAAGTTTAATTGACAACATGTGAACTAAACGGATTTGAGGATTATTTTAGCAATAAAAAAACTAAAAACTAAACTTCAATGTATTAACTTTTCGTAATATAAAACCATTATTATTTTTATTTATAAAATTTATATTTTCGATGCAAAAGAGAGTTTGATATACAAATGCATTAACTAAACATGTAATTAGATTTAATTTGATATAAGTTAACAAGACACATTTAATTATAAGAATAAAAGGAAAATTATGCAATAAGAAGAGGAAAATATAGAGATACTAAAATACTTAGAGAGATTACAAAATTTATGAATTAGGATGTAGTTATTGGTTGTAGAAAAGTGATGAAAATTATAATATTTTTGTCATTAAAATTAACTATCGAATGTTATTAACCATTTTTATGGAAAAATAACCAATTTTGTGTGGAATAAAAAAGTTATAGTAAAAAAATATTTATGTACACAAATTAAGATCTAATTTAGGAGCATGCATTCTTTTTTTCCTAATATGCAAATTATACATTAGTTTGTTTAGTTCAATTACAATTTAATGAGAATAAAATCCTATCTCGTTTTTTTAGTTCACTTGTGATTTAATGAGAAGTTGATCTATTTTGTAGAAACATAATCCATACTTAGTTCATTGCAGAAACCATAAAAAGGAGGATGTTAATGGAGGCATGTGACATTCGTATATTATTATCAAACCCCTTAAGATTTAAGAAAATCAAAAGAAGGTCTCGGTGAAAATCAATAGTTGTCTCTATATATGAAGTGCCCAAAACCTCCTCTTTTAATGTTATAACTTGTATGACCTAGGATTTTAATATGGGGTGTTTTAGAAATATAATAGATTATTATCTTACAACTTTAATATTACTCTTATGCCAAAGAATAACTTAATCTATGATCATATTTGTTCTCTTCTCCCTTTTTAAAATGCACCTATGTATTTGATTTAATAAAATAGAATTAAATCTTATTTATAGAGTAACTACTATAATAAATGATGTACAAATACTAATATATAATAAGACGCAAGCAATAAAGCATGTGCAATATGAAACCCTAAGCAAGAAGGAGATATATGGGGACTTAGCTTATTTTTGATTAAACAAGAAGTGATCGGGTAGATGATATATTGGAACATACCGAGGAGAGTGTCACGAGAGGCTAACGACAGTGTTTTGAGATCTAGAATCGTGTGTCCGACAAGAGCACCCACAAGAGGACATGATCACTCAAGTGCTAGTGTATAGATTTGGGTACTAGTGTCTGTGTAGGTTCTTTGGATCTAGGTCTTTTAGTGTCAGATAAGCTTTATTATTGGTCACTATTTGTCCCTTTGGGTTTGTTGTCTAATATGTGATTGTACTTATAACCTGTAAGAAATAAGTTCACCTACACATACCCACAAACCACATAAAACCTTAAAAGGGAAATGTAGAATGGGAAGTTGTAATGACCCCGGAGGTCACCCGAAGAGTTAAATTATGACTAATCATTACACTACATCTCGTAATCCATATATTTTTGTGTGTAGAAATGATGCCCTAGGATGCCCTTGTGCAAGTTGCACAAATGATATCGGGATAGATCTAGAATGTAAAAGATGTATAGAATGTGTGGGATGAAATAGAATAAACTTCCTACTCCTATGTTGTGTATGCAAAAGTGATGCAACCCTTATCTCTTGTATGAGAGCTAGATGAATAATTTTTATGCTCTTATGCCTTTGAATGCAATCTTAGGTGATAGTATGTAATGCTTAGTGCTTGGTCCTTTATTTTGAAAACATAATTATGTATTTATATATTTACTTATTTGAATTTTGTAATTGAAAACTTGAAAGGATGACCCAAAGAGATAAAAAGTAATTAAGAAGCAAAAGGGGTCAAAAATAATAAGAAAGAGGTAAAGAGTGACATGATTTCTAGGAAGATAGGAGTGCCTGACGCTAGTGCCATGGATGGGCGCTAGTGTCTCGAGGTTATAAAATTATAAAAAGTTAAATTTTGGCATGAGTAAAAGAAGTATAAAGCCGATACAAGTACAAAAGACAAATCAAAAGACTAAAGGGAGTTGTCAATTACGGATTTTCTCTCTTAGGAATCATGTAAATGCTAGCATGCTTTTAGGACATAGAAATGTACCCAAGTGCATAGTTTTTGTGACTACATTTCCCCCCCAATTAATGCTACTGAGTGAATACTTGATAGCATAAAGTATTCATAAAATGAGTACCTTATGATCCTATAGTGAGTGCGGAAAATAGTGTGCCGAGTGGACAAGTGAAGCATGAAGAGATCGTAATGTGAAGCGTGGAGACTAGGAAAAGGGAAGTGAACCCTAGGGATGAAGCATATGCATAAATTTTGCCTATTGTTGCACTTGTATTTTTGATATAGGATGCTTCTTGTTTTGTATTAAGGACGGATCTACAAAATAAGAGTGAAAGAGTAGTCAAAGTCATGTATATGAAAAATTTAAGTAAAAATGTAAAAGTACGAAAGTATGTAAAAGGAAAGTGTGAATTTGATGTTTAAGAGTATATAGGATAGAAATATGTCTTGAAATTCTATGAAGCATGATTTTTTTGGGGTGATCTCACCCTAAGAGTGAGTTTTTTTGGTGATCTCACGCCAAGTGTGAGTATTTCAGGCGATTTTATGCCATGGGAGAAGAGTGTTGGGGAGAGCGGTCTAGTTTTAATCTCCTTCCATGAATGCTTCCCGAATGAGCAACATTGCAGATGGTAGATCTTGTGTTCTTCTATATTGTTATGTATGTTCTCAGTATTATAAGTGATTATAGGAGATGTCATGTATTATGTACTTGAAGGAAAATGATCACTCTTGGAGAACTATGTGAAGAATGTTGAAGGTTGTGTTGATCGAGAAATTTCCTTTTCTATCCCCGTGACATTAGTGCCTATGGAAGGATGGGAGTGCCCAGGCACTAGTGTTCATGCTACGTGTGAATTCCAATTCTAATTCTAGACTATTCCATGACTATATGCTTGTGTTGTTTCGTATTGTGTTGATCTCAACTGTAGCTTTGAGTTAATTTGTAGGAGTCATTTTTTCACCAAATGTATGCCCCCCTTGTTTGGGGTGCATGTGACAACTGTAGGAGAATGCAGCCCAAATGAGAGGACAAAAACTTGATCTACAGGGGGTAGGGGATGTGCATGGTAGAAACCAAGGCACATGCAAACAAAGTAGAATAGTAAAAAGTGTTATTACTAAAAGTAGCTAACATGTAATAGAAAAAAATGTAACAACCAAGTGTGAAAACATGTTGGACCATAAAAATGGGTTTAAAAAATGGGACATCACTCACAATGTCACAAGAAAATCAGGCTGAAGTGGCCAAAAGCATATAATGATCACACAATTAATAGGGCATAGCTCGCAAAACAATAAAGATACAAGAGAAAACAAGATCAAGAAAAATGTATCAAATAACCATGAATGCATATAGTCATGTAGGGAAAACTCTACACATGAAGCACCCATTACCATGTGAGAAGGATAAAGAGTATGTAAAAGCATATATAAATTAGAAAAAAGTAGAGTAATTGTAATGAGAAGCAGTGAATAATGTAGCAATAGAACTCGTAATGCATAGAATGTGAGATTAGTAAAATTAGACACCCCAGAGCCTTTTGTGGGATTGGCAAGGAGTCGATTTCATGAATCATGCATCATGTAAGGAGGTGTAATAGATCTGAATTCACTTTTAAAAGACCAAGTGAATGCACATGTGTATATAGATAAAGGTAATGGTATACCGAGTATCTTTCTAGCATTGTAAGAAAAGTGCAACATATAAGTAGCATAAGTCGCTTCTTCGAAAATACAAGTACCTCCAAAGATGCCACCATTCAAGATTTTTCATCATCATACTCCACTTCCATTTTATAATCATCTTGTTAAAGAAAATACCCCTCTACTCAAGTTTTCTCGTGACATTACAACCCCATCTTAACATCAACACACTTCCTATACTTGCATAGTCATATATCACACTCTTAGATAGGCATACTCATCCTAAAATCTAGTGTCGTCATTACCTAATGACACACTCTTGTGCTTCGATTCATACTTGACTGTTGAGGGATTACTATTACTATAGACACAAATATTGCACATTAGACAATATTTTACCCTATCTTATACTACTATTTGGAAGGTTCTCAAGTGTACAAAGTATCAATTAATCCCACCTTTTTGCCATCTTTGTTTTATGTTTTACTTTTTCATTCGCGTACTTCCTGATACTTATCACCTCATTTTATAACTTCTCCAAGAATTAAATCCTAATTTTGGGTGCCCTACCCTATATTTGGGCACCCCAACATGCCCCCATCCCACTTTGGGTGCCCTAATATATGTTTAGCCTCATTCATTCCTTTTTGGGTCACTTCTAGCCATTGGTCATCTTTATCTTTTCCTCAGTCAGCATTGTCGAGATTAATTGTGAAATTAAACTTGAGAGCCCTATAAATATAAATCTTATAAGACCATAATAAGGTTCCTAGGTCATTGCATCCTATCACTACTATCACTCCATCTAGGGTTGCATCCATTGCACCATCTTACATCCACATAGCACCATACATTCAAGCTAGGAAAGTCTGCATCACACACATTCTTAGAGGAGGATGGATTCTATTTATTCTATTCTACTATCTACATATTCTATAGCTACCATAGCTCGCTATTTCACAAAGTGCAAGCCTCGGCACGCGAGCTCCTAGGACACGACATATAAACACTCACATGAACTACATCGTGGTCCATAATGTAGCAAGTAACGCCGTTGATAAGTCCACTTGGTTTGGCAAACTGAGGTCGGATCGATCCCTTCTTCTTCGTCATGTGCAAGGCGTCATCCAGATCATCTCAAAATCCAAACATGACAAACACAAGCTATGTATTCGAGAGATATTTAGTGAAAGTACTGATTAGGGTTTATGTTGGGGTTAAACCATATAATAGTGTTTACACAGATCTATAATCAGATAAAACATACAAGCAATCAATGTGGAAATAACCAGAAGATGAAAATAAACAAGAGAAAGATTACACCAGATTTAACGTTGTTAACCCTGGTGGGCTACGTCCACCAAGAAACGGCCAATATTATTATTCAGTGCTTTACAGAGGAAATACAATGAAGATCTGTTGTCTTCCAACACCTCTCTAGATGTTCAAAGTTCTTTCCTCACTCAGCTACACAATCTTGCTCACCAAGGAAACTTACATGCAACCTAATTGCAATCTCTTCTACAACTTGCTTTTCTTGCCTTACACTCCAACTATGCATACATGCACATGTGTCTATATTTGGAAACTTAACTTTCTTTTTACAAACAATAAATCATATTTAAAACAATTGATTTATTCTATTTTCCAGGAAAAAAATAAAAGTGTCGATTGCCTGACATTGTAACCAAAATAGCCGATTGTTAGCAGAACTCCGACCGACGCTGCTACTCCTTAACTGACGTCGGTTACATTATCAAACCAAACAATGTAAAATCAAGTTTATAGTGAATCAATTTATCTCCACACTCAACAATCTTCCAGTTGGAGATCAATTGCTACACCGTATTTTGCATCACCATCCTGGTTCCTTTTCCTGGCCTCGCTTCTTCCTCTTCAAGTCTTAAACTCAAGACCAACGTGGAAGTGGAGTGAAGCTCCAACTTCTCCCTTATCAATGGCTTCATTAGCATATCTGCAGGGTTCTCATCCATATGGATTTTCTCTAACTTCAGCAACTTGTCCGTCCTCCAATACCTACCGTATGAAGTGATACCTCAATGAATGTGTTTTGTTCTTGAATGAAATGTTGAGTTCTTTCGCTAAATGGATCGCACTCGACTATCACCGTATAACCTGCAATCCTCTTGCTCCTTACCTAACTATTTCATGAACCCGATCATCCATATCATCTCCTGCTAGCTTCTTTAGTTGCAACATGCTCTACCTCCGTAGTAGACAAAGCCAAAACCTTTGTAATCTCGAAATCCAGCTAACTATTGTACCACCCACGTGAAAACATATCCAGAGTGCTCCTCCCGCCATCCAAATCTCTAGCCATATCCGAATCAACATAGCCATGTAAAGAATTATCTGACCCTCCATAGCATAACTCCATGCCGGATGTCCCTCTCAAATATATAAGAATCTATTAGACTACCTTCCAATGTTCTTTACCCGGATTAGCCATAAACTTGCTCACAACTCCCATCGCCAGTGCAATGTATGGTCTAGTACAAACCATGACATACATCAAGCTTCCTACTATTGAAGCATAGGGAACATGTGCCATGTACTTAACCTTCTCTCGTGATGAAGGACACTAATATTTGCTCAATTTGAAGTGTCCAACCATAAAGTGTACTAACATGTTTTGTTTTTTGCATATTAAACCTTTCCAACACCTTATTGATATAAACTTCCTAAGACAAATACAACTTCTTATTTTTCCTATCTCTGTGAACTTGCATGCCAAGGATTTTCTTTGCAGCTCCTAAATCGTTCATTACAAATGTGTGAGCTAACCTTTATTTAAGCTTACCAATGCCCTGCATACTGGATCCTGCAATCAACATATCATCCACATACATTAACAATATAACATAGCTCCCATCATCAAACTTTTAAAATAAACACAATGGTCACATTCACATCTCATAAAACCATGCTCATGCATAAATCTGTTAAATCTTAAATACCATTTCCTTGGGGTTTGCTTGAGCCCATATAGGCTCTTTTTCAATTTTCACACAAGTTTCTCCTTACCCTTGACTTTATAACCAAGTGGTTGCTGCATATAGATTTCTACCTCCAAATCACCATGAAGAAAAGTCGTCTTAACATCAAGTTGTTCTAAATGAAAATCTTTTGTTGCAACTAAACTTAGAATAGTACGAATGGAAGTCATCTTAACTACAAGAGAGAAAAATCTCATGAAAGTCAATCCCTACTTTCTATGTAAATCCTTTTACAACAAGCCTTTCCTCGTACCTCTTCACTCCACCTTCTTCTTCCTCGATCCTATAAACTCATTTGTTTTATAAAGTGTTTTCTTACCTGCTCGGTGACTTGACCAAATCCCATGTCCGATTTTGTTCCAAAGAGTCCATCTACTCATCCATGCCATGCTCCTAATGCTTGTGGGTATCAACCTACATTACTTCTTCAAAGCTTTCTGCTTCACCACTATCATTCAAGAATAAATAAGAAAGTGAAGGTAAAAATCTCTCTAGAGGTTTGCTTACCCTTTGTGACCTTCTTACCAAGATCTAGGGTGTATGAGGCACATTCAGCCTGTCACACATGTGTGTCAATTTATGTCAATGATCGACGCTGGTCACCCATAATCAACCACGGTTCCTGTCACGACCCGACGTCGGTTCTGGGGACTACCGACACCTGGCCGCTACTATTTTCTTTGTTTCTAGTTTTGCCAATTGACGCTGACATTCGACCAACGACGCTCTCGCAGTGAGAACCGACAATTTGCCAGCAACGGTGGTAAGTCTACTTTAGGTCTGAAAGTTGATTTTTCTTCAAAATCTCCTTAACCTTTTATGTTTAGGCACCAAAACATAATCCTTGTATATTCTCTTTTCATTCTAATCAACGTCATGACTCCTGACAATCTTAGAATATTATGAATCCCAAAATCGATAACCGAAATCACCATAGCCATAACCAATGAAAGTACATCTCTTAGACTTAGCATCCAAATTATTTCTATTTTCTCTATCAACATGCACAAAAGCTTCTGAGCCAAAAAATCTAAGAAAAGAATAATTTACCTCCTTTCCAGACTAAGCTTCTTCTGGTATTCCACCATCTAGTGTTGTTGAAGGCCCATGGTTTATCAAGTATACCGTTGTATCCACTGCTTCTACCAAAAACTTCAAAGGCAAACCAACATGTATCCTCATGCTTCTAGCACGTTCCATGATTGTTTTGTTCATTCTTTTTGCAACTCTATTTTCCTATGGAGTTCTAGGAACTGTTCTTTCTCTTTGTATTCCATTTTCTGAAAAATAATAATCAAAATCCTTGTTCTAGTACTCACCACCATTTTCAGATCTAAGGCACTTTAATTTTAAGTTTGTTTCATTTTCTATAAGGGCTTTCCATCTTTTAAAAATTTCAAAAACATCAGATTTATGCTTAATACAGTAGATCCATACCTTCCTTGTGACGTCATCAATGAAAGTCACATAATATTGGGATCCTCCAATAAGCTACTGGGCTTGG
This sequence comes from Taxus wallichiana var. yunnanensis, assembly GCA_018340775.1. NCBI lineage: Eukaryota > Viridiplantae > Streptophyta > Pinopsida > Cupressales > Taxaceae > Taxus > Taxus wallichiana. The sequence continues at coordinate 173,375,667 of CM031237.1, read as the reverse complement.
TCCGCACACATCCGAGTGTACAAGATCTAATTTCTTCTCCTTCTTTGTTGACCCAACTTTGAGTGTTAGGTTGTGGAGCCTGTTTTCATGTGAAAAGTGTGAAGACTATACACTTTCCACGGTGCCCCTCAAAAAAATTGGCCTTAAAACATGCTCGATATATCGGGAAACATGTTTTTCTCATATGGGTGGGATTTTTGACCCATAAGTTTATGGGACAGTTTTTGCCCATGGTTTTAATACCCACGGTTTTGTAAAACTACTTAAGTAGTTGTCTACTTATATGGTTTTATGCATATGGTAGGTATAATGTAACATTACAGATGTGTTTTGAATTCAGGTGTGAATTCTATAGAGTTTGTTGAGCATAGCTCCAAACAGATATAGGTATTGTATTGAGAGAGCAATGGCTTGTAATAAAATATGAGCAAGTGATTTTTGGTGGACATAGCCCAAATTGGGTGAACCACATTAAATATTGTCTCTTTCAGGTTGTGTTATTTTACTCTACACTTTTATTTAAGATCGTAATATTTTCTCGCATATTAGTTTCACTGCATGCGATTTCGTGAGTGATTATTCCACATATTTTATTCGTTATTTCCTAAGATTGAGAAATCTCACTCTCTTCTTCTTTCTAAATATGCAATGCTCACAATATTCAATATCTATTTGTTTCAAATCTAACATCTTACCCTTTTCCTTTAAGATATGCATTCCTTTTTCACTCATATGGCATAGCCCGATTATGCCACATGTTTGCATCTAAATTTGTAGTAGATAGCAGAGAAAAGGAATCAGCTTATACAAGTAGACAAATATAAAGCTCCTACCTTCTTTCCTCTCACACAACAAGAAATCCCTGGTAACCTTCCAAGAGTCATCCGTGAATGTAACCACGCATCCACATTCACCAAGTTTCCTACGTATATTAGATTTATTTTGAGGCTCAGCACATGTCTCACATCTTTTAATACCCATGGGTTTCCATTCGTCAGAACTTTGATAAACATCACCTTTACCAAGTAATATTGCATGGCTCATCATCACCTAAATAAACATGTCCAAGATCACCCTGAACATAATTTATGAAATAACCCTTATTAGGGTAAAGCATGGAAAGAAGTTCCATAATCTAACACCCAAGATTCTAATTTATTATCCAAGGAGAGAATAAGGCATCTTCCTTTACCTCACTTGCAACATTTGCCTCTTGGGTAAGTGCACTAAGTTGAGGGCAAAAGGGGGTCTTAAGTGGATGCATTTTTCTAAAAAAACTTCAACTTGTATGAGTTTTTGAAATAGTAACATTCAAAATTTGAAGATGTTGTGGAAATATGAATCATAGCATTTTGAGTCTAGTTTCTAAGCTACTAAATTTTATTGAAAACCAATAAGTTTAAGTGGGCCAAACTACTAAAATACCAACAAATGCTCCTGCTTTTGTTAAAAAACATAATAGAGTGACTTTCGTGCCCCCACCATTTTTTTGAGCACCATTTAGTATTTTTTAAAACCCTTTGGGGTAGAAAGATAGCTAGAGCATTTAGTTTGGGCTCCATTTTTAAAAAGATTTTTTAGCGAATATTTTTTTATTTATGATTTTTCTAGTACAAAAATTTTATGTTTTGAAAAATAACAGAGTCTCGACCACCGTGCCCTCCCCCAACTACCTCAAAAATATCAAAAATTAGAATTTTTTTTTGAATATGTATAGAATTATGCCTAGTATGGGCTAGTAATTTTTTTAAAAATTTTGATCACAAAAAAAAAAAAGATACGCCATGAAAGATAGATATATTTACACTTCAAAAAATAGCTATAAAAAGGCTTAGTTAGAAAATAAATAATATGGATACCTTATATTAGTGAGAAAATTTGGAAAATTATATTTTAAGAAAGAAGAGACTCTTCCTCTACGCTACATGGTATAATTGTTTTAAAATGGATCAATTGTTTTATTTTGATTTTCATGAGGAAGTGTCATTTTTAAATTTTCTTGAAAAACTTAACAACTATGTGAAACAGCAGTCCACGCCAAAGCTTAGGGATCAAACCAAGATCCCAAGCTCATTGACGCATGTCTTGGGAAAAGAGAACAAAAAATTTGTATGTTTTTTTGCTTTGTTTTTTATCTGTCATGGGCCCCCAACGTCCCTTTCATCTCTTTCACGGGAATTTTGCAAACATTCTATTTTCTCTCAATATTCTCTACATTCTTGCACGATTTTTAGTATTTCATTTTGTCCGCTACCCCACTAGTTGATTTTTTCTAATCATGGGTGATAAACGCTCGAGCTAAGGACAAGAGGAAAGTCAAGAATAAGACACTAGATGCTCTTGTTTTTGTTAAAAACATAATAGAGTGACTTTCGTGCCCCCCACCATTTTAAGCACCATTTAGTATTTTTGAAAACCCTTTCATAGAAAGATAGCTAAGAGCATTTAGTTTGGGCTCATTTTTTAAAGATTTTTAGCTAATATTTTTTTATTTATGATTTTTCTAGTACAAAAATTTTGTGTTTTGAAAAATAACGAGACTCGACCGTGCTCCTGACTACTAACTACCTAAAAAATATCGAAAATTAGATTTTTTTTTCAATATGTATAGAATTATGCCTAGTATGTGCCGGGTAATTTTATTTTTTAATTTTGATCACAAAAAAAGATACACCATGAAAGATAGATATATTTACACTTCAAAAAATAGCTATAAAAAGGCATAGTTAGAAAATAAATAATATGGATACCTTATATTAGTGAGAAAATTTGGAAAATTATATTTTAAGAAAGAAGAGACTCTGCTCTATGTCAAGGTATAATTTTTTTGAAAAATGGATCAATTGTTTTATTTTGATTTCTCATAGAGGAAGTGTCATTTTTAAATTTTCTCAGAAAAACTTTCAGTTGTTTTTGTGTTTGTAACAGGGTCCATGCCTTAGGCTTGGGGATCCAAACCAGATCCCAAGCCTTGAGGCATGTCTTGGGAAAAGAGAACAAAAAATACGTACACGTTTTGCTTTGTTTTTTATCTTGTGGCCCCCCAACATCCCTTTCATCTCTTTCACGGGAATTCTAAAACATTCTATTTTGTCTGCAATATTCTCTACATTCTTGCTTGATTTTTTAGTATTTCATTTTGTCTACTACCCCACTAGTTGATTTTTTCTAATCACGGGCGATAAATCATGAGCTAAGGATAAGAGGAAAGTCAATGCTTTAAAATAAGACACTAGATGCTCTTGTTTTTGTTAAAAAATAATAGAGTGACTTTCGTGCCCCCCACCATTTTTTGAGCACCATTTAGTATTTTTGAAAACCCTTTACTAGAAAGATAGCTATGAGCATTTAGTTTGGGCTCCATATTTTTAAAGATTTTTTTAGCGAATATTTTTTAGTTATGATTTTTCTAGTACTAAAAAATTTTATGTTTTGAAAAATAACTGAGTCTCAACCGTGCATCTCCTAACTACCTCAAAAATATGTAAATTAGATTTTTTTGAATATGTATAGAATTATGAAGATGGGCTAGTAATTTTTTTAAATTTCAATCACAAAAAAAAGGATACACCATGAAAGATAAATATATTTACACTTCAAAAATAGCTATAAAAAGCATAGTTAGAAAATAAATAATATGGATACCTTATATTAGTGAGAAAATTTGGAAATTTATATTTTAAGAAAAAGAGATTCTGCTCTACGTATGGTATTTGTTTTAAAATGGATCGATTGTTTTATTTTGATTTCTCATGAGGAAGTGTCATTTTTAAATTTTCTTCAGAAAACTTCCATTGTTTCTACTATGTTTACAGTATTAGAAAGTCCATGCTGCCTAGGCTTGGGGATCCAAACCAGATCCCAAGCCTCTGAGGCATGTCTTAGGAAAAGAAAACAAAAATCACGTACGCGATTTTTGCTTTGTTTTTATCTTGGGCCCCCAACGTCCCTTTCTATCTCTTTCATGGGAATTTTGCAAACATTCTATTTTGTCTACAATATTCTCTACATTCTTGCATGATTTTTAGTATTTCATTTTGTCTGCTACCCCACTAGTTGTTTTTTTCTAATTATTAATATAAACGTTGATCTAAGGACAAGAGGAAAGTCAAGAATAAGACACTCAGATGCTCCTTTTTTTTAAAACATAATAGAGTGACTTTCGTGTCCCCACCATTTTTGAGCACCATTTAGTATTTTTGAAAACCATTTAGTAGAAAGATAGCTATGAGCATTTAGTTTGGGCTCCATTTTTTTAAAGATTTTTTTAGCATTAATATTATTTTATTTATGATTTTTCTAGTACAAAAATTTATGTTTTGAAAAATAATAGAGCTCCGACCGTGCCTCCCATAACTACTCTCAAAAATATCGAAATTAGATTTTTTTTGAATATGTATAAAATTATGTTAATAACTAGTATGGGCTAGTAATTTTTTTAAAATATCAATCACCCAAAAAAAAGATACACCACTTGAAAGATAGATATATTTACACTTCAAAAAATAGCTATAAAAAGACATAGTTAGAAAATAAATAATATGGATACCTTATATTAGTGAGAAAATTTAGAAAATTATATTTTAAGAAAGAAGAGACTCTACTCTACATCATGGTATAATTGTTTTAAAAGGATCGATTGTTTTATTTTGATTTCTCATATAGAAATGTCATTTTTAAATTTTCTCAGTAAAAACTCATTGTTTGTCATGTGTTCAGCAGTCCATGCCTTAGGCTTGGGATCAAACCAGATCCAAGCCTTGAGGCATGTCTTGGGAAAAGTGAAAAAAAAACAAAATGCGTACGCGTTTTGCTTTGTTTTTTATCTTGTGGCCCCAACGCCCCTTTCATCTCTTTCACAAGAATTCTGTAATCATTCTATTTTGTCTACAATATTATCTACATTCTTGCATGATTTTTTAGTATTTCGCTTTTTATCCCTACCCCACTAGTTGATTTTTTCTAATCATGGGGGATAAACATGAGCTAAGGACAAGAGGAAAGTCAAGAATAAGACACTAGAGCAATTGGAAGAGAAGAGAATAAAAAATTGAAGAGAATGCAAAAACTTTATGTGAGGAAAGGTACATCCACTATATTAAATGTAGCTAATGTATTAGAAAATGGGATGAAATATATTATGAAAATTTAGAGAATAATGATTTTGTAATGAATAATGATATTGAATTTTGAATGATAATGTTGGTATGGATGAAGAAATTGATATGAATCTAATTATTTAACCCTCGAGAATCCAAATGTTAACCCCAAATTTTTATGAAAACATGAATGAAGAAAGTAACCTTGTAAATAAATCTTCACCTCTAAGAACACCTCCTTCCATTTCATGAAGAAAACCAATTCACTTAATTGATATTGATGAAAACATTATAAAATCAATGCCTAACAAAATGTCTCAAAGAAATGCGAGAAAAAAGCTAGTGGAATTTGGGATAATTACTTTGAGAATTTAAATGATACACAAAGATGTCAATTATTTATTTCATTGATGAAGTTAATTAAGATGAGACCTATAATGAAGACCATGGGGTTAAGAACATCTAATGGTGTTGATCAAAATGCGTCAATTTTGAAAACATACATAAAGCATACCAAGTGTAGGTGGAAAAAGATGCACCAAAGATAGTAATGCTACGACGCATGTGCACTAACTAATTGTATAGTAAGTGATAAAATAGTTAATAAACGCTTGATTAGAAAAACAAGTAAGTGCTTTAAAGCTAAACAGAAAAATACTAATGAAAGCAATAGAGAGACGTAAAATGTCTTGAGTCGCTAATAACACCGACTATTGGGATTTCTCTAGCAGACTTCCATGAAAAGACAAGAATACATCTGATATTCTAAACGAATTAATTGTAAAATTTTGGAATGAGAACACAAGGGTGTCACCGAATAGAAGAGATACAAGTAAAAGAAGAATAGGTTCTCATAATCATGAATCGTGTGCAAAACATTTCTTAGATATGACTCAAACAAAATGTTCTTTAAGTTTAAAATGAAAATCCACAAATTAACATTAGCCAAAGATTCTTTGAAATGAAAAAACTTTTATGTGAAAATAAATCACTCACGTACCACTTGTTGTTGCAGGCATCATGTTGAATTTTCAATGCATTATGATGTTTTTGTCAAATACGTAGTGTTTTGCATACTAACATCATGTTGCAGAGTGTGGAATAAATGTCCCACAAAAATATTCAAGGGAATTTATTCCAACAATATTTTGTGAAAAATCAACAAAACAATTTTTTTATAACAAAGCATGTTTGGATAGAACATGCAATGTATGCGATGGCTTGCCAAATCTAAAAAGTTGTATCCACGAGGAGAGTACATATTCAATAGGAAAAGAATTAGTTGATTTCACCAAATATATATTGGTGGCATATCAATTAAAAGATGGAAAAGAATCTAAGATATGTGAGCTTGTTACAAAACAATTACTCAGTATCAAAATTTATGGTCAAATTCAGAGATGAAATTGTTTATGATTATGCAAGGCACACACATAGAGCTTCGATATTTGGATGAAAAATTAAAGTAGAAAAACACATTCCCACTTGGTACTATTATTTCAGTAGTTGAATTTGCAAAGAATTACACATTGCATACACAAATGGAGGTTGGGTCTCAATATTATAACCTAGTGCAAGTTTCTATTTTTGACATATAACATTCATGCACTCTCCGAAAGTATTGAGAAAGATAAAAAAATATTGAGAGAGTATCATTTCTACATCGGTGATGATTGGACACATTCTATAGAATATGTACAAGGGTGTTTCTAGGTGTTTTATGTGAACTTGAATGAGAGGAACATTAGTTTCGATCAACATTACATTTGGTCGGACAACCTGCACATCACAATTCAAGAATGCATGATGTCTTATTGGTTAAGAAGGATGCACAAAGAAAAAAATGTACAACATATCTAGATTTTTACTTAGGCAAGCAAGTGGAAAAGGAGAGCATGATGGTGTAGGAGCATGTGTGAAAAGAGCACTTGCAAGAGAAGAGTTAAAGTTCAAGAATGGTGCTAAATTTATAGATGCAAAAAGCATTGTTGATTGCTATGTCAAGATTATGGTCATGAATCTCAAGAGAGATCAATGGTTCATAGATTTTTTTGGTTGATAGAGAAACAACATCTAACAAACTTTGAATATTGTATGACAGTTGCAGGATCAAGTGATATGCACTCATTCCGTAGTTCAGATGCAAATGCTTGGACTATTTATATTAGGTGCATGACATGTTTTTTTATATCATGCATTTATTTTACGTGGAATGAATGTGAGTCACAACAGTGGGTGGATGAGTGGACTTGTAGACCTCTAATTCCACTCGACACACATCAAGTTCCATGAGCATTACAACTTGCAAGGTCTTCGGATCAAATGACAACATCACCTGACTTTGAACAAGTTTTGATTTAGTGCAACAAGGTACATACATATATGTACATGTCATGTTTTATATTTATAAATTATTAAATGGTCAACTCTTAATGTATTTATAAATTGACTGAACAGTTTTACTTTGTGATACACAGGCACGTTTTTGCAGTTATTGTGACGGAATTTAACGAAGAGGGAATAGACTACTTCTTATCACGTTGTGTAGAGGGGAAAAAAATTAACTTCCACATCATTGATGGTGAAGACCTTGAGTATCCCACCTGGATCGCTGGTAGTCACCGAAACTTGGATTTGATGATATCCTATCAAAAATCAAACATTTGGTTATTTGAAGACTATGAAAGTACATCGAAGATACTTCACTATTCACATTTGGTCCTTTAGAACAAATATTTAATTGATAAAATATCAAGGTCGGCCATCAAACAAAAATATGTGGAAGGTTTCAGAATCAGATCATGAAGTAATTCTTACCTCTGTCAAGAATAGAGTTGATCCTCGCGGTTCATTGGATTGAATTTGCAAAGGTATGTTCTTCATGAATTTAATTTGAATATTTACTTAAATAATTTTGTTTAAATTTTGAATGATTTAAAATTCTATTTAATTTCTTACTAACATGTTTATGTAGGTTAGTGGTGCTAAAAAGATTCCACCTTCACGTGGTCGGGTAATCGCAGTAGAGAATTTATTATTCTCGAAGCCAAGTGAAACTAATAAAAATTAAATATTAGAAAGGAAAAACAAACATAAATTCTCATTTCACCACCTATATTGTTAAAATATCTTATCAAAATTCTCATTTCACCACCTATATTGTATAACCACCTATATTATTCAATTGATTGGCAATGGACAACCTTACATTGACTAAATGAATTGAATGGAGACGAGAAAACCACGAGAGACTTTCGTGAGTCTTGACGGAGTAGCCAAAAGCACTGAGGGAGCATAGGAACCAAAACAAAGCCTCCACTAGAATTCACCAAGCCACCCCGATGTGTCAGCATAGTTGGTTCATCCCACAAGCTTCCATTTGCAAACTACAAAAGATCTCTGGCAGCCTCTACAATAACTCGTACTACACTATTTCTCGCGTTTTCCAACAATAAGACAAAGAAGAGAACCGGATGGAGATGGAAAAACCATGAGAGGATTTCATAGATGGCTTTGACGTGGAGGTCTTGGATCTCGACGAGATGTCTCTAGGTGCCACGAAGTCCAAGAAATCACCCTTCAAGATATGGCGTTTTGGGCCTCGTGGCTCTTAAGCGACTACGCCTGATTGTGGTACCCAAAGCACAGTGGAGCATAGGGAACCAAAATGAAGCCTCCACTAGTGTTCATCGACCACCCCGATGTGTTGGCATAGTTTTTTGGTCCCATGAGCTTCCGTTTGAAAAATACAGCTCTGACAACCCTACACCGACTTAGATCGCATTATTTCTCGCATTTACAAACAATAGACACTCGAGATAACTAGATGGAGATGGAGAAAACTGAGAGAATATTTCGTAGAGGGCCCCAACTTGAGGTCTTGAATTTGACAAGATGTCTCTAGTGTGCCGGAGTCTCGAGAAATCACCCGTCGAAGATATGGCGTGTTTGGGCCTCGTGGTTCTTAAGCGACCATGCGCGCAAACGGGAGCCCGAAACCACGGGAGGATAGGGAGCCAAAACGAAGCCTCTACTAGTGTTCACCATTCTATCCAGCCTTGATCTAGCTTTGGCTTCTTTTATTCATCTCAGAGTGAGGGATGTGGTCTTTCGTTATTTCCCATCTTACGCTGAGCAACTCAATGAGTTCACCTTCTTTGTTCATTGGGGCCGCATGGCTTCGCCTCTTGTATATTCCCCACCTAACGCTGAGGGCATCCATGCTTTCTTGGTTACTGCACATAGCTTTGGAAAACTGTTAAAACCATAAAAATAATATAAAATTGTTTCAAGAAAAAAACAAAAACAATAGAAAATTGTTTGAGAAAAACACAAAAACAATAGAACATTGTTTTGAGAAAACACAAAAACAATAGAACATTGTTCGAGAAAACACAAAAACAATAGAAAATTGTTTCACAAAACACCAAAACAATATAAAATTGTTTCACAAAACCTAAACAATAGAAAATCAGTTTATGAAAACATATCTTACAAAAACATTTACTTGCGTTGTCTTGTTTTCTTGCTTTCACGTGCTCAGCGTTTGAGTTGTTTGTTCGCTTGGGTGTACTTTATCATAGTTCATATTTTCTTCCTTAGAATAGATTCATTCTTGCTTGTGCATATTGTAGTGGATATAGATTCATTCTTGCTTGTGCTTATTGTAGTAGATTTTGACATGCTAGTGTGTTAATTCTTTCTTTCTTTCTTAATGCCCTTGGTTGTGTTTTTGTTACTTGTTAATAAGGCATAGTGATTCATGGTGTTCTTTGTAGCATTTGGCTACGTTTTTGCATGTGCTCTATTTTGTTATCATTCACATCACATTACCATCACTATCATCACATCTAGCATCATCTATACATCATATATAAACAAAAATGCTAAGTTTTACATCATGCATGTATACTAAGCTAATCATCACATATCATATCATCAATGGGGGCAAGAGGGGTCATGCATAATAAAAAAATCTATCCCCCGCACCAATATCATCATATCATCCCGACCATGACATTAAAATAACACTTGAAAATAACATTTGATATATGTCTATAGATCTATCATCTACAATCTACAGCACGCCTCAAACGATCACGTGCGATCACCATCTCTCCTGAGTGTCAGAGCCTCACGGTAAGTTTTCTAAACTAAGCGGTTAAAATGAACTGATTGTGATGTTTTTACTCGGGGGTATATTAGCTCTGCTTTTTTTCACCGATCAGGACGGCCAGAAACCCATTTCGCTCATTGTTTTCTCTGCCTGTTTACTTTGTGGAATAATTATTTTTAATTAAATAATTATTTTTATCTTATTTTTCACCGTATTTAGGGGCATTTTTGTTCAATACCCTTTCTTCTCCCTGCACAATTTTATTTCTCCAGGCGATTTTTTCTTTTCACACTTCCTCGTAAATAATTATTTTTCAAATAATTATTTTTCTTCATTTTCCCACTAAACAAGGACATTATTTGTTGTTTGTTTCTCTTTTCTTCCACCTAGGGTACTGTTTCCCCTAGGCCCTTCGCTTTCTTCTTCTACTTTTCACCATGGTTTGGAAAGCAAAACAACACAAACAATATATATAATCCAAAAAAAGGCAAAAATTTTCAAAAAATTCCTAAAAAGTAAAACACCCTACAAAATGGTAACTTGCTTCTTACGGTTGAAACTTGTGTTTTTGTGTATGGTATTTTCTCCATATCCTATTGGTTTGTCTCACATCTTCCCGATTAATCACGAATCATGGATCACCGGATTCACAACCATTCACAACAACTAATATTCGCTTGCTGCCTCACTACTGGGGCACTTTTGGTTGCACGAAGTGTTTCATTTAGCTCGCCTAAGACAAACGCTTTTCATGGACTCCATGTCCATTTTCATTTCTTTTGCATGTATCCTTGCTTGGGGCATCATTTTTAACCCTTGTCATCAATCATGAACTTTTGGATCTCTTCAGCACTTATAACAAAACATTTGTACAAATATGTTTCACCATTATCATTAGCCGATATTTACGTTCAGTATTTGTTTTCATCCCTGTTATATGAGCTTGTTTCCTTCTCATATTGCATTGCATTATTATATGTCATGGAGTTGGTACTTTCAACAATGGAAAATTGTTTGTAGTATGGCTTTTCATGTCATTCTATCTTTGTCGATGCTTATATTTTTCATAAGGACCGATGATGTAGTTCTTATGGCCATATGATGACATCAAATTTGTTCCAAACAAATAAGTGGCTAGAGGTTAAGCTCTTCTCTCCTCTCATCCATATTTCTTCTACACCACTTCCCTTTCACCCCTAATTCTCCTCTCCTCGGGGCATCCTGCCTCATCCCCATTCTTTACGCTCTACTTCTCATCTTTTTCGATCGTCGACGGCTTCCTTCATCACCCCATCGACACTCGAGGGGGAATCTCTCCTCCTACTAATTTTTCTTCTATCTCTTCAAAATCTCTTTCTGCCTACTATCTTTGAAGTGGCATCACTTACGCCACCCCAAAGAGGGGCAATGTAGACACCTATAATTACGCCCAAGCAATTTAAATACTTAAATTGCGCTAATTATCCCCTTTCTCGCAAATCAACGACGTATTGTCAAAAGCGCCGCTTTTCCCTCATATCATCATTAATTAATTAAACTAAGCTAATTAATTAAGTTGCTTATCCAACAAATACCCTAATTAACGACCTTCCGTTAATAAATCACTCCTTCTACTGTAGACTAATTAATTATTATTAATTAATTAGCTTTCCCTTCCATTTAACTAATAAATCAATATTTAATTGATTTAATCCCTTATAATAGCCTAAATCACACTAATATTCTTCTAATTGGCTTCTATAAGCTTACACTCTACTTATTAATTAATCACCTTTGATTAATTAAAATACCTCCCAACTCCCATGACTTGCTAAACATGTATTAAACTCTTCTAAAGTAAGGTTACCTTTTTAATAAAGCAACCTTATCCATTCCTAATCATGTTTTACCTTTATCCCACATTCATGAGAATGTGTTGAATCCTTATCCTTTCGGGCTATATAAACAGCCCTCCACCTACCTTTTACTTACACCTAAACTCCTTAGAGAGAAAATGCAAAGCATATAGCAAAGAGACTAAGAGCTTCACCTTGCGCTTTTGAGAGTTCATCATCTTGAAGAGTTAAGCCTCTTTCTTAAAGTGCTTGGGTCATATGGGAGGTTTCAAAAGGGTCTTGTAGCCCAAATTTGATTAGCCCCCATTCCTAGGTTCTTGGAACATTAAGGACAACTATTTTGATAGCCATAGAGCTTACTTAGGTCCATTCATTTATTTGTTGTTAGAGAATAGAGGAGTTTAGATATTTAACATGTTAGTTTCAAAGTTTGCATTTATGAATGCTAAAGCATCTAACCCTTGTTTAATTATTATCATGATGGTGTTTATGCTTTGTTTTAGCTAAATTGTAGAACTATTTTAGGTAGTAGTTTTTACTTCATTTGATTTAGCATTAAACAAAGTATACATGCACACAATAACAAAGGATTCACTTAGCTACTTCTTGAGTACTTTTATTTCCTATATGTTTTTACCTACAACCAACATGTCATCCACATACAAACAATGGATAATATAACTAACATCCTCAAATTTCTTTATATACACACAATGGTCGAATGACATATAATATAACCTTGATCCATCATGAAGCTATCAAATTTCTTATACCATTGATGTGGAGCTGCGTTTCAAGCTATACAAGATCTTCTTTAGTTTGCACACCATCTCCTCTTTACCTTTGACCTCATAGTGCTATGGTTGCTACGCATATATAGTTCCTCCTCCAAATCATCATGGAGAAATGTAGTCTTTACATCAAGTTGTTCTAAGTGAAAGTATTCTCATTGTAACTATTCCTAGAAAATTTCTAATAGAAGTCATTTTTACTACGGGAGAAAAATCTCATCAAAATATATGTTTTTTTTGTGCAAATCCCTTCGACCACCAACCAGGCCATGTATCTTTTCTTGTCTCCTTCTTCATCTTTGAATCTGAACATGCACTTATTTTGTAATGCTCTTTTCCTTCGGAGTAGTTTCACCAAATCTCATGTTTGGTTCTCCATGAGAGCCTCTGATGTTCCTCATCTATGGATTTCTCCCACTTCTTCCTGGCATCTACCTACATTGCTTCATCAAAGCTCTATGGCTCTCCACTATCAATGAGTAATAAATAATAAAGAGAAGGAGAAAAAAATTCAAGGTTCTCTTCTTACCCTAGCAGACCTCCTCAATATAGGAGTTTGAGGCTCCTGTTGAGGAGGTTCCTCAACTGATTCATGTGTCACTTTTCCATCCGAAATATCCTCTACCGCTACATATTCTTTCTTGGATTCTTCCTATTTTCATACAATGCTGCTTATACTGACTTTCTCATTAAATACCACATCCCTAGACCAAATGATTTTATTTTCCTTAATACTCCAACATTTATATTCAAAGTCATCACCACCATAACCAATGAAAATACATTTTTCTTAGTTAGCCTATATCTTTGTCCTATCATCCTTGTCTATATAGACAAACACCTCACATCCAAAGAATCTAAGAAATGAATAATCAAATTTCTTACCATAGCAGCCTCCTCGTATATGCCTCCATCCAAGGCACTTGAGGGTCTCTCTGTTTATCAAGTACATAGTTGTGCTCACCGCTTCTAATAAAAAGAAAGAGGTAGTCCTACATGTAACCTCATGCTCCTAGCACGTTCCATTATTGTTATGTGCATCCTTTTGACACCCCATTCTCACTTGAGGAGTTCATGGAACCATATTTTGCATACGAATTCCATTCTTAGAACAATAATCATCAAATTCATTACTGCAATACTCTTCCATTATCTAACCTAAGACATTTTAGCTTAAGACCTATTTTATTCTCTACCAAGGCTTTCCATTTAACAAAAGTTTCAAATACATCATATTTGTTTCTAATACAATAAACCAAAACTTTCCTTGTTGCATCATCAATAAAAGTAACATAATAACTTTAACCCCAAGAGATGATATTCCCAGCGGCCCCTACACATCGTGTAATGCACCAACTCTAACTTACTCTCTTTCTTCAGAGGTCCAACCTTGAGAAACCTTACTCGCTTTTGTTTCCCATATATGCAGTCCTCACGGAACTCCAAACTATTTCTCGTATATCCAAAAAATCCTTCTTTATGATCTCCATGCCCTTATGGCTCATATGATCGAGCCTATAGTGCCACAATGTTGTATCTACTTAGAAGTCACAAGATTACAAACATTAGTGCTATAGTGGTTAAATACAAGGTTCTAACCTTCTTACCTCTTACCACCATAAGAGTGCCATTGGTAACCTTCCAAGAGTCCTTTGTAAATATCACAATAAAACAATCACTTCCCAATTTCCCTACCGATATCAAATTTCATCTTAATGTAGGCACATGTCTCGACATCCTTCAAAAGCCAAATATTCTCATTTCGCATATTAACTGAACAAAACATTTTCCAACTATATTGAAAGGCTCATCATCACCAAGAAAAACATGCCCAAAATCTCCTTAAACATAATCAACAAAATAATGCCTATGTGGAGTACCATGGAAAGAAGCCCTAAATCTAAAACCCAAGATTGGTAATATTATGCAAAAGAAAGAATCAAAGCATCTGACATACATTACCACATGTTGCCACATTGCCTCCTTATTTTCTTCCTATTGTTTCTTCTTGTCCAAGCTCCTAACGTTTCTTCTTTGCATGCCCGGACTTTCCACAGTATTGCTAGCACTATCTTGCTTTTGGATTTTGACCTTTCCCGATCCTTTGATTTTCCACGGTTTCCTCTATTCTTTGTCTCCCTCTAGTTTCCTTTATCAAAAATAATTCCTGAAATAGAAGATTCACTAGAGATTTTTCTTCACATTTCCTCACTTAGAATCACCCCTATAACATCCTCAAACTTTAACTTTGAGTTAGTTGGAATCGAGTTGCTTCACCGCCATTACTGAAGCTATTCCAACTCTCGGAGTAAAGAGCACGGAACTAATAAAGCCTTCTTCATTAAATTCTATTATAAGCTGAAGCTAGCATATTTTAAACTATATTAAAATCATTTAGATGATCTTCTACTAAACCATTCTCGAAAGATTCATATTAAACAAATTTTTCAATAAAAAATCTTATTAGAGGCAGAGAGGGTTTTCATACAACTTCCTAATGCATCCATCAGTTCTTTTGTAGTCTTTTCCTTTGAACATTAAATAATACGAAGAAGATGCAAGACACAGTTGGATTGTCACAAGTACATTCCTATCTAGTAAATCCCATTCCACATCTGTCATGCTTGAGGGTTTGTTCACCTTCTCAGACATCAGAATATAAATATCCTTCTAATAAAGGTAATCTTCCATTTGCATCTTCTAAAGACTAAAATTCTTCCCGTTGAATTTATCAACCCTAGATCTTCCATCATCTACTATAGCTCCCACTCAAGATAAAACTTTCCCTATGATTCAACACTCTAGCAAACCAAACCAGGCTATGATACCAATTGTTATGATATAAGGGGTAAAATATGTGGAATAATCCCCACAAAATGCGTTAATAGTAGAAACTAATATGTAGAAAATATTACAGATCTCAAATAAAATTGCGGAATAAAATAACACAACACAAAAAGATAGTATTTAACATGGTTCACCAAATTTGGTTTACATCCACTAAGAATCACTTGCTTAGATTTTATTACAAGCCACCTACTCTCTCAATACAATACCCAGATCTGTTTGGAGCTATGCTCAACAAACTCTACAGAATTCACACCCGAATTCAAAACACATCTACAATGTTTTTATATTACCTACCATATGCACAAAACCATATAAATAGACAACTACTTACGTAGTTTTACAAAACAATGGGTATCAAAACCATGGGCCAAAACCGTCCCATAAACTTATGGGTCAAAATCCTGCCCATATGAGAAAATTGTGTTTCTGGTATATCAGGCACGTTTTAAGGCCAAAAAAATTTCTTGGGGTTACACCCATGAACGCATGCTACTAGAGACTTCCGCCCCGGCCCTAAATCCTAGCGAGACAACCGTGGAAAGTGTACATTACTCTTAGTGTACTGATCTTTAACACTTTCTCACATGAAAATAGACTCTACAACCTAATAGTCCTTAGCATTTCTAGGAAGCGATTTAGAGCTTGGAGAACACAGAGCATTTCCTCCCTACACTTCTTTGGCCAATGTCATCGGATCACCCAAAAACTAGGAAAGTATAGAGATCTCTAGACATATTTCAGCGAAGTGAGTTAGATCTTTGAGGAGAGAGAGGATTTCCGTGGCACTTTTCTTGAATGAGGGTGGCGTGAGATCTCCAAAACTCATAGTATAAACATATCCTTCACACTCTTTCTCAACATGGATCAGGGTGTAGATGTTCTATTTAGACTTACATTTACATATTCCATTTACATTAGCGTACTTTTACATGCATCTTTTACATAGCGGTCTTACACTTACATACATTCATATTTGACTACTTGATCATTTTCTCCTTGCATGTTCGGCCATATGAGAAACAAGCAGTCATATGGGGGAAAAAACAAGTGACAACAACAACAACAACATTCCATGAAAACACACATCATTTTGCTAGCCATGTAGGTACACACAAAGCAGCAATTACACACACACGTTCGCCCTAGGTTCACTCTCATCATTTTTTCTTTGCACATTTTTCATCTATAGTTTCTACGCTCCTCTATCTTTTTATCATTCAACATTTTTTCTATTCCTTTGGCATGTTTCTACTACACTCTTCATAGACATTAGGTAGGTACACATCTCTGCCTACTTTATGTTCTTCGAGATTTTCTACTCACCTGACATAAAGCGGGGGAAAATGTAGTCATAAAATCATGCACTTTAGAAATTTATTTATCTTGGTCTCATACTACTATTTAGAAGGTTCTTGAGAAAAGAAAGTACTAACTAACCCTCATCCCTTTGCCTATTTTATTTTATAATTTACGACCTATTAGCAGCTCCATATTTGCATATATATTTTCACACATCGTAATAATTTTTTTAAGAATCGGGTGTGCATAGGTGCCTGGTCCCACCATGGGGCACCCGATCCTTCTAACACTTTCTTGCCACTTTTTGGGACTCTTCTAGCCATTTTTCATGTTTTTCTTTTCAATGGTCAACCTTTTTGGGGTTAATTAAGAAATTAGAGCAAGATACCCTATAAATATAA
This sequence comes from Taxus wallichiana var. yunnanensis, assembly GCA_018340775.1. Lineage (NCBI taxonomy): Eukaryota > Viridiplantae > Streptophyta > Pinopsida > Cupressales > Taxaceae > Taxus > Taxus wallichiana. The sequence continues at coordinate 173,358,276 of CM031237.1, read as the reverse complement.
ATTTATGAGACCATAATGAGGGATCTAAGATCATACACTATTATCACTCCATCTAGAGTTGCATCCATCTATTGCATTGGAATCCACATAGCTCCATCATCAAGGCACAAGCTAGGACATCTGCATCACACTTCATAGGGGGAGAGATTCTATTCTATTCCATGCACACATACTATTAGATTTTCTACATCTAACTATTGCTCATTATTTCACAAAGTGTGAATAGCATAAGAAGCACCTAGGGCACAACATACACACACACACACACACACACACACACACACACACACACACACACACAAACACGCACACACACACACAAAAAAACTACATTTGGGTCTGAAATATAGTGCAATGCTCAGTTTAGTAAGCCCATTGTTATGGTATTAATTTGAGTGAGTTTGACCATTCATTTGCATCTTTTATTTTTAGGAATTTGATACTTATTTTGTCTCTTTACAGGTTTTCATAATCATCTTGCTTCATTTGGAACATTCAACGTAGTTCAACAAGTCCAAGTGTGACAAATGTCTAGGTTTATAGACCATCTTGACCATGAAAAGACCAACTATAGATCTTTTCGAGAGAACATGGTGCCTTATTTACGTAGATCGGGCACCCCGAGGTATTTGATACCTTCCTCAAAGAACTCAAGTCTATTTAGATCTTCCAGATCCACTCTTTTCAAGACCTCTGTGCAGGTTCGTTTGTACTCTGAATTTCCTATCACACCTACAACACTGCTGATGACTATCATATGTAATTAGTTGAGTTCCTTCCTCACGTTATTCTTGCACATTAGTGTTGAATTTCTATTAGTTTAATTATTTAGCTAGTTTATATTACTTTAGAGTATTTATTTTTAAACGTTTATTGTCCTCCTAGATTAGATTAACTAGTTCTTATCTAATTTAGATATTAGTTAATTTATGTTGAGTAGCGAATCACTCACCTACATGCTTCCATGAGCTCACATATCTCTACACCTCTCTATCATGCTCCATTTGGCCTTGAACACCTAGATTAAGTCTAGAGGAGCACTTGTTGAGTCTACAACCTATACATGCACTCAAGCTCATGTGAGTGTCTTAACATTCTTATATCATGTTTTCCATTATTCTACCATTCTCCTTAAGTAACCATGTAACTCAAACCATCATGCTCTATCACCTAAGCTCACTAAGTTACTGATTAGCCTACTGGCCAAGCCATTTTCACCGTGTCCACTTAGTATGCAACTTGCAACAACCCGATTGACCATTTCACCATCATACTAAGTATCCTCTTATCACTTCTAGATCATCCTCTTTTCATTAATGACATTTTACATCAATGGTGACCATTAACTCACTCATTCTAATAATATCCCCCTTTGTTATTGATGGAAAAATGCCTATTTATTATCCCCATTTTTACATTAATGAAAAAGCATACATGCGACTCATGATCTTCATCTTATTTAGCCTCTTTGGAACACATATTGTTTGAAAACATCAACCAAAATCATAAATCAAGCTGAAACATACCTATTTCTCCTTCATTGACTTTTTTTATGTCTCCATCATGGCCTTTAAGCACTATAGCTCCCATGGGTAGATGCATGCATGACATACTCACAAGCAAAATCACAATACATAGTAATAACACCATATTGACTCATAATCAGGCCTATATCAACTAAAGAAACCATCATAAAGCCTTTACAATGCCATATATAGATGATTTATAACTTCTAGGACCTAGATCTCGTGAAACTCTTCTTGAGACCAAATTATCCTAAGCTTCTCAAACCAATAGTAGCACACTAAATTCATAATACATCGTCTTATAGCTCCCCTAGTTTTATACCATCTCTATTTGACTAAAGATGAAAAAAATTAAACCACATACCTTGCATATATGCCTTGGAGAATGATCAACATTGACACCCTTGTCCGAAAAACTTTCTCAAGTACTCTTTGCCTTTTTTTCTTGCTATTGCATTTGTTTGAACCAAATATTTTCTCTCACTTGAAATATATCCATGCAAACATGATAAAATCTTCCATACCAACCTTTGAAACCTTGTATACTTGATTCATGATCAAAACAAGCTTCCCATGCCTTAATAGGCTAAAAGCAAACTTGTAGCATGGGTTGCATGAGTCCACCATAGTCCATTGAATACTATCAAGATGCATATTTAAACCAGCTATGCTTGCAAACATGATCATTTTTCCTTACCAACTTATTTGACACCTAGAACATCTTGGTGAGGTAAAAACTAAGCTTCCCTACCTTGGAAGACCTTGAAAACCTGTAGCATGTTATTGTTTAAATTCATAGTCTTTGATACACGATGTCATGAAAAATTCACTCATAATACAATAAAACATTCATACAAACCCTACAACATTGTTATTTTCATCTTCTTGATATGTGAGCATCATTCAAGATTCCCCTCAACATGTGTTATCATACTAAAACACTATGAACATCATCTACCTAATCAACAACATGAAATTTTCACCTCGGTACTCTAGAACCCTTCCTAATAATGGAATCAAGAAGCATATTTCTGATTTAGATAACTCTTACACTACACCAACTCTGTGAACTATCTCCAACAGGAAATTAAGCTTGCACACCATACTATCTTTCCATAATCTTTCTTAAAACACCATTTCATTCTTTAATCAACCATGTCCATGCTTGACTGATGTATATAAATCCTTTGATAATTTAATACCTTACTGAAATACATACATTGTCTTTGAAGTGCATACAAATATTTCACAGGACCTTTATCAATCCAAAATCTCCTTTTTAAGCTCATATACCCTTTACGAAACCATATTGAATCTTCAATATTCATGTCTAATACATTACTATAGATTTTAGAGAAACCATACATAGGTAAGAAAACTTGATTAGATACTAATAACCTTGACGTTGATCCTCACAAACTTGACATATCTTCACACTTCTTCATATAGACTCTATGATGCAAAAATACACTTGACACTTCCTCAAACTTATTTCAAGGACTAATGACTCATGATGGACCATATCAGTTAACTCACATACCTATCTGTTAGAACATTACATTCTTCACAAAGTTGTAGGTAACCTTGAACTTTAAAATACGATTTTCCACTTGACCTATTTCCTGAGACAGACCTTGAGTAACCATGTACATGCTTGAATCCATGCTCCTCAACAAAGAAACTTTCCTCTTTTGGATATAGATATGCTTTGTGATTCTTCAAGCTTCTCTTCAAATGCATACATACAATACGGAAATTACGGTCATCAATCATATACAGATATTCCAATTTTCAATAGTAATAAAATCTCATTGTGACTCTACGAGGCTTAGGTACATTTCATACTATCATCATGAAGCACACACACTTAACATACCTCATATTTTCATCATGAAAATACCTCAAACATCCTCAAGATATACTAAACAATTTTCATTTCTTGAACAACCACATAAGACTCTAATGTTGAAATATCCCTTGTGGTATACCACAAAAAGATACATAAAATATAGAAAAAAATGCAACAAAGGAAATATTGATTTTTGCAGATTTTTAACACCTAGGGTAAGCGAAATGAAGAAAATTAATATCTCTCAAAATACTCCTTCAAATCACTTAAAATTTTTAGGAGAGCTTGCTAATATTATAAAGAACATAAGAAAATTATTTTGGAATAATATAATGCAGCCAAAAATTACAGAAAGCCCTAAATAGTGGTAAAACTTCAAAAGTTTGTAACTTCTCCAATAAGCAAGATAAAATTATGAAATTCTAGAAATTGCATATACTAATATGGAGAATGAAACCCAACCTTGAGATCTAAAAATGGCAACTCGAAACCCTCCAAATAATTTCTGCAATCTAAAAAACAAGTACCCCCTTCGGAAAATGATCAAAACCCTTTAAAAGTCTCTAGAAATGATGCCAAATCTTGTTCTTATCGCCGTAAATCTGATCTAAAAACCCTTTGATTTTCTCCAAAAATGTCTCCAAAACTCAAAACCCTTCCTTTGAAACCTCTGAAAATATCTCTATAAAACAACCCACAAAACAACTCCAAAATGACAACCTAGGGTAGATCTCTCACTACTAGAAGAATGACTGATAACTACGGATGGATCTCTACCACCGAAGCTAGGGTCCCTATGGGATTTCTTTCCACAAGCTATAAATTTGCAAGAAGAAGTTGCACATGAAAGAAAATAATTATGTATGTAAGAATGACCTTCACCTTTTCCTCCCAACTCCTTATATATTTTCTCCCAAGGTAAAAAAGCCCCAAATAGCCCAAGTCACATTTTTCCTTAGGAAGGACCAATAAAATAAAAGTAACTTATTTTAATTTTCCCCTTTTAAGTCACCATGGTCCATAAGTGACCCCCAACACAAAATTAGAACATTAAGTGTCATGTGGCCCCTTCTAATGATAAAACATAATATCTAGTCCCTCCAAAACACTTTACACTCCACAACAAAGAATTATAAGAAAATGGACTAGATATTCATACCCAATAGCTCCTAGTGTCCATAGCCCCTTGGGTATGACCAAAGCTTAGAATTGAATTTTCTCTTAGGCCTTAGGCATAGGAAAGGAGACATTAAAATCCTCCCTTCCTAAATTTTGGTTGTCCCCAAACAAATGAAAACTAGGATGTTCACGAAGTTTGTTCTCCCTCCCAAGTAGCATCCTCAAGTGGAAATCCCTTCCACCGCACCAAATACTCCATAATCACTCTACTCCTAAGCCTCCTTTGTCTCACCTCAATAATGAAATTTTGGTTCTAACACTAGCTTCCCCTCCTCATCCAGTGGCAGAAACTCCGTTAATGGTACAATATGATGCCCAAGTGCCTTGAGGCACGAAACATGGAATACATTATTTATCTTAATGTGCTATGGTAGCTCTAGCTCATATGCAACTGCCCCATCTTGTCTAGCTACCATGTATGGACTATAAAACCATGGTTTCAATTTCTCTACACCCTTATGCTTCAGTGAGGACTGCCTATATGGCTGCAAATGTAGGAATACTAGATCCCCAACCTCAAAAGACCTCTCTATCATGTGTCGATCTATATATATCTTTTGTTGGTTTTGTGCCTTTTGAAGGTTATCCCTGAGAGCCTTCGAATATCTTGGTTCTCTTGGTATCGATCTCGAGCTTTGGGAGCTCGGCTATCGGTAATACCAAATCCACAAATGTCATAGCGTCGTACCCATACAATGACCAGGAAAAGGAGTCATGCATGTGTTCATCGATAGGTGGTATTTGAAAATATTAGCACAATTAAATAGAACACGAAATGCAAATACAATTTTGGGTCTTGTTTCTTATTCTTATTTCTTGCTCTACTAAATCAAAGAATACAATATTTATAGAATGTGATAAACATAGTCTTATTCAAAATCAAACTTAAACTACCCTATCTCTACTCTTCATCCTACGGATGGACAACATTTCCAGCACATACACATATCATCTAATGTGCTATCAAATAAAAACAACTTCCTAAATGCTAGCTACAAAATCCTAAATGTTAACTACTAGAATCCCTAAATATTAGGCTATAATTTCTGCATGCTAACACTCCCACTTAGCTAAATATTTTTCAACCATCTTGTATCACATCGAATCCTTCTTTGGAAAACTCAAACTTATTTCTTGGTAATGCCTTTGTTAGAATGCATCCGCCACCATCATTTCAGATTGCACAAGTATTCTATTTTGATAGTGTTGTTCTCAATTTTTCACGGATGAAATGATATTGTATCCCTATATGTTTAACTCTTGATGATACTTTGAATTCTTCATCATGGCTATGTAAATTTTTCTATCACACTTTAATATTGTTGATTGGGACTGAGTAACCCCGATTTCCTACAACAATCTTCTCAACCAAATCAATTCTTTTGCAATTTGACATGCTACTATATATTTTGCTTCTACACTAGAGAGAGAAATAGTTCGTTGTTTCTCACTTGCCCACGACACTGCACCTCCACTAAGGATAAAATAGAACCTTGAAGTTGATCTCTTACTATCAACGTCCCCTGCCTAATCTGCATCACAATACCCAGTAAGTTGCAGAGATTTTTCTAAACTCCCACTGAATCTTATTTCATGTTTAGTTTTTCCTTGAAGATATCTAAAAATTATTTTAACTACTGCCCAATGTTGTGGTCAAGGATTGCTAGAATATTGGCTCACAATGCTTACAACATGTGTAATATCAGGTCTTCTAGAAACCATTACATACATTAGGCTCCCAAAAACATTCTGAAATGGAACCATACTCATATAACTTTCTTTTTCTTGTGTTTTGGGACACATGTCCAGTGAAAGTGTGTTTCCTACTTCCATTGGAGTACTTATTGGCTTGACATGATTTGCCATCCCAAATTTATTGAGAATGTTTCTAATGTACCTCTCTTGGATAAGATGGATTTTCCTCTTCTCCCTATCTCTTAAAATTTTAATGCCCAAGCAATAATTAATCTCACCATGATTAGTCATCTCAAATTCTCGCAGTAGCTAATTGAGACTTAAACAAGCCTAACATCTTAAAATCATTACTCATATTGATGGTGTCATCAACATATAAGGCTAAGATGACTAGAGACTCACCAATATGATTTATGTACACATTTGAATCAAAATTGCAACTTACATATCCTTCATTTTGGAGAAATCCATCAATACACTCATACCATGCTCTTGAAGATTTGTTTCTTAGTCAATACTGATGTTTTTGAAAGCTTGCATACTGCTTTGCTCCTTTCCTTCTTGTATGTAGCCTTGGTTGTTCCATATAAACTTCTTCCTTTAAGAATCCATTTAAAAATGTATTTTTATATCTAGTGATGTACATGAAGATCAAGGTTCTTTGCCATTGCTAATGAGAATCTTGATGGATGTTATCTTGACTTCGAGGAGAAAAAGTGTCATGATAATCCAAACCTGCTGATTTGGGTGTAACCCTTTACCACCAAACGAGCCTTGTAGCAATCTATTGACCCATCAGACTTGTACTTTTATTTGAATAACCACTTGCACCTAACCAATCTCCTTCCAGGTTGAATAATTGTGAGTTTCCATGTCTAATTTTTAATGAGCGATTCATATTCAACATCCATTGCTTTCCTCTAATCTACTGCATAAATACTTTGAAGTGCTTCTTGAACATTGAGTGGTTCATCAACCTCTACATTAAGTGCATATGATTCAGATGCCTTTTGAGTGGGTTTCGTAGTCTTGTTGATCTACGAAGCTGTTGCTCTCCTTGTGCATATCCTATGGGTTGTGTGGCTATAACTTGTAATGGTCTTGCTGGAGTAGAATTCTCATTCTCAGATTCTTCATCAAATATGAGATCATAAGGCCTTGTTTCTGAATCCTTAGCATTTTCCATCTCTGCTGATTTGGGCAAAACTAAATTTTCATCAAAAATGATGTCTCTTCTGATTAGAATCTCATGTGTTAAAGGATCATAAATTCGATATCCCTTTAAATTTAGACTGTATCCAACCATTATACACTTCTTGCTTTTTTCATCTAGCTTCTTTCTTTCTTCATCTAGTATATGTGCATATGCTATGAAACCAAAAATTATTAAATCATTGACACTTGGCTTGCTTCCATGCCATGCCTCATAAGGTGTCTTCTTATGCAATGCAATAGTTGGCAACCTGTTTTGTATATATGTTAGCTTTGGAGACTACTTGACCCAAAAACATTAGATAATCCACTACTCTTAAGCATGCATCTAGCACTTTCAACAAGAGTCCTATTCCTTCTTTCGGTGACACCATTTTGTTGTGGTGAATAAGGAACAACATACTAAATTTTGATACCTTCTTTTGCACATAAAATTTTGAAAGCATTTGAGGTATATTCACCCCAATTATCACATCTAAGTTGTTTCAAAGGTTTTCTATTCGCTTCTCACCAAATGCTTTAAAATATTAAACATTTCTAATGCACATGATTTATTTTTGATAAAATAGAAAAATGTCATTCTAGAGGAATCGCATTGATAAAGGTAATAAAATACCTTGCCCCATTGTTTGACATTGTTTGCATTGCACCACAAATATCTAAATGCACAAGTTCCATTTACTCCTTAGCTCACGTTTCTCCTTTCTTTGGGAAGGGGAATCTATGTTGCTTTCCTAAAAACAGCCTTCACACACTTCCAACTCAACTAGTAGATGCAAATTAAAATCTTACACAAGCTACTCTAATTTTAATATTCGAAGTGAGTGAGGATTTGCATGTCCGAATCTATGATGCCAAAGAACTGAATCAGAAATTTCATTATTTGTTGTTGTTAACACTACATCAGGAACTACTACACATAACTTGTATAGATAGGCATCTCTGATTCCCTTAGCAACAATTACTCCTTCAACATCCTTTAGGACACATTCCTTGTCAAGCTGTGTAATTATGCCAAAGCATCGGTAATCTTGCTCAGCGATAAAATACTTTTACTAGAGTAGGTACATACCAAACGTTACGGATTTTCATGTACCCATCATCTAGCATTTGCATGATAGAATATCTCAATTTGATCATCTCACATTTGTTGTCTTCTCCAATATTGTGAGTCTTGCTTTTGGGTGCTTCGTATATGCCATAAACCAACTTTTCTCGGGTGTCATATGCGTTGAGTTGCTCCGAATCTAAATACCAACAATTTAAAACATCGAACTTGGGTTTGTGACAAGTAAAAACAAATTTTCTTGGTCATTGCTTGAGGTCATGTTAGCTTCAATGAGCCTTCCTTTTCTTTACCTCTTCTACCCATGCTAACCAATTTCAACATTGTTTCTTAAAATGCCCAAGAGCTCCTGATGAAAGAAATTTCCCTTATTTTTCTCCTCCTTTGTGTATTTACCATTCTTTGAGACATTGGATTTGGGAGGGATGGGATTTGTTGTCACTCTTCCTTTTTGCTTTTCCTTATATCCTGCTGACAACAATCTTTGTAGATTCTCATCATTCAAGCCCCATCCTTCCTTGTAATTTCTTCTTAAAGTAGTGCTTGCTATTACTTTTGTCAAATCCAAATTAGCTTGGGTGCTTAGTGCTACTACCCAGTCTAGAATAGGATTACGGCAAACTCCCAAGAAGTGACATAACAACATCTTCATCTGCAATCACTAGTCCACATGCAACTAATTGATTTTGAGAGATTTAAACTGATTTTTGAAATCTGATATCTTTTGTGTTTCTGCATCTTTAAGCGAAAAATATTCTTCTAAGATATAATCTTGTGCTAAAATCATTTGATTCATATAACTTGATCAATTGATCCCAAGCTTCCTTTGTTGATTTTGCCTCACTTACATGTAAAAGCACATTATCACTCAAACTTAAAATTATACTGATTAGGAAAATCCTACCTTCTTTTGACTCCCACTTCTGATCATATCGACATCACAGGTGGGTTTAGTCTCGGTCCCTTCAACTATATTGAGTAGATCCTTGTTCATTAGCAACATCTTCATTACGAGCTTCCAAAGATTAAATCCAGTGCGTCAAATCATTCTACCATCCTATGAGGATCTACTAGAAAAAATGTGGCCATCTCTCTCTGTCTTAAACTTCTTATACTTCTCTGCAGCAACACTTCACCAACACTACTCTGATACCATGAAAAATATTGGCACAATTAAATAGAACATAGAAATGCAAATACAATTTTCGGTCTATTTCTTATTCTTATTTCTTGCTCTGCTTAAATCAAAGAATATAATATTTATAGAATAACTTGATGAAAAAGAGTCTTATTCAAAATCAAACTCAAACTATCCCTATCTCTACTCTTCATCCTACGGATGGAAAACATTTCCAACATGTACACATATCATCTAATGTCTTTGTCAAATAAAAACAATTTCCCTAAATGCTAGCTACAGAATCCCTAAATATTAGGCTATAATTTTTTTGCATCTAACAATATTGTGTCAATACTCACCCATATGTAACTATTGAATCCATTCCCATTGATCACACGACACATAACTCTGCAAGTATCCCTCTATCCACTTATTGACTATCTTTGTTTGCCCATCATGCGTCTGGGTGATAGCTAGTCTTAAAGTCAACTCGTACATGTTAGTTTGAAGATCTGCCAAAAGGTGCTCATGAAGATCTTATCCCGGCCATTGATAATATTTTTAGCCAATCTATGTAGCCTAAAAACACTGTATAAAAAATCGAGCCACATCATAAGCCTCATGCCCTTGGGTAGGGAAAAGAAATGAGCATACTTAGTTAACCGATCAACTACAACATAAATGCAGCTATGCTCATGCACTGAGGAAGCCTTGTGATAAAGTCCATATATATGCTTTCCCATTTTTCTGTTTAGGAATGGGAAGAGGATGAAGTAATCCTACTAGAAAATAATTCTTGGATTTGATTTTTGGGAAACCATACACTCTCTCGACTGATTAAGGACACCATCCTTCATCCCCTTCCATAAAATATATCCCTAATAAACTTGTATGTTTTGAAATACCCAAGATTCCTAGCTAATGGTGTAGCATGTACTACTCGAAGGATATTCTCCTTCATCTTGGACCTAGTACAAGAAAAATCCTATCCTTGTAGAAAATGAGATCATCCACTACTTTGTATCGGTTATCTGTATAACACCATTCATGATCTCACATGCAAACTGATTTTTGGAATAATCCACAAGTATATGAGCCTTCCAATCGCTGAAATCTCAGACATAGAACTAAGCATAGAAGTAAGGTAAGGCCTCCTAGATAAAGCATCAACAACAATATTATTCTTACCTCTAGTGTACTCTATGTCAAATTCATAGGTTTGTACCTTGTTCACCCATCTCTGTTGGTGATCATTGAGATCCTTCTATCCCCAAGAATAACCTCAAAATGTCGTGATCCGTATGAACCAAAAATTTGCAACCCACAAGGTACTATCGAATTTTTCCAAAGCATGCATAATGGGTAACATATCCTTGTCGTAAATTGAATACCCTCTCTCCACCGGTTTCAATTTCGACTCTCATAGGGAAATGGGATGCCTATCTCGCATGAGAACTACCCAACACCCTCTCGATGCATCACACTCTAGAATGAATGGGTGATATAAATATGACAATGCGTGAATGGGACATGAACTCATCACCCCCTTGAGGTGATAAAAACCTAAATTGTACTACATCTAACCCAAAAAAATCCCCCTTCTTGGTCAAATCGGTCAATGGAGAAGTCAAGCGAGAGAAATTCTTCATAAACCTCTGTAGTATGTGCATAATCCCACAAGAATTCTTGAATGTGTCAACCTCTGAGTGGTGGCCAATCCAAAATTGTTCGTATCTTCTCTCTATCCACCTTCACTACTACCCCCAATAATCACATATCCCAAATATTAAATTTCTATTCATGCCAAACTCACTTAGAAGCTTTCACATATAGTGAATTAGATTCTAATATCCCCAATATCTCACCAAGGTTCCTAATATGGTCCTCCAAGTCTGTTGTAGACCAAAATATCATCAAAGAAGACCAATACAAACTTCCACGGGTGGCGGTTGAACACATGGTTCATGCAAGATTGCAATGTAGCTAGAGCATTAGATAATCGAAGGGCATCACCAAGAACTCGAAGTGAGTGTAATGGCATCTAAAAGTTGTCTTATGCACATCCTACTCCTTGAATTTGATCAGGTAATATCTAGATCACAAATCTATTTTTGAAAAATAATTTGCACCATGTAGCTCATCAAGAAACTCATCAATACATGGTACTAGATACTTGTTCTTTATTGTCTTCTTATTTAAGGCATGATAGTCTATACACATCTACATGGTCCATCCTTCTTCTTCACCAATACCACAGAAGAAGAAAAAGAGTGAACTCGATCTAATATGCCCCATATAATTGAGCTCATGGATAGTCTTCTTGATCTCATCCTTAAACCTTTTAGGGTGATGGTAAGGAGAAGTAACCGCGAGGTCTAGCATCCTCGAGCTCAACCACATGATCAAATCCCCTATCTAAAGGTATGCCTGGAGGTATGTCACCAAAAAGCGTATTGTGCCTATCCAATAAGCCTGTATATCCACATGATACTCATGTTTTCCATCCTTTGATTTCTTGGTCGAAATCAAACAATTTATTGCCCAATCCACCCCATTATGCCTATAAGTTCTATCAATCCTCTTAGTTGTAAAAACCAGGTGCCTCTAAAGATAAGCCCCTTAAAATCACATTCCTCCCTTCGGACTTAAACTTCAACTCCATCGTGGCGAAAGTTAGTCTAAAACTCACCAAGGAATGGAGCCATTGTAATCCAAGCACTAGGTGGTTCTCACCAATACCACAATATAGAAATAATTGGTAAGCGTATACTTACCCATCGTGATGCTCAATTGGGAACCCACCAGTGTGTAGCTCATAGAATCTCCATTGGCTCTACAACCACGTTGAAGCCCTAAAAATTCTCTTTCTCTAACCCCCATCTCTCAACCAATGAGGCATCAATAAATTTTTGGGTTTCCCCACTATCAATTAGTACCAATACTCATTATCCTTGTAAATATCCCTAAGCTCTAAATGTCTTATACCTCAGGGTACTAGACAAGGTGGTGATAGTCTCTTGGGAGAAAGTCTTGTTATCTTGCTCAACACCTACAGTATCAATGCCTTATCATCATCATCCTCCAATCCATGTGTGTCCAAATCCTCGTCACCATCACTCTCCTCAAAGACCTCTATAAATTGGGCCTTCCCTCTACCCCTAAAAATCATGTCCTAAAACCCAAGGTGTGTGACAATCTAAACATAATTTATTTCACCTCAACTCATCTCTGTCCTCCCTAGATATGAATGGTCTCCTGGCTGCATCTTGCCTAGGTGGAGGTACCTTTGCTATGATTTGTCAAATCTAGAAGGAAAAAACTTTGGATGCACTTGAGGTGGAAACCTCAACTTATGAGTGGATCTCCATATCATGAGCTCTCCTAATAGCCCCATGCAAAGAAGAAGGCCCAAATGCCTTCACAAACCCGGTGAGAGCATTTGTAAAACCTACTATGAATAGTGAAATCAACCTCATCTCAAGTAACATCAGGTACCATGAGTCTTGATAATCTCGAAAATATGTGCTATATTGATCCATGTAATTGATCTATCTCAAATGAGTCAACTTCCTAAAATACTTATCATCGGGTCCCTAATATCAAATCTGCTCACTAGCCTCTACGTGAACTTTTCATAAGTCATAATGTGTATGTGTACTGTGTAATCAATCCCATGATGCCACCAATCATGAGCGTCTCCTCAATATGTAAGATTACAAACTTAATTACATCTTCCTCATGGCATAAGATTTAATTCAAATTATGTCTTCAACTTTAAACCCAAGACTATCTGAGAAAAAAGTACACTTCTTGGAAATTCCACAAGGTGTGTAATCAATCCATGATGCCACCGATCATGAGCGTCTCCCTCAATATGTAAGATTACAAACTTAATTACATCTTCCTCATGCATAAGATTTAATTCAAATTATGTCTTCAACTTCTAAACCCAAGACTATCACGGTACACTTCTTAAAAGCTGTGTAATCAATCCATGATGCCACCAATCATGAGTGTCTCCCTCAATATGTAAGATTACAAACTTAATTACATCTTCCTCATGCATAAGATTTAATTCAAATTATGTCTTCATCTTCTAAACCCAAGACTATGCAGTACACTTCTTGAAGCATCGAAGTGTGGAATGGAAATTTGTCCCAATCTCCTGTGCAACTTTGGTACATGTATCTAATGATATCTCTTGGGCTCTTTGCACCAATATTCATTTTGCAATAATCTTGGAATGGAATGTTGTCATGAAATCCCTCACTCCAGGTCTAGTACCTCTCCCAACAAGACTCCTCATCCAAAATATTTACTAGCTACCATACCTATGAAACTTATGGATCCTTCAAGAAAGAAGGTTCGTGAACCCCAAAGCCCTGGTAGAAGAATGGAGAGACCACTTCCTTGAATGTCCACTCTCACCTCTTTGAACATGTTATCCCATATTGTTATTTTCCCCTCTATTTGTATGAGTCTCAATTCTACCTTCTGCTAATCTCTCAGTGAGCTGGCTCAAATAAATATTAGTAGTTTCATGTTGCTTTACCACGTTGGTGAACAATTGTTTCATCAGATCCACACCCATATCTCACTATCTATATCTCCCATATTTTAACCCCAATAAGATTAGAGAGAAACAACTCCTTGATACCACTAAAATATCCCTTATGGGATACCACTTAAAAAAAAGATACGCAAAATATAAAAAAAATTGCAAACCCAAGGAAATATTGATTTTTGCATATTTTTAATAAGTAGAAGTGATGAATTGAAGAAAATTGATCTCTCAAAATACTCACTCAAATCACTTGAAATTTTAGGAGATCTTGCTTATATTATAAAGAACATAATAAAATTATTTTTGGATTTTGGAATAATATAATGCAGCAGAAAATTACTGAAAGCCTAAATAGTGGTAAAACTTCAAAAATTCATAACTTCTCCAATAAACAAGATAAAATTATGAAATTTTGGAAATTACATATACTAATATGGAGAATGAAACCCCAACCTTTAGATCTAAAAATGGAAACACTGAAACCCTCAAATAATGGCTGTAATATCCAAAACAAGTCACCCCCTTGGAAAATGATCAAAACCCTTTGAAAAGTCTCTAGAAATGATGCCAAACCCTATTCTTATCGCTATTATAAATCTGATATGAAAAACCATTTGATTTTTGCAAAAATTGTCTCCAAAATTTTGAAAACCATTCCTCTAAAATCTCTGAAAATATCTCTATAAAACATCCTTAAAAACAACTCCAAAATGACAAGCTAAGGTAGATCTCTCACTACAGAAGAATGCCCCTGCTAGCTAGTGATGGATCTCTCACCATCGAAGCTAGGGTCCATATGGGATTTCAATCCACAAGCTATAAATTTGCAAGCGGTAGTTGCACATGAAGGGAAATAATTATGTATACAAGAATGACCGTCACTTTATCCTGCAACTCATATATTTTTCACTAAGGTAAAAAATCCCCAAATAGCCCAAGTCACATTTTTCCTTAGGAAGGACCAATAAAATAGAAGTAACTTAAGTTACTTTTCCCCTTTTAAGTTGTCATGGTCTATAAGTGACCCCAACTCAAAATTAGAAAGTATCATATAGCCCCTTCCTAATGACAAAATATAATGTCTAGTCCCTCTAAACACTTTACGCTCCTGTCAATGAAGAATTATAGCAAAATGGACTAGATATTCATACCACAAGTAGCTCCTAAGCGTCCATAGCCCCTTGGGTATGACCAAGGATTGGAATTGAATTGGCCCTTAGGCCTTAGGCTTAGGAAAGGGGACATTCACAGGACTCTAATGTATAAGACATACCTTGAAATCTTGACAGAGACACCTTGACATCATGACATGAACTTCTATGGCAGGCATACTCCAACCAATCAGCTCCCCCTTTTTACAATGCTTCATATGGGTAATTTATTCCTCTAAGAAGGATAGTAGAAACATATATCATCATGATGAAGCTAGAAGAGTGACTTGAAGAGGTCCAAGCACTCTTAGATACCTAAAACTCACCTTTTCCATATTATTTCTAACATGTAACTTGATTAACTCCTTTTTGTGTATCCATATTTGTTGTTGATGTAACCACCTTATTCCTTTTAGGCTCCCAAATCTTGATTTGACTTCTATCATGCTTTTAGGACCTTGAAATGTCATCTCTTGCCTTGTAGGACCATAACAATCGATAGAAACATGTCCGATATTATTTTAGTTAAATCACACAACACTTTTATTACCTTTGAAGTCTTCATTTTTCTAAAACTGACTAGGTGGATCATATAGGAAAAATCTAGCAATATGTCCTCTCTCATGACAATTGTAGCACATCACATTCTTTGTTTTCTCACTCCTGCTATCCCTCCATGGGTGGTCATCTTTGAAAAACCTCCTACACCTTATCTCTATGTCTAAAGCCATTACAAGTGAAATAATAACCATTATTTAATCTTTCATACCTTGAAGTATTTGGTTTCTAATTGACTTTGTATTGACATTTTATTTGGAATATTTTCCTTTTTTCCTTATTTTATGCTTGGTCCTTCAACATCCTTTCTTGGAAGATTTTCCTCTTACATTGCCTCTTTTCCTTTGAGGTCATCTTAAACCCCAAACATGTCTTGTCACTTGTAGGTATTTGACTTCCAAGAAGATCATCAATATTCTTGGTATTTTTCTCAAATTTCTGAAATGCTTTATCTATTTTGACTGCTTTAGATCATTCTAAAAATTTAGAAACATCATATCTTCTCCAAATTTGGTGCATTCACTCTCTTTGTCTTGTAGGATTTTTATCCATAACTTTAACTTTTCTTCTAGTTTCATTGTCTCATTTAGCTTGCCTATTTGATGACTAATGCCTCTCTTAAATTTCATGGATATTGTCTTCGTATTCTTTGAATTAATATCTCATCCTTTTTTTGTTTTTTTAGCATGTTTTAAATTAGATATAACACACACAATTAAGTCTCAATATCATCTTCTTCTTCATCATCTTCACAGTGCATGGAGTCACCAAAAAGTATAGGACCATTACTCATAGATCTAGCAGCATCCTTGGTCATAAACAATACCTCATCACCTACATATTCATGTTTTTATTCAAATTTAGAATCTGAAACACCATCACAATTACTTGCTTCAAATGAAAAAACCTCTTCCTTTGTGTAGAAACATTTTTTCCCTTGTTATAGTAAAAATTATTGAATTTCTTCTTACCTTTATTGTACTTGTAATTTTTCTTGTCATGATCTTCATCACCTTATTTTTCATGCCTATGAGGACACTTAGTAGAAAAATGACCTACTTCACCACAATTAAAACATTTAAAATGAAGATTACCTTTATAGTGGTTACCTATCCCAACCTTCAATATCATAGCAACCATTACAAAGAGTTATTCATCATCAATCTCAAGAGTATCATCATCCTTCACTTTCTTTCCCTTGGTCTTCATCTTATATTTGAAAGCAATCTCCTTCTTTGCTTGTTTAGAATTAGTAATCCTCATCTCATAAGTAGACAAAGTTCCATCATCCATTAGTTAAAGTCCAAATTGCTTCTTGAAGTCAAGATACTTGAGGATCAAATATAGGAGTAAGAGACCTCAATACCTTTCGTACCACAACCTCTTCCTTTACTTATTCACCTAATCCTTTCATGGTGTTGAAAAATTGTCAACTCTAAGAAAGTATGCAACAATAGACTCGCCATCACTCATTTTCATCCCTTAGAAATTTGATTTACGAAGGTTTGAAGCGTAGTTATTCTTTCCTTGGAATCTCATTAAAAAGGACTTGTATTTTCTCCCACATTTATTTTTATTATTTTTAATACATGACCTTCACAAGTTTATGTTCAACTAGACCACACTTGATTGCATTTGTATCCCTTTAATTGTCACTACACAACTTCTTGTCTATTACTTTTTGGAGGTGTTTGAGGAGTTGTATAACAATCAAAAACATATTGCCAACTATAAAACCCAAGATACATGATGTGATTCATCATCCTTACAATCGAAAAATCATAGTTAAACCCATCAAACAAGGGTACCTTGCTAGAATAAGAGCCACTTTCTTTGCTGACTCGCCATTTTTTGCTTCAAAGAATCTCCTTTCAAGTGATCAAACTTCTCCAAAAGTAAATTCTCTGATACCAATTGTTGGAATCATAATGGACTAAGAGATGGGGGTAAATCAATCATTTAAAAACCTTTAAAAAATCAAATTAATTTTCATACAACATTTACATTCAACCATCATTAATGTAATGTTAACAATATGCACAACCATGCATTAACCATGAAAGAGTACACAAGAACACAAGATATAAGTGGAAACAATCAAGGGAAGAAAACCCACTAAAATTTTGATTATATTAGGAAGAATAATTTATTGAATCATCAACTTACAAGGAGCACCAACCCCTAGTTTAGTAAAGCACCAACCCCTAGTTTAATAGAGCACTAACCCTCTGATGATCATGACCCCTAATTTAGTGAGGAACTAACCCACAAGGAGAATTAAAACCCCTAAGGTGATCAAGCATCAAATCAACCACCTGAAGATGAAGATATATGATGTATTTTTGCTTCCACAACTGATGGAGATCACTAATTCATCTCACACACCTTAGACCTTATCCTAACTCGCTCAAACAAGCTCAAACTTGGACTGATTTGGATCAATACTATTGCACACTAGCTCCTCATCATTATTAAAAAATTCACATAGAATAGCATCATCTCTATCTTTATTCCCTTGACCTCTTACACTCTCTCACCTAGCTCACATTTTCCCTCTCTTTCAACTAGTTCAAAAATGAACCAAACATGCACTTTTATATGAGACTCAACTCAAAAACATAACATAGGTCAGTCATGACCCAAGAGGTTGGTCATACCAACTTAAAAATATAACACCATACTCATATAAATTCATAACATTGACCCATGTAGGTTGGCCATGCACCAAGACACAAGACAAGCCTAAAAAGGCCTAAAACCCCATCACTAAGCTCATCAAAGACCTTCAAACCATTCAAACTGATTATTCAAAATTCAAAAGGCATCACACATGTCAAAATCATCATTAAAACATCATATATTAGCTTCTGATATTCTACACCATTTTTATCTTCATATCTCTCTCAAGCGGGACCGTTTCCTACTCACAACAAGCACTTAAAAGAACCAATATTCAACTATGAAGCTCAAGATCACACAATAAAAAATAAAATATGCCATGTAACCAATCATTATAAATCCACTAAACTTTATAAAAAAATCCATACACTCTAGACTTCATGAAACATCCACACATGCAAATTAATCTAATTCTCCTCTTCAACAAACTGAACTACCCAGGAAGAATTTTTTGGAAACTCAACTAGTTTACACCCTTCATGTCACTTTCAAGACCTATTAAATCATTAAATAGGAAAAAAATTCATCCATATTCACTCTCACTTGGATATCCATCATCATACAAGCTAAAACATGGGACTTCTACATCAATCCTCTCACTTAACCAACTCTGTCCTAAACCGGTCAAGCTAAGTCAAATTTTGACCTCAACCATGCCACCTTGGTGAACTTTCAGAGCTCAAAAAAACATGAAACATGCCACATGATATGTAAAGAACACCTCCAAGTAAATTATACTCCATCACCAAGCTCACGGGTGGTCTCAAGCACTTCCATTTTCCAACACTTTGCTAAACCACCCTTTTAGGCCCAAAACCTAATCTTCATAGATAGGGCATAATTTTCACTCTATGACCTCAACCATGACCTTAAAATATCATGGAAATGTATTAAACATCCCATAATTCCATAAATTATGATTTAGTTGATAGGTTTAAAGGACATCATTTGCACTAAATGAAAATCATCATAAATAAGAATATTTGAGTGGGGCCCAAATATAGTCACAAGGTCTAACATACCTCATTGGAAATATGGATGATTCCTATACAACCTCAAATAATAAAATTATCAGAAACAATCAATTCTAGGCTCATACCATGAATATATTATCCATCTATCATAACTTAGGGTTTGAAACTCATAAAACGTGACTTACCTTGTTAACGATCATTCATAAATGTTTGGGCCTCATTAAAACTATTATATATTCTTAAACCCATGACCAAACATCCATTAAAGCAACATATCCCCATGCAAGACATTACATGTGCCAACCATGAGAATTTCTTTCATATCGAGTATGGAAAATTCACTCTTAAGAACCCTCTTTTGTTCAAACTTTCATATCTTGTAAAATATTCATCATGGAAACCTGAAATTTTTCCCAAAACATCATACATACCCTAATAATATATCAATGCTCATGTTCTCATAAATATATCTGAATATTCATCTACCATCACATTTTTATGACAGGCCTTGGGGTTTTGCATGTTCTAGGCAAAAAAGAGTAGAGGAACATCACACCTCAACATGAAACCTCTCCAAAATTCCCTAAAAACCTTGAGACATCATTTCTCACTCACCTACATGATTCCATGAGCTCACATATCTCTACACCTCACTCTCATGCTCCATTTGGCCTCAATCACCTAGACTAGGTCTAGATGAGCACTGTAAGCGAGTCCACGACCAGTACATACACTCTCAATCTCATGTGAGTGTCTCAACATGTATGCTCTATCATGATTTTCATGCCTCTATCATGCTCTTCAAGTTACCATTCAAATCAAATCAACATTCTCTATCACCTGGCTTACTAGGTCACCTGATTAGGCCTATTAGGCCAAGCCATTATGTACTCATATTTTATACCCTTAGACCAATAATATAACCCCATGCGTGTAGGCGTATCACCAAGTGGGCCTTTGGGTGCTCACTGCGGCACATGTAGGTGCCAAATCTCTCCTTTATGTGAGTCTTGTGAGAATGCATCAACTTATAACAGATATTCAAATGGAAATGAGTAGAAAAGAACCGTGCCACATTCTAAGAGCCTAGAACGAGTTGTTATCTCATTGCATCCAGAAAGAGAATTAATAAGTAGCATATGGAAATGGTTCATATAGAAAGGAAATGCATAAGTAGTATACTCCTTAACACAAAGATGATTCTTACGAGCATTGTATTCATAATACTTGATTGATAACCAAATTACAATCCCTTGAGATCATGACATACCTTTATATAACAATGTAGAGTCAAGTCATGCATCAGAAATACATTATGCTCACCATATTGTAAAAAAAAAAATGCAGACCCATCCCTCTAATTGTACCATTACTTACATAACTCTCCTAATCCCTAACCCATAACATCCTCCATTCTATTTTTGCAGGGCTTCACCTCTCTTTTTTCTCCTCCCTACTCTCCACACTCTCTATCTCTATATATCTTTCTTATCGGGTGCTTTCATTTATAGCCTTATGACCACCACCATGCCTTTACGAAGTTACAAATCGGTTACCAAATGTCGAAGTGGTCCTCCATGGGAGCATGTTTTCATAGATATGAGATCTCCACTCCTTGTAATGATGTCTTATGGAACCTTCCATTGCATTCATGGAATATTCCCTTTTTGATCCCAGTCATTAGGTGGCACCTTAACCACAAGGGCCATGATTTTCTCGTGTGTTTCTTGGGATCTTTGAATGTGGCTAAGTACAAAAACTATTTTTCCTTGTGCATGCGCCATATGTTTACAACCTACTACTAGGACCCTTCCTTGCACACCTTGACATGTGTGCCCTTTTCAACTAGGTTCCATGTGCCCACGTGCCTTCTTGTACTTAGTTAACATTTTGGGCTGACATCACCCCACCTACGCTTTGTTCTCCATACTTGGAAACACTCTTCAATAAATAAATAAAGGTGTTCGGGATCAGGAAAAGATCTCCAAGTGTGCGTTAACATCCGTGTGCCCGCTTAGCCCCGCGTGCTTTGTTTTCCCTTTTCCCCTCTTTTCTTGGCCTTTTACTCTTGATGTGAAACCGCCGCCACTGCACAGGTGGCGGTCTCTACGCTACCACCTTGAGCAGGCGGCGCCTGCCTGCCTGCTCGGGGCGGCGGTCCTTACGCATTTTCTAGAAATCTCTTTTAACACGACTCACGTAATTTCAACGTTTTACCAGCTTTCTTTCACCGCCATAAGCTTGCATTTATGATTCTGGTTCCCTAGAATAGTGTTTTGCCATTGTTTATAGTTTAAGAGTTCTATTTGGCTTTTACCTTGGGTAAATGCAAATGCTATAAATAGTTGGCTTGTGCTCAAGCAAATGGCCCCTCAAATTTGCCTCTGAATTTCTCTTTGTAATAGATTTAGTTTTCATTTTGCTTAGAGTGCTTAGTTTCTTTCATTGCATGCTTAGTTAGCATTGTTTTACTGTTAGTAAGCCACATATCCATCTTGTGCAAGTATTGTTGTTATTTCATCCAATCCATTGGAATAGGATAGTCTGTTTATCAATAGGAAGCCATTAAAGTTACAAGTTTTGTTCTTCAAACAGGATAGTTTCAGGTTCTGGACATTTCATGTTGCATGACTCATAATAAATCCCGCTAGGAATTGCATAAGCCAAGCTCTGTACTCTTGCACTATCCCTCTCCTACTCGCATTGTATTCGGTCTGTATCTTGAGCTGCCTTTGTCCAATATCTACTTTGATTGATCTAGCATTACACGCTTTTACGGATCACGTGAACACGAAGGAATGAGGAGATCACCTTTGAGGGGACAAGATCACACACACCATCGGGTTCACCACATTCTGCTGAGAATCCAGGTTCTAGCTTTCAAAGTTCTAAATTAGAATCATATCAAATAGAGTAGTTAATTGCTTTATTTCAGTTAATTTTACTTTCGATATTGTCAGGGAAGTTGTGGGGATTGATAGTTTCTGAGAGACTATGATTCATTCCTCACTTCTGAGGTAGGATCGAGAGTCTTGCAAATAGATTAGATCAGTTATTTCATTGTTTAGAGTAGATTCACAGTTGCACAGACAAATAGCTATACTCAGTTATCTTGTTTGTTTTAATTTGATTTTAGCTGTCAATTCTAGATATGTTAAACAGTTACTCTTTTAAATTCGTTCGAATAGTTCATCAGAAAATACAAAAATAGAGAAATCATATATGCTATAGATATATTCAACGTAGTTAAATTTTATTTTGCTACAGTTCATTTTACATTGTTACTTTTGTATGACAATCACGGGACCTAGGGAGCCCAGAGAATACGTATTCGAGCCAATCGTGCCCCAGCCCAATCTCATCACAGCAATAACTGATATAGATCAAAATCTTAGGATCCAAGTCTTCCGAACAACGGTAAGCTTGCAACAAATCAATTCCCAGTTGAGCGGATTAAACATAGAAGACGACCAAGCGCACACGTTTTGGTCGAATCAACCAAACTACAGATTACCCTAGGTAACATCCATATGACTGTAGAAGGGGTTGAAAGAGAACAAACCTTTGGTTGTGATCCTTTGGTCCCACAGCCAGATGCAGGAGACACTCTTACGGATATAGATACCAGCCTAAGAATTCAGGTTGCAAGAATGCCTGTGAGGCACTCTGAGAAGATCACACAACTATTAGTTTTGAATATAGAGGCTGAGAAAGCATACGATTACTGGGTGTTAGGGATTAGGAACTAATTCTACGCATGACCATAGCAGGACCGCAACAACGAGAGTCTACGGTTGTGATCCACAAATCCCACAACCCAACGAATCCATAAGTCAATCAGACATAGACACTGGCCTACGCACACTAGTATTCAGATCCACTCCACTTCCACCTATCATCATCGAACAATTATCCTTACTAGATACAACAGCTAACAAAGCTAGAGAGTTCTGGACTAGGCCAGAGAATCGTCCATAGAGTCAATTACATTTACCATCCACCATATGACCTTATCTGGAGACATACATGAAACTATCCCAGGTCATTTTCCACGTATTCCACAACCCATAGATCGAATCATGCCAGAGCTCGATATTGATTGGAGCCTTCGAGCAGTCATCCTTGCCGATCGATCTATCACACCAATTCAGGTTAGAAGGGCCTTCTTTGCCTTAGATTCACAAATTCCACTAGTGCGTATTGAAGACATTAGATTGCCTAACTAGTTTGTCTGCATCCCATACATATTCCATCCCCACCAGGCTGTCTCGGCATGACCTCGGGAGGTCGGGTGCGAGGAAGAGTTACTTGTAGATTCCACACTCACTTGTCACTTTTCCATCGTACAAAATTGGTGAACCCGACGTGAAATTTTCTACTTTCTAGTCTGGGGTCAGATTTCTACTGGTTATTCATCTTCACTACCTCATTAGCTTTCACCATCACCTTCGCTCCTTCCCATTATTCTGCGGGTATTCATATACCCCCCGAATATGTCGGGATTTGATGCATATGGCAGGCCCCTCTTGGGCCTTGAGGCATACTACGCCCAACAAAATAGACAATCATCACCCTCACTCTCAGTATGGGGTGATAACTACTCAACCAACCAGTTGTCAACACAAACTCCAAGGATCAGATATAACTCATCTTTTCAAACTGAGGAGTTAGATCAGCTCGCTCAAACACAACAAACAGAGCCTTCAGGCTCGAATAACATGACGTTCACGGAGAATCTGGTTCATCTCCTCAAGTGCTACTTAGACCACAAATTAGTAGACAATCAGACTCATACCGAGGTTTAGACGATGAACATTCGGTACGTTATGCCAGGAACGACCAACATTCTCGAAGTATGTACCCACCTATAGGAGGTTTACAAACACAACCGAGGTCTCTTTTCAAGAAAATACCTCCATGCCACTACATATAGGAAATGCCCTTGGTGAAACTTGGCAGGGCAGTGATCAGTTCATAACGAGGATATCACATGCCTATACAACACCATGATATACAACAAATGCCACTACGGAAAAACACCGTGACTTCACCAAATGAAGTCATTTCAACGTTAGTAGAAAAGGTGAGAGGGTTAGAACTTGCTCAAGCAAATCACCATTCTCAATTCATACAAACAGGAAATTCTAATCCTCCACACCATCCTAGCCAAGTAGACCTCCTCACAGGAGTAGGCACGTTAGGCATGACTCCTCAGTATTCACAACAAACGCCAACTAGACCCACCATCTCTAACGTTGTTCCTCCCGGTCTAGTACAAAACAATCCATGCCTGGACAATACCCCGTCATACCTAAACATGTACTCCAAATCACCACAAGGGGATATGTTCTCCTCTCGGCATGGTTCCTCAAGCACAGGGGTTTCCTTATGCCCCCGCTAACGTATATACGCTACGCCATATCAACAACCCATTCCACCTCCGCTCCCTCAGCAAGCACCATCAATGGTCGAAACCTATGCGATAGGGACTTATTCAGAATATTTAAAAGAACCCTTAGATTTCACCATACGAAGCATCATGCTCCCAAGACCTCTTCCCGACTTGCCCAAATACAAAGGTGAGGGAGATCCAAACACACATATCAAAGCTTACGCTACGGCCATTCGAGAACTACTCCCATGGGATGGGGTTGTTGCTAAGATATTCCCAAAAACCTTGGAAGGCATCGCTCTCGATTGGTATTATAGAATACCTGAGGCTTCCATCCATTCGTTCAAGTAGCTCGTGTCAGAATTCATCAAGGCCTTTGACATGAATAAACTATTGGGACGAGGAATCGGGAATTCTTGCACATTAAACAAGAACACAATGAATCATCGCCCATTTCATCCGAGAGGTGGCGTACGATTCTTTATTCTTGGCAAGTGCTCAAACATGGATCAAATGGAACTATGTGATTTATTCCTTCATTCTCTTAGCGAGAGAGGTGAAGGAAGAAGTCAGAAGTTCCCATTAAGAACTTACGATGAAGTACTTGAGAGTGCTCTTTGAATAGATCAAGCAGCGATTGATAGTGGTCATAAAACATATGGAGCAAATGGGAGGTTAGTCACCTCCAGCCGAGAACACTGACTTATCCTACTACCACGAATGTCGAGTCGAGGACCTAAAATCCTTAATAAAAATCGGGGTGTAACAACGGATGGAGTAACCGACCAGCCTAAGAAGGTAAATATTGTCAATACTCCATCACGAAAATAAACAACCAACGAAACAACAACTTTACCCCAACAATCAATACAGTGGATTTTAACCATCCACAACAACAACAACAACAATGGTGAAATCCCACAGGGTCCAAGCCAAAATTCAACTAGATACCAAAACTAGAATTCAAACCAAAGACAACAAATGCAAAATTTTAATCCTAATAGACAACGGTTTGATCAAAATTTTGGGCCACAATACGCACCAAACCAACAAACTAGGAATTACAATCCTAATTCGTATTGTGGTTTCCACAAAATTCGGGGCCATGACACTAGAACGTGTCGTGACTACAATAAATTCATGCAACGCTTGCCAGATGAACAAAGACAACTTTTCATGGATATGTTCTTGGCAGATCCTATGTCACCAACATCAAATACCTTTTCAGGGGCAGTTTCCCCTCAAAACGCACCCCTGAAGATCTTTAATGATCCATTCCCAAATCATGATAACAACAGGCTAAATCTAACTGGGACGAACAAGAGTGTAATAATAGGAAACAATGATCATGAAGCTTAACCTCGCTAAATCCATTAGTTGCGCCACAACTAGGAAGTCAGCCACGGCCTAAGGTAGTCGGTTTAGTGGAGTTAGGCTTGAACTACCCATTGAAGCCCTGCATATGAGGACACGAGAGTATTTCTCTCAGCCAAGTCCAAGCCACCTGCCAGAGATGGATAACATCCAACAAATCGTAGTAAAACCTGTGGGTGCCTATGATTTAATTAACGACCTAACAAAAACCTTCTCGCACATCTCCTTTTTGGATTTATTAAAAAATTCCCCTACTCACAGGGCTGCTCTTTTAGAGGCATTAGGTTTGGGCCATTTAATTAACATCACTCCACCTCCTGAAACACAGGTAAATCATATAGACTTCGATGTTCATCCTCCAGGGTAGGCGGATAGGGATGTCGAATTCATATTCGAGATAAACAAAATGCCGACAGATGCTGAGATCGCGTCATCGGGTGATCCAGCCTTACATTTGCAAGTATGGGTTTATAACAACTATGTAAAGTGTGCAATGATAGACGATGGGGCAGCAGTTAACATAGTCCCCTTCTCTTTCCTTCAAAAGCTAGGGTATGGAGAAACCAATTGTTCCACGACTCGAAACACACTTAGGGGCTATGATAGTCTTAAAGCCACCTCGGTTGGAACTATAATATTACCGGTCACCTTAGGACCCAAAACCATCTTGAGTGAGTTTTATATTATAGATCGGAAACTAACTATAATATGATCCTCGGCGACCTGGATACACCGCATGAAGGCAATCCCTTCTACGCTATTTCAAGAAGTAAGGTTTTTACACTTAGGAAGATATTTGTAGCCAAAGGTGATCAAAACCATTCGATGTACACCTAGCTGACTTAAAGAAAAGACCGGGCGTGCACTCGGAGTTTGAACTCCCAACAAACCAACTTAATAAACCTACGACGCAAAACCAAAAGAAAAGTTGGTACCTACGAGATCTTGAACTACTATGAGCCTAGCAAGAAACCCCTGACCCCAAAGATGAGGCTAACACTGTAGAAACAGTATCATTAGGAACTACTGCAAAAATCATTGAATTAATAGAACAAGATTTACCAATGTTCTTACCATTTGATTTTGTAGGCGTGGGATATTCCCTGGGTGTCGGTTCTCTTCAGCAGAGGATCTCTGTATGGTGGAAGTAGAATGCGTAAACACAACAGATACCCCACCATCCACATTCCCAGCTAAATATTGGACGCTCCATTTTGATGGAGCTAGATGTCATTACGGAGTGGGGGCAGGTGTAATCTTTACTTCCCCTGAAGGGAAAGTCCTACCATTTGCCTTTAAACTAAATTTTGAATGCACAAACAATGATCTGAGTATGAAGCCCTCCTCCTTGGCCTCATCTTAGCTAAGAGAATCGGTGTTGATAACATCAGAGTCTTAGGAGACTCACAATTGGTAGCAAACCAAGTCTCTGAGATATATGAAACCAAAGCCGAGCACTTACAGACTCTCAAAACAGCTGTGTTGAATTTAAGCAAGGAGTTTGACTTCATATCAATTGAAGCAATCCCGCGAGAGAAAAATCTTCTTGCTGATTCAATAGCAACTTCAGCATCACGTTTTACTCCAAACAGTAAGTTAGAGGATACCCGTTTCATAGTATCCCTTCGTGATGAACCATTGATAAAAACAATGACAAATTCTCTTTTAAACGAAAATGAAAACAAATCTACTATCCTAGACCACATTGATAGTGATATGGCCACTCTGAATTACTTAAACACCTATGTGGCATTACATCTCTCCTATCATATGATAGATTTGTCCTTAATCCCACATTCGTCTTCCTACTTCGGAAATCCCATGATGGAGCTTCCCTCGCAAATAGAGCCTAGCATAAACACAGTAGAAAATGGGGACGATTTGGACTTACCTCCAGCCCCACCTGAGTTTGAAGAAGGTAATGCCTCTTTAATCGAAGAAACAATTGATGTTAACATCGGAACGGAAGATGAACCAAGGATATTGAAGTTAGGATCCTCGTTAACTCCATTAGAAGTAGAAATACACACTCGGATCCTCAAAGAACATCAGAAGGCTTTCACATTCAATTATAAGGAAATGACAGGGGTTGCACCCCACATTGTGGTGCACAACCTCGTCACTAAATCAGGTGCAAAACCAATTAAACAAAAATCAAGACCCATGAAACCCAAGGTAGCTCTCATGGTAAAAGAGGAGGTAATGAAACTCCTCCAAGTAGGATTCATCAAACTAGTCGATTACTCTCAATGGGTATCTAACATCGTTCCCGTTCTCAAAAAAAATGGAAAGATACGCATCTGCATAGACTTCCGAGACATTAACAAAGCGTGTCCTAAAGATGACTTCCCGTTACCATCCATTGACGTCATTGTTGATGCGACAGCTGGATTTGAACTTTTGTCTCTCATGGATGGATTCTCGGGATACAATCAAATCAGAATATCTGAACAAGATCAAACTAAAACCACGTTTATAACTCCTTGGGGAACCTATTGCTACGTTGTTATGCCATTCGGTCTCAAGAATGCTGGCGCTACATACCAGCGAGCTATGACATATATATTTCATGATCTAATTCATAAAATCGTGGAATCCTACGTAGATGACTTGTTGGCTAAGGCCAAGAAGCGTTGTGACCATCGGAAATACTCCGCATCATTCTTTCACGTCTGATAGAATACGGAGTCATGCTAAATCCCAGAAAAATGCGTCTTTGGTGTAAGAGAGGAAGCTCTAGGATACATCATATCGTCACGAGGATAGATGTTATTGACAAAATTTGGGTTGTCCTCGAAATGGTCCCACCTTCGGATGAATTTGGAATCAGGTCATTTCTCGGAAAGCTTGGTGCAATCGGAGATTCATCCGGACTTAAGTTTTGCCATTCATCCAATCAACAACCTACTCAAGAAAGATTATAGCATTGATTGGGTGAAGATTGCTGATGAAGCTTTGATGCGCGTTAAGTGTTTCTGTTATCACCACCTACGCTAATGCCACCTAAGCTAGATCTCCTGTTAATTTTATACTCGCGAGCTACCGATGTCTCGTTTGCTTTGTATCTTTGGCTCAAGAAGAAGATGATGACAAGAGAGAACGTGTGATTTATTTCATTATTTGAACGTTGCTCGACTATGAAACACGTTATACACAAGCGAACGAGAATGCCTCGCCATAGTCTTTGCTGACCAAATGCTTAAGACATTATATGCTAAATCAAGAAACAAGGGTCATGGTAAAAACAGGACCATTTACGAACTTTTCTCACTGAGGGTCCTTGTCTAAGAAATTTGGACGTTTTATAACCTTAATGGGAGAATTCAAATTAACATTTGTAAATCAGAAATCATTAAGGGACAAATCATCACGGATTGGTTGGTGATAACCCATTAGATGGAGGCGATCTAGTAGATCTGGATTTTCCGGATGAGTGCGTATACTACATTGAGACCGAGGCCTCCTATCTACGAGTGTCACTGGTACCTTTGATATCATTAATTATATCATGGACCATACGTATCAGAAGGGGCTACACATGACACGAAGGCGGTTACGCATTATCGTAGCAAAATACGTCATTATAGAGCAAGTGCTCTATCGGAAAGCGTTCGATGGAATGCTTCTAAGATGTGTCGACACGAGAAGAATCAAGAAGATTCTCCATGAATCTCACGGTGGAATGTGTGGAGGCCACTTCGGTGGCCATGCCACCACTCGTAAAATACATCGAATGGGCTATTTACGGCCCACTCTAGAACACTGACACGTGAGTAGAGTTTGTACGCTGAGGTGTCATAAGTGCAAGAGTTCTCCCATGAGATCCACATGCGGCACAAACTCTCTGACCAATCGTGACTCCATGGCCCTTTTCTACATGGGGCTTAGATTTAATAGGAAATTCTCTCCCTCGTCTACGAGATGGCCATAATTTTATAATCACGGCCACGAATATTTACCAAGTGGGTAGAGGCTATGCCTCTTACTCTTTATCCAGGGTTCTATAATCGCCAAGTTCATTTTGAACCAAATCATTTGCAGGTATGGTATCCCATAAATCATTATCTCAGATAATGGAACTTCTTTTAAGAATGACGAAGTTCACGAATTGTGCAATAAATTTAAAATAAGCCATCATACGGCTTCCTTGTATTACCCTCAAGCCAACGGACAGGCTGAAGCGACAAATAAAACACTAAAAGCCATTCTCCTTAAAACGGTGAAAGAAAACAAACGAGATTGGCACTTGAAGTTATATCCGGCCTTATGGGCCCACCAGAACCTCAATAAGAACACCAACGGGAGCAACTCCTTTCTCACTAGTATTCGGGGTAGAGGTAGTTCTCCCACTTGAGGTTGAAATACCCAGTCTCCGTATTTCATTACAAGGGATTCTAGATGAAGACGCTTACAGGGAAGCACGTCTCTCCCAACTAGAAAGCCTAGATGAAGCTAGGTTAGATGTTGAACAGTGGCACAGAGCCTATGTTGACCGGATGTGCCCGAAGTACAACAAGAAAGTCTATGAACGCGACATATATGAAGGTGATCTAGTTCTAAGGCTAGACAGCTGAATCGACAAAAAGACCGGCGAAGGAAGGAAGTTCCGGCCTAAATGGTTGGGCCCATACCGAGTCATGAAGGACTATGGAAATGGTGCATACCTCTTATGTACGCTGGAAGGTGAGGAATTTGGTGAAACGGTCAATTCCCTACACCTCAAGCGGTTCTACGCGTAAGCAACTAGCACTATTTATAATTACATTTACATTGCATCTTCATATAGATTAAGATCATTTTGTCGCTTGTTTCGTACACAAATTGTGATCAAGGAATTTTGTTCTCAAAGAAATTCATTACAAACTCATGATGTTGTTGGCATAAACACTCTAATCATACTTCTCCATTTTCATGATATCATCAAATTATCTCGGAATCATTTTATCAAGTAAAGACTAGATATGACAAAGTCTTAACGGTAACCATGCCAAGATCTGCAGGTTTATTCTCACTTTTGTTTCTTCTTAGGATAGGTGTCTTGCTGTATATGTCATTCTAGAAGCTTCATGGTGTCACATCTATCCCATATATATATCTCTTTGGAAATAATCATAAGCACATACGACATTTTACTCAAGAAAACAAGTCAAATATTGATCAAACAGAAAATTTTAATTTTACACATTTCCTTGCCCCTGACCTTTGGTGATAAGCTTGCATCTCTTACTAGTGACGTAGGGTTGGGAAAGGATGGAAATGCCCTACTACTACCTATGCTTTTCCCGTGGTGATAAACCCACGCTTCTTACTAGTAGCATGGGGCAAAGTGTAGGGGGTCCTCTTGACAAACAAATGCAAAAGGTCATAAGCAAACAATTCAAATCTCGAAGTCTTTGAGTCAAAAACAAATGAATCAGATGTCCAAAATTCCAAAAGAGTCCAAAATCCTAAAAACCCAGATTTTGTCTACCATGTGGCCATCTAAGGATCTAAGTCTGGATAAACCGCAAAGCAAGTTGCATCCAGAACTATGAAGTCACTCAAGTGGAGTGGGCTTGTGGTATCCTAATTTGGTTCCGCCAAAGCTTTGTCTATCTTTCATCAATATCATTTCAACACATCTCATAACTTGCGCCCTTCCCAACTCTCGGTGATGAGCCCTCGCATCTTACTAGTTGCGTGGGGTTGGGGGTAGGGGCAGGTTTATCTACTCATCATACCGGTTTATCTTCACCACTTTGCCAAAACAAATATGAAGTATCAAAAATTGCTTAAAGAAACTAAGATTCAAAATCACATTATATCTACATTATCATATATCAGCATCATGAAATACAAAAGGAAAATAAACATTTGCATCATTTGTTCTCCATTGCATACATTCTAAAAAAGCATACAAGTATAAACATCATAATCTACATGAGGAAACTAGAAAAGAAGCAGAGCCATAAATGCCAAAGGTTTGATCAAAAAAAATATATATATATATATATATATATATATGATCAACATTTCTGTACAATGCCATCATGCACTAGGCATGGTCAAAATGCTCAAAGAGCCGGGATATACAAAAGAATGTATCATACAAAATCTAGGAGAACCAATGGCTTCTCAATCCCTACGAGACCCCTCTGAAGGTGCATGCCCATGCCTAGGACTCGGCTTACGCCGGCGCTCTGAGTGCACGGAGGGCTCAGGATCCCGAGGGGCAGCCACAGTCTCACCACGAGAGTGGCTCCTCATCAAGTGCTCAGCCGTCCTATACCCCGCTAGCTCCGTACGAAGAGTCGATACCATCCTGGCCACATGCAGGCCCGGGGAAAAGATGTCGGTGTGTCTACCAGTGTGCTGAGGGCTCCCCAAGCATCCACGGACAACTCGGCGTGGGTCCTCTCCATGGGGATCATCGGGGTATCGGTGCATACATACCTGTGAATCAAGTCTCTCGCCACTCGTCGGTAGTCTCAAACAAGGAGAAAACAAATTAGAAACCAAACAAGAGATTAAAATACGAGGATAAAACAAAAGGAGAGATAGTAACTAAGGAGATCCTAACTAAAAACAAACATTAAAAAGGAGAGGGTAACTTACTCGGATCACCAGGCCTCCAGGATGGATCTATAGGATCGGCACCTACCACGGATGCCCCATTGGCGAGGGCTGCTCTGTGGCTTGGCAACGTAGCGCCTGCTGCGGACTCATCCTCCCCACCATGGCCCTGGGAGAGTGGCTCCTTTGAAACTAGAGTCACTCTCTCTGCACTCTGCTCGGCCCTCGCTTTGCCTGCATAATATCCTGAGTGTCATGCCACTCAGGATCATTGTCCTCCTCTCTCTCCCCCTATAAACTCCTCAGACTCAGAGTCTATGTCAATGGGGTCATCGCTGCTATAGGCGGGACCCGCGGCAATCTGAAGCAAGGGTGCACGAGGTGCTTTGGCTCTCCCTCAGCACGTCTTACCCTCCTGGCCATAATAGGAATGCCGGGAGTAACCATTATCAACCCGGCCTCTAGGCCCCCTCGGCCTCTCGGACTGATCTATATCTTTGGCGCTCTTGGGGAAGCATGCCCATGTAGGGTAGGCCAAGCTGCTTTGAGGAACTCGGCGAAAGGGGTGTATCTCCACTGCCCCACTCTATCGATAAGGCGCCTGTGGTGGGCGGGAGATCAAAGTAAGAGCCTCCTCCCCCATATACTGCCATAGTACGATATGGTGTGGCCTCCATGTCGGCGGTAGTCAGGAGAATGGCAGGCGATGAGGTGCTCGGGCACCGACATATCATCCATCGGCTGCCCTCACAGCTCGGGATCTGCCACCTCTACACCTCTGCCGTAGGGGATGAAGTGCTCATAGACCCAACTCATGACTAGGGTCGGGTGGCTCAAGGACTAGCCCCTGTAAATGGACTATCCTGTATAGATCATGGTAGGTGGTCCCAAGTATCTGCTCCCAGGCATATATCCGGCCATGTCCCTCTATTTGTAATAATGGGGGACCAAGCAGTATAACAATGTATCTCCTCCCTTGTCCCTGATCAGTCTCGAGGCAAGGATCCCCATGATGGCCTGGCGAAGTAAGGGGATGGGAAAACTAGGAATGGATCGAACTCTAACCCCCTTCTTCGACCCCGTGGAGATGACTGCATCTCCCATGTATGTGGCCTATTGCTTGTGCTATCTGGGCCCTTGAACTCTTGTCTCGAGGGTGAGGCGTCTCCCGATGTCGGGACCCCAGAATACGATAGACATCCTCCAAGTAATAGTCCACTCACGCGGACCCCAGCGATGGAAGGTGTTCCGATCAGCATCCCAATATGAGAACAAGTCACAAAGAATGTGAGTGGAAGGAGCAACGTGGGGCGCGCGTGAGATGCGTAGTATCCTGGCCCTCTGAAGAGTGTCCTCCTCATCCTGTGAAAGGGCATCCAATACTCCTGGGAGCCAGTCACACTCCCTCTCTCGGCTCCACCGGATATACTCCTCTCTCACTGCATACACCCAAAAACACACAAAACAGAGCAAGTTAGCATCCGAATAATACTGGAAAAATCATGAAAACATGTAGAAATGCTAAAAATGCAAAAACAATCTCAAACAGATGTTCTTTTGGCATTACATGCAAACCACCGCCGCCGAGAGAGGCGGTTTTGTAACCACTGAGCTTAAGAGGCGGTTTGTGCCGCCCCTAAATAGGGGCGGTCGTGTGCCCGCCACAGGCGGCGGGCGGCGGTCGTGACCTGAAAACCCACGTGCGGGTTTTAAACCTAAAAAGCCCAAAAAATGACAAAACAAGACCATTTTAACTAAAACAAGGCCTACCCAGTAGGCGCCCCCTAGATGAACCTTTTAACACTAACATTTTCAAAAATTACCCCCCCATGACAAAGATTTTAGCATTTCAAAATTAAGGGGGTAAAAGGGATAAATTGAAGAAAACTAACCTGTGATCTCGTGGGTCGATGTTCCGCTCGTGGAGGCATGATCACTATCCCGTCACGGACGTTTTGACTCTACTCACGCAAGAAACCATCACCGTGGGTTCCAGAGCTCAAAATCAATCAAATCAACTCGCGCAAATGAATAGGAAAATGGGCCCACTTTCATATATATAGCACCCTGATTCGTTTTAAATGCCTTTTCACAGGTTTGGAGTCTGAGCGGAGGTAAGTTCTTATCCCTACACAAATGGTACGTTCTCATTTCCTATTGTTTTAGCGTTTATTTTCCAAACTATTGTGTCTATCTGCATTTGAGTTCTCTTTTCGTTTTGCAGGTAGCGGGGATTTTGGATGGCGTCATTTCAACACACGGACGTATCAGGTATAACTTTTAACTTCCCATTTCGGGACCGCCATACTCGGACTCGGACCCGTTTTACGCCTCTTCATGGCTAAAACGCTTCTCAGAGGCGATATGTACGTACCCAAAATTGTAAGGTCTTTATCTTGCCAAAATAACGTAATAGGTGCCTGATGATGATACGAGGTCTCCTCATGAGGTGTTCGGGATCGGAAAAGATCTCAGTGTGCGTTAACATCCCGCATGCCCCGCTTAGCCCCGCGTGCTTTGTTTTTCCCTTTTCCCCTCTTTTCTTGGCCTTTTGCTCTTGGTGTGAAACCACGCCGCCTGCACTGCGGTGGCGGTCTACCGCCGCCCTAAAAGCAGGCGGCGGCTGGTAACCCCATCACCTTGCTCTCGAGCGTGATCGTTACGCATTTTCGAAAGCTCTTTTAACATGACTCACGTAATTTCAATGTTTTACTGACTTTCTTTCACCGCCATAAGCTTGCATTTATGATTCTGGTTCCACTGGAATAGTGTTTTGCCATTGTTTATAGTTTAAGAGTTCTATTTGGCTTTTACCTTGGGTAAATGCAAATGCTATAAATAGTTGGCTTGTGCTCAAGCAAATGGCCCCTCAAATTTGCCTCCGAATTTCTCTTTGCAATAGATTTAGTTTTCATTTTGCTTAGAGTGCTTAGTTTCTTTCATTGCATGCTTAGTTAGCATTGTTTTACTGTTAGTAAGCCACATATCCATCTTGTGCAAGTGTTGTTGTTATTTCATCCAATCCATTGGAATAGGATAGTCTGTTTATCAATAGGAAGCCATTAAAGTTCTGAGTTTTGTTCTTCAAACAAGGATAGTTTCGGAGTTGGACGTTTCATGTTGCATGACTCACAATAAATCCCACTAGGAATTACATAAGCCAAGCTCTGTACTCTTGCGCTATCCCTCTCCTACTCGCATTGTATTCAGTCTGTATCTTGAGCTGCCTTTGTCCCAATATCTACTTCTATTGATGCTAGCATTACACGCTTTTACGAATCACGTGAACACGAAGGAGCGAGGAGATCTGCTTGAGGGGACAAGATCACACACACCATCGGGTTCACCACTGTTCTGCGGAATCCAGGTTCTAGCTTTCAAAGTTCTAAATTAGAATCATATCAAATAGAGTAGTTAATTGCTTTATTTCAGTTAATTTTACTTTCGATATTGCCAGGGAAGTTGTGGGGATTGATAGTTTCTGAGAGACTATGATTCATTCCTCACTTCTGAGGTAGGATCGAGAGTCTTGCAAATAGATTAGATCAGTTATTTCATTGTTTAGAGTAGATTCAATTTGCAGACAAATAGCTATACTCGAGTTATCTTGTTTGTTTTAATTTGATTTTAGCTGTCAATTCTAGATATGTTAAACAGTTACTCTTTTAAATTCATTCGAATAGTTCATCAGAAAATACAAAAATAGAGAAATCATATATCTTTATAGATATATTCAACGTAGTTAAATTTTATTTTGCTTCTGATTCATTTTACATTGTTACTTTTGTATGACAATCACGGGACCTAGGGAGCCCGGAGAATACGTATTCGAGCCAATCGTACTTTGACCCAATCTCATCATAGCAATAATGATATAGATCAAAATCTTAGGATCGAGTCTTAGAACACGGTAAGCTTGCACAAATCAATTCCCGGTTGAGCGGATTAAACATAGAAGATGACCAAGCACACGTTTTGGTCGAATCAACCAAACTACTGATTATCTAGGTAACATCCATATGGTGTAGAAGGGGTTGAAAGAGAACAAACCTTTGGTTGTGATCCTTTGGTCCCATGACCGGGACGGGAGACACTCTTACGGATATAGATACTAGCCTAAGAATTCAGGTTGCAAGAACACCTGTGAGGCACTTTGAGAAGATCACACTGCTATTAGTTTTGAATATAGAGGCTGAGAAAGCATACGATTACTGGGTGTTAGGGATTAGGAACTAATTCTACGCATGACCATAGCGAGGACCCAATGACCAACCAGAGTCTACGGTTGCGATCCAAAATCCCATGACCCAGCGAATCCATAAGTCAATCGGACATAGACAACCTTTGGCCTACGCACACTAGTATTCGAGATCCACTCCACTTCCACCTATCATCATCGAACAATTATCCTTACTAGATCTGACGACTAACAAAGCTAGAGAGTTACGGACTAGGCAGGAGAATCGTCCATAGAGTCAAATTACATTTACCATCCACCATATGACCTTATCGGAGACATACGAAATTATGGAGCCTTGATAGTCATTTTCCACTGTATTAGAAGGGCCTTCCCAGATTCACAAACCCATGCGATTGAATACGAATCTAACTAGTTTTCTACGATATTCCACATCCGATATTGATTGGGAGGTCGGGTGCTTGACTTGTAGATTCCCATCCTTTCCATCATCGATCTACGGGGTTCACACTCAGCTTCTTTCGAGTTCATTGAATGATCTC
The DNA here is from genome assembly GCA_018340775.1 of Taxus wallichiana var. yunnanensis. NCBI lineage: Eukaryota > Viridiplantae > Streptophyta > Pinopsida > Cupressales > Taxaceae > Taxus > Taxus wallichiana. Next base: position 173,320,645 of record CM031237.1, on the reverse strand, counting down.
CTCTAGTTTTTTTCCCAAATCCTCAAGTCGTCCATCCTCCAGTGATTTGTGGGTATAATTCCTTCACTAGTTCTTGATTGAGCCCTGCCAGAGTCTTAATGGCCATTGAATTATTTTCTACTTTTGCGAGGATTTTGTCTCACTTAGCCCTATTCCCCTTATTATTTTCTTATAACTCCTTGAGTTACGCTTCATGGGTGTGACCAAGATACTTGCCACTTTATCCCTATTTGCGCTTAGATTATCATAGGTAGCCTCGGTGACTTACAGCATGATTTTACATCGATGAGGATCTTGTTATCTTAAGAAATAATTTCCATAACCTTCATCTTATTTCATTTTTATTTGCATGTCAATGCCTCTTCAGTGGATTCTAAGGCAAGTGGCCACCTCTCCATAGTGAGTATGCGGATCAAGTCCTCTAGACATTATAAAGTTGATCCATATTTTTACGTGGGAGGAGTTAATTATGGATGCTTCAAGAAAATGTCATCCGTGATCATCTCTATTTTCTTGTATGCCTTGTGCACTCTTTCCTTCTCATCTTTTAACTCATGCCTTAATTGAGTGCTGATTAGTTCCTCCTGCTTTAGGTCCTTGTTTTTCTCAAGGATCTCTTCCTCCTTTTTCTCAGCTCTACCTCTAGGAACTTCACCCTATCATTTCTTCTGAAGAGTCTTGGCTTAACCTCAACTAAAACTTTGTTGAGTTTGTTTGCAGATTTTCTCATTTGATAATTGTTGAGCATTCACCAAGGGGTTTATTCCTTTTTTTTTAGAACTTTCATCAATTCTCCTTGGCTTATTTCAAATTCGGGCTCATCAATGTGGGACTCAAATGCCCATGATAACATTTTCCTTATCCGAGGGTATGCACCTTCCTCATCAAATGAAGCCATGGACCAAGAGTTGTTGTTCCATTGGCATGGTGCTCGGAGGCAGCGCGCGTGCACAACACCTTGTTTGGATCATTGATGTAGCCCATTCCTTGACCTTGTGCTTGCTTTTATGCTCTTCCTCCTATGTGTGTGTGACTTTTGGAAAGCTTACAGCCAAACTAGGATCTCCTCCCATGTTGCCATATTCTTTTCCTATGCTTTTTCCTCCTCAACTTCCTTGACACCTCATCACTTTGCATTCTACCTCTTGTTCCACTAGTTCTTGATGATTTTCCCACCACTTCTCTCTGTGGCCTCTTCTACCTTGTTCCTTTGTGAGGCTTGGGGTCCTTTGATCCTTTGTATTTTCTTCTCCGCTCTACCCCCTTGCCTTGAGCCTCAGTTTCTTCTTCATCATCCTCCTTCTCCTCATCTTCCCTTTGTTTATACTCCTCATCTCCTTCTTCCTCAGAATCATGTATCTCATAGAATGGATGGTCTTCACCTCCTTTTGGCTCATCATCATCATCCTTGTCACCGATGTAGGCATCTAGACTTTTTGTTTCTTTGAATCTACCTCATCAGTCACCTTTCTTCTTCTTCCTTACTAGGGATTCTAGTACAGGAGATTCTTCTTTTTTCTTTTTCTTTGATAGGTGATGTCTTCATTGGTGATTCCTCATGGGTGAGGGCTCTTCGTGCTCTAGTGCCTCTTCTTCTAGGGTCTTTTCTCTTGATAGGAGACTTCTTTTCTCCGTGTGTAAGTACTAGGCTTAGTGCTTGCTTCTGGTGCTCACCGTTTGTGTGGTTTGAACACTTGGTGCCTTCTGCACCTCTTCTCTTTCTCTCTTCTAGTGTGGCCTTCTTCCTTCTGTAGGGTCTTTAGGATGGAGACATCATTCTCAAGTAAGCATCCTTTTTCAAATTTTGGCCTTATGCGTAGATACACCCTTGTTGTGGTCCTTCCTGCAATCGGTAGTGTTAAAGGCTTCATCATTTGTATCTCGTGGGAGACATATCTCTCCACGTATGTGTGCTTCTTTGGGTAGATGAGCTTCCAGCACAGCTCGTGGTGGTCTATATCTACCTCACTAAGGTTGAACCTTAGTCTCTTGGCCTCCTTGAACCGATTAACTCTACGGCTTGGAAGTATTGTGTGGTGAAGGAGAAGGGTAGCTTGCACCATGGACTCATATTCCCATCTGTCAATGTAAATCTACCAATGTAGAAGTGTTGGTATACTACAAATTCTTCCTCTCCATTCATGAGCGTATGGAAACTACTCTGGGATCCTCCTCATCTGACCTGAATGCATCACGCATTCACTTATACCACTTCTCCAAGTGCATGCTTTGTGAGTGGCCATCATGGTTTCACAAGTGTATTTTGTAAACCTTTTTGTGGGTGAGGGATCCTCTTCTAGATACTCCCAAACAAAATTTTTTATGGCCCATCGGGCACTCAATCTCTGAAAATACAATGGTGAGGAGGATGTTACCAAAGAGTATCTTCTCTCCCTCCTGTGTGCTACTTATAATCTCATCCATGATGAAAGTGAGACAAGTTGTAGATGGTTCCTTTAGATATCTTCGGCATACATTTAGCCATGCCTTGTTCACTTGTGTCCATCATTCTGATCATTGAGCTTGGTGACCAAGTGTGGCCATCCTCATAATTGGGTCTAGAATCTTGGTGATGTCAAAGTATCGTGACCCCTTCTTGTAGTCATACATGGCTACAGTCTCCTTGATAGCCTCCTTGTCACTCAGATCATCATCATCTATGTTATCTCCTTCACAAATGAGGCTGTGAACTTGGATATCAGTTGTGGTGTGATGTGCATCTTTGCCCCAAAAATAAAAATGATCCTCATGCATGACATCAACCATTGGTAAAGGTGCTCAGGCTTGCCAAAGTAAGGAAACTCATATAGTTGTAATAATCAGCCTTCTCTAATTTGACCTTTACCTCATCACTGTAAATGGGCATCCCATCTGGTGTCCTCTTGTTAGTTGGTTGGACCAACTCTAGCACCATTTCCTTCTCGGTTGTGCTCATGTGATGGTTATAATCACTCATGGCCATCTTTTGTAAGTGTGACTCCCACTCTTTTCCTAGCAATACCCCATCTGGGTATTGCATTTTGCACGTACCATTCTTCATTGGTGCTTGTGATGGTAGTGATTTTCTTTCCCTTCCCTTGCCCTTTGTTTTCTTTGGTGAAATGGTTGGTTTCTTAGGTGCCATATTTTCTAGTTGGATGAACTTAAATACTCCTTCCTCTTGCTCTGCTCTACTACTCTACTCAATCCCAAAGCTCACTCCAAAGCTTCAACTCTGAAATGAATCCTTCTTTCTCCATGCCCTAGTTACCAAACCCTAACCAAGGAAATCCTTCCACAAGATGACACTCTTCACACAACCTTCCTCTCATGCCCATGTGTACTCCTTCCTTTGGTTTGTAGATCTACTCTAGATGCACACTCAAATTTCTTGGATTCTCCTTTCTTCACACAAATTTCTCTCTCTGGATGCTCTAGTTTGCAAGAGCTTCTTTCACTTTGTAATCGCAAGGTAACAAATGACTTTCCTGACCTTGTATTTATAGTTTTTGCTTCTTTCAGCATTAAATGTTATACCACCTACCAACATACTTTAACATTAAATGTGGATTTTTCCACTAGTTGACTTTAAGCCCTTACCCCATGCCACATCTATGCATGTGAAAAAAACCCTTTACAACCTTTTGGTGGCGTAAAAATCAAACCCGATCGAAGACTCTTGCACGTGCGTCTCATGGCATGAAGGCACTTCTTTTATCCTTTACCTGATTTTTCCCTCACCTACCTCATGTTGTTCCTGTGCTCTTCATCCTTTTATACGTGGTTTTCAAATCCTTTTTGACACCATAATCCAATATCCACCTTCCTCATGTGCTTTCTCCACCTTACACACTTTTTTATCCTTCTTGGGCCATTCACCTATAACTTCTACTTGGGCCACTCAAACTTGTATTATAGGCCTATACTTTGCATCACTCCACCCACACAAAAAAATAGATGTGTGGTCTCTCTGCATACACAACCTTGGAAAAATAATGTAGTTCTTGGTGCACAAGGCAAAAAAACAAAAACAAAAAAAAGGAACAAAAAGAGATGAAAGGAAACACAAGAAAGAAAAAGCATAAAGGAAATTCTAAGACTAATTGGAAATATTACCTTATTAAAACACCAAGAAGACTTATTTATAGTAGGGCTTTAGCCTACTCCCATTGAAGTGACCTAGTAACCTCGTCCCATCTAGTGCTTGTAACTGGAAAGTGCCTGAATCAAGAATGTATGAGATGATGTAAGGTCCCAACCAATGGATTTCAACTTCCCAGGATGGCGTAGATACTTGGAATCATACAACAACACCATCTTCCCAACCTCAAACTTCTTGTTCTTGATATGATGATCATGCCATGCCTTTTGTCTTGCTTTTTCTATCTTCTGACTCCATCTAGCAAGTGATCACCTTTTCATCTAACTGCATCAACTTATCAATTCTTTCTTCCAGTGCTTTTTCATCAGCTAACCCTCTATGTGCATATATACGTAGATGATGGTAACATGAATTCAATTGGTAAAATAGCCTCATGCCAAACACCAATTGAAATGGTGTGGCCTTGTTCAACCTCTTGTAGGTTGTCTTGTATGCCCATAGAATGGATGATACTTTGTCATCCCAATCTTGTCTTCCAACATCATAGATCTTAGTTAACATGTGTGACTTAGTATCTTGTTAAATGCCTCAGTAGTTCCATTTTCTTGAGGGTGATAAGGGGTAGTCTTGTGATGGGCCACCATAAATTCTACTAATAGAATCTGACTATTTCATTGAGAAAGTGTGTACCTCTATCACTTGTTAAACTTAAAGGACAACCATACCTGTTGATTATGTTCTCCCATAAAAATCTAGTAGTTTTTGTTGTGGTGTAATCCTTTGTAGGTGTTGCCTCTACCCACCATGTCAAGTAATCAGTGCAAGTGATGATATACCATGAACCAGTCCTTCTTGTGTGGTTGGAAAAATTGGCCCTACAAAGTTGATTGCCCATTTTTCAAATGGTTTGCTTTATTTATTGGTTGTAAAGGCATTTCATCTCTCTTTCCAGGTTTTCAAAGGTGCTGGAAATGGTCACAGGCCTTGCAAAACTCAATACAATCCTTGTAGATGGTTTCCCACCAAATCCTACTAATAAAATCTTCCATGTGGTAGCATTTCCTGCATAGTGTCCTCCTACAATCCCACCATGTGCTTCCTCCATAATTTCCATGTGCTCATGCTCAATATGCATCGGTGCGTAGAACCTCATCATGACCTAACTTATACAGGTCTCCACTAATCAACATGTAAGGTGTGGTGTGTATTGCTAACTACTTTCTCTCAAGCCTTCATCCCTTTGGTGCCACACCTATTTTTAAGAACATTGTGATATCTTCCAAGTCTGAGGGCATGTGCCATAACCTAAATAGTTGTGCATCTGGCATGGTATCCTCAATGCTTTGTGTCCTCCCTGAGTTAATCCTTGATAAGTGGTCAAGGTCTGAATTCTCTTTCTGGTTTTATGACCACTGTGAACTCAAATTCTTGAAATAATAGGACCCAATGACATATGTGCCCTTGTAGAATGGGCTTGTTGACTAAGTATTTCAATGCCATGTGGTCCATGTGTAGAATATAAATGGTGTTGCCAATAGATACTTCTAAACTTGTGGAGCACGTAGATCATAGACAATGCTTCGTGCTCAGTAGTTGTGTAATTTTTTTTTGTTGGTGTCAATTTTCTACTTGCAAAGCACAAGGGATGATCAAAATTCCCTCACCAGGTTGTGCTAGTACTTCTCCCATAGTTGTCCTGAGGCATCAACATGCACATGGAAAGGCTTATCCCAAGAAGGAAAATGTAATATGGGTGTTGTGACAAGCCTATCCTTCAAAGTGTCAAATGCCTTTTCTGTTGTGCCTCTCCCCAATGAAAGGCACTCTTGTGTTTTAACAATTCCTCAAGGGCAGTGATCTTGGCATACCCCTTGATGAATTTTCTATAATACCCCATATGCCCAAGGAATCCATGCACTTTGCACTTTGATTAGTAGGCTCCCTAATCCCATAATAACTACAACTTTAGTGGGATCACTAGTAAGCCTTCTTTGCATATAATGTGTCCTAACAGGGTCCCAAATGGAGTAGTAAAGACACATTTCTTAATGTTGAGGGATATCCTTAATTGTTGACATCTCTCAAACATCAGCCTTAAATTGTCACAATGGTCTTTCACCAATCCATACATAGTCTAGTCATCCAGGTAAACTTGAAGAAACTTATGGATGAAGTCTGAAATGCTTGTACCATGATGTGCGAGAACACACAGTGCACATTCTTTAATCCAAAAGGCATAACCATGTAGGAAAAACTTCCCCATTCAGTGGAAAAAGTTTTCTTTCTCTGGTCTTCCTTTGCAATCCTAAACTGGTTATACCCTGAGAACCCATCCGTGAAAGAGTAGACTTGCACCGGCAATACTCCCTCAAAATTTCTTGATAAAGGGGGTTGGAAAAGGATCGATGACACATACTACATTCAGATCCTGTAGTCAACACAGATTCTTATCCTACCATCCTTCTTGATATTGATAACCATTGGGCTTATCCATTTTGATTCTTCCACTTACCTCAATGATACCAGATGTTATCATCTTTTCTATTTCTTCCTTGACCCGTACGCACAAATTTGGATTCATCGATAAGGCCTCTTCCGAATCAGGTGCACACCTTCCTTCAACTTGATCTTCATCTCTCCCAAGGAATGGTGAATGCCTTTGAGTTCATGGTACCCATGAGGAAACAAATCTTGGAACTCGTGCAATAGATCAATGACCTTTGAAACTTCTTTTTTTTCGACCAATAGTCTCGATGATAGCTTCCTTAGGTTTTGTCTCCATTCCAATGTTAACCTTATTTTTTTCAAGGGCTCATGGTAGGTGCATGTGCTCACTCATCAGACATTATCTATGACTTCATGTGTACCTTTGAATGGTTAACATCCAAAGTCTCCATCTCTTCTCCATCTATTACATAGACCATTTTCCTTTTTCTTTTTCCATGCACATGCGCTCAAGTTGTACTTCCTCTGATTCTTCTTCATTGAGGCACATCTCTAAATAAGGCTCACCTAGTAACTCCAATAGCCTATCCTCTCTCTGCCATAGCACTATCTCCCATCATAAGGTACTTGATTACTTGTGACACCTTATCCATTGATGGCTTGGTACTCCTATACTTGAAAGCTTGAATGAGATCAGCCACCAACTCTTCCAATTACCTGTTTGATGCATCTCGAATGAATATACCATGCATGTGCACAACCTTGTAAGGTGGAATACAATTTATGCACCCATAATGAAGGTGGTAACACTTTTGTGCTTCCCATCAGGCCTTCTCACATGCTTGGATATGAAATGAGGTGGTCTCTTTACCATGGTAGTCTTGTATGACCATGGGCACGTTGCTCTGGAGAACCTTACAGAAAATGTGATCCTTACCTCATGCCACTCTAGGAGGTTCTCTCTGATGTGTAGCCCCACCCACACATGTTGTAGTTTTGAGTAGGTTATAGTTGAGCATTCCCCTCTCTCATCCTCATTTTCCATTGAGCTTCCATTTCTGTAAGAAAATTTTTAGGATATGCTCCTCCAGAGTAACTTGGAAACTTCTTTCCTCTAGGCACTTGACTGAGTGTGCCTTTGTTACCCTTGTTATAGATCCTCTCAACTATCTCCCAATTAACTCATAAGTCCCATGTGCCCAATTTTCATGCATGCCACACTAGTGGTATCACTCAAGGATTGAGCATCTTCAAACTGGATAACTCCCTCTGTGGGGTGAATTATCTCAGGATCTCTGATGGAGCACACATAGATTCTATCAAGGACTTCTTCTCCTAAGGGCTCAGTATAGGGTGTTGACTTCCCATCTGTCAAAGGAATGATCACCCTTTCTTCCTTGTTTCTCAAAGCTGATATACCCTTTGTTAAACCATGAGGTTGACATTGTTCTTGTAACACCATGGGCACCCAAGTAATGTTGGAAAGTTTTCTACCTCGGTGAGAGCACCAAGACTTCAAAGTCTCTAGTGAACTTGGCCCCTTGAATGGTGATAATTGCATCCTTTAGGACTCAATGGGCATTTCCTTAGTCTTGTTTTCCATATATACAACACATTTGAAGATGGATGTAATGTGGGCCTTCCCATTTGATGTCAGGCATCTAAGGTAAGAACATTGACCTCTACTCCGTGTCGATGAGAATATTACTTAGAATCCATCCATCAACAACACATTCAAAGTAATCTCCTTATCATAGTCAAGGTTGTGAGGAGGAAGGTTTGCATCAAAAAACCTACCTTGCACTGCTCTACTCTCGGTGTGGTACCTTCTCTCTCAGCCATTCTCTAGCAAGGGAATAATATTCTCTTTCCTTAACATTTACATACTTCCTTGACCTCATCCAAGTCATTCTTTGGAACCTCGGACATTCTTCCTTTGCTCAACTACCTTGATTTCTCCTTTAGACATTGGATCTCCCCTTGTAAACTTTGAATCACATCCATAGTCTCTTGATACACCTCTTTCTGATGAGTAGGGTCTGGATACTTTCCATGTACCACTTCCTCTCTTGAAACTAGTGTCCTTTGTCTTGGCATCTCCTGGTGTGTGGCCTCTCTCTCTCATCATCGTCACAGTATAGGTTCTAGCCCGACTCATGTGCCACTCTTGGCATCCATTGTGAATCGGCCTTCTTGATGCTCACCATCCCACCTTTTCTTTCGGTGTTGTTGGTTCATATGCTCATAAATTTTTGGACACTCTTCATACTTGTGTTTCTTTCCACACCATGAGCATTGTAACAGATCAGGACACTCATGTTTGTAATGCTCTGTAGATCCACAATTATAATAGGTTCCTCATGGGAACTCACTTCATCCTCCACCATGAGTTCTGTGACCATGAAATCCTCCATGAAAACCTCTTCCACATGCTCCTCCATCTGCGTGCCCTTCATAATGATGGTCATCATCCTTTGAACTACTTATAAGGCTAGTCTGCACACCCAGATCAATAGCATCATGGATTTGATCAATCAGTCTGTAATCCTTGGTATCATGGGTTGTAGAGGTACAAATCTTACAATAGCAAGAAACATTCTTGTGGATTACATGCATTGGAGTAGAGGGCATCTACTTGCATCATGATCCCCATGGAAAATCTCATAGTCTCTACCGACATAGTGTGCACATACCTTGATTTTTGAGGAAACTATCCTTTGCATGTGCCCCTCCACTTCACAGTCTATACACCAAATCCCACTATGAACCTCATGCGTTGAGTTTGTAGAGATAACTTCTCAACTACTTGGCCATTATGAGCAATTTGAGCCTCAGAAAAGGACTAACACTAGTATCAATGCTCCCAATAGCTTTGTGCATGAGGAAGCTTCCAATGCCTCATGCGGGTCTGTGAAAGTCTTGTGTGATAGAGCCCTTCTAAATGGTGTTATCAATCCTCTGAAAAACCATTGAGCATGTTGAGAAGGATGAATGTCATAGGATAGTTTTGACAAGAGAGTCTTGAAACATGTGCATCATACTCCACACACTCTCTACCATTCCCTGTTGGATCTCCTTTAGAGTGTTGATGCTCTTCTTCTCAAACTCAGGGATATGGAACTCTCTTTAGGAAGGCATTCTTCAATGTGGTGTAGTCTACCACATTCGATGGGGGTCATACTTCCTATACCAACTATGCACGTGCCCTTGCATGAATGTTATTTCAAACTAACTTCCTTCCACTCTGGGGTAGTGATCCCTTTCACGTGCCATAGTAATTCACACTTTGCACATGCTCTGCTAACATCTTCAATACCCCTATAGTCTAGTAAGTGTAAAGACATCTCAAAAAACACTTGGGGAGGTGGTTGGGGTCCTTGTCCTCCCGATCAGAGCCTTGGTTCCCTCGGTGTTTCCTCCTCCACCTAGATCCACTGGATCCACAGGTCTGTTCCTCTGACCCCTAGATCCACCTCTGTAGTCGGAAAAGGACCTGAAGTGGTCACGCCTAGTGTTCCCAAATGTCCCATTGAACTATGCACTGATGGTTTGTGATATTGTCCCACTTACCCAGTTGTATGTCTGTGCCACTCCCAGATGTGATACCCAAATCCTTGTGTACTTGCACCTTGTCCAAAGATTCCTCCAAATATAGGAATGGATTGTGTAGCCATGGATGTTCCAAATGAGAAATTATATCTCTAGGCATAGATCGGTTACTCCCACCGATACCAACTAGGTTAACAATACTTCTCCCTTGATCTGGAAAACCAAGTGCCAGGGTTTGGTTGTCAGGTGGGTTAGATGCATGTTGATGGCTCTTCTTTCTCCATGTGATGAACTCTCATCAGAATTTGAAGGGGCCTCTCTCCCATGCTTTCCAAGATGGGGTAGCATAGATTGCTCAGGTTCCATGTCCTCTGCATGAACCTCAACTCCTTCCCATGTCTGCCTCCATAGATCCATCACACTTTGTAACCCACATGTTGTCTAGTCATCTCCCTTTCATGAGCTTCACTATACTTGAGTCATCTCTCCTCCCTTTCCTTTTCAGCCTGTAATGTCACCATCTTCCTCCACCCTAGCTTCCTCTCCCAGCACTCAGAGAAGCTTAGCCGGCCATGGGAAATGCTTCTAAACTCAAAGTAATGACCAAGATCTTCATAGCCAAAGGAATAACATGCAAAAATGATCCTCTAGGCTCCCTCAAAAACTCAAACTCAACAAATTTTGGGAAAGAATACGTAGAAATGGCATATTCAAAGTATAACTAGTCAGCACTCTCTTCCACTAGTGATCACAACATGCGTCCAAGTTAGATCTACATCCTATAACCTCTGATAGTCATCTTGGGTCCATATGTGTGATCTATAGTACCAGCTTGATCTGGATGCATATGTTGAAAGCCATTCATATAGTTCTATTGGGAAACAACAAAATAATGTCTCATATAACTCATGGTATAGGTTCTCTTCTACCCATCTCATGTGCATCGAACTCAGGTCAGTGTTGAATCTTTGAGAAAACTCATCCTCCGTGCTCTTGAACCATGTTTCAACACTTTCTAAGGTCAATGCTTTGTCATCATGCATCACAGGGACAAAGATGCATGCCATTTCTCACAACAACTTTGAAAAGAGGTCCGAAATGGAACCAAGATGTAGTCATATTTTATACCCTTAGACCAATAGTCTAATCCCATGTGTGACCTATCACCCAACGGGTTTGGGTGCTCACCGAGGCATGCGCGGGTGTGAGTCTCTCCTTTATGTGAGTCTTGTGAGAATGCATCATCTTATAAATAGATATTCAAATGGAAATGAGTAGAAAAGAACCATACACATTCTAAGAACCTAGAATGAGTTGTTATCTCATTGCATCCAGAAAAGAGAAATAACAAACAACATATGGAAATGGTTCATATAGAAAGGAAATGCATAAGTAGTATACTCAAACACATATATGATTTATAATAGAGCATTATATTCATATTAATAGATTCAATAACCACATTACATCCCTTGAGGTCATAACAGATCCTCATATAACCATGCAAAGGCAAGTCATGCATCAAGAACTACATTATGCTCATCATATTACAAAAAAAAAAAATGCAGACCCATCCCTCTAAATGTGCCATTACTTACGAGATTCTCTAATCCTAACCCCCATAACATCCTCCATTTATTTTTGAGCGCTTCACCTCTCTTTTCTCTCTCTCTCTCTCCATCACTCTCTATCTATATCTATATCTTTCTTCTATCGGGTGCTTGTATTTATAACCTTAGCACCCATTGCCATGCCTTTTTGAAGTTATAGATCGGTCACCAAGTGTGAGAAGTGGTCCTCCATGGGAGCATGCCTTTTGAGATCGAGCTCTCCACTCCTTATCCAATGATGTCTTTAGAACCTTCCATGGGATGCCTGGAATAATTATTTGTTGATGTAATTTTGTGATGAATTGGTTTATTTATATGAAACCATCAAATATAAGAGGTCTACACATCGTCATAACGTGGAGAGTTTTTAGCATGAACCCTCATCTTTTCAAAGGAAAAAAATTGGAAGACTTTTTTAGATATATTTGAGTGGATTATAAGGACATTGATTATCTTGTTATAGAGACACTTGAAACTTGAATGAGCACTTTTGTCATAAGTGTTCATATATATATATATATATATTGAGAGCTTGATTTCATTTCTTTTTTCCATTATGGTGTTATCTTGATGTACTTTTTCAAAGACAACGACATACTTGCAATAATATAAGTACATGGATTGGAATTTTATCATGTTTATGATATCATTTGTTATAAGTTTTATATTATGAGAAGTTAGGTTAATTTGATGTATATCAAAGCATTTTATTTTGAAGGAAATCCTTATAAACTACATAAATGAGTCAGTAATAAATGTTTAATTATATAATTTTCTAGGTATGCTCGAGACTATATTTGTCCTTAACCCATTAGACAAGTATTCGTAAAGGAAATATGAGATAAACGGGTCTTGAAATGAAATATGAGATAAATGGGTCTCTAAAAATGTTGGAAAAAAGTATACATATCATTTCGTTAAAAGATTTACCTTCACTTTTAAAGTGGTGGTTATTCAATGGAAATTTGGAAAAATAGTTATAGATATTTACCTGAGTGGATGAATTCATATTGAATTAAAATGACTATTTTCTAAGTAATAATAGAGTTATTTCATTTGATTTTAATTTCTTATAACTCCTTATTTGTGCATTCATTGGTATATTTCATCAATAGATATAATATTTTTGTATTTTGGGAATTTTTGGCCCTATGAATAGTTGGAATGTTACCTCCAAGAAATTCATTGATTCATATTATTTCAATGCTAGTGGGTTCTTTGATTACATCCAATAATAATCAATATTATGATTTATTTTTGTTGAAACACGATCTTATGATGTTTGTACTTAGAAACTACATGATTGTAGGCCCAAAGAAATAAATCTTGTCAGATCATAAGGTTGCAATTATAATAAGGTTCTAAACTATGAGTTACTTAAAACTTTGAGTCAATCGTATTATGTCAGTTCCCTAAACATATGTAAGAAGCGTCGGGTTATTAATATTGATTCCAAGCAGACAGTAATTTTAAAGGTGGAGAGAACTATAAAGAAACAATAAGTTAAACCTAGGAAAAAATACATTAGACAAGAATGACATAAAATACCATAATATAAGAGGAATTCCTACGCCATCATTATGAATTAAAGATGTATGTGTAGAAGATGAGATATAAGAGATGATATTCCATGTAAAATGTGCACTAGGAGAAGTGGTGAAAATGGTGGGAAAGTGTATGATAAATGGATATAATCATCCCTAGGAAAATAATGAAAAGACCTAGTGAAGGAATATTTTTAAGGATGCCACCCAAGGAACCAAAGTCACCTTCAACATCCATATAAGATTGGGTTTGAAAATTTTAGTGGTCTTCATGTTGTTTGAACTCCCCTTTCTTAAAAGTTAAAAAATCTAGGACACGTCCTAATTAATGAGCACATGACCTAAATTAACAAAGACAATAACCTATATATGCGCACTTTCTTGTAAATATTTCCAGAGATCGATATATTTAAATACCATGGTTGAGAATATAGTACTAGCCACAACCGTTTGAGACTAGTAAGGAAGAAATAAAATTAACAGAGAGGATATCGTTTCCCCATCCTATTCATTATTAAGGACATGAAAGATCCCTAAAATTAGGATATATAGAAGGTAGTGAAGGAAAAAATAAATGTTGGTCATAATTTTTTTATGTTGTAAACATTTGGATAGCCTAATTTATCTTTTTAAAATGTTCTCCTTTTTCACATGTACTAAATAAGGTTTCATATGTAATCAATAGGTGAGATTGTTTGGAATAATAAATATCATACATACACACATGCAACAATTTATAAACCTTGATAGCTACTTTTTACTTTATATGGTTGTATGTCTTGATTCATTATCATGTAGGGTAAAAGAAAAGGAAATCTTCTTACATATGAATAGCGTACATCACATAACCTCTACCATTTGAAATTTCTTTGGAGCTACGTTTATGTAAAAATAATTTTTGAAATATGAGATTTGTAATTTTTAATTCATATTGTTATAATATAAGTTTCTCCTTATGAAAATTTAAGGAAGCTTCATTAAGAGGAAAATAAATTTGAACTTAGAAGCATGCTCACAAAAATAAATAAATGGATTGGTTATAAAAATTGCAAAACATCTATCTAGATAAAAAAATCCTTTTCCATCATGTCTAGAATGGCCAAAAACCCTAAGACATGTACTCATTCCACTGATCAGCCACCAAAGCGGGAAGTTGGTACTAGTATAATGCATTCCCTAATAGAACATTAACATTCACAAGATGACAAACAAGTTAAATTTCATGAAGTCGTTGCATGTTATTTAAGATGGATAGAGATTTAACATTTGTTCCATAAGTTATATGTGGGAGCCCTCTACTAATTCCTATGAGCTCTCTCATGAAATCAATAACATATGAAAATGAAGACAAGGTTTCTTATGTATCCAAACTTGTAGAACAAGAAAAAATATCAGTTATTGTAGCAATTTCCAATGGTATTAACCATAATGGGAAGTTCTTTACCATTTGGGTGTTTACCTTAAGAGAAAATTGAATGTTCCTGAGAGGATAAACAATTAAAACTTTGAGTAGATGTTACACACTAAATAAGAGGGAGAGAGATATTTGTAATCTATTCCATTATTTATTCCTAAGAGATCACTCATGAACTCTAAATAATGCAAATATGGTGACCGGGTTTGTAATGTGGCTAAAAATTGTTGAACAAGAAAAACATTTCTCTATTGTTGTAGTAACTTTCAAACACCTATATATATATATGATGAAAGGCTTTACCAAAGCATATATAATTGCCCAAAATCCCAAGGAACGTAATCATTTTTAGTTATTGGACATTAGAGTGGGAATTTTTTTCGATGTAAGTGAATGTTCTCAAGATAAAAGTGAATGTTCTCAAGAAGGCAAATAAGTCAAACTTCAAGAATCCATTGCACACTATCTATGAGGTTGATATCCATGTCATATGTATGTTTCATTCAATGTAAATATGATCCCTATAATCATTCCTACAATATTTCTCATGAATATAGAAGCACATAGATATGGCAACTTGGTTTTGTAATATGGCCAAAACTTGCTAAACAAGAAAAATGTTGATCATTGTTTTTATCAAATGTCATACCATCCATCCTTGTGTCAAATGAAATTCACCACCATAACTATAATGGACCAAAACCCCAATGCATTTACTCATTCCATAGAAATTGGCCACCATAGTGGGAATTTACTACCGGTTGGACGACTTCCTTATGATAAAAGTGAATGTTCTCAAAAGCACAAGCAAGATGAATTTTGAGCATCTATTCCACGCTATTCAAGAGGCATAGTGACATGTTGTTTGTTACATTATTTTTGTGTGGGATCCCTCTAATTATTCCTGGGATATTTCTCATGGAAACAAAAGCATGTGAAGATGGCGATCGGGTTTGTAACACAGCCAAAACTTGTTGAATAAGAAATTTTTTCTCAGGTTGTTGTAAAAACTTCCAAACCATCCATCTAGATGATGAATCACCTCTTGCACCATGTTTTGATTAGAATAAAACCAAAACTAACATAATATTTCTATAGTGGTTGGCCACCGAAGTGGTAAGTTGCTATCGGTCGGATGTGCTCCTTAAGAGAAAAGTGATTACTTTCAAGAGGCAAAGAAACTTAAACTTTGGGAAGCCATTTCACACTATCCATGGGGTGCAGACATGCCTTCTATTATATTATTTTGATATAATGTTGGAACCCTATAATGATTTCTAGTATCTTTATCACTCGAATCAAAAGCACACAAATATGGTGACTAGGTTTGTAACGTGAGCCAAAATGTTTTGAACAAGAAAAAGTTTCTTAGTTGTTTTAAGACTTCCAAAACATCCATCTAGATGAATAATAACCTACTCATTCCACATTTATTAGACACTAGAGTTGGAAGTTTGTATTGTTCGGATGCATTCTGAAGATAACATCAAAATTCTCAAGAGAAGAAACAATTTGAACTTTGGGAATCCATTATACACTATTCAAGAGGGATAGAGATGTTTTTTTAATTATGTTAGTTGTACATGAGAGCCATATACTTATTGCTAAGAGATGTCTCGTCAAGGAAAAAGAACATAAATATGGAAAGTAGTTTTTTCATGCATCCTAAACTTGTTGAACAAGAAAACAAATCTCAATTGCTATAGAAAATTCCAAACCATCCATCCAAAAAAATAATTTCCTTTTCCACCACATCTACTATTCTAGAAGATGTTGTTGATCATATTGATTTTGAATATGAAGGTGATCAATATGTTTAACAAAATATAACCAAACATGAGTGGGAAACCATTTATATGCTTCATCATGGACAAAATATACAAGTATCTGAAATATATATGTTGGAAATAAGAGATCCTAATATACTAGCACCATGTAATAATGAATATCGAGGTGAATAATACGCAAATAATGTGATCAAATTCGTTAGCACCATGAAAGATAATGGGCTCTTCATAGATAATGAATTGGCCCTAAACATGAATTATGGAAGATTAAGTACTAAAAAAATTGGAACTTGATAATGTAATAATGACACATTTTCATCAATGCCAAAAATGTATTCATGTATGCATGATAATTCAAGGAATAACATGAATTGGAAAATCATAGTTAATTGGCCTCATTTGTCAATCACTTCTAGATGCATCATTCCCATAATTTTCTCCTCTACTAAATTACTTGCACTAATTTGAGTTGTAGCATTCAATATTGGTGCATTGACGATCCATTCACAACATTAAATCTCTATTATGGATTTTGTAGAATTATATGGAACATGGCTTACAAATTTCTCCAAAGAGTTCCACCACATAAAATATATATTGGTTGGTGAAATGATAATTCTTTCTAGATAAAATTTTCTAGAGAACATAGGCTCTCGCATTTGCCAAGCATTTCTGAAAAATTGGACATGATTTTTAGTGGTGTTTCTATGGTTTTTGTGGGATATTTGAGGCAACTTCCTCATGTTATTCATAGACCACCATGTTATAGTTATATTTCTGTAAAGATATTGTGGGAATAATTTTCAAAACAATTATTAATTTGGATAAGGTATATATGAAAGAATGAGAAATTCAAGACCAAATAAGGTTTTGACAACATCATACTAATTTTAGAGATGTGAATTTGATAATGATTCAAACTTATTGATGACTAGTACCTAATCTTGGATTATAAAAAGTCACAAAGTGCATAATTTTATGTAATATTGTACATCTTTTCCCCACAAAGATTAATGTTGATAACTACAACAAAATAAAATATCATTCATTGAAATGACCTATTACACATAACATTGCAAACAAAGTAGGCATTACTAACAAACTAGCATGAGATTCTAAAGATGAACTTGATGTTGAGTTATTTATTTCTAATGATGTAGGGTTCATGTTAACCTCTAATCTTTGGATAGAATAAAGTTTTTATATGGAGATTTGGGGTATATTCCAAGCATAATCTTGAAACCAGTGGAGTGTCTCATTAGAACCAGCGACATATGTTATGGTTGAATTTGATAGTTGTTTTAAAATATTTTCAAAAGCGGCGAAGGTGAGGAAGAGATATTGAATTTCTTAGAAGATAAACAATTTCATCTACTTATTACAAATTTCATACTATGAATTTTTCATTTTATGTGATGCACATAGAACATTTTCATTAATATTAATTAATTTATTAATTTTGATATTACACACTTAATTTTATTGAAATGTTTCCTATTGTATATTCATAGAAAACATAGTGCCCACAGATGCTACTAACATACCTATCTTAAATAAATCTATGTAATAGATGTCGAGAGGTATCATTCTTGAGGTGCCTATTTCACTTATGTCAAAAATACAACACAGGTGCATCAAGAATGATACCTTTTGACATCTCTTACATAGATTTATCTAAGATAGATATGCTATTATTGTTAAAAATAAATATTAATTGGAAGAAAAAGCGCTTGACAAGAGTGAAATCTATACTAACTTACCTATAATAGTATTGATAAATTGTAATATTTATCATAACAAGATAATATATTATAAAGTATAATTCATCTATCGTAATTAATAATTATTGTAAAAATATATAAAATTATGTAATTATTATAATACTAATAAATAAAATTAATACTTTTTAAATATATAGGACAATGGTTGATTGATAGATAAATAAAAACTAAAAATTATGAGTATATATATTTAAATGATATTGAAATTGGTGTATGGTTATTATTATATTTATATAAATGTAATTAAAGGATATTTTTATAATTAAAATTTAAAAATACTTCAATTCTTTTGAAAACTCAATATTATAATTATTAAAATAATATATTATTTCAAATATTCTTATTAATTAATATTAATAAATTATTGTTACAAATGATATTAATATAACTCAACTCTTTTTTTAATAAAAAAGGCTCCAACCCTTCTATACGATCTAAATATAACAATTTTATATCGACTTCCCAAAGTAAAAGGAAAAACTAACTAGCACGAAGATCAAAAGTATTAACATTTTCTTTGTTAATTCAGCATATGGGAGTTTCTTTGTAATAACTTTGCAACTACTAGTTAATACTTACTACAAAACTTATAAAATTATTTAATTATTATAACAATAGTAAATAAAATTAATATTTCCTTAAATATATAAGACAATGCTTGATTAATGGATAAATTTAAATAAATTACATATTTTAAAATAATAATGAAATTGATGTGACAAAACGATGGAGCAGTAAGGATGAGATAGGGTTTTGGATAGAGCGGACCTTGAAGGCTATCGACATCCATGGAGTTGTGTGGTGGAAATAGGTGAAGGAGTACAACGAGGTGGTCCAACTAGAGTTTTTTAGCCATTGTTTGGATGAATGATGCATGGAAGGGCTACTGCTTCACGCTAGTCCGCTTGAGGATAGCTTGGAAAAAGAGCTTTTTGCAGAAGCTCATTGGCTTGTTGGGTCCCTCCTTAGTCAGGATGTGAAGGCCTTCTTAGCTTTCAAGAGTGGACTGGGCCATGTCTCGATTAAACCTTTTCAATTGAGGAACTCGTGTCGACCTTCATCAAGTTTATTCATGTTTTCATCGGCTGCGGGAAGAGTCAATTGTTGAGCCTCTTCCTAAAGAGGTTTTGCATGTTTTTAGAGATCTTCCTAGGGTGAAGGATCTTGGTGTGGAGGAGGAGACGTTCATGGTTCATGTTCCTCTACTCGGACATAGTTTCTTTAGATCTTCGCTTAATGGCATCCCCTCTATGCCTTTTGGTTGTGTTGCAAGTCACGAATCGGCTCCGGTTGGGGGTTATTTCTCCCTTATTTTAAATCAATTTCTCATGTTCAGAGGAGGAAGGGGTCTCTAGGGGTGAAGGGAGGCGGATCAATTCTAGATTCGATGCCTTCAGTAGGGGATTTGTTTTATTTTCATTTTACTTCTTGCTGAGCTCGCCTCGACACCGGTTCCCAAAGCATCATATTAGGAAGAAATCTTCTTTGAGAGATTCCCTTTGGTTTGGCCCGTCCTCTTGCTAGTGATCGAGATATTGGATGTTCATCGCATTTTGGTTTTTGAGAATATGTTGATTCGACTTATTTTGGGCCCCTCGTGTGAGTGATTGAGGTGCTTTGTTTTGGTGGGGACGTTGGTGGTTCTTTGGATTGTTTGTTATTGATGTTATGGCCTCTCGGCTTCTTGGATTGTGTGGGTGGTGTTCACCATTGGTCAGATCGGGTTAGCGCGTGGAGTTATTGATTGTTGGTCCTGCGGTGTTTTCCTGTCTTGTTTTGCATTCATTGGCTTCATGTGTGTGGTTTCAATCGGCAGAGGTGCTTTCTTTCTCCGGCCTTGTCTGTGGAGGCTTGATGGTTTCATTCTACGCCACCTTTTCCTCTCATACACGATCCCCGTTTGGGGTGGTAATGTGTGAGAGGCATGGTGGTTTTTATCGTGGGTGTTTCCTGTTCGGGGTCACCTTTCATGTTGGGTGTTTCGACCTTCGTTGTTGGCACGTCGCTAGTTTTTGTTTTTGGTTTTTTTATAGTTTTGTCTCGTTTTGTCTTTTAGCCGATGTTTTGGGTCTTTCGATGCATGTTTATGTTCATTTTATTTGGTTGTATTGGTGGGGTCATGACCCTCAATTCATAACTCCAATCAAAAGCATTTAAAAATTAAAACAAAAAACAAAAAAATGAAATTAATGTATGATTATTATAATTATATAAATACAACTAAAAGATATATTTAATAATTAAATTTTAAAAAATATTTCATTTTTTTGCATCTCACTATTATATTATTAAATTAATATATCATTTCAAATATTTTTATTGATTAATATGAAGAAATTATTAATTTTGATGGTTTTGATATCCCTACTTTATAACCACTATCAACTCTAAAACTTAATAACTATAAAATTCAATAAAAATGAATTGATGTACAATGATAAACAAATATAATTTCAAAGATGGAACCTCACAAACCATAAGGATGTCATTAACAATATTTATAGTATCTCTGATAATATTTAACTTGAAAATATGTATAGATGATATATGCTTTGACAAAATCAACAAAAACATTTCAATCTAAAAACAAATAAGTGTACAATCATGTATATGGGATACATTATAGTTATACATTAAATATATAATTATTTCTCAATTTGATTTATTCAAAAATTATTTATTCAACTTTTATAATTATTATTTGTTTTATTATAATTATTAAAATTTCTTCTTTAATTTTTAAAATAAATTTTATTATCTAAATTATATTAAAATAAATATATCAAATATTTAATTATTTATTTGGTCTTTTTAAAGTTTAATTTTTTTTTAATCCCAAACATTATAATTGTTTAAATAACATATTATTTCTAATCTTTTTATTATAGAATCAAAAATTTATTTTGTACTTTACACAAATAATAATTAGTAATTATTGTAAAATCTATAATAATATGTAATTATTATAATGTTAATAAATAAAATTAGATTTTCATTAAATATATAGGACAATACTTAATTAGAAGATAAAATTTACAAAATCATAAATAAATTAATATTTAAAAATAATATTGAAATAGTGTATAACTATTATTATATTTATCTAAACGTAATTGAAGTAAATATTCTTTAATAAAGTTTAAAAGAATATTTTATTTTTTTGAAATTTAAAACATTATAATTTTCAAAATAATAAATCATTTCAAACCTTTTCATTAATTAAAATTAAGAAATTTTAAACTCGGTTAGATGTTATGGTGTCCCTACCTTACAACCACTAATAACAATAAAATTTGTAGAAATCGTTTACAAGGATTTTAAAAATTGCAGTTCTAAAAATGTAACTTCAAAAACCATAAGAATGCCATTAACAATTTTAATAGTAGCTAATATAATATTTAACTAATATAATATTTAACTCAATAATTTTAAGGACAATAGAATACGCATATATAGATTATTTGCATTTAAAAATTTAAAAATCAATTCAATCTAAATGTGAATAAGTATACAATCATATATATTGGATACCCTATAGTTATATTCATTACTTTATATTATTATTTGTACAAAGTATATTATAATATATAAAATATATAAATATTTTTATTTTGATTTATTTAAAGATTGCTTATTTGATTTTTATAATAGTTATTTGTCTTATTATAATTCTTATAATCTCTCTTTCTTTTGTATAATAAATCTTAGTATCTAATTTATATTGAGTTTAATATATAAAATGTATAATTATTCATTTTGATTTGTTACAAGATTAGTTGTTTGTCTCTCTAACAATTATTGTCTTATCATAACTTTTTTGAATCTCAAACATTATAATTGTTGAAATAATATATCATTTCAAACATGATCTCTTTAATTAAAATCTAAAGATAATAACTTGTAGATGTTACAAGTATCCCTACCTTACATCCATAACTTGGTAGAAATGATTTGATCATATAATAATAAAATAACAATATTAAAGGTCAAACTTTATAAACCAGCAAATGACACAAACTATATTTATAGTAAAATACTCACAAATTATTCTCAAACAATATAAAATAGATGCATAGATGATCCACTTTGATAAAATCTACAAGTCAATTGAATCGGCGATTATTGGATATCTTATAATTATAGATGTGATGTAATAAAATGATATTGGCTACTTTACATTATTCTTCGGTACAAACTATATTATAATATATAAATATGTACCATTCTAATTTGTTCAAAGATTTGTTATGTCTTTTATAACAACCATTTGTCTTATTATAACTATTATTACCTCTCCATAATCTATATGATAAAATTTGATATCTAATTTATATTGAGTTTAATATATTAAATGTATAACTACTCATTTTAATGTGTTCAAAGATTAATTATAAGACTCTAATAACAATTATTTGTCCTATCACAATTTGTAAACCATATCCTTAATCTATATAATATTTTTTTAACAATTAATCCAATAATAATACATTCGAAAATAAAATAATATATTCATACTAAATATCCATTGATTAACCTTAAATAACACATATACATACATACATACATACATACATACATACATACAACCGCTGTGAAATAACTTATATGTTCTCATAACTCAAAACACTCTCACACTTTTTTTTTTGAAATCTTAAGTGAGCATAAAGATTCAGTGTGCCATACACCAATGGAGGATTAAAGATTCAGTTTGCCCTACACCAATGGAGGATTCACAATAATTTAGAAAAGCAAGCACATTTCCTCATGGTTTAGGCCTCCACTAAACAAGTATTGCCTACCCAACATCTCATTTCTTGTTTATTAACCCTGGGATGATAGGAACTTGTTTGTACTTCAAAGCTCTTGACAAGGTGTTTTAGGCATTAAAAAAAGGACATAAATGGCTAATCATATTGTCGATTCTGTTATGATTACAGCCACAATGCTTCCTACATAGGATTCCCTCACTTGCCAAAGTAATTGGGCCTTTCTTCTTACGTTGAATCAAGAAATAAATTTTATTGAAGTCTATAATATAGTATTCGCCTCTTTTTCAACAGCTTAGTATTAAATCTAAAACATAAGAGAAGCGTAATGATAATCAAGGCTGATTATTTTAAGAAGACTGACTTTTGCCTTGACAACCGCATAACGTGTTATGCACGGCATTAAACAGTAAACATTTTGACAAATTTTTTTATTTTAATCAAAATATTGATTTGAAAATTCTCCATTTATCATTGCATTTTATTTTTTCAATTTTTTTTTCGGGATGGTTTGATTGAAGTGGATTTTTAGTTCTTGGAATTTGAGGAAAAATCTCTTCTTTTGGCGTATTCTTTGGTTTGAGAATGATGATGTCGCATGTGGAGTCTCTCTGGGAGTGCAGGATGGTTTAAGCGGTAATGGAAAGAAAAAACTTCATAGAATTTAGTGAGAATAAAACATTTTTATTATTGTTTATTATAGGGAGGAGTAAAGGAGAATCATTGTTACATGAAGTAGGGTGATGAAGAAGGAGATAGAAAGGGAAGGGAAAATGTTGGAGGAAAGTTTATAATCCTCTTATATGTTTTGAAAAATCACATATGGGCCATGTGTCATGTGTGTGAGTTAGTTGAAAGAATAGTTGGGTGGGAGTTGCAAATCCTTGAGGCAACATACTTTCTAAATCTAGCTATAAAATTAATCCTTTGTTGTGTAATACTCTGACAACCTATCTCGAATAGTGTTGTTATTACAAGAGTTTTAGCATGTGTGGTGGCATTGTTCTTATTATTTTCTCATTTCTTGGTGGGATTCAAGGCTTTGTCCACCTTCCTCCTAGTTGATTATTTTCTTGGGAACTTGAAACGCCAATGATGGATGGTCCATCGTGTGAAATGGAAAAGTAAGAGGATTTAGAAGAAAGATTTACATGATTCATTGATTCCATTTTTTTGTGTTGTAGTTATGGCGATTAGTTGAAGAAAGAAACAATAACTTTTGGGGCATTCTAAAATAGGAGGAGACAAATTCATGGCAAGAGGCTTGACAATTTTCACCTTTGACTATATTTTAAACAAAATCCATCATGTGTGGTAGGAGGCATACACAACGTGAGTGGATTTGAAAGGGATACAACCAACAAAGCAAAGGCGAGATGGTTAGTCACATCTGAGACTACATGCCATTTATGTGAACTGCTCAAAGGAGAAAGGGGTGTGAACCACATGAAGGACATATGGAAAAAATATTGACCTTGAGATCAACATTCCATATCCTATATACCGTCAATCTTTCTTCTAACCATAAATGAAAAAATATATGCTTAATTATTATTACACATCTATTCATCATACTAATTGTCACTTAAACATGGGAAATAGTTGACAAACATGATAATGCTAATTACTCTAATTGTGCCTCGAATTTACTAATAATAGGTGATGTTATAATGAATGAGAATGATATGCATTCTATGAAAGTCTCCATCAAAAAAATCTTATGATAAGCCTACCAAATTCAATCTTATATGGATATCTATATTAACTAAGTTTTATGTACTTTCCCTACACCAAACGGACCATATATATTTTTGTAAAAATCTGCTAAAAGCTTTCTTAAATGGCTTGGTGACTTTTTGGATTATGTAATTATATTAATATATTGTTTAATAACAAACATTGATTTAATGAAAAAAATGTAAACACAATAAAAATCGAAAATACACAGGAACAAAATCATGGTATATTAAAAATATTTTTTTATACATATCATAAGAGTCATAGAAAATTCAATAACATTAGAATTTTTAATAAAATATTGGTTGCATTCATCAAAACGCATGAGACATTTTCCTTTGTAACTTTTTGGTTTCATTTGTAATTACATGATTATGTGTTTGAATTTAATATAATTGATGAACTAATACAATGAAAAACATATGTAATCACAATGAAAATATAAAATACTTAACGAGAAAAAATGGTATGTTAAGAATATTTTCGACACATTTTGTAAGCATCATGAAAAATTGATAACTATAAATAATACATGTCACATACGTTTGAATGAATGGAACATTAACTCTCAACATTAAACCAATCAAAAAAATTGGTATGGTTGTCAAGTAGAAGCAAAAATATCGTAACAATATTTACAAAATTGAATCTTGACATTACTCAAGATTTAGAAGAAACATGAGTACACATATTTACATGTGAAAGAACTTACATATATATAATTAAATATATAATGAAACACAATTAAAAAAACTAGATATGGTATTTTCTCTAATTATTTAAACCACTTTGTGCTCTTTTCCTCAAACTAGAAACCAACATTTTCAAAACCACCACACCAAAATCCATAGTCGAAATAGAGGTATTTGTCTTGATAGCTCCAACTTCACACCACCGATTCCCACCACCACAACACCCCTCCCATCCCTATGGCAATTCCGCTCCAATTTTCCCATCTCTACACCACCGATAACCCCACCCCATTAGTGAAGGCTCTAAATCTAGCTCTAGCTCCTTTAATACCTAAATCTTGAGACCCAAAAAAGACTTGCAAAAAAATATGGTTTACTATAATAAAAAAAACACCTCCAGCATGAACCAAAGAAAGAATGGATCGAATCTCGGTAATGAACCAATGACGTACAATTATTCCCATGGAACCAAGATAAACAAAAGCGATATAATTCATGCAAATAAATGGACATGAAATAAGACTAGCAATAAATACGTTAGCAGCAGTGTAATGTGAGCAATGAAGGGATGCGGTTGAAGAAAGATGTGTGGAAAAGGAAGGAAAAAGAAGAAGTATAGTTGTGTTAGTTAAGGTACTTGATTCGAAAATTATGTGGAGGAAGAGAGAGTGGAATAGAAGTTAAAATTAGTATGGTGGGTGGTGGCGTAGTGTGTGGTAATGTTAGGGAGGAGTAACTATTTATGGTGATTGTTTAAAGGAAAGTACTTGAAATGTGATTGAAGAGAATGGGAAAAAATCAATAGTCCTATTGATGTCATATATCAATAGGCATCAAAGTCAAGGATTGTAATGGATGGTGTTCAATTTTTTAGATAAGACAAAAACATGAATGAAAAGTTATAAATAAGGCATGTCCCACACCTATTTCATGGCTGGAATAGTTCTTACCAAAATGATTATTGTTAGTTGTGCTTGACATTATTATCTTCATGTCACTTGCATCATTCATGTGAGTGCAAGTTGTGATTAAAGAGTCAAAATAGAAAATGTGGGATATTCAAAAAGGTTACTCGTTCAAAACCCAACCACAATGCTTGCTCCTTGGTTCCCCCCCCCCTTTCAATTATAAGGTTGAGTAAATGTAGGAAAGCAAGAAATGTGCAAACAACCATCTCCGAATAAAACTTATAATTCTTGCCCCCAGTTGACAGGTGAATGTGAAAACATGGTATTGGGAGGTCATGAGCCTCCTCCATAATGAAACTTTATAGGTAACGGAGTTGGTTACAAATAAAACTTGCACGACCGACATTTCTAGAATTAGTGGCATCATCTTTGGCCATCAATACTCCCAATGGTGCCATCCATCTACAAGAACTGGTGTCAAGGATCGCAAACAAGTGGGATACAAATTTTTAGATAAGATAAAGACCTGATTGGAAAGGTAGAGAAGGTTAGAAATAAATATGTACATGTCTGACACCTATTCCATGGGTGAAATCGTTCTTACCAAGATAAATTTTATTATATATAGCTAGCAAAATAATGATAAGGGTTTTTATCAACACCATTTCTAGCGACAACATCATCCAAATTTGCTAGCATCAATGATATAACATCACGATTCATGATCATACTGGGGGGAATTTGATGGAACAAATTCTCTTTAATCCTTAGGTAACAAAGGCGAAATATGTGTAAGCTCCATATTGGATTAAAAAATACCTTGTTTATAAAAATATTTATGTTTACTTTTGTATATATATGAATTTAGGAATTGGTATTTTTAAAAGGATAAGATATGTGAAGCTATACATATTTGTAAAAGTAAGAAAGTGTTTCAATATATAATTTGTTAGTGATTATGATTGGATGACTCTCTCTCTCTCTCTCTCTCTCTCTCTCTCTCTCTCTCTCTCTCTCTCTCTCTCTCTCTCTCTCTCTCTCTCTCTCTTCTATTGTCTTAGTTAAATAGTAATGTGTAGGTCATTTCCATGCACTTTTTTTGTCACAACTAGTTTTTAGACGAGGTTTAGTCATTAAAAGATAGAAACCATAAATCAAATGCAAAAAAAAATTGAAGGGGTTGGGTCAAAAAGTGAAAATTGAGGGAGAAAACACTACATGAGGAAGAGGGGAAACAAAGAATGGGTTTGAGGGAGGATAAGTTCAAGGATGGGAGAAATTTTTGGGAAATGTATGTGAAACATTGCTTTGTTACGACTAGGAACATACAAACCACACACTATTTTTGGAAATCGTTTAAATTGGAGAAAATGGGGGTGAAGCAAGTTCTTATCAACAATGACATCCCTTTTGATTTGAAGGTAGTTATAACACATTTCAATTTAAGAGGAATTATATTCTATTTGTTTCGAAATATTTTTGAGATAGGGACATGTGGAGTGGACTCATCATCCTAAGTCAAGTCATTGCAGTTGTTGAATTTGATAACCACAAAACAAAGGGCCAATCATGTAGTTTTATGTCATCTTTATAGACCATTATCTTATGCCATTCTCCATTCTCTCGTAGGTAATAACTTCATGACAACACTCATTTTGTAATTTTAACGTATTTAGTATTAAAAACTAGGGGTAAAATATTTTAGTTTAATGTTAACATTAATACCACCTCTCCTTTGGCCCACATCTCTAACCTACTCCCAATACCTAATACAAAATTTTATTAAATTAAACCCTTTCATCCCCTAATGTCTACTAGTATATTGACTTTGATTTTATCAATTTTAATTACCTCAATATGAATGAGCATGCTAGTATACTTCCTAGAGAAAAAATAACCCCATGAATGGAAGCACCTCGTAATGGTAACACGTCGATCAAGTCAACTCAAGGTACTTATTTGGTTGAGAGACCCGATGGTGAAATCATTTTACCACATATAACATACATAGTGTTAACAATGTGGTCTCAATCTAGTTTCATACATGAAATTGATCCTAAATTTTAACGGTGCGAGATGAAACTAGTGGCGAACAAAAACCATCAGAGGAAATTGATTCAACAGGTAACATATCAACATACACCAATGACCATTGAAATATTAGGCATCCATCTTTATCTTGTGTGTCGGATATTGGCACACTTATTCCCAGCTCAATAATTCCTATGACCATAATTATTATGGAGTGGAAAAATCTTCACATGTTTGCTTCGTATTAGAATTGTTTTTCAAGACTATGAATTTTCTGATATTATAATAAATTTCTGTGCAAATCCTCTTGTACCCTTAAAGATACAAGTGCTAGTATATACTTATAAGAAACAATATATATTATATAAATATTAATGAAATCAAAACATATTTTAATTTAAGGAAATATTGGTTTCCATTTATGCGTAAAGAGTATCAAGATCAAATGCCATACTAAAATTAATGTGTGTTGTATATAGTAGTATTTACTTAAATTGAATACCATCAAATGTCACACATAAAAAAAAGGTAAATAAGAAATCAAATTTTTATTTAATAATTATTTATCTTTTTGTTTTTGTTTTTTTCTTAGATTTTTATATATACAATATCTTTTCATTTAAAATATTGAGTTATATCGATCTTCATTAGAGAGGGTTGGTTGTCACCCAATAAGCTTTGATTGTGAACACAGAAAGATCGATTAATACGTGACATTAAATTGTTTCAAATGTGGAAGGCAACTTCAAAATATTCAATTTATATGACCCTAGAATTTTTAAGTAATTAAAAGTTGGAGAATCTAATTTTTTTAAATCAATTAAAAATTTCTTTTAAGTGCTTTATTTTTACCCAAAATATATTTAAAGATGATGGAATAAAATAATATCATTAAGTTTTAAATGTTTGCTCATATCTTTTTTTAGTTATGAGGGTTCATGTTTTGGAGTGTTTAGGGTTTAGAGATTTTGATTTTTAGGTATTTTGTTTTCAATTTTCATATATTTTCATGTTGATATAATCTCTTTATTTTTTTCTATTTAAATATTATTTATTTCGATTATTGGGTTTTGAGTATTTTGAGTTATGAGTTATGATTTTCAAACTTTTCAATATTTTCAAATTCATATTTTTAGGCTTTAAAGTTTAGAGTTTTTGTAATTTTAGTTTTAGTTTTTTTGCTTTAAAAATGATAGATAAATGACCACATAGATTTATTGGTCATAACGTAATCTAACACATTAGCTCCACTAACATAAAGATAAAAATTAAAGTTCTTTAAACAAAGAAATAAGGAGAATTTATTTAGCATTAACAATTAACTTCATCTAGTTTAATAAAAAGTCTCACATAAAATATAATAGAATGGTCATATAACTACATGTAAATGTCTAGTTCTTATCATATTTATTGTAACCAAGTAATGGATCTGAACTAGAATCAAATAGTGAGTATTATAGGTTACATGTACATGTATTTAAGTTTCTTAACATGATAACATTTCCTATTGTTAATAACTTGGAGGAGATCTCAAGATAAATATCCATGAATAGTGAGTCACCATCCCTTTCTATAGCATATCATATTTTGTTTAATAAACAAGAGGGAGATAACAAAGTCCTATAAAAACTGAAATGCAAAACTACTATATCTACATATGTCTAGCTTGCTAGTCAAATTCCTCCATTTGAATTTTGGAGTTTAAAGGGTATTGCAAAAGGAAAGAAATGACACTTTAACCTATAGAGTCATGAAAAACACCCTCATATACTTGGAGAACCATGTGAATCACGGAAGTTTGGTAAAGGATAGGTTCTTGTTTCATGAGTCTCTATGAAGAATATAAATTCTTCACCTTGAATAACATATAGAGAAGGCACGAGAACCTGCACATTCCATAAAGTAATTGAGATAAATGTGTGATGGTATCTTTTAGTTTAGAATGACTTACTCATCCAAATAAGTAGAAGCTCACGATTTTATAGCTTTTTAATATTTTAATTTAATTTAATTTATGCATTAATTTCCACTAAAGGACAAGATTATCCCACGGGACTGCAAATACTCATGTAAATAAGATAAGGGAAGCACATTAACACATCCTAAAGATTAAAAAAGGGAAAACTAAAATGAACAAAATTCCAACATAACACAATATAAAAAAAGAGGGCCATGCATAGTGAGATGATTCGTCCTCTAGAAAATCAATTCTAACACTTAGGGACATAAAGAAGTCTGCAGCTATGTGAATCATTAAGATTATGGAATTTCACTAGTTTACTAAGTAAACATAAGTTTAGAAGATGGTCGTGGAGCCTCTTCCTATTGATAGTGTGATATAGTTTGAAGTAGGATTTAAGTAACTCTGATATAGGGCCTTCTTGAGGAATTATGTGTAAACAAAGCACCTAGAAAATGTCAAATAAATCCCAAAGGAAGAGGGATAAATATTTTGGTGTTCATAAGCCATAAATATCTAGAGAGAATTAAGAGTATTTCTAAATAGGAAAAATAATTGTCCCCTTATTTTCTAGTAATGGGAGCATCCATATATAAACAAAATGGTAATTTTTACGTGACTCAATTATAAATATTATGGGAAGAAATTCTGAAGTAATGAAAGAAATGGGCCCTCAAACTACAATAATTGGATGAACCCATCAATAAAATAAATATCTATGTAATCAAATATGTTGTATTGCGGTTGGTATGTATGAAGGTGTAGAAGGTGTTTCCTAGCCATCGACAAGGTACAAATCATGGGAGATGTTGATAAATATGGTATGAGGCTATGATCATGCCCCAAGAAAAGTTTGCATAATGGATACCCCTAACTCCTTAGCACCTAATCATATAATTGTGTGCACATAACCCATGCGCAATTTACCAATTGAATCCCAGAAATAATGTAATAGTGTTAGAGTATGTGGTCAAAAACATTTATTGATAAATGACTTCATAAGTGAGGATTGAAGATGAGAGTATATTTCAAATGGGATATAGTCCAATAGTGACTATGATGGTGTAAAATGGGTTACCTAGCAATTCGGTAGATGCACAAAGTTGGGGGTCAATTTTGTGGCCATTTTGGTCATTTTTTGTAAAGGGCATATTACATTCTAAAAAGGATGTGTACGCACTTTGTAAATCCCATCAGTAACTAGTTTGAATAGGTTTAGGAAAAATTGCAGAAGGATTCAAATATGGCATACACCCTTTTCACTACAAAGGGCACATCCCCTTTACTACAAAGGGTGCATGTCTTTTGATTACAAAGGCACACACTCTTTGCATTACAAAGGGCATGTACTCTTTGTAATAATATGATTGAGAAAAAGGTTTTTCAAAGTTTGTGCACCCTTTACATAGGGTGTACGTCCTTGTCAAAGGCATATGCCCTTTTTCATTTTTTTAAATGGAGTTTTCTTCCCTCCTAAACATCCATGAATTTTTGGTTAGAGGATCTGAAATTCAGCTTTGGACCTTTATTAGATTAGCCTAGTTCATACTTTTGGAGGATTTTGAACATTTTTTTCTTTCATTGGCACAAAATATTTGCCATCTTTATGAATTTTTAAAAATAAATAATATGGGTTTATAGAGGAGAATCTAGTTTTCAAAAATATAATTTCTAAATATTAAATTATTATTTTAAATTATTACTTAATTTCTACATAACATAACACTTAAGATTCATTAGCATTACTATAATTGTTTTATATATTTTTAATGGTTAACCAAAATATTATAAAACTTAAATCTAAAAAATCTACTCATTATTGAATAATATTTAAAAATAATGATTCAATTATATGAAGTTAAGCTCAAAATGTTGTGTTCATACACTTGCATTTTCATTTTTCCTACTTTTTTGACTTGTAATTGTTTTAATTTATTAAATTAATTTAAGAATGATGGAAAAAATCTCAAAAATATTTTAGATTTTCGAATCATTTTATTTAATTTAATTTATTTGCTCAAAAAAGTGTCTGCTGCACATGCACTTGTGTTATGTTTTCACAAAAGCTTACTATGTCAATGTTAGAACTGCATAAATTTCACATACTTATCTCATATAGGTATTGCGAAAAAATCCATATTTAGAACCCAGATTCAAAATATCAAAATTTATCTTTTTACATCATTGAAAAATTAAATAAAAATGAAAAGTAATAAAATATATATTAATATTTTTAATTCATTCATAACTCTATGAAAGAATTAATTCATGCCTAGATATGAAATTTATTTTTCTTACCATTGGAAGACATTAATAACATTAAAAATTTGAGGTGGGGTTTCTATAATGCTCTTGAAAGAAAGGTCACACGTTTTAGTCATGCGAGATGTAGAATATGCACAATTCGGTGCCTCCTACATACCTAGGAGTACGAAATAGTTCCATATGTTATAAGCTACATGTAGACCCAAAAACAAGCCACCTAACATTGTGGACTTTAAAACTAATCATTATTATTATAATGCATACTCATAATTATTTTGCATTAATAAACCCCCTTTGCTTTATGAATTTTAATGTGATATATATATATATATATATATATATATATATATATATATAATGTATATATATATATATATATAGCAACCCCTTTTTGAAGTACTTTTGCACTAATGCAAATTGGTACATCTAACTAAAAACATCATATCTAAGGTTTTGAAATATATAACATTTAATATTTCATACTTAATTATATATTTTTATTTCAAAGTGATGAATAATAAGATGTTAAGCGATCAAATTTTTGTTGGATTATAGATGTTCATGTTGAATTTACACTCATGTTCATTGTTTCTCATTTCATCCACTAACAACACATTTCAAAATAATAATAAAAATGGGCATTGGGTTTGGGCATCTATCTCAATCAAACCACTTTTGAGAGTAAGTCTTAGAAATAACACACAATACTGATTCGACAAGTTACCAAATTTAGTGAAAGTGCTGACCCTTCTTTTTAATGGATGTAGCAAGTAGTAAATACTTAATAAATCCATGTAGAAAATATTAAATGAATTCTCTTTATATTTCCCTTTATGTAAATGAAGTACTATGCCCTTTTATTAGTATGTGACATTTTAATTTAAACTATCAATGGTATATTTAGGTACCATGGAAATGTCAATAGGCATTTTTGTAATGAGATTGTGTATATAAAGTCTAAAATTTTTAGAGTAGGATATTTCAAGGAAAATCAATATCCTATGAAGATTTGTGCACAAGATACAAACATATGCTAAAAGACTAAAGGATTTGGATGTTTTTCTTTTAATAGAAAAGAAATGGAAGTCCTCTAGATCGTTCCTTTGAAGCTAAATTGTATAATGAGTTTGTGTATCTCTTATATATGGTTTCTAAAATTAATTCAACTAAATGCTATTAGTTACTTCAAATCCTTGCATATTTATTCTATCCTCTCATTTTTGTGGTTGGATTGCTTTAGAAAATTGGCCCTAATGATGGTCATATATTGTATTTTGAGTAGGTGACACTCGAGAAAAACACGTGCATGGACTTACTCATTTTTGAGTTCATTTCTCATTTGTTAAAATGTTAGCCCAAATATGTGATACCTTTTTTGTCATGTTTTATTTACTCTTGATTCCATTATGCTGGGGAATTATCTAAAACATTGACAAGTACTGAGGGCATCCACCCCGTACCCAAAAATACACCTCGTTATACCCATAATTACCAAATTTCTATGTACTTAATAAGAAGGTTTTCCCTACTCAAGTGGGTGTTTGATCATAGCCATCCTAAATTTATAAATTCATATGAATTTCCAAATCACGATAAGGTATAATATATTGATCTATATTTATTTATATTTTTAGTTGAAAAAATGTAAGAGAGACATTTATTATGGATAGAAAAGTCTATACTACATCAATATGGTCTAGATGTAGTAAATTATTTTGCATCAATCATATGTTCAAACTCTTTATATGAATGCATGGAATGATAACTATAATCACTATATTGTTTTTATACACCATCTCAATTGAATTTGTAATAGGATATTTAAATCCTATTATATTTACATTGGAATATGAGGTTATGATTTATTTCTTAACAGTTTTGGAGGATAATCCTCTATGTTTAGTAAATTTACATCATCTTCTTGGTTGATATCGGGGAGCTTGGATTTTCTATCAATGCCATCCAAGATTCTGATGCTCATTTTCAATAAAAGACTTTGAGCTTGGAATCCCTTTTTAAAATCTTATATGGGTATATCATTTTCTTTGTTTGAGTATTGTCATATTTACCTACTAGAATTGGCAAGTTAGCACTATCCTAATTATTTCCATCATTTATATTTTCTAAAACACTGATTCGGTAATTATCACTTCATCGATTTTATAAGGAAAATTTTGTAAATTCCCCTCTCCCTTTTTTTTCCCTATTTTAAATTAAAAATTAGAACCCTTGTTACAAATCACAGATTGGAATTAATGTAGGAAACATTAACGAAATATTTTTCCAATGAATACATATAGTTTTCTATTTACTAATTCCAATCTTAGCTCATCCTAATTTGTACTAGTCATGAAATACTGATTTGAGATCCCATGGGTATCTTAGGTAACAGTCCTTAGTTTCAAGCATCATAATATGACCATATAGAGATCACAACAATGTTCAACATTGAGTTATGTAGATCCATACCTTCATTATCCAATACATGAAAAGTTCTTGTAACTTCCAACTCAGTGCTCAAGAACATATTACCTCTAGTTTGATATCCACAATTCATTCTAGAGGAGATGAGGCCAAAATTTGCCAATGCCTTTCCTTGAGATCACAACATTCATTTGAGTTAAGTATTAGTTCTTAAGAACTTCCATGCTAAAAATTTATTGTCACTTGGGACATTAAGAGATATCACAATAGATTCTTATATCCTTCACAAGCTACATCAACCAACTTAGAATACTTCATACAATCACATACATGCACAAGATGTTAGAACATATAGTATGTAGAAATTTTCTGATCTGAATATATTTTTCTAAACAATGCCAATTGTTCCACAATTTTATATCTTCTATAAATATCTACAAGGATCATATGTTCCAAATTTCATCCATTTTCATTAATACATTTGAAAGTTATGATTGTTTTCTCGGATAGACATTATATCAAACAATTTGCATGCATTCTCAAACCAGGATACAAAAATAAATCACAACTCTAAATATAATAATAATTAATATTAAAAACCCATATGTAGAATGACCTCTTTCACCTACATACCAAATTTCAGATCATTTGAAGTTCGGAACAAAATTTTATCATGACTGGTTTGAACCCCTATTTTAGGAAAGCTGATAACAAACAACATAGTACAAGTTGTTTGGAGGTAGATTATGAAAAATTGAACATTATTATTAAAAAATGAACTCATACCTTTAAAAAATTATCCCATATACACCTGAGAATCCAATTGAAACACAAAATTCATGTATTCATAAGCTTTTATCCTCTATTCCTTCATCTCTATCACATAGTACTGGCAAGGTTGCTCCATGTCTGCCATGTCTTGTCTTTTCTACACACACACACACACACCATCCTCTCTAACCTCTTTATATACACAAAAATATATATTTTTCAATGATTAAGCCAATTCCCTCTTTATACCTTTAGGGTCCCTCTTTTTTTCAAGCACATGCCTCTAACTTATCTTGATCTTCATACTAAGATAGGACTTTGACTCCTTGTTGAGATATTCTCTCAACTTCCACATAAGAATAGATATAGTTGTTTGTATCGAGGTTCTAAACATGATATATGATAACTAGTAACATGATACCACAATATTATAATTATTCTAATCCTTTATGTATCACTAGGATAAGAACACATATCCACTAGATAACTAACTTTCACTTTTTACTCTTATCCACAAAGTAATTGCATTACATAATTCAAATATTCAAACTATGGAATTCTTGGAGGGAAACTCGTTTGAAACCCCTAGTACATGTTATTCATTCTTTGTATGGATTATTCAAAATTGGTTATGCTTCTTGAAGCATCATCTGATGCTCTTACATCATGTATGTCGAGGTGAGGACCTCTAATTGCGAACTCCGGTCCCACGTAACCTTTTAAATTTTTAAATAATAATCTTCCACCATTATTGTGAGAATCAATATAAATGTTAAAACTTACTCTTTAACATGAACACACACACACACACACACACACACAAATGTGAACTATCTACCCCAAAAATGGAGTAACTTCCAATTTAATAAGCACTTGATAACATTTTTTTTGTTTATACCTAGGCGTTTACTGATCCATTATAGTTATGGCTTATAATTTGGTTAATTTTGAGAATGCTATAAGGCATATTGAATCTTGAACAACCATGGCTTCGAGACTACTAAAATAGTCACAAGGTGCAAATAAGTAGGTCTAAACAAATGTATCTGATTATTTTGTAAACAAAAAAAAATTATTACTTAAAAACTTTGATGAAAGTGTGGTAGTTTTAAAAAATAAGTCTAGGATGAAGATGGGCCTTAAAATGATCTTTAATGCATACATGTTACTTTAATGTTTATCGAGTTTCATGTGTTGTATAACCCTCCCAAAAAAATCTAAATAAAAATCAATTTAATTATAACACCTCAAATATACTTGATGATCGAACATTTAAAATATATCCCTTAAATTCAACTCAAACGTAACTATCGATATGAAATCTATTTTCAAAAATGTAAATAATATAATTTTTTATAGTATGAATAACATAATTAATTATTAAATGTAAAATTTGTAGTGAAGAAAATCTATAATTAAATGAGAAAATATTTCAACGATGAAAAATAATGAGATACCCAAAATCTTATAGCATATCTTGAAATCATTTCATGAGACAACATGCCTAAGGACTTTTGTCAAACCATTCATGTGCATTGTGTGGGCTTCCATATTTAGTATACATGTCTATGAAGGTATTTATAACTAAAACATATAGTAGAAATTCTATTTCCCTTGTGATTTATAGATGTTCATATCTTGTTCCAGATCTCTTGTTTTAGAAAACAAATTAGACATCTCTAATGCTTCTTTTAGTTTTGTGGTTAACAATCAATAAATTCTTAGTAAATTGGGCTCCTGGCTTTCTTATTCTTCTTATTTTGACAGTAATACATATTATAGTCCAATAATTTTCATCTCCTTGATAAATAATTTTTATACACTATGTTTTCTACCTTCCCTTCTTCCTTAATAGGTAATATAGTTACCGTTGAATCATCCTTCGAAAACAATGTGTTCTTCTCACCATCGTGTAATTTTTTTCTTATCATATTTACATAACCTTCCTAGTAACACATGGCGCATTGCATTCATTGTTATAACATCTCACCCTATTTCATCCTTATAAAAGTGTTTTACTATGGAAAACTTGATTAAACAAAATCTTATCGATAATAACTTCATTTCCCTTTTCAAACTATGAAACACAATAACATGATATGGATGCTTTCATACACAAACCTAGTTTCCCTATAATTTCTTTAGAAAATTTACTTTCAAAACATCCACTATTAATAATAACTTTATACATGCATTTCCTCCTAATGCTATCCTTGCTTGAAAAATATTTGTGCTCGAGTATTGAGTTACGAATTATCTTTTCTAGCATCTACTCTTTCCTCAAAGAAATTAGTATTATTCTCAATAAATAATTCTCTCCTACATCTTCAAAAGCTTTTGTATTTCATTCTTCTACCTCTTCCTCAAAAAATTAATCTTGGTTGATCCCTTTACCTCATTTATTGTGCATGATAATGCTGAAACTCATATGTCATGTCCAGCTTCTCTACCACATCTATAAAAATATGTGGTCTTCATTTCCATCCTCTACCACCACCCATAACCTTTGCATCACATGAAATATTCTTTATTTTTAATTCTAAAATGATTGAATGGTATCTTATTTTTCTCCACCCCAGGATGATTATACTCTTGTAATATTAAATCTAACTCATCCCTTAATGGATATGATGATCTCTCTTAAAACTAGATGATCTCTTAAACACATACTTTTCTTCTCTTCTACCTGCCAAATCTAGTTGATGGGAATATTTCATACTATTTACTATATATATTCTTAGTTCATTTTGAATAGAAAACCTTAAAATATTCACATACATTACATGCCATCCATTAAAAATAAGGTTTTAATCATGTTGCATTGAATGGAAGTTTGTAAAAATTCATTTGTGTAGTCATGAGCATTGTACTTATTTTCCATCAGTGTCGAAAATTCATATCAAGCGTTTTATGCGCTTAATATATGTGGAGGAATTAATCTCTCATTTATTACGTCTTACTCCCACGGTTCAAAGGAGATGCAAATTATTTACTCTTCATTTTTAATTTCTTTAATATATGTAATCCAAACATATAATAACGCATGATCCTTTAATTTTTATGAGTTAAAAATTTCACCTTATTCTCATTTTCTTATTCTTTGCATTTATTTCAGCCACGGATTTATAAAAATCCTCTATTTTTAGTCTTTCGATTTTTTTGTGCGATATTAACACTTTGTCAGCATGTCTTGTATTATTATTATTTTTATTGTTGACCACTACTTGACAAAAGGGCTGAGAGGAGCCACCATTCACTAAGCACCTCATTGTCCTTGCTTACCACCTTTTGGCCATCTTTTTTTTATATTTTGTTTCGTCATTCCCTCATATTTTATTGCTACTTATCCACCGTTTTCAACTACCCCATCATTCTAGCCCAAAATTCAGGGTTCCCGACTTTGTACTTAGGCACCCGAGTCCTATGAATGATCTATGTTTCTCTTTTCCGCTTCTTTTTGGGGCCTTTCTAGCCATTTTTTCTTTATCCTTTTCCCATTGGCCTTGTCGGGATTAATTACAAAATTAAGCTTAAGATCCCTATAAATATAAGTTTATAAAACCATAATAAGAGTCCTAGGTCTTTGCATCATATCAATATCTCCATCTAGATTTGAATCCATTACATCACTTGCATCCACATAGTGTCCATGCATTCAAGGCTAGGAGATCTGCATCACACACACACTAGAGGGGAGGGATTCTATTCTATTCCATGCACACATGCTATATTTACATTTCTATAGTTCTATAGCTTGGTTATTTCACAAAGTGCATTGACTGGCACAAGAGCACTTAGGGCACTGACATATACACACACACATCAGAACTACATCTTGGTCTCCAAAATGTAATGTAGTGCTCGACTCTGTGATAAGACCACTAGTTTTGCGACTGGGCTAGTCTGACCCATTAATTTGCATCTTTTATTTTTCTAGGGTTTGATACTTCTCTTTGCATTATAGGTCATTACACAGTTCACTCGGTGAATCCAATGTGACAAGCAGGAAGCATTTTAAGAACCAACTTACGACCATCTGAAGTTTAATTTTTGAGCATTTACAGTGTTCAAAATGCCCATATTGCAAATCAGGGCCCGAGGTGCCCCTAGTACACTTCTCCAAGTGCACCCCGGTCATCTCAGATCACCAGATCTACCTTTTACAGGGTCTGTGAGTGTTTGTCTACACTTTCTGATTTTATTTCCAAATCTGCGGACAACCTACGATAGTCACATTAAATCAGACAAGTTACTCTTCTCTTTTCTCTTGCATATTAGGGTTTCAATTTACTTAGAATAATTTAATTAGAATTATTCCATACTATACATTAGTTTTTTTACTATGTGTTTTAGTCCTCCTAGTTTAGATTAACATTAATAACCCTAGGTATTCTTTCCTTAGTCTATATTTTAGTCCCATTCCTTATTTTTCCTAATTAATAAGCTATAATTTGACATACTCAAACTTATACTTCACATCAAAAATCAACCTTTTCCAATATTTAAATGAGTATTCAAGTCCATAAAATGGTAAACAAGTAATGTCATGATCTTGCATGTTTTTGATCCATTAAATATGGGGTCAAATAAATAGACCTAAACCTACATCACATATAGTAGATATATGTATCATATATTGTTTCCCCTAAATGCTAAAAAAGGCTCATACAAAATAAGAAGATATTTTCTCATTTTCCATGCCAAATACTTTAAAAATTAACTCTACATCTTACAATTTCTTATATTTTCTTGGAAGTTCCATATCATTGTTCACATTGATACATTGATCTCCCTCATAATCTATATATTGTACTATATAATTGAAAATCAACACATTCTCCTCCTTTTGGATGCTACTCAATTTCCCGATCATCATGTCAAGGCAACTCACAATGGAATGGATAGATAGCTATGTAGAATATATATAAGGTGAAATAGGTGAAATCTAGACAAGGATAGATCAGGAAATCTAATGTCTTACATTTTCATTATGTACTAATGAAATATGATCATCTAAGGTAGCATGAATATGTGTCTTATGCTTAAGCGCATGGGTGAAATGGAATGGTCTAAGATGATGGTAGTTTGTAAATGGCAATCAATATCTAGCTCGTGAAAAATTCTCCCAACGGGTTTGGAAGGCATGGGAATTGTCCTACATTTTCCTCGTAGAAAATTCCAGAACAAGGTTATGGGCGAGAGATGATAGCATTATGTGGGTAAGAAAAATTGGAAAATTTTAGAAACTAGTTATGACTAGGTTGATGTATCCTTAATTGGTAAGCACTACGATTTAAAGTTGACCAAGATATCATTTATTTACACTTTTGACTTGTATTTCTGAAATGATCAAGAAAGATGATCACATCAATTATGTCATGGTTGATAACCTTTGGTTCTTGGACCTGGTTTAGAAAATGAGGAATCTTAGGCCATGTTAATGTTTTCAATTATGCGAGAAAGATCTCGTTATGGTACTATTAGATCACAAGCATAATCTCTAAGTTGCCTAGGGCCTTGTATGGTCTTGTGGATTGTCTAAATACTTGCTAAACTAAGAAAGTAAACAAGTTTGCAAAGTATTTTCTCTGATAAGTAGAGGTTGATGTTTAAACCTAGGCCAACTAAGAGCACATGGGGAATTGTGTTACTTTTTGCCTAATTAATCTATGTTCTTGATTAATAAAATAGAAAAAAATTAGATTTAAACCAAAATGATTCAATTACTTTCCTTGAATTAATTAAACCTATGTGTTGCTTTTAGCTAATTAATAAAAGAAAACTAACTAATCTTAATGAAGGAAACAAATCTATTCTAATGTTTTTGTTTTTTCAATTATATAAAGGAAATGGAAATAAATAAAAATCTAATTAAACACTGACATTTGAATATTTTTGGGTTTTATGATTTCTCGAAAACAACAGAAGAAAAAGACAGAAAAAATATGAAGAAATACAATTACTTCTACAATACTATTAACATAACTAAACAAATAAATAATTTGATGTGACTATTTATCTATGCAGAATGGATCTAAACTACTCTAATAAATCAAAGGATTTTCTAATTTTTGTTTATAAATTTAAATATTTTGCTCTACCTCAAAGACACGAGACAGTAAAAGCTTCTCAGAAGCACTTCTTCCTGAAACTTCCCCGGTACAAATAAACAAAGATCTAGTGAAGATTCCTTATATTAAAATGGAATTTTCAATGCTTTAAAACTAATATAGAGTCATCTTCTAGACAAAATTCCCTTGCAAACTCATAGGGATAGGCAGGGAAGTAATCTATCACCAAAAGATTTATGTAGGTAATAGTAATGAATTAACTATTGAATTGATTTGAATTGAATCGATTTACTCTTATATCATATTTTTCATACAAATGGAATAATTGGAATAATCCCTCATAGAATCGCAATAGTAGAAACTAATATGCAAAAAATATTACAGATCTCAAATAAAAGTGCAGAATAAAATAACACAACACAAAGAGATAATATTTAACGTGGTTCACCCAATTTGGGCTACGTCCACCAAGAATCACTTGCTCAGATTTTATTACAAGCCACCACTCTCTCAATATAATACCCAGATCTGTTTGGAGCTATGCTCAACAAACTCTATAGAATTCACACCGAATTCAAAACACATCTACTGATGTTTACATATTCTACCATATGCATAAAACCATATAAATAGACAAATTTGCTTAAGTAGTTTTACAAAACCGTGGGTATCAAAACCATGGGAAAAAACCATCCCATAAACCTATGGGTCAAAAATCCCCCCTATATGAGAAAATCACGTTTCCCGATATATCGGGCACGTTTTAAGGCCAATTTTTTTTTTTTTTCAGGGGTTGCCCCGAACCCCTTTTCGGGGACCCCCTCGGGGCCCCCCTGTGACAATACATGGAAAAGTGTATAGTACTCTTAGTGTACAGTCTTCAACACTTTCACACATGAAAATAGGCTCCACAACCTAACAATCTCCCACTTGGAGACTAGTTTTCCTCTGAGCAAGCTTCTCAACCCTTCACTAGTTTCCGTGAAGACCAACCAAAGTTGAACACAACTTCATTTTTCCCTTGTGACCACCTTGGTCATCATGTCTACAGGATTCTGACTGGTATGAATCTTCTCAGCTTCAACTTCTCTTCCTCAAAGTTGTCTGATGAAATGGTACCTTAACTATATATGCTTCATCCTAGAGTGGAAAGTAGAGTTCTTAGCTAGGTGTATAACACTCTGACTATCACTATGTAGCTTTCCTTCCTCCTGCTTATGCCCCAACTCCTCAAGAAATTTTTGTAACCAAATCATTTCTTTTCTTGCCTCTGTGGCAACAACATACTCAACCTCTGTGGTTGACAAAAGCCACCAACTTATGTAGTCGTGAAATCCAGCTCACTGTTGTCCCACCTACAGTGTAAACATAACTGTTGTGCTCCTCTGTTGTCTACATCTCCAGCCATATCTGAATCTACATAACCACACAAAGTGGTGTTTGATCCATTGTAGCACAAAATTGTCCCCATGGTCCCTCTCAAATACCAGAAGGATCCACTTTTTACTGCTGTCAGTGATCTCTACTGGATCACTCATAAATCTACTCACCGCTCCCACTGCATGGGCAATATCAGGCCTAGTGCACACCATGGCATACATCAA
The DNA here is from genome assembly GCA_018340775.1 of Taxus wallichiana var. yunnanensis. Classification (NCBI taxonomy): domain Eukaryota; kingdom Viridiplantae; phylum Streptophyta; class Pinopsida; order Cupressales; family Taxaceae; genus Taxus; species Taxus wallichiana. The sequence continues at coordinate 173,277,205 of CM031237.1, read as the reverse complement.
ACTACCAACTGCTGATGAGTAAGGTACCTTGGACATTTGGTTTCTCTCTGCTCTGTCTTGGGACACTGCTCCTTTGATAACTTGAAATGGCTTGCCAAAGGAGTCCCAACCGGTTTAGCATCCTGCATATTAAACCTCTCAAGACTTTCTTAATGTACTCTTCCTGAGATAAAGTCAGCTTCCGTTCCTTCCTATCCGAGATATCCTCATACCAAGGATTTGTTTGGCTGCCCCCAAATCCTTCATAGCAAAGGATTCACTTAGTTTGCTTCTTGAGTACTTTTATTTCTGCATGTTTTTACTGCAATGACATGTCATCCACATACTGAGACACAAGGATAATATAATTGCCATCCTCAAATTTCTTTGTATACACACAATGGTTAGAATGACATCTAATATAACCTTGCTCCATCATGAAGCTATCAAATTTCTTATACCATTGACGTGGAGCTTGTTTCAAGCCATACAAGCTCTTCTTCAGTTTGCACACCATCTCCTCTTTACCTTTGACCTCATAGCCCTTTGGTTGCTGCATATATAGTTCCTCCTCCAAATCACCATGGAGAAATGTAGTCTTTACATCAAGTTGTTCTAAGTGCAAGTCTTCTGTTGCAACTATTCCTAGAACAGTTCTAATAGAAGTCATTTTTACTACAGGAGAAAAATCTCATCAAAATCTATACCTTTTTTTATGCAAACCCCTTGACCACCAACCGGGCCTTGTATCTTTTCTTGCCTCCTTCTTCCTCTTTGACTCTGAACACCCACTTGTTCTGTAATGCTCTTTTTCCTTTGGGTAGCTTCACCAAATCCCATGTCTAGGTTCTCCATGAGAGCTTGATGCTCCTCATCCATGGCTTGCTCCCACTTCTTCTGGCATCTACCTACATTGCTTCATCAAAGCTCTCTGGCTCTCCACTATATCAGTGAGTAATAAATAATAAAGAGAAGAGAAAAATGTTAGGTTCTCTTCTTACCCTAGAAGACCTCCTCAATATAGGAGTTTGGGGTTCTGTTGAGGAGGTTCCTGAATTGATTCATGTGTCACTTTCCCATCGGAAGATCCTCTACTGCTGCATATTCTTTCTTGGATTCTTCCTATTTTCCTACTGATTACTTTGCTTATACATGACTTTCTCATTAAAGACCACATCCCTAGATCGAATGATTTTCTTGTCCTTAATACTCAACATTTATATCCAAAGTCATCACCACCATAACCAATGAAAGTACATTTTTTGATTTAGCCTCTAGCTTGGTCCTATCATCCTTGTCTATATGAACAAACACCTCACATCAAAGACTCTAAGAAATGAATAATCAACTTTCTTACCATACCAAGCCTCCTCGGGTATGCCTCCATCAAGGCACTTGAGGGTCCTCTGTTTATCAAGTACAGTTGTGCTCACCACTTCTACCCAAAAAGAAAGAGGCGATCCTGCATGTAACCTCATGCTCTAGCACGTTCCATTATTGTTTTGTTCATCCTTTCTGACACCCCATTCTATTGTGGAGTTCTGGAACCATCTTTTCCTGGATTCCATTCTTAGAATAGTAATCATCAAATTCATTATTGCAATACTCCCCTCCATTATCGACTGAGACATTTTAGCTTAAGACCTGTTTCATTTCTCTACAAGGCTTTCCATTTAACAAAAGTGTCAAATACATCAGATTTGTTTCTAATACAATAAACCCAAACTTTCCTTGTTGCATCATCAATAAAAGTAACATAATAACTTGAACCCCGAGAGATGATACAAGTGGCCCCCACACATCAGAATGCACCAGCTCTAACTTACTCTCTTTCTTTGTAGGTCTAACCTTGAGAAACCTTACTCACTTTTGTTTCCCATATATGTAGTCCTCATAGAACTCCAAACCTGTTTCTGTATATCTGGGAAAATCCTTCTTTATGATCTCCATGCCCTTATGGCTCATATGACCGAGCCTATAGTGCCTGATAATGTATCTACTTTGAAGCCACAAGATTACAAACATTAGTGCTATAAGTGGTTAAATACAAGGTTCGACCTTCTTACCTCTTGCCACCACAAGAGCACCCTTGGTAACCTTCGAGAGTCCTTTGTAAATATCACGGTCTGACCATCACTTCCCAATTGCCCCCGATATCAAATTTCATCTTAATGTAGGCACATGTCGACATCCTTGATAGCCAAGTATTCCCATTCTGCATCTTAACTGAACAGAACCTTTTCCAACTATATGTTGCTAAGGCTCATCATCACCAAGAAAAACATGCCCAAAATCTCCTTGAACATAATCAACAAAATAATGCCTATGTGGAGAAGCATGGAAAGAAGCCCCCGAATCTAAAACCCAAGATTTAGTAATATTGTGCAAAGAAAGAATCAAAGCATCTGACATACATTACCCGTTGCCACATTTGCCTCCTTGTTTTCTTCTATTGTTTCTTCTTGTCCGAAGCTCCCAACAGTCCTTCTTTGCATGCCCAGACTTTCCATGAGTGCCAACATACTATCTTGCTTTTGGATTTTGACCTTGCCCGATCCTTTGATTTTCCATGGCTTCCTCTATTCTTTTGTCTCCCTCTAGTTTCCCTTTATCAAGCATTCCCTGAAGTAGAAGATTCACGAGCTTTTTCTTTGCATTTCCTCACTTAGAATCACCCCTCTGACATCCTCAAACTTCAACTTTGAGTTAGTTGGAACGAGTTGCTTACCGCCATTACAGGCTATTCGACTCTCGGGTAAAAGCACAAGAACTAATAAAGCCCTAACTTCTTCATCAAATTCTATTGTAACTTGAAGCTAGCATATTTCAACCATATTAAAATCATTTAAATGATCTCTCTCTTGAACCATTCTCGGACATCTTCATATTAAACAACTTTTTCATTAAAAATATCTTATTAGAGGCGAGAGGGTTTTCATCTGACTTCCTAATGCATCCATCGGTTCTTTTGTAGTCTTTTCCTTTGAAACATTAAATAATACGAAGATGCAAGACACAACCGGATTGTCCCAAGTGCCTTCCTATCAGCAAATCCCATTCCGCATCTGTCATGCTCGAGGTTTGTTCACCTTCTCGAGCAATGGAATATAAAGATCCTTTTGATAAAGGTAATCTTCCATCTGCATCTTCAAAGACTGAAATTCTACCCGTTGAATTTATCAACCCTAGATCTTCCATCATCTGCCATAGCT